>OZ012666.1:21963483-23372166 GCA_963942505.1 Lordithon lunulatus
CCCCGCCGTGTGTCTTCAACTCCCAGGCTGCCAGATGTATGTTAATGTGACCCTTCGTTTCCCATTCCCATTAAAATCGCCCACAACCTCTTCTCCGAAACACACTCCTTTAGCCTTTTTTCACCTTCTGAATCTCCTCTAATTTTTTCCTTTCATACAAACTCTCAAAATCACCTAACGGCCTCTCTGGCTACATAACGTCTTCCACTTCTCAATCACCCTCTGGACATTAATTCAGAACACCCCTCCCCATCTGAATCATTGCATCCACTCTCTTCATTCTTGATTGATAAACGTAAACATTCCAGTGCCCCTCCCCGATGATCAATTTCTCTCCATCTGTCTGCAAACCGTCCTGTGCCTCTTTGTGCTCTTTCAGCTTTTTATTGCAGTATATTGGGGGGACACTTCTACTTTGTGTACTACTAACCTCGTGGATTTCCTCAACGAATCTGTTCCATTCGCCCACTATCTTCCTCACTCCTATGATCATTCTTCCTTTGGCCTCCCCATCGTCGCTTCTTTCTTCTCCACCTGCATCACCCATCATCGTCCCATCCTGACGGTATATTGCTTCTCACTTGCCCCCACTCCTAACAGTAGCTGTAGTACGTCAATATTATCATTGTTGGCATAATTGTATGGTCCAATAACTTATATAAGAGATGGACCAAAGAAAATGACCAATGACTTCTCATTTAAACCGTGTGTATCTTTGTATATGTATATTTGTGATGACATTTCCAATGTCAGTCTTCGTTATACAGTATCCGGCAGGAATGAATATTGTTTTGTTTTTCTAATAACTCCATCAAAAATTATTGAGACAAATTAAAAATTTATTATTGCAAAGATTACATATATAGTGCCATTTGAGTAATTTGCAGTACATGAACAAAGAGTATTATTTACATTCGAAAAATTATGTGCGTGTGCTAGTTCACATACAATTTGTAACTGACTGATGTATCTAGTACAGTTCCCGGAGCATTCACCAGTATGCCTAATTCCAACATCTGTATTGCTCGTTTGTCTTTCATGTGTTACTTTTTATAGCAGTCTGCTTAACAGTCTTTCCTTACCTATCCTAGTTCGTGAGCAACCACTTTAAATGCTTTTCCTCGGCTCTCTGTTTTTCGGTTCCTTTATGTCAAAGTGTTTCCTGATTTCTTTGTTTCTAGTCTCACGCTGTTTTATTTTATGGAAATGTCAATTTGCACGACATTTACAATCAATTTACTTCCATCACCCATAATTAATTTAACAATTGCTTGTCCAATATGATTTTTGTTTAATAGAAATGTATTGGTCCCATTAAATACGAGTTAGCCGTACCATTATTCTTCGGCTATTCTGTTGGCTTACTCAAGGATATGGGGTTTTCTTGAACTTAGACGCCTTCATGAACATTTTTAACAAGTCTCTCTGTTTTATGTTTCCCAACATTGCTTTATTATCTCGATTTGTAATGGAAGAGAAAATATGCTCGAACTTGATTATGATCTTAATGATGGACTATCCAATTTATTATTTGCGTTGTCCGATGAATGTTGTTTTAGGATTGATAGTCCAAATACCGAATGGTATGTACTATGTGGTAATTCAACTGTAGAAATAATATAAATGAAAATACTTTTGACTGTAAGTAAGTTTCAAAACTATATCTCAGTAATACTCAATACAATATCTCTTCTACTTTGACGATTATCTAAGAGATGATTCAGTCTCCTACAACGTACTGGATACCATTTCCTCTATTTTCAAGTGTCCGTCAATTAAGATTTTATCTATTTCATATCACAAATATATATCTGCTTAGTTTTGCTACCTTTAAATGATAATAATTACGCTTCGTTATAGTTATTAGTTCTGTAACAACTTATTTCTCAATATTTGACCTTAATGGATTTATCGGGTTTGCATCTGTTACTTCAAATTAATTAATTAATAGCTTATCTTGATTACTTCATATTATAGTAGCATCAGTAGCATGAGCTTTTTTAGCACTTGCGATTAGTGACGATTAACGTGCTTAGAACAAAAGGAAGCTATTGGTCCGTCACATCCCCGGGCAGATACGGCCTTATCGTTGGAGGGGTGAATATTTTTTAAATCGAAAATGGCACAATAGGGGACTGTACAGGTAACATGGAGCATACTATCTTAACGACCCTGATATTGGACGAGCGTTTTATTTATTGCGGGACCCGCTCGATAATTATTAGCGGCACCGAGCGATACCATGAATCGGGAGTGAGTTAATGCAACTGCAATTGCACAGATTGTGTCGATAATGTACGGCACGGTCGTGATTTACTGCGGTCGGCTCACTTGTGCGACCGGTGGTCCGGTCATATTTGCCACCCTTTGCACCAAATTAACTATACATCAGCCCTGCTATGCGATGACCATTATTTATGAATTAGAATTTATTCACAATAAACATCGCCAAGCAACGAGCGATATGTGTTACCAAGGTAAAATCGATAAGTAATAAATGGTGAATCGCACCAATTAAGTGACCGCATTGGGAGGGAAAAATGTAATAACGCCGTCGTCAACAACACAATTTCGTTTGTACGACATCGAGCTCGTTTAATTTGCGCACCAGTGAACAGAGTACGTGTGCTTAATTATCATTTTATTTCACGATGGTTGTATTTGATTTTTCACGTGCACTAATATTCATATTTTTTGTCTGTTTTAGTACATATATGGCCATGATTATAGCACCCGGTGAAAACGCAATTTTCGCACAATGAAATTTCCAACCGTATTCAGGCAATTTAATATACGCACCGCCGCCTGTTTTTGGCAATTTGTATTTATTCCGATCGACAGATGTTTATAACATGCGCGAATATTCAGGCCCTATGTTTGCTTTGTATTTCACGACTCTCTCGTCAGCCCCCCGAATTCATATCACGTACGGGGTGCGTGCGGCGTCATATACGCGGAGGATGAGATCTCGCAAACCTTCGAAGCAAGAGGATCAGATGGAAAACATTTCCAATTAAATTCCAAATTTAATAATATATCCTAATTTACATCCGTAGCTAAATGTATGATCTCGGTTCATTTAAATATTTTACTTTCGCTTAAGCTTAAATATTTAATGAATTGTTACTATCTTACTTATGAGGGTGACACTACGGGTTTCTTTATAATGCTTCAATTTGATCAATATATTAATATTTAATGTATTATTCAGCTCCGAATAAGTTAAAAAGGGCATATACGCTAGCAGAATACAAACAAGATTTTATAGATAACTGAAACTTTTTACCGCAAAAATACTTTCTTACATCTTTCATATATTTGTATCCAATAATCTCTTGCTGTATTTAATCTATCGCGTATATACATATACATTATAGACCCGAAAGTAAAACGAATTTAATTTTTAACTTTCTAATTGCTTGCACCAAAATTTTTTTCAATTCAAAAAAGATGTTTAAATTAAAGCGAAATGTGTCGCACAACGGGGTTTGAACTCTTGCTACCCAATGCCTAGTACGAGCCTGATTGCACCTTTAACCACTAAGCTACTAAGTTGGGTGGTATTGTTTATTAATCAGGAAATTATTAACACGACTGCCACGGTACTTTCCAGGATTCCAGTGGAAACAGCCAATTAAATTTAATCATATTATATTACTCTAATTATAGTACATGGTAATCTCTTCACGAGCCTCTTTATCTCCACTGTTGGTGGTCTCATCAAGCTATTTCCAGTCTTCTCTATATTGTATCCGGTAGAGCTATCTATTATACAGACTTATATCTATACTTCTCCGATTTACCCGTGGTCGTCAATTTATTAGTTCTGCTGTCCATCGTTGTTATTTCTCGCCACGTGTCCAGCCTACTACCACTTTGCCACGCTTTCGGTTATATCAGTTATATTCCTTCTTCGCCTGATATCCTCATTCCTGGTATGTTCTCTCAGACTAATACCGAACATGTGTCTCTCCTTGGGTCTTTGGATAGATCCGAGTCTATGTAGTCTATTTTTCGTGAGGGTCATGGTACACAGCTGTCGTACACCTATCATTCCAGGCTTACGGGGATGTCGTTGTTCTTTAGTATAAACCCTAATATCTAAAAAGCAGCCTAACTTTGATCTATCTGTCTTGGTATTTCCGCGTTAGGTTCTGGTATGATTTTATGTCCTAAGCATACATATTTATTTACTGTAGTTATTTAATATTGCATTTTCGGAACTTAGGAATTTTGTATTCTTGAAATCATTTCCTACTTTTCGGGAAGCTTGGTTTTATTTTATATTCATACGTTTTAGTACTCACTGATTAGTACGATATAATCTACAAAACGTAGGTGAACGATCGATCTTAATAATTCCTTTCCCCCTCGCAGTCGAGTCTTTTGAAGATCGATCCCCGGGCTGGGGTAAATAGTTTAAAGGTAATTAGGTGGGCCTGTCTTACTCTTCGTCGATCTTTGCGTATCCGTTTGCAAGTCTTGTTCCAAAACTGAGATTGTGGCTTCCTCGTATATGAATATTGTACTAGGTTGCTTTTTCGATTAGGAGTCGATGAGTTTGGATATGGTCTGTTCCTTTTGCGGAATCTGGGTTGTTCTATTGCTTGGTATGTTTGGAATTTACCTGTTAGTCGGTTTGTCAGGATTTTGGCGAGTATCAAGCCTATGGAGCGGTAATTTTCAAGGTTTTCGTGATCACCCTGTTTAAGCAGCAGTATGACCTCACTATTCTGCTATTGTTTTGCAAATTGTCTCCTGTTCGATTGTTGAGTAGTATCCGTACTGCTTCGTTTGCTTCCATTTTTAGTATTTCATAGTCATTTCTCTTATCCACGGGCTTTTTATTTTTCATGGGCTTTAGTGTTGGTTTCGGTTCAGTTTGGATTATCACAGGTATTTCTTCGGAGACCAACATTTATGATCCGTCTTTGTTCTTGGTTGGATTTTAAGATTAGTGAGGAGTATAGTTTTGTGTAGAATGTCTCTATTTCTTCAAGGATTTCGTTACTGTCTGTGGCCGTTTCCCCCATCCTATTTCGGATTGTTGCTATTCTGCATTTACTGTGTGACATTTTGGATTTAATTACACTATTTTTATTTTGTTCTCATCAATAATTCACATCAATTCGGAAAATCCCATGGAGTAAACAATAAATCTCCACCAGACTAAATTAAATGAAACTATAACCACCTGTGATTTCGCTAAATAATTCGTATATTTTTTTCTGAAACCGGTAAAAAAATACTATAATGTACAGGTATTGTATCTCTTTTAATTAGCCACCAAATACAAATACATTGTTTTGTACTTCTTAATTGATATAATATATATACTTTACTTTATATTAATGTAAATACCGTTTTCATCTGAGTAAATATTATGGTATTATAAATGTTAATAAATAATTTGTAATTGTTAATTAAGAGATTATCAAAACGAAATGAAAATTTATTAATTCATCTTTTCTTTATTTACAGGGGTAATAGATGTTTTCTTATTGGAGCTACATGATTAATCGTCGATTGGATGGTAAGATAAATGTTTAACAGTTAGTAGTATATTAACGTATTGAAAATAAATTAAATTAAATATTTCTATAATTGCTATCTTTTTTAATAGATGATTTGATAGTGTATTTTGCGTCACTTCTATCTTTTAAGAAAAAAAATAGTGTTATATAAACTTTGAAATAACTAATTTGATGACAGAGTTTTACATTTTACAGTTTTCTCTTACATGTTTGCACGAAAAGCATCAAAAGACGCCGAAATACGTGGCACCAAAATTTGCCACGGACCACGGATATATTTCTCGTCTTAAAATTATTAATGGATCTTAAAAGATGTATTTCTACTAAAACATCATTTTACATGATTATAAATAACGATATTAATTTTATTTTTGTTTTCTGTACAAAATATTATTAGTATTTTTTTAAAACATTTTTCTTTGTGCTTTAATATTATCACTTATGAAGTACTATATATGACATTTTTAAATAGAAGTTTATGTTTGTAACAAGAAAACATCTTTTAGAAATAATTAGATTTTAAGAAATTAAACCGAAACAATTGAAATTAAATGATTCTTTACTTAGTTTCTACTATTATTATAATTTTCAGCAAATAACTGTGAAATCATCTCAGCTCTTGTCGGTTCCGGAGAAGGTAGATTAGTCTGAGTATATTTAAATACTTAATTTAAAATTCTTCGTCCAGCGCTCATCGCTTAATCTGACAATATGTCCAAACATGCCCGATTTGTCTAACAGTTTGATCTATTATCTTGCATACATTTCGGGTGTAATAGTTTTCTCTTATTTTATATTAATCTTTTTTATGCATCACAGTTCGTTAGTAATAAAGTTCTCCAGTAAGTTCTAACCAGAAGAACGCACTGATTCTATAGATAAATCCATTCACCATGTTTATTTTAGACATATTGACAAAGAATTAGATAACTCCTTGGCCTATGTAGAACACAGTCCTCATGAAATTTTATAATTGCAATCCATATGAATATACAACGTATACACATTTTTTCAGAGAATGTTATTCTTCCTAAAAGTTTTAATTTTTTTTAAACCAATCAAAGCCCATTAAAAATACACACAAAATGACACTACAGTTTTTCATATATAATAAATAAAATTAATAATTTCTACACTTATCTAAGTGAATTTAGTCAAATATTTCATCAACCCTTCAACGTTGGTTGGTTATCATCTGCTTAAAGTGGCATGCTACCTATTTTTTAATTTTCTCGATTCTGCGCTCTGTGGAGGAGTTCGTCTATATTTATACCAGTCTATTGTCGTAGATTTCGTAACCACGACAGTTTTTAGCGGCCTATCCCTCTTTTACATTTTATTTTTTATTAAGCATCAGGCATTCATATCTAGGTCCCCTGTAAACATGTCCAAGTTATTCCAGTTTCCGGCGTTTAATTGTTTCAAATATCTATCGTTGCCTTCTGCGGAGGATTTCATCGTTACGACTTTTGCTTATCCAAGATATTTTAAACAATCTACGTTCTATTTTGTTGATATCTCTTATGATTAGTGTCCATTTCGCAACCCTATAAAAGAACAAATCAGGTGCAACATCTTGTGAACCATTCTCTAGTTGCCAGACTCACTGATTTATTTGTTAGTAAAGGTGTTAGATTTGGAATGCCGCTCTAGCTTGTTCTAGCTTGTTCTATTCGGCAACTTATTTCTAAAGAGCTGACGGATTTATTGGCTACGTGATCCAGCATCCTAGAAACATAAATTGTTCCACTTTTTCTATAGGAATTTCGTTTAACCTCATTGTTGTTGACCCTACTCATTAATGACTTAATGACCATATATTTAGTTTTCAAAATGTTAATGGTCAGCCTCCACTCTACGCATGAACTAGTTACTATGTGAATCAATATCTGAAGATCTCCAGCGGAATGAGCTAGAATGGCTGTATCTTCAGCGAAACGGATGTTATTGATTATCTCTTCCTATCGTAATACCTTTTTGGTCTTCTAAGGTTTCTTTCAAGATATTTTCCGAGTAAGCATTTAATAGACTGGGGAAGAGTACGCAGTCCTTTCTTACGCTTCGTTCGATTTCGATTGGTATGGAAGTATTGTTATTTATACTGATACAAGCGGATGGTCCTAGTATAAATTTGATCAGACGGATGTCCTTAATTGGTTCTAAACTTCTCTAAACGTGATACAATTATGTTTACAAGACCTACAGAAAGATATATTTATGAAAGGCATCCCGAACAACAGTATTTCGCATTGTGATGGAATTTAAATATATTGGTAATATGAAAATAACTTTTGATAATGAACGTACAAAATATGTGCAAATGCTTTTGAAAATCCTCACTTCTCAGTAGATGTGGAGGAAATTTATGTTTTGGGATTTTTGAGTTGACAGTACAAAAGATACTGTCTGTGAATATTTATTTTTGTATCATATAAATGCTTTAGTTATTTATATAGCATTTAAACCAAGATATATTCAAACTTTGCAAGATCAGGATTACTAAACTTCTGAATTTTCTGTTTCATGGTATAAGGTGCAATAGAAAGTGACATGAGTGCATTTTCCAAGAAATTAATTTCTAAGTAATAAGCTATATTTACCACACATGTAGTTAACTCACCAAACTGTCGTTGGTGGACAGCAGAACATCCAATTCACCGAATCTACATAAAACCACTATATTCGCAAAAAATAAATGTTTGTTGTGGAATTTTGTTTATGAAGGACAGATGATCTCAACATAGCGCTGGTGCTCTACCACTGCATATATAAATGTAGAATTTCTTTGTAATTTGTAAATTATCTCATTTCTTGTAGGAAACCACACCCCGTATCATATGAAGGCTATCGTATTCACCTTGTTTAATGTCATGCTTTATTCACGCAGATGTGGGTTTAGGCTGTTCCGCCTTTAGAGCAACTGTTTAGGGTGGGTATAATTCCCAAGACATGATCGCTGTTGGTAGCGACAGATCATATAGCTATAAAATAGAAAACTGTTTCGGTGAACCCTAGCTGACGCAATTAAGCCAGGTGGGTTTTGCATCCTACCAAATTAGTAACCGAAGCCACCATACCCTGAGAGTAATTTACCATAGTTTGATCTCCATATGTGGCCAGAGCCAGGTATGATAGGTACGTTGTGATACCGTTGAATACAAATAACAAAATTTGTATTCACTCTAATATTTTGTTAATTATTATTATTAATATTTATTAATTAATTTAATAATTATTAATTAGAATCTCAAACTACAATTGTATTTGCACATTGACCATATGTATGTAGATACCAAATCCATTATTTTATAATTAGAATAAAAGTTTCATTTTTAGATGTAGTTTGCTATCCTTGGGTGTCTAAATGGTTAGAGTTTTTAGAAATTATTAATTTCCCATTGAAAAGTACTAGAAAATATCGAGTTACTGGATAATAAAGGGTCAAGCATAGTCTTGGTTATTCTGTTATTTATAGAGGGTGTGTATAAATTGGCGAAAGAACTTAATACAAATACAATCTTAATACAAAAATATTGTATCATGCTTCCCCGGTCATCAAAATTTTCAAATTAAATCTGTTAATCCACTTTCAATGTATTGCCTTTTGACATATATAGCTGCAAATTACAAAAAAGAAGAATGTTAAAATTATGTTTACGTAGATGTTGCTATTCAACTCCAACAGCGTGTTTTAAACATTTTATATTTAAATTACTTTTGTAAAAAATACATATAGGCATTATATTGATACTGTCAGAGTTTGACAAATCCCAAAATTTAATAATGCGTATTCATATTTTGTAGCATCGTTAATTTGCCCGTTGTTATTCTTTATATTGTTTCTTCTTTCGATTACTAAAATCTTTATCCCTATCATGTCTCAAAGGTTCAGTGCCTTTATGAAAATGATAATATAGCCCGATTGAATTACTGTAATACAATTTTAAAGAAAATTCGCCAATGTTGTTTTACCAGGAACTCTATAGGACACAAAAAATAAGGAGATCTTTTGGTATTTCATACGGTTTTTTGACCATAATTTTTAATTAGGGAAATGTATTCCCCTCAAATGTCGCACAAACTATGCAGCGAACTGGCCTGTTTATAATTTTGTTTGTTGATTGGTACAAAAATCAAATAATAAAAATAGACCCCTCCAGCGTTAAAATGAACTCTGCTCAGTGGCGTAAGTGATAGAGGCGGAGTTCATCTTGGGAGGCGAGGAGTCTTCTGTTAAGTAAATACGAGATGGGTAAACTACTTTCACATTCTCCCTTTCCCGACGGAAAATCCATTGTATTTTACATAAAAGTATATAAATATAGGTAGGGAACAATCCAGACTTTTAATGATAAATTATTAATATGAAAGGATAATTATATCGAAAAGTAATGAACTGCATTGTATTTGTCTTCAGATTTTTAAAATATATCAGTGAAAAAAAATAGATGTCAGTGTGGGTTGAACAAATTCAAAGTGTAGACAATATTGGCCTGGATAAATAAATATGTCATAATATTCGGTTATAAAATTATATATTATTTATAAAATAGAGACAAAACTAAAACTGGAATGGGGTTTCCTATAAGAACTGAATCATATTTTAATCAAATTTATACAATCAAGTGGTCTAGTTCAATTCTCGTATGACTAAGATGCTTCAGCTATTAAATAGGGGGTACAACGAATAAGGACTACGTCCAAAAAAAAAACAGAATACATTGTGTGCCGAAAGTTTTTCGTACCAAGTATGTTTTGAAATAATTAAATAATAAATGTTATTTTCGGATATGGCAATCCAAGTCTCCTCTATTGCATGTCTTTAATATGTCTAACAATCGTATCATTTTCAACAGTTCCCCTCCAAACTCGACAAACGTTTCTCTCCCAATAGTGCTACATTGAAAATCAATAATTGCAAATTTGATGTGTAGAATACCGGGGTATCGCTGCCACCACCCCAGGATTGAGGAAAACGTGTATTGTATTACGCTTGAATAACTCCTCTTGCTCAGCGGTGTTAGCTGGTTGTATTGGCTTCCGAGAGTCGGTGCAAATGAGTGTTGAGAATAAACAAGGTGTCTGTTTTATAATATCGGTCCCATTAATTTGAGGGCGAAGTCCACGGTCTGGGTTGCAATCTTTCTAATTGGGTTATGATTGTAAATGACTGTCTATTCAGACAATCGCAAGCCAATTAAGTATGTACACAACAAATTTATTTCAATATTCTCTCATCTGCAATCATGTAGTCGAGCCAAATGAGACAGCATGATCCAATATAAAATTTGATATTATTGTAAAGTTTCGAAAATCTTGAAATCGTGTGGAAAATTCTTCATCCGGCAACTCGTTAACTACACAAAACTCAATTATTAATTGAGTGTGATCGGCTTTTACATGTGTTGTGAAATCTATCAGAAATATGTTTGAACTTAGAAAACAGCATGCATTTGACTTAATATTACGTTTGAAAATGTGCAATTTGGCTGTGAATGCTTCGATTAAATAAAACATATTTGTGAAAAACATCAATTTGAAACCCACTCCATATCCAATAAATCTTTCGATCATTTTGTCAATCTACAAAAAAAGCTTAATCTTATCTCGAATCAACGACTCTTTGTAGAACTCTACTACGTATCCATCCAACATTATAAACTCAGTTTATTGAAGCCAGTAACATTGAAATTATTTATTAAATTAAAGCGCGTGAAGATATAAAATTCACTATTTCGGTCACAAGCATTGGGCATAAAGCCTGTTGATGAATGATACAATGGAAACCTACTGTTTATATATTTATATTTAATATTATACCCAACACAAAAACGAATGAAAAGTCGGCTAATCCATTTATGTATGTACTTTCATCAAGAATTCAGAAGAATATATCAAATATAAGTTTTGCTGTTGAGTTACATTTGTAGCCATATTCAGGAATTTATATGTCACTGTATTTCTCATCAGGGGTAGATATTTCATTCTTTGTATCTCTTGTCTTTGTTTTCAAAATCCTCATAGAGAACTGGTTCAAATATCAACCATATTTCTTTCAAAACTGTCACCAAATGCTTTTATTATTATATATTTGAATTACTACCAATAAATTTCATTAAAAATGCAGTGGATATTTTTGAATTGTTTCAGTGTTAAGCGCACGAGGCTATCCTTTTTTCAATAACAAAGAAATGGGTCACATGCCAAAATCATAGGTTCGCCATCCCTGCCATAGTAGAATTATAAATTTTAATCGAAGAACTAGTATCATGTAAGGATAACTCTGTGCTTTGATAACAAGAATGTGATGCTATAGATAAGTAAATGATGCCCCGTAGCGGCCCGTATGAACAAGAATCATATATTGTGCTTTATTTATCATTTGTGTCTTAGCCGCTTTAGCGAATAATTATTAATAATTATAAACTTCGTTTAATCTTCAATAATCTTTAGTTAGCTTTATTCACGGTTTATTTATATATTGTTATAATTTGGTAGTTCGCAGACCTCGATAGAATGCGCCACCATCCATCCTTTACTTATCGATACTGATGCTAAATAGGAAGATCATTAATGCTCGCTAAACATGAGAAAGAAAGAAGTAGCATGCATGAATAGAATGAACATTGTCATGGCGAATACATTCACATACTGCAACGGATAATCAGGTTCATCAACAATTTCTCTAATACCTAAAAGAAAACTGCCTAAGAAGAATTTTCTAACTATGGTATCACTATATATGACAGGTCGGCCGTGAATATTTTCATATTTGATGGTACCGAGAAGTCTATAGGTAGTAACCGGATAAGCTAATATTTCCACTGATAAATATTTGAAAAATATAGTGAAGAAAAGTGTACAAATACAACACCTATTAATTTTTTAGATACGTTTTTTAGATAGTTGTAGCCAGCGTAATTCACGAACCCACTTATAATTATATATTATTCGCTTTCTTAACACCTTCTTCTATTACATTTAGTGCACGCATTTCTTCGTATCAGCTCCATACTTCAGCTGTAAATAATCATAAACGAGCATTTTACCGCCCTCAAAAACTTATTGTAATGCAGATATTCCGTGCGGAATGTTGAACACGCTAAGGTATTAAATTGTGTATAAGACATGGGGCGTATACAATGCTGGTCTGGGAGATCTGCGAGTCATTAACGCGGCATATAAAACTTTTTACAAGAGGCCAAGATGTCTCCACGAGGAAAGTTCGCGATCTCTCCTATCGAAACTTTATGCAGCTTAATGTTATTATTGACTCTGGATTTACGAAGCGTGGATAATGGATGATGCGAAATGGGCACATCTATCCCTGGCGCGCCCTAACCACAAGCCGTAAGCTTTACTTTTCGCTAACTTGATTATAATATGGCAGGATCGCTGTTTCCGTCAAAAACACAAAATAATGTGCATTAGGGATATTACTTTGTTATGTAAAGTTACATTAGCAGCGGCATCAGGAAATATACAAATTTGTATACTTAAAGGCTTGCTTAACTATGCCAACATAGTGGCATAAAATCCTCGAATTGGATCCGTAATTTATAATTATTCATATAAATCTAATTTGCGATCGTAATTTCATGTGTCGGGAGCATCAACGGCAAGGATGAGTGGATGTGGAACATATATGGGGAAATAATACTAATTTCGTTGGACCAAACACGCACACATACAAGCGGTCAATTTATCGCACCACCAGCCCAATTATTACGTACATAATTCAATGGCGCTGGCAATGAGACGCTTTTGATATGCTAATTATTAGTGACTATATGACGAACCGAGCGGATACGCGGGATCGATCTGGTTGTCGTCCAGTAGCATCAACAATAATAATCATAATAATGAGGATAGAATATTTCAGATAGAGAGACGATTCTCATTTATTTTGTTAAATAAATAATCGTGTACCTGGCAGTCCCGGATGATGTTAATTAAATCGGCTGACGGTTGTGATTTATTTTAAAACAGTAATATTTATTATATATCAAACATAAAATATATGTAAATCATCTCATTTATTTGATTGATATAGCAATTATATTGTCTCCTGTTAGCTTCGCTAATTAATTTATTGTGAGTTTAATTCTAATCTACATCTGGTGAATTTGTCGGACATCACCGCTTGAGAAGTACTCGAGGGTTAATTTCCTGAGTAACTAACCGCTTTCAATTAATTTCCAAGTATCAGTCACGAGGATCATCGCTAATTAATACTATCAAAGCACTGTATTAATTATTTTCTTATAAGTAATAATTAAGTGATATATTTTATTAATAAGTTTGGTTTATGCTGAAAAAAAATAAGAAAATGGAATAAAAGAAGTAATAAACCAGAAGACAGAAGTAGAAAGAATTAGTTTACATCGTGTATACTTACAAAATACGAATAAGCACTTATGATTTACTTATAATTGCATATGAAGTCACAATTAACGGAAAATAGACCTCTAAAATTGATAGCTTATTTCATATTTTATGTCACCACCTTTATATATTGGAATTTATTTAAACTTATTTAAATAATAAATAATATAGAGGTTCAATTAATAATACACCTGAAATAGTGGATAGGGAATTTTGAGTGCAAGAATAAAATCTCATATACAGCTATAAATTTTAAGCTGAGAATGGAAAATAACTTTTTCCTCGCATGCTTCGTAACATAATTATTTTCACTGTATGTATGTGAATTTGTCTCTCTTATATTTTCATAGCGAATATATTGTATTTGATGTATGGGATCATGCTGTAGAAGTAGCACCTTTGACGGGAGGTGGATCTCGGTGTGGTATCCAATGAAGGGTATCCAACTCCAACTTATGGCTCCACGATCCACATCCCGGACAACTGTATTAGCACATAGTGGTCAATAAACATCGCTGAGGTCAGACAGTAGCGGCATCAGTACTGGCACAAGGCGAAAGACAATATAGACATGGCCTGTGCACAAATAGTTATAGGTAGAGTTGAAACAACGGTATTGGCTATAACACTACGGGTAGATAGGAAACGGGAAACCACCGTGCTTCAACTTCCCCAGGCCAAATTATCATTTATGCAGGAACAAACGCAAGACATCGCTCTCAGTAACGTTCTTGAATGGCTGGAGGGTGCTAAGAACCTCCCGGTTCGGAAAGGAAGACATCAACAAATAATGGACAACTTCAACGCAAAGATCGCAGAGGGTAGATACGATGGCATAGTTAGGGACTCCGGCCTAGGCATCGTAGAATTCTGCCTTCCTCCTATATATATATATATATATATATATATATATATATATATATA
Organism: Lordithon lunulatus; assembly: GCA_963942505.1. Lineage (NCBI taxonomy): Eukaryota > Metazoa > Arthropoda > Insecta > Coleoptera > Staphylinidae > Lordithon > Lordithon lunulatus. The sequence goes on from OZ012666.1 coordinate 21,978,327, forward strand.
TATATATACAAACAAATACATGATTGAAAATGCCGAAACGTCATCTATATACATGCCAGGGCACAGTAAAAAATCTGATGACTATATCCTAATCAACAAAAGATTTCGTAATTACATCAAACGATCGCATACCTGGGAGCTCACACCGCCTGAAATGGCTAATATAGACCTGAGACTGCTAAAGCAGAAAACACTTAAAATTAAAAAGAAGATTGGCATTCGGAAACGAACAGAAGACCCAACCTTAAAAGCATCATACTGGGATCACATTAACACAAAAATAGAAGCACAACAACTAAAATGCATCTGAGGCACACGGGAATACGTCAAAGGCACGCTCGTACATCGGAAGCTCATAACATTATAGGAAATGTTTAGAAGAATAGAAAATAATAATAGATGATACAAAAAATCCTGCAGAAGACATTCATCTTTCGCTAACGCAGAAATCTTAAAATTAAAGAACAACAAACTGAGCACAAAAAAATTCAAAAAGAAATACGTAGAATGATTATAAAAGTCAAGGAGTCTTAGGTAGGGCAAATATGCAAAGAAGTACCTACAAGGAAATATCAAAGAAGCAACGGCCACACCCAAAAAGAGGAATCCAACCCGAATCAGAAACGGCCATAATGAAATAATAACAAATGACAAAATAAAATGCAACCTCTGGCTGGAATAAGTCAAAAATCGATGATAGACCGGAAGAAACATCATCAACTCAACGCAATATGTGCTCACAGGACCAGTCGTACTAAAATCAGAACTAATACACTTCATGAAGACGTCAAAAAATAACAAATACCAGGACCGGACGACATCTTCGCAGAATATATCAACCAGATACAAGAGAAAAACATAGGTATAATTTGAAAACTGTTCAACTACATATACAACACAGGACAACTTCCAAAGGACGGACTAAATCCCACATTCATAATGCTCCCCAAAAAGCAGAAAGCATCCAAATGGAAGTATCAAAGACTAATCTCTTTGATTGTAACAATATTTCTGCGCATTATACATACCGAGGTATATAAGAGGAGAAACTATGTTTAGTTTCAACATCGAAACCTGCACACGGGAAGCAACATTCTTCCTAAACACTCTATTATAAAACATGTATGACGAAACGAAGGACATCGTCCTGTGCTTCCTCGATTACAAGAAGGCGATCGACAGTATAAAGCTCACAAGTCTTATTGAAGACCTTAAAAGTGCTGGTATTAATGATAAAGACGTAAGAATAATTCACAGCCAAAAATGTCAGATTCAACAAGCACACAACAGCAGAAGAGATTGAGGTAAAAAGAGGGGCCCGCTAAAGATGCATATTATCACCAGTGCTATTTAACCTCTACGTAGAACGTATATTCTCAGAAGCGATGACCTGGAAATGAACGTAAAGGTAAATGGAACCACAATAAACAACAACAGATACGCGGATGATACGGTAATCATAGCAAGCAACCAGCAAGATCTATATATACTGATGACTAGCATAAACTAAAAACAGAAGCTGGGTTAAAAATGAATAAATCTAAATGCATGGTGATAAGCCGAAATAACCATGCAGGTGTGCCCATCGCGGTAGAGGAGGAATCAATTGAAAAAATATGAGCACGAAATACCTAGGCATACTAGTGAACGACAGACGGGAACAAGAGATCAAACGCAAGTACCAAGCGTTCAACAAACTACACCCCTGCTATTTGATAAAAACAACAATTTATAAATCCGCCACATAATGGTCTAATACTATCAAGCCAATCCTACTATATGGTGTCGAAACATGGATAATAAAAACAGCATGCATCCAGAAAACTGAAAGAACGCTCCGAATCCTACATATCAATGAAGAGGTGCTACATGCAATGAAATACACAACTGGCTAACAAAATGGAAAATTAAACTAAACGAGAGCAAATCAATACATATAAACTTTACCAATCAGAGAAGAGCAAATAATTGGAGACTTAAAATAAACGGGGTGAACGTACCCCATGAAAACAAAGCAAAATATCTAGGTATGAATCTGGATGCTAAACTGCGCTGGGGCGCACATGTTAAAAAAAAACTTAAGGAACTCGACATAAAATACAAACAACACTACTGGCTCATTGGAAAGAGATCAAAACTATCCACACATAATAAGATTCTTATTTACAACCAAATCATAAAGCCAGTATGGCTTTATGGTATTCAACTTTGGGGATGCACCAAGCAGACTAACATAAAACAAATACAGACCTTCCAAAATAAAGTTCTACGGAATATAGTGGATGCCCCATGGTATGTCCGTAACAAAGATATACATAGAGACCTAGACATTCCAATGGTCAGTGAAGAAGTCAAGAGGTATGCTGGCAGACATGAAGCCAGACTTCACAGCCATGTCAACATAGAAGCAATCAAACTACTAGACAACCAACAGCTTCCGAGGACACTGAAGCGAACGAAGCCGTTCGAATTAGTGTAGTTTATAGTGCAGGTGAAAGCAGAGCATTGTGCGCGAATGTTAATTATACTACGCAATCCAAACACAACCAAAGGACATCAATGGATGGACTTTAGATAACTTAGTAATTAGAGTAAGATGTAACAGAAGTAAATTAATGGTTGATCATATGTGATCAGTTTTAATCCCGAACATGTAAGAAACTAATACATGTATCAATAAATAAAAAAAATAAAAAAAAAATGAAGAGGTGCGGAAAAGGGCAGAAATGGACAGGTTCCGGTTCGAAAAAATAAAAAATTCATAAGATCGGCTACATGGGACACATATTAAGAGGGCTATATAGAAGATAATAGATAGATAGGATAATAGAAGAAGAGTCGGACGTAAAACAGCTATCATGGTTCAGAAACATAAGGAACAGGACATTTGCCAACGGACATGGCTGTAGGTCAATAGAAGAAGATATATTTGGTTATAAGATATAAGAAAGTCCTCACTCAGTTAGAATACGACATGACAACCCATTTTAAATTAACGTTAAGTCTGGTGTTTTTAATGGGAGATTACTACCTATACAGGTGTTGCCACATCTCTTTACAGTAAACCATCTGTACAATCTATTCGAGAAAGTTTTTCTTACTTTAAGAAATAGGATATGGTACTAATTATATCTTCTAAATCTCCATGAAATAATTCTTCTTCTCATATATCCTAAATATTTTCAATCTTTGTATTAATGATATTTAGCTTCAGTATAAAAATATATTCCTCACACACCCACATTTTCACTTGGAAGGTGTTCATGAACCTCACGTTTACCACATTATTTGATCCGTAACTAATGCCTTTCTACTACAGGCTATATGCGGGTTTTTGCTTTTGTCATAGGCATACATGAAGACTAGTTACTTACGCCTGCGTCTTCATCATCATCATTACCATCAACCGGTTACTTCATTCCAATGCTAGGCCTCCTCTAAACTTGACCAACATTTTATATGTTGGGAAACTTGTACCCAACTAGGTAACACTCGCTTTAGGTTAACTCTGGTTGGGGGTCTACCTCTGCTTTTTTTGTCCATACGGGGTCTCTATTCTAACAGTTTTCTGTTCCACCGGTCATCTTTTTATAGAGCATGGTGTCCTGTCCACTTCCACTTGAGAGTAGCGATTCTCTTAATTACGTGCATACATACTACATACTACATACTCCTGTTCTATGTCGTATGTGGTAATTTCCGATATGATCTCGAAGTGAAGTACAAAGCATTGCACGCTCCATAGATCTTTGTGCTACCCTTAGTTTTTGTGCAGTAGCCTCTGTTATTACTGGTAGCGCACTTTGTTAGCATTTTTTCCGCTATAGGGTAATTGTTAAATTACTTTTTAAACTGTTTTTGACCAAATGCAACCTAGCCGAGGCCTAATCGATGGTGGATTTCGCAGGTCTGGTTATCACGGCCAATTCCAAGTTAATGACCAAGGTATTTTATCCGTCTACGTGCTCTATATTTTCGTCGCTTACTGAGATTGGTTCAATCGGCACAAGGTTGGTCATGATTTTGGCCTTGGTCATGTTCATCTTTAGTCCTACCTTGTAGGATGCATATTAAAGATCGCATAGTATAGATTTGGTGTCTGTGATGATATCCGTTATTAAAAGTATATCATCGGCGAATCCTATATGGTCTATTATCCCAGGAACACATGCGTATTCTAAGACAGTTGTAAATAGTCTGGAGGAGATTGTATCACCTTATCTAACGCCTCTTCCGATGTTAAATTTATTAGTGCTAGCATATATTTTCACATTTGCAGCCTTAGAATAGATGTGCTGAATTACTTTTATGTAGCGATAGTGATTTCGGCATTGTTTCAAAGCTGTTATTATTGCAGGAAGTTCAACTGTGTCGAAAGCTTTTTGGAATTCAATAAAATCAAGCACTAGAGGCTTGTTGTATTCATTGCTATTTGCTATGAATCTTTTAATAGCTTGAAGATGGTAATTCGTTCTAACCCTGCTCTAACGCCAGCCTGTTCTCTTGGTTGGTAGAAGTCGAGTTTTACCTCTAGACGCCTCGTAATGATCTTTGTGAAAAGATTGTATAGATGTGACAGAAGGTCTATGGGTCTATAATTATCAAGGTCGGTTATATCATCTTTCTTATGTAATAGAACAATCACAGCATTATTCCATTTAATTCGAATGACGCTATCATAGCACAAATTAATGAGATCTTTTATCAGATGCAGTAAATTCCTTCCTCCTAGCTTACAATTATTTATATGACTATCATCCTCTCATAGAGAATTGTTGTCTTTTATGAACAAGAGAGCGTTTCTGATATCTTCTAATGAAATGTATGCCATTACTTCAGGTCCTTGATTTAGGACTCCCTTCTCAGCTGTTTGGCATGAACATTGGTCCAATGTTTGTGTTTTAGTTTTATATAGGGTGGTCTTTAAGGATAGGTTCTCTATTTGATGTTATTATTACTATATTACTATTACTACTATATTACTAACTCCTGCACCCTCTCAATTTCCGTTATCTTACATTCAAAATTTTCACAACTTGTCCTTCCTTTCTGACATACCATCATTTTTGTTTTTTTTTAATTCTCTCTTAATTTTCTATTATCAAGGAATTTATTTAACCTAACAATCACTTCTTTCATTACACCATTTCTCCTTCCCAATAACTATAGTACCTGCTTGGCCATTTCGAAGCATCTCCTCCATTCGCCTATGTATAGATGGAATAGTACTCGACTTAAAGGGCATCCATGTCGCCTATGTATAGATGGAATAGTACCTGACTTAAAGGGCATCCACGTCGTAGATCAAGCACCGTAACGATTATCGGTGATTATCGGAATCTGATATCCCTATGCGTCATATGTTCCTATTAAACTCTGCGACACTCCTTTTTCCTCTAGTACCTCCCGATTCACAGCAACGTATGCCGCTGTTTCTTTTTCCTGATCCACCAAACAGTTCCACGTAACAATTTGCTCGGTTGTGTCTCTCCCTACGGAATCCTGCTTGGTTCTCTGGTAGCAGCCCATTGCTCTCGATCTCTCGGCAAACATTTCGTAAATATTTTGTAACTAGCGCTTACCAGTGTACCAACCTTGTAATTCACCGCCTTCTTTATATCACCTGACTTGTACACCGGCACTGTTTCCCCTAGTTCTAAATTGCACGGTCAAGGCTCTATTCCGAACCAGATTTTCTGAAGACCATAACGTCCTTTGTTGCCCATTCCAGACCTCTTTCCACTAGGCTTATTTTGCTTCAAGCTTTTGATAGATGCTTCTACTCTCTCTCCAGTTATTTTCTGTTCAATTTTTATTAATCTTTCTTGGTTTATCACTTTTTGTTCGTTCTTGACTGCTTGTTCTTACCAAAGTACTCGGAAATGCTCACTCTACTCTTCTATTGCTAAAGCTATTTTTTCTGATATTATTTTTTCCTTTGATATACCTCCATATTTGTTGTTCGGAATTTAGTTTTTACCAATTTTTTGTTCTCTTTTTCTTTAATTTTCTTAATACGTGTATCTCTAATGTTTTCCTTTGCTATATGTCTCCTATATTGGTTTAAAATTTTTCTCACATTACTCTTTGCCTTCGCACAATCATTATCGAACCATTGATGTCTTGTTTCTTTTGCTTCTCTTCGATTCTCCTACTAATGTTTTCCTTGAGTAGCTGGTTAGCTTGTCTATGCTCTCAATCTCTGTATACTTAAAGTTCTGTTGGTACATATTTATTGCTTCTGGGCCCCACCTGTATCGTTTTCTGGCATTATCTTGCGTCTCTTCGTCACTGTGTCTTTCCACCAATATTATGCTGAATGGTAAACGATCCGACTCTATGTTTTCGTATACCATGAATTTCTGCACCACCTGTAATGCCTCCTTGTAGAACACTGCGTAGTAAATACTGACGCACACAGTTTCCATGTATGTATCCATTCAAGCTCTTCTGTTTCTAAGATTTGTATTGTCCAATTCTTGCGTTGAAATACCCTCCAACCAGAACAGCGTTTCCCTTATTGTCTTCGTCTCTTCGTCTTGAATGAATGAAAAGAGCGATCGTTTTGCGATCGCGGCGCAGCAAAGCCGCGCGACCCCTACTCAGCCGACGCTGAACCCAAAAAACTGTTACTTAAATATAGTATAAAAATTCCAATTATATTCAGACCGTGCGTTTGTTGACTGCTAAATAAGTTGTGAAAAGTATCGGGGATACTAATGATTTTCTTCATTAATTTGTTATTATTAAATAAACAATAAATAATATGGGTTACATACAGTTACATCTGATGTATCTATCGTTTAAAATTATAAAAACTGCCCACAAATCACCGTGTGAAAACTGTACGAAAAACAAGGAACGAAACAAATTTTGTTAGAATCATTAACTTACCATGTGCCTACCCTTACTGCCCTTACTATTGTCCCTTGTTTCCATTTTTCGTTTGCTATATCACTTAGCTTCCTCTGCATTTCTATTTTGTTTCTGTAGAAAATCATTCTTTATTCATGGTCCACTACCACAAGTTAAAAAAAATGTTATATAATGGTTCAAGAATAATTTTTATAGAAAATTAATCGGTAGACGTAATCCGGTTCATTAGCATGGAAGAACTCCCGACTTATTTCCGGATTTTCAAATAAAATTAATTAACACAATTATTAACAACTGACAACAAAAATATAACAACTGAGGAACAAAAACATCGTATTACGAAGTCTATACTTCACATCAAATACACTGAAGATTTTGCATTCCTGTTCCCTTAGTATTTATTCAAAGTTATTGATCAAATTTAATAATTGTATCCTCCAGGTATGAATCATCCTTTGCTTAAATAATGTGATAGTATATTAATTATATATTTTAATTAAACTTAAATCGAATTATTTTCTGAGAAACAGAAAAATAATTATAGAAATAAATTAAATTAAACTTATTTTCTATTTTCTATAATATATTTGTATACTGGGAGTAAATGTAATATTCTTGTTTTTATATTTTGTCACCTATGCTATACGATATTAAATTATATGGAGAAGATCGGTTCAAAACGATAAATGAAATGAAAACCATATAAAAATCTGATTGTATAGATTGGCAATTTTTTATAGTTTCATGTAAATAAACCTGCTTCAATTGAAACATATAAAAATTTGATATGTTTATTCATGGCACGCTATCAGCTCAAATATAAAAGAACTTGTAAATAAACCTGCAACATATATACAAATAGAAAACAATGTTTATCTTGGTAGTTGACCTCTTGTTCTGACAACGTAAATATTATGCAAAATAAAAGTTTAATAATGTTTCTTAAACTGAGATTCTATAAATCGATTGACCGGACCGTACATTCATCAGGTGTGCGATTGCTACCCTTTGGCCCCAATTTATTCAATAAAAATATATACCGTTATTCATACAGGATTGAACCGATGTCAGTTATATAACTTTAACATACTACAGATATGGAATATTTCGTTACATGTAACCAAATTACAGTTAAGTATTTGTAAATGTCCCGTAATGGATATACATTTTTTAACTCGCGCTAGTGAATTAGCAATTAGTTAGTGAAAAAGCAAATAAACAAACTAACTGTTAGTTCAATTAGGCCTAAATTAATCCGTGTTAGATAACTCGGATTAAAAAAAAACCTTTCGGTGTAGCGAAAATAATTCCAACATACATTACGCCCATTAGCTTTTGCAATACAATCTAAATTAAATAACCCAAACATCGCTACAGCTAAAAATCTTTGATATTAGCACTTCTAATCATAGTAACCTAACTGACGCAATAATTATAGTCTTGGAACTGTACATTTCTGGTAGTTTACGAAACAAGTATATGTTTCGTTATTTTATCCTAGACATACTCCAAAAAATGCATAAATTGAAGTTTATTATGTGGCATTTATAAATTATAAATGTCTAAATGCTTCAGTTGCCCATTGTTAAATATGCCTTAACACAACACGTTGCTAAAGCCCTCGTTTCCTATGAAGCGGTGCCGACAGAAGCGGCCATTATTGATGTCATTTCGACGTTACAAATATAGTTTAAACATACGTTTTCAAACTGTGGTACATGTACCACTGGTGGTACAATACGTTATTGCAGGGGCACAAGAAAAATTTCAAGAAATTTCTTATGTAGAGCTTCATTAAAAAAAAATGTAAATTAAATCTAGTCCGATTTATATCTGAAATTAATGAAGATAAACCCTAATATATCAACGATTGTTTCAACTAAACAAGCAAGACCACTCAACACGTTAAGTAGAAGTATTAATTATTAGTGCTAATTACTAATAGAAATTAATACTTATATGCTATTAGATTTTGTATTATCAATTATAATAATACTGTGTTTCGTCACAAGATTATTTATTTATATTATTTCCTTCACTCTGAATATACCCATTCTTTAAGTACGAATTACAATATATCATCATGAGGCTACAACATTTTAGCGGTTTATTTAAGTGGTACACCGCATCTAAAGTTTGAGAACCCCTGGTTGAAAGTGAATTAATATAAATATAGTAACCCAATGAGGGATAAAAAAAATTAATCTTGAATTACAGTGGATTATGGTTTTATATTTTTTTATATATACTTAAAATGTTTCTTGTAATGTGTAAATGATATCAAAAATGCCACAGCTTTCTGGGAAACCAAGGCTTAAGGAGTTATTGTTACTATAATAATTTAGGATGAAATAAAATTATATTTACAGAACCATAGTTTCCCATCATCAAATTATTGAAATACTCTAAATATGTGTTCATTATGCACTACATGTTTAATTAAATATTCTACCGTTGAAGTAATAAACAATGTTGATTGTTTGATGACGTTTAGGTACATAGTTGTGGTACAATGAAACGGAAAACTTGATGGTTTGTTGTATGGCAGCCTTCTGAGAAATTAATGTTGGTAAATTATAAGTACTTATTGCGTAATAACGTTGTTTGATCTAAATTAAATACAACCTCATGCACAGCGAATATTAAGTGCAATTTATTTCACAGTGCTGCTCGAGGAAAGTTCCGCTGTGGACTTTCAAAGAGGTTCAATCAGTTTCTCCAGCCCCGTGAATCAGTTTTAATTGAACAGGCATTTGGTCTAATTTACATTTCAAAAGAGCATGCCCTAGTTGGGTGGCAACGTATTCTACAAATAAAATTAATATTGTTTTACTAATTCCACATGCATTCCACTAAAATTATACTGCGAGAACAACGAGGAAATAATTCTACATTATGTGCCGTAAACACGTAATCAAATATGGAGAACGAATCATAGAACTCGTTGCTGGTGTTCAAGTTGATATTATCAATTTCGACTATGTCGGGACACATTATTAACTTCTCGCGTTATAAAGTCGCGTCGTCGTTTCATTTATCCGTAAGGAGCTCTCTGCTGCTTTTATATTACATTGTGTAGGTACTTGTTATTAAATCATTTCAAAGAAGCTTATGCCCTATAAAGTCTTTCTGAAATTAAATATACCACATGAATGTAAAATTCAGTAAAGGTGTAATATTATAAAGATGTACACCATATATTTACAATATTTTTCGACAATTATTTTAAATATATGTATGTAGTTATCCCCACTAACTACTTAACAAACTTACTTTTTATTGTAGATGACCGAGATTGTGAGTGAAGGTGGATTTATTCTCACAAAAAAATAATAAATTATAAATAAAACAGAAAGTGAAGAAATCAGTAGAAATCAGTAGAAATAAGGATTATTTGGAATCATATATGTTCACAAAATAATACATTTTTATGGACAATAAAGATCTAAAATTCATTCCTTATTTTTTATTTATTTTATTTATATATATATATATATATATATATATATATCTATATATATATATATATATATATATATATATATATATATATATATATTCCTTTGATCGTTTTGAGTTTGTAATGTTTTTATTTTATTTTTTATATCATGAACAACTAAATGTGTTATGTTAATAAGTCGGCAGTGTTTATATTTTGTTCAGTATGTATACAAATTATAATGTTTTATTTTGTTGTTCCTTCATTATGTTGCCTTTGATTCAATCAAATTTTAATATTAGAAAACTAATTAATATAATGTAATATAATATGAATATGAAATGAATATGAAAACAATCACATCTACTGAGCTGCCCATAAAGGATAAGCCAGCTTATAGTGTTTGAACTATTATTGCATTAGTTAATTCGAGGTATAATTACTTTGATTTTCGTTGTCGTTGTCTGGCAATTAATTTTTTTTTTAATTAAAAAGTGATTTAAATTAAATAAGCTTTTGTTAAACCGACCTAATGCGGACGTTCAGACCTATATAACAGTAGTACGAAGGCAGTTCCGAGAGCGACTCTGTTAGAAAAAATTAAAGCTATGCTAGGTAGGTTTCATGTCAATTTTCATGAGAATTTCTGCTACATATGATATTCAATAGGAATAAATAAAAAGCTTTTTCCGAGGGTGAAATATTAAATTCAATAATAGATTAAATGCCACGTGGAGTCAAGATCAATAAACGTATCATCAAAGGCACTAAAATGATTGAGTGTAGAGACGGCAAAAAGCAAAATTGAATAGCAGTAAATTGGCAATCTTTATGGCAATCAGTACATATATTTCTAACAGCATAGGTTGCATTCATATGATTTCTTTTTTTTTATACGTTGCATACGCCTCTATTATAATATATAATATCATAAGCATTTAGCATGTTATTTTACGTTCACCTATAAAGAATTCGTAACACTTGCCTATGTAACATACGCATAAAGGACATATACAAACAGGTAAAGGAAGTTACAAGAGTTTATGAGGACCATTGTGACTAAAACTGAGTGGGTTGTGTTGTAATATCAAAAGAAGTGAAACTAAAAATATACATATTATGCAATGTATTCTTGATTTCCGTAAATAATCCTACTCATATTAAATGTATCACGTTTAATTCTTGCCATTCTTCTTACGACTTGTTCGTATTCTTTTGAATTTAATTTCATTTACGAGATTTACTTTATATGTTACTACATTCTTAAACAAAGTCATTAGAAAATATAGTAACGCAGATCAAAATAACGTCTATTTTGTACTTTTTCCAATTTGATATTTGTATCATTACAAAATTTATTAAAAAAAATATTAGTGGGAAGGTATATGGGAATAATCAAATTGATATTTAAAACTAAATAAATACTACTTAGTTAATGTCGTGTAACTATAATTAGCAATGGTATGACTAGAATAGCAGTACACAAAATGATAACCCGTATCATTTTATTAGTGCATAGTTTAGAACTAAATAGCATACATTTTAGATGTAGTTTATTGCTATTAAGTCCATTTTTATGTAAGTGTAAATAACTTTGTAGAAAGTGACTGACAGCTGGCCAAGTAAATTATGTATAAATTAAATTATATACCATAAAAAGAAGCTTAAAACTAAATTCATAAAAATATTGTAATACAGAGGATTGTTAGGTAGTAGTGTTGGGACATACTTCATACAACCAACACCTATATGTAACTATAGTAATGTTTAAGAACGAACATACGCCTTAAGAGTGAATCCATGAACGCAATTGTATATTAATCATTTGTAAGCAGGATTGCAATTGAATTAGTTCGGCAATTTCGAGCAAGCAAGAGATATTAATTATCTAAACATTATATTTCTCTTCTTAAATCGTTTATAATCAAGTGGTACTCTTTTTACAAAATGCCTGAGCGTGCGCGTGTATTCAAACTTATATTATCGACTACCTTACTAAACTAAACCTTACAAAGTACTACACTATATGTTTCTTAAGTATGCGATATATTTAATGTGATCATATATCCCGTTTTGAGTGGGACCATCTCATTTTTAGGTCTATACCGTTGTCTCGTTTTCAGAAAGAGCCGGACCGGATAATTAATACCTATAACGGCTTGAAAAATTAAAAAATCTGATGATAGCAACGCGACGAGAACGGCCACTCATGCACAATACGTTATACACAAAATAATATACTTTGAAGCCTGCTACCCTGCTGGCTACATTAACCCCTTACCTGCCTCGATCCCGGGCTGCTAACTACCACCTATGCGTAGACAGCTTGCGCATCTTTCTTGACGATTCATTGCTGTCTTCTTTTTATCGACCCGTGTTATTCTAGACAATTTAAATTAAGTGTACGTAATTAACTTTAACAATACCTAAACGCGAGTAATTTTTAAATGTTATCTACCCGTACCCGTTTATAAAGCAAACAAATAATTACTCTATCGGATGTGAAGATGTGGAAGTTGCCAGTGTTATTAACAAACATTATAAGTATATAAAATATAAATATTCCGTTCTTGCTGCAGCTTCAAGTTCTTCGATACTATTCTTTTTTGTAAGAAAACCAACAATGATCTGGAATTTGCTACAAAGAAAGCCGCCTGGGAGCATGTAAACCACAGTCTTCGCTCGACTGAGTGTCCTTCTAAGTTAATTAAAACATACTTTGAATAGAAATTTAGATATTTTTTAACAAAAAAAGAAGCTATTGTTGTAAATTTGGTGAATCAAAAAATCGCCTCAGTGAACGGAATTGTGTTAATAAATATTTCCTGTTTAGGTTCGCTTCTTTTTACCATGCGAAGGCAAACAAGTCAAACATTTAGAATTTCAACTCTAACCTGGTAAAATATCAAAAGTTATTGTCAATTATCTAATAAAGGCACTTACTGACAGAAAACCTTCTAAAAGCAATTTTGGCGGATTGAAAAGATGAGAGAGATGAGTTTATAGTATTTCTTCAAAACCATGTTTCTCTTCGTAGAACAAATATAGGAATCGGGTGTGGAGCTCACATAATTTACAACATGATTGCGCCAAATTGTTAATCTAGGAAGAATATTACAATAAAGATGGCACATTGTATCAAAGTGCCCTGTTTCTTCCCCCACTCCATTCGTAATTTAATTGATAAAATTCAGGAAAGTGGCTGCAGAGGTTCCTCAACACCTCTGTGGAAAATATGGCTGTTGAATTATATAAAATAAGCAAAGAATATTTGAAGCAGTGCTCTGTTCTTTAAATAATTAGGATTATTTGAATGGTAATTGGTAAAGGCTACCAATAAAAGGGATGCATCAGATGCGACGTAGTATATATACATATTTCAGGGAAGAAGCGGACATACCAAGTAGCGAGTTGGAATTACGGTGGCATTACGCTGATGAGTGCGGGTTATAAACTTGGGATACCCATGGTGAACAGATTGAAAGAATGTTAGAATAAGTGTATTACTACAGAGTGAGAGAGGGTCTAGGAAACATACAGGAACGAATAAGCAAATAGTAACGCTAGCGAGAATGGTCGGGGAAGTGCTTGGAAAAGGAAAGAAAATGAACACGATGTTTATTGATTTGAATGACTGAACGGTTAACTGTTGGAGTGAACGTGGAGAAGAAGTTAGGGTGGCTCAATGATATTATGGATGAGAAAAGTGTACAAGGAAATATAGGCAAAAGCAAGAGTGCTTGGGATGGATGGAATGGATGTAGGGATGAGCCATGGGTGTCCATTAAGTCCTCTATTATTTTACGTCTACACTAGTAATATGAAGTGATGAGGAGGGGTAGGCGATTGCTGTGATTTTGTGAAGTAAGAAGGTGTCAATACTAGCCTATGCGTATGTTGTAGCATTGATGTCGAAAAGACTTGAAGATATGCAGGAAATGATAGTGAGAGTGAATATGAACTTGGATAGGAGAGAACTGGTGGTGGTATATACGGAACAAACGAAGCGGATGGTATTTAGAAATAAAGGCAGAATAGGAAAAGCGGAGGAATTTAAGTGGAGAGGCAGGGCAATTGGGAAGGTGGAATATTTTATCTTTGAATCTATGATTGGGGGTATACGAGGCGTGTAATGTGATGGCAGCCCAAGCAAGGGTGGTTTGGATATTGGCGTGGGAATCTTTATGGAGGGTAAATATAAATCTAGAGTTTAAGGTGTGTAATGCATGTGTAAATGTGATTATATTTTTTTAAGTCGAAGTGTGGTGAATGAGATCATTGGAAATGCTGGAGGGGATATTGAAGGAACACATATGAAACGATATTCAAAGCAAGATAATAGAAGATATAATGAAAGGAGTCAAATAGCAGCTGATGCAGGAGATCAGATCAGGTCCAGCAAATATAATCCGCAATATAGTGAGTGGCAGATGTGTTTGGGTTGTGCAGAGGTACTTCGTTCAATATAACTTCAGCAAAGAGGATAACCGAATCGCACCGGAAGAAAGGGGTACGAAACGATGTGTGAGGGTAACATCAGCATCTGTCGTTGTCGCTGAAAAACAATACAAGCACGAGTTAAAGGTTAAGGGTATTAGGATATTGACGTGGAAATCTTGGTGGAGGGTAAATATAAATCTAGAGTATAAGGGATGCATGGGTAAATGTGATTATATTGTATCAAGTCGACGTGTGGTGAATGAGATCATTGGAAATGGTGGAGGAGATATTGAAGGAAAATATATGAAACGGTACTCAAAACAAGATAAGAGAAGAAAGAGAATGAAAGGAGTCAAATGTCAGCTGATGCAGGAGAAGCTCAGGTCCAACAAATACAATCCGCAATATAGTGAAAGGCATATGTGTTTGGGTTAGAGGTACCTCGTTCAATATAAAGCAAAGAGGATAACCGAATCGCACCGGAAGAAAGGAGTACGAAACGATGGGTGAGGCTAAAATCAGCATATGTCGTAGTGGTGGGAAATAATAGAAGCACGAGTTAAAGGTTAAGGGAGGATAGGGTTGCTTGGGGACTTGTTTAAGGTTGGGAAAGTAGAGAAGGTGGCCAAGAGAGATGGTCTAGTTTATGTTATTTTAATTTTAGTTAGTATATAATTTTTATTGTTATTTAGTCGTTGTTGTCCACAGAGAGAAGTACACAACGATTTGAATTGTGTTCAAGAAAAACCAAATAAGGACCAAAAATTTACGCAAATAACTTAGCTGAAACTGCCGAAAATAGGATCAATATGACCGCATTGTACAAAATAATGAAACAACTGTCTAACCGCAAATATTACAATGCGAAACATGTGAAATGCAAAGGGAGAAAACACCAACTAAAGCGATGGAACAACATTTTACAGTTGTTTCTAATGATCCTCAGAAAACTAACAGCCAATGCGGGGCCAGGAGCACACCGTGGAGATTCCAGGATTAAAACCAAACCGCCCGACATTAAAGAAATTAAAGATCAAATATATTACATACATGAAAAACAACAAACTCCCGGAATTGATAAAATCAACATTTAACTGTTGCCCCTTTTTATATATCCTCTTCTAATGCTTCGACCGCAGCTTTTCTTATATTGTGTATTTGTTTCGCCATGCGGCTTCTACTTAATCTTTTTCCTGTATTTTTTCTAGTCATGTATAAGTTACGGTTTAAACTGGCATTTGCTGAGGTCAGGGTACTCACGTCCCGAATTCTGAGGGGGTAGATAATTCTTTTTGTGATTACAAAGTGTATTATGTATTTCTATCATCGTGTGTTCTGAAAGGTCAATTTGTGTTGTGTTCTGTGTGGAAAGAAGATGTTCGCCATTATCGTAATTCGGTTCTTCACTCCTGATATTGCTTCCTTTACAACTCTAGCATGGAGGTGCTCAAGAATTATGATTTCGTCTGAGTTTGGTGATGTCGGCACCGTAAACGCTTATAAGATGTGTAGACTTTGTACTTTTGAGTTGCTGATACTTGCTGGATTCCTTCATTGATATGTCACTGATTAGATTCGAGATTTTCGTGCAGTAACATTCCAACGCTTGAAGTTACTCTTTCGTTTTTACCTTTACCGCTGTATATAAGAAGGTAGTTTCCTTACTTGGTGCTTCCCTTTCCCTTCCTCTTGATTTCCACTTCTATGAGAATTTGCTGATCTTTGTTGCTTAGGGGAGTCACCTTATAGCATCCGATTCTTAGTGCTTTGTATTTACAAAGTCATCAGTAATTCCATTCCTATCCGAGACTGAATTGTTAGTTCTTTGAGCACTATATGATTTTAACCACAAGCAGACCGCTGGCCTCGGTTTTGAACCCTCCTCTTTTATACGGGCTACTTGTTGTCTATTTAATGTTATACACCGATTCGAAGAGTTTCTTTACATCCGCCGACAAGGCACTCCATACCCTTACAGTGAGTTTTAAGGTCACTACTCGGTAACCTTTCTTATGCTCGTATTTACCAACATCCCATACTTTATAGGTCCCATAAGCTATTGAATGTATAAATTGACAACGTCATTGTTACCAAATATGCCAAGACAAACGTCAAACACCTTGATAAGCGTTTGTGATTGGAGCTTTGATGACACCTTTTGTTTAATTATTCAGTGTTTCTAATAGAGAAAATCTATATTCTCTAGATAATGTATTTATTATTGCTATAACAACGAATACTTATGGGTTCAATTGCTATTGATAGATTAATGGAACGTCAGTGAATACGGGGGTTAACGTTGTGTTATAATACCCCCTTCTTTATGTATATCATCTTAATGTTTATTTGCTTATTTTATAGTACTGTTTTTAATTATACATTAGATTTGCCTATCAAATGGCAATTTCACATATTATTTTTTGGAGGATGCCTCTAGATAAGCGTTCCAAGTTCGCATTGCAGCACAATATAAAAATATCTGTTGCAGGCCACTCGACTATACAAATTAATTTATTAATTAATAATTTTAAGATATTTCTCAAAAATCATACTTTTATAACAAAAGTTAGCAGTAATTAAATTTTTAATTAAAATTTCCACCTTACTACATTTAACATGCGACAATTTTCGGGATCGGTGCTGTTCATGTCTGTTTACATTTAACCTAAACGATCCTAACAATTCCCGTTCAGACATAAATTAAATTAAAAACCGTACAACTTACCCTCGTAGAGGGAAGTTAAACGCCATCTGGCGGCACCACATCAATTAGCAATGCACACCCATATGGTAATAACCGTCAACATGCTCATGTCTTCTGGCATATAGGTGTGCATTGCTAATTGATGTGGTGCCGCCAGATGGCGTTTAACTTCCCTCTACGAGGGTAAGTTGTACTGTTTTTGTATATAACCACTCGAGATATTGTGTGAATTCATCCTCACTAGCTGAGCTACACTGACGAGATCTAATAAGATCGAAATCTAGATATGTAGATTGCTAAGAGGTGGGTTCACACTTATATATAAATTAAATTGTTTGTAATACGTTACTACTGAAAAATGAGTGTGCTTACCTCAACAATGTATCAGTATATATATCAATAATAACGGATCGATGGTATTGTATAAAAGTAGCAAAATATAAAACAAGCATAGTTTACAAAAAATGGTACAAATAGTAAAGTCTTCCTTAAAGTTTATGTATGTACATTTTAATGAGCACCAGACCCTCTTAGACCTAGTTTTAAAAGTTGTTTTTCCTAATTAAAGAAATGGCGATTAGTAGATGGAAATTATGCTCGTGGATAACTATACAAACTTTTAAACGCTGATTTTATCGCACAATAATATTACTTACAAGAATAATTTTACGATAATTATCCGAAAATATAGTAATAGTATATGTCAGAAATCCACGGAACATATAAATCGTGCACATTTTATTTCTGACTGTTCTTGGGTGAATTTGTAAAATACAACAATCTCTATATAGATATTAGAGTTACAGGTATATACTTGTATTTGTTGTAATTAATATTTTAAATTATTGTTTCCCAAAACATCCTCTAATTTTTCTTCTCGATCCTTCACCTAACTCAGGGTTTGGTAAGGTCATTGATGAATCGGTCTGACATCTGCCGCGCATACGTCCCTCTCTTGTGCACAGTGGTCTGCCTCATATAAACTGTGACTAGTAAGTTTTCGGACTTGATTTATTCAACGAGTGGGTGACCTCCACGGTGGTCTGCGACCTTCGACATTCCCTTCAACTATTAATCATTCAATAGACTCCTGAGTTCTTGGTATATGACCAAAATAGAGTAAGAATAATTTGTTGATCTTGGTGGACAGGCGTACAGTATGTCAAGTTACTTACATTGAAGCGATGTGCTGTCCACAATTTGATTGACCGACATTTTGAACGCGTCCATAGCTCGCAACTCTAATTTTTAACCGTTCTGGAGGTCTATTCTGTAACTTCAGACTGTCTGATAAAAGAAGACCGATCTGTTACCCATGGCAACCAAATAAACAACTGTTATCGCGAACGCTAGTGTAATACTTCCTTTCGTCAAATGTTGGGACTTTTAGATAGTGAAATAGGTTACAATCCTACCAATTTCTATTATTACTGAAATAGTTGTTTTTTTGGTTGCCATGGGTAAAGTCCTGGTTTCCTAGCAAGCCGTGTCGATAAATACGGCCGTTTTTGACGTCATTTACACATTACAAGATACGTTTTAAGTACATGTAATTGAATAAATTCTAGTGTAATTCATGACATTTTCTCAATACAAAAGTATACCGCTCTCTGGATTACCAAATTTATTTAAATTATAAGTAAAAGAAATGGGTGATGTCAAAATTACGTGAATTTCGACCGCTTTTGTCGACACCGCTTCCTAGAAATCCAAGGTTATACAGACCTGTCTGATCTAAGGCCCAATTCACACATAAGCGGCGTCGGGCACAGGCGCGGTGTAGGCGCGGTGTAGGCGAGGCGTAGGCGCGACGTCGCATAGGCGATTGTGATGTCCATATGCAGTGAAGGGACCGACATTGCACCTTATGTTTACATAGAGGCGACGTGGAAGAGTTATGCCTTTCGCCTCTTCGCCTACCGTGTCTTAGGCGAAGACGCGGTGTCGGCGTTGCGAGGGGCACGACGCTTCAAGCACCCTCTATATAAACATGTGGTGCATTGCCCACTTCGGTGACGAGGCGCGGGCATTTGCCTCGTACCTCTTGCCGCGCCGGCCCCACGTCTTCGCCTCTTTGCCTAAGACACGGTAGGCGAAGAGGCAAAACTCTTCCACGCCGCCTCTATGTAAAGTAAGATGCAATGTTCACAGCTTCACTGCATATGGACATTTTAATCGCCTGTGCGACGTCGCGCCTGCGCCTCGCATACACCGTGCCTGCGCCCGACGCCGCTTATGTGTGAATTGGGCCTAACAGAATAGACCCCCAGGCCTCGCCCGCAAATGTAGCAATAGGAAAAAATACGGCATGCACATTGCATCATTTTGTTGATCCAGTTATAGCCATATCCTTCAATATTATTGTCAGTTTCACCGTCGCTGCTATTGACATTGCAAGACGTTTGATTTCTTGTTTGTAACGAAAGAGCCTAAGTAAGGAAGTGGCTTACAACAACAAAATCAGCGACAGTTATGGCATAATTCTGGTTGACTCAACTAACATTACCTATGTTTTCCCCTATTGAGCTCCAGGCCGTACGTCATGGTTGTGTCACTTAACTTGTTTATGAAGTTCTTCGATACTTGCGGCAATTATCGTCAGCATATCGTCGGTTACTTATTCTCCTACCGCCCACTGACACTCCTCTATCTCATACATCCAAAACTCTTAATAATATATTCGCTATAGATATTAATATTAATGATATCTATCGGTGACATGATGCATCCATGTCCCACATCAGATTTGACGTTGAAACGATTTGATTCTTTTTGTCCAATTGTTACTGTTGTTGTTTATTATTCTGATGTAGTTGTTTCAGTATATGTGCTAGGTGGGCAGGGATACCCATCGCTTCCAGTATATTCCACAACGTTCTCAATTTAATTAATTCGATTAATCGACAAAACAGAGATAGATTTTTGAGTTCCCTTCTCGATGAGTTGGTAGACGTTCAGGATTTGTTCTCTAGTACCTTTACCTGGTACAAAGTCAGTTTGTTCTTCATCTATTTGTGACAGAAAAAATACCTTCAGTAGTTCCTTGATGATATTTAGTATAACCACAGTTAGTCGGAGATCCTCGTTTATAAATTGGTATAAATATTAATTTACGCCACTCATCCGGGAACTTGCAGGAGTTCCAGATTTCCTCGCATAATGCATACGCTATATAAACACCAATGCTGTCCATTCCCTTCAGAATTTCAGCTATTATACCCTGCGTTCCAGCAGCGTTGCCATTGTGGTGTGTCCTGCGCATTCATTTGAATAGACTGAAACTAATACATATATTTAATTTATCTTTACGGTTTACTGGTATAGATAGTTTAGAGTTATTTATATGCAAATGTGTAATTACTCATTATATCATATTTGGTACATTTCGTTATAGCTTAGATAAATAATGCACGACACAATTTTCTTATTCTTTTCTTTTCTTATTATCAACGGTACTTAAAGCATTAAGTGATGTGATATGGAAAAGACAGGAATTCGATCAGGGGAAGACTAAAAATCGATCGTCACGAACGAATGTAATCCTTCCTTAACCGAAATCTGGCCTGATGATGCAAGTTCAAGTAGGTACTATTTCAATATTTTCATGTTTATTAAGATATTTAACGTTTAAATATACATCTATAATAATGTAATGAGCAAAAACTTTCAATTTCACCTGACACACACTTTAGTCATATATCAAAACATTAATAGCTAGTTCCAAACGCCAACAAAAACAAACTTCGGCTTGGTGTTAATCTTCATATATCGAGTTTTCTTTATAATGGGAATAAAATACTCATTCGTTTAAATAATAACGAGCATAATAAATATACATTATTGGCTTGTAGTTTTAAACAAAGAATAATTTATTTAATTAATAAATTTGAATATGTCACGAATTGCTAAAACGGATATGTGTTCGCAGCGCTACATCACTATGTGGATACAAACAAATTAATGTTTGTCGTTTCGACTGTGATATTCAATCAGGGGATGTATTGCATTTAATTACAATTAAACGTTGGAAATCCGAATCGCTAAACTAGCGGCGTCTGCTTTATTATTCCGTCTGTGGCGCGTAATACGCACATAACGCTCTTCAAATACTACATCATTTATCGGAGACTATGTAGAATTGTGTCACATCAGTCGGATAACAAACGGATAAGTGTGCGTGCCAAATATATGTCATTTCAGCAAATCTGTTTGGCAGTGTCTAGTCCGTTCGCTAGTTTGGTCGATATTCATAGTCACGAGTAATTATAATAACGTGTAACTAGGATTTGTTATAAATATACACATATAAAATAATATTCATTACATTACAATAAATGTTAAATAATAATATAATAATTACTTGTAATATAATTTATGATTAAGTTTATTTAAACTTGAAATTATGTATGCCCTAATTTAATGTTACAACTAGCCTGAAAAATATATTTTTGTGTAAAACAACGTTACATTAGTCAATCGATGTTAGTAAATCCTAAATTCTGTTTCGGTGCACTAGACTAATTAAATTGCCATTTTGATGATTATATTTCATGATTTTATATTTCATTTTGTTCTATATTAAATGTGTTTGAACCAACAAACATTAAAACCGTGTATTTTCTACACTGGATTTCATCTTATGGATGTTATTGCATCACGTATGGTATACAATAATTGAGGCAGGGTTTTATATACGTATACCGATACACCCACGTATTTTCAATACAAGTAAAGACAGATTAGAGAGCATTGTCCTGTTCCGACTCTTTTGTGGAATATTTACAAGGGACGAGCAGTATCTCACAAATGGATCCAGCGTTATCAGCTGATTCTGAATTCACGACAGTTTTCTATTTTCTTGCCGTTTCCACTTGTCTGCATATCTTCGCCGTGATACGGTTGCTACGTGCTACTCGAATAATGAATACCCTCAGAGGGGATAGATAGTGGGTTAGTAGTTTTGCGGTGCCCAAACGTTTCTAACGTCCAATTTCAAATTCTAGCAGTGTGCAGCGAATTCATTCAAATATACATAAATATGGAACAGTTCTTATGATAAACAATAGTATATATATATATATATATATATATATATATATATATATATATATATATATATATATATATATATATATATATATCAGAGTTTTAATCGTAAGCGTACACATTCTTCCATTCCAATATAGCCATCCGAAGGCGTCATCATGTTTTTTTTAGCTGCTGACATTTTAAACAAAAACTGCCCTAAAAATAATCTTAATTATAATCTTAAGTAAAGTGAATCCCCATTCTTGTTTATACCAATATGTCCAATTGCGTGTCCATCGTGCCTAGGGCAAGGTTGACGCTTGATGGACGCGCCAGCGTGTCACTAACAAATGAGTCCCTGGCATCCATCAACACCATATTTTTAATTTTAATTATTTATTAAATTTATCTATGCACCTTATCAGTAAACAGATTTTATTATTAGTTTTACCATATAAGTGCATACTTGTTAGAATACCAGAACGGCCAAATGCTTACATATCAACGCCAATCAGTATCGTTGTTAACAAGGCCATGTAATTTATTAAAGGTTTAGAAAACCTCTGAAAAACTGTGAACGGTATTGGCGAAATCTTGCCCACAGCGGGGTTTGAATTCTTGCTCCCCCAATGCTACATATGAGACGGACGCACTAGGCCACTGAGCTAGGTAAAGAAGAATAAGAACAATAATTATATAGAATACAATGATTTTTATTTACATTCTATAATCAATTTCTGATCATCCAAGTTATTAAAAGATTAATATGCTGAATAGCGGTAATTCCTATTTCAAGCTTAAAACTGTTCTTTAATCAGAAATATTCTTGATTGTCATTAGAGAAAACTATGAGGAATATAGATATAAACGTAATGTACAAAACCAACACCAATATAGCAAGAACTATATGAACTCAAATCGGTGTTTCATCTCTCTTTAAACTATAATTAAAATGATTACGTAAATTATATTATCAATTAATATTCAACCAAGTCAGTACAATTAAGCGCCCGATTTCAACACGTTTATAAAATATTTATCTCTGTAAATATGAAATTACGTAACAATTCAGTTACAAGATAAACTCTGTGCTTTTTCATTTCGGTCCTTTGTAAAACTTATTATTCATGTTGGCGAACTATTCAAACGGACATAACGAATGGAAATGAAATGCGGCTGCAAATGGAGGCTGAAAAATTGTCGCTTTATTTCTGCAATTTTGCAATCAATCTTCGTGCTAATTCGTCCCGCAGGATCCGAACGGAATCTGGTGCCGGGTCCGGCCCCCTCTTAAAATATTCAAATGATACGAAAATTAAGCGATCTGTATTCAAGGAAAGACGGCATACGCATCCACCCCATGTTTTGTCCGAATTATAAAGCAACGAGTTGTGCCTATTTCTTGTATTAAAAAGAATATATTACCGCAATAGGCTGCGCGACATGAATACAATTATTTGGGACCGAGATAAAACAGGAAATGGCCCGGATTACTATCAAGATATCCCAGTTAGCTAAATTATTTGTGTAATAAAACAAGGGGAAGTAATTACATCGAATAAGCAAGAATTATCCAGAAAAAAATACATAGTGTACGTTCCTATTGATAACATTTTGGCTTTAGGTGGGAATAATGGTTAGTTTATACTGACATAAAATAAGAAATAATAAATTAGACCCAACTCGAAATAAGGACAATTTTGGATAATTGATGCTCAAATAATAAGAATATTCACTTACCATTTAGTGTTTCTTACTTATTTTGTCACAGTAAACTATATTATAGGAAATAATCCTCTGAATTTGGCTCCTTATTTATTATTTAATCTATTATTTTATGCCAGCAAACACAGCTTTATTATTAGGAATTTTTTTAACTAGTCCTCAGCAAGTGTATTTCTAAATACTATCTATAAAATATGTATGATGTTTATAATAGATTCATAATAGTGATATACAATTTACAGCAAACCATGAATTATAACGATACATGTGTACATGAAATATTCGCTTAATATTATTTTATTACATGAAACAATCTGGACCACAGTATGGTACGAAGACCGAAAAACGTTTGACACCCAGTTAGTTAGTTCCAAGTTATTCAAGCGTAAGACATTGTTATTCAACTGATGTAAGTGTAACTTAAAATAGCTGATACATTAAAAGAGAAAAGTATAAATCGCTAAAAAAGAAGCAATTGGTTAAAAATTAAAAAATAAACTTCAAAAGCAAGTACACTATTACCACGGTCCGTAGAGTATACGAACCGTGCACTATTACAGCTATAAATATATAAATATTACTGTAGATATTTAAATTAGAATATAGAAGTTATTCCGGTTACTTACACATTTCTTTATGAAATATGAAGTGTCTATTGATAAATTCCTGCAATTTTGTACTAATTTGTCCCTCAAGATCCGGACAGAATCTAGAATGGATGTTACTTATTCATTTCTGTGTGGAATATGAAGTAAATATTAATAAATAATACAATCAAATAACGTACAATAATTTAACCCGTCTATACAATATATTTCACTCATCTGGTACTCTTTATGTTTCAGATAAATGGATTTTTCTCATCGACGATATATGCTGAAATGTCACTGCACCAACAAATTTCATTCTAAAATTAACCGAACAGCATTATTGAGGTACAGGCTCTGATTGTCCAAACGCAATTCTTGTATGTTTATATCGAGAACTGTGTATGGACATCACCGCTTGGCAATCGATACCAGCACGAAAATTGGAGTGTCCAGAGTACAATCTGCGAGTTGCGTCCAAAAGCCCATGAAATCAAATTAGTGGATCGCGACTATTTTTGTTTCGTATTTTGTAATATAATATTTAAAATATAGCTACACAGTGCACGGTGCACCGAAGTAGAGTTATAATGTAAAATTTCACCATATAGAAGTTAAGTTAAGGATATGAACTACGGGGAGCTGGCTATATTCATGTTTTGTATTCACAGGCTTACTCGATCTGAGAATTATGTATGAACAGGGATATATGTAGGAGAGCAGCGTAAACCTATGTTATAAGAACCTTATCAGTTCTAGTAAACACTATTTTAATCAACCAGTTCAGACAAGAAAATTATTTAAAATATATGAATAGTTTCTTCATAACATATTATTTAATAAAAACAAAAAAACTCCGCCGGTATGTCACGTATGGTCCTGCTGCCGGTTCTAAGCCCGGACAAAGGTTGTTCCAGGGCACGGCTAGCAACCACTCCGGGTAAAAAGGGAAAGCACTCATAGAACCGGTGCATCGCCTCGGTATGAGACTGATAAACGTTGAGAGTAAAACAAAGACTATGGCAAAGACAAACATTAATGTTAGGAAAGTACGAAAACGTAAACAATGTTTAATAATATCGACATGGAATATTGGAACACTTAACAAACGCGACCAAGAAATGGTGAATGAAATGAAGGAAAGAAAGATAGAAAACTGTCGCCTACAACAAACGCATAAGAAAGAAATGTACCAGGCAGTGAAGGGGAATATTTCCTTGCATACAGTGGCATAAGCAGAGAAACTAGAGTTAAAGAGGGTGTTGGAATATTAATACATATGAATCACATTGATCAAATCATAGACTTATATACATTTCAGAGAGAATAATAATAGCCAGACTGAACATTAACCACAGTATAAATATCATATCTACATTTAGCCCTGAGAACACAGACCTGCAGAAGTCTTCTACTACCACCTCCTAAAAGCACTAGATGATGTGCCAAATTGCGAGCCAACTATAGTTTTAGGTAATTTAATGCCCATATTGGAAATGCAATAATACCAAGTACAAAACAAAGGTTCGATGAGGACACTCTAAATGAGAACAATGAATTGCTAACCAACCTATGCCAAATGCGCGGCGAATAAATAGCACATATTTCGACCATAACCCATAATATAAATTCACATACAACAATACCAGAGGGCTCCAAAAATGATAGACTATGTGATCACCATCAGGAGTGCATTCCTCAGCAATCATCGACGTCAGATCTATAACATCAGTAGACGTGGGGATTGACGATAACCTTATCCCGTGTATATGGAGACTAAACTACAGATGCAAAGAGAAACAACTGCAAAACAGTACCACCGCAATACCAAAAGTGGAACTGCTTCAAGCTAGTTCCATAAAAGACCTGTTTAAGACAAGACTAACCCAAAAGACCAAAAACAATGGCACAGCCCCAGATGATACTGTAGAACAGAGTCGAGAAAAGATGAAAATAGATATATTATAGGCAGCTCGTGAGGCACTAGGTGAGAAAAACATAACTAAAGAATAATTTTGTTAAGAAAACACCGTGGCTCACAGAAGAAGTAAAGACCAAGTGTGAGGACACAAGCATACATATACTAGGATTATAAACGAAACACACCAATTACACCGGACCAATTGGTGTGTTTCGTTTATAATCCTAGTATCTGTATGCTTGTGTCGTCCTTGATGATTAAGAATAACTATTGGGAAACATACTAAAAAATAATAAAGAATGACTTCTATAGGCTACAAAAAGATATGGAGGCTTATCAGAGAACAATGATCAGAGTTATCAGCTCAATGCTCTTATAAAATTAAAGAACCTACTGGAAACATTACTGGCCGAACAATTAGTGACGTTAAGTAACCTGCCACTAAAACACCTATATATCTCAAAAGAATGGGAAAATCACATACTTATCTTAATATACAAGAAAGGCGAGAAAGCAGAATCGTCACTAGAAGCTTCGCAATCAGAAAGACAACAAGGGGTTAGGGGCCACGGCAGATCATGTAATGGTATATTTGTAGTAAGACAAATAAAGGAGAAGTGATCAACAGGTCCAGACTGTGCAGAATGAAATTGACTATATCCTAGCTATAGGGTATAAGGGTATGTCCGGACGTATCAATTCTAAATCAGTTCGTCACTGGCAGTGGCCATAGATTGGTGAAATCTAAGATCAATATCAGCACGTATCTGGAGAAAAAGCTTCAAATAAACAAGAAAATCAGCCCCACAATATCTGAACACGAGTTTAGCTCGTGTATTGACAGTAAGCTACGACCATCCGAAGAACTACAGCGACTGGAACTTGACGCGCTGTCAACAAAAATGACGATAAGCATAAGAACGGCAGTCAAGAAAGACTGCGCAATGTATAAGGTACAAAGACTCCTTCTTCACGGCCATCACAAAAGATTGCAGAATGCACAACGTAAAAATGATCAAAAAATGTCAATTGAAAACGACAACATTAGAGTCTTACACTTACTTATTAAAAGAAAAGGGCAATACATAAAATACTAAGCAATCAAACAGAAGCAGTCACAGAAAAGGACAAAATCTCAGAAAGCATCGAAAAGAAAATACCTTAACCTCTACGATGAGTCAACTTAATCCATGGACCAACAGTGAGGGTGTGGGCAAGTAGTATATAGGATCCGAAGAACTCCAACACATCGACTGAGCAGAACTGAACTAATTGAGGAACTGGATACGTCCGGAGAGGATCTGATTACAAGCGAAATGCTGAACGCCAGAGAAGACTCATAGTAACTCATAGTACCCCTAAATAATTGTCTCGATGAATGTAAAATTCGGAACTCACAGCTGGAAGCCGGGGTCATCCTGCTCTTCAAGAAGGGCGACAATACGAACATGAACAATTACAGGCCCATCAGCTTTCCAACTCTTATAAGCTGTTGACCGAAATTGTAACAAATGGGCTTTCTCAGAAATTTGATATTTATCAGCCTGTTGAACTAGCAGGTTTCCGGAAGGGATTCAGAAAGCCTCCGACTCAATTGAGACTTGGGCAGTGCTCGACGTTTGAGTTTCTGAAGGCGATACGGGCATTGTATCGATTTCAGAAAATCAAACTTAACACATCTACACGCACGCTATGCTTCATGTTAAAATAGAAGTAGGCTGGGTTAAAGGGAAAATACCGATTAAAAGAGGCGTCCGATAGAGCGACCGATCTCAATTATTCATCCTAGCGCTAGAAGACGTATTCAAGAAATAGTCATGGGAAGACGAGGGGATTAACATGAAAATCGTCTTAAACACCTCCGCTTCGCCGATGATATTGTCTTCATCCGTAGTCGTCCAAAAGAACTGATGATATGCGAACTCGAAAGAAGCATCCCAGGCCATTAGCCTAAAACTAAACCTACACAAAACAAAAATCTTGAGTACAAACAATATAGTGGTTTCTATCGGCAACCACACCTTAGAGAAAGTCGATGAGTATGTGTATCTCGAACACACTATCAAGCTGGAAAAGGAAAACCAAGCAGCAGAGATCACCAGACAAATCGGCTTGATCTGGGCGGCATTTGGCAAGCTCAGCTATATCCTCCGAGAGCCAGGAATTCTTATAAACCTGTAGAGGCAGGTTGCCTGCGTCTTATCTGTAGCTACGTATGGGCTCGAAACTACGACCTTCGCAGTTATGGAGTAATGTAATGGAGAGTGCGATGTTAGTCTGGGTGATTAAATCTGAAACGAGGAGATCAGGCGGAGGACAGGAGATCAGGTGGAGGATAGGAGATCAGGCGTAGGATAGGAGACAGGAGCGAATATCGTAGAACGCGTAGCGGCCTTAAGTGGAAATGGGAATAGGTCGATACCACTGGATATAATCAAAACCATAGAAGACTTCGATGAGAACAATACATTCGAAGCGAGAGTCAACAACAAAACTATAAATCCCACCAAATTCGGAACACGTATAAGGCAGGGGGACTGGTGAAGCCCTCTGTTGTTTAATATGGTAATGGACGAAATGAATGCAAGAGTAAAAACTAAGAGAGATTACAAGGTGACCCAACAAGAATTAAAAATATTCTGCTTTGCTGACGACATGTCTCTGATCACTAACAATGAAGACGACCTGCGGAGGATGCTACACGAGTTGAATAAGGCAGCCAAAGGGTTCAATATGAAAATATCTGCCAAAAAGACGAAATACATAATTATCGGGCCAGAGCTGTATTAGGCAGGTATCTTCATTTAGTTGCATATGTGTTTCAATCTCTAGCAATGGAGAGTTCTTCCAAGTAGTCTAAGTGCAAGCCGCAAAGACCAACCGAGTACCTGGCTGTTTCAAAAACTCAATATGACGCAACAAACATACCGTTATACAGTTTAGGCACCATACGTGCAATCATAACGTACGCTTCCGAAACCCGACCACACACTAGCAGAATAAAAAGGATAATACAGACCACCGAAATGAATATCCTAAGAGCAAGACATTACGAGATCGAGCCCGTAACGACGATATAAGAGAGACGTCTAGTGTCCCAGATATCAACCACTAGGTTCCCCAAAGAAGAGAAGAATGGAACAACCACATAGGAATGATGAACAACGAGCTAGTTATCAGAATTTCCAGGGATTAGTAACTTTTGTAGTGCAAATATAAACCACAATTTCATTAGATTATTTTATATATATATATATATATATATATATATATATATATATATATATAAAGGCATTGTAGAACAGTTTGATTTGCTTCGGTTTCAGATTTATACTTATCTTATACTACTGATGCTCCCCGTGAAAAAAAACACCGATCTGAAGCAATCGCAAAACCCTATTTATTTCGTTATCGAGATACGCATATAAAGTTAGGGTCAGGTTCCTTCAACCACGCACAATCTACTCTTGCTCAACTACTTTTGCTCCCCGCATAAAAACCATCGAGCTGGATTGACTATAATACAAAGAAACCTTCTATATAATTTAGTTACCGAAATATACATGGAAAATTCGAAACTCGGCATAGGTGATGTATGTTATTTTCCTTCAACCATGCAAAATCTAATAGGCACACAGGAGTGACGTTTCTGTGTTGGGAGGGTATAAGAATACGGTTAACCACCATCAATTTCCATGAGATGGACGGGTGCTTTTCATTCCATATCTCGTTTAATATAAACAAGAGTTGAGATTATAAATGTTTTGGTTAATGCTTATATTTTGAATAGCTGATGTGTCTGGTGATCTCTGCTGCTTGGGTTTCCTTTCCCAGCTTGATAGTGTATTCGAGATACACATACTCATTATCCTGGCTAGGGCACGAATCCTTCCTCGAGTTCAGGCAAAGATTCAATTTGTTCATAGAACAGTCTCTAAGAATGTAAAGAGGTACACCATTTGTGTTCGATCCAAAGAGATCCACGGCAGTTGGGAAGAGGGTAGTTCCAATGAAGAAAGGAATTCCATAGACCACTTGCCGCCAGGTGGGTTCTCCTCGTGCGAAAGACCGAATGAGTTCTTATATCTTGTCATCCTCCTCCAAAGCTCAGTAACATCAGTTAATAATGGAGCTACAGAAATCTCGAATAGATGACCTGCCCTTTATTTCAGAGTTCTTCTAGTTACGTCAAGATTCCTTTTTGCCGCGAAGTAATTCTATTCTAAAAATGGATCCTCAGACTACAGAAGGCCATCTTTCTTCTGTAAATTGCATTTCGTCATTCTTCATCCCACCAAAGGGGGTAATTGATTTTAAACTTAAAATATTAAATTATAAAAAATATTTCATCTATAAATCAATAACAATATTAGATCCAGGGTGTGACGACGAATTATAAACTAATATTTTAAGCAAAATCGAAAGAGAAGGATCATTTTAGAACAAAATTCATCATCAAACGATGAAATCACAAATAAGGTTTGAACGACAACAGCTCCAAAAAAAGATTTAGATATGATTTACGTGGGCATATGGTTGAATCATTGGGACAAATTTCGCAAGAAGAGAAAAATCACTTTAAAAATCATATTCATATAAAATATTATGTTTTCTCAAATTTGAATACCAAAAACTTCTATCTTTATAGAGATATCATCCATGAGGCTTTTGCGCCAGTCAACGAAGAAGCTCCAAGGTATTTAATCAACCGGTATTTACCTTAACTTCACAGAAAACCTCAGAAAAACTGTGAAAGGTGATTCGCGAAAATTCGCCCCAATGGGATTCGAACTCAGGCTCAGTATAAGATAAACCACACCTCTAATCATTCGTCTACTGAGCTGAGTATAACTGAGAATACCATTATTAGTTTAATTTATACCAGCTTCATTGCAAGGAAACTAATATAAAAACAGTTAATGGATGTACTTGACACATGTTTAAAAAGGTATATATAGGTATATCTAATTTATACTTCCACCAACAGTGCAAAGATACATGCGACAAATAAAAAAATAATGCGACCTATTAAACATTAAAATTAAAGCATTAGATAACGATGAAGAAAAATCAACACACGGCAGAATTTTATATCCATTTAAGGTCAGCAGAATCATTAATAACACAAGATCAAGAACTAGTATCGCGTTATTCAGATCATTATTTCGCTTTTACTTTCGACTTGCAAAAGTCATTATCTTACCCTAAGTTAACTACATCAGTTTCATTTTATAAATGAAATCTGTATGTTCTAAATTTGGGTATTCACAATATTCATGACGAACATTAGTTCACATTTACGTTTGGGATGAAATTATTACACACAAGAAATAGCTCCATGTATCTTGAAAGATCTAAAAACTAAGAAGTGAAGGATGTATAGCTTACAGTGGCATGTGTGGAAGACAAAATAGAAACATAAAGTAGTTGTAATGTTGCAAAAACTGTTGAACATATGGAAGTCATAGACCATAAATTCTTTGTATCAGCACATAATTTGCTGTCTGTCCCCCAAGATTATTATAATGTTATCAAAAAATACAGCAGAGGTAATAACTTTATCTAAATGAAATGAACAAGCGGATTTCATATCAACAATATTTTTGGAGGACGCAGTTTTTAAAAGCTCAACGAATTCTAACCAAGAAACAAAAAATAGATATAAATATTCTGGATACGTTTTTTGAGAAATGAAATATATATATATATAATTTTCCATAAATTATCAATGAGAAAGCAGAGTTTAAAATGCTGGATGTATTACCAAGTTAGGGTAACAAATTCGAAAAGATTAATTACGGTAATTACCGATGGAGCTTCTTGACTTCTTCAAGTCCCTCACGCATATACAAAATGTAAATAGGAATTTATATGATTAGAATTTTTTTTTTTCTGAATTGCATAAATTGTGTTCTTCAAGTTTTGTAAAGAAATATAAATAATAATATACATAGACTATTGTTTTTTTATTTTCAATCATTTTTAAGTATGTCGCCTGGATAAGCTTAATTTTAAAAGTGGCTTAAATCCTTTGTTATATTTTTGACTTAATATTTAATATTACTTTAATAAGAGCTGTAAATTTGATTCTGTTAGATACACTTAAGCAGTGTGATAGCTAATCCTTATATATATATATATATATATATATATATATATATATATATATATATATAATAAATCTATTTTTAATTTTATTGAATCGCAAACTCATAAATATCTCAATGTAAATATAAATGAATTTAGGTCACTTTCGAAATAAACGCCTCATATATTGTTTCATATTCAAAATAACAATTGTATAGTAAAAATGGTACATATCAAAATACTAAACAGACAAAACAGTATATACCCGTACAAAGAAGTAAACGTACACCGTGAAGTATCATTTAACTCACACAGTACTGGAGTGTGATTTTGGAGAGATTGCTATGAACATAACGATCGAAAGAAGTTCGTTATTATTGCTAATGGTGTCGAGTTTAGACTTTTTGCTTTGTAAAAGGTTATTGCTATCTATGACAGATCTAAGCTTGGCGAGTTAATATTTGAGTTTATGCTATTAGTCTGTCGTCATGAAACATTACGCTTGATAATAATATTGTTCAAAAATCGCATCCCTGCTAATGATTAGCACTGTCTTACTTGGACCATCCCATCTCTGATACTGTGTAGCGAATAAAGCAGAAACTGTGTACCATATAAGTGGGCAAAATTAAAGACTTTTCAATAAAAACTTGTTCCTTAAGAAAATTATTTTGCTTCAAAATGAGGCATTGTTTGTTTAAAATCTAATAGTCTAATATGCCAGTCTTTTAAACAATAACCGACGAATTAAAATTACGATAAAAACGTGTTATTAATTAGCCTGAATCTCAAAAACTAGATTCGAATATTATAATCAGCATGTAGTTTATATTCAAAATCAGTTATAACTTTTCCGGCACCAACACAAAAATTGCATTTTATTCAGTGATATTTAATAAAAAATTAATTTTAAATGAAAAATTACAATAAACGGTTGAATTTTCTAACTGGCCAACGTATGTATATATCAAATTTGCTGTAAAAGTAAATACGGCTCTGTAGGTTTTGTTTGGAAACCCTTCTTGTTTTCGTAAATAAATAATAAATCTGCATTCGATTACTATTTACTCTTAGCCGGTTAACCCGACTTTGTAAGTAGTATAAATTCCCACAGGGTGCAGTACATATAAATGCAAAGCGTGCGAAACATATGCACCATACATACAACATCGGAGATTAAATTGGGAGAATGCCGGACGAAGTAATCTGATCCTAACCCAGGGTAACTGTTGGGTCACCAAAAGTTTCAAAGTTCATTTACAGCTTCGAAGAGTGATTTGCTAATCCGAGTGCATTGACTTAAACGTAAGGTTAATTCAAGTTATATTAAC
This sequence comes from Lordithon lunulatus, assembly GCA_963942505.1. NCBI lineage: Eukaryota > Metazoa > Arthropoda > Insecta > Coleoptera > Staphylinidae > Lordithon > Lordithon lunulatus. The sequence goes on from OZ012666.1 coordinate 22,012,465, forward strand.
CATAGTGCCCAGTTGGGTGTTAAAAATATAAACAACCCTATATTTGTACCAATATGTCTAGAAAGTATGATGCCTTCATTTAATACAACACTATCATCTCGCAAAGTAGTTTAAAATCGTATACAAATTATAAAGAAAAATTTGTTATAATTTAAATTAATATATTTTATGTTTCTAGATACAATAATAACAATAATAATAAACATGTTTATTGTTACATTATATATACTATAATTACATTTTATAATAATAATATTTTTAAACCATAATCCAATAAGAACAAATATTCTAATTCTTCAAATGAGCTTTACATCGCTAGATTTAAGTATCAAAATATCGGTATTAAAATTTGCAATCCATACTTGTAATACATACACAAGAAACATGCAATTTGCTACTATTTTTATTCTCCATATCGCTGATAAAACTTATAATTTATGGTTCATTCTTATTTCAGTCGAATTGTAATGGATACATGAAAAATATATATCGTAATTTTAATAATTATTGTATACATTCATATCAGATAATAGATTAAAAATATATCATAAAGTGGATTGTTCGTTGAAATGATTTAATTATACTTGTGGAAATACGGAGAATCGTCTAGTAATATAATTAATATGATAAGTATGAAAAAGTAAGCGAAAGTTCCCGTTTATACGTTGAACACTCTCGTCGAACGTTTGAACAAACAAGAGGTACAGATATTCAATTTGTATACCGGGTCGTATAATACTATAAATTTGGACACTCAGCTCAATGGGCTAGTGTAGGGTTTGCGAGTCTATGGCACGCGTGCCAGTGGTATGAAACATTTGCTGGCACACGAAACATTTGTTATTTTACGCCTAATTCGTTTAAGAACATGTGAGAAACAATGTAGACCATAGTTCAAGTCATTTGAAATAGTGGACGGGCATAGTCAGGTTGGTAGGGGCCGCCCACCCACCCCACCTATGTTCGCATAGTTTTTAGCATAGGATAACAATCTTCTTGGAATAGTTGAAACAATATAAAACATCTATATCCATTGAAAACACTATGCTAACAAAGGTGGGGTGGGCGGGCGGCCCCTACCAACCTGACTATGCCCGTCCACTATTTCAAATGACTTGAACTATAGTCTACATTGTTTCTCACGTGTTTTTTACGAATTAGGAGTAAAATAACAAATGATATTAATTGAATAATAGAAAGTCACGGATAACAGTATAGTGCAGAGTTCAAGTCATTTGAAATAGTGGATGGGCGTAGTTTTGTTTATATATTATTCCTCGTGTCAGAAAAATATAATATATATATATATATATATATATATATATATATATATATATATATATATATATATATATATATATATATATATATATATTAACAGTGTATGCTTCTACAATCATCAAAATAAATACAAACTACATACCACAACAGCCCATATCTCAAAACTATGGAACGAAAAGTAGGCATAATTAAAATATAAAAATATGTAAAAATAACAAATATATTAACTATATTTAATTATTAATTAAATATCATTTAATTATATAGCTCCAAAATGCTACAACATCCTGGCGTTATATATCAAAATTTTAACATTTTAAAATTTGTATCTATAGTTATAATTAGATATAAATATAATGAAATCATTAAGTAGATTATCCAAAAACTCCCGAACTCGATCTATTTACTATATACATTTTACACCAGTAAATTGATATGTAATTAATGAAATTATAAAATTATAATGCACATGCAACATAAGGTGGGTTTATGCCAAAATAAAATAATAAATAATTAATAATTAATAAAATAATAATTAATAATTAACGATTATTTTGACCGTTTATGCTCACAATAAAAATACGAACCGCCAACTGTAAAGTATATAGTTTTGATTATTGGCTAAATTAATATATTGTTGAGCTTGCTAGTTTGTTAGTTTATATTGGTCTAAATATTTGATGATAATCACACGATAAGAAAAATGGAAACTATTTTCCTTCTTTGAATAAGATATTCTTCCTGTACTCTTGGAAGTTATGTGTCGCCCGTGTTGTTCAACAAACAAAACACCCCTATCAATTTGACATAAAGCAAACAGAAATGACAATCGTAATGTCAAAACGAAATGAAGAACTTGTGAAGGTTATGTACTAAATAAATTTCGTTCAACATAACATTATTTATTAAATATTATTTATTATTTTAGCACCATAAACACCTTAATGAAAAAAACGCATTATGGAGTTGGATTGGTGGAGTTCCCACTTCACCGCCACAGTATGAACTTAAACGAAATTTAAAAAATTAGAGAATACATGATAATAAATAAATAAAGGAATCCACAAGACAACGGATTATGTGCAAATACCCGGACCCTGGAACGGGTACTGCAAATGAAATACCTACTACCTCACACCTCACTACCATACAATAACACTGACTCAACTACAGATTTTTCTAAATGTGTTGATTTCACCACACGGAATTCAGGATTGCCCCTACTGCTTTCTATACGGATCCTGATTTCATGAGAACACAATCCGTCTTAATTTTTTAATATTGTTTACTTGCTTGCGTATTTTTAACCAAATATTGTATTTTATAAGTTGATTTAGACCCTTGTCGGGTTCAATGCACGGCGATATTGTTTTTTCATAGCAGTTTTGATAAGGCACTGGAAACTTTAGGTGTCACGGCACACACCTAGAGTGTACAGTGTCTTCCACATGCTACATCGTGGGATTGAGTGCTAAGCCTTCTCCAAATCAATGACAGCCGTAAAAACAGTACAACTTACCTTCGTAGAAGGAAGTTAAACGCAATCTGGCGGCACCACATCAATTAGCAATGCACACCCATATGGTAATAACCATCAACATGCTCATGTTATCAGGATCACCGGGTAGTGCCCTCTAGAGAATATGAATAATATTCCAATAGAGTGCTTGAGATATCAGCACAAAGCCAATCGTATAAAACATATTATAAAGTGTGAACCCACCTCTTAGCAATCTACATATCTAGATTTCGATCTTATTAGATCTCGTCAGTGTAGCTCAGCTAGTGAGGATGAATTCACACAAAATCTCGAGTGGTTATATACAAAAACAGTACAACTTACCTTCGTAGAAGGAAGTTAAACGCCATCTGGCGGCACCACATCAATTAGCAATGCACACCCATATGGTAATAACCGTCAACATGCTCATGTTATCAGGATCACCGGGTAGTGCCCTCTAGAGAATATGAATAATATTCCAATAGAGTGCTTGAGATATCAGCACAAAGCCAATCGTATAAAACATATTATAAAGTGTGAACCCACCTCTTAGCAATCTACATATCTAGATTTCGATCTTATTAGATCTCGTCAGTGTAGCTCAGCTAGTGAGGATGAATTCACACAAAATCTCGAGTGGTTATATACAAAAACAGTACAACTTACCTTCGTAGAAGGAAGTTAAACGCCATCTGGCGGCACCACATCAATTAGCAATGCACATCCTGATAACATGAGCATGTTGACGGTTATTACCATATGGGTGTGCATTGCTAATTGATGTGGTGCCGCCAGATGGCGTTTAACTTCCTTCTACGAAGGTAAGTTGTACTGTTTTTGTATATAACCACTCGAGATTTTGTGTGAATTCATCCTCACTAGCTGAGCTACACTGACGAGATCTAATAAGATCGAAATCTAGATATGTAGATTGCTAAGAGGTGGGTTCACACCACAGAGCACTATAAGAGAGAGTGCAAGCCCTGTAAAATGTTGGCAACACATTTAAGCGCGCCACCTCAGCGCCTCTCTTGTTATTATCATGAACTAATGGCAGTTTTATAGGTTTAGGTTATATTTATATAGCTTTTTGATTAAAAGTAATTGAAAATATTGAATTAGGTAGGGTATAATATACACAAATGTAAAGTTGAAAAATATTTATTAATATATAGGTGTGAAGAGTCGAAGATACATTACGGCTGAAAAAACACATACATATAAATATATTTGTCTGCAACTTCACTTCATTAGCATTTAAATACATATAATATTATAAATTAAAATATTCTTTTATAAATAGCTTAAGCAAGAGCCTTTTCTTGAAATGACCATGTAGCATGTTTCTTACTGACATTTCTAAACAGGCCTTCAAGAAATATTACACCTGTTGTGCTCGAGTGTTTACAAAGGTCCTTTAAATGTGAAAAAGTTGATAAATTTTGCCTAAAAATAGCCAATTTGTTCTGAAGTTTACATACATAATAAGTTGAACTTACGTTGCTGCCTAGATAATTTATATTTGCCATTAATGGCTAGAAATATAGGCTTAACTGATTTAACAGCTGTTGTTTTATTAGATTTCACATTAAGGACCTTAGAAATTTGCAAACTATAATTATGATCTGACTCAATTCTAGAAAGTTTTATACTCTTACATGGTATGGCAGGGCTATCTGAATCTGAGTCAATAAGTGATGCAGAAGGCTGAATTGTATTATTATTTCCCTCAAAATGAGCATGTAATACTAAATTTTGAGTAGCAGCATTGTCTGAATAATCTGTATTAAATAAAGTAGGAATGGCTAGAAAGCGTAGACGTGTTTTCAAACTATTAGTGAATGAACTATCATCACAGTGCTCTACACAAATAACAAAGTTATCAACAGCTTCAACATTAGTATTAAAAGCTGAGCTAATAGAATCTAGCCATTTCTTCCTCCTTTGAACACATGTCCACAAAAATTTAACTGATCTCCACCTCTGCAGTTATATGTATTCATACAATTGGGCACTACACAAAGATTTTTACCTGAAGCCATTACGCATATTATTGTCTAAACGTATAATATGGTTTGATTACTCACACTAAACTTTTACATATATAGAATTTGGAAGAGAAACGGGCACGTGCACGCGTGATGCTAAAACATAACAAACAATATAACCTCAAATTATATTTCTGTAAGGCGGGTCATCTAAATTCTGTTTAGTTCCTGATAATAGCAAGGAGGCTCTTTTTGGCGCTGATGCGGCCATATTGCCAATGCTTTGAAACCCCCCTGGTTCACACTTTATAATATGTTTTATACGATTGGCTTTGTGCTGATATCTCAAGCACTCTATTGGAATATTATTCATATTCTCTAGAGGGCACTACCCGGTGATCCTGATAACATGAGCATGTTGACGGTTATTACCATATGGGTGTGCATTGCTAATTGATGTGGTGCCGCCAGATGGCGTTTAACTTCCTTCTACGAAGGTAAGTTGTACTGTTTTTGTATATAACCACTCGAGATTTTGTGTGAATTCATCCTCACTAGCTGAGCTACACTGACGAGATCTAATAAGATCGAAATCTAGATATGTAGATTGCTAAGAGGTGGGTTCACACTTTATAATATGACAGCCGTAAATGTTTTCTCGCCGATAAGTGTTTGTTTTTCAATTAGTTGTTATATTATGAACAGATTATCTACACAGGATCGACCAGGAATAAAACCACTCTGATCTTCATTGTTTTTATTCTTGATGTCCTTACGCAGGATATTCTATAATATCTTGATGAACAAACTATTCATTGAGCTTGTAATACTTAGTGCCCGATAATTATCTCAGTCATCCTTTGTTCCCTTACTAGTATAGTGACACCATACACGATATTTTCCATTCGTCCTGCAAGATATTTTTGTAAAAACAAATATCCCCTACCGCCTAGCTTGCCTTCTCGGGGCCTGCTGTCGCTCCCGTTCCTCGCGTGGCCGTGCGTTCATTGTCGTAGTGCTATGGCCGATAATAATGTCTATCATATTATTATGAGTCAGTTCTCCCCCTAGTCGCCCCACGAGTTTCTATCGCTCAGCGACCCACCGAGCGTAGCTGAATATGGCGTGTTACACCGAATCCAAAACAGTGATCATCATTCGGCCCACTTCAGGCACATGCGCTTCAGTTATGCCCTGAAGCTGCCGTGTCCTGTAAACGTCTGGGTTGCTGACCTCCCCATGTCCTCTATCCATCCAGGGCCCAATCTCTTGAATCAGTCTCCGTGTAGAGTTTCCACGACCCTCCTGTTCGTCCCACTTGGTTTGCCATCTTCTCATGGTCCGGGCTCTGACTGTCTTGACACTAATTCCTTCTCTGTGCCTTTCTATGCGTTCCAATGTGAGCAAGGTTCCCCCTAGCCATCCTGAACACACTTTTCCGTCTAGACCCTGACCAGTACATCCCTTATGCTCTGTTATTTCATACGTTGCCCCCATATGGAGGGTCCGTACAGCATGATGTTTTATGGTACCGTCGCACACCTAGTCGCCCTGTGGAATAGATTGTAGTATCGCCCCCCTCATTGGCTCGTTCATCCGTAATGGTGTCAGATCCTGAGGGACCGAGAAGTAGCTGGGGTCTCCTGTCGGCTAGTCGTTGGTCCTATCCTTGCCGAGGAATAGCCTTCGGATTATGCCGGCGAGTTCTTCCTCAGTTAGTCTGGGCGGGGACGACCTCGCTTTCTGACGTCTCAGGCCGATTTTATACCCCCGCAACCACAAATCACACTAGATGATTTTCAGGAGGTTCTCCCAGCACCTCTTCTTGGCATCCCCTATGGCCGCTCTCAGGGTCCCATTGATTACTCAGTAAGTATCGACTGCTGCTTCTCTCGCTGCTGCCCCATCGCCCATCGCCCTTTGCTCGTATATGAGCGGCGAGCTTTGAGGCCGTCCCGGCGGTGTTCAGCAGAGGTGCCGTTCCACCACTCTGCAGTTGTTCAGGTTGATTTGCTGGGCCCGTATTTCCATTTTGCTTCTGGGGCGTCTGCGTTAGTTTTGCTCTTCCAGCCGCCGTCTTGTCTATCACTCACGCATATCTCCTTCCTAGTAGAGTGTCCTGGAAATTCACTTAACAGAAAGGGGCCTCCGCATTGTATTTTGCCGCGCAGTGTCCTCACTTTTCGCACCGTCGAGAGGTCTCGTGACCCAGCATCTGAAGCACTCTCGCTGCTCCGCAGTTCGAATGGTAGCCTAGCAGTAGTCGAAACCTACTTACACCGACCCTCTCCCGCATATGATTTGTGCCGTCTTTCATCGGGGTGGTAACTGTAACCGCCCGTGTCCCTCCTCAGAGGACCTACGTTAAAGTCTTTCGTCTCGCCTGTAGTTTGGACTAGGAAGTCAATCCCCTTCAGATACCCCTGGCCTCTTCACTAGCGCCGAGGCTCCCTGGACCTTGAAATAAACTTCCTTAGGTGGTCTACCTGAGCCCCTTTTTCCAATACTTCACCTTCGTGTCACCCGTGACCATTTCTTCCATTTTTATTACTTGGACGTCGCTTGCATCTATTAGTAAGTAGATCCGCGTCCTCTACAGCTCTCACCAGCCCGTTTCCTGGCGCCCGCACTTATCCCTTCCCTGCTTTGGCAGGGTGTGTTTCCCTTATTTTTGGGCTGCCTCTAGTGTTAGCAGTACCCATGTGTGCGAAAAGGTACTCGATGAGCTTCCCGGGTGTGGCAGGGTTCACCCTCGGGGCTTTGATGACCAATCTATTCCCGTCGGAGTCCGAGCAAATATCTCTGATCTTGCGCATGCCTTCGAACAGGGGTTTGCATAGTGTTTCTTCATTGGTATGATCGGTCATGATATAGAGGAACTTTCGAGTATCCACCATCCTGACTGTTCCTTCTTTCCTGGCAGCCTTCCGGGAATGTATCATATATCCCCTCTCCCAGGTTCCACCTCTTGTTCTGACAAGTCCCTCACTACTTGCCGTGTTTTCTCGATTCATCTTCCCGTTATTCTATAGTCCTTATCCGCCACTCCGACTGTGTCTCACTATCTGGGGGGCCTGACCAATAAGCCTTTTATATACGTGAATGTCTCTTCTGACCGAGGGCTCTCGCCTGCTGATACCGCTCTTGGTAGTCCTCCGTCCTATGGCTTGCTTGCCGCTTGCCATTGGTGGATCCTAGTTCCACCCTCCTGAGGTCATCGGCCTTTCTGTTCAAAATCTAGAAATCCTGACCATAAATGTAGATAGTCTTCTCTAATTGGTTCCCATTAACCTTTCTCTTTGTTTTTTCGTAATTCATACATGTAAGTGATTAAATTAGTTTGTACTACTCCCATAAGTTTGTATGCTAATCCCAGCATCTTCCACGTGCCCACGACTAATGACCTTTCCGTTGCATGAGTCTTTGTATTTGTATATCTGATTAGATCCAGTATCCTAGGCTTGTTATTAGGATTTTTTTAACAATTTCTACGAGCGCCGAGGAGCCGGCGCGACGCCTCCCCAAACTGGGGAGCTTCCGTTAGCTAAATTACAATTACCTATTGAATTTGCCAAGAGTCCAAGAGTCTCGCGGCATATGGAAATTAAAGTTGGATTAACTGCTGTTGATTGCAGTGGATATTGCTCAGGTTTTATTGGGAGTGTCGTCATTGTCACTCCCCGAGGAAATTCATAGCATTTGACGTATTTTTCGTCTTGTTACAAGGAATGGGCATTCACAGAATCAACCTCGAAGAAAATAGAAGCGTTTGAGATGTGATTATATGGAAGAATCTTGACAATACATACACTGAATTAAATAGTGAACGAGTTTTGAAGAATGAACAAAAACATAAGAGTAACACAATATCAAAGTAAAGAAGACCTGTTACCTAGGACATAATGGGAAACTCAAAATAGCAGCTACTACATTTTCTGATGCAAGGCAAAATTGCTGGAAATAGAGGACCTAGGGTGAACGCTGGGGCTAAATAAACAAGATAGTGGTACGGGAAGACATCAGTAAAACAATGATAGTGATGAGGATCGCCAGCATTCGGAATACGAATATGGCACAATAAGATGAAGAAATGTTTAATGTATTCCATGATCTTTTACGTGACCTAGTAGGATAATTATCGACAATTCAATTCATCAATGGATTTTTATTTCTGTTTCCATTTATATAACTTTCATAGTTTATAATTGTATTGTTGTTTTTATATTTGCTCCCATCTTGATACAAACTTCTAGTGCTTTTATATTGAATTGATTCTGTATTGAATTTCATCACGTAGTGGGTCTACGCTTCTGCATCGTCCAGGAGACCCTATTATTCATACTATGAAATATAAATATATTGTTAATTAAGATATTCCCCAGGGACCGGTTGACTGGTTTCCTCGATGTCGTAAAATCGGGTATGAATTCAAATACCTCGTAAATTATGCTCGATCTAAACACAATTAGGTATATCACATTTACTTTTAAAGCCCTGTTCATATTTACATATATAAAATATGTGTCATATGATACTAATCCAGGACTTCAATGCAGCACATAGCATTTCATTTGTCCTTCTGTTATGTAATGTCCTCCATTAAAAAGTTGATAGTTATATATTTATAGTTTCACCGAAAATCATAATAATCATGTGGTGACCACAGCAGGTATATATTTTACACGATTACAAATTTAAAAAAATATACCACTGCTGAGAAGATTATTGTATTCCTCGCGACTGGCAGCCCTCGGTCTATGATAGTCTTCGCAACCTAGCTTTACAGCGTCGCATTATCCAAGTGGCAGAAAAGGCTGCTGCTTAGAGCGGCAACGTTTTGTCCTGGTTTTGTGACAGCGCTGGAATAGAAATTAACACAAATAACGCTCTCTATACAAATGCATGTAATTCATTTACAATATAGGGTGACAAAACATTGTCTTGCTAGAGCAACAACACACCATAATACGATCCTGTTGGTTTATAATATACTATTATACTAACCGGTTATCTTTTCTATTTTATTGAAATTCATGAATGCGCCACTATAAAATATGAATTTTAAGATAAATTAAAATTGAATGATCAATTTTAATTACTACTTCATTCCAAGTTTTTAGTCACACGCATCTGCCATTATTCTATATCACTTAAACTAATTGAACCAATTAAAGTGATTGAAAAGCACCTCGAAGAGAGGGAAATACGATGAGATTGAAATTAGGTTACAGTTAATTGAGTTCACTATGCAGCGAATTACGAAATTCAGTACAGCGGAGTAATGAATGTAATTTTAGTATGACTAAAAGAGCAACTCAAGAATGTGGAAACAAACAATAATTATTAAACAGACTGATATCGAGTTGATCCAAGGCCATTTCCATTGCAAATGAGCAACTCCGTGATAAAAGGGGGTTCGAGGGAGGACGGCTGGGCTGCACGGAATTACAATTGCAAAACAGATCAGTTGTCGGGCGCTCCGTGGAGATCCAGGAACAGGGATCTGGACAGCACGAGCCGTGGAGGCAACAGAAGCTGTAGGAGAATTCTATTCATCTCAATATGAGACAAATGAGAATGAAATTGAATATTTTCAATTTTACATTTTAATGTAACTTTGAAGGTATTCAGGGCGCTGCAAAATACATAGAATTTTGACGGAGTATTATTTATTTCAGATGTCTTTAAAGCAGTGTTTCCTATACTATTTGTTCTGCGAACAATAGTTTAATATTAACTATCTTATATTAATTATTGTACTAAACTAAAAGAAAACATATAGCTTTTAATAATAACAACAAAAGGTATTGATCATATACATGTCTAAACTACTTACTAACAAACCTGCATGGGATATTATTTTTAATTTTAATACTCTGCGGATTCTACTGTGCCTGATGTGTTAAAAACATAATTAATATTAATTATTTCATATATGCCTCTCAGCATTAGAAATCATTGATTTATTATTTAGTACAAATAGTCATATAGCTTATAACTTGAAACTACAGTTTGTTAGTATATATGTTTGTATTGTTAGTAAAAGGATTTGCCACACATTTTCAGAACTTAGCTTACATATAATTTTTCGAAATGAAAAACGTTTAAGATATTGATTATTTTTTAATTTTTTCATTGGCGAGTTTATTATGTAATCGCTTTTTATTATAGTACGAAAAAAGAGAAATAATGTATTGTTTAAAAATATTTTATGGATACATTATTTTAAATGTGCAAGACAATCTTTGGATGTCGTCCATCCGTTAGTAGTTATACAACTGTTGGGAAATTGGCTTTCAAGAAATTGTTATTATTTTACAGTGTGTTACTACTTTTACATTGTAATGTCAATTTTTTTTTAGTTTGGTTACTTTTTAAAGTTCCTTAAAGAATTCAGTTGTTAAATAAGGTGTATCACATATTTATGTTTGTTAAAAAGCATATTTAAAAACGTACACCACTTTGTCATCAGGAATGTTGAATTTGAAAATGTAGACTACTATACAACAATTGGTGTAAGTAAGTCACTGACACCACTTTTCTTAAAACAACCAATTTGATATTGACTTATTTATGCCACTTTGCCCACAAAAGAAGGCTCTTTTACTCCATCAGGAAAAATGTTATTAAATACACTAATTTTTTTAACCCATTCAATTATGATAAACATGAGCTATGTCAATTTATTAAAAATAAATATATGAATTCTGAATTTTTAATATATAGAAAAAAATTAAGGAACTAAAATTTAGAATTATTGTATTGTATTGTATGTATGCAGCTTATCATAAAAAACGTGACATTGATACAAAATAATAAAATTTACGTCGGAAAAATTGTGAAAGCAACATTTTTAAATATTGAATTTAAATATAATTTTTTTGTTAAAGAGAAAATTATCAAATGGGAAATATTTTATTGTACAATAAAATCTGATTCTCCCCCCAGACTAACAAATAAAAAAATATTTATTTATTAGTCTGAGATTATCCCTATATAAATTATGTATTGTTCTAAAATCTTCTCGAGTTACATTTTTAAATGTTAATGTGATTTATGATTTCATATAGCACTAAGCTGTTACTATGAATATGAATATGTATATCTCTGTCCTTTAATTATTCAAAATGACGCTAGAGCAATGTTGCCTCGTTCCTTGTTTCAATTACTGTTGCGGCACCGTCGCCAACAGCCTTCTATTATTCTCACTCGCGATTTCTAGTGCTGCTGCTTTTATTAGTTCTCGGGAGGCCATCGAAACCTTGTCGCTTCTGTTTGAAGGACCTCCTCCCAGTAGTAGCGTCTATTGGTGCTGCACGTGTTTGTTGACCGGTTACTTGCTTCCGGGTAGACTGGTGCTAGTGTTTGGCGAGAAGAGTGCCATCAACACCGACCTCACTCCTCCGGGTTCTGTAAATTACTGGTCCTGCGGGCGAGCTCCTGTTTTGCCAGCTAATTGTGACTGCCTCCTCTCCATCACCCGCATGTACTTTTTCTGCCGCCCCTTGTATTCGCCCCAGAGTAGCTCAATCGGCGCCCCCGCCGCACTGACCGTTATTTGCTACTGGCCTTGTTGACTTCAATACGACGATCCGCCAACTACTGGCACAACCAGTAGGCAGTTCTCTTTCGCCCGCTGGTGGTTGCTCTGGTAGATACTGCCGCAGTGCATTCCTCCTGTGGCCACCGGTTGAGGTCTTCAGCCATCTGTGCTGCATTGGTCGCCTGCTGGTTAACGTGTCTCCTAGCATTTCTCTCAGCAGTTCATGGCGTATGGTCTACGAACTTCTGAGAGAAATACTCAATATACGACCACCCTACTAGGTAGTAAGCAGTAGATAATATAATGGTGGTCGCTCAGCGTTTCCACCTCCGACACACACCTTCGTGCACCCTGTCTATGTGAGACGCCGAGTTCCCTCGTGGGGAAGTCGACATCCCAACGGTGTTGCACACTGTCATGTCAAGTACCCCGACCAGGTCTATCACCACTTCCCCCCTCGAATCGGTGGATGGCGATCTCCAGTGTACGGATTTTGGTCGCCCGCGTCGATGTCCTATCCGCTTACTGCCCTGATTTCTTGCTCCAACCTGCTAATTCATGTTGTCGCATACTCTCGGGTGCAATTTGGCGATAGATAATATGCAAACAACGCCGTGTCCTCTATCTTTGGCCAGGCTATTCCCCTCGTTGGTGAGTCACGGGACGTGATCCACCCATGGTGGCTGCTCAAGAACTTGGTCGCAACATCCCCCAATTGTCACCCTCGGGCAGTCGAGCTTATTGTTATTGAGCTCGCTAACGATGATGACGTGAGCCTTCCTTCTCGTCGCAGTGGCGTGCAACAGTTGGTGGACTGCTGGGCCCCACCCAGCATTGGCCTGCAATATTTGAATCTAGAGGGTCAGCTTGGGTCCTCCACCGGCATCCCGCTTCTTAGCCTCATCCAGGGCTTTCCACTTGATTGTACACCGGAGTCATCCCGCAACGTGGCTCTCCTCTATGCATGTCTCTCAGTATGGTGCCTACATTATCTTGACTGGTGGCCTGTTTTCCCGCACTGTCTGCTCCGGTGAAAGCTTCGGGTCGATGCTCGTCGATTAAATAACAGCTAGACCCGTGGTATTATTTCTTCCTGCGTGTAGCCTTGCACATAATCTGTCTCCTGTATGTTAGTATCATCGCCCCCCCGTTCCGTGGTAGGTACGGTGATCACCTTGGTGTTGTTTCGGGCCGTCCTGGGCTCTCCCACACTTTCTATCACCGTCTGGATGGGCTCCTCCACCTCCGGTTTGGTGGTAAGTATGTCCAACCCACAGATGTGTAGGGCTACGCCCGGTCACTGTACTCTGACTTCCATATGGCTCCGCACAGGGCGTCAACCGTTGCGCCGCTGCCCTCCCCCTTATTCGGAATTGTCCATTATTGGTTTTATTTATTCTGATCACATTGTTGTTCCCGTCGTACACATCTCTGATCATTAGAAATAGGTCAGCATAGGATTGCCCTTCCGTGGGTTGCACAATTATAGTTTCCTCTCTGCTCGCCCTTATAGCTGGGGTGGGGTTTCTCCCCGTTGTTCTCTTTGAGGGCCTTCCGGATGGATGACCCCGCGAACTGGTATACGAGAATCTTACACCCGTCCAAAGTGGGTATCCTCAACAGCTCGACTAGGATTTGATTCAGTAGTCTGACTACAGCGGTGCTAGGGCAGGTTTTTGTTTCATCTCCGTTGACGAGTCTCACTTTCTTATAGGTGGCCATTGGCCATTTATATTATTTTCGGAGCTTCATCGTGTAGGAGGCTTGGTCGCAAAATGAGTCTCCGATTTATACGGTCTCTTCGGTCATCTCTGTATTTGTGTTTGCTGATTGGGGTGTCTTCATGTGGTCTGCCAGGCGCTCCTTCATTTGCAACAGGTCCTGGCGCATTTTTCCCATCCCTTTATCTGTCTACATCTTGTCGGTTTTTAGGTCCTCCACCTGTATCCGGAGGACTCTTTCGGCAGTTTCGTCGCTGTCCCTAGTACGTGTTTGTATAGCTTCCTCGCGTGTTATGTTACGCGTGGCTCCCGCGGTATAAGTGAGCCGGAAGACCATGTCTCTGGTCTCCGCGAGTTTTATATTTGTTTCTTCTCGGTCACGCTTAGTTCGTCTCGTCCTTCTGGCGGTGAGATGACTTTATTTTTAGATGATGATCTGGGGTAGTTTAGCCTTCCAGCCTCCTCCATTATTCAATGGAGCATCGCCTACCCAGGGGCTCTGTTCTTTATTCTGCTGCTCGTAAGCGTCCGAAGCGTTATGTTGCTCCCCCCTTTCCTTGGATCTTCAGGGCATCGTATGCAAGGATAACGGTCAGGAGGCGCCCACCGCGATGCCTTCCCCGACCGGCAGGCATCCCTCATATGCGCAGTAAACGTTTTATCTGATTCTGATTCCAGGTTCATTTTAACGTTTCGGTTTAGGGTCAAACTCAACCCTCCATTGTGTGTTGCACTGGTCGTCAATGTGTTTTCCCCCATTGGTTGTCTCCACTCTCATTCTCTTTGGGTGGCCAGCCACCTCTTCCACTCCACTGCGATCGGCGTCTCCACGCGCTCGCCTGATGGTGCTGCTACCCGGCGGGGTACGCGTGAGGCTCCCGTCCCGGCCAGGCCTGGTATTCCGTCCATTTTGTCCACGTTAGAAGTTATCTGGTGTAGGGTTTCATTTGATTTTAACCTTTTTGGGTTAATACAGTATATCCTTTGTTTATCTGTTGTAACCTAGTGCAAACTAGCTCTATTGACTTTAGAATATACGTCAGACTATTTACATATAATCAATTAATATCCAAAAAACAACAAACAAAAAGGCACAATTAGATTCAGCAACACGTTTATTATGGAATCATAGCCTACTAAACCTGTCATTTTAATAAATCAACTTTTATTTATTATGCAACTAAATTATAACATGTGGGTTTTGTTTGCGTTTTAATTAAAATATTAAACGAAATAATTAAATATATGACTGTTTATCCTTTCCAAAATTCATTACTAAAATAAATAATAATAGTGATATATGAAATAAGTTGTTTGTAGGTATGTTAATAATAATATTGTATGTAAACATGCATGCATAATTAATTACTTAATAAATGTACAAACAATGTGTATAAATAAAGATATATCATCATTTATTAATCACATCTCACACCATGTATTTTAATAATGTGTTGGTTGTATTAATTAATATATGTGTTTATAATTGGGTCGAACTAGACTCCATTACTAAAAATGTAATTGATAAATACGTTTTGTATGTGTGCTTTTTACTACCAGAGCTTTAATTGATAATTCATTTGTGGTAATAAATTGCTGGTTATATCCTTAAAACGAGCATTATATGATTACCGATGTAACTCAATTTTGTAATATAGTTTAATCATTAGGGAAATACCTCACCCCAGTTCCTTCTTTACTTTTTTCAATTTCAGCAACATTGGGATTTCGCCCGCTTCCACTCCGGATGCGGGGGACGGATCACGTGCAGATTCCTGCAAAGGAAATGAAAGATTTCGCTTCTTATTTTACTTTCCTTGTACAAAAATATATCACCCAATTCGAGCGAGGCTTATATTAAATTCAATAGGAATAAAATTGGAAATATCATATAATATAATATATTTTCTGAAAAAAAATATATGTATTTCACGATCGGTCACACGAAATACCTTTGATTAAATTTGTATGTAAATTATCGGACAATAGGTGTTGATTCTAAATTTTATATTGTAATTTCATATATTTAACATTATAGGATATACTTCTCTTGAAGTAGCGCAGTTGTTATAAACTATGACCACTTCAATATTTTTCTAATTAAACTGGAGGTGATTTGCGAATGTAACTTTCGTAAGTGAAATTTATTTGTAACGTTTTTTATGAGGGCCCGAGTTTGGCTTGTTCAGAAACAACCGGTCTACAGCGATTACAAAAGATGCGGTAATATCGGAGGAAGTTGCCGTAACTTTTCTCTCTTTCGTTTATTAGTTCTGAAGGACGTGCGATATGTCCCCAAAATATCGCTTAAGAACCTTAGTTTTGCGACGCCAATTTTGTCTTCCTTCTTTTTAAAACTGCTGACCGGCTGTGTCAGTTTCCCCATCATTATCGCGCATTGATTATGGCCCACAGCAGCGCTTGAAGTATGAGTGTTAGCATAGCAAATAACATATTTACTGGAAGAAAATCAATTCTAATATAAAATCGGTTTATTGACAAACTTAAAGTTAGTATTTGAATATAGATAAGTACAAGCGGTTTTTATATTTAAATATAAATATAAACATAATTTTACTTTGTATCCAATAAAACTCATTTAATACTCAGAAATTGGCACAATTGGTTACTTCAAGTTAAAATTCTGTAAAAACTCTATATTTATCAAACGATATAGCTAATAGGTGACTTGATAGTATATAAAGAGTGAACACAAATCGACAGAACAGTTCCTCTGAATGATTTGAATTTTCCATCAAATTCAATAGCAATTTCAATAGCTTACAGAGTCTACACACTTATTTACAGCGCGTATGGGACTGCACATCTAGGCCGTTCATATAAATCTATGTTCTCTTATAATCCTAATGCTACAATTATTAATTAATCGAATACAATGCCTAATCAAGTGTGCAACAATTCTATATGTGCCACGTATACTAGGTTAATAGGTTTAAAAACTAACAAAATCGACGAGAATATACAAATCCTTTTAACTGCACAAGTACGGATCGCGTACTGTACAAATATTTACAGATTTTATGTAATCGCGATTTTTAAATAGTCTTTAAAACAAATCAAAGCAGATCAAGGCTTTGATTCCTTTTGGGTTTTGGGCTTTGTACCTTATATTGTTACTTTTAACATATTTCAAAGTTGGCTGCCCAGGTGTGCCCAACGAATTATTAAAAAAAATCGTGCAACATGCAATAAGTGATTAAAAGGTTGAAATAACTCAAAATAATGCTTTATAATTATTTATATATATATATATATATATATATATATATATATATATATATATATATATATATATATATATAAATATATATATAAATATATATATATATAAATATATATATATATATATATATATATAAATAATTTATGCATTTAAAAAATCGGACATTGGATTTATAATCAATAAGTTATTTTGTATCCGCCATTTTGAATATTTAAAATCAGTCATCAAATTTGTATTCATCGTTTTCGGGATTCGGCCCGATTGTGTGTCGTCCCGAAGTAGAAGTCATAATTAATAAAGAAGAATAATTGTAGCATATAACAAAATATATAAAAAGCCTACATCCCAAAATGTTCAATTAAGACCCCAGAAACATCACATATGCAATATAAAACAACCCCCCCATGTTGTATCCGCCATTTTGAATATTTAAAATCAGTCATAGGATTTGTATTCAAAACTACACGTTTTCGTTTCCTTTCGAACTGAGGTCATAGAGAGAATGAGCGATGTTGCGGGGCAAAAAAGGCAGATGAGAAAGCCACCTCACCTCCAGATAGGAGAGACGGGAAGATAGAACCAACATCGGCAAAGAAGAAGCTGCCGAAGCTCCACAAACGAAGGCCAGGACGCCACAAACAGTTGACAGAAATCAGAGACGCAGTCTAAAGACTAACGGATATGGCTATGACAACAAGAAACATACCCAAGGATGCGAAAGTGGACGCGGTAGTGCTTCATGAGAAATACGAGCGGCACTTTGGAATAACCGGAACCTCGCTATAAAACCGAAACGCCGAAGCGAAAAGCGAAAAGCATCAAGCATCAGCTGGAAGCCCTGAAGGCGGAAAAGGCACAATGGGGTAAGGAGATTGAGACACCGAGCAAACAGATGAGGGATATGCAGGCTGGGCTGGACCAGTTAACAAGCCATTTGGTCTTCTAACACTACACCTGAAAAACAATGGAAGAGACCGTAGCTAGAATAAGGGGCTCTTTTGTCAAGACAGCCACCTACAAGGAAACAGCAGAGACTCGGTGAGGGTGCTGAGGAGCGAAGCAGCCAACTGGCCCCCGAGTGTTGAAACCGTTACGCTATTAGACAAAGAATACAGAGGAGTGATGGCCGAAAGAGGAAAACCGTCGGTAGGTCGGTGAGTTTAAAGCTGTAGCTGGGCTAAGTGGCCACAATTGGCCACACCCGGAGTGCACACTCCCAACGGCCCAGTGGGAAGAACCGAGCGGTACATACACTATATGGTGTGCGATACCACCAGTGAGGAGAAGATGAAGGTAAAGAAGTAGGAAACAATATTGGTCAAACTGACCGCGAGGCAGACGTATGCGGACCTAGACCTAGGCGGGGATAGTGATGAAGCTCGATTCCATAACCGAAACCGGTCATCTCCGAGGGGCAACGACACACAGCGCGAAGGAGCCGAGAACTGAGGCCAGAGTCAGAATGTATGTAACCCAACACATAAGGGAACTAGACTGCTTACAAGCACAGAGGTTGATACTACCATCACGGGGCAACTAAGAATGAGGAATATTACAGGGTAAGGGAACTTAGGTTGGCCCGGAATGGCATGTAGAACATAGCAGCAACTGAGAAAGGGCGTACGACTTAGCAGCAACAATATGAAGGTAGGAATGATACAATGCAGAGTAACAAGAGGAAAAGAACTTGCGCAAGGCTGCAGCCGCTGGCTGGATGGTCACCGGGCCCACGGGTACAGTAGGGATGACGAAATCAGTGCCTGAGGTGTGGCGAAGAAAGCTACCAAGCAAGACAGTGCAAGAGGCAGGAGGTCTACTGCGCACTGTGCAAGGTCGAGATCCCAGCCGTAGTCCAAGGGGCCAAGGCAAGGTGAGGAGAGCTTAGTGTGGAATTCGACACTGCCCATACAAATCGATTAGAGCAGGAATCGACACTCCCCCTCATAGAAAGTAAAAATTGTTAGGTTTGGGGTGGTAAAGTAGGGAATATTGCAAGTGAGAAAGGAGTATACTTTTAGCTTTTATATTTGATATTACATTGATGTGGTGATTTTTGTGATAGATATGATAATAAAGGATTTTATAGAGTTTTATCTTGAACCTCTAATTTCCACAATAATCCTTACAAGGTGTACGTACATGTTACACAGATTATTCCCCTCAGAATGTGAACTAACGTTAAATATGGTATATAATTAAATAAATAATGGAAAGATGTATTTGACAGTAAATAAGCTGAAATTTTCAGCTAAGTAATATCAGAAACCAATTGAAAGACAAATAATTATTGGATACACTTAAAATAATAAAAACAAAATACAAACAAGCTCCGATTTTAAAATTCAATAAATTAGTTTTGTTTATTAAGAGAATGAAATCAGCTAGGACACATACACATCGTGCAATGCATTCCAATAAAACTCCTTTATTTGAATTTTTAAAAACTTCGGTCTTTATAAGGCTATCAACCATGAAACTTTTCCACCGGTCAACGAAGAAGCTCAGAGGAGTTTAAGCAACCGGCATTTACCTTAACATCACATAAAACCTCGGAAAGTATTTGAATAATGTTGAAAAAAGAAGATTTATATTAAAATTATTATTATATTCATCAAGGTATATTGTTTACGATATATGCATAAAAATTGTTTATAGTTATAAAAAGTATAACAAATTATAAAACTATCGAAATACAGTTTTAATGTGGTCTATCATACCGTTGCTTGAAAGGCCTAAAAATATTTAGAATCAACTTTTACGAGTAGCACAAATGTATTTAAATCCTACAGAAACATTCGTATATTAAATAGAACATAATTTATTTTCTATTGTTTAATATAGTATATATTTTCGCTAAGCCTGGTTGGTTCCATAAGAAGTACAGGTCCAAGTGGTGTGCATTGCTATTGATGTGGTGCCGCCAGATGGCGTTTAACTTTCCTCCTAGGGGGTTAGTTGTATCATTTTTGTATATAACCACTCGAGATATTGCGTGAATTCATCCTCACTAGCTGAGCTACACTGATTAGATCTAATAAGATCGAAATCTAGATATGTAGATTGCTAAGAGGTAGATTCACACACAACATATATGTTATTTATAAAATAATTTGTCCCACTTTGACCCACTCCTGCTGCCGCAGGGAAAATTGGCCACTTGGTTTTGAGAAATACGTTTTTATTTTAAATTTAATTAATGATGTCACATACTTTCTTTTTGAATGTCTTAATTATTACTTGTCTTACTGCTGTTGTTAGTTTATTGTATTGTCATCCATAAGTAGACTTTTTTGAGTGTATTTGTTTTAGTTTTGATTGTGTATGTTTCTCCTGGTGTTGTGATGGTGTACAGCTTTGTTGTATTTTAGTCTTATATTGCTTTTAATCATTCCTATTAGTATCTTATGTGTCAATTTGGTTTGTAATAGCAATTCTTTTATTTTTTTCTACGTATTTTTGAAAATGATATTGTTAGGTATAAGTTTTGGCATATTGTAAATCAATTTGAGGCACTTATTTTGTTGTCTTCTGTCGGCAATTAGACAATATTTACATTTGTTTCAGTTGTATTGTCCCATATATTACATAGGTAGTTTAGTTTGTAATCGAAAAGTGAGTAATAATTGACTTTTTCATAGCCTCTTGTCTAAAATATTGTACTTTATATATAGCTCCAACAATAGCTGCTAGTTCTAATAATAATTTCAGTAATATATAATTAACTTAAATGAACTAATAGCCCACATCCTAGAGTAAATAAATAGGTAACTACAACAATCTTGTTGGTAAAATAAAGGTAATACAGTAACACATTATATTGAAACAGCAACTGCCAACATACGATAGTCCAAAAGTGATATTGGGTCATAAAAGTCTTAATATTCCGCATACGGAATCCGTTGTCTATTTGGCAACAGGATCGTATTCGTTCTGCAGTACCTCCTGCAGCATATCCCTTTATACCTGGCTTCCGTCCAGGCCTCCCTAACAAGCACACCCCCCTTAACCTCATTCGCGCAACGCTATTATCATAACATTAAAATCTGCTTATTGCAGCTTTTAAAAATTTCCCCATGTCTCAAGTCAGGACTACGATGCGATGTAATCGCTATTAGGCAAGAATGCTGCTCGCCCCCCAAACAACGGAGGGGCGCAATATGCGAGTATTAGCAACGTGTAAAATATATTACGGGGTTTGGAATTTTGTCTGCGTTGAAATTGCATAGAACTAACAGTATTCATCTAATGGAATAGGGATAATAAATATTTAACGATCAAAAATTTTCAATTATAATCCACTCTGTGCAGCGTAAAAATTAACCAACCTACGGAGTAGAAATGAAAGTATATTAAATCAGTAAATGTATTAATAATTCTGAATGTACTTAAAGATACACAAGATAATAAAAATAACTAGATATAATATTAAAACTAATTGAAATCAGTAAACAGAAGAAATGCTCGATCAAGAGAATTCGCTAACAATAGACAAAAATAAAAAGATATAACAAGAATTAAAAAAGAGTTGATGGTGTTAGCAGACAACTATCCAAAGTTCAAAAAAATCGTAGATCTGCTAGATCAAGAACAAAATAAAAACAGTCAGTATTAAGTATAGATACATGAGATGTGATATAACAGTAATTAAAACTGCTTTGGCAAATATCATACAATACTTAAATGTACCGGTTAAAATGAAATAAATTGTTTGTATAGCAGAAAAAACAGGTCTAATACAGCTCCAAAATTAATAAGAAATTAGATAAAACATGTAAAACAATGAAACAAGAATATACATATAAATAATGATCTTACAAAACAAAAAGAAAAATACTAAAATAATAGCAATATTATATGTAGACCTTTATTGGCATTCTAACAATCCTCTATAAGATACATGTACTATAATTAACTTAAATTAGTAAAATTCATAAATTTTAATTACCAAAAAATACAATAAACAAACAAATCCTTCAATTCCACAGCTAAAATTTAATAAAAAGTAAATTGAATGTTCCGATAATTTTCCTACAAATCTCTAGTTCAGATTAGCCTAGAAAACATCTAATTTTCTACATGTCTGTTGGCTGTAATACCCTTCTGAAGTATGATTTATCCACCTCGTTACGTTCAGGTCACTTCCATCCTGGTGCTTGCATGCCCGTACATTCCTCCCTGCCTCCCTCACCCCCTCACTAACATTCATACTCACACACTCACCAAACCAGTGCTCCCACTTAACCATTCCTATTTCATACAACCTACATTTCTTATAATCCTCATCTATCCAGTATTTACCTCCCCTTTCTACTCATCCACACCTAAACCTCGCAATTAACATTGGCTTCTCTATCGCCCTAGGCTGAGTCAGGTACAACGGGAGACGGCGGTGTACCTGCACATACCTATACCTGACCGTATAGGTACCTGTTTTTCTCTATCTCCCCTACCATATTTGTAATTCTCTGTCCTGCAGCATATGCTTTACAATAATTTCCGACCTAACCCCCTACTTCTAACAAACCAGCCCTTTCATACAAATATATAATTCCAGATATCCATTCACCACGTTTGCATACATTCGTAACCAATTTTATTAGCCTTTCAGGGTGATGAAAGGCTAATAAAATTGGAATTCCCATTACAACTCTGTCATACCTCATCACTCTTGCCGCAGTCATTCATCCTACACTCACCCTATTAGATTTCTGCAGTACTGTGTATGCACCGTTCAGCAATATGTACCTCACGCACGCATCCCAAATAACCAGTTGGCCACTAAAACAATTTCTTTTCTCTTGCGCCCACGTCAACTTCATAAGTTCCACTGCCACTTGGGCTTTATGCGTGACATACTGGATGGGGATGTGCTCTTTAAATGTCCTCTCTTCCTAAAACGCATCCTCCCAAAGATCTATTAGATAAGATAATAGACCCACAGTACGGTTTCATGAATTGCAGAGAGGCGCAGGACCACATATTTGCAATAAAGCAGGAATAATATGGGACAGCTAAAGAAGAGACATTACTAGATAACTAGTATATATACAGTATAACATAAAATTATGTGAGAACATGCAACATTCAAACAGAAGTGTTTATAAACAAAGATCGATTAAGACAAACAGGAATACTCAGCCAAATAATATTATGCAAAGACAATGTGAAGTGATTCATGATTTAGTGTGTTTTGTGGATATTGTCGTCTATTTTGCTTCAAGAAATTATGCAGAAAGCAAGGGAAATATAAGTTTTAATCGAAAACAATGGAAAATAGTATATATATATATATATATATATATATATATATATATATATATATATGAGAGAGATTTTCGTAGAAGAAATTGATATAATGAAAAGGCAGAAAGAACATTTGGATTATGACCAGAAATGAAAACACAAATGAAGACATTAAAAATGGAAATAAAATAAGCACAATAAACAAACTAACGAGTGCTGATCAAAGAGGCATGGGAAGGATCTGGGAACTGATAAAATCACTACAAAAAATATTAATAATGTGTTGCATAGAAGTAAAGTAAAATATATATTTGCCGTTTTCTATAACAGGATTCACATATAAATATGAGCATTAAAATTTGACACGTCAATAAACAGGAGATGCCAAAAGATAGCAATGGTAGAACCAATTTATAAAAAGGGGGTTTCCTTGCAATAAGTATAAAGGTATACAACTTATAAATGTAACTAAAATATATCAGCAAATCATCAACAATAAACCAATATAGAGTCCGCACAAGAATAAATATGGTGGATTTAGAGCTTTAGATAGACACAAGATAATATATTTACGTTAAAGTAATATTATACTAGTATCAGCAAGTGCAAAAGACAAGAAAATAATTGTACTGGCTTTAATCGAAGTACAACAATCTAAAAACTTAAGAGTGATAGTAGAGAATACAGGCTATTAGGAAAAAAATGATGAAATAGATAAAACAACACTATGTTATAATCTGTTCCCTTATTTTTATTATATGCATCCGATTTTTATGAAAATGCCTAATTTTTAGTTATTTGCTTTTAAAACATTCTTTTTTTATAAAATATTTCACTTTAACTTTCGCGGAAGAGAAGAGAAGAAATCAAAGAATTCTACAATATACTAGAAAAAGAAAATACTGCGAGATATATTTTAAAAATAGCACGAGAAAAAGCAAATGTAAATATATATATATATATATATATATATATATATATATATAAAGAGGAATTCAAACAACCCACGAATGAAAATTATAGCAACCACGAAACAATAACAACGGAGAACATAATAATAATAATTTATCTAGGCTGGGTAGTAAGGGTGGTAAGGGGAGCAACGCGTGGTGGCACCTAGGCAACGAGTGTTTACATTTCCGAGCCACCGTAAATTTCTTGTTCCTAGAATGTGTCATTTCAATAACTCTTCTCAGTCCTTGCGTAATTAATTTTTCCAAGAAGAAAGCTCCACGTTTCAGGTCCAATTATTATCGCTCTTCTGGTAGTTTTTCCACCCCGATCATAGGGAAATTTCCATGTCACATAAGCCATTTATTCGTAGAATGCGCAATTTAAATACTTGCTTCTCTGCCGTTACGTTATTATTTTTTTCAAGAAATAAACCCCCTCGTTCCAGCATCCAATTATTATTACTCTTCTGGTGATTTTCATACGCCAATCATGCATTCGATTACTACTTTATTTATTTGTTTGCCATAATAGTAACTAGAAATTCATTGGTAACAAAATGTAATATACACTGATATGACAGACAGACATTGCCCAGAGTCTTAAAAATATAGGAACCTAATAAAGAAAATTTCCTCAAAAAAATGTTTGCACGCTTACAAATCTTCATCCGATAAAGTAATACTATTTGTATTAAATTGCTCATAAACAATTAGTCCACGCGTAATTTCTTACCGTCCTGAAAAACTCCAAGGTAAGGATAATGTCTAGGACACTATTTGATTGGGGACGCATGCTGCCGCAATAAGTTGTCGCATAATGGTAGAGAGAAGCGCCAAAATAGTTCATAAGGTTTTGATGAACAGACTACATTTTTTAAACAGAACCCCAGATACATTATTTTTTTCTCATAAAGGCACCTTACACGATCAATATTACTGTCAATATTTTAGAATAATGACAGTATTACCGTACTATAATATGTTTAAAATGATCATTATTCTAATATATTGCCAGCATTCCTTATCGTGTAAGGTATAGTAATGATAGAATGAAGAGAATAGTAATGTTTATCTGGATAATAGTTTACTTGATGAATATAAAAGGAGGATTGAAGCAAATATTGACAGTACTAGGACTGACAGTATTATTGACCGTCTAAGGTGCCTTTTAAAGCCAACTATTAATTTTAGTCGGTCTCACAACATTAATATTCATTACGCCGCACAATATTTATTAATAAAAACGAAAACAAAAATGTATTATCTATTCCCAACAACCACCCGTAGGGTAATTGTAGTGAGTGTACTAAATAAATAGGAAATCGAAATCGACACACATCAGAAGCTAGTAACTGTTATGAAAATCATATCAAAGATGAAAAATATCGACAATGAAACCGAGGTTAAATTTTTGTGTGCGACTCGGGATATGAGGGCTGATTTTTCGAATATGATCTAAAATATTACAATGTATGTAAGTGTGTAGCTATAGTAATGTTTCTATAATATACATTACGCATAAAACCGAATTTATAGGTAGTCGTTCTTTTAGCGGTGACGAAACTCTCAATACAATGTTTACATTATTTTTACGACATCCTGTTTACAATAAAAATAGCGACATGCTCATAAAATATAGACTACGAAATTAAACTATTTTCAGAAAATATATTACTGTTGTTTAAAACACAATATTAAACTACATAGTAAATTTATCTACAACTCAATAAATTTGCGTGTGGATAAAAATAACTAAATACTCTCTTATACCATTTAATAATGTTTAATTAGATCAACTAACTTCAAAAATAGTAAAGGTTATATTAGTATTGATCGCAGTTCTGTTTTGTACACATGTCAGCTATTAATTACTATTAAGATAAGAGCGATTGGATTTAATTGTTCGCTATTTCACCAAATGAATTCATATTGCCAATACATATACGCATTACAGTGTCTAACCCACCGTTTATAGACATGATTGTAAATAGGGGTTGTTAATATATTTCAAGTTGTATATTGGCTGGTTGTAACATAACCACATAGTATACGTTATGGGGCAAATTCGATTTTATTTATGATGCTGGCGCGGATGTAAATGAGTTGAAGCTGGTGCGGATAATGTGACTGATAATTGGATAGTTAAGGTGAGCTTAAAGTGTACGAACAGTCGACTGTTCCGGGTTAGCTGCCTTTGTATGTTATATTTTACCGACCCCGGCCAAGAATTTGCATAGAGATTTTGATCTTATCGACTTGTTTTATTAAAGCATAATTTATCGTGGTAGTAACACCAGTATCACCAGTATCACATTAAAATAATTATCAAAGAACCAGTCATGTACTTTATGTGCAATAATAGTCTACTAGAACTATTTTTTTGTATTTAAAATTGCTCGGAACTACATATTTAATTAAAATGAATTATCAGAGAATGTACGTAACTTACTAATTTAGGTCTAGGACATTCTTTGATCATTATTTTTAAATTCAGTAGTTCCCAGTATGCTGAATTGTATTCTAAATTTTTTTAAAACTGTCAAGGGAAATTCAGGAATTGATTATAATATAATATTGCGTGATTTGTTTTATTGCTAGTAATGCGTTGACTGATTTTCACTTACTAATATTGTAATTGAATAAAGCGTGAATTACATTGTACTAGACTTATTAAGAAACTTGTATATATTTCTAGTATCAATTATTCAGATATAGCACATGAATAATTGATACTAGCAATGTAAGTTTCAGCTCCTACTATGACTGCAGCCACGGCACGCCTTAACTTATCTAGAACTAATCTGAAATTACTGACCAACATCCTAACTGGCCACTGCCGGCTAAACAAACACCTGGTAGACAGCCCGTTATGTAGAGGGTGCAATGAAGAACTAGAAACAGCAGAGCATGTAATGTGCCTCTGCCCAGCTCTAGTAAACACTAGGCATCTAATACTAGGGGAATGCTGGCCTAGTATGACCAGCATTGGCAACTCCTCACCTGCCAGAGTTTTGCAGCTCGCACGCTAAATTGACTGGTGGGACGAGTGAGTAGCCTTAAAGGGAGGTTTCACAATGGGCCCATTTTGAGGCCTAAGTGTCTGTAGCTATACTACCCTCCAG
Organism: Lordithon lunulatus; assembly: GCA_963942505.1. Lineage (NCBI taxonomy): Eukaryota > Metazoa > Arthropoda > Insecta > Coleoptera > Staphylinidae > Lordithon > Lordithon lunulatus. The sequence goes on from OZ012666.1 coordinate 22,040,061, forward strand.
CCAACTATCCAGACAGACTACTATATCTGCATCTGAATCAATGACAAGCCAACTGTTTCGCACAAACTTTAAATTCCCACCACTTTAATTGGTATTCCTCACTATTTGGCCAGCGCTACTACATACCCCATAGTTGCCGTTCCAGGTTATGTAAGTGCAGATACACCCTTTGTGTGTATGTACCACACGCATTCCAAATTACCGTCAATTGCCTATTAATTTTATGTAATATAATTTAGTATATAGAGAAATGAAATATCTAGGAAAGCTAAATCAATGTCTTGAAGCCGACCCACTTGTCATTTATGTTTTTAGTGCAATAGCCAGAGTGAGAGTCATGCGTTCGAATTTCCGTCCAAACTGGTGAATTATTATGTTTTTAAACTCTTACGTACTAATTTTGTAAAGATACATATTAATATACAAGTATTGCATTGCTCATCATAATCAATCAACCAATTTGGTCCACTGCTGGACATGGGTCTCCCGTAATTGTATCCATTTTTGCCGAACTTGTGCAGCTTCTGTCCAGTTGGTTTTTATCCTTTTGATGTCGTCGGCCCATCTAATTGGTGGGCGGCCTCTATCTCGGTAGGCATCGCTGCGCGATCTCCTCAGAAGTACTTTCTTCGTCCAGTGATTGTCCGAAAGTCACGCAACATGTCCGATCCAGTTCCATTTTAAACTTGTTATACGGGTAACGGCATCTGCAACTCCGGTCCTCTCCTTTATTCTGTTATTTGCGACCCTGTCTCTAAGAGATATTCCTAAGATCGACCTCTCCATTTTCTAATGCGCGATACTTGTGTTCTTAGTGAGGGTGAGTGTATCAGCTCCATAAATAAGAACGGGCAACACACGCTGGTCAAATACTTTTCTTTATAGGCATAATGAAATGTTTGATATAAAGGCAGCGCAAGTTAGTCTTCTACAGATCTCACGGGTTTGGTTGTTTTTACTCATAGAGATTTCGTGTCCAAGGTATATATATGAGCTCACTTGTTCAATGTTCACTCCATATACCTCGAGAGCCTCAATCATAACAAGATTTGTCATGTATTGGGTTTTGTTGCTGTTAATTTTGAGCCCAACAGAGTGTGGCGGATGTTTCAACGCCAAAAAAGTGAATTATTAAATTATTGCCTTTCAAATAACAAGAATTACTAAAATCAAAATCACGTTGGTCCCTGAATTCACATTTGATATAACATATTTTCAGTAGATACTGTGGAATTATTGTGCAACACAGCTAATATTATAGGGGTGCAAGGTGATGATGCAACAACATATCAACCCAAATGCCATCCTCACCTGAACGTAATACACCCTGCTAAAAACTAATGAGGCTCTGGCGACCGAATCATGTCGGAAGAACCATCCCACAGAGAAATAAGGAAATGAATCTCTTACACAGCGTGATATGGAATGATAAAATCTCCAAATGACAGTCCAGATACAAGAAAGTTCAGTGCCCGGCGGTCCGCAAATGCCTGGTCAAGGTAGCGATTGTGAAACAATGTGACCAGCCGGTGCGAAAAATCGCTGGCTGAGATAAAGCTGCCATAGACGACAACAAATGCACACTGTCGCCTACAATACGAGACCCTTAATATCCGACTACAAACTATATGAGCTAGAGGAAGAACTAAGTAAAGTGGGCCGTAGTCTAAGCGAAGTAAGACGCACAGACGAGGCTCAACTGACCTCAAGTCAGGGCACCTATTCTACTACAAAGGTTAAGAAGATAGGTGTATGGATGGAGCTTCATGATCCATCAAAGACATACAAAGAGCATTGTTCAAATCAAGAGTATCTCCAGAACAGTAATTTATCTAATAATGAAACTGAATCCTAGAAGTAGCAACAAAATCGTACAAGCATACGTACCGACAACTAACCTTCCAAATGAGGAGGTAGAAAGTTTCTACGAAAATATATCTGAACCACCTAGAAAATCCGCAGCACAATATACAATTGTAATGAGTGATTATAATCCAAAGCTGAGATGTAGTGAAGACGGCAGTGAAACCGCGATTTACCACTATGACTACGGAAGCAACAATCCCAGAGGAAGTAATCTCTTAGGCTCCATGCAATAACAAGGCTTGTATGCTATGAACTGTTCGAAAAAAGTCCAGGAACGAAATTGAACATAATTACTGACAAGAAGGACATCCACGACGCAATCGTGCTCAACAAATGCACGGCAGGTAGCGATCACATAGAAAAGTGAGAGCAAACCTGAAGAAAGAAAGATCAAAATGACTCACAAACATCCTGAAGATTACCAAGATCTTATAAAAGCTACACTAGAATACCTAAAAAATTCGGAGTAAAAGATCTAAACATTGAAGAACTAGACAACAAAATAATAAAATACATTTTCGGAAAGCCAAAAAAAGTACAATTCTAATAAAACTACCAAAAACGGAAATAAATTCAGTCAAAATACATACAATCTTATAAAGGCAAGGAGAAAACACGCAAACACATATAACAGAGGATCAATCGAAATAAGACAACTAAACAGAAGCCATACGGAAAGATATAAGAAAGTAAAACACTGATAGAATAAGAATTGTGAAGAAGAAAATAAAAGCATGCGATTCAGGACAGAACCTATGATATGATAAGGAGAACATATGTAAATTAGTAAATGCCGAGGGAAAAATAATAAGATAAGAATTGCAGAGCGATTGAGAACATCTAAACTGAATCCTATAAGAATAGAAACGTTCAAAACCATATATAACTATACCGATTGTCCTGACCCAGGGATCTTAAGATATGCTGGAAATAACAACGAACTTAATAAATAATGCAAACATTGTTAAATATGTTTGCATTATTCATTAAGTGAAGTGCATTGATTGGGGCAACACCAAACCTAATGGAACAATGCTGTCTTTATACTGAATGGAGAACTATAAACGATCTGGACAATTCCCGACTTATCTGTTTACTGTCCCACATATAAGCTTTTCACACGGATAATAACAACGCGGTTAAATTCAAAGATCGACTTCGTCCAGCCTGGAGAACAAATAGGCTTTCGATCTGAATTTGGAACAAACGATCACTTGTTATCAAGTCCATAGTAGAGAAGTGTATAGAGTACTTGTGTTCGTCGATTACAAGAAAGCTTTTGATATAATCAACCAACATATATGTCGACAACACTAGCAGAATGTCGAATAATCCACAGATGCTCAAGATTTCTTAAGAAGATCGATGAACACACGTCAGACTGACAGAGAATACAAATTTCCAGTAGAACGTCGTATACATAATTATTCATAACATTGTTAGAGAATATGAGCAAGAAAATAGATTATAGCATGGGTATAAACATCATAGGCATAAACATCTAAAGTTCGTTAAAGACATCGTGCTAACCACAGACCACATATACCGCGACAAAAATGCTGGATAGACTCGATACAGCCTCCCAAGAAGTCGGATTCCGAATACAAATCAAAAATCACATAAACAAATCCAAGGTGCAGTTCATGACTAATCTAATTCTTAACGAGAGAATATCAGTAGGCCACGAAATGAAAAAAGTTGATAGACTGCGACCAGGATGCTCTTCCCAAACATATGGCGGCAGGTGGAGAGGAAGCACGACATGACGAAACAGTGAACGACACAGTTACTGACAGGACATGAAATGTTCCAATCCTATCTACACGGGATTGGAAACACGAACTCAGACATGTGCTGCTACTGCAACATGACAGACAACGGGTCGCATACGCTATACAGATGCCAGCGGTGGTACCGCGAACGGGCCACCCTATGGACGAATCTGGGGGGAAGACGAACCGACTGCACAAAGCCTTACGCTCGACTTACGCGAGCACTGGGAGGCAGTGACCAATTTCGTTTGAGGTCATGAGGCATACATTCAGAGAGGATATGCGGGAGTGAGCCACACACTGACAAACGGGACTAGAGAAATGACAAAACCGATGGGCACCCCGGATAGAACTCGGGGTGGATCCGGCACTGCCCATGTCTACCATTAGTGGTGGTGGCGGTGTCTTTCGAAAATTTCACCTCATAGGACAATAAAGGTCACGAAATGAGGATATCACGAGATAACCAAGCTAAAACACGTACCAAAGGCATATACCATTATGTCGTAAACGGAAGGTTGTTGTGGATCCTACCCGTTTTGACATATGATGCTGCGACACAATAACCAAGAAGTCCATATAAAAAATCTCGTTGCCCAGCGAGCCATGGATAGGTCAATGATCGACGTATCACTTCGAGACCGAGTTCCAAATGAAATTATTAGAAGAAGAACGAGAGTTATGGCTGCAGTGGGGCGAATAGCATCCCTGAAGTGGAACTGAACAGCAAGAACCAAGAAACACATATGCTTGCTGGACCAGGAAAATCGTAGAGTGAAGTCCCATTCAAGAGGTAATCAGAAGCAGATGCCGACCAGTAACCGGGTGGACGAATGAGATAAAGCAGTACCAATCAAACTGGATCAAGCCAACCCAAAATCGAGAAATTTGGAATGACAATGGGGGCTGATTAATAATGATGATGAGAGCTAATATCTGTTTATGTCCAAAATTACCACATCTCCCGATTTTGAAAGGAACATTTTTATAATTAGGGTTTCATTCACAAAAGCTAGCATATTTAATTTTATATTGCAAATTTTTAATATCAAACTCACTTATGTATCTTCTTCGGGTGCTGGCGATTAGTACAATTCAACTTTGTTTTCGGCTTTTGTGAACAGTAGTTTTTGAGACCACTGTATAGGGTTATTCAACCACGACATCCTTCATCTGACTGTAGCTGTAGCAATCCATATCATTCTCTGTTCCTCATTATATGATTGAAGTATTTCATCTCCTTTTTTTGTCCGTATACAGTCGTTCTGGTTACTCCATCCTTCTTAGTACCTCGATCTTGGTGTATTTCTACATCCAATTAATATTGAGCATCCCTCTATAGAGCCACATTTCAAATGCCTCTCTTTTCTTCGAGTATGGTTCCGTTAAGGTTCTAGGATTCAACGCCATATAATAGTCTCATTTTATTGTTAAGTATGAGGAACTCCTCCAGGCATCTATGAAATTCGGACTACAAATTAAACTGGATAATACAAAAACAGTGACATTGGAGAAGATTTAGATATATAAATTATTAACAACGAAATACTGAAGAACGTAAATGAATACCTGGGCCACAATAACAGGACAGATAAAGAAAACCAAACAACCGAAATATCGAGAAGAGTGGATCTAGGTTGAGCAGCTTTTGGAAAATTGGGATTCAACTTAAATCATGAGAATTTTCTATTATAATTTAAAAAGACAGGTATATGAACCGTGCATCTTACCAGTGATTACTTCTTCTTCGTGGGGTGCCACACACCTAGCTATATTGCGTCAACGACTATATTATTGTCAGTGGTCTATCTTTTACCGCATTACGTAGCTCTGGGACGTCGAGAGTTTGCCTTCTATCTTTCCTTGGAGGATAAGTTGAGGTATTCTATATATTTCACCTCGTAAGATAAGCCCTATGTAGGCTACTTTGCGGTGTTTTATTTGCTGATAAGAGTTCTCGGTCTATTCCTGCTCTTATTAACACGACGTCGTTGCGTACTCTGGGTTGATACCATGGGATATGTATCATTCGTCTCAGGATCCACATTTCAAATGCTTCCAACCTGTTAATGGATGCTATCTTCAACGTCCACGTTTCCACCCCATATAATAGCACTGACCAAGCGTACAGGTTTGGGTTACATAATAGAGTTCTGAATTTTAGGAATGATTGGCGTGCTTGTTCTATGCGACATTTGATTTCTTTTTGTGTGTCCCACAAATGGTTGATGGATGTTGGATGTGCCTAGGGAGCTGAATGTCCTCATTACTTCTATCTTCGTATTTCCGATTTTTATGTTTGTGAACAGAATACGACCTCTCTAATACCCATTCCATTTTTGAAGCCGAACTGTGTTTCGCCACTTTTAGCACCTTTAGTTTTTTTAATATTCTGGTGTGGAGAATATCGAGAGATTTTTAGTAGGTAGACTAATTAAGCGATGGTCTTTTCAGGTGGCGGCATTAGATTTCTTTGGGATCATTATGAAGGTGGATAGCACCCAATCGTTTGGAATTAGTCCCGTGTTGTGTATTTTGTTGAACAAATTGACTATTAGGTCGATGTTGTTGTCTTCTAAGAGTTTATAGATTCCGACACTGTTTTATCTGGTGCTGGTACTTTGCACACCATTGGTCGCCTATAATACATGGCTTCGTATAATTGTTGGACCTGATAGATGTTGGATTGATAGTGAAGTGGACGCTATGATCATCAAGAATTTCCTGGTTTAGAATGACTTCCGGACAGTCTTGATATCTTCTCCCTCAGTAATAAACTCACTGCTGTCATTCTTTAAGTGGGATACATGCTTCTTTATTTACGTCTGAGATTTCTTTCACTTTCTTATGAAACGTCCTGTCATCCACTTCTCCTTTGCTTGCTTGATTGTCAGATTGATTAGCCGTTGGGTTATTGTCTATGGTTATTGGTAGGCTGCGAGATTTTGATATACTTTCTGCTTTCGCCTTTCCTCCATTCAGTCGAGTATTTTCTCTGTTACTCACTGTTTTTGTGCGGTTTGATTTTATTTGTGAAGTACCTATTTGCTGTTGATGTGAAGTTTTTTTATCTTCCGACAGGTTTCGTATATGTTGGTCTCTGGTGCTATTATTCTTATGCAGGACTTTATGCTGTTCTTGTATCTTTCCACAAGGCTTGTGTCTCGCATCAGCTCTCTTGTTTTGAATGGTCTTGTATCCTTTGGTTTTCACTAGCCTTAGCCTTACGTTTTTTTTACGGTGAGTACAGCCCCCGACCCTGAGCTGTGTGCACTGCGACCCTTCACGGACCTATTGTGCCTCATACAACATCCATGATATGCTAGCCGGGTAAATTCTTTGTGGAAAAATTTCCCGGCTAGCGGTGGATTGGATCCACCAACGTTCCGTACGCAATGGCTTCAGAGCATCGCCTTGGACCACTGCGCCACGGACCGCCTCTAGGTAGCCTTACGTTAGCTACTAGGGGATTATGGTCGGATGACATATGTACCTCTGGACAGGTAGTGACTTTACTGATGAAGTGTCGAAATCGTTTGTTTATCAATTTAAAATAAGTTTGGTTCCATGTGATGTGGCCGAGTGTCCCCCGAAACTCTCCATGTGTACAATCTTCATGCTGGTAACTGGAACCAAGCGACAATGAGATCTTTTCCTTTTCCTTCTTTGTCCTCTTTTGTTCCTGTTACCCAAGCTAGTTTCCCACAATATGCTTGTGTCTACCTTTTCCGATTTTGGCATTAAAGTTCCCATTATAATTGTGATTTCCTCATTTTTGGTGTTTTTCAGAGCTTTATCTACGTCGCTGTAGAATTCCTCAATTTCTTCCTCTGAATTGTCCGATGCTTGGGCGTAGACCTGTATCCAGTATGTATTTAGAGGGTATCCTGCAAGTTTCATGGCCATTACTCTCTTTGATATAGATGCGAAACGTATTGTTGGTTGTCTAATTTTATTCTCAGCCATGAGTGCCACTATGTCTGTGCTGTCTGCGTCTTTGCTGCAAGAGTAATACATGGTATAGTTCTCATTAGGGAGGGTACCTGATCTAGCCCATCACACTTTGCTGACGCCCATGATATCTACTTTTAGTCTCACCATTGTTAAGGTTGTGTAGCTCGCCTGGTGCGACTCCTTACATTCCAAGTCGCCATTCTGTAGGCTTCTTTCCTTATCTTTATACGGTGCCGGGAAATTCTTCGCTCCATCGGACTACTTAAAGTCTGCCCAGGACTGAGGGCCTTTGTTTCATTTTTCACCGTCATATAAGGATAGTTGTCTTGGGGATATCCATGGGGATCTCTAATGCAGTGGTTTCCCGTTGCCGACTGCGTCCTTCTGCCGTTGACCGTCAGGTTCATCCGTCTTTTGGGACGATTTCTTCTCCCAAGGACAATGAGGTGACCTTACTCTTGCCAGCTCATCCACTCTAAGCTGGGCAGCAAGTGGTGTCTGCTTACTCTGGCAGACGTACGGTCGTGGTTGTCATAATGTACAACAATCACCTCGTATACCCCCTAGTGCTTACTACGGCTTTGAAACGACGGCAATAATACAGACCGAAACAAACTCCTAACCACCCAACGCGTAATGGAGAAAGGCAGGCTAGGAATCAGCATAAGAGACAGGATTCGAAATGAAGAGATTCAAATAAGGACACGACTAACCAATGTACTAGAAAGAATAGCACATCTAAAATGAAGGTGGGGCGGCCACATAGCGAGACAGGATCCAGAAGATGGACAAATACGCTGGCCCAAGGGGCACAAAAACAAACGGAGGAAAGCCCAAAAGAAGGTGAAGTAACGACATCTAAGAAACCGCTGGAAAAACTGGAGGAAAGTTGTCCAAAATAAGGAAGAGGCCTACATCCAGGAGTGAATAAACAGAGGCTGAGGAAGAAAAATAATACGAGCTCATGACTGTACCAGAGTTTTTTTTTTCATTTGTGTAAATGCTGCACTGGGTATTTTTGTACTTTCTAACTCTATCACTAGCGAGTGGTCCCATTGATCACTTACCTTGCAACCAGTGAATGTAGTAGTTGGACATGTTGGACTGCTGTATCATCGATAGTTGACAAGGTGGGACTGGGTCTTCAACATGCACGTCAGATGTAAAATACCATACTCGGGGCTTACAGCATGAATCGCTGAAGACCTTCGAGCCTATCCATGATTCATCTTCTTATCTTAATAATTAATTCACCCTAACACCTTTATTAATATTTAGAAGTATTTCTCTGAATATTTCTACTAAATTGAATACTTTTCCTATAATAACGTGTTTAAGTTCATTTCCACAAAGGAACTTATACACAAATGTATGCATAATCTCTGGTTGGCCGGAACAAAGATAATGTTGGCTGTTGCTAGCCATAAAGACCAAAAAGACTGTCACATGTGTATGATTGGTTGCCTATAACAGGTAATGAGTAGTCCCTTCTTTCAATAAAGACGTATATTTAAAAGTATTCAATACAAACAAAATAATTATTCTATTCAGCCTCCATGTAGAGTAGATATAAATACAACTGTATCTTTGCTTTGTAGTACATATTTAACAGTATCCTAAAAGAACAATAAATTATAAAATGAAATTTTGTATAGTAGTAATATAACAATTATACCATTAGTTCCCAATCTGCATCATTTACCAAAACCAGAATACCCGGCCGTCTGTAAATAGAGAAAATATCAGTAATCACTATTAAAATGTTAAAATTATGTTTTAATTAAGTAACTGCCAGAAAAATTCCAACTCGCACTTAGGAATTTATAAAAACCAGGATGTAAACCCAAATATCTTGAACCATTAGTGCATATATTATAATAAATGTATCAAATAAGTATCTAGTATCACAATATAACCTTCTGAAAAAATTGATTTAAATCAGAATTTAAAATATCTTGCAAAAATCATTTAAATAAAAGATTTCGCAAATTAAAGTTTAGATCTCACCTTCTTTATATAGAAGTGCTGTATATGAAAAATAATATTTAACAATTTATAAAATAATCTTACATTGATTGATCCTGTAGAAACAATTCTGGTCTTTCCTGTAACATGTTGTCTTTCATCCAGATTAAAAGATCACCTAAAGTCCCTAAAAACAAAAAGTTTTTCAATAAATAGTGACCTATTACTTACTGCCTAATAGCATTTATTGTAACATAAACTTATAAATGTTTAGTCAATGCTTCTACTGATTTAATATACTATTCACAAAATTCAATGACAAAACTATAAACATTTTTCAAATCGTTTGTATGAAATAGTAAAATTATAATAGACCCACATTAATTGAAGACATACCTTCCTAGCTTCCAAGCAATTTTAGAATATTTTTTATGTGAACATTGTCAACTTATTATGATTATAAAGAATAAACCATAGTACTGTAATAGAACATTATAACCCATAGTAGAGTATATTGAATTGAATTGTTATATACTATAAAAGACTTCCACAGGGAATATTTTAAATTTGTTGCTTATTTTTTATAATTCTATATAATTCCAGTAAAAGTAAAATTTAGTAAACTCCAAATAAACATTAAATAAGTAGCAATCATCACTCCTAGCAGCAGACAGTGCCACTATTATCTAGTGGCTGGTCCTTTAAAGTATTGTCATGACAAGTATCAAATACTAAAGTATCATTTTTCAGACTGAAAATAACTATTTTGGTGAACATATAATAAAAATGTTATTATTATTAGAACAGTGGTCAATTATAAGCAACAAACCTAACTATAAAAACTATTATAATGTTATACATACACTCGCTTTCCTTTTTAGGTAATTGAACTTCATGTTTCTTCTTATTGCCAAATAACAATTCAGCACCTCCACTGTTATTAAAAAATAACATTAAATAAATGAACACAATAATTTTAATCTACATACCTGAATTCTATAGAAATAGTCAGATCCGACATAATTCAGCTCATAAACTGTTATGTCCTATTAAATTAGGAATGTTGAAAACTTAAAACAGAAAATAATCTTAACCTAATTGTTGGGAAAGCAAGTGTTATTTATTTTGAATGAATGCTACCAACAGTAAAATTAGTGAGAAATGTAAATTCCCCATAATTATTTGAAAACTACAGGTTATGTTTGTGTCTAACATTGTTTACATAGCAAAACATTTTAAACTTCAGTTAGCGGTGTTATTAATACTTCAATATGGATTTTGATGAAGAAGAAAGGGGCTGGGATAGTGGAGGTATGCTGGATGATGATGCTGGAGGTTCGGAGGATGTTAGTGAAAATCCACAGCAGGTTCTTGCTGAATGTGCAGTTAAATTTGAGACAGCTGATTATATTATGGAACCAGGCATATTTTCATCATTAAAAAGGTATGAGAATATTGTAGAATTATATTATATACCTTTATATTTCTTAAAGTGTATTCTATATTTATTATCGTTGTACATGCCATAAAGTCCACTAACCAATTTCAGATGGAAACCCATATTTTATATATATATATATATATATATATATATATATATATATATATATATTATATCTAATTGCCCTTTACCTTTCGGATGTCATCATTTCTTATTCTGTCTTTTCTCGTAACTTGTTTTACTCCTCTGAGATATTTCATTTCCATTGCCTGTATTCTACTTTTTTACTATTTTCATTTATACATATGCATAATGTGTGAGAAATTAAGTGCTGCATGTGATAATAATAATTATAACTTTGCTAATATATTTACAAAAACATAGGATTGGATGTGAAATGTCAAATTAAGAAAATTCTGTACTGTTTAGTTTTTATTATAAAAGCATTCATTAAATATGATTCAATGGTACATTGGAGGAGCAAAATTCAATAAAAGATTGCAGCAGCTGGGGGAAAATGACCTGGTCCAGTATATTTTGAAAATGAGATAACATAATAATAATATAATTCAGTCACTGAAACTGGATATATTTAAGTTATTTTCTGTAATAAGATTATTGCACTACATGTGATGAAACTATTTCTTGTGTACTAACAGTTTATATGTTTAGATATTTTCAATCAGGTGGTGATCCAGTACATGTAATAGATAAGGTATCACAGAACTACACTGCTGTAGCACAGATGGCAAACTTAATAGCAGAATGGCTGATTATTGGTGGAGTTAAAGTAACTGATGTGCAAGCAATGGTTGAAAACCACTTGAAGGAAATGATATTGAAGACATTTGATCCTAAAAAAGCTGATACCATATTCACAGAGGAGGGTGAAACTCCTGCGTGGCTTACAGAACTGATTGAACATCCAACATGGAGATCTCTTATTTATCGATTAGCTGAGGAGTATCCTGACTGTCTTATGCTTAATTTCACTATAAAAGTAAGTTCAATGAATAAGTATATTAGTAGTTACTTATGATATATAGTGAGTGTTAATGGCAAATATGCATGTTTTGGAAATGTGAATATCCAATATTGATTTATGAGTAGTTTATTATATTTACACTTTCTAGTATTTTGAAGATTACATTTTTTAATTACATATATTCTTCAAAAAAAATATACCATAATGAAGGCAGCAATAAAATTTTACATAATATACTTTTTCTAAAACTATTGTTAAGATTATACAACTAACCCCTAGGAGGAAAGTTAAACGCCACCTGGTGGCACCACATCAATTAGCAATGCACACCCATGTGCTAATAACCATCAACATGCTCATGCCATCAGGATCACCAGGTAGATGAGATCTAGTAAGATCGAAATCTAGATATGTAGATTTCTAAAAGGTGGATTCACACTTATATATGTATTGTTAAGATGTTTTCTGAGAATGCATATTGTGTAGGCATCTTTGTTATACAAATATCAAATAATTTCAACTTAATGTTGCCAGTGCAATATTTAATAATTTGTAGCAGTATTATTGAACTATCTACCCATGTAAAATCAATATAAACAATGTTGTGCAATATTGAACAATATTAATGAGGGTTATTTTTATTACTAAATAGTAACTACTTGATTTTATTATGTGATTGCAGCTTATATCTGATGCTGGATTTCAAGGAGAAATCACAAGTATTTCAACAGCTGCACAACAATTGGAAGTATTTTCTAGAGTTTTAAAGACTTCTATTACTGGTTTCCTTAACAACCCTGAAGAGTGGCAGAAGACTACAAAAGAATGTGCTGTATGTATTTTAGTTATTTTGTTTTACACATAAATACAATTCAAATTTTGTTTTTAGAAAATGGTGTGTCATGGACAACATACATATGTATATGCACAAGTAATAATTCATGTATTAGCTAAAGAATCGAGAGGAGGTAGTAGTATGAAAAGGTTATCACAGGAAATAACTAAATGTGCACAGAAAAAGTACAGTTTATTCAGTTGAGAAATATTTTACAGTATTAATTTAGTATATTTTTAGCGGAAATGACATAACTCCAATAACAATGGCATTAAATGGAGCCTCTACTTATCCTCAAGCATGTCAAGCTCTCACAGCTATGTTATCTAAAAACACATTAAACCCAGCTGATATTACAGTGCTTTATAGGAATTACAGTGGAAATGATCCTCCACCTATTGAGTTGGTTAGAACACCACAATTTTTAGGTACTTATTACTAAAAAACACTTATTATTATGATTAATACAATTTTATCTACTTTGAATATTTTAGAACTGCTTGTTGATTCTCTTTTCAAGCCTGGAGTCAAATTGAATCCTGACCACAAACCCAAGTATATTTATTTGCTGGCATATGCAGCTAGTGTTTGTGAGTTTCAGAGCAAAAAAGGTCAAAAAAGGACGTGGACTAAAGATGAATTAAAACCAACCATTCAATCAATAGAAACTGTGCACAGTATTTGTAATGTTAATAAGGGCAGTTCGGAACTTATGGCTGATTTAGGAACACTGTATCAATGTTTAAAGTAAGTGTAGCATCTAATACTAGAGGAGTGCTGGCCTGAATCAAATACGATTCACACTACATTGTAGTGTGAATCGTATTTGATTCATACGGCATTCAACGTGTTAATCTTTGCCATTATTGTGTGTTCTTTGGATGTATATTTGTTTATGTTCTTTTAGGTTCTCAGTTGTTTCAGTAGGTGTAGTAAGATGGGTTGAATACACTGTAACAGAGACCAGCTATTTCAAACTTCAAACTGAGCATTGTCCTATTCATTTAGCTCTTTTAGATGAAGTAGTTTCTTGTCATCCCCTACTTCATACACAAGTGCTTGATTTATTAGTACGATTATTTGAATCTAAACAGGATGAGCTTGAGATCTTAGTACAGGTATTTAGTGAATTTGATTTGTCCTACATTAAATATAATTGAAATATTTTTAGTTGGAAATGAGAAAAATGGTGTTAGACAGAATGGTAAATCTACTTTGTTCAGGCTGTGTTGTACCTGTTGTTAAATATATTAAACACTGCTGGCAAAAAGGTGATACAGATATATCTCTAATCAGATACTTTGTAACAGAGGTAACTTTCATATGTTTGATCTCTCAACAATTATTTAAACAATATATTTTCAGGTGTTAGAAGCTATTGGGCCCCCATACAGTCCAGAGTTTGTTAACTTATTTATGCCTATGGTAGAAAATGACGAAATTACTGGTACTATGAGAGGAGATGGGGAAAATGATCCTGTGTCTGAATTTATTGTTTATTGTAAAGCAAATTATACTACCATAATATAGAGATACGATGTTTGTACTTTATTGAGGTTTTAAATTAGTATACTTCCTTCCCATGTTCATCCCAAATATGTTCCATTAGCTTAAGATCAGGTGACTCAAGTGCAGAATGTAACTGTTTCGGTATCCATTTGTTAGCAACACATGCAGTATGATTTGGATTATTGTGCTGTTGAAATATTCATTGGTATCCAAGCCCAAAGTATTCAACAGATAATTTTTTGCCATGTAAAATATCCAGATATTTTCTTTTGTCCATTGTGCGATTAATTAATGCTAAATCTCGTAGACCACTGTCACTGACATCACACCGTAAACTTTAATTGATCCAATGCCGTATTTAACTGTTGCTCACAAATTTTGATATTTCATTTCTTCATTATCCTTTTGGCATATCTTCGCTCTACCATCGGATCCAAAACTATCACATTTACTTTTGTTAATAAACAGGACAGTTTTCCAAAATTTAAAATATTTGTAACATATTCAATGGCAAAGTCAATCTGTTTTCCTGAATTTGTTTTGGAGATCAATGGTTTTATGTTGAAGCTCAGTGTCCTCTGAACTTTGCTACTTCTTTTCGAGAAATTGTAGACATTTCTGCTTCAAATTTGTGAGCACTCGTTTTTAGATCTTCAATGATACATCATGTTCATTCAAAATGTTTGGGTGTCTAGATCTTTTTTATTAAGGACATCCATCCATGCTGAAACACACACAGATATCGCAATAATCGGGTCTAATTTCGACTATAAAACGTAGAGAAAATTAATCCCAACCTGCCGGCATGTTACCTCTCATCTGCCCCCTCTTCAGTCACCAATATCCCCCAACAAAACCACCACGCCCTTCGTATCCATCCATTCTAACGGGTCCTTTCTCCACAATCCTCCCAATATTGTTTTCTTTGGGTCAGCTATGTTTGAGAATCCCAGCCTAGTTTCATCCCTCACACCCTCCTGCTTCATCGTGCGCGCTTCTTTTACTCCTTTGTTTCTGAGCCGTCCCCCTGCCAAATTCACCAGTCTGCGATCCTTAGTTTACGATAACCTACCCTCACCTGCATGACTTTCTCTCTCTCTCCACTTTCGCCCTCGCCACTCTCCCTAATCTTCCTTTGAACGTCTCTATCGTCCGATCATCGTCTATGTACAAGTTCGAACCCTTCAGTTATGTTCTCGCCGACATCACCATCAATTATTGTTATTAACTAATCCTGCCAACAAGCCAGTTACAGCAGCACTCTGTCCCCTTTCCTCCCCAGTTCATCTCCCTACGGACCCTTTTTGAGTACTAACTAAGATAAGCTAACTAAGTAATCAATAAAAAGTTAAAAGACGAATAGAACGATGCCATTGATATCTAGTTAGTTGTGATGTCTAAATGACAATTAAAGATGTCTCAGCAGGATTATAATATCAGTAATTATCATAATAAACAGACATCTTCAATCATAATGCTCATTTATATAATTATTTGTGACTACATTATACATAATGTCAACATAAAGTAAATCTAGATTTATTAACATAACTTTTTAAAACAATAACAACAATTATTGCAAATACATAAATATGAGATGAAGCTTAATATGCAAGTAAACTAAATGCTTAATTAAAATTGGTTCGTCTTCTGGCACGTTGTTTGTCAAAACGCAATTCCATTTCTTCCAGCACCTTTGGTGTGTATCGTACAACAAGCTTCACAGAACCATGTGCTTGTTTTAGGAGTTCGACTGCTTTCTCATGGTTTTCCCCTTCAACAGACTATACAAGCAATTAAAATCAATATCAGTGAAAATCCACAATTCACTTATTATATACACTCCAGTTATTTGAAAAGAAGTTTACTGGTGGACCGAAGAGATCGCAGCTCTAAGACTGCTTGGCGGCTAGGAGCTGTGCCACGAGGGCGGGGAGGCAACGCGGATTGGAAAAGGTATCTCGGGGCGAAGAAACCCTGCCATTCAGAAGAGAAAGTGCAGTAAATGGTACGAGATCCTCGACTCGGTGGACGGAGACGTGTGGGGTCAGGATACAAGATAGTAATGAAACGTCTAAAGGCAAGACCCCACTACCCACACTTGAACCGGGGTTGTCGGACAACCAGTAAGGATTCCGACCGAGGAGGTCCACGGTGGCAGCGGTGGATAGAGTACTCCAGATTGCCAGACAAGCGGGGGAAGGCACCTGGCGAACCATTAGGATGACGGCACTCATAACTATTGATATGAGAAATGCCGTTAATACGTTGAATTTGGAGTTAATTGTACAGGGATGCCGTAAAATGGATATCAAGGGTGGGCTGCTAGAAATATTTAGGAGCTATCTAGAGGGGAGAGTGAATCAGTTAACATCAGGAGGGATGAAAATCACCAGGGGGCTCACGTGCGAATGTCCACAGGGATCGGCGCTGCGGCCGACACTGTGAAACATCATGTATGGTAATGACGTCTTAAACCTCGGGCTACCGGAGGGTGCCAGCAACATCGGCTATGCCGACACTTTGCACTGGCGGTCGTGGCGAGGGATTCACCGCCAATTTAGGCACTGGCGAATAGGATCCTTGCTAGAGTAAGCGAATGGCTGATAGAGAGAGTGGATTCAGCATGGCCCCGGAGAAGACGGAGGCGGTTATACTGGTAGGCAGAAGAAGAATTGGGCAAGTCACCTTCACGGTTCAGGGGGAGATCACAAAATTGTGATAAAATACCTTAGAATTACAATCGACCAAGGGATGACCTTTGCTGCGCACGTGGCCGAGGCGACCAGGAAGGCAAGTCAGGTAGTGACGGCATTAGGACGGCTAATGCCAAACATTTCGGACCTCGGGAGAGGAAGTGGAGGATGCTGGCACGGGTAGCGGACAACATCATGGCAGAGGGAGTCCCAATTTGAGGCTACAAGATGACCATTGAAATGACCAAACATATGATATGGTCAGCCCAATGACGAGCAGACCTAAGGGCTGACAGCGCATACAGAACCGCGGCAAGGGTGCTAGCCAGCATTGTCCCCATTGAACTCCAAGCCATGGAGATGGGCAGCCGCTACAGAGGTAGATCTGAACATTCTGTTGGCACCAGGAGGAAGAGAAATCCAAGACTCGAAGACTATGCAAAGAGAGGAATGCCGTCCGAACAAATGGCGTGGACCCGGAGGCCGATCCTGAACATCCGAGGCCTGGACGAGCAGAAAATATGGTGAGATAAAATACCACATCACCCAGATCCTCACGGTAGACTGCTGCTTGCGGGCATACCTCCACAGGATGAGCCAGGCTAACACGGACAGGTGCGGCTAATGTGACAATCAGAGGGAAACCCAGAGTCAACGAAGGGAGAATCAATGGGCGACTCTGACCCGGAAGACAGACATAATAATAATAAGGGAAACCACGGTACTGTCGATGATGCCAGAAGAGGGGAAGCTAACTGTACTGGGCACATTAGAGAGATAATAAGCCTGGAGGAGAGAGATAGAAACACGCCACCATTTGATCAACTGGAAGCCACCTCGTGCCACAAGGGTCTTAGACAAATTCAAACCTTAAAATCGGGTTGCTAACGTCGAACGCTTTCATTAGAGTACTAACACGTCATCATTTGAGGAACCAGAACTGGCCACCATCTTGGATCGCCCAGTATATTGAACCGCCATCTTGGATCACTCGCCTTGACCTCGATTTGACCTTGAGGGGTCAAAGTTCAAGGGACCAAGACCTTGGAGGGGACCAGTCCAAGTTCAAGGGACAAAGAAGCCGAGGGATGTTCCAGAACATACCAGCTCCTCCTACTGAGGTTGTACACCTACTCGAGAATACAGACATTGATTACAGACTTAGAAGGATCAAACCCTTCAAGTTAGTGCAGTGCAAAGTGCAAGAAGTAAATTCCTCGCAAAAGCAGGGAAAACTTGTGAATATCAATTGGCAAACACTTGTAAATTAAATACGGTTTTAAGAGATGAGATATAAATTTGACGCCTTTGTGCAGAAAGTAACCGACCCACAAATATGTTTGTTTCTCTTACACTGGTGTTCAAGGTAAACAAGTACTAAAGTACGATTTGGGAGTTATATGGTTTTTCCACTAACTGATTCAAGTGTTTTCAAGCACAAAATACAAGGGCCAATCTTTAGCACAGTTAAAGTAAGGAGAAACCTGGAGAATAAGGATGTACTATGAACTGAAAGAGCTCAGTGGTGGAACATCAATGGTTGGGACAATTAGATTGGCAAGATTTGGCAGAGGATAAAGCCCAAACCAAAAAATACTGAAACAGAAGCTTTGACAAGACATGTGCTATAGGTAGACCATGAAAAAGATGGCAGAATTGTGTAAATAAAGACCTGAGAGAAGTGGGTGTCATAAACTGATAAAGGCACATTACACAATCAATAATACTGTCAAAACTTTAGAATAATGACAATATTACTGTGCAATAATATGTTTAAAATGTTCATTATTTTAAAATATTGACAGTATTACTTATCGTGTAAGATATAGTAATGATGAAATGAAGAGAATACTGATGTATATCCGGATAATTGATTACTTGAAGAAGGATTGAAGCAAATACTGACAGTACTAAATTGACAGTATTATTGACCATGTAAGGTGCCTTATAAACAAAAACACTACAACACCAACAATGGCAGGCTATAGTGGAGTCAGTCAAAAGCCACCAACCAATATTGTTGTAATAGCTGATACATAAAGTTTATATGGACATAAAAGCACAAACAAGTAGTATAAGAGCCACTGATTCAAGAATTAATAAGGCTACAACTGATGAAACTTGCAGAATGATAAATGGTAGATATCAAATAAAAAACTTGAACTTACCACACCATTCACACTTAACAACTGATCACCACGTTTTAGCCCACCATGCCTATCAGCAACTCCACCCGGAATAATTCTGGATATATAAATAGGAGAATTCTGCTCCTTGCCACCCATTACATTAAATCCTAAACCCTCCTCAGTTTTAGGTAATTCTACCACACGTGGATGGGCATGGCCCTCACTCGCAGCAAATGCAGCAACAGTGGCTTTCGCTGTAGCTGATGCTCTTACATCTTGAGAACCCTGTATATCAGCAGTTTCATAAACATGTTCATAAACTTCACGAACGGCGTTTAGAAAATCAGACTGGAGTACTTTCTGTAGGGCAGCCAGTTTCGTAGCTGGAACCTCCCCATTCTTTTGCAGCTTTTCAAGTAGTTCCACCGATCGTTTAATGTCTGTAAATTAGTTTAATTGTAGAAATTTAATTGAGTTAAATAATAAAATTTAATATACCTCTAGATAAGGTTAATGGCTCTCCAATTTGTGCCATGGTTCCACACAGTAATTATATTAATTTAATAATCGCCACCAGCTACACCCAATGTTTATTGACAAAACCTAACTGACAGTTGAGGGAGGCAGGCACACCAACATATAAAGCGGATAACATTATACAGAGTGATCAACAACCCATGGAAATAATGCATACAATGTCATAAGAAATAATGAACGAAAAATTGAATTTGCAATAGATGGTAGCTCAGATATGGAGTAAGTTTAAGCCCGGTACTATTTATATAATTAAATGCCAATATTAAAACAGTATATTGTAAAACAATTTTTTCATACCATTTTTCTATTTCGTCTTTATTTTAATTTATAATTCAAATTGCAAGTAATCTCTAATACTTTTTTTACATTTTTAATGTTGGCATTGGTAATATTTAAAAACATACCCTTTTTTGTTTGGCTTGATGTGGGGATTCTTCAAAAGCCACCGTGGGCCATATTGACATTCTCCCCCGGGTAGTGCTGGATTCCAACGCTCTTGAGCCGACCTACCTGCTAAACCCCATCTCCTCCCTCAGCCAGGCCCGGGACCGCTCTCGCATTACTTCAGGCCTGGGTGGGTCTCCGCTCTATCTCTTGCCTTGCTTCAGGCTTATTACTTCTCTGACGTACTGGGCGATGACTTCCAATTTTGCCTTATCCACTGGCATAAACGGTACCATACTTGCCGGAAGATATCCACAATGATGACAAGATGTCATTATGGTTATCTTCTGGTTCAAAGCCGCCCGTTGGTTCTCCCATTGTTGGTACACGAAAACGGTGTGTTCTGCCCTCTGCTTCATACAGATGCCGCACCTGTCCGTCTCAGATCGGCTCATCCTGTGGAGGTATGCCCGAAAGTAGCCATATCCCGAGAGGACCTGGATGATTTGTTACCTGATCTCACCATATTTTCTTTTAGTCCAGGTCTCGATGTCCGGAATCAGCTTCCGAGTCCACGTCACTTGCTCGGACGGCATACCTCTCAGCCGCTGTTGCCATAGTCTTTGAGTCTTGGCTCTCTCTTTCTCCCTGTTTGTTCAGATCTTCCCCTGTAGAGTCTGGTCATCTCCGTGACCTGGAGTTTAATGGGGACGATGCTGGCTACCACCAAGACTGTTCCCCTTACCGCAGTTGGGTATGCGCTAGCAACCCTTAGGGCTACTCGCCTTTGGGCTGCCCCTATTTTCTGTTTGGACCTTTCAATTAACATTGTGTGGTCCCAAATTGGGGCTACGTATGTTGTCCGCTACCCCGACCAGCATCCTTCGCTTCGTCTTCTGAGGTCCCGGTATGTTTGATATTAGCCTCTCCAGTGCGGTCACTGCCAGACTTGCATTAAGCCACGTGTGCGGCAAAGGTCATCGATTGTAAGTCTCGGGTATTTAACACATTTGTTGGGGATGATCGTCTTTCTCTTGCCTTTAGACGCCTCATATCTATCTTATATCCCTGACCCCAGACGTGTCCCTCCTCCGAGTCAACGATATTGTTCCACTTACTGGTCTTTGCCTCATAAATGGCTACTCGCAGGATTTTCTTCGCCCCGCGATACCGCTCCCAATCCGTGTTGCCTTCTAGAGCTCTTGGCCGTCAAGCAGTCTATTCGGTTCACCAGTAAATTTCTTTTCTCGGCCACTTGTGAGACTTCGCGCGCTGAAGCGATAGTGTGCACGTCAAGATAGGGGTTGATTCAATTCAGTGTGACATCCATTATCCCGTCCGGGCTGCTCTGCAAAATATATACACTGATGAACCGAACTTGTCCCACTTTAGCCACCATGAAATTGTCACTAGCACCCACTGTTACTACCCCCCACGCTCACCCACTTCTACACCGCCGTCTTTACTGGTTGTCCATTTCGGTCCCTCTGTTGCTCTGATGTTGGGGTCACTAGCCAGGACCATATCGTAGGACCCCTCTTCCACCGTGTCCCACAGGGAGTCGTGGGCCATCCTGCAGCGGTTTAGGGTAAACTGCAGGACCAGTACTAGTATCTGCACTGTCTACAGCCTATCGGCATGTGAGGCTAAACGCTCTGTGTCCCCTCTCCTTGCAGAACACACAGTAAAGGGACTGCGCCTGCCACTAGTTTGGCTAACGCGTTGGAGGTCGTCGACAGTCACCGTCTGGGTATTTCCATTTTCCGGCCTCTAGGCTCCAACAACGAAAACGCCCGGGGCCTCCCCTGTGTAGTTTCGTCAAGGTCCCTTGTAATTACAGCCACCACTGGTCTCTTTACCGTCGCCTGGACGAAACATTCTATTTCAATCGCTTGAGTTTCTTACTGTATCCCTTATTAATTTCGATTTTAAGGAGGCCTTCTCGTATCTTCGAAACCCGGGACATTGAACTTCTAACCCTTCGGTATTTACAGTTCGTACTTTCTTCAGCCGACCTGCTGAAGAAGGTCCCTTCCGCCTGGACCAGTATAGCCTCGTTCGTTTTCCCTAATGGGGCGGCCTTTTCCCCCGCCCTCTGCGGCGCCTGAGGTGCACTCTCTGGGTTAATTTTCTCCCGCCACATTCCTTGTCTACTGTATGTATGTACAGCTTCTTCTCCGTTCTGGAAAAGCGGCATTCCATTAATTTCCGCAGCGTCTCTAGTTTGATTCCGGGGGCCTCCACCTTAATCTGGGGATTGCCTCTCCGCCTTGTCAGGTCCCTAAGTTATCCCAGGACTTGGAAGAGGGACCTTTCTCTCGCCTCCTAGCTTCCGGTATCCACCATAAGGAAGTAATGTCTCCTCTCTGACTCACTCGCCACTCCGTTCGGATTAAGAGTGCGGGTTATAATTTCTCGGTACCCCACCCCCTAGCGGTATACCCTGCTCCAACAGGCCATCATGTGGTGCCTCCTTTGAAGTTCCCCTTGATGTTAGAGCTCTGGGTCCAGCGCTACCAGGCGCACCGTATCCATATCTCGATCCGGCCGGAGGGTTGACGTTTGTTGCCTGGTAAGTGACCTACGGCCATGTTTCGTCCCTCAGGTCCCGCGGCTGCACGTATGGTCCCTCCTCCTCGATGAGACCCCTGATCGCTTCTGTAGGCCGTAGCTTCGCGTTGTGTTCGGACCTACTCCCTGATGCCCTAGTCCTCTATTTACGCATACACTCCCCTAATTTTGCGGATCTGGTCCTTATGTGTCCGGCGATTCCTCTGCTTTCCGCTACCAGTTAACCCTTTGTGGTGGCGTGTTTGCAAACACCCGGGTATTCCCAAATGGGTTTGGCTTGGCATCGGTCACGTCGGAGGTGGTCTCTGCGATCTCTTCCCCGTCTCCTCTGGTCTGGTCGTTTTTTTTTGGTGACCCTCGGCCCAGGATTCTAGCTGGAGGTCAAGGCAGTCATTGGATGACGACGCCGTGGTGCCCACCGGTACTGAAGTACCCACCTTCTGGAACGTATCTTTGCCCCTTATTTCGTCAGACATCATAAACTATCATATGTTTGTAGGGTTGTCTCACTTTTTTCACTAAGGCACCGTGACGCTACCGTGTGTCCGTTAGAGTTGGGTCTGTATGCCCATGTGTTTGTCTGCCCTCTCTTCTTTGACGTCTCCAACATGGTTAGACCTGCCAGTAGCTACGCTACCGCTGGCACAGCTCGCAGAATCATTGAGGCACTCAAGTCCCCCGAAATTTGAATGTTAGTCGTTAGTCCTCTTTTGTCCTTAATGCCTCATTTATACCAACATATATATATTTCAAAAGAAATACCCAGAAATGTGTGTTCAAAATGTATCTTCAGAGCACGCTCTTTTAAATAACACTTTCACTTATCAATTGACGGATTAAAACAATTTGTTCACAAATGTTTGAATCTGCAAGTACACATCCTAATATATAAACAAATTATAATTATGGGTAGGAAATAGAAATAGTACACGGGGATATCGTTGGTATATTGATAATATACCGCTTAAACAACACACAGTTGCTATAAAATGTCGCTATATCTAATCAACAACAAAATTTATTTTTCTAAACACTACATTACACGCTTTATTTCATCATATAGTACGAGTACTATCGCTGCTCCGGTACCACGGAGCACATTAGAAAAAGCACCTTTGAAGAATGCCTTCATACCTTCTGTCTTGTAAATTTTCACCCAGCAATCCAATGTACTTTTGTACATCACCTCTGATTTCTTTAGACCGGATTGCATCATCATGCGCCTTCGCACTGTATCCAACGGGTATGATGTAATTCCCGCAAGAGTAGTCACGGCCTGAAATAGGAATGGGATAAATTCTAAAACGATAAGAAATGTAACGCTATAGAATTATTTATTTCTAAAAGTGACTGACATAATTAGTTTATACGTACGCGTTTAAATAGCTGAGATTATAAAAAAATCAAGGATATCGATAAAATCCATGAATTCCATTTTCAAGATTTTTACTAGTTACAATTAAACTTATAATTGCATAGGGATGGGGTTCAGTTCTATTACTTCAGAATGATCGAAATTATTCATATCGTTCTGAATGCCATGGCAAACAACAGTTGAAGAGTTGCCTGCGTGACGAATAGGAAAGCGTCACTACTACGCTAGATACTTTATTCATGTACGAGAAAAGTGACAGAACAACGATATACTCGACTCAAAAGAAAAGAAAAGCTCCATTGCAGTTGCTACCGAAAAATCCCTCAGGAATTACTATACAGTATGAGCGGAGTCGGTGAATCCATTGGCTTCAGTAGAGTTTCAGCCAAACTTTGAAGGACAACCCTGGAAAGGGGCCAAGTTCAAATCCGCCGAGCGCCTGATACCCAAGCAAGTAAAGGCCACGAACTGGGTACCGGGCCCAGCAATGGAACCGGAGACTATGGTCCAAAGGGCTGGAATAACGACGACTACCTGGAAGATGCTCCACAACAAGCTTGATTCGATAGGTCAGCAAGTGGTTATCACCATGGACAAATCCTCTTGGGATAAACTGCTAGTCGCTGTTGAACTTCGCAGAGTTATCTTCAAGTTATTCAGGACAAAGAAGGATGGCGAATGAGAAGCAGCCATGGAAGAGGGGCCAAACCGTAACCCCAACCAAGTCCTGTGAAATAACCTACACAGTACTACAGTAAGAGTAATGATGGAATGAAAGCCAAGGGAAGAAAAGGAGAGCAATGCCAGGAACAAGGTGGAAAGACAATGTAGAACAAGACCTAAAAAAACTAGGGGTCCAAAACTGGAAAGAAAAAGTACATAACAGGAAGGAATAGAGGAAGATAGTAGAAAAGGCAGAAACACACTAAGATCTATGAAAGAAATAATGAAGGAACAAAGAGGCTGATCCGCTCAAAACACGGATCAAGTTCGGAGTTCGGGAAACGAATTGCCGAAACCTCTCGGAGCTGTGGAGCCAACTGAAAAAGAGGAGAAGCGCCACAAATACAATAATTTTAGCAAGAAAGCTTGAACAGCTTGGTTGAACATCAAGCTAAAATAATTGACGATTGGGGAATTTATAAAGAAACCCTGAGAGAATACAATAACAAAATAAGGAAGAGCAACCTGGAGGGATGTCAGGGGACTGAGAAAACACCGAACTGTGCAAAACTTCAGAAGGCTCTCGTAAAAGAAAACAACAATAAAGACAAACACTTTCCAGAAATACTCAAAATTGGAATGGAGGAATTAAAATCAGTACTGTGCACTACTATGCGTGCGAGGGCACGTACCGAATAAGTGGGCAAAGTATCAGCCGGAGTTGTGCGCACTGTCACCTCTTCTGTGGTGCCTAATTAGAGTGGATCTTTTAGAGCACTAGACCAGAAAAGATGCTATGCATAAGGCCACACCGACGACGTAGCAAAACTCGCGGTCGGTAAATTTGACGGCATCACATCACAACTTTTGTAAGGTGCACTAAAACACGTGGAACGGGGGTATGTAGGAGAAACCCTCACGGCTATCCTCGAAAAACCCTCCTAGTACCATTTAAACCTTAACCTTAGGAACTTAACTAAGTTAAGAATACCGATGCTGTTCGGCAGAGAAATACGAATGGAGGGACAGGTTAAATATCTATGTGTAACCCTAGACTCTAAATGAAACTTCAAGCCACATCTGACAGAGATTACGAACAATAGCCGTGAAAGCATTTTGGGCTTGTGAATGTTCGAAAAAACCTGGGGACTAAGACCAAAAATTGTGTATTGGCTCTACACTCGAGCAGTTATTTACACTTAGTATTCTCCTGCTTACTCCCTCTGAGGCTTGCCACCAGATTCTTGGTTCGTAAGTCATAATGGGGCCTATTAGATATCTTTTTCACGTAAAAACAATGAAAATTGCGATTACGTTATTATATACAGAATTACTCGGACTAGATATTAATCTAGTCCGAGTAATTCTGTGAATCTCCCGTTGTTGGTTGCTGGATTTAAGGTGATGGAGAGGATGAATCTAAAGATCCACGTGAAAAGGGCAGTTTAACTAGGGATGCGGGGCGATTGAGTCCTGCTGGAGGAAAAGAAGATGCTATATAACTAAAAACACTTACCTGTGCAATCAGGAATGACACTATAATGGGCGTACTTTCAGGATTTGGTATGTAACCTTTAATAGTGTCGTAACATCCGAAATAGGTAGCTCTGTACATAATGATACCCTGTACAGATACTATAAACCCTCTGTAGAGGCCAATTGGTCCATCGCTTTTAAATGTCTTCGCAATACAATCAAACATTCCAGTATACATTCGTGTTTTGCCAGTTTTTCCAACGTCTGCACCCAATCTGGGGATAATATTAATTAGTTAATAGGATAAATAAAACGATTTTTTACTTTGTTTTTTATCATACTTCAGTTACACTTTGCAACTAGTTTCGGCTAAGCTCTAGCCATTTTCGAGCTCCTCCGATGACTCGAAAATGGCTAGAGCTTAGCCGAAACTAGTTGCAAAGTGTAACTGAAGTGTGATAAAAAACAAAGTAAAAAATCGTTTTATTTATCCTTTAAAATGAATTATCACAAAGTAGACGCCTTAACAATCCAATTAGTTAATAAACTATCTACGTCTTCTTGAAGGAAGATATCACATTCCCTTATAGTTCCTAGTAAACTACTGTCGAACATTTAACCTGAATTTTACGCCGTTTATATGTAAGTACCATGGCAAGTGTTACGACGGGACTAATGGCTTAAAATATCTTCCTAAGCACCGTGGAGAAAGATGTGAGGTATACTGGGTTCAAATACACCCAATGTTGTTAGAGTATATACAGCAAGACACCAACATCTGCTTGTGTTACTCGAATTAATTACTGATGCGACAATTAAGTATTAAGCCAGTAAAGAATTTGTAATACCTGGTTCTGGCGTAATCTAACGGATATACAAAACACATCGATGTCGCTCCAGCAGCTCCACCAGCTGCCATATTACCGGCAAAATAACGCCAGAATTGCGTATTTTTATCAATACCACCCATAAATGTCTTTTTGTAAACATCTCGGAATGAAAAATTGAGTGCTTGTGTTGGGAAATATCTGATAACATTTGCTAAATTTCCACGCCAGAAACTCAAGAATCCCTGTTCCTTTGGTATACGCAGAAAGCAATCCACCATCCCTAAAATATAACTAATAACAGAACAACGGACAATAAATACAATATTCCGTTCCAATTTACATCATAAATCTATATCTTTATTATCGTTTCATGTACAATGGCCTAGTCCGAAAATCAATTCTTTGTAAGGATTAATATTGTCACTATATCAGAGGCGCCAGAAATGTCACTTTTGTAAAATGAATTGCCAAATGGAAGTTCATTTATTAAAGTTCCTTTAAATTCCTAGGCATGTTGCAAAGCCATTTAACTTAGAAATAAATTGGTGAAGATATAAGGCAACATACCTTTGTACTGATTTTCTTTGGATATTTGTGTTGAGGCATGTTGAAC
The DNA here is from genome assembly GCA_963942505.1 of Lordithon lunulatus. NCBI lineage: Eukaryota > Metazoa > Arthropoda > Insecta > Coleoptera > Staphylinidae > Lordithon > Lordithon lunulatus. The sequence goes on from OZ012666.1 coordinate 22,067,662, forward strand.
TTGCAGCAGTAATTTGACACGTTCAATTGGAGCTACCGATGTCTTTGCAATTGCTGCCGATATACCCCCTGCCATAAAATCCTTAAAGAATCCATAATAATCTACATTTCCCATTCTGATTTTCTAGAACGCTAGAATGGAGATCTAAAACCAAAGATGATTATATGTCAATACATGTTAGATCAATTTTACATAATGATATCGGCTCTCTAGACCTACGTTAGTAATTATCCGCTCTATTACTAATGACATCTATCAAATTACTTTCGAAGTACAATGTCCCTATTATTGTATGATAATTATTATAATTATTTAAAAATTCAGTAATATATGAAATACATTTGTAATATATCTAACGCATTCATCGGGCCAAAAAAATATGTTTCTGGACTGACATACACCAACTGAAGTAAACATCGAGTTATACTATCAGATGGTACGACTACGAAAGATACGTGACGGAATGACTTACCGGCAATCTATTTATATACGAACCAGGAACTTATATTCCAATATTACCAAAGATTTGTCAAATGGTGGCGTAAGCTGACATTACAAACTTACGAACAATGAATGCCTATATAAATAAATGACACATGTCAATTAATTATTCCATATTTATCTAGTAACTGAAACCAAATTAATTGTATACCTACAGCAGCGAATGATCAAGATTTTGTTATAACTTGGGAACTAGAACATATAAAATCATCACCAAGATATATTTAGTCAAATGGTATGTTTGAACGACAGAAACAATTAAATATTTACAACACAATCTGATAATTTTCAAAATTCACAGCACACCTACCATTTAAAAATATAATTTCTGCACAATTAATCACAAGCAAAACATAACTATCAATGCCCAGAAATTGTCAATGGAAAAGTGGTAGTATTAGCAGTTACAGTATTTGTTACAATTTGTAACTATCGAGTTTCAACTCCGCCAGGGAAAGTCCTAACGAAGATAGAGCAGCATGGGGTGTCGGAATTATTATCCTTCAAACAATCTCAAAACACATAAATAAAACACATATCATATACCAACTAAGTAAACGATCGAATATTAAAAATCACGCTAAAAATAGATACAGTTTCCACTCTTCTTGCGATCGAGTGGAAATTCAGGTATGCAGTAAACACCCTCGCAATTATCACGAACACATGTTGCGTTCCGTTTTCTAGTAATTCGGCAAATATTCCTCCCGGCCTGGAGCTCTACCATTTTTACCTCGCGTGCGGCCTTTTCTACTACGTTTACTGTAATCTACACAAGTTCGCCTTGAATATCGTTGGTGATATTGTAGCAAAAAAACACAGTGCAGAAGTTAAAACACCAAATCGTTAAAACTGAGAGTACAAAGAAGAGGTCCAGATTGTGGAAGAGAACACAATAAAAAACGCATAGGTGAAACTCAAAACAATATGTTGATGACGTTTGCTTGGATGATGTCGAGTTGTATCGTTATTTGAGGGCGGGGTGTCCTCCTCCGTCGGCTGTCCGTTGGTTAGCTGCGTCCATTGCTTCTCGCTTTATGAAGCAGTGGAGACTACCTGCGGCATATCCTTCTTCTTCGCAGATTGCACGCTAGGGTGTTTACACGTCTGGGGCTAGTGCCTCTTCGCCGCATCTTAGACACAGCTTTCGCTTGTCTGGCCATGGAGGGGTCTCTTCCCTGCGGGTGGCTTTGCATTGCACGAGGCCGACCTGTATATTGGTTGATGTTAGTGTATCTGCGCCTCTCTCCATTGTAACCAGATTTCGATGTTTTAATAGTGATATATAATATATCTTTTTTAATAAACAGTTAATCAAAACGCAGCATCTATTTTGAAACAAAATAATAAATTTGAAAGCTTTCTAAATTATGTTCATGATATTTCTCTGAAGCATGAATATTTCTCAGAACATCTTTTTCTTTATTAATCTTCCAACAAAGGTTCCAGCAGTTTTCATCAAAATGTATTTTGGTGATTAACATTAACCCTTCAAAGTATCAACTTTAATCTGTGTCTTAACACTAGTCCAATAACTATTCATAGTGCTAAATACTTGCTCAGTTGCAGCATTAGTGCCAAGAAGATAGAAGATAAACTCTGCACTCTACCTAAATAAATACATGCATTTTAACAAACAAGCGAGCTGTGAAAACTCGGGACAGGGACTGAAAATTCCGGACTGTCCCGGGCAATTCGGGACGTATGTTCACCATACTATAAGGCTCCCGGCAATGCGACGTCACCGCCTTGATTATCTCCTCCACGTCCTCGTAGTGAGGAAGTGAAGGCCGCGTATGTGAGGTGATCCTAGTTCTTCTTACCCTAGCTTGGGCTTCAGGTGCTTTGCTATTAATCTCCTTGTACAACGCTCAGCACAGAAGGTGAACTTCTCTCCGTTTCCCCGAACCCTGATTCGGAGGTGACCGTTTTCTTGTCTATGCGTTTATTTGCATTATTACTAATGTCCGCGACGTGGACCCTCCGAACGACAAGTATCGGCTCCTCGTTACTTCCTTTTTTTGCGGTTTGGGTAGGTTCTTCCTTCCGCTTATCTATTTGGGTTTCCGTCCTTTTCCCTAAGGGTCCCAGTGATGTTTGTCCCTTATAGTTGGTGGTCAAAGATCTTTCGGCGTCTAGTACGGATAATTTAACCGATTCTGCCCGGATATGCGTGATTCCAGTTCGTACGACCTCTTTGATTTGTGCAGCGCCTCGGTATGAAGATCTCCCGGTCGTACTTATGTTTGCTGTATTGCACATGATATAGTGAGTTATCCAATTAGTTTTGCTGGGCGGTCCTGCACAGATTTGCATTTATGTGGAAGTAACGATAGTGGCTATTCCCCGTTTGGGATGTTTCTGCCTACGAGCTCCTGGATTATTCGTCCGGCATTCTTCCCCTCAGTTATTGCCCTGAAATGTCTGTCCATGAGTCTAACCACGGGTATTTCCGGGGAGGGTTTCACCTCCTTCTCCTTCACTAGATGCACGTTTGTGTAGGTTTCTTTTGGTCAGTCTTCCGCCATGTTTTTTCTGCATCCTCGTACGTGTACACGTCGATCAGTCTTTCTATCATATCAGCGCTGTGCTTATCATCATTCATGGCCTCGATTTGGGCTTTTAGGGTTTCTGTTTCTTCGTTTCTGGGTGTTTCTCCGATGTCCATTATACCCAGTTACCATTTGAAGATCGTTTTTAGTACTCGGATGTCAGGTTTCGCTTCTTTCGATATGTATCAGCTGCTTATCGCTGTGTTTTTCATTCTTAGAATTGTCAAATGCCTCTACTAGTTCACTTAGCCCATTTTTTTGTACGTCCTGTGTCGTTGTGTCCAGTTTGCGGTTCCCTGGTGGGTCGTTGGTAGAGGTAGTCTTCCGTCTATGGTTTCCCTCCTCTGAGTCACAGTCTAATGCCTGCGCCCTTTCTATAAGTCATTATACCATCGATACTCGGCTGTTTACCCGTTTTCTTTTGTGGGTTATGGGGGTCCTCGGCGTGATGCCGTTTCATTCCGTTTGTGTGTTATGATTATGGTGGTCGATTGATTACGCCTCTTCGCCTGCATCTCACTGGGTGAACAAAGTAGCTCAGTGACTATGTTGCCGGTCCCAAGCCCGGATAAAGAAGGAGGGTTTGCAGGTGAGGTCAGCAGCCTGCCTGCAGTAAACCAACTCACAAGCTCATAGAACCAGCAACAAGCCTCGGATACGGACTGATACAACGATGACGTAATATAATATAATCATATATTAAGATGCGCTTGTTGGAATATAAGATCTTGAACGGGAGAGAACAGGAAGTTATACTAGAGATGGAAACACAAAAAATAGATATATGTGCATTATCAGAAACCAAACGCAGAGGAAAAGGCGATCTTATATATAATGGATTCATACTCAAGTATTGTGGGACTGAAAAACACAAACGAGCCACAGCCGGAGTAGGTCTGCTAATCAGTGATAAATTCACACAGAATATAGAAGATACATTCTACGTTAATGAAAGAATCCTCAGAGTAGTCCTAGACACCGGCAGGGACAAAATACATATTATCAGCGTTTACGTTCCCGACACTAGCAAAAACAAATAGGAAATTGAAACCTTCTACGAGCATCTGCAGACTGAAGTCGATAAAATACGTACCGAACAGAAAATCCTAATCATGGGCGATCTGAATGCCAGAATTGGTAAAGCAATCGTATATGGCGTAAAACAACGTTTCAATGAAACACATGTCAACAACAGCGGAGAAACTCTCACCACATTTTGTGCACAAAACGAGATGAGAATAAACAATACGTATTTCAATCACAAACCACAACACAAGATAACCTGGTCCAACACGCAAGAACATTCATCCACGATCGAATATAGAATCTCGATTAGAGCAGTACACCCAAGTCAGATAATCGACGTACGCTCGCTAACATCAGCGAACATTGGATCAGATTACCAACTAACCATGATAAAACTTCGATTCACAATACAATTGAAAAAGAAGCTACCACCTATCTACGTAGACAAACTGAACATCGAATCCATTAGTGACCCCACCGTGAAGGACTTGTACGAAAAAAGATTCACCCAAAAGATCAGAGAACAGCCAATTCTGGACGAGGACGACGTGGAAGCCAATTGGAAAAAAGTAAAATCACACATCGAGAACGCCGCCAATGAAGCACTAGGCAGAAGGAGGATAAACAAAAAACCAAAGAAACACAACACACCATGGTTCACGCCAGAAGTAAAACAAATGGCAAGAAAAAAAAACGAGAAACCTACCTGAGGTACCTAACTAAGAGAACGCTGGAAGAGTAGCTACGTTACATGGATACAAGGAATAGTACACGCAGAAATACGAAGAATAAAGACCGAATACTGGGAAACATTCACTGCGGACATGGAAAATGATCTCTACGGCAGCCAAAAGAAGATATGGGGAATGATCCGTCGAAGAAAACGCGAAGTCAACGAATACGTAACAACAAAAACTATTCCGGAAGAGGTATGGATAAACCACTTTAAACAAAGGTTCGAAGATGATAAGATACAACATCGGGAAGCGCCACCAACAGCAGAAACAACTACCCGCATCAACCAGGAACTGGTAGAAAAATACATCAAGGAGCTAAAAAAACAAGAAAGCTCCAGGTATCGAATAACTGAATAACGAACTGATAAAATATGGAGGTAAACCACTAAGTGAACAACTGACTAGCCTTTACCAGAAGATCCTAAATGAAGCAACCATACCAACTGACTGGAAGCGTCACTATTCTCATCTTCAAAAAAGGCGACAAAAGCAACCAGCAAATTACACAGGAATAATTCTCCTGAATGCCGTTATGAAAGTATTCACAAAAATCATCTGCAACATCATCTCAGAATGCATTCCTATGCGAGAAGAACAACAGGGCTTCCGAAAAAATCGGTCCTCAACAGACGCCATATTCGTCATCCGACAAATAGTAGAGAAATCAATAGAATACGAGAAACCAGCGTATATGTGCTTCATAGATTTAACCAAAGCGTTCGACCGAGGCTAAATGACATTACAACCATATTGAGACAGGGTAATAACCCGGAAGAAATCGTTAGAACCGTTGAAAACATGAACACCAATACAACGACCGGACTACTTGTTAACAACAGCTTGTCCAAGTAAGTGCCGATCTCAACAGGAACTAGACAGGGGATTCACTAAGCCCGACACTCTTCAACCTAATTATGGACAAAATAATGGCATGGATTCAGAACTAGTAATGGAGAAATATTAATACTGTGCTACGCAGATGACACGGTAATCATATCCGAGAACGAGGATGAACTACAGAGGCTACTACATCAATCTTGCCTCGAAACGCTGCAATATGCTGATCCACAAGAAGGAAACTAGCCATTAACGACTAATAATAGAGCAGGTAATGTCCTTTAGGTACTTAGGGGTGGAAATAACCGCCCATCAAGACAGGACGTCGGAGGTACAGAACCAAACCGATAAAGCATCTAGAATATCCGGGTGCTTAAGGGACATAATATGGAAGAACCCATTCCTGAAATCATGCGTTAGACCAATAATCGCATACGCTACAGAATCTAGAGCAGACAACAGCAAAACCAAGAGCATAACCCGAACGGCAGAGATGAGAACGCTCCAGGTTATCTTGAATTTTCGATATATGATTATTTAATATATATATATATAATGCTATCTTCTATACAGTCGAATCTTTAACATGCTATAACTACAAATTTTGGTCATCAATTCTTGCAAACTAAGTTTCAATACTAAGGATGATGTGTTTTTATTATTAACTTGCATAAATTGTATTATATTCCACAATTCTCGCCATAAGGAAAGTATGGGCTAAATCCCAGCCTTAAGAGTGTTTCTTGCGTTGCCACGAATCTATTATTTACGCGGATGCAGCAATTATATGGTAATTTATAAGGTATATTCCGAAAATCTGTAGTGGGCACATTTTCTAAAAACATAGCATGTGCAACGCTCCTGAAAACTTGAATTATACTTTAGTTTTTTTTTTGCATAATACATACAACAAAGTCATAATTTCCATTAAGTAAATGACTATATTCCCTTTATTAGTCCTTATATTAGTAGTATAGGAGTATTATATAAGTATCTGACATTTTTTTTTACTGTAATATACACATAAATAATATAACAATTATATCACGATAAATTAATTTAACATAGTATGTCTGTCATAAATATTTCTCCTTTGTTCCTTGACCTGTCTCTTCCATTTATCCTGTTGGTGGCCAACTCTATTCAAAACATTGCCTCTAACACTCATATTATGAGCCATTGGCCCACTAACACCTGCAGCAGTTTCATCTTCAACATTAGTATGTTCTTGATAGTTGCCTTTTGTTCTTTTGTTAAGCAGAGGATCCAGTATTATAAGGAAGGCCATATAAATAACCAATATTGATATAACCCATATTACAATGATGACAACAAACTTGATTATATTTATGTTTCTACTCTCATATTTGCATTCACATCGGGGACAGAACTCTTCTTCTTTTCCTTTGATTTGACTACCTATCCATGGAAGAATAACACCTGCACAGTCACTGAAACAAAATATATGCACTCTGAGATAACATTTTGTAACTTCCAAAAACAGTTTTTGAGATAAATGCATTTTAAAATTTGCAATAGTTCCAGTAGTTTGACCATTGATTATAATGTTATCTAATTCTTTTAAATAATAATTTGGTTTATTCTAATCACAACAAAATAATTAAAGGAGTTAATGTTACGATACTTGTCATCTCATAGTACAATGTATAATACAATTATTAGACACAATAAATATTATATAAAGAAAATTAAATCTATACATAGATGAACAATAATTTTCCAATCAATTATAAAATAACTCAAAAAATCCACAAAAGGAAACAGCATAGACAAAATTATTTTGTGTACTGTTTAAATAGCTGTAAAAGACAAGCAGCCCATATAAATATTGAAGTTTTAGGGTTTTTATTTATAAAACGATCTTTTGTTGATGTGACAAAACATGTAGTTGTGTATAAAAGCACCATACAATGTTGTAATTGTCACATACAATTTGCAGCAACAATGATGTGTTATATGAGCTGTTGAATATAAAAAAGAAAATATTAAATAAATACACCATGCCACCATTAAAGTTTTGTGAACTCATACTACACTGTTTTTCATAATTTTCTATGGTTCAATTTAATTTATTTTAGTAATTAAAAATGATCCCTCATTGAATGACATAGATTTCACATGGTGTTGAATATCATTTGATCTTTCTGGTGTATATGAATAATTCTATATTGTTTGATAAATTAAATGATTTTGGAATATGTAAGAAATTGCTTTAATGGGTATGCTCATACATTTTGAGACAATATCATACAGTGAAATAAGTTACAGAACAAAAGAAAATGTTGTAATGTATGGTTTCATGGTACTTTTATGAGGGACAGAGGACAAAGGTTACTCAGTCACAGCACAGATTAGTGTTATAACGCTAATCTGTGGTCACAGAGCTTCTAGCATATATCATTTCTTTAACAAATAGTCGCCTTACTATTCATTAATTAATTACTGATACTAATGTATATAATATAATATAATAAGTTTACCATTTATTTGGTGGAACACTAGCTTTATGTACAATCCTCACAGTGTGATTTGTTGCAGTACTGTTTGTTACTGTAGAAATACTTGGGCAGTAACATATGCAGCGATTGTTTTCATATGACTGTGCCTAAAATATAAGTTAATTGTATTGTAAATTTAGAAAATAAGAATGTAAACACTTACTTTAATAATTGTGATATAGCTGCACACTATTAACAAGAACACTGTTCTTTTAATCATGATTATTTATCTGGAAATAAAAAAATTGGTAGTAGGCTGTAGGTGTACTAGAAACGTCAAAATAGAATGTTTATCAAATGGGAAGGCAAAGTAGTTTTCTGCATGTAATCAGCCGATTGACGAACGCGTCCACTTTTCCGGGCAATAACAACGTACATAGTATTTAACTATCGTTTAAACATTATACAGTTCAGTTGTAGTTGAGTATACAGTAGTTTGTGCCTAAATATGTCTCCAGATGCACCCAGAAAAGTCGCCTTTATTACCGGTATATCCGGACAGGTAAATTATATTCATACGTACTCATGCTTGTTTGTTGATTATTATTTACTTTTTACGTGGCTTTCAATTATCGTTATTGCTAAAATATTTATCTTATATATGCTTACGTGTAAATAAAGAAATATTGGTTTGTTTACTGATCGTTGACATTCTACCTGTTGGTAAAAAGGGTTTCTGCATTTGTCTTCTGGCGGGACAGATAAATTAAAATTTTTATTCGTAGCTCAATAAATTATGATTTGTTTACAAGGCGAGTTAATGCTGAAATTAAATAAGAAATATTATTTATGAAAATGAAATACAATAATTGAAACGATTCGAATCAAATCAAATTTTTGAGAAATATCTTAATTTTGATTTAATATTAATTCGGAGTGGTGTCGTTTGGTTTCAAATCCTGAAAGAGAGGAGAAATCAAATAAGAAGTGTTTTGGACAGGTCATGCTCACAAAATAAGAATACACTTCTTATTACTAATGTTGTCATATTAAACAATATACCTCTAAAATTACTTCGTTTTATCTTATCTAATAGGTTGTTTCATATTTCAATTCAGCGTACGCCCACGTATACAATTTTCTAACTATATTTCTCCTTTAGATTTTACATTTACATGAAAACAAGATATGTGAATATGCACTTATTATAGTTAATATTTTACAATAAACTAAACTATATACTATCTCCTGAATATTTTACAATTATTTATATAAAATGACTATGTGGCGTTTCTCTGTCGGTGGAAATTTTTGCAGCCACGTTAACGGAAAAAAATATAGGTACATACATCGTGCACCGGCAATTGTGGCACGTTCCTATTACGTGATATAACTTTTGTTGGAAATCTTTAAATTATTAAAGATTTTCATATTTTAATGTGTTACATGTTAAATAAGAGAGATGATATTACACTCCTCTACTGATCGTGATCTCACTGGTTGTATCGTTTTCAATTTTCAATTGGGTTGTTTCGTTCCAGTACAGGCTTCCTATGCATCAAATGTCTTTTTGGTCAATGTGCAATTATTTCAGGATATTAATGAGATTGTGGTGTTAGACTTTGTCAAAGACCTTTTCGTAGTCTATGAAATTTAGGTAAACGGTTTTTTCAGGTTGTAACAATTTTGTACTAGAACTTTTGTTGCAACAATTGTTTCTCTTGTTTCCAGTTCCTATCTAAATTCAAATTGAGTGTTCGATTTCGCATTTTCTATATATCCTTTGGTGAATAATTTTGAGAAACATCTTTAAATTGCGACTCAAAGGGCTAATGAGCCTGTGGTCTTCACAGTTTTTGGTTTTTTTCATTTTAGGCGCGGTATGAACATTGATGAGAGCTACTGGGTGGGATACTTATACACTTGGCTGAAGATTTTTTTGCAATACGGTAATGCTGTTTTTAAATAGGAGTTTCAATATTTCCGATGGAATTTTATTTAGACCTGTTGCTTTATTGATATTTTTCGCTTTTATGGATTTTTCAATTTCGCCTTTAGTGATTGGCGGACCTGTTAGGTTTGTTTTTCACTGGCATGGAGAAGTTGGTTTTCCGGAAAGCTCCAGCTGTTTCCTTTGGTTTCCTGTGTAGATTAAAGTTGTCGTATAGAATCTGCAGTTTTCCACATTTCCGTGCCAGCCAGTCGTTTTTCGCTTTCCTTATTTTGGTTTTCTTATATTCATTTTTATCCACAAAATTCGTTTCCAACTTCGTTTCATGTTTTGCTCATTAGTTTCTATACCTGTTATTATTCTTTAGCTCGTCTACATTGATTGCCATGAAGTCTTTGAATTTTACTTCCGTCTAAAAGCCCTATAATTCTCTTTAAAGCTCTTATTTTATTGTTATTTGCTTTTCATTTTTCCCTAGCAGTTTGTTGTATTTATTCTCCAAGCATATAAAGATTAGAAATTGTATACTCATTATTATTTAAATTTCCCATATTTTTGCGATATCCCGCATTCGGTGTTGGTTGATTACATTCCTAATTATTCTCTGTGCAATTATCCATTTCTCCCGACGCCCACTTTTAAAAATCGGTCTATTTGTTTTATAGTGAATGTAGGGCATTGGTAATTATCGGCCATATCCTGACAAATAATGTGGTCTACTTATCCTACGCCAGCCCTCGCAGATAGCATGCCGTACATACGATACTGATAAGACACCGGCTTAATATCTATTAACGTCACTTATAAACAATAATACTAGTTTTAAGATTGCAGAGCAAGCAAGCACGATACCGATACATATAAAAGTATCTATTTTGACAAGTCCCAATCGAAACAAAATTTATTTTATTCGCAGCAACACCGCGAAAGTTCCAAAAAAGATAACATTAATAATATTTTGACATTTATTTAGTAATACTAAAACAATAATCTAAACATTTATAACACAATAACACAATTCTACATTCGAATTTATTCAATAAATGTACAAACCTAAACTAAACTCATCTCTACGCACCTGCCACACAGCGTTGCCAGAGATCTACTTCTAAAATATCGTCACACGTGGACGAACATTATCGTACCTTATCGTACAACGGCGCAAAATTCAAAATTTTCCTCCCCTGTCAACCTCGAATTTTAGATAGGTGGTGTTGCTGCTTAGGCTTACGATATGTTGGTGTCCATGCTTCAATTGGCCATCAGCCGTAGCCTACTACGTATAATAATATCGTATAGTACATGATTACACACCACATACATTTTTTTTCCTTCAAAATATCGTATATTTGCGTACGATAATATTTTATTATAGTTTATCGAACATTGCTGATTTGTATTCAAAATTATCGTACGTGACGTCGCCATTTTTTTCAAATGATAACCCTATTTTGTTATTACGAATTCTGAATGGGATTATTTTTCTGCGAACAGAGATGTATATTATGATATAGGTTACACAATAGTAACTTACATGATTAGTGCAGGAAGGCAAGTTTCCCGAATAAGCGAATGAGTTGAGTATTGAGCGAATTCGGGAAACGGCCTTATCGCACGAATAATGTATCTTATTTTCTGTACGAATAAATACGAAATATTTATATAAAGGTGTTGTGACAAATAGTCACACTATGTCAACATATGTCACACTACCAATTACATATAATTTAAAGTCTATATCCTCTTCAAAATTGTATTTATTCAGTACCATATCGTTAATTTTTAATGGTATTTGAAGTATAAGAGGTGTACGCTGTGCTTGCATGCATTCTCATATTTATAAATACACATTTACATTGGTACCGAACTGCACTAGTGCACTAGTGCATGCAGTAGTATTTCGCACCCAAATCAATACGGGAAATTACTTGTCTTAGGACATGAGTACTAAAAGAAATTTCTGAGAAAAATCGTATCAAATGTCTAATTAAATTTCCTATAAAACTGTTCCTATTATTGTATAAACATTTGCTTCTATTGCCTCCCATGACCGTTTCTCAGAAATATTGTCTAAAACAAAGTGACAGAGCATTAAATTTACTTCAATTTTATATATACTTTTACTACTTTATTTTGGTACTTTTCGTATGTTTACCTACTAACTACGACTAACAAAGTCCTGAAGTCAAAAACTCTCGCATATTTCATGCACTCAATATACATATATTTATTGACTGGAATATCTGTTGTTTTGTGCTTTATGTTTGCGTCTTTCATTTATAAGTTGCATGATGTCCTTTGTTATCCACGGTTGCTTTTTGTCGGTGCGCGGAAACCCAATATCACTTTCCTGAGTTTCTATGAGTGCTCTCTATATTTTCACTGGGTCTCTACTTCAGTTCAGCTGTAATTGGCAATTTCACTTAATCTGGCCTCTTGTTTATCGGCGATTTAATTCGTTCGTTTCTCGATACGTTACCGATGTCTTTTCCTATCTTCGCATTGAAATCACCGAATACTATTGTTATTTCGTCTTTCTTTGTAAGGTTTAAGGCTTCTTCAAGTATGGAGTAGACCTCCTCTATTTCTTCCTCAGGTTTTTCATCCGTAGTTGCACATGCTTGTACTACGATCATAGCTCGGTGAGTAGGGGATAACTTTAGAAATACTATCCCCAAAGGGGATGCAATCTACGGATCTGACGGATTTCTCCATTTCGGCAGAGATGAGAATTGCTACCCTGAACTGGTGTTTTTGGTCATCGCCTCCAGAGTAGTAGAGAACTACGTGCTGAGGGGGGGTGCCCCGGACTGAGGGCCGTTTCATTCTTATGCTAGGTTTGGACTGGCGAGAAATCTCGCGCGAGTTGCTGTCGAGTATGTAAAAACCACAGCAAGTCCGCTTATCAGCACTTGCGGTAGACTTTCGGGACTTTTTCCAGACAGCATCACTTGCTAGTCTAAACACTTGAAACTGCACTCGCGCGATAACTTGCAAAACATCGAAACGGTTTCGATATTTCGGCAAGTTAAGTCGCGAGTTAATACTACGATTAACACATGACGCCTAAAAAAAAAATAGTCGGACAACGACGTACAACTGTTGATTGTATCATACTTCTTTACGAATATATGTGTCTTGTTTTTGAATCTTTGGGCCAATTATAATTGAATCGGTAGTTTGAAGAAGCGAACAAGCGCCAAAATAATTATGAAATTATATTAAATAATAATAATAAATTCCCAACAACCTGTAATATTACCCAATACACAAACGGTATATGGTTACTACGAGGCATATCCAGAAAGTAAGAGTACTGAGGCTCTCACGGTCGGAGGGATTTTATGTTCATCGTGTTGGCCACACGGCAGTGTAGCCTGACTCCTCCCCTTTGCACCGAGACCGGTTCGAGGTCAGTACGTTGAGAACTGTTGACATGACAACAAGTTTCGTGAATAATGTCAATCCAATCTCCCGCCAAGTGCGAAATACGCGGCGTCATCCGTTATCTCGTTTGGAAGGGAAAACCTCCATTTGAGATTTATAATGAGGTGAAAACTGCATATGGTGATAAAGCTATGAATCGTACGAATGTGTACAAGTGGTGTCGCGAGTTTAAAACGGTCGTACGTCTGTGCATGATGATCAGAGGAGCGGAAGACCTTCAATTGTGACTGACGAAATTGTGGAAAAAATTGAAAATGCGCTCCGTGGCGATCGCAGATTGACTGTGGATGAACTTTCTGCGATGTTTCCGCAAATCTCCAGATCTCTACTACACGAAACCCGGATATCGGAAACTGTCGGCGAGGTGGGTCCCAAAACAACTGACAGAAGACCAAGTTGAATCAAGTGGAGGCCGGGCAAGAGTTTTTGAGGCGATGGAAACTCCATGGAGATGAATTTCTCCGCTCCATCGTAACTGGAGATGAAGCTTGGGTAGCACACCACACGCCCGAAACCAAAAAACAGTCTCAACAGTGGCGTCACACCTCTTCACCCTCCGCCAAAAAGTTCAAAATCACAATTTCACCCAAGAAAGTCATGGCATCCGTGTTTTGGGACTGTCAAGGCATAATTTTAATCGAATATCTGCCTCAATGGGAGACCATCAACTCTGCAAGATACTGTGAGACCTTAAAAAAATTGCGGAGGGCGATTCAGAACAAGGAGAGGCATGCTGACAAAAGGAGTCTGCCTGCTGCATGACAATGCCAGACCACACACGGCCAACGCCACGAAGGAACTGCTCGCCTCGTTTAAATGGGATGTCCTGAACCATCCCGCGCATTCCCTTGATCTAGCACCTTCAGATTACTATCTCTTTACCTCCCTGAAGCTACACATGGGTGGAAAAAGGTTTTTAACCGACGAGGAGGTAAAGGAGGAGTTGGAGAAGTAGACGAAGGTGTTGGCGGGAAACTACTTCGAGGAAGGCATCAAACAATTGATACCTCGCTACACCACCTGCATAGAGAGGAATGGCGACTATGTCGAAAAATAGCTTTTAATATGTACTAAAGTTTCACGTAATTTTTTTGTGTAATAAAAAATTTTAAGACCTACAAAAATTCAGTACTCTTACTTTCTGGATATGCCTCGTACATATGTTGTTAATCTTTAAAATTGATTCATGTAGAAATTCTAGCTCTAAATTTTTTCAATTTAGCACAAATTTGATTTTTGGATTCTTCTTCAAACTACCGATTCAATTAAAAATTCATCAAGATCTGATGCAGACATTTGAATGAATTTATAAATTGTTCTGGATCTTCCATTTTTAATTCATTCAATAAATTATTGTAGTATCTCTTCATAAAATCCACTCATTAACCCAGCAATTTATTTTTTCTTTTATTTTGTATTATGACAATTAGTAAGAATTATCACACCTGCAGCTCTTCTACTTTGCCGTGTAGGCGCCATGTTCCAAATAACAGCGAAGTGGATGCGAGTAGCGTTTGCTCAAGTATATAATTAGGTCGCACGACAGAAAATTGCGACAATTACTTGTCAAAATGTAAACAGACATGCGAGATTGTTGCGACATTTGTGTCGCAAGTAACTTAACGTAGCATTAGATGTGCTCATGTTGTGGTGGAATGGTTGGAAGGTTAATGAAGTGAGACATTCCGTTTTCCTTCTCCATCTCAGAATGAGAACCTTTGAGGCTGATACAGCTTTGTCCCTCATTATACATTCTATCGCTACACAGAAAGTATATCTTCCGCCGCCGCTGCACAGTACTGTTCATGCTGACCGATCAACATGCTTATATTCTCCCTACAACTTGGGGATGCCACTTCCGCCAGTACCGAAGCCTTTGTTGCGTTGTGGTCTTCACTCGTCATCTGGACAAGGTTAAGCGGTTTACTCCGCAACACTGGGTCCCCGATAAAAGCTAGTCACCGCTTCTCTTGAAACGGGCCTACCCTCGCGACTTGGAGTCTGTTGAGATTTATCCAGGTAGAGGCACTGGGTTCCCCTGAACCGGGTTAATGTCGACACTTTACCTAACTTACACACAAAACTATAGAATATCCTTAATACGTTCAGTAGTTGCTCTATTGTCTCCCATTATATGTGATTTAGGAATTTTTCAGGAAAGTCGTCGTTTTCTAAACTAACAAACGTGGATATAATTACGTATTTTAATTTTAACACTCTCGATAGCATACCGTAGGTAGTATTCTAGCGTGTTATACAGTCTTGTTTCAATTTTAATGTAGGTAATCATAGAAATGCTTGCATTTCCTCTTTCAAAATAGTTTTTATGGAATCCATTTTCAATGCCTTTTGCATAACTACATTAATTGAATAAGCATAGCATAATATATGTTGCCAGTTTCCAAGTTTAACTGCAGCAATATTTTTTGCATTCCTCATAAACTCAATGTAAAAGCTATTATATATATATATATATATATATATATATATATATATATATACATATATATATATATATATATATATATATATATATATATATATATATATCCTCTTTTTGATCTTATTCTTATCCAATGTTCCCCTCTCTTTCTTTTTATGTATGGGATTCCAGCATTCCAACCATAAGTTTTTTTTTTGCTTCTTGTTATATGAAGCTTTTTAGTTACTTGTTGCATTTCTTCCATTCCCATATATTTTATTATTTCAGGGACAATGTCATCTTTGCCGGGTGCTTTCGGTCCTTAATTTCGAAAACCCGGTTTACACAGGGCAGCAGTATCAACGGCATTGCTTTCGTAACCCCTTTATGACACACTTTGCTCTGTGTTGCCTAAACTGCATTTATTACAGTTTAATACGGACCGTGTACGTAGTATTCACATGATCACTCATTTGCTTCGTTGCGCGAACTATAAATAATAATCAAATTACATACTAATTAAATTAAACATAACACAAATCAGACCCATCCTCTCATAGCTATCCATTCACTCAAGCTTCTATTCAATCCCACCCACTCTTCTATTACTCTCTCACACTCACTCGTCTAATGTTCCGATGTGCCATACCCTTCTTCACACAACACACACTTGATGTTATTCTCACCCAGTACCGGATCACATTTGGCCACCTACTCAAAAAATTACTTACCAAATGCGTATTTTTTATGCATTAAATCCGTCAAGCTATTAAAACATTTCCCCAGCCCTTGATTTTAACTCAACTAAGAAATCTTACACCTTCTCTAACGTATCGTCAATTAATGAAAAAGGTCATGGTTGACATATTCTAAAAAAAAGTTCACTGTTCTGTCTTCAAGGTGCGGGGTACTGAATCTCCCTGAAATGATGGGTAATCATGTTAGGAAGAAGATGATGAATGACATATCACGCAAAGTACGACGCAGTATTGTTTGATTGCACGCCTGATAAATTACACACAGAACAAATGAGTCAACTAATCCGATATGATATTAAGAATGAAATTGGCCAATTTGAAATTAGAGAAAACTTCATTGATTTTATAGCAATCTGGGGAGTACTTGGGAAGCGCAGCGCAGTGGTAAAGCATCGGACTGTTGCCCTGAAGATTGTGAGTTCAAACCTCACAATGCGAAAAGCTTTTCATCTTCTGCGCAGCCTCGAGTCTCCAACCCGCCTTGTCAGGGTGAGGTTTCACGGCTAAATACCTTTCTCTACTCCGCAGTTGATATTCTCATCTCAACACTCAGTGGTTCGGAATCCACGTTAAACTGTAAGTCCACTTATAGACTGACACTATAGGTAGACTTACAGTTTAACGTGGATTCCGAACCACTAGAGCCAGACGCAGACCCATACGCTAGGAGTGGCGTGAAAGAAATCGGAAACACTTGCTAACACCATATTTTTTAGTTGGAGGAAGATGGATTAGAAATAAGAAATTGTCGAGGCCAAACATACGATAATGGGCCGAGCATGTGTGGTAATTACAAAGGAGTCCAAACTAGGATCTTCACCCACTCCTTGGATATACATGCAGCATCAACAGCTCCTGAAACAGCAAATGTATTTGGATTAGATTAGATTAGACACCTATTTTGTTTTATCAACACAACGTTGGAAAGTCATGAAGAAATCCAAAAACAAATTAGAAGTATACTTGATGGTCTGCTAAGTCCGAGGCAGTACATGCTGTTGTACAAAACTTTCAAGGAATAATGAGCGCTCTCACAGAGTTGAACCAAAAAGAAAACTATATACCAGAGACAACATTTGATGGCTCCAGTCATATTCATACTTGGAAAGTTTTCTGACTTATTTCTTATTTGGTTGTTTGCAAATGTCTCAAAAGAAATTAACAAACGAAATTTACATGTCTAACATAATATTGTACAAAACAATACAAATTTTGGAAGATCTCACCAAAACTATGGAAAGGATAAAGAGCCGAAAAGTTGAAAGACAGAAATACAGAGTATCAGCTCGCTGATCAATATTTTCATTTCTAAATGGTAAAGTTTGAAAAGCTTGAATGACAATGAGTTGAAAACGTGTGCTGCAAATTTGGCTAGTAAATATGTTGCAGATATAATTCAGATCAACTATGACTTAATACCGATTGAAAAAGCTCGCAATACTGTCTCTAGAAAGCCATAAGGCTAATTCAATAAATTGTGAAAAACTCATTTTCTGAAAAAAAAATCAAGGAATACATTTTCGAACGCATAATGGAAGATAACTGCGAAGACAATGCTTGAATGCTTGGGCAAGACGGTAGTGGTGGGTTTTATTTTTAGACGGTATAATTTTTTTAAATCATAGTAGTATGTGCATATGCTGTTAGCATTGCTAAGAAAAATATATGTATTTTTATTTCAATAAATTAATTTTGGAACTTATTGCATTAAATAGTGAAAGCATCTATGGATTAAATGGTGATACCAGCTACAGGGGCGGAATGGTGTTGACTTGACCCACTCCCCTGAGAAATTTGCTACATCCGGCACTGCCCTCACCCAGCCAAACTTTTTTTTCGAACACCATGTGCTGTTCGTTCGTGCCAAGGTTACCATATCCTTTTTACTTTGGCTATTTTGATGGCTACATCAGCATAGCCCCACACACTTGCCTCTTGGTATACCCGTAAAAAGGCTAATGAACTGGACCGTGTCTTCCTATCCACCTTCCAATAAAGTTATTGTTAAGCCATTCAACAATACCTCTTGCGGCAAAGGGCGGCGCACCATAATGTTGTAACCACACGGTGTTCTGTAATGCGAGCGGAACATCTTCTAAGCTATTGTTTAAAAATTCAATAGTAATGCTTGTAAAGTATAGTATAGAAATGGTTAAGTTGTTCGAATATCACATATTTCCAAATGAGCGACCGCCGTCTAGCCGTGTATCTCCAATGGAGTTTGAGATCGAAAATCGTCATACTGAAGGTGTATATGTATGACATACTATTGAAGAAAAATAAGAGG
This sequence comes from Lordithon lunulatus, assembly GCA_963942505.1. NCBI lineage: Eukaryota > Metazoa > Arthropoda > Insecta > Coleoptera > Staphylinidae > Lordithon > Lordithon lunulatus. The sequence goes on from OZ012666.1 coordinate 22,086,639, forward strand.
TCCTAAATATAAGATTTATGAGTTTTTTACATGCTAATTTCCTACTCAGACACTATAAAAAGTGTGGATTTCTAAATTCTTGAAAATCTAACTTAAATGGGTATTATTTGTATAACTTATCAATATATTTTATAAAACATTATATATTTTTGAGAAGTGGACACAAGTAAAATGTTATTTCTGACAGATAATTTTTTTTTCTTAATTAATATATACGAAATTGTGAACAAAAAAGTCGGTAACATAGATTTATTTTCAAAATTCTAAATCGCAGCTAGTAAATTAATCAGTTTAAATTACGTGAGATAATAGCCACATAAAAAGTTTGTTTTAAAAATATGTAGTTGATTTTCCCAAAACGTAGAAGTAACAATTTATTAATTATAATAAAATACTGGAGTTGCGAATGATCTCAATGTTTCATGAAAATACGATTCATTTGTTATTCTATTGGAAAACGCAGTGGGCAAAAGTTTCCTGCAAGAGATTCCACCAGAAACGAATTATTTACTTCAGATAATAGCTTTATATGACTTGAGTGTTGAAAAATAATGTATGGGAATTTTCTTGCATTCAAACTTTCAATAAAATAAATGGTTAAATAATTGCGATTTTTACTTTACCCATCCTTAGTACGATAAAGCAAAAATATTTATAATTAACATTTAAGATAGTAATTTTTAATATAAATTTTAATATCAATTGGTTTGGAAAGGGTGCCACTACCCTACTTATTTAACTAGGCGCAGCCTAAGCAGCTATAGATTAGCGAAGCGATAAAGTGAAGCTATATACCCAGGGTGCACATTAGCACATGTCAGGGATATTTTTTTAATTGAGAAAAGTGACAAGTGACACGCTTTAAATCTAGTGTCATATAGAAAACTCGTGAAGGACACATTTTTGTTGTTGTGTCGCATAAGTTCGTGTGAATAGGGCCTTAATGTGCGATATTTAGAAGAAAATATTCAATAAATTATAAAACATTTATTTAAATTATCTATAACTGGCACACTTAAAGTTTGTTTTCTAGTTAATAATATAAATAATAGGCAGTAAAGTTAAAGCTTCCAGCATTGGCAAGTTGTTAAAAAAGGAACGTTTCTTCTCTTTTTCTAAAAATTGTGACTGAAGTTTACGAATGTTGCAAAGTTGGGTTTCTGAGTACCAATAGGTCCTCCAAAGTGCCTGCCATACTCGCCGGTGAGGGCACCAGTAGTGCGACCATCGCGAGATTTGAAGAAGTTGTAGTTGCCTTGGGCTTTCAGGTCAGTTCCCCAGTTCGGGGTGTGTTGGCCAATAACACTTAATCCACTACCTATAAAATACACAAATTATAAATATAGATCTCTATTGGTGAAAATATATATCAACACGGAATATATTTTCAGAGAATATCAAGTTTTATAAATAAGTTGAAAAAATACCTGTTGGTTTATGAGAGTAATCAAGTTGTCCACCTGCGGTGATAGGTGTGTTATGTCCAAATGGTTTGCTAGCAAAAGCAGTGCCATCTAATTTGTGGTCAGCGGTGTTGAGCAGGGTTCCTTTTCCTGAAAGGTCGATTCCCTCCGAACCAATCCCAGCACTGAGTTGCCTGAAAATATTATATGTTTTTCAAATTTAAACCAAAATCGCAATAGACATATGTCAAGATTTATATAGTCAAATTGTACTATTTTTTTTTTAATTTGCAATTTTTGAACAAAAATTTAATCAAAATAAAATAAAACGATTATAGTTTAGTAATTCACCTCCAAATTGTGCTGTACAAAATAAGTTTATATATTTATTGATAATCTCTGACCAATCATCACATGTATCCTATATATTTTTAGCAGGGAGATATGTCAATAATATGATTCAATAGATGGGATCAATATAATAATATGAAACATTAATATAAATATAAAATAATATACCGCCGCCGCCGTGACGTAGTGCAATGGATTTAATTTCGATTCTCGGTCCATCATTTGTTGTCAGGATACAATACTATTATTACTACTTTTTGTTATCTGTAAATCTACTGTTTGACATTAAACGAATTGAACTTTAAAACCAAATATTATATTAAAGAGAAAAATGAGTATCATCAAATTTTAGAGAAATTATTGTTAATGATTATTGTGCAGTTATAAAATTTTGTTTCGAGTGAAACAGCTTCGTAACAATTAATTGTCGTTACATCTAATTACACGTAAAACGATCAAATTGATAGATTTTAATTGTTTCTATTGTGGAAATTCTGAGAAAGTTTCTAATTAGTTTTCACGTTTTTTGAATATACATTACATTTTATAAATCTTTCACAACTATTCTCACACTCAGAAGAGGTAGTTAGTTAGTTAATGTACCTTATTCGGTATTATTGAACATCTTGTATATTACTAATTATTTTGATCAAATATGAAGATATAAATAATTATGATTTCGACTCGAAGTATACGTGAAAAAGTGTGATAAAAATAGTAGACAAATCTATGTTCACATTGTAATAGTTTAGTAATTGGTTAAGTTAAAAATTTAACAAAATGTTTTCTTACTGTTCTTAGGGGTCGCTAGCATAATGAACATTTTGAACACGGTTTTTCTGGTGAAACTAAAATTCAAATAAATATTTAAGTTTCTTACCTTCTGACTCTTTGGTGTGCTGCTACACCTCCATCCAATGGTAATAAGTAATACTGTTGCCCAAACTCATCCTCCACCACTTCACCACCAATACTATAGGCACTAGCAATAGCCAGGCACACAAGTGTAGCAACAATGATTACTTTTTGCATCTTTACAAGATTGGCGAACTTTTGCAAGTGATACTGGTTTGGAAGCTGCGCTCGGGTTATATACTATTAATCGCGCCCGCGGTATATCACGGGGCAAACCGGGTACGCCGCGGATGATAGGATTCCCCTAGTACAAGCTGACAGGGTCGTTAATCTGCAGTTCAGATGATCAGTGGCGTTTTTTTATATGAAGTTGCGGGCGTTATTGGTTAGTTTTTATTACCGGTCAGGTAAACGATTGCTGGAATTTATTAGTCACGGAAATGCAAATGTACTCGGAAAAGGATTAATGACGGGGAAGTTGCCTAATGTTGGAATCTGGACTGCACGACACGAAACAATAGTAATTAAAACTATAATTAACGTATAGGATTTTAAGAAAATAAATCATCTTCTATCTCACACATACGCGATTTGTGCTAGATTATACTAAATAGTGGTTTTTCCATTTTTTAATTTTAAATTATATAAATGTTGACAGTTATAACAATTTTAAAATTGAAATTTAATTTCTGTATGTTTTTTCAACCAAATGGTATGAAAGTTTCACTAATGTATGAAATCGTTATCATATTCATTTTGTACACGGCGTACATGGCGCATTTACTTTTTTGTACGTTGTACGTTCTACATTTCCGTGAAAGTTGCCCTTTTCATGGAGTAAGAAATAATATTAGAAAATATCTTTCTTCAAAATTTAGTTAATAAGGCACCTTACATGATCAATAATACTGTCAATATTTGTTTCAATCCGCCTTTTATGTTTATCAAGTAATCATATCCGAATAAAGATCAGTATTCTCTTCATTACATCATTACTATACCTTAAACGATGAGTAATACTGGCAATATTTTAGAATAATGAACATTTTAAACATATTATTATACAGTAATACTGTCATTATACTAAAATATTGAGTAATATTGATTGATTGTGTAAGGTGCCTTTATGGCCAAGAACAAAATAGTAAATTTGTCAACAAAGGTGCTGTTGTACACTTACAATTTAAAATTGTCATAGATACCCTATTCTAATGAAATATTGATGCCATCAGCTGTTTTTATCCTTTAATTATGCGCACTGGGGCATAGTGTAAGCCATAAGGAAATGTTGTGGCATCAGTTCGTTACCCTGCTAGGCTCGCACGTGACGCTTCTTCTAACCTTTTATTAACATGTTTACGTGAAAAATTTATCTAAGTCAGTCATTCTCTACCATCCATTCAGATCAGTTAAAACCTAACAACTTGTGAAATTTGGGGCACCGGGATAACCCAATGGCTTAGCATCAATGTGTTCTAAAAACGCTGTTGAGTTTTTATCAACCATGTATGACCAGGAGAAGATTGTTGTAGAATTAGGGAAGCCTGAGATAATTTTATAATTTAACCAAACTTTAACTCTGATTTCTCTGAATATTGTTGGAAAATTTGTATTCATTTATAAATGATTGTATATAATATCTCAGTCTTTAAACTAAGTTTTTTTTATATAGTTTATATTAAAAGCAATCATTATTCTTATAATTGATTGAAAATATTCATTTATTTGCTTTACAAACCATTAAAAGTGGACGGGATACAAAATTCCCCGTGCGATCACCAATGATTTGAAACACGGCGCGCCTTATTAAGGGTTAAAGAAATGATGTATTATCATAATTTGTTGTATACATATACATATACAAAAAAATGAACTAAAAATAAAAATATCTTGGGTTCCTCCTTTCGGTCGGTAACCATGTCCTGGTTGTGGTCCCTGGTGTTGAAGATTCTCAGGTGTCTCGTTCATCTTTGTTCATTGCGTCGTTGTTGTTGTTCTTTTGTTCTGGATAGTTCTGGATAGTTGGCTGGAGGGTAGCATAGCTAAAGACACTTAGGCCTCAAAATGGGCCCATTGTGAAACCTCCCTTTCAGGTTACTCACTCGTCCCGCCAGTCAATTCTGCGTGCGAGCTGCAGAACTCTGGCGGGTAAGGAGTTGCCAATGCTTGCCATACTCGGCCTGCACTCCTTGGTATTAGCTGCCTAGTGTTTTCTAGAGCTGGGCAGAGGCATATTACATGCTCTGCTGTTTCTAGTTCTTAGTTGTACCTTCTACATAACGGGCTGTCTACCAGACCCATCATGTGTAGGTGGCCAGTTAGGATGTTGGTCAATAATTTCAGATTAGTTCTAGATAAGTTAAGGCGGGCCGTGGCTGTAATTTTACAAGGTTGCCTAATTGTTCCTTTGATTGCGTGCATCCCGGCGTTTCTCGCCATCTTACCTTGTGAAGAGCATGTGTCGTATGCTCTATTATTTTTTTCAGAGTACCTGATGAAAGTATTTCATCCTCTTGGGTTGTTAGAGGATACAAGGGCCCCTTCCTGGCAAACTCATCTGCTATTTCGTTCCCCTTGATTTTTTTTCTACGGTGAGTACAGCCCCCGCCCCTAGGCTGTGTGCACTGCGGCCCTTCACGGACCTATTGTGCCTCATACAACATCCATAATATGCTAGCCGGGTCAACTCTTTGTAGAAAAGTTTCCCGACTAGCGGTGGATTCGAACCACCAACGTTCCGCACGCAATGGCTTCAGACTGTCGCCTTAGACCACTGCGCCACGGACCGCCTCCCCTTGATGTCACTATGTCATTTGATCCAGCAGAGTTCTAGTTTGTTATGTATAGCTAGCTCCTTCAGGCGTTGTCGACATGAATATAGCTCTTTCGACACAAATGGGTTGGCATTTAGTGCGCTTAGAGCTGCTTTGATGTCGGTGTGTATTTGGATATGTTTATCCTTAATATTCCGTTCAGCTAAAATTTGAACACACTTTAGTATTCCTGTTAATTCACCTTGGAAGACTGACGTGAGTCTTCCAAGTGTGCACTTATCTTGAGATCGAGCTCTGGTGAGAATGTTCCATAGCCAGCTCTCGTCTTAGTTTTGGATCCATCAGTATACATGTATATGTTAGCGCCTTGTGGGAGTCCATCCAGTGTGATGATGGTCTGAAAATGTTTGTCATAACTGTATTTGGGTAGCACTTACCTTCTATGAGGGGGTCTAGTTTGATAGCTTCATTCAGTATACTCCTGTGTTCAATGATTCTACCTTTATCATGCCACAGGTTGAGTGAAGATAGCGTTAATGCTGTTTTTACTGCATTCTCCCTTATAAGAAGGTCGAGTGGTTGTAGACATAACAGTGCTTCAAGAGCTGCTGTGGGTGTTGTTCTCATAGCACCGGTGATGGCAAGACATGCCATCCGATGAATGTGTGCTAGCTTTGAGATTGTTGTAACTTTAACTTGTTTGTTTTTCGACCATCAGACTATTGCACTATATGCGATAGTTTGTCTTATGATCGCAGTGTCCATTGGGTAATCTTGAGAGATTGCCAACCGCCCTGCGGCATTGCCAACATGAGATGCAGGCTTTTTCCAGCTTGGATGTTATATGCTCATTCCAGTTCAGTTTTGTATCCATGATTAATCCTAGATATTTTACTTTATCTGTGAGTGTCAGAGGGACAATGAAGAGAGGCATGTTCACGAGCTCGAGTTTCCTCTTCCTCGTGAACATTGTCAGCTCTGTCTTTTTTGGATTTACTGTTAGCGAATGGCTATCGCACCAGTTTTCAACAATGTTTAGGGCACTCTGCATGAGATTGCAGAGTACACCTTCAAAACTGCCGTTTATCATGATCACTATGTCGTCTGTATAGCCAACGACATAGTAGCCTGAGTTGTTTAATTCCAGGAGAAGGCTATCAACTACAAGGTCCCATAAAAGGGATGAGAGGACTCCACCTTGAGGACAGCCTTTTCCTGGAACTTTTTTTAATGTTACTTCATCTAGTGTTACCTGGATTGTTCTTAGCCCAAGCATTCAGCATCCAGCCCCTCATAGTGGGGTGAATCCCGTGAGATGTTTGAGAATTATCAATACTCTTACATGCTGTTTTGTCAAAAGCACATTCAATATCAATGAAGGTGGCAAGCAACGAACTTTTATGCTCCAGTGCTTCCTCTATCCTAGAAGTCACTAGATGTAGGGCTGATTCGGTTGAACGACCTGGTTCTCAGCGGCCCGTCCCTGATTTCAGGATCACAGAGCCTTTCCAACGCCTTTAATAGAAATGAGGTTAGGCTGATGGGCTTGAATGACTTGGCAAGTGTGTAATCTACTTTGCCTGGGTTGGGTATAAATCTCTCCATATATTTAGCATGTATGTATTGCTGTTCTTGAAGTAATAGCTCTTTTATTTTTTCTTTGACGTTTTTTATATTATTATTTTTTGCTTCTTCGCCAAGGACATTGTACATGTTTATATTTTCATTGAATATGTTTAACGTTTGAACGTTACCAACAAAAGTTGTCAGTTCTTAGGCTTTCTTTTCCTCTTGTGTTATATTTATGATAATCTTTATTTTGCTGGATGTTTAGGTTTATTTTTATATCTTTTCCTTTGATCTTGTTTCTGTTTCCCAGATTTGACTTAATGATTTTATTTGATACGTAAAGTTCTTGTAGTTTATTATGGATTTATTTCGTCGCTTTCAATTTCACAGCATGTTGATAGAAAAATCGACTTTCTAAATTAAAATAAAAAGATAATAAAGTAATTCTTGCACTTTTTTATATCGAAAAAATGAGAAACATACTAACACTTATATATATATATATATATATATATATATATATATATATATATATATATATATATATATATTTAGATTTAAAAAAATCAAGAAAACAAGTAAGTTGAATATTCAACTTTATCTGTACATGAAGGTTGGCATATTTTAAACGTTCCTCTACAACTTACAGATAAGGAAATACAACATTTTATACACACCGTGTTTATCATATCACTTACAGAATATAATAATTCATAAAATTGCTTGTCATATCATATAATATAATAGATGTATAATGAATGTATTTGTTTCTCTCTAGGATGGATCATATTTAGCGGAACTTTTATTAGAGAAAGGATATGAAGTTCATGGAATAATTAGACGCGCTAGCACATTCAACACATCTCGAATAAATCATCTCTATGAGGATAAGTACACTCATAAAGGAGGGCGAATGAAACTACACTACGGCGACATGACTGATTCCAGCTGCCTTGTTAAGCTTATTTCCACTATAAAGCCGACTGAAATTTACAATTTGGCTGCCCAGAGTCATGTCAAGGTTTCTTTTGATTTAAGCGAGTACACGGCTGAAGTAGACGGTGTGGGCACTCTGAGATTGCTAGACGCAATCAGGACATGTAATTTGGAAAAGGAAGTAAAATTTTATCAAGCGTCCACATCCGAATTATATGGAAAAGTTAGAGAAATTCCACAGACGGAAAAGACGCCGTTTTACCCTAGATCGCCCTATGGTAATTAATAATTTAATTTAATCAAGTACTTGAAACTAGCTAAAGAACCCGCGCAAGTTTTCCGGTAATATTCACTGTATTTGCGAGTTATATTCTTATCTCCAGATAATTTTACGGGATATAGTTTAAACCCCATTTTTTTAAATTATTAAAATTATAGTAGTGTAATAAATTTTGCAAATACGGTCCGCATTGTAGGAATGAAAAGGTGAAGGGCCATTCACAATAAGTGTGGCAGGGATAACGTAGCGGTAAGAAATGTTTTGCTTGCCTATATATTTAAATTCCATACGTTCGGAATAGGGCATAATGGGATAATAAAACTCGAGATAATTATCCACGTTCTGGCACAGTTTTTTCGCGCTGTTGTAACGCCTGCATTTTTACACATGAGCTGCTACGTTACCACTATCACACTTATTGTGAATGGCTCTTCGCTCAGTGAACTAAATCGTCTGACCAATCCAGCACTTTCCTTAACGACCTAGGTTAATAATGAATTATTCGCACTTCTAAAATCAATCAATAATGCTGGGTTGTAGGGAAGTAATGGATAATCTATAAATGGAATAATTTTTAACTCAATGCTAAAACCAAAGTATAGGCCTGATCCCGGTCTTAACCCTGAAAACTAAAATGGATCTTAATGTGGTCCTTGAATGTGGAATTTCTGTCAAAAGTTTTTATATGATGCTACATCATTTCTAATTGCCTTCTAAAATATCCCAATTCCTCCCAATAGAGGCATACGCACCACGTTTTGGAAACCCTACTTTACTCTGAGACGCATGAAACTTGCGTGTTCTTTGCCACAAAACAGATACACGCGCAAATTTCCTAGCTACACTATTGTCAGCTGTAAACTGACTTTATTATTTTAGCATGTGCAAAATTGTATGCATATTGGATTGTAATAAATTATAAAGAGGCATACGGTATGTTTGCCTGTAACGGCATTCTTTTCAACCATGAAAGTCCACGTCGCGGTGAAACATTTGTGACGCGTAAAATTACTAGGGAGGTTGCTAAAATTCATTTAGGCCGGTCGGAGATTATTGAGTTGGGAAATTTGGATTCGAAGAGAGACTGGGGCCATGCAAAGGATTATGTCGAGGTAATGTATAGTACTGTAATTTTTTTGTTTCAATAAAATACGATGACGATTTGTTTAGGCGATGTGGTTGATGCTACAACAAGATGAACCAGATGATTTCGTTATTGCCTCTGGACATATGCATAGCGTGCGGGAGTTTGTAGAAATGGCATTTAAACATGTTGGAAAAGAAATTGTTTGGGAAGGAACCGGTACTAGTGAAGTAGGGAAAGAGAAGGATACTGGGATTGTACGGGTGCGTGTTAATGCTCGGTATTTTCGACCAACAGAAGTGGTAAGTTTTTTTTTTGAGAATTTAGTTTTATACATTTTTGATATAGACGATTACAGACGAAGAGAAAAATCTCGTATTTGTTATTTGCCAGCCGCCTTACTACTACTAACCATATATTAATATAGAGGTAGGAATTCAGTGAGTGATATGTTTAGGAAATAGTTATACACATAAATTTCAATTTTTTGATAATTGTACACTAATTTACTACAATTTGCACACCTGTGTAAATTTGTTAATAATCTATTCGCCAATTAAATCGGGAATTCACGCAACTTTCAATTCTTTGCGGCTAATATAACAATGACAAATGGTGCTACTATTGTTTATTTATGTATTTTTGTGTTTATGCGGGGGTGGGGTAAGGGGACGACATCTTTTTTTATAATTTTTCATCTTGAACTTTGCATTTTTAAAACCCAAAATAGCTCTGAAAACGTGTGCAAGCACTAATCAACTAAAAAATTCAGTAATATAACTCGCGCGACGAAGCAATTGAATAATAAAAAGGCGTGATTTTCCGGAGCGCTCTTCTTATTGGCTAAGGAAAGGCGTGTTGGCGAATTTCAAGAAACCGGTATACACAGGGCATGCTACTGCCCTGTGTATACGCCATTGCTTTCGCAACCCCTTTGTGCTACGCTTTGCCTCGGCAGGACCTCAGTGTTCAAGGCATTTTAATTTGCGTGTACAGTGTAAAACGGCTGCACAGAGTGGGCAGGGCTATTGGGAGCGTGCACGCAGTGTTCACGTAATCACTCAATTGCTTCGGCGATCGTAGTATAGCTGTTTTCGTTTATCACTCTGTGCTGCTACGGGTTTATTGTCTCTTGTTCTATTGCGATGCGCACAATTTTACCTCGGCCCTTGCAACTGGCGGCACACGACCGCAAGACTTGGGCGATACAGCACTCCATGGCGATATTAAACGAAAGCGCCTTATAAGTTTAACTATAGTTCAATGTTATCAATATACTCAGAATATTTATAACTTAATTAATTCTCTCGCGATTATGGGTAATGCTAATTACTTTATTATGCACATTGCAATCTTGTATGTATATATATATATATATATATATATATATATATATATATATATACCGGAATAATCAGAAAGAAGAAATAAACAGAAGAATAAGACTAGGATGGATGGTCTTCGGAAAACTCTCGTACATCCTGAGAAATAAGAAAATAGCGCAGCACCTAAGAACAAGGATTTTCAACCAATGCATACTGCCAGTGATAACATACGGCGCCGAAAACTGGACTACGACGAAACAAAACATAGAGAAACTAAAGGTCGCACAAAGAGCTATGGAAAGAGCAATGATAGGTAAATCAAGAAAAGACCGATACCGAAACGAAAGAGTTAGAGCAATAACAAAAGTCACCGACGTGGGAGAGAAAATCGCATCTCTCAAATGGAAATTTGCGGGGCACGTTGCAAGAAGCGATATATCGAGATGGGACAGAAGGATAATAGAGTGGAGACCATACGAACACAAAAGGGGAAGAGGAAGACCACCTATGCGCTGGTACGACGATCTCAAAAGAAAAGCAGGGCTGACATGGATACAAGTGGCACAGAACAGAGAACGATGGAAACAATTGGGAAAGGCCTATACTTACTCAAGAATGGATTTAACGGCTACTGATGATGATGATGATGATGATGATATATATATATATATATATATATATATATATATATATATATATATATATATATATATATATATGATTAGCGGGAGCTAGGGGAGCGGTAGACGGCTGGTAAAGGGGTCATTTGAAAGCGTCATCTTTTTAGACGTCGGGAAAAATAGAGCGGGCATTGTGGCGTCGGTGAGAAAGGCGACGGAAACGTAAAAGCCGGGAAAGCGCGAAGCATGAAGTTCGGGAAGATCGTAGAGAAAAAATGGTCAGTTAGTGCGCAATAAAAAGGCAAAGAAAAAACGGAAATAAATGATTAGAAATAGTCAACCAGTAGGCGTGTACTCGCGGAAAAGTGCTAAAAAAAAATTAAATTTTTCCGAAAATTCTTGTTTGAGCTCATTGGATAGATCATCGCAAACTTAAATTATAATTGCTCTAAATTTACCGACAAACCTGCAAAAAGCACAAATGCAAAATTTCAAAAAAAAATCCGTCACAAAACTATCCTCCATTGCGGCAAAGCAGGGGTCGTCCTAGAAGTGACAAGACACTGAAACTAAGTCATTTGATTGGAAATATAGTCTAGATGGCGGGGAAAAAATCGAGATTGTTTTAAATTGAACCGGAAAAGCTACCCTTGCCTTGGCAAATTTTTCGAAATTGGAAAATTGTATATCATGATAGGGAGTTGTACCTCATCACATTTTGTAGGTATTTTAATTTCAACGAAAATTCCGGCAAAATATTGTTATAAAAAGTGTACCGTTGTGTCGGTAAAGCCGAAGAAGTGAAGAAAAATAAAACTAAAATTGTCCAGTCAAGATAAAGATTAGCCACTTGGATAGGCAATTTTGAACAAAATGAAAAATCTTTTCAAAATTTTTTCCATAAAACAAAACACAAACCCGTCAGGTGATAAGTTAAGTGCTAAAAATTGCTAAAAATGCCAAAACTACCTTCCGTCCGTTCAAAATTTGGGCCGTCCCAGAAGTGGCATGGCACTGAAAGTTATGCCGTTTGATTGGAAATATAGTCTATATGGCGGGGAAAATGTCGAGATTGTTTACATTTGAACCGGTAAAGCAACAGGGCTTGGCAAATTTTTGAAACTTGGTAAATTTTATTTCATGATAGAAAGTGACTTTTATCCCTATTTTGCAGGTTCTTTATTTTCAAAGAGAAAAGCACAAAAATATTGTTATAAAAAGTATACCGTTGCGATTGTAAAGCCGAAGAAGTGAAGAAAAATAAAATGAAAATTGTCTAATAAAAATCAAATTCAACCTCTTGTATAGACAATTGTGAATCAAATAAAATATCTAAATATAATTTTTCGTTAAAACCAAAAACAAACCCGTTACATGATAAAAATATCTAAAAATTCTAAAACCACCTTTCGTCCGTTCAAAATTGGAGCTGTTTCACAAACGGCCAAGCTCTAAAATTGATGTCGTTTGATTGGAAATATAGTCTAGATGCCGGGGAAAATGTCCAGGTTGTTTAAAATTGAATTCATAAAACTTCAGATCTTGGCAAATTTTTGGAACTTTATTTTATAATAGAAAGTCAAGTTTAGTCTCATTTTGTAGATCTTTCATTTCCAAAGAAAATTCCATAAAAATATTGCTATAAAAAGTTTAACGTTGTGGCGGTAAAGCCGAAGAAGTGACGAAAAATTAAATAAAAATTGACCTATCAAGATGAACTTTAGCCAGTTGGATAGACAATTTAGAACCAAAAAATCTTTGTACAATTTTTCCCTAAAATAAATGACTAATCCGATACAGGATAAATTATAAAAGTGCAAAAAATTGGTAGAGATCCAAAAACTACCTACCGTCCGTTCAAAATTGGGGCCGTCCCAGAAACGGCCAGGCTTTAAAATTCATGTCGTTTGATTGGACATATAGTCTAGATAGCGGGATAAATGTCGAAATTGTTCCAAATTGAACCGATAAAGCTACAGGGTTTGGCAAATTTTTGGAAAATGGCTAGAGCTTAGCAGAAACTAGTTGCAAAATGTAACTGAAGTGTGATAAAAAATTTTGTTTTATGGTAGCAAGTGGTTATTGGTATCATTTGGTAGGTCGTTTTTTCAAAGAATAAACCACAAAAATGTTATAAAAAGGGTACCGTTGTCGTGGTAAAGACGAAGAAGTGAAGAAAAATTAAATTAAAAATAGTCTGATGCATAAACAATTTTGAACCATATGAAAAATCTTAATAAAATTTTTCCTTTAAACAAAAATCACACCCGTGACATGATAAATTAGAAAAGTGACAAAAATAGCTAAAAATACAATCTACCTTCCGTCCGCAAGATATTTTAAAAGCGTTCGTTCGTTAAAAAATTAGTGTTTGACATATGTTGATATATTGCCGGGGTATCGAAACTATTGAATATCGTCTGAAAATATGTGTCGAGCTAAAAGAAGAATTGTTTTTAATTTCTTTTCTTTCTTTGTTTGTTCGGGTACTTCTGGGACTACGCTCAAATAGTATTGCCTCCCGAGCGTAGAATACTACATGCATTCTACGTTACATGTTTAAATTAGTTTACACTAATCTAGTTAATTCATTTATTCAGATTCTTCTGCGCAACCTAAATACTCTGAATGTAGTCGCATTAATTTCTAATACATGTTTCCAGTAGGATATTTGATATTTTTAAGGTTGAATTATTGTTTCCCTATATTTACTTTTCACAATGTTTAGAGGCCAAACAAGATTAAATTTTATCACGTGGGGCTACAATGTGTCTATCGTGTATTGATATGCATTTAGAAGCTCACCTGCGATTATGACGAGATTCGTTTTAGCCTTAACTTTTATTCCATGCCATACATGAATAATTAATCATAACTTGCGAAAATTACCATCGTACCGAACCTTTAACATAGATCAAAGTTATGGGAGATTCATCTATAGAAAACAATGTTCACAATCTTCGGTTCTACCATTCGGGTCAACAATTTACTCCCTTGTGTTCTGGGAAAAGTGGATCCCGATTTTCTCATAGTAACTATATATAATATTACTTGAAGAAGGAATCAAACAAAAAGTTATAATATACTGGCTGTGCCCGATGCCTAACTTCCATGTGCACCTCTCATGTATTTAGTTCTTATTTGCCCTAGCTATTCTTTTCGTTCAAGTTCTTTTCGGTCTTACTGGTTTCTTACCGTGTGATGGTATCCATGGTAATCTACGTTCGACTATTCTTTGGACATGGCCATACCATCTTAATTTTCACTCTCAACACCCATGCATTATTTTATGTCGTCATTTCGGATCCCACCTCTTCTGAATGCTCCCAACGTGCGTCTAAATACATCCATATCAACTGCCTCAATTTTTTTGCGATATTGCACTGTTTTTCCTAGCCTTTGCTTCATGCAGCAAACTTTTTTTCTCTGGGGTGGAATCTTCGAAAGACACCCCATGCCTCGGAACTCCCACTAGGGGACCGACATGGGGTAGTGCCGGATTCGTCTTGTTCGGGGCGCCTACCGGCTAAACCAAAACCCAGGTTCTGTTCCAAGCGGGCTTGTCCGCCTTGCAGGCACTGCTAAGCCCCTTTGGTGGTCTAACGTTAGTCAAGCTTCATGTCTCTTGTGCGGATATAGGGGCTGCCATTGCCGTCTTGTCTTAAGTTCAAGTTCGGTCGTTGATCCTTATATCGTCCTCAAACTTTGCTCGCATCACTTTCCCGAAGAACCCTGTGAATGCAGACCAATCGTCACTGTCTGTTGCCATTTTTCTCCTAGCTCTTCTGGTGGGGTCACTCCCACCTGCAGCAGCAGAGTTCTGTCCTCGTCGCCATCCATCTTGGGCATTCACAGATGATGTGAGCTGTATCGTCTACACCACCACAGGAACGGCAAGTCGGCGTGTTTGCCTTCCCTATCCGGTGGAGATATGGCTGGAAGACTTTATGGAGTACACTGCTTTCAATAAGAGTGTCTAATCTATACTCAATAATCTCAAATTCCCACTAAGAACAAAAATGGATAATAAATGCTGCTTCCGAAGAAATATAGAAATCTGGTGTGGGCACCACACATTTCATTCCTACAATTTCGATAATTATTCTCCGCATGATGTAGGTATGTACCAGTCACCGCCGATGACGACTATTTCGACTATATTAGTCATAAAACTTAAAGAAATGTCAATGTTGGCAATTCAAATTTTTCGCTGCGCTGTATTTGGAATGTAAAAAAATCCCTGGGACCATACAAGATTATGTCTGAAAAACTAAAAAAGCTAGAAAATGAAGAAATGGAAGCGGTACGGATACTACTCAACAAATGTATCGAACAGGATCAAATTCCCTAACAATGGCAGAATAGCGAGGTCATACTGCTCTTTAAATAGGGTAATCTCAAGAACCTGGTAATTTACCGCACCATCAGCTTCATGTCACACTTAAGGTCGTTTTAGACAAGACGATTTCTTAGCTCAAAAGTTGTTTAAGAAATGAATTCATATATCCTCCTCCCATGCAATTTGTCCTTGACAAATAGAACGCGTTATATTTCAAATAATTAATACGAGAAAATTTAGATTGTCTCGCATCTTGACTAACATTTGAGTGAAGAAATTGTCTTGTCTAAAACGACCTTTATACAAGCTCCTCGCCAAAAACCGACTAATAGGTATATGATTTAGTTTCTCATGTAGTCTATGTTGGAATAAGGTTCGTGTACTTTCATTAATCAAGCAATCGATATTGTATTAATCGTCTGGTATTTATTCTGACCATCTTTTTTTCGTTTAGGTACGAACGAAAATATGATCTTTATCTGCACTAGGTAATGGTCGGATCCACTTCTGGTGCCTCTAAGGGCTCTTACATCGTTTATTTGTAGATTTTTGTTTTGTTTATCATGACAAAGTCGATGACAGATGTTAATTTACACGTGGGCTGTATCCCAGGTTTCCTAGGAAGCAGTCGCTAAAATCAGCCGCTTTTGATTTTTGCGTCTCAACAATAGTTTTACGTGTATATAAACAAATATGGGTTTCTATAAAGAGTAATACCTCAACGCAATTCTGTTTCTAGGCAATTGTTAGGCCTATCGTGGGTGTTTAAGTTTCTATAAGACACCTTACACGATCAATATTACTGTCAATATTTTAGAATAATGACAGTATCACTGTATGATAATATGTTTAAAATGTTCATTATTCTAAAATATTGCCAGTATTACTCATCATGTAAGCTATAATAATGATGTAATGAGGAGAATACTGATATTTATCCGGATATTGATTACTTGATAAATATAAAACGAGGATTGAAGAAAATATTAACAGTACTAGGATTGACAGTATTACTGTACGATAACTTATTTAAAATGTTCATTATTCTAAAATATTACCAGTATTACTTATCGTGTAAGGTATAGTAATGATGGAGTGAAGAGACTACTGATGTTTATCCGGATAATAGATTACTTGATAAATATAAAAGAAGGACTGAAGAAAATATTGACAGTACTATTATTGACAGTATTATTGACCGTGTAAGGTGCCTTTATAAGTGACCGCGAACCAGCCTGACGCATATACCTCCTGGGGAACCGAGTATTTTTTGTTTGAGGATTTCTTCGTCTTGTACCCTAAGCAGGAGCCCACACAGGGTGCTATTTTCCGGCCCGGTGGAACCCCGGGTTTTCCCCAGGTGTTACTCCTTGAACCCTCCATATTTCTTATCCCTCATATTCATACAATCGGGTATAATAAATATATTATAAATATTATGTAAATTTGAAAAAATTACAATATGTATTATAAAGTAATGTGCACGGCGACATCAGATTTTTTTATAATTTCCACATGATATTTATTAAAATCTGTAGTAATTCCAACTTTTCTATTCTGCATGTATTAACATCTGTTTGATTTTTTGGAGCCTAAATCTCCACATAGGCATATTTCAGTATTTCAGAGATGCTCTTATAAGAGCTGCTTTCATTTATAGTTTCGGAGACGTTCCTAATTGTTCTTCACGTCTTAGAGAATAGCTCCTGAACGATAAACGAAATTAGCTAAGATGTTTTACATATATATTTTATTTTGCACAATTTCAATACTTATATCAATACTTTGTAACAAAAAGTAAAAAGGAAATTTTAGGTCGTAAACGAATAATACTTTTCATGGAAGTGCTTTTGAAATCACCCTGTAAATTATTTGCTAAATTGATGGCAGAAAATATTAGAAAAAATAGCATTACATCTGTTAGTATTCAAAATTATACATAAAACCTCTAAAACCGACGACAAATTAAATACACAGTATACTAAGTTGTTCTTTTCCATTAACTGTGTGATTTTTAGGATCAATTACTTGGAGATGCCTCTAAGGCAAAGAAAAAGTTCAATTGGACGCCAAAAGTGACATTCCCTGAACTGGTTAAGGATATGATGGATGCGGATATTGAATTAATGAAGAAGAATCCGCTTGCATAACAACTTGTTGAGTGTTGAGAATTGTGTCATTCCGTATTATTTTTGTTCCTAGTCTTTATGATTTTAAATACATATTTTTAATTTTTGATTTAATAATTACTACTATTGTAGCTTGAAAATCTATCATTATGGTTTTATTATTGCAGTGGGCATTTAACTAACATAAGGACATTTTATTAATATTTTGTGAAAAATAAATAAACAATGATTTCAACTAATATTGATTTAATATATAATAAATAATTTCTTCAGGCCTATGCTGATGAATTTATGCAGGTAAGAAATTGGTATTAAAGGAAGTTTATTATTTTTACTTATTTTATTTATTTTGTAGTATTATATGTTTTTGTTTTAGTTTAAATTGGGTGAGTTCCATTTCTTTTATATATTGGGGTAGTTTGTTGTATCTTTTATTGAGTTTGCTTTTAATTCCGCTGTATATTTTGTTGTTTTAAATTTCTCCGGTCTTACTTCCGATTTTCTTCGGGTTTGGTATCCGTGTATTTGTTTGACCTTAGTTTAATGTTTGTTTTTATTTTGTTGTTTTTAATTTTGTATATCATACAAGACAAAACATAATTTAACAACCTACTGTTAAATTATGTTTTGTCTTGTCTGCTCCTTATGTAGTTTATTAGATAATCGGTTGCTGATGTTGTTTCAGAGTGCTTTTGGAAGCGTATTGTTCGTGGTAAATTATTTTGTTATCGTTTATCATGAGGTATTACGAAGGTATTTTTCATGTACTGGGATTATATTCCTTCATTCAGTATTTTATTAATTATTTTAATGAGGTTGGGTATTAGTGCTGTTTTTTTTTTTAAATTATATTGTTTATTATGTTTGTGGAATCCTGGAGCTTTATGATCCTTCAGTTCTATTATAATATTGTTTATTTCTTAGTGTGTTGTATGTTGTAATTTAAATTACTAATTTATCGCTTGGTATTTGTTGTTTTTGGTATTATTTGGGTATTTGATTTTCTGCAAATGATTTACCAATGTTGGCAAAATATTGGTTAATTTTATTTGCTATTCGCAATTGTTTGTATTAGTCCCGTTTTTTAAGCATAATTTTTCTTTCTTTTTTATCTGATCATTTATTGCGTTCCATAGTTTTTTTGGGTTAGTTAGGTTATTTTTGAATTTTGTTTGATAGTATGCGTTTTTTATTCTTTTGATAATTTTGTTCCATTTTTTTGTTGGTTTGTTGGTCGGGTGTTTTTTTTTGTAGTACGTTTCGATGTTTAATTTAGGTGATTATTTCCTTGTTTATCCAGGAACATTTTCAGTTTTTTTGAATTTTGTTGGTATTTCTATTATTTTCTATAATATTTCGGGGCTTCTTTGATAATTGTTTAAAATTATTAATTGTGTTTATGCCTATTTCCTGCCTAAGGCAGAGTTTCGCCAATTTATTTCATTACTAGTTCCACTCATATCCTAACGTCTTCTAGCTCTAGTATATTTTACAGGAATAAAACATATCCGCTATTTATGTATGCACATATGTAGGTAAGCAACAATATATTCCACATATAAATAATAATTAAAATATAGTCTTGTATGTTCGCTAATTTCATAACATGTATATTTTTATATTAAACCTTTATTTTCAATGGAAAATTTTATTTTCGAAAATATTGATAAACTAGAGTTTTCATAGTATAAAATCAGGACTATTCTTCAAAAAAACATGTTGAACTATTAATCTGTCGATGGTCGCAATTTCGCCGAGTGCTCGTGAAGTCTATCTGAGGCAGTGAATAAATATATTATATAATTAATAAATATTTGACTTGTCCCTACTCTTCATGGGCCAATTTCAAGGCGAAATCGGACCGTTTTTCGATGCGAGCAATGAGGACTGTTGTATAAGCGTGTTTAGCTCAATTTTGGGGTCATATTGTAAGTTGGTTATTACAATATATTCGAGTTTCGGTATATAATTATGTTAATTTTATTATATAAGAAACTATATAAACATTTTTTTGTAAACATAATAGCCTGCGGGAAGTTTTTAAATGGCATTTAAAACATTGTACCGCTTCATGATAAAGTTTTGCGTCACATTTCTGTATAACTTTTAACAAGCAAATTAAAAATTCAAGATCTGTTGCATTGGGATACTCGCGCCGGCACTGAAAAAGTTAAACGATCGCAAAATGTACTTCGCCTTCATTAAACCACACTATTATTTAAATACATCAATCAAAAAGTTCTTTAAATATACAAATAAAGAAAGAAAAACTGAAACTCAAGTATTCGAGTATATATTATTTATATGAAAAAACGTATTTCGTTATCTTAACTTGACCTGAAAGTATTATTATTTTGTTTACAATGTATAGGGTGAAGCCTTTTTCGGTAGAGTGATTAATGAATATTATCCGTTAAATTTAAAAGCAAACAAAAAAGCCGTTTAGCTATTCGGCACCCTCAAGTACGCCGAAGTATTCCTTAGTTTATCCTGTTAGGCCGCCCCTGTGTGAGCGGGATTTTTTTTGCGGTCTACGCGCTTGAACCGCTGACCGTGCAACTCAGGAAACTGAAAAACAGTGACGGGTTAGTTGGTGTTTGGGAATTCTCGAAAAAGGCAACGATAAATTCTAAATAACTATTCAAACTCTAGGGAGGGAAGTACTTGCATAAATCCTAGGACAAGGTTAAATTTTAATTCCGATTGGATTGTATTATTAACTTGGTGGGGTGGTGAGTGACGCTAAATTTAACTTCGAGTTTCGACTTAAATTTAAGGAACGTACTAGTTATAGCTTCAAGTTTTTGTCAGTCCATTTCGGTTTCCGCGAAACAAAATACAGATATTCCAGTTGAAATTATACCTTTGATCACTATGAAATAACAAGAATTGTTTGTATTAATTTTTGCAAAGATTAATTTTCTGTTGATAGCAACACAAAAATGATCTGTTTTGTTATTGTTTGATTTACAATAAACATGTTTGCGCAGTAGGACCGGGCATCAAAGAGATGTATGGATATAAAATACATGTGGTAACACCGTAATGATATGTTTAAAGAAAACCGTGTTTGTTGATTCTAAGCACATTCGAAACGGAACCAGTAAAAACATTTTCGTCGCTTTCTATATTTTTTTATTTTCGTGGAATTCTAACGCGGCCTGGGTCCATAGATCAAATGTAACGTGCCTGTAATAACATAATGACTGTCACTTCAATCCAATGGTTGATGAATGCGCGATACTGAATGTGTTTATGCAGCGCGCGGGACGACGCGGCCGTCGGAAAGGCGAAGGGAGACGCTTCTTACGGCAGGAGCGAGAAACGCACGGATCGTTAAACGAACGACAGCGATCGTAATTCATATTACAGGAACCAGCTTTGTACGGCGCTGGTTCTGTTTATTTTATGTTCACACGGAATCACAAATAAACACTCGAATTTCTAGAACATTACTATTTACTTATTTATGTATATCTTTATTGCTCTACTGAAATGTCTTCCCTCTATTTTTGATGTGCGGCGCGGATCCTCAATGATTGGTGCGCTTTGCGGTGCGTGGTGTAAGCCGGCCGGGTGGTCCGAGGTTAGCACCTCGTAAAACAAGCCACCAACACCACCGATGTTGACATACTACCGGATACGCAGGAAGCTCATTTGTATATTTGGACCATTTTATTAAACACATCGGGTCTGGACTAATGAACATTTCTGCAGTTATTCAGCATATTGATGTTTATACATAAACTGATAATTTTGCGAAAAACTTACTACTACTCCCGGTGTATGCTAGACAATCCAGTGTTACAGAGAATTTATGCCATACTCCGCATTCGCAGAAAGAAAAGGTATACTATGGGAAGGAATAAAACAAGTGACACAGGATAGAAAAACATAGAAGATAAATACTAAGGATAAAAGAAAAACGTTACACCTCACGGTAGAATGCATATGATTAAATAAATAAATAAATATATAATACTCCGCATTCACTTTTATGCTATATACATTTAATATATTTAAATTTATTTAAATATATATCTCCACTATTGCAACGAATATATATATAGGCCAGTAACACATAAAATAATAACATTTTAATATAAACGAGTAGCTCAGAATTATTTGAATCATACATTATGATTTTTAATATTATCTGAATATATTAAATAAATACCGCATTGATGAATTGTTTCAACGTCTTTTTCTTACAATTTACATATTTTTGTTTTTTTATTGGAATACCATATTTTTATTCCTTGGACTAATATACTTGCATACCTAATCCATATCTAATAGAACCAAACATAACAATTTTACATAAAAAAATTAAGCAAGTCCAGAGTTTATCATGTAAAACAATATCTATTTTTCGCAATCTGTACTAATTTTAATTGCCAAAGTATTGAAAAACAGAAAAAGATTGTATACTGTAAAATGTTATAATAGGATATTTAATTAGGATGGACAAAACGAATCAAACAAAACAGGTATGGGAAGCAAGAACTGGAAATAAAAGAAGAAGAGGTAGAGCAAGAAAAGAGTGGGACAACAGTATAGAGGAAATAATAATCAACAAAGCAAAGACAGTTAAACAAGCAAGATATATTATATATATATATAATTATTTTTTTATTAGAGATGTCGTTTCGCTATTTCTAGTCTTTCTACACTGCCATAAATGCTGATCGATTGTGCTTTACCCTACTTCTATTATTCTCCCAGGAATTCTACTTTTCGGACCAAGTTTAATATGTCCCTGAGAGGCTTGCTTCCCAGCGTCTCAGCTAGGGTCCCTTTTCTGCCCAAGTGCTGGACATATGCACAGTATGTACTGTCCAATTCACATAGTCTGCTATATAATAGGCAACTATTTTATTTAGGTGATATTTAAGTGCCTTTCGTTTCTCACTCTGGGCTGGTACGGGCTTATTGTTTCTTGTTCTATTTGCCGCTTCCGATGTGCATAATTCTACCTCAGCCCTTACAACCGGCAGTGCACGACCGCGATACTGCATGCCACGGGGCGACTAGAATGCCTGTGACTGATTTGTATTGCTCCTAGCGCCGAGTAGTCAATGAGCATTTTGGCTTGTCTTTGTCATAGAATGTGTCTCCAGTAGGATTTTGCTTCTCCTCACACTTATGGATGAGTTACCTGTTGTGGTATCTTGTGTGCCCGCATGTTGGCTCTTGTCCCATAAAGGGAGCCTCAGCCCCGCTTTAGGCGAGTGCGTCGACGACTTCGTTTCCCTGAGTCCCCTTGTGTCCAGGTACCCACATTAGAGTGAGTTACTTCAAGGTTTGTTTACAGTTTCAGATCACTTTAGAGCCATAGCTATATGCTTTTAGACGTCTTAAAGCTGCCTGACTGTATATGAGAATATAGAGTCGCGCTCCCCTGATAGATATGTTGTCAGCGATTCTTCATAGATTATGTCCTTACAAGTCCGGTAGCTTCTGCCATCTTTGATGCGTCTGTGTACTAGATTATTGATTATTCGAGTGCTGCTCTGGCATCCAGTAATGACCACTTCAAAAGCCTCATCGAAATCGAATTCGACTGGCCTGGATTCCTTGGGATATGTCAGATACTTCTTTCCGACCTGCGACAGGATCTTCATATGCCCGTGAAGAGGCACCTGACGTCCTAGCCCTAGTCTGAAAGCACTGAATAGACTTTCATTTTCTACTTGTTTGTGTAGTGGAACAGATCTACCATCACTTCCATTGCAGCACGATTCCTACTGCAGCAGCAGGAGTCGTACGCATCGCTCCTGCAGGCCCCAAACATGCCAGCATTTGGAGCTATTGCAGCCTAGTTCGGGGGTTTTTCTCTTTTGTCTTGCTCCATCAAAGAAGTGATCCATAGGTGACAGTAGGTCTGGCAACCGCCAGGTACGTCCATAGTACTACAAGTTTTAGCTCCCATTTCTTGCCGACTCTGCAGCATATCCAAAAAGCGACAGTCGCCCTTGCAAGCATTTTTACCTTCTAAATGTTGGTTCCATTGTCTAGAATTACTCTACTATACGATAATTAACCTCTGTCGAGAACTCCAGTAGTTTATCATTCAGGGTATTCTGTGTTTGAATGGAACCGTCACTGTTTTGCTTGGGTTGACGCTAAGGCCCTCCTTATTGCTCCAGCAACTGACAACCGGTGGTATTTATGGACCGTTGTGCAAGGTTCATAATTGTAGTATCAAATTTACCTCTTATTATGACGACAATGTCATCCGCATAACCCACCGTGTTATATCCGCTCTCCGTTAGCTGTAGAGTTGAGGTGATGATCCCCACGCTGAGGACATTATTTCTCCGCGACCGTTTTCGGAGACGCCCCCCTCAGGCTTGCGGTTATTTTCCGGTCTTTTAGCATGTTTTCTATGCCATCTATGATAGGGTTCAAGTATGCCTCAATTTTGGTTGTGACATGTGACATGTAGGGCATATACACTATCAACTTGCCCGGTTGATAAGCATATTGCCGGATTTACCCTGAATAGTATCTAAAGCAGGTTGCTAAGTCGCTTGACTAAATTTTTTTTTTGTTTAGCGTATATCTACATTCAATTTAGTAAAATGCATTTAGTAATAAGTTAAAATGGTTCGTCGTGGAGTGAACATGCATTCTGCATTACTTCCGGGACTATAAACCCGTATATTCCCATTATTTCTGTTATTTCCTCATGCGCTGCTTCTGTTTATTTTTATAAATAGATGCCGTCGTATTCTACAAACATTCTCTTTCTCGATAAGCGTCTACAAGGTTCATCGTCGTCTTAATTCCAATGTTACATTTTAATTTCAGGTTAAACAAGCGTCACATAAATACTTTACTAAACTTAACACTCTACTAAACACTAAACTGGGGGGTCTACACCTGCAAATTTGATGACAAGTTCATGGAACTTGAAGTGGTGGTAACCTAACTTGCGCAAGTAAATAGAAATGTACAAACAGAAGTATTTATATAATGCAAGTAACTCAATTTAGCAACTTGATTATGGAAGCTTCCTCTTCAGTGGGCCATACCATATATGATTGTCCACAATGTTTTGAGGAGGAAGGTTATGAGGTTGATGGGGCGGTATGACTTTGACTTATTGATGAAAATCACCTTGGCCTCCTATTCCTTTCGTATGTATGACAGCCGCTAACTAGCTTCTCTACCATACGACCCCATTCATGTCGATTCCCTTCTTCCGTTTGCAGCTGTTTATAGCTTATACTACTCTGTTTTTATCTCTTTGCCGCTGTCCTTTTTTTCACTGCCTTTCGGTCGTTCTGAGGAAGCAACATTTGTTCTTGCTGCCTCTGAACCAGTTCGGGCTCTTTCGGCATCTTCACTGGTTAGGGGTTTCTCCGAGGAGGCAGAGAAGAGAAGATTCCGGCTGTTGAACCCTTGAGGCTTCCTTTGCTCTCTCAGAGTTACCTGCCCAAAACCATAGATGACTCTTTCGCCGTTAGCTTTGATTTTGCCAGCCGACCCTGAGTCGACTGACAAAGTTACCTTTAACGTTGAGTCTATCGTATTTGTCCGTAGAGTCCTTTACATGGAGGTGCCAAGGTAATTTTGACCTTCTATGAGGGCAAGGATCCTTTGGATTGGCTTCTTTGAACTGTTTGGAAAGTAACCAATGAAGATTCGCTCCACTACCTTCACCTCAGCTCCATCCCAAGGTTTGAGTTAGGTCACTAGTCAGTTCGCCGCTTCCCTATTCACATAGATCAATGCAAGCTCCCCTGGTCGCTGTTCCATCTGCAGGAAAGCGGACTTGAATTGTCCCTTCTCCCCGCCGACTATGACGTCCAGTATGGCTTTCTGTACAGACTTTCCGTTCCTCTGTCATTAGGCTCTCCGGGAAGCCTTTTAAGGTGGGGATTCTTTACAAAGGGTGCTGGTTGTAGGCCGTGAATCCCTTTCAGCCTCTTTACCTCTCCATGTTCTGGGTTTTGGGCTCGGGTTGATCCCTTTTGCTCATTTAGCCTGGCCTAGCCCTCTCCTGTTTTTAAAAATTTCGAATCTCACTTAGATTAATTAATTTTAAGATAATAAATATTCCATTATTTCAGTGTCGTACGCTCCGGCGTGTAGACGATCATGATTTCTATTGTTTATCTTACAATGTGCAGTTTCCCTTCCCTGGCTAGAGTGAAGATGTCTCCCGCACACTTGATTGCTTATGTCTATTAGGCATGTTGTTTGCGACCGGGTCCTCTTTTTCCTTCTGATTTCCCCATTAGATTCAGCCTTAATGTTTCATACTTGTCTCCTCTAATTATGTGGTCTAGATATGAGACTTTCCTTTGCTTTATGTTATGTAGGAGCTCTCCTTCTTACCCATTCTTCTTAGTATCTCCTCATTTGAGATTCTTTAACCAATTATATTTCTTACTATAACATTATAATCAAGAAATCTATTTTTTTGTACTATTTGTACTGTTGATAAAGTACCGTAAAATGAGGTTACTTTGCACCATTTTTCAGGTTTTTTGTCTTTAATTGAACAGAAATATTTTTTGAAGCGCGTTAAAAATATGGGACTTGTTGCATTTTGTTCTTTAGTGTTATTAGTTGCTATTTAATATAAAATATATGTAATGTGAGTAATTTATTATGCAATATTTATTATATAAATTTGGTGCAAAGTTACCCCTTTGAGTAGGATACTTTGCACCATCACATCATTTTGATCGAAACTCCGTTGTATATAGGAAAGATGCGAAGTTAAAAACAAAAATCAATAGAGCACACAAAATTTATTCATGGAACTGATTTTTTCTTCAAAAAACATAAACGACACATTGCAAATTAATTATTTACAGCCAACCCAACTTTTCCATTTCTGGAATTCGATACAATCCTCTTCTATTTACCATGGTAGAGGGGTTTATGTTGTCAAATACATGCTCCCTATCATAGTATGAAACATCTGGATTTTCAGGCTATTTTCACGACTTGATAGATTTAACCATAGAAGAAATTACAACTCCAATGATATTATTTTACCAGAAAATAATTCCCCTTCGTATTTAAAAATCATGTATTCTCCTTCAACTCTATTTGCGGCAATTATGTCAATAGCATCTGCTAGAGATTTCGTACCTTCCATCATTGCAGCTTTTTCTTCCTTTTCCATTTCTTTTACCATTTGCTCCGAGTATGTGTGAAAATTGGGATATTCTTCATCTGAAGAGTCCTGCAATACTGGATCATCAGTGTCATCATCCCGCTGAATTCGCTTTGTCTTTTCTGATAAATCCTATTGCCTTTCTTCTGTCTTTTATATATTCTGTGAATTAAAAAAAAAATGTTTCACCAGTTTTAACACAGTTTGACGTTGGTGCAAAGTCTCCCCATATTGTGGTGCAAAGTTACCCCACGTGTTAAAAATGTTAACAAGTACTTACCAGATGATTTTAAATATAAACTAATTATCAAAATATATAGCCAAAGATGTGTAACTGGTACTAAAATGGTGACTTATCTGATAGTATTACACACGAATCGGTGGAACACACAATTTTTCAACACTAAACAAAACTGCAACAGATTGGTGTTATAAACAAGTCCCGTAAAGTTAGGTTTTGATGTAGAAATCTCCTAATCACTCTCTCACAAGATCTACAGATGACACTTCCATCTTGTGATTAACATGTTGCGCAGTTAAATTAGAAACTACACATATGGCTCCACGATGAATCTTTTTCGGACGTTGGTGCAAAGTTACCCCACGCGGTGCAAAGTAACCTCGTTTTACGGTATATATTAAAAAAATCAGAAATTTCGGTAGCGTCAGTACTTCTATAAATGATTAAACTCAATGCGATCAACTTTGATTGTCAACTATTTGGCAACGAATATCAAACACTTCTCCAACGCTCCTCAACAGAGTGTTATTATGTTTATTTTTGTCAGTATTATGTACATAAAATCGAACTTTATTTATTTTAACTTTGATTACATAATAATAACACGCAGGTAGCAGTTAGCAACCCTGCAGATGAGTGTTATATAGCTCTCCTCAATATGCCGATACGAAGATTCTCAGGCGGGCCAAGGTAGCAGGAGTATAACCATCCTGAAAGATTCACCTTATAATATATATATATATATATATATATATATATATATATATATATATATAAAACAATTCTCCAAATAAATGAATGCAGAGAAGACCTACTCGCGGGATAGAGTTATAAACTACATGCATACTATTCCAAAATATGCCCAGACCCATCACTAACAGAGAAAAATAAAGCAGGCATATTAAGGAACATCTACGCGAAAACGTCTTACCTTAACATAATATATATATAATAGACGAAATAAGTCCAGCGATCCCAGAACTCAACAATTCAATAAGCTGCTAGAACATAATCTAAATGGTACAGACAACATAGACTTTTATAGACGGTTCGATAAACGTTCGATAAACTTTCGATAAACCTTCGATAGTTAGAAACAAACACAAGATAACACGGCAAAACAGCCAGAATGGAGAAAATTAATTGAAACCGAAATCAACGATCTACAAGGAATGGTAAACTTAAATCATGAACATGCTTACAGAAACAGAAGTTAGAAAGTGTACTAGAAGGTACAAGTGACATTAACTATTCATCTATAAGAAAACAATTCAGAGTTTTCTAGATAACTCCAGGTATTGAAGGACAAGCTAAGACAGGCATGCAAGGTAAAAGGAATAAGACAATACAATTAAAGAAGAAAGAGACAACAACAGAATTGTGGGTTTGCAAACAACAAGCGGTTGTTCTACAGAAAACTAGAAAATACGGATATAAACGACAAAGGCCCTATTGGAAACAAGAAGCACTTCCACAGATACTGGGAAAATATTTGGTCTACTCCAACATATTTTAACAAGAACAAAGCCTTTTTTCGCTGTGGGGGAATGCATTAACGCACACCCGGCGCTTCTCGCCAGGTAGTGTGAGACTCGTCTTGTATTTCGGTACAAGGAATACCCACTAAACCCTAAACCCTTGCACTAAGCCCTCAGCGCGGAACAGATCTTTCATTTGCCTTCGGGCTGGAGCGTATAGACCTGTATAAGAATCCCATATTTAAAATGCCCAGAGAGAGAGAGAATACCTATCAGTAGTTAGAGACTGGTCTCAATTAGCTATGTCACATGAATTTTGCTTACATATATGTTAGCATATCACAGGTTGAAATTGTTACATTTGCTATAAGCATCAGTAAATTAGACTAGGATTAGCTTCCAAAAGCACCAAAAGTTAGATGATACATCATGTAAATAAATAAATAAATATATCACAGTCAAGAACATCGATGAATACCTCTAGATCGATAATAAATTTAAAAGAAAACGCTATTATAAAAGAGTAAATAAATAAATATATCACAGCTTAGAATATCAACAGGTAGTTAATAAATAAATAATAATTAATAAATGGTGACCCATGCCTATTATGCAAGACTTTGGTAGGCAGCGGGTACTTTCCAGCCACCTACCGCCCAGGTTGCCTTCTCGGGGCTTGTTACTCCCGCTCTTCAATTCTCCTCTCGAGGAATTCTTATTTTCTAGCTCATCAAACGCCATTCTTCGTGTAATATTTCTCCTTATTTATTTAGGAATATTGACGAAAACCTATGAAATGCCTGTTAAGGAGATTTGCGGTCGACGCTTTGAGGTGCATAATTATAGGATACGATACATTTAAAATACATACTATAATTCACATATTAAAATCTCAGGAATCATTTCTTAATTTATCTTAGTTTAAATTGTAGCAAAAGTTACCTTAGACGGGTGCCTCTAATATTCCTTAATAAAGTAAAATTCATTTTCTACTAGACATTTTTTACTATAAACAGAGACATATTAAGATCTTTGACATTCTGTGCTTATTGAACAATATTCTACAATGAACATGAGTCAGCTATTGTATATTATGTATATGTACAACTTACGCGGGAGAATCTGATGGGAAACACTGTCAAAGACCAACGACAGATCCAGGAAGGTAACAGTATCACAACATTCCATACTCTCCACTGTGAGGCTCACTATTGTATGCGTTGTTGAGCGACCGCTCTTGAATCCATACTGAGAGGTACTCTGTTTCTAGAAAACATATAAGCTGTTTAAGTAGATTTTTTCAAAAACCTTTCATTCCATAGGTTGATAGTTATTTCACTTCTATGTTGCCTTTCTTGAAAATAAGATTAACTTGTTACCACTTTGAAGCAATCCGGTAGTTAGTATCTCTATACTATCTAATATGTCTTCATTAATTCATCTATTGTTCTTATGTTTATTTTAATAGCACTCTATGGTAAGGAGCGTACTTTCAGTTATTACACTGCTTAATGTATATGCTATAACGTTAGTAGCTGTATTTGTATTACAGCAATTCGAAATAAATAATATTTCTTGGAATCTAATACAATCATAGTTCTTACAGTCCCCGTTTACCACTACATCACTTTGATCTACTAGCCTATAATTGTTTTCACTCTTTACAGATATTATAGAGCGATAATCTAATTCTACGTTTAGACTGGTAAGTTACTTGTGACAAAAATCTCGTTAGAGCTTCGTATGTCCGTTTTTATTATGACGAATAATTGTTGCAATTTTCTGTCGTGTGATTAACTGATTTTTCAACATTCGCGATTACTCGCAGACCTAACTATATAGTTGAGTAAATACTAGTCGCGTCCGGGTCGCTGTTATTAGGGACATGGCGCCTACAAAATAAATTAAATGAGCTGCAGCTGTGAGCAAGTCTATTATCATAATAATACAAAAAAAAGTACTGGGTTAAGGAGTGAATTTTAAGAAGAAATACTAATTTATTGAATGAAATAAAAATTAAAGATCCAGGACAGTTTAGAAATTCATTCAAATATCTGCACCATATCTTGATGAATTTTTAATTGAATCCAAAAATCTAATTTGTGGGAAATTGAAGGAAACTTACAGCAAGATTTTCTATATGAATCAATTTTAAAGAATAACAACATTATTATTTAGGTTTGGTAACGCAATTGTTGTATTGGCTAAATATATTACAGGTTGTTGGGAATTTATTATTATTATTTAATGTAATTTCATAATTATTTTTTTGCTTGTTCCCTTCTTCAAACTACCGATTACAGTGCAGTTTCAGATGTTTAGACTAGCATGTGATGGTGTCTGGAAAAAGTTCCGAAAGTCTATCGCAAGTCCTAATAAGCAGCGTCCGACAGCAACTCGCATGAGATTTCTCGCCAGTCTAAACCTAGTATAATGATGGAAAACTTCCAAGAACGTCCAAATGTGTATCAGCCGCCAAGGCCACCGTTTGGACGGTATAATTTTTAAATTTTAGAAAAAAACTTTCATATGTCTACATTTGAGAAATAAAAAGTTTTTAGTGATACCTGCTACTATTCTTTTTCAATACCCCCTTTAAATATGAAAGTTATTTCTGTCGCACTCAGTACTAAGACTGTTGTTTCATCCATACATTCTCGGAAAGAAGGCATAAAGTATCTTCGCTATTTGATGAATAATAAATTACTGATATTAAAATTTAAAAAAAAAAAACTTATCTTTATAGGGCTGTCAACCAAAGGGCTATCCGCCAGTGCTTAGAGGAGTTTAATCACCCGGTATTTACTTTAAAACCTAAGGTGGTTCGCGAATGGGATTTGAATACTAAACGAGACGAATTGAATCTCGGCCCTCTATACTACTGAACTGAACTGAATAAAAATATTTTTCTTTTTTTTTCTATTTTAGTTCCTAGAGATATTTACCTTACATACTTATTTAAGACAAAGGTATATTTCATTTCATATCACATTATTTTTTCTGAATATCAATACTTCCCCTGTTTTGTTATTGTTTTATAAGTTGGTATGCTAAGATTTTATGCTATTTTATGTTTATTTGATTTGTTATGTCTTACATTATGTATGTAACAGCTAATAGCCACATGCCCAATATAGTTGTAAAATATACACCATTGTTATTATATATTTTTGCACGATTATAATACAAAAAAGTCTGCACCGTGACAATGTTATTCACATTGCCGTGACCAGGATTCGAACCTGGGTTACTACGGCCACAACGTAGGGTCCTAACCACTAGACGATCACGGCTACCACAGACGATGTTGAATACATTTTAAATTTCTTCAAGCAAAACATGTTTGGTGAAAGGCGTTGACCTGTTCTGATAATATTGCATTCATATCTGTATCATTTCTTCGTACGTTCATTTTACTTTCACTAAACAAAGCAAGCCTGTTAGAGCCGTGATCGTCTAGTGGTTAGGACCCTACGTTGTGGCCGTAGTAACCCAGGTTCGAATCCTGGTCACGGCAATGTGAAGCACTTTGACATGGTCTTACCTTTTTGTATTTTCACAATAAATTAAATTATTAGCCCACGGTGAATTTTCACATTAGTAAAGCTGCGTGAAATCTAGAAATAGAAACAATTTTTGTATGTCAACACTAAATCTGTGATTATACATACATATTAAAATATTAGGTTTTGCTGACTATAATATGTGTCTAACGTTATTTTACTATATTCTGTACTGTGACTATACCTTGGATTTAAACAGCGAAAAACCAGTGATACATATTTATATCTAAGTGCTTATCGTCTACGGCATAGCTTCTCAAATTGTGGTACATTACGTTGGTACAGGAGGTACAAAAGATATTTCAAGACATTTCTTATGTAGAGCTACATTTTTCTTTCAAAAATGTAAATTAAATCAAGTCCAACGTATGTTTGAAGTTAACGAAGATAAACCCTAATATACCCATATTCTTGGACTTGTATTAAGAATTACAAAATATCATCAGGGGGGTAAAACATTTTTAGTTGTCTGTTTAAGTGGTACAACGTTTCTAAAGATTAAGACCCTTGGTCTACTACGGGGTACGATTAATATATTATATCACAAAATATTATCGCATGAAATATTGTGTACTTCCCTTATTCTGCTTTAACTATGCAGCATAACATAATATCAATTTCATTGAGTTCCACTGTTCATCGAAAAAATTTCTATATATAGATTTTAGATAAAATTTAAATATTAACTAAGATTATAAACGCGCAAGTTAAGTTTATTCCTCTTTCTTCCATTTTTTTATCAACTGTTACAATTTTATATTTTACATATAATAATTTAGTCTTATTTAAATATATTATATCTATCAGAATAAAATAATTTGTATTATTTAAATTTGACTTGTGTAAAATACTGTGTGTATTGTAAACACTAAATATAGATTATTATAATTATTTTAATTTTCATATCATTTGTGTCATACAAACAAAATTAATCTTTGCGGAAATATTCTTTATAATGCCGGCCTGATGATTTTAAAACAGTCTCTAGAAAATGTCTGTAACAAAATATGGTGCCATTTTTTCGGAAAAAGTACTGTATTTCCTACAAACAAATTTTGCACGTTGCTATTATTATTATTAGTGGTTTTAATTACAGGTTTTGGTGGAAATATGTCGAAGGAAAGTGCATGTTTATCAACTTTTAGTGTATTCAAAGTCGTTTTTTGAATTTATTTATATATTTCGTATGCATAACCAATATATATATATATATATATATATATATATATATATATATATATATATATATACAAAAAAATGATAATTTATTAATACGTTTCCTGAAGAAGAAATCCGTGTTAAGTATAAGTAATATTGCTTTTTTTACAGATTCGTGTTACA
The DNA here is from genome assembly GCA_963942505.1 of Lordithon lunulatus. Taxonomy (NCBI): domain Eukaryota; kingdom Metazoa; phylum Arthropoda; class Insecta; order Coleoptera; family Staphylinidae; genus Lordithon; species Lordithon lunulatus. The sequence goes on from OZ012666.1 coordinate 22,120,063, forward strand.
GACCCATGCAAAACTTGCCCTTTATTTTTCTAGTATCAGTTTGTTGGATTACAGTTGCCCATAAACAATTAATATATATTTACTATATTAGTTACCATGTGACGTTTTAATATGTAACGTAAATTTTAAGTTAATTACTAAAGGATGTACATTTTTATGAAAACACACGTGTTGGCCGTAGTTATGAAAATGTTTTACTCTTGCTCATAAAACCTAAGCATATTTGCATCTATTTTGATGCAGTGTTGTAAAACAAATAAAACTAAAATGTGCAGATAGTTAACAAATGCAGCCTCGTTACAGGCGCGAAAAGATGGACGACCGGACTATTAAACATAATAAAAGAGAAGAGCGTCTGCAATATATAATAAATATGAGAACTGTTTATTAAGTGATATGACAGGCAGCTAACATTTGTTCAGACCGTAAATTACGAGCAACGGAAATAAATTTTCGGAACGACGTATTTATTGTCCACACCTACAGTTTTCCAGCAATATTTGCCTCCGGACCACACGCGTGTATGTTCTATTGGGCGCGACAGATTTACAGCGCGGAATGATAATAATTGAGCGTATAAGAAATGACTTAAATATGCGTGTTATATTTAGTTGATGTGAAAATATCGCTGAATCTATGAAAATATAATAAACTTGAGGAGCACCTATTTAGAAGGACTTATAAAAACAATGTATTAAGACCCTTAATGATGACACATTACTTATTTATTTAGGGATCATCTTTCAGAAAGAGGGGTGCCTGCATGTTTATAAATTGTCGTGGTTATTACTTAACGACTTGTTTTGACAGCACGCGTGGAAACAGATAATTTTTCGATTGGATGCTGACTGCGAGCGACGTCCCTAGTATTCGTATTGGTTTTCTGGAAACAGGGTGGGGAACTTACTTAAGTCAAACATTAATTACCTACGGGAGCACAGACATAATGTTCCCGTTGCACAATTTAGACGCGATATATTTACCGGAGTACGTGCCTCCACACATATACGGGCTGCATCCGTATCTGTCAAACTTCTGGTTACCGCTGCCGGTAAAATTTCATCAACCTCGACCGGAAAAACCACCGTATTCGTACATTGCTCTTATTGCAATGGCAATCAGTTCATCGCCAAAACAACGACTCACACTCAGTGGAATATATAGATTCATAATGGATAACTTTCCGTACTACAGAGACAACAAGCAGGGCTGGCAAAATTCCATACGGCATAATCTCAGTTTGAACGATTGTTTTGTTAAAGTTGCACGTGATAAGGTGTCGCCGGGAGGATCAGAACAAGCTGGAGGGAAAGGGAGCTATTGGATGCTGGATCCGAAAGCTAATAACATGTTTGAAAAGGGAAACTACAGAAGAAGAAAAACTAGGAGGCAGCGTATTGCTGATTGCAGTCACAATCTATATCATCAAGTAAGTTCACCCATATATGTCCGTCGAATATTAAAAAGTACATGTGATTATAGTTTATTTTAAATATAAAAAATTCTATTGGGATTATAGTAAATACAAAGCTTTCAATCGTGTATCAATATGTAGTAGTACATATATTCAATCAATTTTGTTCAAATTAAATGGGGCTTACTTATAAATTATAACTACTACCGTTGATTGAAGTATTTATACTTCAATCAACGCTACTACTAATGGTAAATCACCGAAATGTTGCGTGTTATCACCTGCCACCAATTGGTCAATTTTGTAACGCAAGGGTTGCAAAAGCAATTTAAGCTCTACCGAATTCTGCATTTTGAGATTTATTATGAATGATAACAACTATGTGTTTTAAAATAATCCTAGTAATATCGTTGATTCAAGTATTATAATCAATACATCAATCAACGGTAATATTGAACAGAAAACAAAATATAAGGTACCAGCTATCTTAGTATATACATTTAAAAACATGAAATAAAAGCCATACAGTGGCGTTGTTTCAGATTATTTGTCATTTTATGGTTACATTGTTAATATAGGAAAACAAGCCAACCAAATTTATTTTGAATATACGATTCAGTATCCATTATAAAAAAACGGGTAAAATTCTTATATTTCTAAAGGATTAATAAAACGATTTTTTACTTACTTTTTGACTTCAGTTAAATTAATAAGCTCTCGCCATTTTCAAGCTTCTAAATGGCTAGAGCTTAGCCGAAACTTGTTGCAAAGTGTAACTGAATTGTGATAAAAAAAAAAGTAAAAAATTGTTTTATTTATCCTTTAAAATGAATTATCACAAAGTAGACGCCTTAACAATCCAATATTCTTATATTTCTCTTTTATTTTATAATTTTGAATTAAATATTATAATGATAATTCATTATATTACATTACATTGCCATCAAACGTGACTTAAGAACTGTTGATACCATTCCCAATTACGTTTATATGAATATTGCTATTGGCAGTCATATAAATATAAAACCGTAATATAATAAATAATTTGAACATGCCATGGTTGTAAATAAAGTAGTGGTAACAAATAAAAATCAATGTATATTGAACGTACAAGTAATATTGCATTATATTCCCTCAATATAATCACCAGCACAGTTTATTATTACCTTCAAAACAATTGATTCAGTTAAGTAAGGGTGTAGCTGTGGTTAGGTAAGGTTGTAGCTGTGGCGTTGAAATGGAGAGTGTCGTTTTGATATACATTGATTTCTATCTATGTTGCCACCACTTTATTTACAACCCTGGTATAATAATAATAATAAATCGTCTTTATTTTATTTTCAATTTTTAACTTACAATACAATTTAACATTAATACAATATAATATTGAAGAAGTAAACTGCGGTTTTCAGAGATTGTACAACTTATGCAAGATATCAAATCTCAGAATAATCTAGATAACATAAGTATAAATAAATATCACGCTTCAGTTATTTGAAATAGTATTATTGTCATTTGTCTATGGTTCTGTAGTTTTTACGGTAGATCTTAAGTTTTCATAGTTCATCAAACATAAATAATTTGTTTTATACCGCATTCCGAGTCTTGTATCTATGTTCTGTATTTCGAATTATCAATTAATCAAAATTAATAAATAATCATATACATCATGCACCTTTAACATCAATCGTAATGTGTGTAATGTTCGCCCATGTGCGAACATACTTTTTGCCGCCCTATTAAATTAATAAATATCTAAATTTTCAGAGAAAACAAATCATCCAAAGACTGTAAATAAAAAAAATATCTTGTCAATGTACTAGTATTTATAATATTTGATTTTATAGATGATTGATTATTAGTTAACAAAGACAATGTGATAAATAGCCTTATCACACATATAAGAATATGTGAATTTAAAAAAACACTCTTTTGACAAATTCATGCTTTCTGACGTTTCATGATCGATAAAAAGTAAGACTATTTAGCTTCCCTGAGCTATCGTTGATCGGAGATAATTTTTAATTATTTAAAGTTTAAGAAACTTCTATCATCATTCGCAATGAAAACTGTTAAAAAAAATTCTGGTAACAAAAAAAAACATAATATCAAATCGACATCGACAATTATTTCTAAAATCTGCAGAGGATTATTACATACTTCAGGGAATTTGTCTCGGTAGGACAAGTTCAACTAATTTGATTCCTTCCAAATCTCTTTTTAGCATATAATCTTTATATGACTGAAATTTGACAACCAGATCGAGACTTGCTATATTAGGATCCGCCACACTGTATCATCTCGACACTACAAATTTGCGCGGTATCTTTACTTGTCGTCTCCTTCCTCCTCGGCCCTCTAATACCAATTGGTGTAATCGGTAACACTCGTTATTCCTCATTATATGGCCTAGATATGCTAGCTTCCTTTTCTTCACAGTTATTAGTACTTATACCTCTTTCCCCATTTGTTCTAGTACTGACACCCATTTGTTCTAGTATTGACATCCGTTACGTCGTCGATTCATTGTATAGGTACTATTCTTCTATACAGCAATTTCAAAAGATTCGAGTTTTTTACTTGAAGCTTCAGTGACTGTCTATGATTCTATCCTATATAAAAGACGTATCATTTGAGAAGGGTAATCTTGGTCTTATTACTCCTGTCGTGACTCTTGAATAGTAACGCCATTCGTAAAAAGGTTGACCTAGCTTTTTCGATTCTACACTTGATTTCAAGAGAGTAGTCCCATTGATCATTGATAGTGCTATCCAAATACCACAAATACCTGAACTTTTCGACACTTTCTATTATTTGTTGGCTTACTAGATTCAGTTGTCCATATAGTGGTAGTTTTCTTCATCCTCAAATCGAGCCCGTATTCCTGGCTAGTCTGGACTATTTTATTCAGCAGCCTTTGTAGCTTCGAGGTTGTTCGCGAATACTATCGTATCATGAACGAATCTGATCTTGTTGGTTCTTTCCTCTGTTATTAATTCCTACCTCTATATCATGTAGTGCTCAGATGAATAAATTTTTCTGAATATATACAAACAAAAGCAATAGGATACACCCCTGCCTCAATCCTCTTAATATTTGTACGTCCTCAGATATTTCACCGCTCTCTTTGAGATGGGCTTTCTGATTGCAGTATAGGATTTTGATCATTACTTCATCAGTCTCTAGTATCTATACCTATGTTATTCAGTGTCTTTCAGTTTAATGTGTTGTACTCTATCGTACGCCTTCTGATATTCGATGAAACAGAAACAGTGTATTTTGCAGTTCATATTTCAACACCTTTGAAATAGAACTTTCAATGTAGAGCTTCTCTCGTACCAGTTGTACTTTTGCCAAGTTTTTATATTTTCTTGGTCAGCTTTTATTAGTTTTCTTTGTTCGTTGACCTATTTTTCCGGTGTTCATGTTTTATAAGTTCCGGCCGCTTCTTTCACTCTTCTGTGTAGGTTCAAGAGGCCGTGCCTTCTTTCTTGTTTCTCTATTTATTCACATTTTCGATTCATCCATTTGTCTTTATCTTTGCGAGTTAATTGTCTAATTTCCTTTTGTATGTTGTACTCTGTCATATTTACATAGCATGAGGTTTCACCATACTTGGAATATGGCAGGAAATTCAGGTTCACATCAATAATTTCAGCATCACTAATACAAATGTTGAAAAGTCATCGTTTCTTTTTTGAATGACATAATTTTGAAGATTTTTTAAAGTAATATACATTCAGCTAGATTTATTTCTCAATTGTCGAGAATATTACTTACTATATTTATTATTAAAACATAAATAATAATGTGCCAAAGAATGCCCCATATTTTTTGGTTTTACGTCTGGTGTAGAATCATTTATTATTTCAGTCAACGTATATTTGAGATAAAGGGGTAATGAGCTTATATCCTTTAGCCTACTTACCCACATTATATCACTGACATATTTCAGGGTTAAATTATCAATGTGTTTCTTTAAAACAGCTGTATGTGAATGCAAAACAAAATGAAATACTTCCTGAACAATTTAAAAAAAAAATTCTTCGCTACGATTTCTTGTATCACTTACTACCAAAATAGAAGCATGAGCATTGCAGGGATAAAATAGTGGGTTCATGTTGCTGATTAAACTCGCTTCTGCAGGCCGATAGTCTCAGGGTGGGTCGTGTAAGAAGAAGCCTAAAAATTGTTCATTTTAAATAATGCCTATTCATTAAAAATTTCTTCAATTTTAAATAAATTAAAAAATGGCACATGAAGAGTTACGTGGGTGTTTATCTAATTTAGATCCGCGTTTTGACAGATTTCCTTAAAAAATCAATTACATCCTTCTCGCTAATAAAATTATTACCACCTATGTGTATGTAAATAATGTTGATTAAATATTGTAATATTAAAAAAATGTGTTACACTATGATTTCCTTTATTCATATTAATAAGGTGCATTTACTTTTAAAGATATTTTTATTTGGTTTGCCGCGGACCAAATCTTCACCAGTGTCGTTGAAGTAAAAAAGTCTGCATTATTTTTAATAGTTGCAGCCAATAAATATATTGTTTCATTTTGGCAACGTTTTTGATCTCTACAGTTTACAATAAATTATCATTATTCCGTCCATATATTTGCGAATTGTCCATAAATGTAATACTGAGAAGTTAAATATTGTACTATTGCAATCATTCTTTTAATTATATCCCTCCAGCGTTCCTTTTCAATTTTAAATAAATTTAATTGTTTATCAAGTCTTAATTTTACGTCGCACCGCTCTTTAAATATTTATTATGTTTAATACTAACTTCCTATCGCTATGGGATTGCCCAGTATTCTTAATTTTTACACAGTACTTCTAACTATTTGACGGGAACAAAAAACACATTTGATAAAATACACAAGTTAATACTTTTGCTAATGTATCAAACTATTTGTTAGAAATAAGATTGGGTCAAGTACTAGGATAATAGAAGTCTAATCAAATGGATATAGAACCACCTTCATTCTAAAGATCTGCGTTATCCTCTTGAATATTCTTGTTTTTCTCGTATGATGACAATGCTTCCACATCAGTGTCCAGTTCGGTACCAACGTCAATATATGGTATCGGGTTATCAGTTTCAGATTTTGAGATGAAGAACCGGAATATTGATAGTGATTGTCTTTATTGGAACCAGTTTAAAGAAATTTTTCTAGAGACCGTTCTAAACGATTATTTCTCTGATTTTCTTTCTAATGATTGTACAAATCTCAACAAAACTCTACGGTTGTTCATTCTATATGATTTATAGGTGTCCAAATTATTAATTTCTTACATTGGTAAATTCTTTTTGTTTACTTCTGTTGGTTTAATATCAGCTGTTATTCTTGTTGGTTTTGCAAGTTTTCTGAATCTAAAACGGAAATAACCCACCCGAGTCATGCGTCTCGTGGCCGGCCCCTAAATTCGACGTCCATAGGCGGCGCCCGTGTTTAAAAGCCATTGTCATACTAAGTATTTGGCAGTTGTAGCCTGTGATATCGGTTGGTCGTTTATTGTTACCCTTAATTGGTGTATTTTTCTGTACGTTTAATATTTATGTGGCATAATTTGCTTTGATTCAGTTTTATTTGGCCTGTATTTTCCCATTTGCTGATACCGTTTACATCTTTTTGAAGTTTTGGAAGTTGACTCTACCTTTTCCTCCACTCCCATCACTGCAATATATCGAAGGTTGACCATGTTGCTTAGCCCGTAGGGAGGTCACTGGTATACAGGATGTAGAATATCGGACCCAATACGCTGCCTTACGGTACCACTGCGTTGAGCAATGTTACATTAGAATAAGGGTCAACGTAGTTGACTTAAAAATATCTTTTCTGTGGGCAGGACTTTATTAGTTGACAGAAGTCAGAGAGGACTTAGCCTGTGCCACGCCTAAGAATACTGTAGCACAGGCCGTTTTCTCTCCAAGCGAGCTTTTAATTACATTGATGATTATGCACACTTGGTCTACCGTTGCGTGCTCATTACGGAACTCAAATTTATGCAGTGGTATGAGTCCCTTTACTTCGATAGTTGGCATTAATTTCTTCAGGACGAGTTTTTCGAATAATTTTGATATGGGTTATTAACAGGAAAATCGGTCAGCAATACTGTGCATCATAGTGGTCTTTTCCTGGGGATCATGCTTATATCCGCATATTTCCAAATTCTTGCGACGTCGTTTATTATGTTAATTAACTTTTTTGAGAGCTACATCAGTGGTTCGCCGTTTATAAGGTTAAAACCTGGTGTTTTCGTTGGGCTAAGTTTAGTTATTTCACCAGCGAGAATGGTGGAAGAAGTACTAAATGCAAAGGGATAATGTATGCGGTGTTTGTCAACTTGAAAGCGGCTTCGGAGGAGGTTAGTCTGATTGTGGAGAAAACCAAACGGATGCTGTTTAAGGGGGAGGATGGGTAGAGTTTAAATGAAAGGGGGTAATGATTAAGAGCGTGGATAGTTTCAATTATTTAGGTTTTTGGTTTCACTACAAAGGTGGCTATATGAAATATGTGGAGTGGGTGCAAGCAAAGGCGACGAGGAGAAAATGGGAACAATGATGACGGAAATATAGGTATTGCTTGTAAGATATGCAATGCGTACGTGAAGCCGATAGTGCTTTACGGAGTGGAAGTATGGGGTGCGAGAGAGTGGTATTTAGTGGAAAGGGAGCAGGCATGGTTTCTGAAGAGGCTGCTGGGACTGGATAGATCGGCCCCTTTACCGAATGAGTATGTGGTGAGAGACGTGCGGCCGGGTAGTAAAGTTCGAGGAAAGACTGCAGGAGTTAGAGGATGAAAGACTAGTGCCTGTGGTGTGCATGTGTGATTGGGATAGGACAGAGAGCGTGTGGAGTAAGGATATATGAGAGATTGATTGGGTATGTCTGAGGTGTAAGTATATATGTTCTTATTTTCAGTGTATAAACGAACAAATGATGCCTAGTTTCAACATTTTCAATTAGAATTAGGTTTTTGGAAAATAGGCTATGGACGGCCCTCGTTTACTTATTCCATTTTCAGGTAATACTGGTTTTGTGATTCTATCTCAAAACATATAGCTGTAAGCCGACAGGAGAAAAAGTACAATTTCTGAACCCGCCGTTTCCGCCTTAACAAGGGATTTTGAGATCTATCTTTACAAATCCGATGTCCGATCTTAAAAGAATGGCGGACAATAAAGTCAATTTTGCAAATTTGATTAAATTACAAAAAATTTATTGACATGCATGATCAGTGAAAAATTAAAACTAAATTAAACTCGACACACTATTTGAAAACGACGATTTCATGACGAATGAATGCCAGACTGCGAAACGGAATTAGTAAATCGTCTAAAAAGCGTTTAATTATTTTTCTGCAATCATATGAGCTTCGCTTTGTTTAGCTACGTGCAAACTAACTAAGATGCTTTTAGTACATTTTTATCATTATGACGAAACATTGCAGGATTTAAACAGCTTACTCACATACGACACAAAGCCCATTTATCTCATTTTTTATCACCAATACAAGTAAATCCAAAATTCGAATAATTTTCATCATACTTTCGCTTTTATTTTTTGGCTTCTCTAGTTGTGAACGTAGGTTAACGTTCGAGTTGTAATATTGAGTCCCGGAACTCCTAACGCGTTTGAGTGAAACCCTACCGTTCCGCGGAACACGGGTTGAAGAAGACTGCTTTAGTCCTTACATTGGTGTTTTTTAGGGCTCTCCTTGTCTCTGCATCATACGCTTTTGTCTAGTCTATGAAATGTAAGCGCAACTCTCTACCTGTGATAATTATCTCTTTCATTCGCAGTTTTAAGCAAAATACATTTTCCATGCATGATCGGCCTCTCTAGAAACTACGTTGTTCCCCTACTTCAGCTACCACATATTTTGTTTCAACGTAGTACTCATATATACAAGCTGCTAAATGTTGGCGTTACCGTTAATCCTCTTTTATTTTTGTACTTGCAAGGATGTTCTTTCTTTAAGTATAGATCACATAAACTCCTATTTTCCATTCTTCAGGAACTTTATTTTCGTTGATAGATGTATTTAGTACTTTTGTTATAATTTCATTAAGCATTTTTTTACAATTTTTTAACATCTAAGCTACATCCTCCGATCCGCTTGCCTTTACATTCTTTATGTTCTTTATTGCTTTCTAGACCAACTCTATTATAAGTAATGGGTTCTCAATTCACCGTAATATTTATTTGTTCTTCGATGCAAATTGAGGTCGATTATAGCCGTAATACTCTGTACGGTATTTGTTCCTGGGGTATTTGCCTCTTGTTTGTTCGTATATTATTAACAAACCTTCATGCTTCGCCCCAACCGCCAACCAGGAGGTCCAGGTAATTTTTTATTTATGGGATTTTAGGATCTTCATGCCCTCGAGACCGTTGGCCGTTTTCACCTGTAAAGGTAAAGGTCTAGACAAGGAACTCTACGGGATACTATCAGTCGAAGTCAGCTGATCCCTGTTTTTTGAGAGGTTGATACTGCCCCCTCCTCCTTTCTTATCCGGGATTGGGACCAGTATTGGCGGATTGAATCATATTGCTGATTCTGCAATAATTAAATTGGATATGTAAATAACGTGTTAACTATTTAAAATTAATTATTACGGCCCTGATTTTTTCTAAAGGTATTTCTCGACTAATTATCATTATAATCGTTCGTCCATTTATTATTTTCGTTTTCCACTCTTCACTAAAAAGTTATTAACAATTTAAAATTTAAAATAAATTATTACGGCACTCATTGTTTAAGGTATTTTGCTACTAATCATCCTTCGAAGTGTTTGTCTATTTACTATTTTAGTTTGTACAGCCATTATATTTGTTCTGTCTTTACTCTTCACTAAAAAGTTATGGACAATTTACATACAAATATTCCGGCACTGATTTTTTCGGAGAATATTGTTTTCTAAAGAGCATTAGAACTTTTGACCATTTATAATTATCGTTGCACATGTCTCGAATCTCTTGAGAGACGATTTAAGAAAGCTTACAGGAATTGTAACGGGTCATTGTAGGGCTAGTTATGGTTGGCACTCCAGCTTAGATCTCTCAGTACATATTTGGAGTTTTACACCACTGTGGAATGGATGGAAGAATGACAGCTAGAATAATAACTGGGAGATGCACAAAGGACCCATACAATAGACTAAGTGCAGTCTGCAACAATCAATCACATGGAGGTTATTACACGTCCTGCTAACTATAATCTAATATTATGTTTAGTATTATATTATATATACGGTCGATATTTTTCAAATCTAAATTAATGTGCTTCTAAAGGGTGATTCATTTCGAGGTATAGAACTTTGAATATAATAAAACACAGAAAAATAGTTTTAATGGCCAATTATGTGACTTTTTTTTTAAAGATAATATATGCCATTAATTAAAATAATTAAATATGATTTCGGACATGTCGCGGCTGGCGCTTAGATGGCGTAATCGAGAAATGGACCTGTCAACTGACCACCTTCGTGTGATTTAACACCGCTGGAATTTATATTTTCTTTTGGGGGTATGTGAAGTCACTTGTCTACGTTGATAAGCCAGATGCTATTGAGCACTTGGAACACAATTTGACGCGTTCTTGCCAAAATACGACCAGAACTGTTGCGAAGACTGATCGCAAATTAGACTTCCAGATTACGCCAGCCGCGGCGGCAACATGTTCGAAATTATATTTAAACGTTAATGGCATACAATTATCTTTCAAAAACAGTCACATATGTGGCCATTAAAACCATTTTCTGTGTTTTATTTAAATTTAAATGTTTATACTTCGAAATGAAACACCCTTTAGTTAAGAAAACATATTACTATCATACAAATTATTAAGAATAAGTATCGTAACCGTGTAAAAAATGTCTTCTGAAATCCTCTTTATTAGTTTCCCTGATCATTTTAAGACCATCTCTGGAAGATATAGGTCCGTCGTCTGTCCGTCATTCGTCGGCTGTCTGTTATCCGTCGGGACAATTTTTTCCTCCACGTTTTCGAAAAAGAACTACTGCCTATTTTCAAACCAACTTTTGCAGGTGGCTATTATATATCTCGCGTAATTTCGTCTGTTCAGCAAATTGTGTCTAAAATTCCTATTAATTATTTCGACTATTTTATTATAAATAAAAAAAAACTTTGTCAGAATTGACACTTTACCTGTATTCCTGTTTTGAAAAATATAAATTCGATTCAGGTAAAGTGCAGGTTTTAATAAAAAATATCGAGGTCAATTAAAAAACGAAAAAATCTGTATTAAATAGGAATGCAAAGAAATTTTGAATAAAAATCTCATAAAATGTAAAAATAATGGAAACTTTAAAAGATAAAAAATATCAGTTGCTACTATCTTTTTTAAATTAGAATTTGGTTGTATCTCGAATACATTATACACTTTTTGTATTGTGAAATCGGCAGTACCTCACCAAGTGATCGTGAAAAGGGGATATAGATACAAATCGACCACCTGCAACTGCATCATGGACTTGAGATTTGGGATGGGTTGGGTTGGGTTGGGTGGATGTACATTTGGAATGCCAATAAAGGTCTTATATTACTATTTGTGGAGATATTAGATTGATTTCAAATAATTGTAATATTAAATAATTAATAAATATTCTTCAAGGAGAGATCATAAATAGGCAAAGGAGTTAGAAAACGATGGAAATGGTGACGTGGACGGGATGTTATATAAATAGATATTTGATGTTTTCATTAATGATGTTTAGATTTTTTTATATTTATTAATCAAATATATAAATTATAATATGTAACTCTTGTATAAGGAAGATATTGTTAACCCGAAATAACCGCCATGTTATTTTATATCAAGTACAAATTTAAATTACGCTCAAATTAAAAATAAAATAATGAGAAATGGAAAATGAAATGATAAACTAACGGAATCCTAACAAATGGAACCAATTAAAGCGAATCTAATCGAATCAATCCGAGTCAAATCAATTGTTTGAGACATTAAATTTTGATATAATATTAAATAATTAATTCGGAAAGTGATGTGCATCACCACTAGATATTTTTTATTACAAATATCGTTTTCTTATCGCAAAGGTAATTCTTCCTTAACCTATTTTTGTATTTTGTAGGAAGACAAAGAAGCCGATCTTCTTCCTATGTCAAATTCACCCGGTTTATCATTGATTTCCAAATTTTGGTCTAGAAATTAATTGGTTAAGTATATGTAGGGCAGGAAATCTTTTAAATGATTTCCATTGAAATTCCAGAACATGTAAATGTAATTTTTAATTAGAAATGGCAAAGAAAAGCAGTTACATTTTTTATTTTAATTGAATTATAAATGGTTGAATAGTTAATTGAGATTTTCGTTGGTTTTATTTAATTTATAATAATTTGTAAAACTGCTAACTTGTCGTCTAGCTTGAATCCTTATCGCGTCCATTAGGAGTTTAAAAGTGGAGGTCTAACTCTGTACAGTGAAACTAGTACGATGCTTTAATTTTTCAGAAAAGATGAAAGAAAAGCATTTGAAGCGCCATTTAAATGGAACTCATTTGAAATACCATCTATTTCACAACAAAGCGTTTCAAATGCTATTTGAAACAATTTCGTATTTTACAGTTTAGATGCTGTTTAATAAGCATTTTTACGCATTTTAAAATATTAAACTAATATTTATATTGCATTGTATACTACTATGCAGCACAACCTATGAGTTTTATCAAGCTGCAACTACCCCTTACCGTTATATTTTTATACACATATTTTTGTAAATAAGTTTGTGTTATATTCTCATGGATGAAACTGAAAATCAGAGTAGTGTTTACCATATACGACGTTATACAAGTCAGAACACCAAGTATATATTGATCGATTTTAATGAACTTAACATATATTGATATTTGTGACCCGTCAAACGAGCTTATCCGGCTTCTCGTAGACCGGATATTCTGCCACTGAGGCGTACAGGAGGCATTATTTCAACTTTAATGTGTTTACTTATTAAGCTTACAAATATGTTTTATATTGCCATTTAAGTAACTAATGCCAAATTAAAAGAAAGAAACATATATTGATATTCGTGAGCCGTCAAACGAGTCCGCGACAAAAAAGCCCGCAACATTTTGTCGCGGGCTGTTTTGTCGATTCACCATTGATATTGATACCCAACTCAGTCGGCTAGTCGCTTAGTTAGAGGCATCCGCCTCGTACTGGGTACTGGGGAGCTCAAGCCCGTTGCGGACGAAATTAATTTCACGAATCACCGTTCACGGCTTTTTAGAGGTTTTCTGTGAAGTTAAGGTAAATACCGAGTTATTAAACTACTCTGAGCTCAGCCCTTACCAGTGAAAATGCCATCGGGCTAATAGCTATAAAGATAGACTTTTTTTATGATATTGATAACATAATTTCTAGCTTGCCTTGGCGTGTTAATGAGAGCCATGAAAATCGTATACCAGTCCCACACATCATTGATTGTTATTCGTTAGTTTCTTGTGTTTGTTGATATTTTGATCATCGATATATTTCTGGCAATTTCATTAAAATCGTTCAATAAATACTTGGTGTTTTGATTTATTTGAAAGGCATATATTTTATATTTTTGGCCATTTAAATGTTTATATTTAAATGGCTCTAGAATTTGTTATAGAGTTAACATTTGCTAAAAATATAAAATATATTCAAATTATACTGAAATCCATTTATATTTCTAAATAAGTGTAATATTGTATTTATATGACTATTAAAATTAGTATTTATCTAACAATATCTTTTTATTTTACAGGAACAAGCACGGTCGTTGGTAAACGAGATGACCGTCACGACCGAAGAGAGAATGCCGCGCAAAAATTCCAGCATGTTTACTATAGAAAATCTAATAAAACCAGATGATGCTGTAAATAAAACTTAATTAAATAAATAAGAGCAGTTGCCATGCTTTGATGTTGGAATTCTTTTTATAATTTCAATTATTTACACTGCATATTTATAACTCACAATTTTTATTGTTATTAGAAGTAAACGGAAAAGATATAAATGGTGTGTACATAGATTTCAAAAAAATATATAGCTTTAAATTGTATACAATTGTGTTTGTGGTAGTTATTAATGTTATTATTGTAAATATGTGAAAGTATTATTAAAATTACAAAATACCAAAGAGTTCTTATTCTCTCTTATTCAATATTCATGAACAATTTATTTATATATAAATCTTTATATTATAATCCTTATATTATATCTAAAAAAGGTAACACAAATCAGTCGATAAAGCATATCATTTTTGCAACACGAAATCATTTCTCAATGGAATAACTAGGGATATATCAACAGTGGAAAAGTTAAAGGTTGAAAACCTAAAATTTTGTCTATTTCTGATATTTAGAGCTTTTATATAAACTAATTTTTATTAGTTTATAAAAAAAAACACCAAAATTCATAAACAAAAATGAAATAACAAGAGAAAGGAAGATACAAATATATAATACCTATATTACCATATGGATGCGAGACATGGACATTATATAAAGCACAAAAGAGCAAAATACAAGCAATGGAGTATATGAGGAGAGTTAGAGGAGTGACCAAAAAGAACATGAGGAATGAGGATATAAGAAGAGATTTAAATGTAACGCTAACAATAAAATACATAGAGGAAAGACAATTAGGATGGTGGGACACATAATTAGGGTGTCAGAGACAACACCTGCCAAAAGAATATGAAGAGCAAAAATAATCATAAACAAAAAAAACGAAGACCAAGAAAAAAATGGAATGAAGCTATATCGGAGCTATTAGAAAGGAAAGGAAAACACTGAAGAGAAGCAAGAGAACTAGCAGTGAACAGAATGGAATGAAAAAAATTACAAAAGAATAGCGGAAAATCAAAACCTTTACACCACACTGTGGTAGAAAATGCCAGTGGATATATTATAAACTAATTTTTATATAGACAATTCTCGATGTGAGCTCGTAAAATTATGGAATTTAGGTTTACTACCCTTAAAAAACACTAATAAGCCAACACATTCCATTATTAAGGCGAATCTTCGAGAATGTCGTTCGAGGATTCGAGCTGAAAATCTATCCCTAAAACGCATTATGAGACTAACGGAACTGCTGCTACTTCTTTTGCGGAGTGTACAAGCCGTCGCCCCAGGAAAAACTGGAGTGATGCGCACCGAGAAATAAATTTATTTCGAAATAATGGAGCATTTTGTGATAATTGCGCGGATGACTATTAATTATACTACTGTACTTAAGCATTATTAAGTTATATTTATCAAAACTTGAAATATGAAATTACAATCTCTTAGAGAAATTTCTTTTGAATTTTGATTATAAATCAATATATTATTTTCTGAAGCAAATATTGACTACTTTTGCATATTTTTTACAACTATTTCGAGACAAAAAATTAAGATGAAATTTCGTCCTAGCAAAGAATCAAATGATTCTTAGACTTGTGAAATATCCAAACATATTTTCAGAAAATTATAAAATTTTGACTAGAAAAAACCGCGCGATTAGGTCAACATTGAACCGTATTTCGTCTTCCGAGGTTTACCTTAAATGAACAGATCAATATTAGCAGTATTTAGAAACTCCATAGCAACACGGTATGCGGACGCTCTTGCTGAAGATTGGAATTTCTATATCTTGCAGATATGGCAGTAATACTGGTTTGAAGCACGTTGTTAATGTATCGATTTACATTTAATGTTCCCTGAATAACTATTAGAGGAAATCTGTTTTCATGGCAGATAGCTCCCCACCCCACCACCACACCTTGAGTGAGAACAGTATGTCGTTGTACAGAAAACAAAATTGCAAATTGCGTCTTTCTCCAGGGCGTCTTCTAACCAATATGAGACCATCATAAATAAATTCACTACGATGCGGTACTATACAGTGGAGTTAAAGGTAAACAAAGAAATGGTCGGTATGATCTGAGCCCAAAGATTGAATTCTTTGATGCGTCGATCGTAAGGAGATTTGATGATCGATTGATGAAAAACGATCCCGAAGAGCCAGAAGCCGAAGTGCACGGCAACATCACGAATTGATAATCCGGCTTCTCATTGACCGATTATTCGTTCAAACTGAGTTAACTGATGGAAATTTGCACGATGTCGTACAGGAGGTATTATTTCAACTTTAATGAGTTTACTTATTTATGCTTACAAATATGCTATATATTGATATTTAAGTAAGTAATGCTAAATGAAAAGAAAGTGTTTTTATTTCATTATCGATGTCAATTTGATTAATCTTTATTGTTTCTTGCTGAAATTTCCATCGTTTCTTAATAGGAATAAAATCCATATTTACTGAAATTTTTATCAACATACATCAACGTTTATTGGGTGTTCATTTATTTATGGCGGCGAGTATATTTTCGGGCCGTGCCATCTTAAAGAATTCAATTTCCATGTTTGCTTTGCCAATCATAAAAGAATTGCTTTAAAATCTGAACACTTCAATAAAATGTAAGCAATGAGATGTTAGGCTATTTTCTAGCCAATTGAGATATTCCGTTATCTTCTGGGGTACCGCCAAGGATATAAAATGTATTTTCACAATTCGAAAACATATCATAAAAATCATGTTAAATTGAAAGGTCAGGGGTATCCGCTGGAAACAATATCCTTACCCTACGTTCATCTCTAATATTTTGACATAAGAATAAAGATATACGCAGCCCATATACAATTGGACATGAACATACAACTAAATATTCAACAGACTGTAATCCAAAACAGGAACTCACAAGGATCAGAAAAGGAGCGATATACAATTGTATAAAATTGTGCTGCGCTCTTGCAATCATCGCATTCGCATCACTTTTTAAAACATGGTTAAATTGAAATACTAAATTTTTTTTTGCTTAAAAATTAAATCATTCCCCATACAAGGCGCAAAATGCATTACGTGAGGTTCCAAAATGTTTGGCCTGTTGCAGGTGTCCGAGGAGTTAAATTGAAACCACCTAAACGATTTATTATGGTAACATATATGTTGTTGCCTTGGAGCCGTAATCTGAAAACTTTCCCTTAATTTTTGCATCAACAAAAAACGATCTTTTGCATTTGTGACTCGTTTTCTACCTTGTTCTGGCATTGTGTGTGTATGGGTTTCCCGATGCCTATTCAAGATTCGGATTGGTTTACACCAAATCGTTCACTGATATAACGCTGACTCCTACCTTCCTCTGCAAGAGTTGCTATTCGAACAGCTTCTTCAACACTCAAATTGTGATTCTAACGATTATTATTATTCATTATTCACTATTTTACACTTCACGTCAGTAATACGAAACAAATCTAAGACGAAACAAATATAAATCAAACTGATTTATTGTGAAAATGGTAATAAGTCAGTTTTTTTAATTTATTGACTACAGCTTTGGGTCAAAAAACAAAAACTACTGTTCAAACACCGTACTAGGTAAGCTTGTTCATTATACATAGTTGAAATAAAAAATTAACCATAGATTTTAATTTTAATCGAGTTATTAAGAGTGATGCGTTAATTTCTTTAACCAGTGTATAATGTAAAGTTTACAAAAAATAGAATTTTTAATTCAAATGGAACCATACACAACGAATTTTATGGATGCTTTTGAATATGATTGCTATAATTATCTACATTTCGGAAGAAGGATACATAACGACACTTTCTAATAATTAGCCTTCTTTAAATTATGAGTTCATTTTAATATTAATATTTTCATTTTTAAAATTAATGTTATTAACAAAGTGTATTGCGCACTGTAAATTATTTAACAAGTTTATTTTCGTTTGGCACAGTTCAAACACAGGGTTGTGTAATTTAAAACAATGTAAACTATCTATTTATAAATGAAGCAATCTGGTGGAAATAGAATATGGTGAATAGGGTATAAAACGCAACAAATGTAATGCTGTTTGAAAATCAAAAATAAGAAAAACGCCCAATGTCAGGTTTATAAACGCGGTCTTTTAATAAATGGCGATTGGTTTGTCTATTATAACAAAGGTGGCGCGGTATGTACGAAATAATGTTTTTCAATTATTCTTTCAAGTTAACTTTATTAAGATCTTTAATGGTAGATGTCCATAGCGATATTACTATTGAATAAAATTAGATTTATTAAATATTTTGTATTAATTTAGTGTCAGTATATAGAGATATAAGAACATAAAACATTAACCATAATAAATATAACATATAGAATTATGATACAGAAAAAGATGCTATTAATTAAATTATTACTATTAATATATAAAATACTATTCAATAAAATCTATAAATAAATAACTAAAACTAAAATAACGTTGAAAATTTAAAAATTTAAAATAAAAATTCGTCCACTTTATGAAAAACATCCTTATAGACTGGCGAAATAAATGAATGCATCACTTTTTAAAATATAGTTAAATTGAGATTCGATTTATTTTTAAATTAGTACCACTCATTCAAGATTTCACTTAGTACTAATGAATGAAGGTAAAAAAATTAATAAAGTAATAATAATAAGACTAAATTTTCAATAAATTATAAAAAAACTTTGAATGTGATTAAATAGCTTAAATTTGGTATTTTTGCCACTTACTTGAATTATTGCCTCACAACGATGACGCATACTGCCAATTAAAGTTCTAATTTCACCTTGGCCGATATCTTTTCAAATTTCTTTTAATCTTTGTCCAAACTGTTGTTAGTTGTTTGGGCGACGAGGAAGTGTTCTAAGTCGTCTGCCCATTTTGTCCCACAGGTGTTCGGCTTAAGGTCTGGACTTCTAGCTGGCCATCGCATAGTTTATTTCCGTAAGATACTGTACAGTACAACAGTATAATAATAATTTATTATCGTTTATCGTATATCTGTGATTTTTAGTCAAAATGATCATAGATGTACGATAATTATCGTATGTCTGGTAACACTGGTCCAGATAGAAGTGCCAGATGTAAACGTGCCTCAAATGAAACATAATTTTATCAATATGGCATCCTTATATCTAACTGCAATTATTTTAAATTCTAGTTGACAAGTTTGGGGAATGAATAGCCAAAAATATTTACCTCAGAAGAAAATTATGAACCCTAACATCTAAGTAGCAACATCTGCAAAAACTGAATGATCGTAGCTTATATTACTTTATAATTTTCGTTTTGTTGATTGTGTGTTTTCTTTTCTTTTTATTTCCGTGTCCCAACAGGTTGCAAGTCGCATCCCAATAACCAGCTAAAATACTCTAGGCACGTAAATTAAGACCAAACTGTCTATTCGAATATTCCAGTAGAATATTTATACGAGCTTTATTTATTTATATGAATATAAATTATAATTTATTATGTATTTGTGAAATATAAAAATAATAGCACATATAAAAGAAGATTTGCAAACTATTTAGGAAGTACAAGCAATGAGTAGATAAACAACATCAAACGGAATGCATAGCACCTGAATGGGTCAAGAATTTCAAGAGTATATGTAATAGGGAGCACCACCCAGATTGGAACCACCGCTGCAGCTAAAGAGCAGACGATAAAGGACTCCACTGATTTATTAGCCAAGATGAAATAAGGCTCGAAATTAAGAATCACAAAACAAGCTAGGCACCAGGCGAACTATTATTACCAACGAACTTTTGAAATATGGCAGCGACAAACTATAAGCAAAAACTTCTATTCAGAAAAATCATTGAATCTGAACAAGTGCGCTCAGCTGGAAAAACATAATCACCATACCAATCTTAGAAAAGCTAAGAAAATTGACCATTCAAATTACCGAGATGTTACTATTCACAAAATAAAATTTCTATAAATAAACGATTGAATAACTGTAAACGACGGACAGCAAGGATTTCGACAAAATTGATCAACAATAGTCTCAATATTCACTGCTAGACTAATATCCGAGATAGAAATAGAGTTCGTAAACCCTATGCTTTGTTGACCTAAGCAAAGCATTCGATAAGAACAGAATTGCTGATATGATTGAATAACTAAAAAATGGGGATCGGGTGAACATAATTAGAGACACAACACTAACAATACAACAATAAAAGCAAAATTCAAAGTAACACTGAGCGTATGTGTAAGCGATGGAATAAGACAAGGCGAAAGTTTGGGTCCGACCCTATTTAACATCATAATGGAGGACATAATAAAAAAAAACGAGAGTGAAGGACGTTAAAGCGTAATATCGAATGGGAAACCAGACATTCAACAACGCAGACAACGCAGACGAGCAACGTCTTCTGCAGACATTCTCGTAAACAGCAAGAGATACAACCTCGACATTATCGATAACAAGTCAGATGCAAACTACTCAACAATGAGGTAATAAAACAAGTGATGAGCTATACCTACCTTGGAGTAGAAACATCAAGCGATAAAAACTTTAAGGAGGTTCGAGCAGCCATCAACAAGACTCGACGATTATCTGGAGCACTAAACAATACAATCTGGAGAAACAAGCACATATCTGCAAAAGGTAAAATCCAAATATACAAGAGCGCAATAAGACCAATTCTCACGTATGCAGTTGAAACAAGAGCCGACACACAGTGAACAAACAAGCATTAAGAAGGACCGAAATGGGCACTCTAAGAGCGATAAAAGGAGTCCAGGTCAGGAGGTTTACGATCAGAGCGGACCCACAGGATGTCCGTTAAACATGTGGAACGGATGGCGTCGCAGTGGATCGTCAACAGGGCCATGGCACAAAAACCCAACAAAACGAGACCCCTTGGAAGACCACCAAAAAGATGGGTAGACCCTTAGACATCCAAATCACAGGAGACTAAGGATTGAGGAGAATCTTTAAGACTGAAGCACATAGTGCCTATAATGAAGTTTAAGAAGAAAACGATTTAAATACAATACAATATTCTTTGGATGCGCTGGCGCCGTGAAGTAGTTATCAAACGGGTGTTCGAATTCCGCTGGTACCATTTGTTATTGGGATATAATAAACGACACTTTAGAAAACTCCAAGTACCAAGTAATATCAACATTGCTTGTATAAGTTTTATTGTTGTAGACTAAATTACCTTCCACTGTTTTGTTTCAGTATATGCTAGACGACAGCATAGTATTCATAAATGCAACTAATCTGTTTTGTAATCTAGAATATAAATTAAAAATAGTATGTAGCATACATAGGTTACGTAGCATACTGTAATTTATAAGCAAATTAACTTAAGCTTTGGGATAGAAAGTGAATACAATTTAACCGACATTCGCATTATGGCGCCAAATTCTAGGTCCCCTCCTGTTGAATCTGCACACGAGTGAGTTGGAGGAGATGATACGGAGAGAGCAAGCGGAAAGGGACGTGTTGGGTAGAGCTAAGTTTGGCATATGCGGATGTATTGCGTGTAGCCAAGAGAGTGGAAGGAATGCAAGAGATGTTGGAATGAATGTGAAGCTACTTTGATAGGATTCATAAGAGTGGAAAGACCAAATGGATAATGTTTAGGAGTAAGATTAGGATGGGTAGAGTTAAAGAGCTGAACCAGAAGGAAAGAATGATTGAGAGACTGAATGGGTTTAAATATTAGTGCGTTTGGTTTGACTGCGGAGGCGGGTGGGGTGCAAGCAAAAGTTAGAATGGCTGGCGGGTTAGCGAAGCGAAAATGGGAATGTATGTGCGATAGTAACTTCGTAATGGCGTGTAAGATTTGGGATGCATGTGTGAAACCAATATTGCTGTATTGAGTGGAAGTTTGGGGACTGCGAGAGTGGGATGTAATATAAAGGGAGCAATGATGACATGCATAACACATGAAGAATGGGCCAAGTATTTCAAGAGTATATAAAACAGGGAGCACCACCAAGATATCAAACACCGCTGCAGCGGAAGAGCAGACGATAGAGGACTCCACTGGTTTATTAGCCAAGATGAAATAAGGCTCGAAATAAAAAATAAAAAAACAAGGTAGGCACCAGGCGAAGTATCATTACCAACGAACCCTTAAAATATAGCAGCGACAAACTCTAAGCAGAAACTTACATCCTATTCAGAAAAATCGTCGTATTCGAACAATTGTCCTCAAGCTGAAAAAACATAATCACTATACCAATCTTAGAAAAGGTAAGAAAACTAACCCTTCAAATTACCGAGGGATTAAATTACATTGTAAAACTATTCACAACAATACTGGCCCTACAAATAAACGACCCAATAACTGTAAACGACGGACAGCAAGGATTTCGACAAAATTGATCCGAGTTAGAAATAGAGTTTGTAAACCCGCCTCTCTATGCTTTGTCGACCTAAGCAAAGCATTCGATACGAACCGAATTGCTGATATGATAGGTCTCGAAAGAACAACACCTAGAGTGATACTGTTACGTGAGATGAATCGGATGAGCATGTGGTGGGAGTCGTGTGTGAGGGCTGTGAAGTTCGAAGAAAGATTACAAGAGTTGGGTAAGGAGACATTAAACGCGTGAGCTGCGGATGAGGTGTACGAGTAGGACAGATAGTGGATGGAGGAAGGATAGAGGAAGGATGTATGAAAGGTTGCGTATGTCTAAGGTATGGGTAGAGGATGAGGTAGATGGAGAGAATGAGGGATTTTGAGTGACAAGCAAAACAAGTGAGAGCTCATACAAGCCTGGCTAGTGCAAGAGGGAAACCTCCGAACTACTTAGTTAGGGGAGGGTGGAGCAGGTAGGACAAAGTGTACATGGCAAGAGCGAGGTGCACATTTGAAGAGAGAGGAAGAAACGTGTAGATGGGGCTGGGGTACACCGCCTGTGTGCTGTGTAGTAATTGGAACGACGTGGTGGCAATGAACGTGAGGAAGTGAAAGCAGAATAGGTAGGGGATTGCAGAAAAGAGAGTCAATGGTTAAGAAAGGATGGGAAAGGCGTGAAAATCTACAAAAGGCTGATGTGGAAGCAGAGGTGTAACTAGGGTATGGCAGGCATGGCACGTGCCATGGACGTCACTGAAGGAGGCGCGAAAAAAACAATTTTAAAGTGATTTATTTGGAAAATAAAACGTAAGCAACATACCGCCGGACGGTCGGACAGGGGCGAAAGATCGGTGTTTGCCATATGCGTCATTTACTCTAGGAACGCTTCTGCGTAGGAGAGGAAGTGGGAAGGGAATACTGTGGAAAGAGGTATATTATTAATGGTTGGGAGGGAATAATGCAATTGAGTATTGTCATATTATATTTCTGTAATGGGTATTTTTTTAAATTAAAGATATACCAGATAAAGCACTATTTATTAATAAAATTCAAATCAATTCAATAAATTTTGCATTCGGGTTTATTGATGGCATCAAATTTTTAAACCCCCGGGCCTTAAGAGACAATATTTGTATATGGATAAAACTTCAAAGTGCATTGTTCAAGTCATCTTACAATCACATACACGTACACACAGCACAAGGACACGAATAGAAATTGTAAATAAAATACAGTAACTATTACTATTTTTGGGATTTTACTCTATATTGCAATCCAATTTCTACTAAAAATATTGTCAGTGAGAATAATATACCAGTGATATACATGTAGAAACAAAGACGTAAGTGCTCCACAGTAATCGCTACGAATTGATTTCCAATAACTGCAATTTCATTCTCAATTTCATCCTTTTGCCACTTTAATAAAATACCGCTTTCCTTCAACATCACAATAACGTTATTTAACTGGGTTCGTATCGGAAAGCCTTTTACCATTACAAACCATGTAAAGAAATTGAACGTTGGAGGTAGTTGATATATTGGTACATCTAGCCCATTTTCCAAAACATCTTCTTTCATTATAAATTTCATATAGGCTGTAAGAAACAGTCCAGCTAACTCCCCTTCCTTAGTTTTCGTGACGCAATCCAAAAAGTTACACAATTTCCAACCATCATATATACTTTTATATAGCGCATTATTTTCGTAAAATTTGAAAACATTTTTGAATTGAGCAGTACCGCCAAAATTAATTCCAGAATCTACTATCTCCTGCACTGAATTAATTTGGTGTTCATGCATTGGATAGACCAGAAATGATAAAAATGTACTTTCATAAGAGCTACTAATTATAAACGAAAATAAAGTCCATGTTAAAAATAAACATTTGGTTATAAAATATATCGGTTGTCGTTGGGATCTACCAATTAATATTCCGAATGTAGCTAATGCATTGTAGGTGGAATAATGCTCTAGAACAACATAGGTTTTAACTATAAAATACATTACGGTACTGTACACAATTGTAGCGAACAATAGACTTATCCAAAACCTTGGATTATAAACTCTAAACAGAGCATTCCAATGACTTCGCAATTTCGCTCTTGGGACAAAAAATGCGAAACTTGCTTCTAAAAACGGATCACTAATATCGAAATCGTGCAAATAATCGCAACCAATATAACCACAGTACGGACCTAAACTACCAAATAATACATCAGCCCGGCCATCTTGCACAATTTTAAATATGTTTGTATAACTCCCATTTGATAACTTAAAACCAACATCATACATAAAATTATGCCCCACGTAATTAACACTAAAATTATATTTTGCAGCTGCAGTATTAAACAACATAACTTCGTAACCGGGCCGTTTTAAATCAGTAACATTCAATACATTAGGAGGAAGAATTCGTACAACGGCATTCACTGTAAAGCTCTTGAAATCCTTAACGATCCTATTGAAAAATCCATTAAGCGTGAATATACTTAAATTGTTGCAATTGTTAATATTAACATTCATATCGTAATAATCTAGGTAATGTAAATTATTAAATACATCCAGTATCAAATAATTTAAAATGTAATATTTTCGTAGTATACTAAATACGTTATTCATTTCGTCATTACCAGTGTAGGATATTAAATATTTGGCATCCGCATTATATTGTCGCGTTGTATATAATGTTTTAAAATATTGTCTTAAGTGTATTAAATTATCTGTTAATACAACAATAAAATAGGTTTGAGTTCTTTTAATGGAATTCATTTGTAAATTATCGCTTAAAGTTGTTATTTCAATAGGAATTTGTACTTGTATTTTCGAGGCCAGTTTATAACACTCGGGGCTGTAAATATATTCAATATACTTGTCACTAAAATTATCCATTATAGTTCTTATGCAGGTAACGTGGTTTTCTTGTTGATCTTCTATCATTAATAATATTTTATTGGTGTATCTTAAGCTTTCTTCTGTTAGTACTATATGTGCTAAAACGACAATTATGTAGAGCTTCATGGCTGTTACTGGTTGATATGTATGTGTATGTATGGTGGAGAAATCCATGTAATTTCCGATTTCATGAAAAATGTATCACATGATAACCTGTAATTATATCTACTTTCATTTTTATAAAATTGGGGTATTTCAAAACAAGTCCATTTATTATGTGTCTATGTTTAAGTTATGTGCACTGTCTTATACGATATAACTTGTATTGCTATTAAATATGTAATGATAAGTTACGAGATACATTGATATTGTTTGTATCCAGAAGCTACAAAAATTACTAATTTATCTATACAAATTTACCGGTTAGTATCCGATATTAATGTATCCTATTTTCAATACTGAATTTGTGATGTTGATTTTAGGCCGTATCAGCCTGAAACGCTATTAACGCCACATCGTCATACATTAAATATTTTTTTAGATAAAAACCATACGACAACAATCACTATAATAATAGTAGTGGAATAAATAACATTCAACTAGAATATTAACTTTAGTAAAAAGTAGATGCTACATGACAACTATGTGGGCCACAAAGAAAAAAAAATATTTTCATAAAATAATATATTATAAAATCTTATAGCTAGTAAAATGGTAATTTATAAATAAATTAACATATTTTTGTACTACATACTAGGCAAGACTAAAATATGACTATATATAATGCATGAGTCGCGCGAACCGGAAGACTACCTGACCGCTGAGAAAAAAATTGTTTACTTATCGCTTGGTAACTATATAATAAGAAAAAAACCAATTTAAGTTAACTTTGTTAACTGTTATTGAATAATATTTGTAATAAAATAAATTGCAACTTTTAATAAAGTACCGCCCACACTTTCTTAAAACTTTCATAATATTCTTTAGAATTTAACAACAATAATCAGACATATTTTCGTATACTGGTACGGGCCTTACATTTTTTAAATTATTTTTAAACATAAACATGTAAATAACATATTTTTATATTGTGGAAATAACACTGCCCAACAAAATGAAATTTTTCGTTTGATGCCGGTAAAGTAAGAACTGATATTGGATATTTTTGATGTGCTGATTCTAACAATCGCTTTTTTCGTATCAGCTCTAGTTTTTGAAATACCAGGTAATTCATGTAGTTCTAATAAAAGGCAATTTTTGTTTAATTAAAACTGGTCTTACAGACCAACCATCAATTTTACTCTAATCTTAAATGCTAACATGAAGGTGTTTAGGTTCATCCAGTGATGCCCCAAGCTTATGTCTAATTTAAAATAAATATGCTCCTACACTATCCAACTCGCGCACTTTTGCTCTGTTTTTGTCACAATCACTTCCCTAAATCGAAAGGTTTCATCCTCTTCAGTCTTCTAGGATGATGTTGGTTGTCAAGCAGTTGGGTCATTTCCGCATTGACATGATGGTGCAGCCTATTTTCATGTTTGGCAGCTATTCTCTTGATCTCTGTTTTGACATAAGGAATACCAAGGTCCGTGTGAATATCCGAGTTGCGTATGTACCACGGTGCATTTACCGTAGTGCGTAGAACTTTATTTTGGCATATTTGTATGGAGTTGATAATACTCTCTTTAGCACAGCCCCAAAATTGGACTCCATACAGCCAAACTGGTTTGAAGATTTGGTTGTAAATTAGAATTTTATTATATATTGACAGCCGAGAATTTCTGCCCAGCAGCCAATAATACTGTCTGTATTTTAAGTTTAGCTCAATATTGTTTTTTAACATGCTCTTTCCATCGTAATTTCGCATGCAGTGTTATACCAAGATATTTTGCGTTATTTTCATAGGGGACAATAGTACCATTGATAGAAAGAGTCGGATGATCCACCAGTTTTTTATTAGTAAAATTAACATGCATTGATTTTTGTTCGTTTAGCATTATTTTCCATTTTTGTGTCCAGTTGGCTATCTTATTACAAGCATTTTGTAGCTTGGATGTAGATTGTTCGGCATTTTCTCTGCAAAGGTAGCAATTTTAACATTATTCATGATTGATATGTCACTTGTGTATAGTAGTTACAGTATAAGTCCCAGTACACTTCCCTGAGGCAAACCAGCTTTTATTTCTTTTATTTCAAAATATTCATCTTCTTGTTTTATTCTGAATAATCTATTTGTTATATACGATGTTAAGATCTCGACAAATTGATATGGGAGTATTTTATTTAATTTATGTATTAGGTCTGAGACACATCTAGGAAGATTGTTGAACTTGCTTTCCTTCAAACGATCTTTCTATAGCGTCGGTGATGTGGTGTACTTGGTTTATTGTTGAGTGGTTGTGTCGAAATCCGAACTGAAAATCAGGAATCAAGTTACTGTCTTCTATTATCTTTTTCATTCTTTTAAGAAGAAGTTTTTCAAATAATTTCGATATAATTGGCAATTCCTTTGTGATTGTTTTAGGATTTCACCGGTTATAAGCCAGGTGCTTTTTTTGGATTCAGATTTGTTCTTATTTCTTCAGCTATTTCTTTTGGTGTAACGTGGGTGATTTCTTCGCATATTGGGTTATATGTTGTTTCAAGAACGAACTCTTCCTCCACTTGATGTGGCGTAAAGATGTTAGCTAGATATTCTGCAAACATATCAGCCTTTTGTTTGTTACTCCTAGGCCACGGTTCTCGATCTTTTCTAACGGGTGGAATTGATATTATAGGTCGTTTGATTTTCTTGGTTGCCTTCCATAGTGAATAATCGGTTTCTTCATTAGAATCGAGGCCTTGTAGATAAGTACTAATAGATTCCTCTTTGATTTTCTTGATTTCTCTTTTCAGCTTTTGTGTTTTGTTGTTTAGAAGGGTCTTGTCGACTGGGTTTCTAGTATATTGCCATCTTCGTCGAGCCTCTCTTTTCTCTCTGACCAGTTCTCTGATTTCGACTGAGTAGTTTATCCCTTTAGTGATCCGGGACATTTTCTTAGTGTTATTATAAGCTACTGTTGGTAGTAACTTTGTGATTTTTTCCACTTCTTCCCCTTGACCTTAATGCAACATTTAAATTAATTCGATCATTAAGTTCAAGTTTGAAACTCACCTAATCAGTGGTTTTATTGACAAGCATTAAGCGAGCTTCATTTTTCTTGATTCTTTCACTCAAAGTTAAGATGACAGCTGACTGATCGGAGTCTAGGTCGAAACTTTCTTCAGTTTCTATGAAATTCGGTGACACATTTCTTGAGATGAAGAAATCAAGCATATCAGGGATATTATTTGGGTCGGTTGGCCAGTAGGTGGACTTTCCTGTCAAATGGAAGTTGCATCCGGTCGCACGAATAGCTGTTCTTAATTCACTACCTTCTGTTGTTGTCAGCCTTGATCCCCAGTCTACATGTTTAGCATTGTAGTCACCGCCTATGATAAATCTTTCACTGGAATGTTGCACGAGTGTTTTGAATTACTCAACCTTGAGATTATGCTTGGGAGAGCAGTAGACTGCACCAACTATTATGTTCTGTTTGGTAGACTTCACAGACACGACGGTAAGCTGAATGTCTTCACACTGTAGTCACATTGTTCATTGTGGTTTATGGATTCTTTGATGATGACAGCACTACCACCTGTAGCTCGGTTTTTCGGGTGGGTGGTGTCATAAACTTTATAACCTCTTTTTTTTACCTAAGACTGGTTTGTTAGGTGAGTTTCAGAGATAACGCACACATCAATGAGTTGTAGATTTAGGAACACCTCTAGTTCATCTTTCTTGTTAAGGATGCCGTTGACATTCCAGGTGGCAATTCGTAATTCGGTATGTTTCATTATTAATGTACTTTAGGAATAGCGCCAGTGTTACTGGCTTCTAGTCTGTTAAGCCTATCTACGACATTAGTTAGCATAGTCATCATATTTTGCATTATTCGCATTAGTGTTGGTTCTGCATTTGTTGCGGATGCAATGGCGCCTGTAGATCTGGTCGGTATCGCCTGAGCATAAGATGTTTCAGTTCTTGTTTTCTTAGACACAAAATATTTTGATTCAAGATTCTCCCTCTTATCTGTGTTAGCAGTTTACATTCTCTTTTGTAGCTCTTATGCATCCTCTGTAGTTTGCAGGGTGTGCTTCCCCGCAGTTAAAGTATTTAGCTGGAGTATTGTTTGTTGGTTTTGTGCATTTAGCTGTTATGTGATTGCCAGCACATTTGACACATGATGGATTTCTTTGGCAAAAGCTTTGCGTGTGACCATAACGTTGGAACTTTTTGCATTGAGGTATTAAGTGTGCTAGTTGTTATGGCTTCTATTTTTACCTTCATTTTATTATAAAAATAAATATATTGTAATTCATATATTTTCTTTATGTCTTCTGTATTTTCAAAAGTTAAGATAAACATCGGTAGTTGATATTGTAGATTTAAAATAGCCTCTTTTTCTATCATCTGACTCGGTGGAAAAACGTTGCCATTTGTTTGGGTAACTTCCAGTGGTATAAACTGATTCACCGGGAGAATAATAATAATATATATATATATATATATATATATATTATATTATGTATTTGTCTTTTACCTTTCGGTGTAGGCTAAAGAAAAAAAAAAATTAGAGGCCACAATTAAAATTAAAATCTAATTACCCAGTTATATTTTATTTTAATTTTATTTTTATTATCAAATCAAAGGCATCAATTATATTAGTGAGATATTTAAATACAGTGCGTTCACAAATATAGGATTTTATTTTTAATTCGACCATTTTTCATATTGGTGTAAATGATTACCCACAGCTGGGTGGCACATTCGGTAATGTCCTGTGAATTGATAGAGTAAATTGTTCTTGATACGCAATCCTGATCAAAAAAACGTATAGTATTATGTAGACCTGCGAACGCCATCGTTTCATAAAATAAAATAAAACCACTCTACACGGATGTAGCTGAATCTGTCATATGTAAGCAGATTATTTGAAACACAATTAGAGTGGTCAATTAAAACAAAAAAGCGACTTTATAACATCATGATAATTCATAAAAAATTTAACGCCATCTGGCATCAATTAACAATGCACACCCATATGCTAATAACCGTCAACAGGCTAATGCCATTTTCTTACTGATCTTTGTTTATAACATATTCAAATAAATAAAATTTAAAGATTCATTTGTAAATATATACCTATATTTCGAAATCTGATATGAATTAATGGCATACGCCTATTCAATAGCAAAACTTATTTTCCCCTCCCTATTTTATTAATTATTAAAGTGAAAATATATAAGGTTTATTCCTTTCTTAGATATGAAATAATGCACTAAGAAACAACTGAAATTGATTAATAGACGAACAGTCACGAAAACAATATAATTTGATCATGTGAAAATTACTGGACGCCTCCACACTGCAAAATAAATAAAGAAGCTATCAGAACGCCATTTAGGTGCTTTTATCAGTGCTACTAAAAATACTATAAAATATTACGATGTGGACTTAATCTATCAAACGACGAATTTAACAGGCACGATAAAACCGGTCTTACATGTTCTGTTATCTATCATAGCGAAGGCATTGTGTTTGATGAAAGTATAAATAATTCTCTCTAATTTTGTTAAGTTTATTAAAAATAGGTTATTGCCGTTAGCGCAAGGCCGCCGATAGTAGGTGATATCTGAGACGTTTGTCACGGGTTCGCAATCGAAAAGGACGTCGGATCATTCTGACACCTCCTTTAGAGACTACTCGCCAATCCCATCATTCTATCCTACGTACAAGCTACATGATTTTCGAGGACGAAGAGGTGCTTATTCTGGCCATACGAGACCAGTACTCTCAGTACTAGCTGCCTAACATTTACTAGAGTAGGACAGTAGAATATTAAATAATTATTAATATATTATATAGTTCTTTATTGCACCCTAGCAAAATGGGCCGTCTGCCAATCCCAGCTTGTTCATGTTTTTATTTAACCAACAGTGACCATAGTCAGCACGCTTGTCTATAATTGTGAAATTTGTTCTAGATAAGGCTGCAATTTTACTTTATATTGAATTTCTTGCACCATGGGACATATCGTAATTTTACCACCTAGTGTCCTATTCTCATCTATTTCTTCAGAGTACTGGCAGAAAACTAGTTCATTCTCTTGGGGTACTAGAGGTTGAGATGACTTTCTCTACCAACTCATCAGTTAGTTCGTTCCTCCTGATTATACTATGTTCTTTAATATACATCTAGTTCTAGCTTGTTGTTTCTATCTAGCTCCTCCTGGTAAAATATAGATATATACTTTCGATGCGAAGATAGGAATTCACCTGATGCGATAACGATAACCAGAAATATTAAAATAGTGTTTTGTCATACATCATATCGACGAAGTATTGTAATCATATTTGCATGATGTATGACAACAAAACACTATTTTAATATTTTATCTCGCAATAAATATCTAAATTATTATCAATATATATCTAAATAAATAACAAGATATATTTTTTTTTCTGAATTTTCTGACTTAAACATATTTTGTTTGTAGCTAGTAGTTATTTCGTATAGTTTCAATTGCAATTTTGAGAGTGCATAACCGTAACCATAATATTGAAATATTGATAAAAGTTTCTTATATTGGGGTATTTTGAAATTACGTACTACGTATGAGGATATGAATTATTCTAATCATTATTCTTTCTATGTCATAATGTTTTCGTTTCTGACTTATGAATCCTCAGATACGATAAAATCTTAACGCGTCTACCGCTATGCTATTTTTTCTGCCTCTGTAATTTTCCACATTTCACCACCGTATATTGTCAGACATCTATATATGGTGTTATATATGCTAAACTACTACTATGACACACAACTGGCCATTCGAAGCTGCAACACGCGAAATAAAG
Source organism: Lordithon lunulatus (assembly GCA_963942505.1). NCBI lineage: Eukaryota > Metazoa > Arthropoda > Insecta > Coleoptera > Staphylinidae > Lordithon > Lordithon lunulatus. The sequence continues at coordinate 22,152,512 of OZ012666.1, forward strand.
ATGAGAAGAAAAAAAGCAGAAAGCAATGAGTGGAATAAACAAACATGGAGGAGAGCTGAGATATAATTTAAAAGAACTAGATTTTTTACTAGTATTCAAATGCTGGATTGGAGCATTAGCTTGGGATATAGCCGTAGTCTGGAGTAACGGACATATAGATAATATAATTGAAATAGGGTTGACGAATGTGCACAGTGGCAAAAAGAGACAAATGTAAATTTCATTTATTTAACAAAGCGTCTTAACGAAAATCTGGAAATTCATATGGATATAAATAAGGTGACCATACGTCTCGAATTTCCAGGGTCAGTCCCGAATTTTCAGGTCCTATCCCGATTTTTCATAATTCGTTTTTTGGTCCAGAATTTGTCCCGAACTGTCCTGAAATACAGTAGTGTGAAAACGTAAAAGTTTAAATGCATATATTTATATAACTAATGCAGAGTTTATTTTTTGTTTTCCTGGCACTAATGTTGCAACTGACCGAGTATTTAGCATTTCGAACAGTTTTTGGACTAGTGGTAAAACACCCTGATAGGCAGGGTGCGAAATATCGAACTGCAAAACAACAATGTGGAGAGGATCGACCGAACCGACAGCGGCCACCTACGGATCAGGGTCCGGGGGAGTGGAAAAATGTTGGCGACCTATGCAGGGACATAAAGGCAAAGGCCCCGTTCGCGGGTTCCACAGTCAGAAGACCGAGAGTAGTCCTCTATATTAGAGGCTTGTATACGTAGACCACAAGGTCAGAAGTGGAGAAGGCTATCGACTGAAGAAGTAGGGGAGAAGGCGCTTAGGGTAGGAGAGCCCAGACCCGCCCGGAGCGAGACAAAGGAGATAACGGTGACCACAAGTAGACGCGGAACAGACAAATTCACATAGACCAAACTACAGGTCGGCCTAGTACAAACCAAGGCCACCCGTAGATGCAACCGGCCCGATAGGAGGATGTGCCTCAGGTGCGGGGAAGTGGGACATCAAGCTAGGAGGTGCAAAGAAGAAGCACTCTACTGTGCGTTCTGTGAGGCCAAGGGCTACTCTGCGGCGAGCCTTCACTGCCCTAAGAAATAGCTAACAATAGAGGAGGCTAAGAGACTGGTGGCCGGCGGAGGGAGCCAACCCCGTTCCAACAAATGGCCAGCGTAAGAAGGAGAGGGGCTGATATCGTTATCGCCGGCGAACCGAACAATCGGAAACTCGAATGCTGGCGTATAACAGATCCCATGGGGGACATTGCCAAGTTCTGCGTGCTACCTGTCACAAAACTGCGGCAAGGAGCATGCGACGGCTTCGATCGGGACCCTGAAACGGACAGTGAGCCAGGTGGGCGGACAGGTTGTCGTGGCGGGTGACCTGAACGCCAAATCCAATCACAGGGGCTCCCCCCAGACAAGCAGAGACTGGCGATCGCTGAGATGACGGCTGCGTTAGGCCTATCAGACTGCAATGCAGGAGGGATGGTAACCTTTGTAATGGCCAACTCGACATCCTTCATAGATATTACCGTCAATGTCACTTATAGGTAGGGTGCAGGGCTCGACGGTCCTAGATGAAGAGTCACTTAGTGACTACAAACACATAAGTTACAAGATAAACAAGAATGCAGTCGCCACACAATGTTGAAATCAAAACCGTCCATCGCCCTCACAGATCACGAGGAGGAGCTGCTAGTAACTGCGCTTGAGGGCGCCATCTACCAGCAGACGACTGTGACGTGACGACCGAGGACCTGGATAGGTAACATCAAGAAGCATGTAAACTCGCGGTGCCATGAAGGCCAACACACACTAAAAGAAAATCCACCTACTGGTGGTGCCCGTAGGTATCGGATACCAGGAAGACTGCGAACATGGCAAGTAGACTATTACAAACCGATCACCTGCAGGATCTATACTGTGAGTGGCGGATCGAGCGCAGCCAGGAGGCATGCTGCCTTAGACTTTGTAGGCAGGTCGAGAATGACAAGTGTGGCCTCCCCTACAAAATCGTGATGAAGACGATGGGCGCACGCCCGCCTGGTTCGGAGGCCGCAGTACCCGGAGGGGTCAAAGCGGTGGCAATAGCTCTTTACCCACAGGGGCCGAGACTACGATCTGAACTAGGGCCAATGCAACGGGGTAAGAAGAAAACCGCCCTAACCCGAGAATGGAAAGAATACGACGATAGGGCAGCCATTAACCGGCTATCTGGTAGGAAGGCGCCAGGGCCTGATGGTCTGCCCAATGAATTATCGAAGGCAGCTGCCCCGGCGGTAGCGGCTAAGATTGCGAATATCGCCAACGTGCATATGCGAAGAGCCTTCCCAGGGAAATGGAAATGGGCCAGGCTTGTGCTACTTCCAAAACCTGGGAAACCCATCGCAGAACCGAGTGCCTATCGCCGGCTTTGCCTGTTGAACGGCGCGGCAAACACGGTAGAGTTGATGATTGTGGATCCCCTCACGGAGGCCATTGAAGCCGCAGGAGCCTTACATGACTGTTTGGCTGCAAGAAGTTTGGCGGTTTACAACTGACGCAATACAGGCAGTGAAGAGGCTCTAGGCGCCGAGGCGAATACGGGGTCCTTCAGAATTTCGAAGCACTGCGTGATAGACATCAATACATTTAACACCTTACCATGGCCGACCATCATGCAGGCGTTGAGGAGGAAGGAGGTACCAAGAGCCCTCATAGGGCATAGGGCTACCTCAGCGTGACCTATGTTGGGGCCGACACACATGTGATGCATGAGGTGACAGGAGGGGTCCCACAGGGCTCTGTCCTCGGACCCTTAATGTGAAACATCGCGTAATACGGTTCACTGAAAGTGCCTCTGCCGGAAGATGCAACAGCCATAGCCTTCGCAGATGCCCTAGCACTAGTCGTCCGGGGAAGGGACTTTGCTGAGACCTTGGTCAAAACCAGCAACCACAGAAAGGATGGTGGCCTGGATGACGGATAATGATCTATCGCGCCATCTAAAACAGAAGTCGCCCTCCTCTCGTCGAAGAGGAAAGGCGCCCAGGCCGTCACCGAGGTCCGTATGATAGGGGAATGCTACAAAATCACGAGTCAACTGAAGTACCTTGGCATAATTCTGGAGTCAAACCGAAACCATACAGCTCACGTACTGCGAGCGACCACGAATGTAGCGAAAACTGGGATTGCCCTGGCTAGAATTCTCCCCAACATTGATAGGTCGGGGTATAGGAAGAGAAGTCTGCTGGTTACAGTAGCGACGGCCCAGCTACTGTACGCGGCCGTGGCGTGTGCAAACACTACAAAAACGAAACTAAACTATAAGAGGCTAAGGAGGGAGCTATGGACCAGTACCCTGCGAATAATCTTCGCATACCGTACCGTCTCCTTAGACGCGGCAGAGGCACTGGCCCAAACAACACCGGATGACCTCCTGGCAGAAGAACGGGCGCGCACTTACCGGAGAATCAAGGAGTAGCAACAGAAACGGCGAATGATGAGGCCAGGACCCAGGCATGGCCAAGGTGACAAGACAATGGGACACGAACATACGAAAACATTTTTTCTCCTAAGTAGATCCACTAGTGGACAGGGGCCACTAGTGGTTTGACGTAGCTGCTCACGGGGCACGGCGTCTTGCAGTCCTACCTGTTCCGCATCACCAAAGCGGCTACCCGCAAGTGCCGCCACTGCAACCGGACGGACGACCCAGCAAACACACTGCACAACTGTGTCAGATAGCATAGGAAACGAGCCATCCAGTGGCAGGAACTGGGAGAGGAGGACGCGACGACAGGACGAAAGTTGAAAACTGATGCTAGAGATGGAGACCAACTAGGTCGCCGTCGTCAAATTCGCCTAACTAGTGATGAAGCAGAAGTTCAAGATCGACTTACAGGGCGGAAAATAACAGAACGTGAGTTTTGGCTATATCTGTACGCATATTGGCCAGAACGCGGTGTGAATCCGGCCCTACCCCTGCCTCTAGCACCTAGTGGTGGTAGTGAGGCACGGGCGTCTTTCGAAGATTCCACCTCACAGGACAAAAAACGTGATAAGACACAGCTTAAAATGGATACTTTGTAGGGTGTTAATCACCAAAATAAATGTTGATCAAAATTCTAAATCTGGTAACCTTAATGTAAATCACTATCCAAAACATTTGCAATGATACGATGATACTTGCACTGAGACCAAAATAATATATAAAGAGAAATCGAAGAAACGCGAGTGGCATCGTATTTAGAATATCCATAATGAAATGGAATGTAGAACTATTTAAAGGAAGTAAAATGATAAAAAGGTATAACAGATAATTGGTCAAGTTTTCAATAGGAAAAGAGTGAAAAGATGGAGATAATATTGGTTGAATTATTTTCAAGGTTGGATTAAAGGGAAAACACAAAAGAATCTGGTCCGGACGGTATGAAAAATGAAGTTTGGAAATAAGTTAGTGAATGGATTGTAGAGAAGATAACAAATATAATACAAACGTATTCAAAAGTGGCAAAAGATCTACATATATGTCAGTCTAGTAAAGAGTTAAACATTAGTGAATCGTGAGAGGATGGTGAAATAGTTGGAGCAGATATTTGTGAATATTATACGAATGTGATATGAGACGGGCGAGTGAAGATGAGTGAATCTGATGTCCTCAGGACGTTTTTAGCTCCACCATATTTAATATATTTATTGCAAACATTGAAACAATATTTCAAAAAGCACTATTTGTTGTAATAGTAGTTGGTGAACACAACCATGGGAGCTAGTATATGCGGATAATCTGGTAGTGCTCAACAAAACGGAAACGGTAAGGGAAATGAAAGATATCATACAAATACATCGGGCACCATAACAGTATAAGAGCTAATGGAATAAATATCCATGCTATATAAATCAAGTAAGGCGATAGTCAATCTAGTTCTGGATGAAATCGTAGAATAGGTAAAAGGACGTGCACCGGCGACAGGATGGTAAATCCAGAATTTCAAAAAATAGGTTATGCCGACGATGTTGTACTAGTTGCAGCAAATGAGAACAACCTCCAACGAATGCTTCACAAGATTAATATAGAACGCAAAACATATAATTTGGTAATCTCCACTGATAAAATAGAATCCCTGGCAAAAGCGAGAGAGCCAGTTAGATGCAAACCATCAATAAGCAACGATACTATTAAACAAATCCTGAAATTTTAATATCTCGGTGTAGATATAACCACCTACGAGAACCTCGACGAACAAACGATGTGCCAAGTACACAAAGCCGTCTCGGGATATATAAATGGTCCAGACTAATTCTAACCTACAATACTAAGGAATATAACTGGAAGATGACTATGGGATAGAATAAGAAGTTATAAGGGAAGAATGTGATATCCAGGACATCATAATATAGACACGTGAAAAAAGAAGAATGTAGAACGCCCAAATCGAGCGAATGGGAGATGAAAGACCCCGAAAATAGCAAGAAACGGACGACCAAGGGGAAGCAGACCACCTGGTAGACCTCCAAAACGCTCGAACGCTGGTCGTTTAAGTTCTAAGAAAACGAGCATCTATAGGTCTCAGAACTATATTAAAAATAAGAAGAAAAGTATTTTATTATAATTAAAATTAAAATTAAACAAATTGTATTTCCATTTCTTACATAAATGACGTTAGAACTATGTCTAATATCAAAGATATTTATTTGATACAAATAAAATGCATATGATTAAAAATACAGAGAATAGTTAAAAAATAAATAATTCAGATTTATGAATTATGGATGTATAGAGCTGTTTATAATAATCACATAAAAATTATAAAAATAATAATGAAATTAAAAGCTAAATTATGTCTTTAACGTTAATTCTTATGACACATATATATCATAAAATTATAAAAATAGCCTTTTTGTTAACTTTTTATACATTGTTTGATAATAAATCTATTAAAGATAATATTTTTCAATTGATCAACTATTCACATAGCTTCATAGCTTTATTAGTCAACAAATGACGTAAATCGCGATCTTTCGATAATGAAAGATTTTTGATCCATACATTTTTGCCTTTTTATGAGATATTTTATTTAATTAACTAGCGCTATAGATATAGTTATAGAACATCCTGTATGCAAAAGAAGGATAGTATAGGTGCGCTGAGAGAAAATGTGCCTTAGTTTATTTCAAAATGCAATGCATACATATATAGAGCAGTGGCGATGAACATGTGACACGCGAGCCACCTGTTTCATGTCTGAAATTCCGAAGCATAATAGGAAAAGTGGGCCACAGGGGCTCAAAATAAGGATTATTTATTAATTTATAATATGTCTACTATGATGTGCATATGTGAATATCAAAATCGCTACTATACTACTAATATAACAGAGGACAAATATTACTTATTGTAAAGTGCCACCGTTGGAAGCACACTCCACATGTAGTCTTAGTATATATATATATATATATATATATATATATATATATATATATATATATATATATCTTACCAGACATATGGAGTGACATGTATTGTTATGTTTACTACTAATTTAGTAAGGTTCTAATTATAACAAATGACATTGTTGTATGGTAAAAAAACGAAATGTAGTTGATAGAAAACCTATACTACTACTGTATTCAAATCTCACTACACTTATTGCAGATACACCTACGCGAATTATAATTCAGCAAGCTAAGAACGCTTCATACTAATAATAACGATTTATAAATAAAATAATAAATATTAATTATGTGTTATGGATATATTTGAATTTCGTTGGCGCTTAGAAATTTAAATTGATTAGCAATTGAAACAATTGAATTGCGCGTATAGGTCATATCCGTATTTACAATGACATTAAGTATGTAACAATAAATATGTGCCATAAAATGATATGATTGTTACTGTTTTTAATTGTATTTTACTTTAGTTTATAATAAATAAAATATTATTTTTTTAGAAAATGTTTATGTTTATTATGTGTGCCACACACGTTACTGAAAAGTATCTCGTTAGTGCGATTGCGGTTATCACCGTGTGGAATTTGCCAGGTTCGTGTCGGCACATAAAAGTGAATCCCCTGCAGGAATGGACGAAATGCGGCGTCCGTTCCGGGGCGGCAATAACTCGGGGGCGCGCGCGAGAGAGGCAATCAGCGTGGCTCAGGGGACTTCTTACCGGACAATAATAGCGGAGCGCAATTTGTCGGCCCCAGGCCCTGTTCCTATAGTAACTACCGCAGCTAGTAATTCAGCTATGATAGCTTTATTAAGGCCAGTTGACCGTGTTGCTCCCGGACGCCTTCCTAGTGGTGAAGACGATCGTAAATAACGAACGGCTCGTCCGTGGACAGTTCTGACCGTCGTATTGCCAATTTGGAATCAATGGTTTTATGGGGTATATGAGGTAGAATAAATGAACCCATTTCCTTGAGGCGGATTAAAATTTTGATGGCACGAAAAATGTCAGCCGTCCCTCGTTCTAAATTGCCCAGTTGCTTTTAATTTGCTTCTCTATTCCCAACCCCTTAGGTGATTATGTAGAGCGTCCTCGAGTTGAGTCCAGTTTATGGGCCCGTAAAGATGTCACATGATACACATGACGTTAACGTGACGGCCGAGTCCTGTATGCAGCATTTAATTATCTTGCAATTAGACGCGGCCAGCAGCCTCTGTGTTCTACCTCCCATCCCATATGGCGGCTCACTGCCAGGATCATATTTCAGGAACCGTCAACGCAACGTGTACACGGAACAAGGATATGCTGTGTAAAAACCACTCGTCTGGTTTATTTTAATGAAAATGGAATTTTATTTAGTGCCTCATTCGCACTCTGTGGTTGACAACTGTTGAAATGACTCGTTATATTTATAGTAAAAATGATTTAATATTTGTCTGGTATTACCTTCATATTTATCTTTAGTTTGTATTTTGAATATGTGGACAATAATATGCATGCACAGTAAACATGTATATATTAACTCAATTATAAGTTCGTATAAAATGCAAGAGTTGCAGTAAAATGATTTTAGTATTTCGCGATTCAAACAGTTTCTGTCAAACTAGTTAAACAGCTGTTATTTGCTGTGTTTGATCAGCTAATCACATATCACAGGCGATTGCGGTTACTTCTACAATAATGCTTAATTGTTAATAAACTTCTAACACATACATAATAAAACCATTGTAATGTGCATGATTCAAAACGCACATTTATATCACCTATTTGTTCAAGTTCTGCCACTAGATAGAGTATCCGCCGGCTCAAATCAGGATATATTTTTATAAATACAGAAAGTTCTAGTTGCATTTCAGATTTTTTAAATAATATTTATAAAGTAACCATTTGGTTATATGACGGCAATACAAATGTATAGCAGTAGTTAATGTGTTTGTTACGTTTTGTAACTGTCCTTCTATAGTATATATTTATATTATTAATATTTATTATTAAAACTACTATTAGTTACAATTTTTCTTGGCAATATTAGTTTTATGTGATACCAGATATAAATATTATTTAATGTCCATGCTGTAGAATGCTCCTACTCGGCAATATTTTTCCTCACGTCCAACATCACAAATTTGAAATTTATTATATTCTGTATAAGTACATTGTAAAGAAGTCCATTTATTATATTATAAATTGGGCAGAACAAATACTTGGCAAATACGAGCGTGGAATATAAAATGTCCGTATTTCTTTTACGCCTCTAAGATTTTGAATACAGATATACGTTGAATGAATATAATATAAAACATTTTATCGGAATGTTGGCACACTTTCAAAAGATAGCGTGCATATGAGTAAAGTATTTTACGTAAAAATAATATATTTCCAATGTCTGATCCGCATACTTGAATTGCCAATTGAATATTGATTTGGTTTAAAACCAAGTGTTTATTGTATCAATAAAATAATGGTATGTTTTAGATTCACGTTGAATTTGAATTGAATTTTATATATGAATTTTATTATATATCAATTAATTAAGATAATTTTATAATTTTACGAGAATTAAGTTTTATTGATAACTCCCATACCATACCAAATGTTGACAGTAATTCAATCAGACTTAATAACTACTAATATCTATGATGTTTATAAATTTATATATTGACAAAAGAAAAAATAAGCTTCATTGATGACTTTTCTAGTTTCTAGTTATATGTTATGAAACCAGATCTAGCTAAAGATATATAAAAATACGAATTAAATGAGCTTTTGCCAGCGTTGTATATTGGCCTAGATGTTCGATATAGAGGATTATAAATCAGAGTGACTACAACATTATTAATTATTATAAAAATGAATAAATAATACAAAAATCTAATGTTTAATATCTTAAATTACACTGTGTGTATATAATAAAATGTTTATTAAATTTAATGAAGAAAAACGAAACTACCATAATTATGGGAGATTTTAATACGAAAGTGGGAAAAGGAAGAGTCGCTGATATTGTTGGTAACCATGGTCTGGGTGATAGAAATGACAGAGGTGACTTGCTGGTGCAATTCTGCCAAGAAGAGAACCTTATGATTAGTAACACTTGGTTCCAATTACCTAATAGAAGACTCCACACTTGGACATCTCCACAACATCAGCCACACCACATAGTACGAAATCAAATAGACTTTATACTAGTCGACAAGAGATATCGCAATGGAGTGAGAACGTATCCGGGGGCGGACATTGGGTCAGATCATAACCCGTAATAGCTTAAGTTAGACTCCGCCTTGAAAACATAAAGCGTAAAATCATTAGAAAACTAACTATGGAGGCACTCAAAGATCCAAACCTGTAAGAGAAATTAACGACGAAGCTCAACATTGAACTAAAAAAGATCCGTTCGTCAGAAGAGCAAACGGTTGAGGTGAGGCAGTATGGGATCAACTTACGCAAATATTTAAAAATATTCAAGAAACATTGAAAGCACCAAAGGCTAATAATAAACAAAACCAGTGGATGCCAGAAGAATTCATGAATTTAATGGATGAACGAAGAAAATACAAATATGAAATATAATGAACTGAACTCAAACATAAGAAGAAACATTAGCAAAGCCAAAGAAAAATGGATGGAAGAAAGATGCCAAGAACTTGAAGAACTACAAGACAAACACGATCTGTTGAAATAGCTGGAAATACGAGAAGCCATCTACCATCCAGACTAGTAAAGGAAAACAATCAACTTTTGACAAATAAAGAAGAACTGAAACAAGAGTGGACAAAGTATATCAAAAATATGTTCGATGGCGAAACTAATTTACTACATCCAAATCAAGGTGGAGACACTGGCCCGAATATCACGAAATTAGAAGTTATTAAAGCTATAAAATCCACTAAATCAGGTAAAGCTGCAGGACCGGACGACATGTACATACAAATCCTAAAGCTTATTCAAGAGGAAAATAGTGACATTCTTGTAAATTTCTTTAACAAAATATATGAATCCGTAAACATACCGCAAGACTGGCTAAAATCAGTATTTTATTATTATTATTTGCTCTACCAAAGAAATCAAACGCAAACAAGTGCGATCAATTCGGACTGATACGCTTGATGAGTCAAGTATTAAAAGTATTCCAAAAAATCCTACATAATAGAATACGTAAGAAATGCGAAGAAGACCTAAGCAAAGAACAGTTCGGTTCTAGAGATAAACTGGGAACAAGAGAAGCGTTGTTTGGGCTGTCAGTTCTCATGAAAAAAATGTAGAGACCAAAGGACGTGTACATCTGTTTTATTGATTATGTAAAGGCATTTGACTGTTTAAAACACGACGTCCTAATTAACATTCTGATGTCCAAAGGCCTCGACCAAAAAGATATCTCCTTCATAAAAAAATTGTACGAACACCACACTGCTGCAGTAAGACTAGAGGACAATACGACCAGCGATATTCCTTTTAAACGTGGAGTACGTCAGAGCTGTATACTATCACCATTGTTATTCAATATCTGCTCGGAGCAAATATTCCTGAAAGCCTTAGAAAGCTCTACAGATGGAATCAGGATCAATGGTGAATTATTGAACAACATCAGGTACGCGGACGAAACAGCTATAATTGCAGACCGCACAGCTGGCCTGCAACGTTTGATGAACCAAATAATAGAAGAAGGTGATGCGCTTGGGCTACAATTAAATAAGGCCAAAACGAAAACAATGGTTATCAGTAGAACACCAGATATTCAAGCCAATTTGCAAATATACAATAAGCAAATAGAGCAGGTCGCTAAATTTAAATACTTGGGCAGCTGGATCACCGAAGACCTGGATCCAGATCTGGAAGTAAGAAAACGCATCGAAAAAGCCAGATGAGAAATGTATTTTGCGACAGAAGCCTAAACCTGAAACTAAGATACCGGTTCGTTAAGTGCTACATTCACTCGGTACTGTTGTATGGTGTTGAGGCTTGGACGTTGAAGATCAATACTATGAACAGAATAGAAGCGTTTGAGATGTGGATCTTTCGAAGAAATGCAGAGAATATCTTGGGTGGAGCATATCATGAATAATGAGGTTCTTAGACGCATGGACAGAGACAGAGAGCTATTGGCTACTGTGAAGATACGTAAGACAGCGTACCTAGGACATAGCTTCAGTCTAAAAGTCCAAAATATAGCCTTCTAATATTAATAATGGAGGGCAAGATAGAGGGTCCAGGACGAAGAAAATGCTCCTGGTTAAAGAACATAAGGGACTGGACTGGTATGGACTCATTGTTCAGAGCGTCACAAGACCGTGCGGAATTTGCCATGATTATTGCCAACCTTCAGTAATGGAGAAGGCACCTAAAGAAGAAGAATGTACTAGACTACATAGCTCACCCACTCCCTTTTATTATTGCTGTCGGAACACCGCCAGGCCAAGTGATCTGTAATCTTTAAGTGTCTTGACTGCTTTTAAATCATGAACAATTGATCCCGCTTTAGCGGGAGATCTAACTGCTAATCATTTTGGGATGGTTTGGTCGGGTCTAATTGATCACCACCTCTTAAGGGTCACTTTCTTACGTCCTTGATCGAACGTCTATTTTGTTCCTGATTAGTATTGACACACCTGCTTTAGCAAGACTCACATGCAAGCAATATTGGATAAATGGATTACTAGTGTCTTTGTTTTCAGTTTCTGTAAAGGATGCCAACATTTGTTTTTTTACTCTATACAACTTCTTTTGGCTTGTTCGTCAGCCTCCGTACATTCCAGAAGCTTCTACTCATAATCCGGCTTCTTTGCTTAAGTCTTTTAACCGTCTTTCAGTTTATGTTCCGAAGCTTGATGTTGAAATTTTAGCAAGTTTTGTGTTTATCAAGTACCGATAACTTCTGTTAGATATAGTATATTAGGTTAGATGTGAGACAAAGATGTATCCTGTCCCTTCTACTCTTCAATATTTATTAAGAATAGATATTCGATAAGGCGCTGGAAAACTAAGAGGATAGAATAAAGATCAATGGAGACAACATTCGTTAAGTCGACGACATAGCCGTGCTGGCAGACCAGAAGAGACAAAGATATAGAAGTAAATCTACTAATAGGTAAAGAAAAAATCAGCAGGTACAGAGGATAAAATATTGTCACCAAGTAATCGGTTATTTAAATATAAATAGGATTTAGGAACTTTAAAATACTTTATAAATGTATTAATCTGTCATCATAGGTGAACGCTCGCGCATCGCGCAATTGATTACACATTGCGCGTTAATAGCCGCGGTGCGCTGAGCTAACATTTGTAACACAATCGGATAGCGCACTCTGGAAGCGACCCAGTTATTTACGCAAGACGACACCTACAAACTCGGACTAGGAAATAACACATTCTGGCAGGTCAGATATTTTGTCATCGGGCCAGTGTCCGCCGTTTCTATGCAGTGAACCGCGAGCGACGACTTCACAAATCGCAACAACAAATTTATTTAGTTTATAAGAAACGGATAGGATTGTAAGAGGATCAGTTGACTATCAGTACACAGCAGTTGGCTGATCAGTATGTATCGGTTGATTGATCCGTGATAATTAGTGTATTTTCGCCATGTAAACGACTAACTAGCGAATAAAGGCAGCATCGCATGGAGTACTACTGTGCGATGCTACTACCCTACATCTGAGCTATATTTGTGACCCGACACCCCCCGCTTATAAGATGGAGTAGTACTTCATCTACGATATGGTGGATATACTTCTTCACCGTGACAATATCTTGATATTAGGCGAACACAAGATCTCGATGATGACAATAGAATAGAGATTAGAAAATTAAAAAACTCATCTGATGTAGAGACGTATCAATAAAAATCAGGCTCTGGATGCCGAAATGTTATATATACTCCACAACATTATATGGCACAGTAGCATGGACTTACTACTACTAATCCACACAATCAATAAATTGGAGGCCTTTGGAATGTGGGCATTCCGACGAATGCTACGCATATCATGGATAGAGCACATAACAAACGAGGAAGTGCTCAGACACATAGGAACTGAAAGAGATATTCTAAAGATAATAAAGACCTCGGAAACATACCTGTGACACGTCAGACAGGAAACACGAGAGACAGGAAATATTCATTAATACAACAAATACTAGAAGGGAAGAGAAGTGTAGCAGCTCGTTTCCCATTCTCTACAAAGAGACAACTTTCTTGGATGAGGAACATCAGAAACTGTATGAGACTGACAGCATTCCAATTATTCCCAACGCCCAAGACAGAGATGAGATCGCCAAAATTGTGGCCTTGAGTAATGATCCCGCCGTTAAGAAGAAGAAAGAAGAGTGTTGTATTCCCAAAGGGCGCCGTTCTTCCATTAGGGGGAAGATTTTGTCTATCATACATTGTTCCTTTGCTTCTCGTTATGCGAAATCTAGTTTGCTTTCTAACATCGCTTTTTTCTGTTGTTCCCATATGTATTGGGCATATTCTCTGTTCTCTGTGTTATTTGCCGTTATAGCTTCAATATTCTTGTTTATTTCATCGTATGTATTTTTATGGTGTTTTCGTTGTTGAGCTTACTGAGATCTCTAAACAATGCATCGTTTTTGTGTATCTTAGACAGTTTGCTTTTGATTGTTGCTACGAATAAGTTGTACTCTACAGGGTTATCTTTCCTGGATAAGTACATACCTTTTTTTTGAACTACACAGACGTCTATTTATTAGGATTCGATAGGGATGTAAGGAGCGATGACAAATCGTTACCAATACCAGCTCAATTGACAACTTCATCTGCTACTGCTGCACCCTGCTAGATAACCAAAGAGGCTTTGGGGACGGAATGTTTGCTGGTATAAGCAGACCCCTCTAGTTGGCCATCAACCTTTGATGGAAGAGCCCGCAAGAATAAGGGCACTCACTTATCATAGGGAGTAGAAATCTTTCCTAAAGGCGGAGGAGTTAAGAACGGTTAACGACATGCGGATGCAGAAGGTATGTGGAGACCACAGACTTACAGAGGTATCCTTGGTACAATCATCATGTCAACCTAACAATACTAAAGGGCAGAACCAGAATTTGCCCTAGAGACTATGAAACTTGGTAAAACAGTTCGACCGGACCAAATTCCCGTAGAAACTATCAAGCTCTTTGACGTGGATGTAAAGCATGTTCTCCTGGATTCAACACCATATATAAAAAGGCGTCATCCCTGAGCCATGGCTAAAAGAAACCGAATGCGAAAGAATGCTCCGAGTATCGAACTATTGCGATTATGGGTCATACACTAAAGTTATTTTTGAAGATAATTCTCAATTGAATTTAGTTGAAATTGGTAAAATACATTAGCACTACATAGTTCGGATTAGGCGCGGGCCTCGGGGCAAGGAAGGCACTATTCGGGATAAACGTTGTCTTCCAATGGTGCGTGGACCTAAAGCACGGAAAGCCTTCGACAATGTAAATTCTAACAACTGCTACTTAGTAAAAACATTGACTTAAGGGATGGCAGCATAATAAGTAACTTATTCTGGGGGCAAAATGTAAAACGTAATAATTGAATACCAACTAACAGAGAAAATAAGGATTCGCCAAGGGGTGAAGCAAGGGTGCATATTATCTCCGCTCCTATTCAACCTTTACAGTGAAGCCATTTTTGCTGAAAGACTAGAGGAATAGGTATAAATGGAGAAGCGGTTAAGAACATCAGGTATGCTGATGACACTATTTTGCTAGCGAGCCGCCACCTTACAGACATTTAACGCCATATTCACAAATTAAATGAATACTGTAACGAATATGCACTCAAAATCAATTTTAAAAAGATGTTGGTCTTTATTTTGAGTAACAAAGTATTAAACCTAAGAATTGATAACACCAACATAGAAAATGTCCAGACATATAAATATCTGCTTGGGTGGAACAAACAGTAGAAATAACAAGAGAGATAAGATGCCCAGAGCTACTTTTACAAAAATGAGGTAGCTATTCATTAACCAGGACATTAAGTTAGAACTTAATTTCGACAAACTCTGCGAAATGTGTACCAACGATGTTTTCAAATTTACGGTTTCCTGCGTTTGTGTTATTGTGAATCCGTTATTATGTTGACTTCGTTCTTCTTTGTCAGTTTTTGTAATTCCGCGTAGAAGGTGATCTAGATTTATGTGGGAGTCGGCGCATGAGTGTGTATGACCTTAAGATTTACCAATGATGCTGAAAATTAACGCCACTCAAATAAATAGGTCTAGCCTACACCGAAAGGTAAGAGGCAAATAGATAATATATATATATATATATATATATATATATATATATATATATTTAATTATTCTGTCGGGGTGTGGTAGCACGGCGATGATGCTCATCGCGACGGTGTCATTAACAATGATGCCAACTCATTAGTTGGTATTAGATCCCTTCCATCTTGTTTCTGCAACGCCTAGTACACTGACATTGAGTATGCCCATCTCTTTGATGGTGTTGTCGACTTTCCGTGATTTGAATAGGCTGCGGGCGTTCCATGTTTCTACAAGACATTCTTTTTCTCGACTCTATTCTCCCGATCCGTTTAGAGCACTATTTAGTACTCCGGTATATTTTCATTTGAATGACGTCATCATGATGTGATTCTGTTGCAAAAATAATAGAGGTGATTTTCCGTGGTCTTTCTACATGAGATGCGTGTTTGGTTTGTTGCCATCTCGTTATCCTTATCAGTTAACTCCGGTGGTTTCATTTTGATCCGTCTTAATGCTAAGTTGAGTTAGCGCCGCCATGAAATTTGAGTATGATCGCTTGATATCATAGCACGGTACAAGAATAATACAATATATGGAAAGTAGTTACATTAGTAAATTTACTTTACTATTAAGCAACCAGAACTTCGAATTCATTTGAGTGACATTGTTCATGGTATAATGTCATGTAGTGACATGTAAATGAAAATTAATAAAAAAATGTAATAATATCCGACGTACAAACAATTAAAAGTATAAAACATTAGCGTCTCGATATTATAGTAATATTAAGATAGATTTCAGTTTAAAGTTTTATAATTGGCTGATAATATGTTGCATAGTTTGGTTCCGTAAAAGTTACTACCTGTGCCTTTGTGCTAAATGTTGGTAACAAAGCTTGTAAGCATACATAATTTAAAGTACCCGGCGCCTCCACCCGCTTTCTCAAATATTACTTTCATGTGTGCTATATACCTCCGACGTTCACACAACGAATCATCCATTAATATAGTGCTATGGTAATAAAATATTTATTACATACTACATGAAGAAATACAATTCAAGTAACATAGAACATATTAACTGAGAAATCTTGATTAACAAATTATTCGTTATATATTCTTACTAATTGGCTATAACTCACTTACTCAACAGTAACCTTGCCATTATGTTCATCACTTTGATTGCATTATTATACGTAAAATACTGTGTGTGTGTGGCAATGTTATCTTAATATAGTTATCATGAATATTTGATGTTTTCGCATTTCGAGTGGCGAGCGGAGATAGGCACAGTGGGAACATTATGGGCGTATTGCATGCAGGGTGCGGGTCCCACGTTACAAGTGTCAGAAAATCGCATATTTTACAAATACAGAAGCGCTCTAGCTGGCAGCCGCGAATGGTACGACTCGTGTCACTGATACCGTACAACAAACGGGGCCGAGCCGAAAAACGAACTGTTGCTAAGAAAACTTCTCGTACCACGCGCCGCCGCTGCTATGAGAAAACAGGTAATTAACCGCGGCGCTTGATACTTCTCTTTCGTGTACAACGTGGATTTTTATACGATTTATGTACACGTTCCGGCTTTCTGGCGCATTTGTTAAATCTAGCGCGATAATGACGCACATATCCGCGGGGATCGTCATTAATTTGTCTTGAGCAGAATTTGATGGTTAATTGATGGCATTTTTGTCGCTCATAATACCCTCCAGACGCTACGGGCTGTACTTAAAATGAAATTAAGCTATTTCACCGGAAGATTGCCCTCGTGCAGAGGTTCGTTCAACAAGAATTTTCGAACCGCATTAACCTAGAGACGTTATCGTGTTAAAATAAATGCGTCATATCTGACGAACGCAGACATGTTATCAAACTCATTCGATCATTTGATTTATAGCTAATTTACATGTATGTAACACCAAACCGATAACTAATCGCTTTAACATACAGTTACGAATAAAACCGCTAATATTTTACAAATGTTTGTTTTCAATTTTTGCAAATACATTTAGCAATACTGTTAAAGCAATGCTACTTCTAATTACTTACAGTAACAAGTTATAAAACTACAATGGAGTATCCTCAATTTCTAGTTCAATTTATATAAATTTACTTTATATTTTACAATACAATATTATTAATAGTATTATTTAAGGGACGTCCCGTGTTGCTTGATATGTTGTATTCTCAACATTCATATATTACATATATCCGTATTTCATTATAATCAGCAAAAGTAAAAGCAAGTAGTTCAATTCACATTATTCGCGAAAGTATTTAAATAATTTGAGAACGCAATAAATTTCCCAAAACGATAAACAAACTAATTGTAGAAGTAAGATTAAATATAAGTATTAACATAATTAACCCGACTAGATATGTACCAATAAAACCATTAGTATAAGTGATTAGTATAAGAAAGAATCCAGCCCTTGACCGGCCCACCAATTAACCGATTTGCCGAAAAGTTTTCCCCGAAGAATGTAGTAGGGGATTATATAAAAAAAGTGTTAAGACACATTTGAAGGGTTCAGTTCAGTTACAGTTAGTACGAGTTAATGTTTCCGGCTCTACTTGAAGAGACGAATAGATACAGCTAAAGTTTTAAGTCAGTCAGCGCAGACGAACAGGCATTGTAAATACGCCTAGGAGAAGTAACCTTAGTAATTAAATAAATAGTTAGTTATTTATACAAGTTACTTTATTTATAAACGCCAGAGGTTTCAACATACCCCGATATACCCGACCGGGGGGTCCTCTACTGATAGAATATATGTGCTGCAGATTAAAACTATAGTTTTTTTTAAAGTAATAATCTATGCAATTCTGGATAACCCATCTATAAAATTACTAAAATACTGTAATCAATGTGTTGTTGGTATAATTGATTCAAAATACGTAAACTATTTTAATAAAACGAAACCCATTTTATATTTCAACTGAATGTGCACAAATTTATAGCACATCAATCCTGCCACGCTTAGCAAATTTGTTTGTGATTTTGTCATTTTAAAATGGGAATTTTATTTTAATTGGGACATGCATTTGCTCGACATGGCCCGCTGCCAAATGCAACAACGGCGAGACAAAAAAACCCATTTTCATTTAATAGTTTCGTATCGAGCGCATTTTCAATTTAGATTTTAATTACAGAACATCTCTCGTTATTTCTTTCCCTTAACGAACCTGACATCTCACCTAGAGTGCACTCAGCGAGTGCACAGCAAAATACTTATTCGTTTGATTAAATTAAGGCAAAAACAGCGACGCAGCTGTCAATTATTTTTAACAGTGCTTTAATTAAATATAATTTAAGCTCCAATTGCCAATTTGCCATTTTCTATTTGCAATGCTTTTATTTTGTAGTATTGTCGGCTTAAATATTCCCCGTATAAAATCATACATTTTCACTTGAGGATGTACAACGTTTTTCTTGACGTATGCAAACAAAATTTCGTTTGCGCGTTCGCGTAACCAAGCGAATGCCGGTAGAGGAAAGTGCTCTCCTGGCACGTTCACATCATACACCCTCCGAGAATCCGCGTGCTCGCCGTGCACTCTATTTACATGTCTATACTCCAGAAAATTTATTAGCCTTTTAAGCTACAAGACTGCAATAAATTTGTCCGTTAGATTAGAATGTACCTTGGAAAATTTACAGCGTAACTTAAAATGGATAAATGAAATACTCTGCAGGCGCTTTGCCCCAAAAACCGATTTAGTTGTACATGTATTTGGATAAATTCATTGTCTGATCCTGGCGATACAAATAAACGTAAAACGCTACTTGTGATATCGAATTATAATTGTGTTTTACAATTGCTATTTACATTTACGGAATTTAATTGTATTATTATTATTTATATTTTATTATTGCAGTTTCATTAATAATATATTTATTATTAATCCGTATAGGTCCCCTTAGACCATAGGGCACCTTTTGGTCTTTCCTTGAAGCCTTTCGATAAGGTTGCCGATCTTATATGTTTTTATTTGCTTATTTATTGACTATTTTCTTCCATTTCGTTTGGTCTTCTGCTTCTCATTTTAGGTAATGAAATAAATAAATAAATAAATAATAAAAAAATGTATGTATTTTTGTATCTTCCTTGTGTTTTTGTCATGTAAATACATAAATATTGGTCTCCCTCTTTTTAATTTTCGGAGCTGCCCTGTATATATCTGTATTTCCTTTCTTTAACGTTAACGTATGTCATGTATTGTAATACAATAAGACTAATGAAAGTGAATGAATATAATCAAAATATTATTGTAATCAGAGGGATTATTTTACAAGCAACAAAACCTGAAAAACTTGGAATGGCAAGTGAAAAATTGGTTGCATTATATCATGACAAAATATAAGGCGTATGTTGTAACGGTACCAATATAGAACGAATTATCAAGCATTGTGTTATAGTTATAGTCTATTGTTTTGTTAATATGATATTATTTTAACTTGCCATTATTTCGTAATCAATTGTGGCTTGTTTAAGCTGCAATTGGATGGGTTTCTAGTTATTTTACGTGATAAAAGCGTAGTAAAGCGAGTGAAGGACGCTTACTGGTTTATACTATCGTAGAATATAAAAACTACCGTTGAATTACACTGGTAAGCAAAGTTTTTGTTTTTTGGATGCTCTATGGATTTATTACAAGAAATGCTAAACGAACTCAACAAAAAATTAAAATAAATTGGGTTAAAGATAAACATGGCGAAAACAAAATTCATGACTAACACAACAAACGAAAATGTAGAAGAGCTAATAACAGATAAACAAAGAGTAGAACGTGTGGATTGGAGAGAACCAAGTACAACGAAGAATATCGATGAGTTGAGTCGACCAATATCTTCAAAGCGGAAATACGCAATACTCTAAAAATACGCACTCTGCACAGTGCGTCCTTCCAGTGCTGACATAGGGAACAAAAATGTGGGCATTAAACGAACAAATAATACATAAAATTGCGCAATGGGGGATGGAAAGAAGAATGTTGGATATTTCGCTGTGCGACCTAAGAACCAAATAAGGATACGTCAGAATACAAAAGTAACGGATGCTATACACCGGTTCGGCCATCTAAAAAATATCTGGGCTGGACACATAGCCAAAATGAAAGCAGATGTACACGTCAAGTCACTAGTCTAGTGTATGAGGTCTCCACTCTACTGAGTTGATACCTCAAACGCAATATGGACAGACGACAAAAAATGACTAGCAGGATATATGGTTAAAAAAAGCAGAACATAGAGATGAATGGAAGAAGCTAAGAGGCTTACATACGTTGATGGATGAAATCTCTGATGATGATAATGATGCTGATGATGATGATAGGCTTGCAGCAAGAACAGAAGATCTAGTATTAGTGACAACAGCACTAAATGCTAGCTCGAATGTACCGTTGGCTTGCGTTCTAATAAATATTTACTTTATGAAATGATAAAGAACGATTAGCATAATACGCGAGGCAATAAATCGACTTCAGTCTAACTTCACATATTAATATTACACTTGTGATTGAATTAATAAAACTATTGCTCATATTGTGAGAATTCGATACTTCTATTCTATCTGCTCCCCACAATGTATGCAGCGATTAATTTTTTAGGAGTAAGTTTACATTTTCTATTCTTTGTAGATGCTGCTCCTACAATTAAATTGATGAATATTATTGATATATTTTTTTGTAGTTAAAGCACTATGATTTAACCTAATGCTCAATCAGTTTTTGTGGTAAATCATTTATTTTTCACCATTTGTAGGAATTATAAATACTGAAATGTTGAGTGTAGCTACATATTTAGGTTAAGATCACTTCCGGTGGGTTAATGCTGATATAAAATAAGAAATAAGAAATATATTTTGGAATAATATTTTCCATTATATTATTTATTACGAAAAAATAAGTAATTAGAACTAAATGGTAGGTACGTATTCTTACTTTGGAAGCATAAACTCGAAAATAACCTCTATTTTTACTAATTATTTTGTGATATTAAATGTTGTTATAGTTATATCAATAAAGTCATATACAATTTAATTTTAATTTTAATCTTCTATAATATTATTATTACAATACGAAGTGTAGGTGTAACAGGTGTTGATGGTCAGTATCGATTTTATGGGGTAGAAACCAAGAAAGAGTATACGAATGATATTTTGTTTTTATTGCCAAAAATCTACATTCAGAAATATTAATTTTCTAATTAAATGCAGAGAAATTGTGATAGATATAAATAAAGACGCTAACAATATTTCTTAATTCGCGATTAATGTGAGACTTAATTACCAACAATGCTAGCAGCGTTGTAATATGTTATAACAATTTTGTATTACAATACTTCATAAACAACTTTTTCTCGCATTGTTAATGAATCAGACGATAACTCTGCCTTAGTGTAGAGGACGCCCGACGCATAGCCCTAAATAACAACATCAAAATACGTATGCTACGGTGTTATGTTTTTTTCAGTTCAACTCCACGGAATAGAACTATCCACACTGAGAATAGACCACATACGTAAACTACAGCTTTTCAGATATGGTTGTACCGCAGAATCCTGAGAAAATCTTGGGGGACAGCATCACAAATGAAGCGGTTTTAACGAGAATGCTTAAGGCATAGGCTAAAGCTTGAGAGGTAATCAGTATCAGTTGTTACAACTAATAATCAAAAAAGCATCGGGAGAAGAGGAATGTCGTGGCTCAGAAACCTACGCGAATGTTTCAAATAAGAGGCAGGGAAATAAAACCAAAATATCTATATTGGCCAACCTGCGTAAGAAGAATACACAATAAGAAGAAGTATCGAAGGAATCATTCGGAGTGCGGAATCAGGTGCGGTGGCAACAGTAAAAATAGAGTTGCGTGCCTATATGGATGATTTGCATGCACATTTTCTTCATGAAATAGGATCTATATTCAGGAGATTTTGAACTCTGTATCTAGTAATCTTGTGTCTATTACATCATATTTCGAACTCCATCGTCCAACTTTTGCATTTTGTTTTAATGTAAATACTTCCTTTCTATATTGTATCACGGTGGACAACACTTGGTTGGGCTGCTCCAATTTCTCGGTTGCAGAGGATCATAAAGATGTTGAGGCATGTACTTCTAAATGTTGGGAAGAGGCTGTCCTCAAGGAGTAGAGGCTGTCCTCAAGGTGGAGTCCTCTCACCCCTTTTATGGGACCTTGTAGTTGATAGCTTCCTCCTGGAGTTCAACAACTCAGGCTACTATGCCGTTGGCTATGCAGGCGACATGGTGATCATGATAAACGGCAGTTTTGAAGGTGGTACTCTGCAATCTCATGCAGGGTGCCCTAAAGATTGTTGAGAACTGGTGTGAGAGCCATTCTCTAACAGTAGATCCTAAAAGACAGAGCTGATAATGTTCACGAGGAATAGCAAACTCAAGCTCATGAACATTCTAACTCTGTTCAGTGTCCCTCTGACACTCACAGATAAAGTAAAATATCTAGGATTAATCATGGATAAAAAACTGAACTGGAATGAGCATATAATATCCAAGCCGGAAAACGCCTGCATCTCATTTTGGCAATGCCGCAGGGCGGTTGGCAAAACATGAAGCCTATCTCCCAAGATTACCCAATACACCGCGATCATTAAAACAACTATCGCATATGATGCAATAGTCTGGTGGTCGGAAACCAAGCAAGTTACAACAATCTCAAAACTATCACATATCCAGCGGATGGCGTATCTTGCCATCACCGGCGCTATGAGAACAACCCTACAGCAGCTCTTGAAACACTGTTATGGCTACAACCACTCGACCTTCTTATAAGGGAGACTGCAGTAAAAACAGCATTAAGGCTATTTTTACTCAACCTGTGGCATGATAAAGGTAGAATCATTGGACACAGGAGTATACTGAGTGAAGCCATCAAACTAGAGCCCCTCATAAAAGGTAAGTGCGACAGAATTCTACTCAAATACAGTTTTGTCAAACATTTTCAGACTGTCATCACACTGGATGGACTCCCACAAGGCGCCATGTATACTGATCTATCCAAAACTAAGACGCGAGCTGGCTATGGAATATTCTCACCAGAACTCGATCTCAAGATAAGTGCACCACTTGGAAGACTCACGTCTTCAGTCTTCCAAGCTGAATTAACAGGAATACTAAAGTGTGTTCAAATTCTAACTGAACGAATTATTAAGGATAAACATATCCAAATACTCACCGATAGCATAGCAGCTCTAAATGCACTAAATGCCAATACAGTTGTGTCGAAAGAGCTATATCCATGTCTACACAGCCTAGAGGAGCTAGCTAAATAAAATAAACTAGAACTCTGCTAGATGAAAGAACGTAATGGCATCAAGGGGATCGAAATAGCAGATGAGCTTGCAATGAAAGGATCCTTACATCCTATAACAACCCAAGAGGATGAAATACTTTTTGCAGGTACTCTGATAAAAATAATAGAGCATAGGACACATGCTCTTCACAGGGTAAGATGGCGAGAAACGCCAGCCTGCAAACAATCAAAGGAAGCAATTAGGAAATCTTGTAAAATTGCAGCTACGGCCCGCCTTAACTATTCTAGAACTAATCTGAAATTATTGACCAACATCCTAACTGGCCACTGCCGGCTATATAAACACCTACACTAATAAACACTAGGCAGCTAATACTAGGGGAGTGCTAGCTTAGTATGGCCAGCATTGTCAACTCCTCACCTCACCCGCAGCTCGCACGCAGAATTGACTGGTGGGACGAGTAACCTGAAAGGGAGGTTTGAGGTCTAAATGTCTGTAGCTATGCTACCCTCCAGCCAACTATCCAGAACTATCCAGGCTTTAATTGTTTTTAATTGTTTTATTTCTGGGGTTAATATTCTCGCCTAAGCAGTAACATCTTTATTTGACGTTGATAGGAGAGAGAAAAACTGATTATAAAATGTTTGTCGGAGTTATTTTACTGTGAAAACGAGTTATCAATTTTTTATTTTATTCCTTATATTTTATTTATGAAGAGCAATTGAATTACTCTAATAAACGCTTTTTCGTCAGTTTTTCTCTGTCCTGTCAACCTCTAACAAAATTTTATATGTGCGGTGTGACGATATCTAATATTTGGTCGATGATAGTAGTCAGACGTGTGGTATTATTTTGTTTTCTTGTCTATGTGTGATCTGGTGCTCATGAGT
Organism: Lordithon lunulatus; assembly: GCA_963942505.1. Lineage (NCBI taxonomy): Eukaryota > Metazoa > Arthropoda > Insecta > Coleoptera > Staphylinidae > Lordithon > Lordithon lunulatus. Next base: position 22,177,325 of record OZ012666.1, read on the forward strand.
GTGTCTTTTTAAGTCCAAGGGGTAGTACATTTAGTCCATTTAACACATTCATTCTTTTTTGTGGGTTATTTATAGTATCTACTATTATAAATGTATCATCAAATTATTTTAAAATATTAATCGCTTTATTGATTATTATATCTGCAATATATTCTTCACTTAGATTTTTTTTAAATGTATCTTTGGAGTATATTATACTTAGACAAGATATTATAATAAAAGAAAGTCGAACAATTGGCGAAGTAGGAAAGTCTTAAGAAAAATTATCTTTATTATCTCTGTTGGAATATTATTCTATAGAGGGCACTGCTCGGTGATTCTAATGGCATGATCATGTTGACAGTTATTACCATATGGGTGTGCATGGCTAATTGATCGTGTGCCGCCAGCTGGCATTTAACTTTCTTCCTAGGGGGTTAGTTGTATCATTTATGTATATAACCACTCGAGATATTGTGTTAATTCATCCTCACTAGCTGAGCTACACTGATGAGATCTAATAAGATCGAAATCTAGATATGTGGATTGTTTAGAGGTGGATTCATACTTGTATATGTATATGTAGGTCTTATATTAAAATGACAGAAAGTAATACAATACTAATAGGTAATCTCTATTAGTAAATCTGGTCCTAATACAACTAATACTACTAATTAAATTCTAATGATCTGTTTAGATCATTAGAATTTAATATTATGTTGTAGTAGTTTTAAAATATAATATGTTTTTAACATATTTGTGCAGTAAACCGCCCATTTAATTATTAATCAATTCGGAGTAAATTGCTTTTCAGCTAAATATATTGTTATTTAGTGTATTAGCGGTAGATACGGTGGGCGTTTATGGTACGGCACATATATAGTGGTCGTCGAAATCAATGCAAAGTGTGCTGGAACGACCAACAAGTACCGCCAGCTGTATCGATGTAAAACGTTATTTTACAAGCTGTTCCCTGGCAGTATCGCTGATATAGCCGCTTTAACTTTTCATATTCGGTGCTCTAAATTGGATTTACGGGAGTTTAAGGGTAATTTAATAAGCAATTATCGGTTAGCACGCAGCCTAACTGCTTTTATGGTCTAATCCCGTAGCTTGTTACGAGACCGGCCCGTGGCTTATCCTACTGGATGTGGTCATGTGCTCGGGACTGGCGGCGAATGAACACAATTGCGCATTGCAGACAATTAAATGCACTTGCATCAACGATCGAATCGTATAAACGGACAGCGCTCACGTAAACAAGCAGCATTGTTTTTATCATCGTTCGCGCCCCTGTTTTTTTCTCATCCCTCGTATATTTTTATTCCTGTAAGATGGCCGCTTGCCAGTTTCCTGCAGCAGCCAGCGGAGATATGGCCGAGTGATATATGACGACAGCCAGGATTAAGCGATAAGCTACACACTCTTTTCCTCCTGTTGAATGAAAACAGAATGACTTAATGAGATAATGACATTTTTATATTAAACCTGCTCTTATATTATACTCCTATATAAATATATACATATTAGAAATACTTCTATGTAATTGTAAAGTTATATAAAATTCTATATATTAAATATTTATAAATAATAATAATAATAATAATAATTAAAATATGCTTTCAATCTTTCTTATAAAACATTTTGAGATATTTCAAATAGAAATAATAGATGTATACGAAAATACTTCAGTTAATCGCTCTATTTGTTGTTGATAATAATGCTCGGACATACTTAAAGTACATAAATATCTTTAAAATTACTTACATAATTTATGTTTTTAGTAATACATAACTTTAACATTACCATTTTAGTTGCAACTGTACTCAAGCATACGCCTAATTATTAATTAAAAATAATATAATTATAATTATATAATAAATAATTATTATAATTAATCGACCTTAGACCTAGATAAAAATATACAATCGTAACATACCAATGGTTTCAATAATCATTCTACGGCTCTTACGACTTTGTAGTTACCTATGATTAGGAAGAAAGTAAATAATAATACTTTCCCTATTACCAATTTAATTTGTTTTCGACTATGCTTTAACCATTATTAAGCACTTTTTTTTGGCCTCTGCCAAGGTGTGATACAAAATCTTATATAAGACGATCTCTGAAGGAAGACAGTGTCAGATTCGTACTCACTACAAAAGCACTCTCTTACTGAATCATTACGAATAAATTAATTTTATATATGTAAAACTGTCTGTGAGTTAAATTCACGGGATGATAATATGCGGATTAAATATCGCCAACCACGGTTTACGGTTCGCAAATTTTCAATTCCAGAGAATCGATGGACGAGGTGAGCATCTATGCGAAGAAAGCTTTCTTCGCGTGATATCTCTGGCTCAAGGAGGTTGTTAAGGCTTAAATAAAGGGCCGACGGTCTGAAGAAGTTGTCGGTGAGTCCGAGGTGGGCTGGGGAATAGGCGGACTTGCCTTATGGTCGGTAGCGCCACGGGCGTAGGAGAGCCTTGTCCGGGTTGAAGAGATCGATAGGGTTTCGCGCTTTGGGAAGCTGGGACGTCTCAGATAACAGGCAGGCTCTGCGCCAGCCTGCGGTAGTGGGACTTGTTTCACGGGTGTGCGTACACATGGTGTGTGTATGTGAGCATACGCATCTGATGCAGACAAAATCACGCCGGCAATTTTAAGCGGAGTGACCAAACGATTGGTATCGATAACACTGTCCAAGGTCTAAAGATTTGCGATTATGTTGCACCTTGACGCGGAAAATTCGCCTACTGGCCGGGGGTCAATGGTAAAATAAGTATAACCATAGGAAATACTCTAGAGTTTGATTTTTAGCCCATTAGGATCGGCCAAGATCGCCGCCAAACTTTTCGTTTTGGCGTCTTCCAATAGGTCATCTACAGTTTGAAGAACTAGGCGGTGGGTTTTGTCGGATGGTATGACGTGAGGCGTCGAAAACGGAAAACACTGAGAGACGCACCCCATCAGCAGTGTTGCCCGCATTGCTGATGTTAATTTCGTGATTTTGAAGTTCGCGAAGAATAAGACCGCAGCTTTGCTTATATTTAAAAGATAGGACTACAGCGGGAGGGGTTTTCTCCTTGGCTAGCTTATTTTAGATTGAAAAGAGTTAACTGCAGAGGGAAGGGCTTTCTCTTTGGGCTGAGGTGTTACGTAGATAGGAATTTGGAAAGGAGCAGAAGCCGATGTGTCCTCTGTTTTGGGGTGCTACGCCTCTTGCTTATTGTTGCAACTTCTAAATAGCGGTTCGTGCTCTATCTAACTCATCGTCGGACGGTATAGCGCTCGCAGCTGAAGAGCTGGGATGAAAGAGATTTTCAGTTCCCAAAAGAAGGGGAAGTGGTCAGTAAGCGCGTGGTCAAGCGTTTTGGGTATCGCTAACTGGCTATGCGCTTGGACTTAATCGGAGTAGCTGGGAAGTTAGCGAACATGTCCGCGCCTCGAAGTGCGGGGAATGACTGATGGGTATAGTTTTAACCTGCTGCTTTCCAGATGACTTTTTATACTTCTTGCTAGAGCTAGCCGGTTTTCCCGAGGTCCAGAAACGGGGTCGTTAGTGGTGATTGGGGCTTTTCCCAACGGGACAGACCCAGGTCCGAGGGCCCGAGTTAGAACTCAAATGTGTGGTTAAGGGCTTTTATGGTGGAGAGATGGGTAATTTCAACGTCCATGGCGGACATTTCCATGAAGCGCACTTAGTCTTAGTGGCATATTATTATATATTATTAATCTACTTACGGTTTTTGATGACTTAGTGAACATCCATCGGTAGTTTTGCTTAATAACTAGGCTTAGTGTCTGTCACGACTTAATATGACGTTTAAACATCTTTTGTAGTTTGGTGCTAACCAGGAAGTGCTTAATTTTTTTTACATAACGATTTCCTTGACAAGTGAATGAAGGCAGTGACAGATTCTTACTGTCTAAAAAGACACTGCCTGCTGCAACATAGCGAAAAAAAATAATTTAAGTACTTTCAATTGTAGGTGGGTATAATTCGCGGGAAGATAAGTTGTGGAATGCAAATTTAGCCACTCCCGGGGGCCTTCACGATAGTTGGCCTATTCGCAAGTTGTCCAGTTCTCGCTGGGCAGATGAAGAATAATTCAGGCCGAGGGACAGTTCAGGAGCTATGGTCCGCGGTAAATTGACAGTAGTTTAAGACTATTTGCAACTCACTGAATCTCCACGACAAGTATGAAGCAACCCTGCAACAAATATGGAATGAGGTATTGGATGTACAATATGAAATTAAATATACGCAAAACATAGACTCACATTTCCCTTCGACTCACTCGGGCGCTACAAGTGTCGAAGGAAAATGTTTTGTCTATATTTAATTTCATATTGTACTTCCAATACCTCATTCCATATGTGTTACAGGGTTGCTTCATACTTGTTTTAGAAGTCATTATTTATATAGACAATATAATAAAGCATTTAATGATGTAACTTCATGCATAATATAAACAACGTGACAATAACGGAACATGCATTTGCTTGGTGCTCCTTTTTGTCTTAACTCTGGGGTGGTTTTAAATTCTTTAGATCTTTCATTCCGTTTTCTTATGTAGATTATGTTGCATTGCTATATACTTTGTATTATATTGTAGCAGTCGTTGTTTGCTGATTTTTCGTTCATCTAATATTATCCACATTGTTTGCCATGAAACTCGGTCAAACTTGTTTTGTAAAGCGATAAATGCTACATAGAGCTAGTCATCTAGTGTCATTGAGTTTTCGGTTAGTTTTCTTATTGCGAAAATCAGTGGTGTTAGCAAATCGAGTGCCAGGGTACTTTCCTAGTTTCCCATGTCAAATTAAAATTTCTAGTGATATTGTCCCTCTACGCCCATATTTTTTATTTACTCCGATTTAATGTTGTCGTGTCCTAGTGCTTTGGCATTCTTTAATTTGTTTAATACTGGCGTCAGCTCGTCTTCAGTTATTATATCTTTTTCTGCCACTTCCATTAACTCGTTTTGTGATAATGGGTTTTTATTTCATTTGTCTTCACTTTTGGTTTGTGTTTCCTACAGTAATTCTTCAAAGTGCTCTTTCCACCGGTTTATTATTTTTCATATTCCTAAGTATTACACTCTGTCTGTGCATGTTTCCTTTTCTGATTTATTTATTGTTCTGTACAATAGTTTTTGATTTGCTTTAAAATTCCTCTCTTGTTTCTGTCCAAATTCTTCCCACGTCCTAGCTTTTAATTTCTTTACGATTTCTTTTACCGTTTTTCTTTGAATTTCATTTATCAACGCATGATTGTTAGTATAATTTATACACGCTGATTTTATTACTTAGTTTTGTTTTAGAATAGTCAGTTGACAATAATTTTATTGGTATTGTGTTCGTGTAGAAGGGCCGCGTTGCGTCTCACGCTATTTGATTATAATAGTTTCTATTAAATGAGTCTGGTAACAGTAAATAATAAAAACGTTTGTCATTTGATTCATAGCCGCATAAATAGCAGGTTATTATTATTTATTATTCATGAAGCGAAAATTATATGTTATTACTTTAGGCAATTTCATATTTCTGTAATATTTTAGCACCATTAAAATATCTGACGTAATTTTTCACTTTGAATTGTGATTAGATTTATTTATTCAGATTACAGCAAAATGGGTCGTTGTAATTGATTGCATTTTAATAGAAACAGAACATTCGTGTGGAATTTGACGGTTTCCTGTGCGCTACAGCGAATATCTACATTCGTTCGCCGATAATTTCCGTGATGTTCTTTTTATTCGGGGAGTGGAAATTAGGAGTCAGGCTATAAGATCGTTAAAATAATAACAGCTGCGGCTGCGGTGGAAAAGAGAGTGGTCTTACACTTTATCCATTATGCAGACATTTAATGCCGCAGGAAATGGCCAGCAGCGACAGAGACAGGACGATTGCATAATACGGGCAGATATGAAAATGAAACACACGCCCGTCCGGCGTGCCAGCGGTAGCCCTAATCCAGATGTTTCAGCGTCATTTAACACTTTCCTCGCCTCCATAAATTCCAATGGAGATGATCCCGTCTTCTCACTAACGGCGCACACGTCACTTCACAATCGCATACCTTTTCATTGCTTTTATTTCACTCGCCATTAAGGCGTTGAATCCATTTCTACATAATAAAAAATATTCAAACTGTTTAATGCGAAATCAATACTACTTCACCTGTTCTCTAGTATTACAGTGACTAGAAATACTTATAAGGTGATCAATCAGTCTATGGAGTATTAGTTTGAATCATTTGCTAATACTGTATGAATATGCTTGTTAGTTTCAAAGTATTAAACAACAATATATAAAAATGATGTTATTTACATTTAAGTGAGTTTTGCATATCGCAGTTATTAAAACATTATGTAAACAAGTAATAAAAATATAGATTCCCATCAATTTTGGTGACAGCGCCAGGCGAAATTTGTATATAGTAAACCTTTATTGGCGCATAGCCGAGCGGTAAAACGCCGGACTTGAAAACAGCAGGACCCAAGTTCAAATGTCGGTATCGTGTTTTGCATGCATCCTAAGCTGTTTTCGTTTACCAATATGTGCTGCTCCGGGTTCATTGTCACTTGTTCTATTTGTCGTGTAAGCCGCTCCAGATGCGCACAATTCTACCTCGTCCCGGCGCACGACCACAAAACTTGGAGCCACGGGGTGATAGGTAATAGTATTAAAAGAAAGCACCTCTAGTTGGAACATATGCGCTTAACGGTGCTTCGGAAGGCACTTTAAACCGTTGATGCCGTCGGCAACGTAGCACTACCCCTGTTACTTACTACACCTAGGGTTTTGTAGTGCTCAAGTCACAAACCTTTATTGGCATTATCCTCCATTTTCCTTTGAATGTGAATTATGTACCCTAAAAAATCACAAAAAATACAAAATTATGTAAACCAATAAAACAAAATCAAAAGCTTCGCTTAATTAATCTACTATTTTTCTTTCAATATTTGCAGATCTTAAGCACTCTGCCGTCCTCACCCAGCCATCCCTCTAAATTCTTAACATTTTCTCTAAAGCTATCCTGTAGTCTACTCATTCTGCATTCATACAAACAATGTTCTCATGTATTGACTCCTTCCTAAGAAAACATACATTTTACATTATTATAAAAAAAACAAGGACAAAGACATACAAAACCAGAAAGAAACCGTTAGAAAAAACAAAAAAATACTGAGATCACCAGCATCACAAAGAAGATTAGAAGAAACAGAAAAAAATTGCAACGGTGAAACGAGCATTGACAAAGATACAATGGAAGAACTAAAACAAATGATTATAGAACTAATGAGGAAGATGGAAGAAAACATGTCACAAATAAAACAGGAAATAAAAGAGATGAAGACCGAAATGAACAATAAGGAAGAAACATGGAAAGAAGAAAAGAGAACATTGGAAGTCAGAATAGAAAAACTAGAAAATAAAGCAGAAATTGAAGAGAAGGGAAGAAGAAAAAATAACATAGCAATAAGAGGTCTAGCCAAGATAGATAACATAGAAGAGGTAAGAGCACTCATTAAAGAGAAACTGGAAGTGGAGACAGGGGGTAACAAAATACAAAAAATAAACACAGGCCCAGAACGAAATATAATAATAGTGGAAATACCAAGCTGGGAAGAAAAACAAAAAATAATGAAAGCAAAATATAAACTGAGTAATACAACGATATATATAGACGATGATCTAACGGAAGAGGAGAGAAAAATACAAAGAGAAATAAGAAACAAAGGAAAATTGAAAAAAAAGGAAAACACGTAAAAATAGGATATAGAAAGATAATAGTAGACAATGAAATATACATATGGGATAAAAGGGAGAAAGGAGTCGTAGCCAAAGATAATGGGTGAAAGTAACCAATCCAAAAAACTACTAGCCAAAGAGAAAACGGACGGAAGCAAAAATAAAAAGAATACAGCGAGGAAAAGGACAACGAACATAAGAAAGAAGAACAAACACATAATAAATGGAAACAAAGAAAAGGATACAGTACTAAAAAGAAAAATATGGAAAATTGGGACTTGGAATATCAGGAGTATAAATGGAAAGGAAAAAGAGCTGGAAGAAGAATTTGAGAAAGCTGAACTAGACTTCTTAGTGGTAACAGAACAAAAAAGAAGGGGAAGGGAGAGAACAAAATGGACAAGGAACATATATTCATATATAGCGGTGTAGATAACAATCGGAGAGCCGCAGCAGGGGTAGGATGTATAGTGCATAAAAAACTGAAGTCGAATATATATAAATGGGATGCAATTACGGAGAGGATTTTGACCGTCGAATTTAGAGATCAAAGAAACGACTACCATAAAACTATCATAGCAGTGTATGGACCAAACGAAGATGACACTGCGTGCAACAAAGAAACATTCTGAGAGCAGCTCAACAAAACAACAGAAAAAGCCAAAGGAGAAGTGTACGTGGCGGGAGACTTCAACAGCAGAATTGGCAACGAAGTAAAAGATAATGACGCGATGAGAGGAAGATATGGAGAAGGCGTACTCAACGAAAATGGTAAGAAAATGCTAGATTATTGTAGAATGAATAACCTAGTAATAACGAATACACTATTCAAACACAAGGACATACACAAATACACCAGGGAAGTGATAAGCAGGAACGAAAAATCTACAATAGACTATGTACTAGCAGAACAAGGGAAAAGGAGCAAAATAATAGACACTAGAGTAAAGAGAAGTTACGAAATTGGAAGTGATCACTATCTAGTAGAGACGAAAATAAAGGAAGACTACCAAGATAGCGATAAAAAAAGCAGAGACCAAATATAGCGATAAACTACAACAAGATAAGAACATACAAACTAAGGGAAAAAGAATTGGAAAAATCTATAAAGAGAAACTAGAGGAGAAATTAGTAAAGGACAACTATAGACAAGAAGTACAAGAAATGTGGAATAAATTAAAGAAAAATATACTGGAGACAGCACAAGAGACATGTGGGACAAAGCAAAACACAAACAAGAAGCAGCAGACAGCCTGGTGGTCGCAGGAAATAAGAGAGAAAATAAAGGAAAAGACAAAAGCATGACAAAGATATCTGAATGACAAAAATAGTAAAAACTACGAAGAATACAGTTTAAAGAGGAAAATAGTGAACGATAAGGTCAGAATAGCAAAGAGCAGGGAATGGGAAAAGTTCGGAGAGACAATGGAGAAAAATGCAGGAAAACCAAAAATTATTCTATAAAACACTAAAACTAAACAGAAAAGAAAAAGGACAAGAAGTAACTTATATACAAGACAATCAAGGAATATTGCTGAAGGACAACGAAAAAATACTGGAAAGATTGAAAGAATATTTTGAAGACTTACTATCACAAAATGGTGGAAATGAACAGAAGACAAGAGACCAGAATGACTTGGAAGCAGATATAGAGAGTATCAAGGAAAAAGAAATACTAGAGATAATAAGGGAAATGAAAATAGGGAAAACACCAGGACAAGACCAGATCACAGCGGAAATGATTAAGCATATGGGACCTGCAGGTAACGAAATACTACTGAAATTAATAAACGAAATATGGAGGACGAATAAAATACCTAAAGATTGGCAAGTATCGTTAATCGTACCGATACACAAGAAAGGTGATAAGACAAAATGTTCAAACTATAGGGGTATAACACTCATAAGCAAGATAGGTAGATAGGTATGAAGATCTTAGAAAAAACAATTAACAAAAGAATATTAGCAAAAATAGAGCAGACGCTAGAAGAATCGCAATGTGGATTTAGGAAAGGAAGATCCACACAGGACAACATTTTCACGATAAAAAAAAACACAGAAAAAATAATTGCAAATAACAAAAGCACATACCTAGGATTCATCGACCTGGAAAAAGCATTCGACACGATACCAAGAAATAAATTATGGAAAATCCTGGAAGAGAGAGGAGTAGAAAGACAGTCGAATTAATACAAAACATATACAACAACAACACCAATGCAATAATACACCAGGGACAAACATCAAGAACATTTCAGACAACCACTGGACTAAGACAAGGAGGCGGGCTCAGTCCTACATTATTTAACATATACATGTATGAAATAATGAAGAGCATGAAACCAGAAACCAAAAAAGCAAACATAGGGTACAAAAACATGCAAGGATCATTCGCTGATGATGTAGTGATAGCAGAAAATGAAGGTAATCTGCAGCACAACCTTAGTGTATGGAACAGAAAAGTATAACATGAAAATGAATTATAACAAAACAAAAGTGATGGTAATAGGAAACCGGAAAGAACAAATAAATATATACGGTAGAACAACACACAATAGAACAAGTAGAAGAATTCAAATACCTGGGAGTAGCACTGACAGAAGACGGAAAAATGGAAGGCGAACTTAGTAACAGAATAAACAACACAGCTAAAACATACCAGGCATTGAGCAATATACTGATTACCAAGAAAGAGATCAGCAGAAGGACAAAAATAAATATATATAAAAGCATATATAGACCTATACTGACATATGGAAGCGAGACGTGGAAGCTAAAGAAGAGGGACACAAGTAGAATACAGGCAATGGAAATGAAATATCTCAGAGGAGTAAAACAAGTTACGAGAAGAGACAGAATAAGAAATTATGACATCAGAGAAGAACTGGGAATTGAAGCTGTAGATAAGTATATAGAAAAGAAACAACTAAACTGGTGGGGTCATTTAATTAGGATGGACAAAAAGAATCAAACAAAACAGGTATGGGAAGCAAGAACTGAAAATAAAAGAAGAATAGGTAGACCAAGAAAAGAGTGGGACAACATAATAGAGGACATAATAATCAAGAAAGGAAAAACAGTCTAGCAAGCAAGAAAACTGGCGAAGAACAGAAAGGAGTGGAAGGAATTTACAAATGTATAAACAACAGTAATTGTAAATTATAATGTTAATAATATGTTAATGTAATAGCCTACACCGAAAGGTAAAAGGCAATTATCAATTGCCTATATATATATATATATATATATATATATATATATATATATATATATATATATATATAAAACTTTTACTTGGCATAATGCCTACATAAAAATCTACTTAGTATAATAACAACTATTACCTCATCCCTTGTACTATTCCCTCATCCATTTCCTCTCCTATGCCAGCCTTTCGCAGATTTCCACGCCATCATTTCTTAATAATTAACTCACCTTTATCCAATCCCCCACCTACTCTGCTTTCACTTCCTCACATTCGTTGCTTAGATGCCTTCTTGGATATGCAGCTTGGAGGTTTCCCCCTAACCTGCCACTCCACATAACCAACGTTGCACGAGCTCTCAGTCATATTAACCTGCCCTTCTTGCCACTCAACATACCTCATTCTCTAGCTGACTTCAATTCCTAGATGTCCCATTACCCTCAACTTTTTATGCAACCACACCTTAGACATACCCACTCTTTCATAAATGTCCTCTATATTTTTTTCATCCGCTCTCTGCACTACTCTTACATTTATTCAACACCATCCGCACCATTCTACCTTCCCCTAACTCCTGCAATTTTTCCTCTAAATTCACTACCTTCCCACACGACTCCCCACCACATGCTCATTCGCTTACTTTCCTGCAGGAGCAGCGTCATAGGAGTCAATCATTCGAGTTCTAACCGATTCTTGAGAAACGAGACAATTCGATTGTGTACCACTCTCGCAATGCTTACTTCCACTCCATACAGCAATATTGGCTTTACACAAGCATTTCAGATCTTACATGTTATAATATAATAATAATATAATTTTCTCTTCGCTATCCCCCAAGCCATTCGTGCATTTGCTTGTACCTACTCCAAATGCTTCATAAACCGATATGTGCAGTCAACCCAAAATTTTAAATGCTTTATATTCATTCTTCCAATTTTTCTTCCGTTCCGTTTCAAATCTTTCATTCTACCCATCCTACTCTGATTTCTAAACATCATCCATTTGGTTTTATTTACAGTCACTATTAACCACCTCTTATCAATGTACCTTCCCATTCATAACAGCATCTCTTCCACCTCTTTCACTCTCTTGGCCACAAGAATTACATCATCCGCATATGCTAATATTCATAGCTTGGTTCTCCCTACTATAACACGCTGTTGTTAATATATAGCCTCTCACCGAACCACCTCCCTGGCCACAGGACGTCTTCTTCCTTTTCCACTTTCTCGCTTTTTCTCACTCATCCACTCTCTTTCTTCTTGATTGATAAACTTGTTTTGAAATCGTCTTCCTCTTCATTCCTCACGTAGCAATCCCCCCGTTAGTCCATTCCTCTTCACCCGTCTTCAAGTAATCCAGCAATCTTAGCTCATACAAGTTATTATTGCAGTTTACTGTCCCCGCCCACATAGTCTTTCTGTCCAGTTCTACTGACCCTACTACTATCCCCGCAGTTCCTCTCAACGATTTTCTATTCCATCCTTTCGCCATCTTCCTCAGTCCCGTCTCAATTTGTCATTAGTATAATGATACAAATAAAACTCAATCAACGAACTGTATTGAAAATATGAACATAAAAGGATTTGAATATATATATATATATATATATATATATATATATATATATATACCCAGGAAGGGTTGATCGCCATCGACCGACTATGGAAACTTTTTTCAAAAATATGTGTCTCAAACCAAGCTTCCACAGTCGGACGATGGCGATGGCGATCAACCCTTCCCTGCCCAATCCTACGTCCAGGGCCTGTGTGTGCCTGTCCTCCTGCTTCCCTCCTCGGCTATTAGGCTTGGTTGTTATACAGCTGAAAACGAATTGGACAAGGGAGTCACGTGTGGGCACTCCACGGCTAACGACGTGTCCACGCAGCGGGTTAATCCCACGCGACGTCGTAGTTGAAACACAGTATTATATAGAATTTAGTTTGAGATCACAACAAAAAATGAATTAATGCAGTCGTTAAAGTACAATGATAACTAACAGAGTTGAGTAATAGAAAAAAAAGAATAAAAAAATTACGTCAGTCAAAAGATGGGCGAAACATATATAGAAAACATAATACACAGACATTTGCTTGGCTGGGCATGGCAAAAAATGACGGTCGTGAAGCGCTGAATGAAATTTAAAGCAATAAGAGAAACTATTAGGAAATGGACCATGTAAGATCTGGTGGAAATTAGCAAGGCCACGACGCTGTTTCTGCCTACAACAACACTTCGCCATCAAACATGGGGTAAAAATGCAGAAACAACGCCGTATACCAGTACGAGAAGAGAATACTCACAGAAATACCTTGCCTCATTCTCATTCACTATTTGATCTAGTTATGACCTGTCACTGCCAATTTCTGATTTCTGCTTCTTCTGTCACTTTATGAATTGGTACGATGCACCCCGCGCTATATAAAACTCCTGTTATCTTCCCCAATATCGTTCAGCAGCAACAATAGTTTTGTCCTTCCTTCCTCTCCTATGCATTTCCACGCCTCGTTGTCAATGGCAGTTGTTTTCCCATTTTACGCCTATTAAGTGCTCGGTTCAGCTTTTGCCTTGTCATAGTTTTTGAGTACTTCTCCTGTAGGCTTCCCAATAAACTATCAAATTATATTTTTAATTCATCCACTGTGACGAGCACCACACTGTTCTCTTTTACTGTCCTATCCATGATGTATATATAAGAGAAAGATATATGGGATCCCTCTTTTTGTATATTATTGACTATATGAGATTAATTTTCAACCCATTTCTTTTTTTCTTTCTGTGTATTGTTTTTCCATTTTATACTTTGCATCTCTGACTCTCTTCACGTCCATCTCTACAGTCCTGTATCATCTTATGTTTCGTTGCACTATTACTTGTTTTGGTTATTTCCTGCTTTATAATGTCCTCTAATTGCAAAAATTATAATTATTATTCATGTATAGAATGTGTAGCCATATAAATAATGCCTGGTATTTGAATGCTGCAAACCTTTTGAAAGATTGTACATGATGGTTCAGTTGCAAGTTAATTTCAGACGGAAACGCCAGCAATAATATTCACCGACATAATTTGGTAGCTTTTATAATCAAATAATTTTCATCGAACTTGTTAAACTTGAATTATGCAAAGAACAGATTATATATAACATACCTACATTATTATTAATTTTAGCTGAAAATTATACAGCATATTTTTCAAAACCATCATTTTAAAGAGGGACGATGGTACACAAATAATGGACGGATTTTTTTGTAGATGATCATTAAATGAACAAGACTATACATAACGTGGTGCAGCAAACATTGAAAAGAATTACATGACTACAATACTTAAATTAAGTAAAAGTTCTAAATAAACGTTGTTTTTCTTGGAAGAGTATTAAATAAACACGATAGTTTTCTGTGTAATATATAAATAACCAGTATAAAACGATTTGATAAATTTTACTATTCAATCGATACTAGAGCTTGAGATAATGCATTTATAGTAGTTGCTTTCATTTTACACAAAATGTTATGAAATTTACACGGGCTGCACATTATATAAAAATTGATGTAATGACAACGTTTTATAGCCGTCTTACATACCATTGTACTTAGCTGAAGATAATGTTTATAGCGGTTCGTAAAGCTTAATGTTCGCCTTACAGCTGAGATTCCGATAAAACTGTGTTGAGGTATATGTAGGATGGCGGTGTGCGAACGGTGCCACATTTGCTTCGGCTGATTGTATTTTTGCCACCTTCTGCGATTTGCAAATGAGACGGCTGACTAATAGCGGCTATAAATCACATAGAAAGACCCTTTTTAAATCTTAAAGACTGACAATCCCGTGATGGCAATCGCCTAAAGGCTATTATCTAAAGGACCATTAGTCAGCCCCTGATTAAATTACCGCTTTGTGTCCGCTTCCCGTTTGGACTTTTTAATTTCCGACTTTTACATAAATCTCGGAAAGAATGTTAAACTTTAAACAGATCACAACAAATTAAATCTAGAATACATTTAAAAAAGGTCAAATAATTAACGCTTACACTGTTTTATTTGCATAATATATACTCCATCTAATTACTCCTATCTTCAATTATATCTATTATTTATATTTATATAAATAGCTGTAGTGACTGTATTTCTTAGGTTTGTAACAAACTATAGACCTTCAGGACCTTCTGCCGTGTGTTAGTGTATGTCGTATGTCTATGCGAGTGCTAGTTCAGAAAATCGTTCCAAGTAGTATACAAATATAATATGTAGTCAATATAAAATTTAACTCCATATATTTACATAAGGGCGTTTTCAAAGAGGCTATAATCGGGTAATTACACCCCTTCCCCCCTAACTTAGGTAATTATTAAATTCGTAGGCACCCTAAGAATTTAAAAATGATCGATATTCCATATTCCAAAATAATTTTTCACACCCCTAGACCAGTTGGCTGGAAACCCCCCTGAATCTACATACCGTTCGACCAATCTAGAAATATGAGTAGAAAATAATGTTTCGATTGAATTTAATAAATAATTTATTATTACATGTGATTCGGATTTAGAGGGTACGAATGACAAAGACAACTTCACACTTTTCTGGCACTCGATTGTCTGAAATGTTAATAAATTTCATCCACATTTCTTCTTTAATAAAATAAAATTATATTAAGCAACATAATACGTGGATCAAATGATTTTTCGATTAATATTATTTATGAATTAAAAAGTATGTTTATTTACAAAGTTATTCACTGTATTGATGTGTTACAAATACTAAATTATAAATACAATATATTTTTCATTAAGGAATAGCAAGCATTATTATAACCATTTATTCAATGTATTCATGTATTAAACATTATTAGTGTCACATTTAAATAATGTGTTCTAAATCTATATGATATATATAGGGTAATTCTAGCGTATTTGTATGCATTTCTTTTTAAATTATCCGCAAGCAAATAGGGCGTTGCTGAATACACGTATAATTGAGTTAATTTAAATGTAAAGAGAAACAAAAATGGAAAAGGGGAAGTAAACGATGCTAATTAAATACGGCTCGTATTTATAACGGTATCTCCGTTACAACAGCGGCAGCGACAAACAAATAATTAAGAGTAATTTAGTAGTGAATCTCGTGTAATTTATAACTAACCAAGAAGAACAATAAGTACGCTGAATTTAAAAAGTTTAAAATTGCAAGCAGAATTGTTTGAGAATTAACAATATTGGTTTACGTTATTTATGAGATTGTTGGATTTATTAAATATAAAATAACAGTATTATTAGTATGAGATCTTTATGAAAACGAAGCATTCCAAGATACAGAAGAAGACAGAATTAAATTTCTTCGCAAAGAAAGTTAAAGTTGTACAGGAATGTAACGATAGAATGATAGAGAAGATAGAAAAATGGAAATACAGCCGAAGAACTATCCCCAGCAATGACCAGGTAGAGATAATATAGAGATACATACTATACAAAAATTACGAATCTGTTGGCTTAATTCATCCGGGACGGCTTACCTCTATATGGTATAACGCTGGCTGTAAACATCATGAGAAAGTTGCAACCCTCGGAAGGACCTAATCTCAAATCCAAAAAAGATATCCAAACAATTTAGGACCATGGTGTGAACGTATCGGCTACATGGAATGTACTTCACAGTTCATCTGCACAAAAATGTTTAGTTACATTTTTAGTAAAGAAGGGCGGCGAAGAGAAAATTTCGTTCAGGGAGGTAGGATACTGGATGAACACTGTACAGGAAATAGGACAAGCGGTGTGGAATCTCCAAGCACGTAGCCTGAGCAGGAGAACCTCCATGATATATATATATATATATATATATATATATATATATATATATATATATATATATATGCGCAATCCGAAGAGCGGAAAACGTATCAATAGGGAGGCATCTGTGAAGATAGATAGAAATTCAGAAACGGTGCCTAGGAGGGTACCCTTAATAAGGAGGACAAAGAGTAAAATGGTGTGAACGTATCGGCTAAATGGAAGGTACTTCACAGTTAACCTGCCACAAAAATGTTTAGTTATATTTTTAGTAAAGAAGGGCGGTGAAGAGAAAACTTCGTTCAGGGAGGTAGGATACTGGATGAACACTGTACAGGAAATAGGACAAGCGGTGTGGAATCTCCAAGAAAACGTATCAATAGGGAGGCATCTGTGACGATAGATAAAAATTCAGAAACGGTGCCTAGGAGGGTATCCTTAATAAGGAGGACAAAGAGTAAAATATCAATGAACTTATTACGATACTTTACTCATATCCATCATTACAAAGCAGCCTCGACCGATCTACGAAATTGTTATGAGCTTATTAGTGAAACATGTATATTCAAAGAGAAGGGAAGAAAAATACATATCGCCCCAATTTCCCAAAACAAGTAGCTAATAAATGCTGCTATATGAAAGTGAAGAAATTAGATTGAAATATTATTGCGTTATTGCGTTATGAATGATGCTTTAAGATGCAGGATTTTTCATAGTAATTTTCAGCTTCAAATTTGAATTGCTGGAAAACCAGACGACTTACCGAGTAACGGCTTGAAAATCTGAATACACCCGCTCAGTTACAATAAAATAACATCAACAGGCTATTCAAATTTAAAAGTAGCCTTCACTATAAAGTTACGGGTAGACGTACCTATAAAATGTGGTTATTTATTAATTCTAGAAAATTCTGTACGGCCAATAAATATTTCGCCTCAACTTGATACAGCCACATCCGCCTGAATCGAATTCGGAAAACTAGAAGCTCGCATAGTTCTGAAACGCTTACTTCGAGAGAATATGGACGAGAGGCGCGTGAAAAAAGTCAGGGGGCCTAACCATCGTGCCAAACTGTGGAAAATACATGCTGCAACCTCGAGCAACTCAATCTATCGGTCTGCAATGCGGGGCGGGGATGTCGACGACGGTCGAGAGAAGGGACTCGGAATCCTTTATTGACATACCACTAGCGTCCACGCAGCTGATGGTCAGAGTGCGGGGCTGGGGAGTACTAGAGGAGGAAACATTAAGCGATCGCCGGTAAATCGAGTACACAATCCACTCCAACAAGTTGGTCGCTCAAGACCCATGGGCCTCCCCTACAAACTAGTTTATCGCTTGCCCGCCTGATACTGAAGCATCAGTCGCCGGAAGGGCGAAGGCTGTGGTGGTTGCTGCCCTATTTCCACCAGGAGCAGCCATGCGCCAAGAACTGCCACCTGGGAACGAGGAGGCACCCACAGAGCCCAACGCGTGGGAGTGCGATGAGGTGTCAGCAACTATGTTCAGGTTACCTGGTAGGGTGGCTCCAGGACCTGACGAACTGCCGAACGACATCATCAAGTCAGCCGCCTTGGCGACAGCGGGATGAATTACTAGAATCGCAAATAGCTGCCTGGAAAAGGGCAAGTTTCCGAAACGATGGAAGACAGCAAGACTAGCCCTCATTCAGAAACCTAGGAAACCTCTCAACGAACCGTCTGCCTACCGCCCGCTATGTCTGCTCGGCTTTGTACTGGGCTCTCTCCTATGGAATATATCGTATATTATGATGACACACTACGTGTTCCCGTCGTGTTCGCTCACCGATGCTGCCTAAATGAGACTATAACCAGTACAAGGCAAGCGACGGAGACGATGGCGACCTGGATGACCAGCAACGGACTTGGTACTTCCGTTGTCAAAACAGAAGTCGCCCTGACAGGCTTTAGAAGATCTTCTAGAGCACTACAGTGAAGAGTTTCAGCGAGATCTGAATTTTTCCTGTAACTAAGTCTTATAGCACTTAAATATGGAGGGTAGCCTGTGACATAAACAAATTTGATGGTTCGAGTATTTGAAGTTAACTCTCGCTTCGCCCATAGTCTGTGGTACTACCCACGTCACCATCATCGTTCCTTAGCTATACAACCCTATGTGGATTTTGCCTCCACTCCTTACGGACTATCATCATTCGGGGATCAGATTCTATACCAACCGCCCGTAAGTCATTTCCCTACCGGGTAGTTCTCCCATGCACCGTTAAGTTCTGTGTAAGATGTTTTGAATTTAATACTTTTGTCAAAGTATACCCATGTACTACCACTCTGAATGCTGGATTTGATCTGACTGACGCGAGCAGTTTGGCATTCTTGTCTCTTATCTTACGTTTACTGCCCTTATGCCTCCGTTACCACCAGTTGGTGATAGGCATAGGTAGTGCCGGATTCACCATGAGTTCTGTCCGCGGTACCTACAGGCTAAACCAAAACTCATGTTCTAGGGGGCTTGTTCTTCTTGCAGGCACCATAAGCTCCCTAGTACCGCTTCGCGTCAGTTTGTCATTCTTGTCTTTTATCTTGCGTTTCTTGTCCTTGTTCGGTATTTTGTCAGTTCATAGCCATAGCTGTACATGTCTCGCAGGTCATCTTGAAATTTGGTCATGACCTCTCTAGCGTATTCGGCCTCCCAGTGCTCAGGTAGCTAGATCATGAGGCTTCCCAGGCACTGCGGGGTTCCCTTACCCCAGCTTCGTCTAGAGGGGGGATCGTGCGCGGTACCACCTGTTGCACCTGTAGAGTGGGTGCGTCACGTTGTCCGTCCCGCTGCAGTAGCGGCATCTGTCTGTGTTCGTCTTGCCAATCTTATACAAATTCGATTTGAATGTTCCATGTTCTGTTAGTATTTGCGCCGTCCAATGGTCATTCGTCTTGGCTTCTTTCTACTACCGATCTTATTAAAGGAAAAAGGGTCGTAGCCCACTCTGCGTTTGCTGTTCCGTCCCATTTGTTTTGTCATTTGGAAACAGTCAATTCCTAGGCCTCAGTATTCGCTGTTCGGGGAGATATCCCCCTTGTAATCCTTCGGTACGTTTCGTCCTTTTCTTCCACCGCAAGATCTGCTGGGGTCATTGTAGCGAGGACGATCGCGTTTGTTAACGTCGTCCTGTAGGCCCGAGTGATTCTAAGCGAACTGGTGCGTAACGCCCTTCTAAGTCTGTCGCAGTTCCTTTTGACCTCTGTCGCTTCAGCTCAGGCACCATTGTCTTCGCTTTTGTACACCGAGACCTCCGATGTTCGGGAGTAACTGTGCCAGGGCGCCTTCGCACGGATGGTCTTCCTTGTGGCTTCGTGACTCAGGTTTGCTTCTAAGACGGTTCCCAGGTACTTCACTCGATTTTTGATTGGGAGTGTCACCCCGAACATCTCCGTGACGGCCCGGATACCTGCTCTCTTGGTTGAGAGCAATGGCAATTATTTCCTCCGGCATTTGTGCGTTTAGTGCGCCGTCATAGGATATGTTCCATAAGACGGACCGTAGTGTTGAGCCCTGCGGTATATCTCCCGTCACCTCCTGCCTTGTTGCTCCGTGCGTCCTTCATGTATTACCTCTCTAAATGCGAGGTATCCTCAGTGCTTGGGGAAGATTTCTCTCAGTAGGCATCTATTGGCGAGTTCCATTAGTATTTTGGCTGCTACCGCCTTAATTGCCTCAATGAGCGGACCGTCGTGGCTCAGCGTCTTCTTTCCTGGAATGTATCCGAGGACTGCCAGTACTTTCTCCTTATTTCGGTAGCATTTCATCTTCGTTTACTTGGGGGATTAGACCCTTCGTCATTGCCTTGTCCTGGAGAGAAGAGGGCCGCAATAACTGTCCTCACCCCTGCTGTGGCTTCGGGTCCAGGCGGGCGAGCTTCGATCTTTTTCATGACGAGTTTGTAGGGAAACCCCACGGGTCATCTTCGACCTCGCTACAGAGCTTCCACCAGAACTCGTTGGACTTCTTCCGATCGTCCGCCTGAACCCTCTCCGCAGTGCCCGGTAGCCGTCCTGGAGGGTTCGGTCAGTGCTCCGGCCTCGTTGGGCTTCACCAACGTGGAGAGGGACACTAAAAGAAATAGAGAAGATTTATACACGTGCCGTGGTGAGAAGGCAGTCTTCTCTGTTTCTTTTAGTGTCCCTCTCCACGTTGGTGAAGTCCAACGAGGCCGGAGCATTGACCGAACCGACTGTGCTCCGGCATCGCTGGGCTTCACCAACGTGGAGAGGGACACTAAAATAAACAGAGAAGACTGCCTTCTCGCCTCGGCACGTGTATGAATAAAATAAAAATAATGAATTCTATGTTTCTTTTAGTGTCCCTCTCTACGTTGGTTAACCCTACTTTGAAGTTAATAACTGATCTACCCACCACGTCGATGTGTACCATGAAGACAAGTACGCAGTTCTACACTTGTTTGCAAACTTATTTTTGGTTCATTTGTTCTTTGTTTACCGGTATCCCACCTAGTTCCGCTTTCTTGTTTTTCTAGCTAGATATTCTCAGCCAGTGTTTCTAACATAATGCGATTTATATCTGCTTTCACCTCTCTCAGGCTTGGAACATCCAGGACAGTAGAAGCATAGAAGTATCGAGTACGGCAGAAACACTCACATTTTAAAGTGGGATTGAAAAAGAATAGTACGAGGTATCACCAAAAACTATTTATTCCCCAAATTCAGATATAACAAAGTTTTTTTTACTCTAAGGTTTAAAAATCTTACCGTCCAAATGGTACTATAACCAGACAATGTACTTTTGGAGACGTTTTTGGGTGTTTTGCATTACTCTTACATGTCGGGCGAAATTCCTTAATTTTTTCGTGAAAGTCATCTTTGCAAATACCGAAACTTCGCACCATTTACGTCCTATTACTTGATTTATTATATTAAATAACATATTGGATAATATCCCATTATTATTATTTCTTATTTTAGCTAAACCGTAACATAATCATTATTATACATTATATTTACCAATTTGATAAGGTAGAATAGACTTCAAGCCTACAAGTATTATTTGTATAGAGTTAATTATAATTAACTCAATAGGTGTGGAAATCAATATTATGTTACCATTATTGTGAAACTATATGACAAACTCGAATACTGACAATGTAAAATGAATACTATCTTTATGACATTATACGTTATACGGGATAACTTCAAACGGTTTTATTGGCTACTTGTTTTCGCTCGCAGTATTCCGCAGAATGTAAATTTGCAGATAAAACGCATCCGGAATACTAATAAATTCGGTGAAAGTTTTATTTTTTGTCATTTCAATTGTTGCATTTATTACGTTGTTTTCCTGATTCTCTGTTTCCAGCAGTGTTTTATGCGTATGGTGGCCGGATTATAACGCTGCGAAGACGAGGACACACAGAAGCCAGCCGCATTAATCTGTGTTAATGTAACGTATCGAAAAGACCGACACAAAAACACGTCTAAATGTATAAAAGCACTTTAACCGGCGCGCGCGGAGAGGGTGAAGTGCGTGTTCGGGATAAGAGAAGGACAGGGTGGGACGTATAGGCAGGAAAGGCACGATATGGGCCGCCATAGATAACGGCCGATCCTCCCACCGATCCGGGTGATATATACCCGTCCACGACACACTAATGGCCGCATGTTGATTGCGAGTTTTAAAGGGACCCCACGGATTTATGGCAGATCAGGACTATGCGGCCGCATTGCGCTCGTTATTTATGCTCCCATTCCCTCGGATGAAATCCTTTTAATGCATTTACCCAAACCTAGTTAAACTGGACACACAAAACTAATAACTATTGACCATCTTATCATGAAATATTTACTCAATGTTAAATTAATTAATATAAAAAGATATTAATTCAAATTATATGAAACGACATCCTAATCTGTTATTATAATGAGCAACGAGAAAAACCTAGCTGACTGTGTAAGTTTTAATTCGAACATCGTCACCGTGTGTGTAGGCGTAGGGTGTCTAAATCATCAAAAACGCTGAGCTAGTGCGCGCACAACGGCAGGATCCCACACCGGCTGGATTAACATCACGGAAAGGATATATGAGGATAATTCTACTTTAAAAGAAGATAAATGTAACGTTTTATCAACGTAAATTTATGTGGAAACGCGCGGCATAATTGTGATCTGTTTATACGCTTCGGTGCCGTGAGTCTCGCGGCGTCATTTAAACGAGTTCTAGCGTCCCCTATACCGACCCATATTTCACTAATTTCACGGCAATATTAGCCCAAAACGTAATGGCTTTTCTTTCCACCAACTCTGCTGAAATCCACAACCCACCCTCCTAGTGCCATCAGGATGCGTAAAACTTGTTTTCCTTTTCGAGCACCCACGATCTGATCTTATCGTTCATTCCGCCCGGAACTTTCCAGAGGACATTTAGATAAAAATCTTTCCTCCAACTGCAACGATTACATAAAAACTAAGAAAATATATAACCGTATTTAAATTAAGATCTAATTTTAGGATATTTTATAAACAAATTTGAGGATGTGCCAAATTATTCTGTTTTCCTATAATAAAATCAAAATCACATGAAAATAATTTATAGGAACAAAATTATCTTTTAAGTAATACACTGTGCACTTTAGTTTTATTAAAAATGTTATACACCTGACAGTTGGTTAGTATTAAAATTGGGGTATCAATTCTGAATATAATATAAATTCAAAAACAATAACGGGTAATCATAAAAGATATTATTACACTAATGCAAGAGCATGATTATTATATGAAATAATGCTATTTATGTAGTAATCCTACCATAAAGGAATGATATAAGAGGTAGACAAACAATCACTACTCTGCATATTTTAAAATAGGCATGTTGAGCAGTTTGAATTTATTCTCAATTTCCGACTTCTGAATATAGCGTGCGCGTGTGTAATTGGGCTCTAATCCATTGTAAACATAATTTTGCCATGGGCTCAATGAGTATTTGTTTGGGGAGCATTAGGCCTTGTTTGCTCTTGAATTAGACGACAAGAGAATCGTCTGTATGGCACATAAATATAATCGTAATGCAACGTTCGAGCGTTCGAGTACAGTACTCGGCGTGGTCGTATAACGAGCTATATCCGGCATATCCATAGCAAACATGAGGACAATAAGCCTATTATAGTTCATGCATGTACAATTATGTTAGTTTAGTTAGATAGACAAAAAATGAACTGAGTAAAACTTCTATATATACTGTTTAATTACTACAGAAAATAGCTTCACATTATTTGTTTCAGTTTTAATTATCATCCTGCAAAACCCGACCGCGGTGAGAGTTTCTAGTTACATAAAAACAAATAAAGTAAAAGTTTGCGCTGCTAAATAACCTACAAGTAGAGATGGTGTACATTTACCCGCATTTTCTCTCTGTAAAAGTATTAGGGGATAGTTATAAACTTCGAGTCTGATTACGTTACAGAATTGCGGGTTATTACGGTGCCTGTTGCGGTACGAGGGACGTGATTACAGAAGTAACAGGTACCTAAAGAATAATAAAGAGACTCCAAGAAAATTGGACGGTTTATTGGGAAAGTAAGACGACATCATTAGTGCATTGTAAAAGTTGATGCTGGTGCTATAGTGATGGCATGCCCGCATTGCAATTTATTGTTAAAGTTTTCCTGCAGAAATTTAAGTTTAATAATAATAATAGAAGTCGAATTATAAATACCGGTTCAAACCTCAAGCAATTGAATACTTTTCATATTATATGAGTCTCCTCCCCAATCCACCTTGCCAGAGTTTCCCGGACTTTTAATACCCTCTGTGGTTCAGAGTAGTATATAATTATACCTATGTAATTAATTAAAACTGTAAGTATTGGGGAATCCATAATAAGTTGAATCTATAGTAACCGTTAGTTAGTGAAACTTAGAATAAAACGTGTTAAGGTTTATGCTGAAATAAAATACGAAATAAGGACCAGATATTTTGCGCATTCACTTTTTCTTTCTTCATCAATCGAAAATATAATTTCGCCTGTTCTGCCGTACTGGCTTCTTTCAGAAATTGAATGGTTTTGGCGTCTACTACGTGGTAATTCATTTTCAATAAAGGAGATGAATAAAACTACTATGTTTTTTACCACTTATTTAATTGTTTAAAACAACTAGTTTCGCCTAAGCTCTAGGCATTGTCAAGTCATCGGGTAAAACTTGACAATGCCTAGAGCTTAGGCGAAACTAGTTGTTTTAAACAATTAAATAAGTGGTAAAAAACATAGTAGTTTTATTCATCTCCTTTATTACGAAATAAGGAGTTAATCTTAGAGAGTTATTTCCATTATATTTTATTATGTTACAAATAAGTAATAAGAACTAGATGGTAAGTGTGTATTTACATTTTGTAACCATGAACGGTCCAATATAATCATAATTTCTACTAATTTCTCCTAGTTCATTTCTTATTTTATGTCATCATGAACCCACATTTACTCCACATTACATTTGCACCCCCTAAAATTAAAAGTCCGAATCAATAAAAATCCGAGAAGCGGGAACAACCCCTATCAAAGTACGTAAATTGTAAGGGTGAAACAATAAATTTGAATATAAATCTGCTGTAGTCTGTTGCCCTTACCACAATTTTGATCATACCACGTTCATCACATTACAATTTTTGTTAACACTACGTGATATATATTAACACAAATGATATGCCGCCATGTAGGATAAAGTGTTAAATCAAAGAAGTTGTTGACGTTACGGATGAATCAACAGCGCGGCGGGTCGATAATTTAAGGCGGGGAGAAAAACCATCAACGTTGAAGAAACCGGCGCCCGTCTGTCCTTGAAGTTTCACGCGTAAGTTTTTGACCATGTAGCCGAAGCTTCCATCTTTTCAGCTGATAAAGAAATAAGAAGTGTTTAGGGGTGTAAATACTTAATTTCTTATGCCCGATCAGAATATTTTAACAATACTATATATTCATTGCCGCAAATAGAAAAGAATAGATATTATAATAAATGATTAGTAGTTCCTGTATTTGTTACAATTCTGTAACTGGTTATCGACCTTCTGGTCCTTCTGCCATGTGTTAGTCTATGTGAGTGTTAGGACTTGCTACTACATCAGTGTCTTCAGTGTCATGAACTGTATTCGAACGACAAATGGTACCGACTACCCGGACCGAGATTCGATCCCGGGCCGCCCGCTCGTAAAACGAGGATGTTTTTAACCACTGCACTACATTGGAGTGTATATGATATATTATTAAAGATGCAATAAAATTGTTTTAAATATATTTACTTTTCGCGAATCGCCTTTCACAGTTTTTCAGAGGTTTTCTTCGAAGTATATATCGAGTAATTAAACATTTTTGAGCTTCTCCCTCAGACGTAGATGCACGTATATGACACCAGCTTACATGCAAGTATCTAGGCCATAGAAAACCAAGGGACACATTTGCAACAACTCGGTAAATCTCGGTTATTAAAATTTATCAACAACTTCTGGGCGTTGCGTTAAGTTGCGTTTTATAAAAAGTATATATATATACAGACAGTGACATGAATATTTTCAACAACTCGGTCATTATAATAGACTGGATGGAAACTGCAGACGCATTATGTTAATGTCATCTGTTATACCCGGATATTGTATCTTCCTTTTTCTGCACCAATTTACTTTTTCGTTACCCCATTCTAGTCTGCGGGTACAGTCAATCCGCAGACTAGAATGGGTTAACGAAAGAGTAAATTGGTTTCAAGAATGGCATCAAATTGTGTTAGTGACCAGTCTCGTTTTTGTTTGTGGGCCCTCACACAAGGAGAGTTGATATGGGGTGCAATATGTTATAGTATTAGATTACCATTGGTCTTCATCGATGGCATATTAAACGCAGCCAGTTACATTGCCCATGTACTGGAGCCTGTTCTACTTCCATTTCTTCGAAGGTAGTAAAATCCCATTTCCAAGAAGAACGTACTCCCTCATATGGCAAGGGTTTTAATACGATGTTTGCTAAGAAGCTAACATGGCCCGCTCGGTCGCCAGATTTGTCATCCATTGTGTAGTTTTGGGATATGATTGGTAGAAGGTTAACTGATTGAGCACACCCACAACCACAGCATCGTCGGCTACGGATTCAGTAAGCTTGGAATGATATAACGCAGAGAAAAATTGATCATTTGATTGACAATATGCTCCGCCGTTTAAATGAGTGTATAGCAAAACGTAGTGGACCAACTCAGAAAAAAAACTCTTCTTCTTTATTTATGTTCTAATCACTGTTTTTTTCATCAAGCATTTTGCGGGAGTGTTATCCATATTGATTAGCAACTTATGTGTGTTGCGTTTTCTAATGTAATGTAATCAAAATAACATATTGGAATAATATTAATATAATAACTAAATAATTACATTTTAATATGCCTCTAGGAACTATATTACTATATTATTAGTTTTAAATAATTGCACTCTATCTAGAAATTCCGCAACCTTATATGAAGCCATTTCGATTATCTTTGTTGTATTTCGGAATTGATTAAGCGCCAGTGCCTTCCAATCGTTTGGAATGGACGATTGTAGGCGGGTATCTGAAATTTGAAGGTGGTCTATTTGCAGGGGGAAGTGGTACATCTGATCTTTATTTTATGATGATGATTTCATGAAGCATGATCATCTTTCTTCTGTGTACCTCTTTTAATTTTATCCATATGTAAGTGACTGGTAATGTTAATATTTTATATTTTGCATACAAGGGCTTGCATGCTTCAGAGGCAGACCTGGTATTTCTATGATTTCGTTGCTTGATTGACCCAGGCCATAATGTCATATGTTGATTTGGAATAGAACATTGAAAAATAGGTGATTATGGCTGTCTTCACTTACTATCTTGCTTATTTTCCTTATAGCCTAGGTAGACTTTGCTAATTTAGTTAAAATGTTCTCGATATGAGCTCTCCATGTGAGTCGGCTATCTATTATAATACCCAGGAATTTTCTGTGCGCTAAAATGGTATTGTGCCCCGGGCGCGAGTTATGTTCGCTATGCCACTGACAGGAGGGGCCCCAAATTCCTTTCATGCGGAACGCCGCTGGAGACATCCGCAACCTGACTCTTCCCTGCTGCCTGTGATTTAGTAGATAAGAAGATATTACTTCATAGTTGCATTAGGCAACTCCTTGAAAACCATAATGCACTAGTTTCTAAATAAGTATGTCGTGTGACATACAATCGAAGGCGTTATTGAGATCACATAGTATTATTTCTGCAATTTTATCATCCACTAAAACTAATGTGATGCTGTTTAAAAATTATAGGATGGCATCTGTTTTGCTTTCATTTTTCCTGAATCTGTATTAATGCGGTAATAGGTACTTATTTTTTCAAGGAATTTTATTATTCCCTACAAGAATAATAAAATTCCTTGAAAAGGAGATAAGAGACTCAAACATTTCGGAAAGTGAAGGCAGGATGGAAATTGGTCTATAGTTCAATGGATTTAGCCTGTTCCCTGATTTATAAATTGGTATGGCAATTTTTATTTTCTCTGAGAATATTAGTTCGGTGATACTTGTATTGAATATATCAGAAAGTGGATTTGCAATTACTTCCGCAACCTCTTTGAGTGACATTGTACTAATGTTATATATATATATATATATATATATATATATATATATATATATATATATATATAAAGATAGAATTGTTCCATCTTGGTAATTCCCCTAAGAGATTCTCAGCAGGAATGTTTGAATTTTAGAAATTTATTATTAGGTTATTGCATATATTTATGAAACAATCATTAAACTCGTCTGGTTATTGAATTTTGAGTTAATCTTCCGGAGTTTTAATTTTATTGTTTGATCCTATGATGTTGTCTATGTTTGTATCTGTTTCTGTTGTTTTCAGTTCTCCTGTTGTAAATTCGTTTATAACTTATATATCGCTGTTTTATATTTTAACTTTAGATTTCCGCCATTTGGACAATTTCAGGTGGGTGGGTTCTCACACGTTGTGATAAGCACATTAGTGAGAATGCAGACTATATTTCGAGAGATAATCCTTAAGAAGTGGCTATATTTATTATCTGTACTAATTGCTTCATAAACTTCTAACCAGTCTTCATTTTCGACATTTAATTTAAACAAGTCATGATTTAATTCGTTAAATGTTATGATGAGTTTTGTGCTATTTTCATTTATTGTTAAGTAAATATTTATAGACAGTCCTTCGTGATCTGAGATTGAACATAGATGTACCTCACTATGATAGTTTTCTCTTCCCAAATGTGTGCAGATATTATCTATACATGTTTGTGAAGTGGTGCTTATTCGGGTTGCTTCATGTATGAATTTGATAAAGTTCAAATGTTCGAAGCAAGTATACCAGGTCCTGTTTGCGATTCTCATTTTTAGATAGATCAACATTAAAATCAGCGGTAAGAACCACATTAGTACGAATATCAAATGTATTGTATACATATGTTAATACGTTTTCTAGGTACTCTAGATAATTTATGAGGTTTGTGGTCGGGGATCGGTAGTTAGTCAACACTAATAAATTCTCTTTCTTTATATAACATGCAGATATTACAAAGACCTTTTTTCTTGTGACATTAATGTTATATTATTGAGTTGTTCTGGATTTATTCCTTTCTAGAGTGCCTCCATATTGATTATCAAAGTAATTACTTCAAGCATAATTTGGTATATGCATTCTTGGTATTGACTCTTCTCGTGTCCAATGCTCACATAGGCAAACAATGCTAATGTCGTTGTCATTTAGCATTTTTTCCAGTGAGTGAACGCAGTTTAATAAACCTTGTACATTTAGATGAAGAATGTTTGTTGATTCTTTTTTGGTATTGCTATTTGTAGAAGAATCATTTGATGAAGTTATTCATTGCTACAAACTGGTTTTCCAAATTTCATTTTCTACGACTCATTTATAACAATTACAGTCTCGGTCATAGGATGCATGGTTTATATCAAATTCAACAGTTTCAAGAGCTTTTGGTTGACAGATGAACATTTTGTACACTTTAGAGTTTGCGAGTTGCAGTCTTTAGTTTTTAGTTTTTAGTCCTGTGCTTCTGCACATTTTGACAGGTGACATTGTTTTTGCATTCGTGGTGTATCCAGTGCACTTGAAGCAGCATCTAATGTTGTAGTGCGGATATATGTTGCTGTATTTCCACCCTATATTTAACTTTTCCATGTTTATTAATTGTGTATAGCAGTTTGGACTTACATCCACTACATAACAAAAAATCAGGTAATATAATACATTACCTGATTTTTTCTTATGTTTCTTCACCGAAAACATGAAAAGATCAATATATTACTCACTATTCATCTCCAAACTCAGCTATCTATGCAATATATGGGACAATACAACCTCAACAAATATAAATAAAATGCAAAGACAGCAAAACATGTGCCTCAAATTGATTTACAATATGCCAAGACTTACACCAACAAAAATCATTTTAAAAAAATACGGAGAAAAAAATAAATGAAATCATATTACAAACCAAATTAACACATATCCACAAGATGAAAACAGGAATGAATAAGAGCAATATAACCTTAAATTACAACAAAGATATACGCAACCACAACACCAGGAGAAAGAGTCACATACGCACAATTAAAACAAGAACAAATACATTAAAAAAAAGTTTACTGATGGATGACTTAGTACAATATAATAAACTGCCAACAGAAGTAAGACATGTAACAAACAATATGAAGGCATTCAAAAACAAATTATGTGACTACATCTTAAATAGAAGAGGCGAATAACCATATACATACGTTAACTTAATTTTCATTTTGTTAAAAAATTATAATTCATTTTTAGCTCACTATCAATTTCCATGCTATATTCTTTTAATTTATTTTGTTCAATTATAGCCTTCAATATTTCTTGATTAGCTTTATTTATATAGCATTCTTTCACCTCAACCAGTATAACTTTAGGATTTTTTAGATTTGCATGCTTTATATTGTATTTGTTGCCAAGTTGGTTTTTCATTGTCTCTTTAATGTTTGGCTTAGACTCTGCATTCTTGCAGTTAATAATAACACTTCCCTTATTGATCTTATGTTGTTTATTCCTACCGAAATTTTTGCTGGATCGATTTTTTCTATAATGTCACTTCTTGTGTTTCTTTATTGTCCTTCAGGGCACTACTGTATAGTCTCCTACGTGTTGTACTATCATGTGTATTTATTGCATGTACTGCTTTTAAGTTTTTTAATTATATTATGATACATTAGATTCGTTATTGTTTCTCTGTTTTTTTTTGATTCTGTATTTATTATTTCTATACAGTTTGTTTTAAGATCTGTTTTGTATTTTTCTTTCCTCTTTAAGATAATCTGCTGGCCTTTTCTACCACAGTGTAGTGTAAAGGTTTGAATTTTCTTCTATTCTTTTATATTTGTTTTCCATTCTCTTCTATTTTTTGCCAGTTCTTTTGCTTCCTTCCAGTTTTTTCCTTTTCTTTCTAATAGTTCCGATATAGCTTCATCCCATTGTTTTCTTGTTCTTCCTTTTTTTTTGGTTTTGATTTTTGCTCTCCAAATTTGTTTGGCTGGTGCTGTCTCCACTATTCTAATTGTCTTTCCTCTATGTAATTTATTGTCGGTGTTACATTTAGTTCTCTTCTTATATTCTCATTCCTCATTTTGTTCTTTTTTGTCACTCCTCTAACTTTCCTCATATACTTCATTTCAACTGCTTGTATTTTGCTCTTTTGTGCTTTATTTAAAGTCCATGTCTTGCATCCGTATGTTAAATCTGTAAACAACTCAAGTTTGAATGACTCTACATTGATACTTTTCATTTTGTTAATTTAATTTTACAGCTTTTACAATGGAAGCTTAGGATTCTATCCTTTTATCTTAACTTCTGTTCGGGTTAGTTCCTAGTTCCGAACAACTTAAACAGTGGTACAACTATCACATATGATTGGATTGGTTCCACTGCCCTTGTAGCTGGAATAATTAAACTCCAAGAATGAGTCAGTACATATAACTCAGTGACATGGACATTATAATAACAAGAAGGAATAATAATTTTTCTACCAAATTCGATATATGAATGGGTTAATGCGGGGCAATTGTAAAGTGTAAATAAGTTCAATTGATATCGAGAGAAATAATTTTTATAAGTGCTTAGCATTTTAACTGGCCGAAGTGGCCAACATAGCAGCTGCAATAAGATTAGACATAAAAGTATTGGAGAGGCTAGAAAATAACACTGCAAGTGCAGCAGGGTGCAATTAGAAGTATCAGATATGACAATTACCAATTAATGTGCATGGTACTCTGCTCAAGGATTTGCTGGACCGTACAATAAAAGATGAGATTGCTCCCTTTCAGTGTTAAAAATAGAAAGACATAATTGTGGGTGAATACAGAAGATGTTTTATTTATTTTTAAATAAATTTAGACATTGTAATACTGTACTTTTTTATAACAATAGAATCAAAGTGTTGTATGCCAAGTAAAGATAAATTTATATAACCAGTTGTTTTGCCATATAACAAAGAATATATGAACTTTATTATTTTGAAATAAAAAAACAATAACTGACCTTTCATATCTTATTCTTATTACATGCTAGAGGAAACTAATTGATAGATGTGCTGCTAAAATATTACAAGAAGGAAGTATAATAATAATAATAAACTTATTATTATTATTACAATATCCCCTATTTTTTTACAAACATATTTAATATATAAATAAATTTTTAATTATAATAAAAAAAAACTAAATATATAAACCACAACTACATATTGATATTGTATATATGACTTCAGCTTATGGGGATCAAAACAGCTGCTCTGTCGTCCTGGTATCATGATCCTCTCCCTCGTTGGATTCTCTCTTTTTTTAATTGTTTACAAAATGATCTTTCAGAAAGATTTTAAATTAACGATATGTTTTAATATCTTTGAGATGGTTTGAGATTGTGCTGTATATCTTCCTACTTTCATTTATTGGGCTTTTATCCCCTGGGTTTGTTTTAGATCTTTTTGTCTGCATATTATGTGATGTCCTTGTTTGATGTGAGTATATGTCACAATTACTTATTGTTTGTGTTTGTTTTTTGTAAGTTCTTGATTAATTTATACATTAATAGGCACTGTTCCGTTTTTAATAATTTATCGATTTTTATAATACCGGTATCCTTGTAAATTTTGTCTGTAGTATCTTTTATGATAGCCAAATATCGCCTTATACATTTATTTTGAAATATTGTTGTTGTTACGTAATGTTGTTTTATTTATATTGCCCCAGGCAGTTATTAAGTACCTTAGATGGCTCTCTCTCATGGACATGATAGAGGAGCGTTTTGTCTTGTTGTTAAATATATCAATACATCGTCTCAGGGCTCTTACTATTGCTATGATTTTATTTTTTGTGTGTCTATATGTTTATTCTATGTGAGGTATTCGTCAAGCCATACTCCTACGTATTTATAAATTTTGTGTTCCTTTAGCATTTGTTCTCCTTCACAGTAATTGGATTGATAATTTTGTTTCTATTTGTATTAATTAGATATACCGTTTTGTTTGTATTGTACTTTTAGACCCTTTGTTATGGTCCTGTTATAAAATAGGTTTAAGTCTTTATTTCATCGAGTATGGTTGTTATATTACTTCCTGTATATAATAATACGGTGTCATCAGCATAAGAGTAATTCCTTCCCTTCTTTAAGTTAAGTATTCTCAGATCTGTAACATATATATATATATATATATATATATATATATATATATATAACAGTAATGCTAAGACGGATCCTTGCAGTACACCTGTGCACTTCTATATTGCTTATTTTATTATTGATTACTACATATTGTTTCCGGTTGGTTAAATAGGTTTTAATCAATTGTAATGCCATTCCTCTTATGCCCATGTTTTCTAATGTTTCTAAAAGTTTTGAGTGAATAATTGTATCAAACGCTTTTGTGTAGTCTATGAAAATACTAACTCCAATATTTCCTCCATCCACTTCAGATGTTATTTTTTGAAGATAATCACATACGATCGGTTTTATGTTACTATTAGCGTGGAATCCATATTGGTATGCGCTAAATTTAATGGTACTCTTGATAAATTGAGTTACCCTACTATGTATAATTCTCTCTAGTATTTTACTTAAGAACGATAACATTGTGATGGGTC
Source organism: Lordithon lunulatus (assembly GCA_963942505.1). NCBI lineage: Eukaryota > Metazoa > Arthropoda > Insecta > Coleoptera > Staphylinidae > Lordithon > Lordithon lunulatus. The sequence continues at coordinate 22,211,238 of OZ012666.1, forward strand.
TATAATTATTCGTGTCGTTTTTCTGCTCGTTTTTATATATTGGTATAATTTGAGCTATTTTTAATTCCTTTGAAAATACGCCCGATGATATGGTATTGTTTACAAGGTTAGTAATTATTGGTTTTAAAAAGCTTATATTATTTTTTATATCCTTAGTCGTGATTCCATCTGGGCCAGGTACACTATAGTCATTAATGCTGTTTATAATATTTTCGATTTTCGCTTCATTACAGGAATTTATAAATATGGACTTCTGATTGTATTCTGTCGGATTTGCTATACTTTCTTCTGGACTATTATCCTTAATTATAATGTTTGTAATATTGCTTATAAACTCTTTATTAAATTTATGTTATTTCAAATTTAAATGTCCCTAAATGTATCTATTTGTATATGTTGTTTGAATTTTTGTTCTTTATTTAGTGCTTTGTTAATAAGTTCCCATGTCTTTCTCGGATTATTTTTACTTTCTTCAAGTTTCTTTCTGAAGTACATTTATTTTGTCTTTCCAATGAATGTATTAACATTATTTTTAAGATTTTTAAATTTTGTTTTCTCTGTTTCATTTGTAGGCATATTCTTCATAATTTTATATTGTTTATCTGCTTAATATTTGATATTATTTCTTCTGTTATCCAATTCTCATTCTATGTTTTAATTTTCTTTTTAGTCATGCTTGTAATCTTTGCTCTTTGGATTATATTCATCAGCTCCTCAAATGTTTACATTCTGGTGTTAATATTTTTCTTTAAACCTGTTAATGTTTGTTCTTTCCTGCGTAATGGTTTTGTATTTTAAAGTATCTCTTTTGGTGTTTCTTAAAAGCTTTATTTGCGTTATTTTATGATCTGAGATTGATGTATCCTGGAGAATAATTGTTATTTTCGTGTGTTTAATATTTTAAATGACATGATCTATGATGGAATGTGTGTGTCTATTTTCATCTGCTCTTGTAGCTTCAGTTTCCTGAATATTGTTTATGATTTTATATCCATATATTTGCTTATATGCAGTTGTTTCATTATTTTGACATAGCAAATTTATGTTAATATCTCCAATTATTATTAAATTTTTGTTATCTACGATGAGGAGTGACTTGTGGGTCAGACGAGAGAGGAAAGAAAGTGTGGATGGGGCTGGGGTACACCGCTGTGTAGTGAGGGAAGTGACACGTCGTGGTACCTTAGCAATAAATGTGAGGGTGTGAAAGCAGAGTTGGTTAGAGTGTGCAGAAAGAATGAATGGTTAGGAGAGGACGGGAAAGGCGTAAAAATCTGCAGGAGGCTGACGTGGAAAAGAAAACTGGCGAGGGCAGAGGGAGTGTAGGGTTATTTATGCTGTTAATGTGTATTTTGCTGATTGTTACTTATATTTTTAATTTTTATGTTTATTTTTGTTGTTGATATTTATTGCAGGGTTTTTGTATTTTTTTGAGTTGTCATGCCAAATAAAGGTCTTTTTTTTTCTACTTTTACGGTGGGCGGTTTGTATACGGCTATTAGTTTTATTTTGACGATTTCAATAAGTATAGGATTGTATTCAAGATTTGTGTTAGCTGCTATTTCATGTTCCTTAAATTTAATATCCTTTCTTATGTAGATAGCCGCCCCACCCCCTCTGGTATTCCTACAGCAGTGTATGGAGTTGCAGTTTTCTATTTCGTAATATGTTATTTCTATTCGGTTTAGTCATGTTTCTACTAGTATAATTATGTGAATTTCTGTATTTGTTTTGATTAGGCAGTTTAATTAGTCCAATTTATTTTTAAAATTCGTATATTAAGGTAAAATATTATTATATATATATATATATATTATTTTAGTTTTTGATTTTGTACTATTTCGTTCTTATCCATTATTTTATGTATGTTGTATTCTGGCTTAGACAATGTTACTCTATTAATTCTTCCAGTTCAAGCTCATTTCTTATTCTGATAACTTAATCTCCTTTATTTTTTCGAACGAATATGTATCCATTGCCATATACATTTTTAGTTCTGTCTTTTTAGCTGTAGATATTTTCTAAATAGCTGTTGAGTATCTCTGCTTAGATCCTCGTTTATGAAGATTGGCTTTTCAGGTACAGAATTTATTTGACACATTTCCGTGTTCATTTTACCCATTTGTTTATTATTTCATTTCTCTTCTCCACTGTTTTCATTTTGAGTACAATCAGTGGTTGTTTTTGTGTTTTTAGGATTGTTATATCCTCCATATCATCTCTTGTTACTTTTGCCTTTAGACATGTCATTGTTTTTAATACATCAGTTGTTATTTTTTCTTTAGCGCTTTCCATGTTATTGCATATACCAGTTATAATTAGGTTTTCGTATACCAAACCATTCAACACCTGCAGTAGTATAACTGGCTACCATACATATAACAACGTTTAACAATTTTAATGTAAAAAAATGTATAAAAGTATCAATTTTTATTCTAGGTTTTATGTTTTAAATAAAAACAATAACTAGAATTTTATTATACAAATTACATACATTTGCCGAGAGATTTAAAGCCCTTCCAATTCGAGGATTGCTAATTAATTATGAAAGTCATTGCTAAAAAGTTCTTTCAAGTACTCTTAACAGTGCTTCAAACTACTTAAAAGTTCTTGATTGATTACTTCGTGCCTCATAACTATGTGAAATTTCAAAAATTGATAGTGACTATACTGCATCTCTGCTTAAAAAACAGTATTTTTTGTATTCTCTGACAGTTTTGAGTGGTAATTTAAATTCCTTTTCTCTCCTTCTTAGTACCATGTCTTTCCAGAACGTTGGTTACCAAAGCTAGTCGTACTTTATCGACGGCAACTCTAAAAAGTGTCCGGCCTGGCCCCGGCTGCTTTCTATTTTACCCTGAATGATGTTTTGTAGAAGCTGGTACTTTTTTCCTCTCACCACATGACCGAAATACTCCAATTTTGTCCTTTTTTTATCGTGGAGAGGATCTCAGAGGTTTTATTTAATATTTAATATGTCCATGTAACTTTTAGCCATCTACTGTAGGCATACAACTTGAAGACATTTCTCTTCGTTTCTGGTGATGGTCGAAACTTCCACAGTACAGCAGCGTGGAAAACACGTAGAACATCGACAGTCGAATGCGTAGGGGCAATTTTAGGTCTCTGGAGCTTAAGACGTTACTCATCTTTCTGAAAGCTGCCCGTGCTTGTGCTATCTTTGATCTCACTTCTGTATGGGTGTCGCATTTTCTATTTTTACACTACCAAGATATCTTAATTAATAGATTCGGTTTGACTTAATTGACCATTGTATTGAATTGATTTGATTCGATACGATGGTTCTGTTCATGGTTTCAACTAAGTTGTTACTTCATAAATATGAAAACTTTTATATACTGTTGAGAGATGTTATCTTCTTCAGTCACATCATTGGTGTACTAATAATATGATCTCCCCTTTGGCATTACATAATTATGTCATGTATATCTATGTATATAATCTGTACTATAATTAATCGGCCCAGTAAGTAATATCTAATAATAATTTATTTAATTAATTAAATTTTAATTGTAATAACATGTTGACGTTTGTAAAATTAAATTTCTCGCATACTTGACAATTATAAAAAGTAATGTTCTGAAAAGTTAATTCCCCCACCTTAAAACGCGGGTAAGTTAGATTTTGTCAGATTTGAGTCAATATTTCTAATACCCTTAATCAAACGTAAGTTTCTCGCAAAAATACCTAAGTCATAGTTCTACAGAGAGCTGATAAATAGCAGCACTTCACTGTGTCTGAATCAAGATCGGCTGTTCTGCCAAAGTCAACGTAGTGCAAATCTGACTTAAGTCTTCTGCCAAGTCCACAACACCCTTGTTTTAATAAAATTGATTTAAAAAATATTTTGTAAAAAATGAGTGCATTTATTAACATTTGGACTAAAAGAGCGTTCTTTTGTGGGAAAAGTGGCATAAATCAATAAGCCAGATTGGATGTTTTAGGAAAAGTAGTATAAGTGCCTTACTTACACCATTTTGTTGTATCGTAGTCTACATTTTCAAATTCAACGTTCCCAATGGCAAATTGGTGTAAGTTTTTAATTATGCTTTTTAACAAGCATAATTATATGATTATGCTTATTTAGGAGCTGAAAACTTAGTTAAGGAACTTTAAAAAGTAATCAAAGTAACATAATATTAAATAACATGTAAAAGTAGTAACAAACTTTAAAAGAATAAAAATTTCTTCAAAGCCAATTTCCCAACATTTTACTTTTTTGACTTACACTACTTTCACTTTAAACGGTCCATATAATAAATGATTGGTTGCCGTTAATTTTGTCAATTAGTTTCTTCGAATATGGTTATCTGGTAATTCGACAGGGGTAGTATTGTAGGCTTACGTGTGGGTCGTTTGTTGAGTAGAGAAATCGGGAATCCTTTGCATCGAAACGACTCCATTGTAATAAAATGTTATCAGGTATGGACTAGGGAACGAACAAGAACGTCGTTGGAGCGGATGAGAAGGCTAAACACAAACAAATAAAGCTCAGGAACGCCGCCTTCGCATTTTGGCTCTTAGAGATCGTTTCAGTACTACCAGAGCAATTTCTGATTAATGGATTGGTAATAATTGTCACCTCTATATCTTTGAACAATTTACCGCCGAATATTTTTTTACTTGAGATCATATAGACCAGATATTGTGTCACCACTCATAGCTTAATATCGGCAGCATGGTTTGGTGGTGCGACTGGATTAGAAGCTCAAATGCAGAGTAGTGTTCAGCGTGAATCATGGTTCTGTTTGAGGATGTATCACTATTGCACATGGTTTAGTTGACGGCCTGGAGAAACACGAAATGTTGAATTCTCAGCCTGTGTAACGAATTGTGGCTTTTATGGTATGGGTTGATAATGCATATGGAGATAATTCTCTAGTCTTCAAACTATTGATGTAATATTAAGCTCGGCGATAGCTTAATGAGGTGGTGGAACCCCACATGCCACCGTTTTATGGCAGCTGGAAAATCCTTCTTTTCATCAAGATAATGCAAGTCCGCAGATAAATTCCAAAACATTTCTCTTACGCCCATTCTCACCATGTCCACTAAAACAACTAATCGCCGGTTATTTAGTTGCACCGTTCTTTTAAACCTTGATTAAGCACTAATCCTCAGTTAAAAATGGTGTCATCCGCTTCGGCCGTTTGAGGATTTATTTTCTTCTTTTACTTTGTTTTGTCACTCGTATCATATAAGATAATTACTAATTAATACTAAATACTAATTGAATCAGAAGTAAACAGTCTGAATGAAACAAATATCTATAAATTTATTAAAATATTCACGATAACAGAATTATTAATCTAAAAATAAAGAGTGCACAAATCTAAAAATACATGTTCAAAATCTGGAGGAGAGATTTTATATGATTCGAAAGGTACGAAAATCTTTCCTCGTTGCATGATTTGTTCAATTTCAGCATTGGTTAAATGACATTCTTTAACATGAAAGAAAAGTATAGTAAACTGACTTTGTAGCAGGTCCGCCCTAAAATGCCTTAAAAATATTAGGTTAAAAGTATTAGGTAGTTTTTATTAAATCCCATTATAATTCACCTCTTTATATAGGTTTCGGCATCTGCTCTTACTTCACTTAAAATCAATGTACTGGGTAGTATAATAAAAATATAGAAACCTATCGCAAACTTCTCCACCACATGCTGAACGGTGCCTATATAGCGGATATTCTGTTTAAGGACAATAGCAATTCTATCAGCGAATATTTCACAGGCAAGTATATCAAATGTAAATAAGAGTACCAAATGTCCCTTTTTCTTCGCCTGGCGTGTGTATCGCCATAATTGTTGTCGGGATGTTAAATCAAGACCTAAATAAAAATATTATATAATAAAAATATAAAATATAAAATAAAACTTACCGTTGAATGGATTGAATAGCATTATAACTTTTGGATAACTAATGAATGCTATAGAATTACTAATCTGCTTCATAATTCCCCTACTTAAAGATCTCACCGTAACATCTAACATGTCTTCATACAAAAATGATGTTGAAAGTTGCCGAGCAATGTTCCTACTATCTTCGAGAGTATATCCTCTTAATAGAGCTAATATAATAATTAATTGACGTGATGTTAAATGTATATTGTTTAAATTTTCTATTAATGGGCTAAAACCGTAATATTTTCCAGCTCTAGTCGAGTCATATTTAAGATTATAACCATTAATATATGCATTGCCATGGGTAATATTATTTTTCTTTGATAAAACATTGAAAAGTCTATAAACTCCTGAATTATTCGCCCCCAGAATTGCTAAACATTCGTGTGTTTTCGCTTCTAAACAAAAATCATTAGCTGTAAGGTGTTTATCCCTATATTGCGTTAGATTTTTTATCAATAGAGATGGGTACTTGTACATTACTGGTCGATATGCTCGTATTCTTTTCTTTTCTGCTCTAATGGTACTATCGGCATTTGGATGATCGTAAGAAGTGGATTCTTTTTCTTTGGTGAAATGGTTTAAAACATTACTCTCCAACACACCAAGGTAACACATATTTATAAATGCGGATACAACTAACCAGATACAATTTTCCCCAACTCCGGGCTCTGACCATTGGAAATAACTCGAAGAAGAAACTGAAATGAAAATTGTTTTTTTACAATGTTTACAAATATGTAGGTACACAATTATTACGAGCGTTCTTGCAGAATCCGGTATCATAAATAACGCGGTGTTTACAATATGCATCATAGATATATCTATGATTTTTCTCAGTTCTAATTCTCAGACATGTCTTTAACATATTCTTACAGTATATGTGTTCTATGTTAAGTCGAATAAGTTTATAGAGGATCACATAAACATTATAATCTGGACTGTAAAGAAGGAATATAGGATGATTTAAGACCGACTCTAAAGCCGCAAGTGACTTTTGTGTTTCCAACATATGCGTTAAACCACTAACTAATATACCTAAAATAAATCGTTAATTTAGAACTTTTATTATTGTTTAATAATTGTATATACCTGTGACAATGCCTTGCATTAATGATGTCGCTTGTAAGGTTGAAAGTGAAGCTATGAAACTTGTACCGATCACATTAAATCCCTGAATGAGTAACACTAAATAAATTGCGACTAAAAATAGATTATTTATAATAATAATAACAATTAACAATAATATTTAATATACTTACAGGTAACACTACCATCGGTTAAGAATATTTGTAGAATCAAATATATAGGTATACAAGAAATAGTGATTATGAATACGTAACATAGATATTCAAAAATATAGTATATAAACCAGTATTCTAGTAGTGTGCCGGATAACAACTGCAATAGTTTGAATCCGCATATTTTTTCCAAAGATGTTACCAGAATGATATTGGCCGAATGCATAGACATGGCAAATGAAAGAGAGAGAGCCAGATCTTCATAAAATATGCTAATTACATCATGGTGTGTTAACTACAAAACATCAATTAGATGGGAACCTATAACAATCTGTTTTAACATACGTAAGAAAATGTATGTCGGGGTAAAGGATGGTTCATCATTGTAACTCTATATGAATGGATTGGATGATTGTTTAGCACCACATTTTTATATGTGCTTAATGCTACTGCTGATGAATGCAATATATGCGGTGAAAAATATATGTGATCACCTTTTCTTTGGTTGTAATCAAAACCAGCTAGTATGAACAATTTATGCAGTGGATTCTTGTTTATCTGTAGAGAGGAGGAAGTGTTATTAAACCTTGCACATTTTATATTAATATAATTTTTAAACGCTACATTTACACATATACCCTTGAATTTTTTAATTTTACGCCATGTGTCTTCTTCAACAAAGCGTCTTTCAGAAAATCATCCAAGGAATGAACATATTAAAATAGCCCAAGCAACAACACCATTGAATATCGCATGTATAGTAAACAGACTGTATAATAGTTCGTTATATACCTTGATAACTATAGTAGTGTTAATAATAATACTAACTATTGCTATGTTTGTTCTTAAGTAAATAGTAATTAAATATGATCATCACTTACCATATTGATATATGTTTCTGAAATATTTTTGCTAATATAATATTCATACGAATCTTTAATAAGATCTTCCATTAAAGTTAATCGTTCCTCTGATTGCGCTGAACCATCAGAACTAAGTAAAATTATTGGACTATTATAGGAAGCTATACTTAATTCATGATTGGGTAATAAACTTAGTGGCCAAAGATATCTAATCATTGCCAATGATATATATGTTACAGGTATTATAAACTTCAAAACTGTCATGCATTTAAAATGCAGTATCGAATATATATGCTTCAGAAGAAGTGCTAGACACTTATTCCACATCAAGTCGTTGCCTGAATATACTCCATAACGTTTAAAATTCACTAAAATGGAGGAATGATATTTAAAAAATATTCTTATGCTATATTAAAGGCCTTTTGCACAGTAAAAAATGTCATTGATTCTAGATAAAAAGAAAATTAAAATTAATATAATTCAATACACATTCAATAATGAATGAACAAAAATTTGTCGCGTTTTAAAAGGGTTTTTCAAAATTAATGCAAGAATAAATTTTTCAATAAAATACACTATTTACTCGATAATAACTAACATTTGTATCTTAATATATAGTGTACATATGGCGAGTATATGTGGAATAAAATTTAAAACAAATGTTCGTCACAACTATGTTGGCACACTCTTATTGTTGATGACTACACATTTTCGTATATTTTCACTTCCACTTTAATGGTTAAGTGAACACAGAAAACCGCCGGATTTGGGGAACTAATCAAAATGTTTTTTATGAGAAAGTAATGTATTCATTCCTCAGTCACCGTTTAATTGGAGAAATTGAAGGGCAACATGTATACGTCATACTAAAATAAAATTTATGTATTATTTTCAAATAAGTTATGTGTTTTATTTAATAATTAAATCTTGCTTGCATTTTGAAACACCTTTTATTAACAAATACTTAATACTTAATAATATATTTCATATTCAACTTAACGCGGAAGTTTGTTACTTAACAAAAGGCCCTAAATGGTTTCACTTACTAACTCGAGGAAGGGCTTTTACGTAGGCAATACTGAAAAAATAAAAAGTATGTTAATGATGCAGAAATGGTCAATTACGTAACGAGTATAATATACATGACTGCATGGAATACATTTCCAGAGAGTTGTGTACCCTATATTTCCTACTAACCAAAAAACAGCATGTGATGTGATGTATATTTCAGAAGTTATAGAAGTTGCCAATATTACTATAAATCTGTATTGTTTTAATTTAATTGATCAAGAAGGAAGAGAATGGAATCAATGGGTGAGGAAGAGGAGGTTGTATATCCTGAATGGACACATCGCGGGTACTAGAACTGGGTAGGGAAGAAGACGTTCTGGGGCCGGGGAGGCAGGGGTTAGTATATGAGATAAAGCTAAAGGACGTGGTTGGAGGTGTACTTGATAAAGCAGTTTAACAAGGTGGAAATTGGACATAAGAAGGGTTGTCGGAAATTCTGAGTGAGTTGTAAAGGGAAGAGGGATAATGTAACAGATTTTCACCATAGAGAATGCTTGAGGAAGTGCAATGTTACAAAGGAAGAATGTATTCGGTATTCGTGGATCTGAAAGCAGCATTAGACTCAGTTCCTAGGCGTAAGCTTATTGAGTATATAGAAATGTTAGGGATGGAAGAGGAAGCGTTGGAATGGATGAAGAGAATATTCAAAGAGTTGTGGGCAAAAGCTAGAGTGAATGCAGAAGTGTCGGAGACATTTAGAATGAATGTGGGACTGGGATGCACTATAAGCCCTCCTTTGTCCAATCTATACACAAGTGAGTTAAAGGAGGTGTTATAGTGAGGGTAAGCGGAAGGGGTTATGGTAGGAAGAACTACAACTAGATGTTGCCATATTCGCATGATGTAGTGCTAGTGGCGAAGAGTAGAATAAATACAAGACCCGTTGGAAAGAATGGGAAGATACCTTATTAAGAGAGGGTTAGTAGTGAATATGGAAAAAAAATCAGTGCCATATGGGTATAGCGGAAGAGTTGAAAACTAATGGAGTAATAATTGTGAGAGTGAATTATTTTCAGTATTTATGCTTTTGGTTTTACTGCAGAGGTGGGTTTAGGACGCATTAGGAGTGGGTGCAAACAAAGGCGATTATGGCTTGGGGGGCGACGTAAAGAAAACAGGGGAGGTGGAGGGATGGTAACCTAGTAATAGCGTGTAATATCTAGGATGCGTGTATAAAACCAATATTCAGAAATTATTCAGAGAGCAGCCTTATGGGAACAAGCCTGGTTTCTCAAGAGTGTGCTAAGAAGAAAGATCGCCTCCTATGTCGCTGCTCCTACAGGAAACTAATCGGATGAGCATGTGGTGGGAGTCGTGTTGGAGTATGTGTGTAATAATAATTAATAATTAAAGTAAAATGAACTAGTTGCGATATAATTTCATAACGCAGCTAGTTACGTTTTATAACCGGCATACATTAGCTTACGATATGGGTTATTTCTGTAAAAAATCATTACAATACGAAATATATTAATTGAAAGAATTGATTTTTTACGTAAAATAAATATTAACATTCCATTTTCCAATACTTTTCGCGCTTTTTGTAAACATGTATTATGACCTAAACGAAATATATAATCATATATAATAGAGTTGAACACGAAGGTGGATCACATCTGTGATAGGGGTGCAGTGCATAAGGGGGGGTTAAATCTAGGAGGCGACAATATATACGGGAATTACTATAATTAGTGAGGAATACAAACTTGCTATATCCAAGGTGAAGAATAGGATGGAAAAGGATGTGGACAGAAAAGACTGAGTAGATTATTTAGAATGCTGGAGGAAGTACTGTAATGCTAAGGGAGAATGTATACGGTGGTTTTGCCCTTGAAAGTGTCATACGCCTCAGTTCCGACGGGCAAGCTTGTTGAGTGTATGGAAAGGTTAGGAATGGAAAACGATGCTGTAGAATGGGTGAGTAGAATATACATAGAGACGTGGGCAGAGCGAGATTGAATGGAGAAGTGTCGGAGTAGTTTCGAATGAATGTTGGTGTTAGACAGGGACGCCCTTTCAGTGCTCTCTTGTTCAATAATATTAATATTGATAATACTAATAAATTTATTCATTTCTTTAACAAAGCCATCCAGAGAATTGTACATGAAAGAATGTCAGACAATTATATTTACACAAAAGGCGGTATTAAGGAGAGGGCAAGTAGTAGGAAGAACGAAGGTGTGGATACTGGAATATGCGAATGATGTAGTATTTGTGGTCAAGAGAGTGGAAGAGATAAGGAGATGTTGGAGAGATGGAATAGTACTTTGATAACAGGAGGTTGGTTGTGAATGTGGAGAAATCCAAATGGATGTTGTATAGGAATATGGGGGAGGACGGGTAGAGTGGAAAAGTTGTAATGGACGGATGTGACAATTGATAGACTGGATGATTTTAAATATCTAGGTTTTTGGTTTGACTGTGAAGGTAAGTATAGGAAACAGTTGTAGTGGGTGCAAGCAAGATTGGTGTGGGGCATCTAATGCCCATGTACAATTCCTACTTCTATAACTGGGGTAGTGTGTTAGTAGTAACGCCAAACTATTTCACACGTTTTGTCGCATATCGAAATGGGCAAATGTTGACCGGCAGAGCCATCGGTGGTCGTCATCGCAAACAACAGGACGTTGACAGACGTTGAACATCTACGTGATGATTAATCAATGCTTATAAGTAAAGTTACTTCTTTACAATTATAAATGTATTTATGAAATATAAGCGCAAAAATATTGATTTTCTAAGAAAAGATCAATAACCGATTTTGTTAAATTAATTTTATACGTGTGTACTAATGTCTACTGGCTTATAACAACAATAAATTATTGGCAGCACAAACATGTTCATATATAATTAATTACCAATGGATAATGTGGAAATATAAATCTGCTACCCTAAATATAAATATTTGGATGTATCATGATAAGAAAAGAAAATACTTACATGCTATGGATTTCCTGGTACCGGCACGGTGATACCATGAGGTCCACTATACCCAATTCCATATGATGTATTGTTAACTCTTCAGCTATCTGATCAAGCAGATCTGCTTTATCATTAGGCATTATGTAATGTAAGTAAAGGTTCAAATCAAAATCAGGGGTCATAGAAGGTATATATTGGTTGATTAAGCTTGTAATTTTCGAAACATCGACGTCCCCATTCGTTTTTTTAATCCGTAATACAGGACCAAAATTGTATTGTCTATTTAGAAATTCGTTCGTTCCACTGCACTCTATTTTGCCGTTCTTTAATATAATAATGCGGTCAGTTATTGGTTCCATATACCGCATAGAGTAAGCAATTACTAATATAGTGCATCCTAAAATAATCATAATTTTAACTCAAATTTAAAACATGTTCTTCAAAAAGTTATAATATGTAGTAATATTGTAGAATCGGTACTTCGAAATATATAATACCGTTTCTATAGATACATATTCACAATCATTTGGCATTTCAAGATTAAGTAAAATGCCATTAATCACTCTCTAGATGTTATTGCCATATGAGCGTTGGTGATAACCAAAAGTTACTCACTTATACATGGCAGCACATACTACAATATAAAAAACGAACAAGATAGTTGCTCACTGACGCTGTAGTTATAGTGGATTGGCATTAAACATCTTTGAAGTGGATTACTATTACAGTGTATTAATACCGCCGTTAAATTATAAAATAAATTATTCATAGTTACTACCGGGATTGTAATTTATGCTTTGTTCATATATTTAGAATTAATTAAAATATATTTTGAATATTTACAATTAATGTATACTGCAAGCTGGAGATCTGCTAGTTATAAAATTTGTATTAATCAGTGGAAAAGAAGTAAAAGCATTTTCAATAACTTTCGTTTCTAATTAAATTATTATATATGTATTTAACTACAAAATTTATTTTTTAAATGTGATTAAATTATTGTAGTCGCCGTTACATCATAAATTATATTTAACACATAAATTAATATGAGTGATATTTTCGAGCAAATTAGGTCACATTGAAACCTATATTCACTGCTTAAATAAAAATAGAGTATATGGAGGAACGTTGTATGAGTAGCTGAGTAGTAGTAGTGGTAGTTTACTGAGAAAGGCCACCGACGCGTCCGCAAAGGTAGTTTCATAACACTGGATCCTCAGCTCTCACGTTTTGACTCCAAGCGCCACATTGCTGTAAACTGCGTTGTTCCTCAGGCCAAACCAAGCGAGGCTCGCCAGATATGGCGAATAACTATTCATTGGGCAGCGGCGGCGATAAAAACAAACCTAACACGCGGCGTCATAAGTAGATGTGCGAGGCGCAGCTGTAGCAGCATAAACATTGCGGTGCAGAAGGGAAGCGGAGGTCCCACAACACTATAACTTCCAAAAAATTCAACATGGCTAATACAAATCAAAAAAAGACCCACAGACGCGCACACCAGTCTACAAAATAAACCAAATACACATATATACGACGATGCTTTGAAAAGTTTGCAAAATGTAAGGGAAAATATGAAAATATTTTTAAGTTGAATGCAGTTCATCCAACGATGTTCCAAACATATTAGCCGTCACGAAAGTGCGATTCATGTTGCCTTCAAAATAGTTGTCGACAGTTGCTTTTACTTCTACTTCCGTGGAAATTCATTTTCCCCCGAGTCAGAAGGAGCCAAATCAGGCGAATAAGGTGTATGTTGCAAGAGATCGTGCTTCAGTTTATTCAATTTTCCCATTGCTTCCAAATTTGTAGGGCAACGTGCATTGTGATGATGGAAAATAATTTTCTACATACGCCAACCAGGTCGTTTTTCATGATTATTTTTATCCACTTGGTCTAGAAGTCTAACGTAATATTCACTAATTATTGTTTGGGCCTTGGAAAGATAGTGAATTAGTAATATTCCCTTTAACATCCCAAAAGACGGACCCCATTACTTTTCCAGCTGACACGGACATTGCCTTCATTGGTAGTAGAGAACCTCCATGTTCTCCTTTATTTAGACTATTATTTGGCCCTAGGGGTATAATAATTAACCAAAACGGTTTTATTTGTGTTAGACTCTCTTGACAAATTCTCATTCTCTGAAGATCTTGACCCATAGTCAATATGCGCGGCACCCCTCAGATGAAAAAGCTTTCGGTAGAGCTTTTTCATATGTAATTCTACAGTTAGGATATGAAATGTTCTCTATGTGTTGCCCAGATCCTTAGTAATCTCGGACGTTAATCGACGATCCTGCATAACCACATCGTGGACTTTTTTATATAGACGGAAAACTCAAAATAGCGTACTATACTACTCTGGAGGCAACAACCTTGCACACTCATACGGCGTAGCTGTGCTCATCTCTTCTGAATTAGAGAAGCCAGTCATTGATTTCATCCCATTTGAAGAGAGAGAATTCTCACTTCTTACCGAGCCATGAAAGTGATACAAGCGTACGCCCGAATCGGCAACAAACCTGATGAGTCGATAGAGGAGTGCTGTCTACTATTGAGAACGTAATGAAATTCATGACACTCACGTAGAAAGGGAAGATAACAATATTTCTCGGCGACAATGACAAGATCAGGGAAGGCTCTGATAACGAGGTTTCTCGACACTATGAACTCGGTGAACGCCTAGTACAATTCTGTACAGAGCGCCACCTATCTGCCGCAAATACTTTCTACAAGAAGTATCATCGATGTCTATATACATAGAAGTCTCCAGCCGATTGTGATTATCACCTAGTGAAAAACCAAAATCGTTTGCTCTCATCCAAAGTCAGCAAATGAAATTGATTAGAAAATCGACCACATACCCTGGTGCTGACGTTAACAGTGAACACAACTCTCTAGTGATATAATTGCATATTTCATGGTATTTTGTCGCGGGCTATATTGTCGGTGCACCGTGGCATAGTATATGCTCTGCGATCTCTTCCTCTTTCTGGCACAACCTTCCGAGGGATTCTTCTGCCAGGCCTATCCGTGCCATGTGGTTGTTAATCCTGCGGTGACCAGCTAGGAGGCCTACTATCATTCGGACGGTTTTCCTGTTCTGGGCTAGTACGTTCTTTATGAAGTTGGGGGTTGAGCCTGTTATGAATTTTTTTGCATGTCTCTGCCCTGGCTGGTTTCTCCACCAGACCTGAGACATGGTTTTTCGACCTCAAGTTCTATTAATACCACCTCTTTCACCTAGTCAGTACCTAGCCACAATGCGAAAATGAGAGATTAATTCGTATTATCCCAGATAATCGCACGGGGGTTCCTAAATTTAGACATGATTGTGTTCTTACATAGAAGCTGATGTGCCTGTTATAGGAACACGATTGTTCGTCCGACACATGCTAGTTGTGTACGTTATTACTTATGGTTTCTTTGTTTAAAGTCATATCGAGGACTTCACGGCGAACTGCCGTAACAAATGTAGGGTTATTATCGGTGTTGGCTAACGTCAAGCCCGGTGCTTGATAAAAATTCAAGTAGTGACTCACCTCTAGTGTTGATGTTGGTGCTTCACCATGTGATAATTTGGAGGTTCCTTCCTTCGCAGTATCTGCGGGGAACACCTCTCCTCATCTGAGAAGATGGCGAAGCATACAGCCGGCTTCTTCAATCCTGCTTCGGATGATGGTAGAATTGCTGTAACGAAGTCCGAGGCATAGCCTAGTGCACTTTAACCTTTTCTTGTATATTATGCAAGTCTGTAGTTTCCCATTTACTGTATTATATAGTACTATACCTTGTTGCGGGCTTAGACTTGCAACTTTCCCTCCTCGTAGCCAGGGTTCTTGTATCAGGGCCAGGTCTAGCTTTATCGAATCTCCGACATGAGATAGCTGAAGTTTGCTTGTAGGGTCCTGAACCCCATGGACAAAATCCGTATTAGTCCCTTCTCTGTTGAGCTGACACTCAATATTGTAAACAGTCTTCAAATCGTGATCCGTCACCTGCAACCTTTCAGAATCTTGGAGGACTGTAGCCTTTCTCCGTATTCATCTGGTCCGAATACGGTAGATGCACATGGTTTCGGGACGTCCTCTCCCTACAGCGCATACTGAAATACCCCCTCGAAGGGCTGAAGTATTGGGACTTTGTCCTTTAGTCAATCTGCAGTTAGCAGGTAACGACTAAGTAGCCTGGCCTGTGGGTGCATTTCGGGAACCTTATTTGTAGTCCGTTTTCTGGTATGTCCTCCAGCGCCGTGAGGATCGCTCTCTGGACGGCGATTAGACTTTCCGGGTCCATCTGCGCAGAAGGTAAAACGTGTTGCACCACTGCAATGTTCACTGCCACCAGGGCCTCTTTAAACGTGATGCTAGCCCCATTCGAGCCTTCTTTTCGGCATGATCTTGGGTGGTGGTGGTTTCGTAGCATGACCATGGGTTTCGGCGACACGACCATTTTGGTACCCTACGTCGTTTTTCCTTTGGTCTGCTTTCAGGAAGTTTCCTTTGAGCGTCGTTTGGCGACAAGGAAGTTCTTCCCGTTTTCTAGCAGGGCCTTGAGCCTCTTTTTTGAGGCACCTGAGACGCGAGCGGCCACACCTCCTCGTCCGACATCAGGTCCGCCATCTCGGCAAATTTAAACCTGCAGGGGTGTTGCGTGGTAGATGGCCTGTGCTACCTCTTTACCCCTGCTTGTTGGTGCAGAGGGCCTCTCTACCGTGGTCTTCTTGGGCGCTGCGGGCTGTCGTCCATGTCGTTTCCACGAAACGCTATTGCAGGAATGGTCCAGTCGTGCAGAGCCCCGTGTGCCTGGGTAAGACCCAATTCACACATAAGCGGCGTCGGGCAGAGGCGCGGCGCAGGCGCGACGTCACACAGGCGATCGTGATTCCATATGCAGTGAAGGGGTGGACATTGCACCTTATGTTTACATAGAGGCGGCGTGGAAGAGTTTCGCCTCTTCGCCTACCGTGTCTTAGGAGAAGAGGCGAAGACGCGGTGCCAGCGCAGCGAGAGGCACGAGGCAAATGCCCGCGCCTCGTCACCTAAGTAGGCATTGCACCACATGTTTATATAGAGGGGGCTTAAAGCGTCGTGCCTCTCGCAGCACCGGCACCACGTCTTCGCCTCTTCGCCTAAGACACGGTAGGCAAAGAGGCGGAAGGCATAACTATTCCACGCCGTTTCTATGTAAACATAAGGTGCAAGCCTCGCCTACACCGCGTCTGCGCCCGACGCCGCTTATGTGTGAATTGGGCCTTACGTTGACAAGGGGGTGTCGCCTGGTGCCCCTAGGGGATCGTTACATACCGCATTACTTACCCAGCGTAATCCAGTGTTAACCAGGAGGCGGTTGAGGTTACCCCGTGCACACGTCTGGCCCCTTTACTCGTCATCGCGCGATGTTACTGGGGTCAACCACGTAGAGGTGAGAGTCGCGTTGGTATCTCCTTGATTCCTTCGGGCCCGACTATTTGTAGCTCCACTATTTTCCGACATATCCCCGGTTTTCTTTATACAGATATCATTGACAGTTCCTTGGTTTCCGGGGCAGTTGTGAATTATATCAAATCTGTATTCGTAATCAGGTAGAGATGGTCGCCCGACACATGCCATTTTCCCACCATGCTTTCTGTTTGGTTTTTGTCTCGTACCGATGTTATCTGGATCGGTTTGTTATTACGGTTAACAATAATCTATCAGAGACAGATGAGTCTATCGTTTGTTGACGTCACGTCTTTCCCGCACTGACTGGCGAGGTCCCTTGGTATTAAATTTCACATGGGTAGTAGTCTGACCTTGGTGTTTTTGCATATATGTTCTTAGAGTATCAGCGTGGGCAACATACAGTGTCGAGCAATTTGCTAGCCTTATGTCCTGTATTTCTCTTTTGCATATTTAATGTTACCTACATAAGCACACTATAAATACCGTTTAGAATTGAATACTTAGATAGAGCAATCGAAGCCTCTAGGTAATGATGTATGTTTCTCTAGTTGATCTTCATAATTTAGTTGATATTTTATTTTTTCTGTCCATTAAGGGTTGCTGGCCTCTTTTCTGGATTTTTCACAGACGCCTGATATGGCTTGCGGATATTTATTTTCCGGCGCCTCATCGGGTTGTAGTGGGAAGTTCCCTCTACAGACTCTTTCATAGGAAATGGTTGAATTGTGAAAGCACCGATACCGGATAAAACTAACAGCAACTTCAGAAGATAATACAATGTAAAATTCGAATATTATTCGGAATAAGTGTTCAAGAATATTTCATGTATTATTGAATTTATTCTATCACTACCCTAAATTGTATGCAAGTTACGGATTATAGTTTATAATTGCATTGTAAATAATCAATATTTGTTGAAAATATGTGGTTAACTTAACTGTTTTTGCATAAACGCAAGAAATGCAATAAATTCCTTTGGGATAGTTGATCTATATTAGCTGTTGGTTGATCCAATATCACTATCTTTGGATTACCTGCGAAGGCCATTGCAATATTGCAGTTTCGTTGTACGTCATCGGATAGTTTCTCGAGAGGAACATGTAGCTACAAGTAAAGTTTGTACTGTACTTACATACATATTTATATTGCCGCTTACATATTTGGTCATATTTAACAGCTCTGTAAATGTCACAATCTGTTGTTTTGCATCCTGTGCGGTTAAACCCCTTAACCGGCAAATTAAAAACAAATGTTCTTCTATGTTTAAACAAGAATTATGTATTAAGAATTGTGGACAGTAACCTATTAAACAGCGTCTTTTATCGATTTTTGAATATATATCGTAATTTCCAATAGACACTTGCCCACTTTCGGGTTGCAAAAGTCCTGATATCATATTACATATTAAACTCTTACCACAGCCATTTGCGCCTACCATAGTGGTAATATGGTTTTTATATAAGTCAAAGTTAAGATCTTTAATATTTTTGCGATATTTCACACTGCTTACATTTCTACAACGTAAAACTATGTCGTCATCAAATATTTCATTGTATGGAGATGGTGGTATCTCGGATTTATTAATCTTAACATTTCTTCCTAAAAATTAAACTTGTAGATAATGATTATATTAGATTGTCTTCTATATTACTTGTGAAAAGCTGCTTCCATATTATGAGGTAACCGTTATTAGAGCACGTCAAGTCAAATATAAATGTAAATATAAAATTGGATACAGAGTGCACAATTAAATATATTATCAAACGTCCCACAGTACATCCACA
Organism: Lordithon lunulatus; assembly: GCA_963942505.1. Lineage (NCBI taxonomy): Eukaryota > Metazoa > Arthropoda > Insecta > Coleoptera > Staphylinidae > Lordithon > Lordithon lunulatus. The sequence continues at coordinate 22,230,491 of OZ012666.1, forward strand.
TACTGGTTCCTTTGCTAAGAACATATTATCGAAAGATAATCCTGTAATTAAATTATTATTTAATTTTATTTATTTGATAACTTATTAATTAGTTACCATCTCTATTTTGTTCCAGTAAAACTATTAAATCAATACCTATTCCCAGAGCACAATTTGGAAATATCAGTGAACAAATATGTGCACAGATAGTTGCATTTTTACACCACCATCGAAGTCCCAAGAACGGTAACAGTGAAAAAATAAATATCGCACTCTCAGCAGCAACCGAGAACTGAGCTAAAACATTGAGGTTTCTTTAATTTAAGTATAGTCTTGTAAAGTTTCTTACCATTATCAAACATACAGGAAATAGAACAGCAGTTACTTATAATAGCTAAACTATATACTTCCCAAAAAAGAAACAATGCGAATACGTTCGATGTTGGTAAAATAGGTGGTATCATAAACGGTATCTCTATCTTATGCATTACCAGTAATATAAGGGTCACTACTGTAAAAACAATGATTCCGTAGATGATCCAAGACGTCCAATATTCCAGGTGTGTCACTCCAAGAGTTTGAAAATAAAACTAAAAGTTATTCTAATAAATGGTGGAAGTGACTAGTTCACTTATATTTACGCTTCATTTCATCTTATCTTATTTAATTTAAAAGACAATTTTAATTTGTTGAATCATAAATTCTAATTCGAAATCAGGTTTTTACAGTTGCCTAATAAAATCATGTTCTTGTAATTATATCTACTTAGCTTTAAGATGCATACTCCGACAACTGGTAGATATTACATATACAGTATAAATTTACACATTTCTGTAAAAAGATTGCACCAATTTATTGATATTCTGATACAATTTCTAAATAAAAACTTTAATGATAAATTTACTATTAATATAAATTAAAAATACTCACTTTTAGCTTGCTCTCTCGTTCCATACCTAAAAACATAATGAAAGTGGCTGCACACATAACAAACGAAATGATAAATAATAGACCAAAATATCCAAACAAATGGGAATGCATAGTTAGGAATTGATATTTCGGTTGAGGAAAGGCATGCATTCGTAACCAAGGGTTTGATCTGATTGGGTTTATATTTAATAATTTTGCGTCAATATTTTCTTCATCTCCGATTTGTTGGAATTGAATAAGAGCGTCATATATTAATTCCTGTACAGCCAGGAAACCTTCGTTATAGTAACCTGAAACAGTTATACAATGTGTGTGACTTTTTTGTTTTTGAGTTCAATGTGGATATTGTTACCTGGTAATAATGTATGATTATCAAATAAATATTGATGGATTGAAATAGTTTGTATTATATTATAGTCAACGTCAGTACCCCAATTATCTGTTGAATTAGTACGTCTTCTACGTAGATCAGGAGGAAATCTAAAATTTAAATAATATATAATACTGTGTCTGCTTATAATTATAAAATGAGAAAATTAGTAGTAATTATTGTATTTGTTACAATAAATATGTTGAATTATACGACTTGGAACTATTACCCGTTACAAGGTTTATATTATACATCTACCTAAGTTTAATAATAGTAGTATGCGCCTCTATGTACGATGTAACAGTGTGCCACGCTTTCAAGATTTCTCTTATTGCTCCATTGTTGCTTTATATACATACATATTATCCTCAACTTCTTGTTGTGAAACTTGATACAACTCTATAAGCTCTTCGGTGGTTAGCTGTTGGTTGTGCTCTTCCACAAGTTCATCGATATCATTGTTATCCACCTCTAGTTCCATAATCTGAGCTATAGACACAACTTTGTTGACTGTAAGGTCCACAGATACTGTCTCAACTTTTTCAAACTTACATGCGACAACGATCTCCAGGCAAACCTTCTTCCAAGCAGAAGTGAGGGTTCTCTTAGTAACCCCATCTCACGCCTTTTCGATTATATTAAGGCACGCAACAATGTGAAAGTGATATTTCCAAAACTCTCTGAGATTATTCTGTGAGATTAGTTTTTTCAGTAACCTCAAAACAACTCAAAGAGTGCTTTAGTATAGAACTTCTTACAATTAGAAATAACTTACTAATCTATAGGCTGGAGTAACGGAGTGGTGTTGGGAGGTAGAAAATGGATCTTGATGAAATTGAATTCTTCTATGAATTGACCTTGTAGGCCAGGAAGATGGGCAAGTGCGTTGTTGATATCAAGGAAGCCATGGCGTGGCAGATTTATATCAAGCAAATATTTTTCACTAAGGACCAAACACTTAATTAATCCACTCAGTAAAAATGATACGTGTCACTCAAGCCTTTTTGTTCGAACTCCACATCACATTTTAGCTCTTCTGAACTTCATACTTCTTAAATGCTCGTGGTGTTTCTGAATGGTAAACAAGCAGCGGTTTCATTTTCATATCGCCGCTGGCATTGGTACAAAATAGCAGAGTGAGACGGTCTTTCATTGGCTTGTGTCCGGACAATGCAATCTCTTCTACTATTATATAAGTTCACTTTGGCATCTTTTTCTAGAAGAGACCCGTCTCGTCACAATTAGAAACCTGTTACGGCAGGTAATCTTCACAATCTAGTCGCCGATGAAGTTGCTTGCTGCTCCGCCGTGCCTCACAACGCTATAGATGCCCGTTCTTTTCTTCTCGAACCACCCACGACTTGCCTTAAATACTTCTTTTTCGGCCGTTGATAATCCTGGCGTCTTCGTAATGAAGTCGGAAACAATCTCTTTCTCCTTCTCACAAATGATGCTTTCGTTAATAGTGTCGCCTTGTAATTACTTTTCGTTTATCCATACGAGAAGGAACCTTTCAACATCGTCGAAAATATGTAATTGGTCCGTAGATATTCTAGTCACTCCCTCTGAAGCATCTACCTCCATAATCTTGTCCTTGTTCTTGAGGATAGTGCAAATGGTTGATTGTATATGCGTGCTAGATCAGCCACGCTCACATCTCGTTCTCGCTTTTCAATGATTTCACGTTTCGTTTTTATGGTTATTTTGATTCATTATAAGGATTATTAAACGTTGCACACAAAAATCACAAATAAAACACAATACAAGTTTGGAAAATGTGTGATTACACCTGACAATAACATGTAAGCTCAACGAGTGCTGAACGCGCAACGAGACTGGTGTAATCCCAACGCACAATTCGGACTTCCTATATCACTCGTTATTCGAAACGTAAATTTAGTTTGCTCTTTATTCTCCATGGTATTATTTACTAGGATTTTTAGTTTCTTAAATTCTTGTTCGTGTTTACTTTTATCTCCTGCATCATTCTCCTTTTTCGTGCTTATATATATATATATATATATATATATATATATATATATATATATGATCTCGTTTCTTATTGGATCCCTCAGGCTCCTAGTATCGCACGCTCCATTGCTCGCTGGTAGACATGGGGAAGATTTGCATTATTAACTGTGAAGGTCGAGCCCATGCGTAGCTACAGGTAAGGCGCAGGCATTATAAACCTGGCTCTTCAGGTTTATGGGAATTCCTGGCTCTCGGAGGATGTAGGCGAGCTTGTCGAATGCCGCTTAGGTCAAGCCGACTCATTTGGTTATTTTTGCTGCTTGGTTTTCCTTTCCCAGCTTGATTGTGTATCCGAAGTACACGCTCATCACTCATCAACTTTCTCTAGGGTGTGGTTGCCGATAGAGACCATTGTACTGTTTGGACTAAAGATTTATGTTTCGTGTTGGTTCATTTTAAGGCCTACAGCCTGGGATACTTCTTCGAGTTTGCGTAGCATAATTTCCAGTTCTTTTGGATGACCACTGATAAGGACAATATCATCGGCGAAGCGGAGATGATTAAGACGATTTCTATCGCAGAATAATCTCGACGTCTTACCAGGTCATGAATTTGACCTTCATCGAGATACTTATTCAGGAATACTATAAGTGTTCTCTCTCTCTCTTTCGAGACATTGCTTTTTATTTTATGTATTGTCACCTTTCGTCTTGATAATCCAGAGCGTAAGACTCTCATGTTGCTTTTTCAATATAATTTTGGATCATTTTTATGTTGTGTTTCTGCTGTGTTTTTTTTATCTTCTGCGGTTGCTCTTGTTTTCTTCACCCTCTTATTTAAGTATGCGTAGGTGGGAGAGTCTCTGCTGGTCCTTTTTCGCTCTTTTATAAGCATCTTTGTACCTGGGCTGATTTTCGTATTTATCGGTCTCAGCAGTGCGCACATTTTCTTGACTGCCGTCCGGATGCTTGTCGTAATTTTTGATGACAGCGGGTTAAGTTCTTCGGCTGGTCATAACTTCCTGTCAATACAAGCGCTAAACTCTTCTTCTTTCCCTGTAAGTTCAGATAACGTGGGGCGGATTTTCTTCTCCAGTTCAAGCTTTCTCTCCAGATACGTGGTGATTTTGATCTTAGCTTTTACCAATATAGCCACTGCCAGTGTCGAACCGATTTACAACTGATACGTCCGAATACATACCCTTATCTGTAGCTGAGATATAGTCAATTTCGTTATTTATAGTATTGTCTGGACTCAGGTCCATTTCCTTCGTGGTTGCTTTTTGAAAAACGTATTTAAGCTTTAGAGATTCTCTTTGCTGAGGAAGGCTAACATCGTTTGTCCTCTCTGGTTTGTCCTCTACGGTTCACCCAGCCGTAGAGATGATCTGTTTTTAGCTTTAAAATCTCCGATCAAAACGGTGAACTATCGATCTTCAAGAAATTATTCATGATCTTCGTATGTTGAGGTGCATACGCTTGTATAATTTGCATGGTGAGCCTGCTGTTGGGGAGGTGACCTGATTTAAGGATGGTTACAGTATCACCGCTGCGTCTAATTTCACTGTGCCCTAATATGTCCCACTTTATGTGCTGCAGTTCGTTCTCGAAGTTCGTTAAATGTTCTTCGAGTATACGGATGTAATACGTTGTAGTGTAGAAATATTTGGACGTTCCATGTCCGTTTATCGAGTTATTGCCTCCCCCAGGATCCGTGGGGCAGACTGACTCGTCTGTACAAGATTTCGAACGTTTCACTCCACTCGCCCGGGGTCAATAATTTGTTAATTTGACAATTCAATTTTGGAAAATTTCGGCTTAAAACGCCACGCTAGCAGGCGTGTTGGCAAGGACCTGTTTGCTCAGCAGGTGTTTTATTTCACTCCTACTCTTCAAGAAGGACTTTTTCCATTCCGCCACCCTGGGGACGCGCCCTTAGGGGTTTACAGGTTCCCTCCAGGGCGGTTTTAAAGTTGTTTATTTACTTGTCTTTACTTATCATTTTAATTATGCTTTTACTTTTAACATAATAATATTGTGATCTGTTAATCGGTTGCTTCGATTATAGTATTGATTAGTATATTTTTAATATGAGTGAGATTATGATTTAAAATAGCCGAATTTCGTGTACACGCCTCCTTAGCTACTATATATTTTGATTCGTACCCATTTCTTCAAATAACTTCCATAGTTTTCTAAAATGTACAATCTACAATTTCCAATGAGGTGTTGGTGTATTATTACAGTATTAATTTTATCAACTATAATGTAACTTATTCTCTAGTTCTTTATACTCTAGATGGTTTTTGATATATAGCGCTTTTTCACTTCCTCTGATGTCTACAGTAATACATACTACTATAGTTTATAATATTAAAAAAAATATTTCACAACGAGGATTCTGTTAATGCTATTTTTTCTGGTACATTATTTAATTGTATTAGTGAATTAAGTTCGTTAAATTTATTTCTCAAACTTGTGTTAAGATATAACACCGAAATGTGAAATATGTTATTTTTAAAACTACTTCTTCCTTCGACTGTACAAATTAAATGTTTTGACCTCTTCTACGATTTTATTCCATTCGTCTGTATTTTCGGCAGCTCTTCTCCAAATGCGTACTGCCATTACTCTTAGATCATCTTCTAGGCTTTTTTTCCACACTTACGGGGCCTTCCTCTCAGCCTACTAGTGGTAGGTTTCCATTCTGTAATGAGAAGTTTTGTGTTCCTATCCGATACCATTCATTATATATGTCCGAGCCATCTCATTCGCTGTGGTTTTATGTGTTTCACTATATTGTTGTTGTTATCAGAGCCTTGAGTTCGAAATTCATTCTTATATCTATAATCTCTTTAATTCTTCTTCATTTTTATTGAGCAGTGTCCACGTCTCACAGCTATAGGTAACTACTGGCCGTATAAGGCTCTTATATATTTAGTTCGACTTGTGGCTCAGAAGTTTGATTAATATGTTAATAACTTCCTGTTTGCATAGTAATCTCTGTTTCCTTTTATTATCCTTGTTTTATTTCTTCGCCTTAGGGCCCGTTTTACAATTCATATTTAACTGGAGAATAAGGCTATTCGTGGAATAAGTTTGATATATGACACCAATATCTCAAACTTATTCCACGCATAGCCTTATTCTCCAGTTAAATTTCAATTGTAGAACCGGCCCTTAGTCATTGTTTTCGTTTAGTAGAGAACCCAGATACGCGAAGTTTTTTACTCTCTCAATGTCGTAATCATCTATGTATTTTTCACTATTTCTCATTGACCTCCTCGATGTCAGGATGTACTTGGGTTCACTTTATTTACTGATGGCCATACCTTCTATACTTCTTTATCAAGGCCTTTGAATGTCGCTTAATGACTTTTGAGTGCATCCCGTGATAATCATCCGCATAAAACCCCGACTTGTTTACTTTTGCATGTTAAGTTTTCTGTTACATTTATCTATTGTAACATGTAGAGTTAGGTTGAACAGCAGCGCTGACAGGGCATCCCCTTATCTAACTCTTCACTTTGGATCAATACTGCCGCCTTCGTTTCATCGAGTGTTACTTTTACTAGTTTGACTATCTTTCTCGGTATGCCCAATTGTATAAAGTTCTGGAATAACTGATTTCTGTTTATTGAGTCAAAGAACTGCCGAAATTCAATAAACAAGCAGTAGACATCGAAGTCGTATTCGCATCCACAGCTGTCTCATTTGGTCAGATCGGTATGGTAGAAATCCACACTGATAGGCGCGAAGAATATCTTCTGCGTAGACGTTTATTCTTTAGAGGATGATACTGGAGATGATTTTGTATGTTACATTTTGAATGTTACATTTAACATCTGTAGTTTTTACAATCTCTTTTATTTCCTTTCTTATGTGTGGGTTGTATAAGTCCCATTTTCTATTCCTCTGGGATTTTTTCTTCCTACTAAGTTCGTTTAATTAGTCCGTGTATACATTCCTCACTAGGTGTACTGCTTCTTTATATTTTGTTTTTCTTCTTATACTTTTTAGTTTTGCTACACTCATTTTCCTTAGTATGTGCGATACCATACTAAGGAAAATGAATGAGGCAAAAAAGGAAAAACTATATATAAAGAAGCAGTACACCTGAGGAATGCATTTCTGTATATTGCTAATTATTTGCCTCACCGTTGTTATTACTAAAACGTGGTCTGAGTCGCAGTTGATTCCTCTGAATGTGCGCGCGTTTTTTACAGATATTGTCCATCCCTTTGATATTGCAACATGGTCAATTTGATTACATCTTGCAGCCCCAGGAATTGTCCGTGTTCCCTTTTGAATGCGCTTATATTGAAAATACGTGCTGCTTATTATCATTTGTATTTTTGCCAGGTAACACAGTCTTTCCCTATTCGGACTTGTTCCATGTATGCTGTCTCGGCCAGAGACTTCCTTATATCTCTTTTCTAGTTCTAGTTTCGCGATGAAGTCTCCTACCTTTAACACGAGGCCGTTGTTGGGTACTTTATCGCATTCTAGTTGTAACGTGTCGTAGAAATCGTCAGTTGTTGCTTTATCTGCTTCTTCGGTTGGTGCGTAGACGTTTATTATTGTATTTTTTGTAAATATTCCATTAAATTGTATCTTGCATATTCTGTTATTAGTTGGCTCGAAGTTTATTAGTGCTACTCTCTCTTTCTTGGTGAGTATAAATACGGTCCAATATGCCCTTTGTCTTTCACTACCACTAATATATGTATGCTCTCTTGTGCATTATTTCTCTTTGTCCTTTCCATCTAATATCTTGCAGCGTTATGATGCCCGCTCAGTTTTTCAGCGATCATTCCATTCCACGTTCCTATTCTCATTTACAACCTCATTCAGAATCTCTTCTCACCACCTGTCTCAAATTACTCAGATTTTCGTCCGTCCCCGTCATCTCTCTGCAGCTCCTCTCCCATTCGGTTCAATGTTAACCTTGCCTTTCTTCTCCCTACCACATAGTCAAAGACCGATGTGCCTCTATATCAGCAGATCGCCTTCTTCCCTATCCCAGTCCCCTTCACAACATCCATTCAGCATATTCTAACATTAACAACACACATACACGAAACAATAATAAGGAAACCAAGAAAAGAAAATTATGCTGAACGTCATCGCTTAGGTAACATAACAAGAGATTGTATCAGAAGCGATTCGAAGAAAGTGATCCGATGAATTAATTTTCTGAACAAAAGCTCATTTTATTTTCGGAAAGATGTTCCATTTCTAGTTATCACCGTGCCAATTGCCAATTACAAACGGAACATATATTGCTACAACCTCGGAACTTGTCATGTCTGGAATGAAATGGAAGGGAAGCGTACATTGTTAGAGATTGCAGTCTGTTTGAACAAACTACTCAGATCACTACCAGTAACTATGAGACATATCGTGATGTTCAGGTCTGTGTTCCAAACCAGTAGTATAAATTGTTAGTTTTGGGTCATTCGTGACTGATCTACCACATCCACCAAATAACTTGCAGCATCTTCGGCTGCAGATTCAGGAAGCTTGGAAGGATATAGCACAGGAAAAAATGAATCATCACAATAAGCATTTCTTTTTTATTAAAATTGATCAACAACTGTGTGCTGCGTTTTTTTTATGAAAGTTTAAAGTATATGTTAAATTTGTATATATAAATTTCAAAGTAAAATTGTCATAGAAGCGTCGTGCTGAAGAGTGATTAGTGACTTGTCGAAAGCAGATAGGCAGCACAGTGCGATATTGGTCCAGAAAATAAATAAAAGCAATGGATTCCACAAGATTCTGCCCAATATTGTAGGCTGGTTGAACCAGAACCACGATTCGAATATTAAGCAATAAATCTTGTATACGCTGCGAGAGAAAGGGGCGTATTGTAATTCATATGAGACTCGCTGAGTGTGCATCAGGAGAAAGCAAATGGAATTTAAATCATATAAAACCATATCATGAAGATATCGCAGGATGATCGAACTACTATTGTGGGTTACTATCTGTGAGGAAAAAAGTTTACTGCAGCCCCACAGCGGCTATACTATACTACATATGCCACTCTTTATAAAACATTTCATATAAATAATTCAGTACCGTATATTTGTATGTAGTGCTTTGTGGTACATACCTTATCTTAATTGTGAGATCTTGGGGTAACATCGCGTCGGCAGTATGTATATCTGGAAATTCTATGGCACATAATAAAACGTACGAATATTTTCCTAACGATTGTTTATGCATTTCCTCTACGCTAGGGAATCCAATAGTTTCTATTCGGTAATCACTTATTTCCATTATGTGATCAAAGATATACTTCACTCTGGGATTGTTATTATGCGCGTAGGTGATTACATTGGATCTAAAACATATTAATATTATTTGAATTAAAAAAATATTAAATCTCAATATATATTTTACACATTTTGTTCCTTATCCTTTAAACTAGATAAGCTGCTTTCGTTTATCGCACGGGAGCGGTTCTGGTCTGGTCTTAGATGCCTTAGAACAGCCCAGAACAGCTTCCTAATGATAAACGAAAGCATAACTTTAAGAATGCTGAATTCATAGCAACTAATGGTAGTGGGAGTTATTATGTTTTATCCCAACAAGGCTATTTTGTTTACTTGTACGTTTTACTTACATCCCAAATACACGTTTGGGATGTAACCCCCTTACATCCCAATTGGTATTACCTTTTGCCATCCTCCCGATGACAAAAGGTAATACCAATTCAAAACCTCACCTGCGAGTGGTGCACCCTGCTAGATAACCAGCAAAATTCTGATAACCGAGTGCCTGACGGTATAAGCAGATCCCTCTTGGCCCGCAGGAGGGATCTGCTTATACCAGACCGCCTCGGGTGGAAGAGCCAGCAAGAGAAGGCCACTCACTTGTCTAAGGGAGAATAAATCTCTCTTAAAGGCGGAGGAACCAAGAATGGTCAACGACATGCGTAGGCAGAAGGAACGTGGAAACCTCTACATTAAAGACCCACAGAGGTATGCTTGGTACAACTATCATGTCAATGTTCCGAACTAAAGTCAGCCAGTCCGGAGGTAAATAGGTCTGATATCTGGGGAAAATGTTAGGAACAAGTGTAAGAAAATATTACCAAACAACATGGACATTGGAAGTGAAACTGTAGAAGGTTACTCGCAGCAGGAAGAATTGTAAACATCCTAAGACAAATGGAAACATTAAAAGTAAACATCCTAGGAATAAGTGAGGTTGGGGGTCGGGAAGTGGCACATGTAAAACAAACACTGGTACATTTTACTCGGGTAATAATGAAATAATGACCCAAAACACCTGTATGGAGTTAAACAAAAGTATTGCAGGATATGTTACGAGTTTGACACCATACTTAGTCAGAGCTATGTTGCTCCAACTGAAAACAACCATAGAATGCATGAACATAATGCAAACATATGCACCAATAGCAGGCAGATAAGGAATACGCCGGAGTGGATGAGTTTTACGAACAACTAGAAGAAACTACTAGAGACATAAAGAAGCCAAATTTTACTTTAACGCGGAACTGGGGAACGACAATGTTGAAGCATGCGCTTGTGGCTTTGGTCTAGGAGTGAGGAATGATAGACGAGACTGCCTGATAAAATTTTCCTAGAACAAATAGCCTATGATAGCAAATACTTTCTTCAAACTTACAACTATCCGTAAAACAAATTAGTAATACATATATGAATGGCCCGGCGTGTGCACTTGTCAGAACCGGGGAATTTCTAGGTACAAAAACCCATGTACGCTAATACGAAAACTATAAATCCATTTTCGGAACAACACACTCTACATCGAGAGAAAATTTTAATTAAATTTAAACTGCAATAATAATTAACAAAAGACCGGAAAAGGCAAACATATTTAGTTAGATGAGTACAGCACTTCACCATCTTTCGGACGCTCAGAAAAATGTCATACTTACACAATATTGGAGTATGTAATCACTTTCGAAGAGAGATGACTGCAATAGAGCAAAACAATGGAGATAGAGTTAAGTCTTGAAATAAAATAAGTAGAGTGGACCTAATACCTCCGATAGCGAAGCGAGCAAATGGGAATCGGAGGGCATTATTTAGATATTAAAAATCTGGCCATGGAGACAGAACAGGGCAGTGAAGCTGTTACTTAAGAAATACAGGCGGAGACGTGCTCGATATTTTGCTTTCCTGTCCTCTGCTCTATTCTAGATGAGTGGGAGAGACAACGTTTAGCATCTGTATGTACCAACTTTTCTATTGCACGAAGACATATTCATACAAAGGTACGCAAGTCTGTGATAACGACGTCGCAAATGCAGTACTACAGTACTATAACAATTTTATATCCAGTAACTAATAGTTCTATACCAAACTACAGTATTCAATTGAATTCCATTTTTTACTACACTACTTACTTTTCTCGAGCAATATGAATACCATTCATCGGATAGAATTCTTCAAATTCTAACGTCGGTACGTCTTTGTTAGGAGATAGGAAGTAGACGACTATTATTAGTATGCCCCAAATTATAAGAGGCATTAGAAACTGCCATAGAAATAATAAGCGATAATGTCTTTTCGTTGTATAAATATGGGTTATTAATGTTAAAACATGTTGAGTAAAGATACTCATGTTGATTAAACTTGACACTTAATGTTATTTTTATACAAAAAAATATGTTACTATGGCGTTTTGAAATAATTGTCGACGCCTGATCGATTTCAAATTTAAATTAAACTAACTGATTGAATTTTTATATAATAGTTATTTGAGTGAATCTTAAAAACCGAATCTGGTTTGCTGAAGAGTTAGCTGAATATAGCAAACAGGTGAGGCGATGGAATGCGGTCTCTTCTTCTTCCTGACAGAACATACAGATACTTCTGGCAGGCCTGTCCGTGCCATGTGCTTTTTAAGCCTGCAGTGACCTGTTAGGAGGCCTACTATTCTGATAATTTTCCTGTCTTAGGTTTGAAAGACCTTAGTGAATTTGGTGCTTCGACCTATTATGAATTCATTTGCATGTGTCTGCCCTAGATGACTTGTAGACCAGTCCTGAGAAATTATTGCGATCCATTTTTCCATAGATATCTTTCTGATTGTTTGGGGTTTTGATGCGCCTTCTCCTCGGCGAGCCAGCATTTATTTCCGATTAGCTGTCTGTGACGTAAAGTTATTAAAAATCACACTCAATTTTAAATATGTATATTTACACAATATGTTATTATAACTATTACAACAACCGCAAATCTTGAATAAGATGATGTTTGCCAAACGATGGCTCAACTCTTTGCCGCGCAATGGCGCGGCTCTTTGTGGTCTGTTTTCTGCATCCCTCGCAGGTACCGCGGGGTGAGCTTGGCTTAAATCCCACTGGCGCCTAAATGTCGGACCAGATGTGGGAATGGAATATTTCACATGCACATATCACACAAAAACCCAAAATTCTCGCTAAGCGGTTTATGGGCGGTTTTGTGAGGCAAGATGTGCCCACTTGAAATATCATCTACTTGATCTAGCAATAAACATCTCTAAGATTATCAAGCAGGGAGCGATTTTGGTTACGTTCTCACACGCAGTGTGTGAACCAGCAGAAAGTGCTTTGTGGGGTGGGCCATTTGACCAGCCCTCTCTTCCGGGTATTACGAATATGTATTGCTTACTTAAATTATGTTGTCATGCTGTCTTTACAGCTCTAGGTAGTTCGCTCCGTGCTGTTTGCTTATGGGGGTTTTAGCTTGAAGCAATCTGTGGCTTACAGATCTTGCCCCTTTTTCAATGTGTAGTGGTGGACATTCAATACGGCGGTCGGGGTTGTTTTCATGACTCCTATTGTTATCACGCAAGTAAGACTTAGGATGCTGCTCTGGAGCCTAACCCAGTTGGCTTGCATAGTCTTGGGGCCACAATACTACTGACCCATATCATGGCTATGATGATCTTGTTCTCTAGGGTGGCATAGAATTTGGGATATGACTTTCTTCCGTTGAGTTTATTGTGCATTGTTGAATGCCCCTTCAATATCAAGGAACGTGGCTGTATCTAACTCTCCATCATATAGCGTCTATGCCAATAGCCTGTTTAGGTTATCTAGCGCCAAGACCGTTGACTTTCCCGGCTGGTACGCGTATTGTCGATTGTATTAGTGTGCGGCTTATCCTTTTATTGTATATTATGCAGGCCCGTGATTTCCTATTTGCTCTATTGTATAGTACTAAACCTTGCTGCGTGTTTAGGGCTGCAACTTTCCCTCCGTGTAGCCACGGTTCTTGTATCAGGGCCAGGTTTAGGCCTACTTAATCGAATCTTCAACTGTGATGGCCGAAGTGGCCCTGGCATGTCATCTCGACTTCTCTATGGTGTTGTTGCCTTTACCGTCTGTGATCTTCCCAAAGGAGCTCGGTTAGCGCCCCAGCAGCCTTCGCCCCCTAGAGGTGCTTCCTCTTGCGTTATTTGTTCGGTTGTGTGACCCGCCTCCTCCTCCATCGACTGGTGAAACTCCACATGGGTACAGTTTTGAAGGCTTCCTTGATGAAGTGAACTAGCACATCCGCCGTCTGGTCTACCTTTCGTTGTTGGTGCGTTAGTAGCAGTCTCCAGGATGTCCTAGATTTTTTAGACTAATACCTCGGAATCTACTGCATCAAGTATCCACCTCCACTTGCCACCCATGCACTCGCCCAACTGTCCGTAATGACGCCAACATGACGTCAATATGAACATATGAACAGTTAGGTCGAGTGCTGCCGCTAACGCCAAGATCGCCAACATGGGTGGTCGCAGATCCCCAGGCTGCGGATCAACAGTCTCTCTCCTATACCCCTCGGAATTGCCTCCAAGGTTCTATCCATCCCTTTGCGTACTCCCTATCGCAGTTTGGCGACAGGTAGCACCCGCTGTTGTGGTTTCCAGGACAGTTGCCCATGCAATTTCTCTCGCGGATGTTCCGTAGGTGTACCCATGGTGGCTGCCAATTAGCTTAATTTACATCCCCTATGGGTCCATGGGTCACCCACGAAGGGTCCAGCTTCTTGATGTTCGGCTCGGAAACTATGATGGTGTGTGCTCCGAGTTTGTTGGCAGTGGCGAGCAACAGTTGATGGTCCGCCCTGCCCGTGCCAACGTTAACTTGTAGAATGGTGGTGTACGCAGATGTGGAGCGTGGTCCCCGGTCTTCTTACTTGTGTCTGCGGCCTAGAAGCCATATTGATGATGGCGGTGCACAGGGCGTCCACCGTTTCTCTACTGCGTTTGACCCGGACCTCCATATTCGGATCAAACGCAGTGGAAGAAAGGTGGACGCCCTGTTCGTTGTCCGTGCAATCCATCCTCGCCACATTGTTGGATGTGTGGTCGACCTCACGGACCTTCCGCACCATGTCGGCATAGGTTAGGCCTTCGTCTTTTTGAGACCAAGATGGTCTGCTCCTAGGGCGACTTCGAGTTGACTGCTCTTTGAGGAGCACTCACATGTTCTTTCCTACAAACTGGAGCCCTCAGATTTGGCGTGCGCCGCTGTAAAGGGACTTTCTAGTTCTCGGTTATCGTATGGTACCTTATAAAGTAGGTGACCCACGTTCCTCTGGTAGGTGGGTCAGCAGAGTTGAGGATTTCAATTGTCTTTGCTATCGTGGCGATTTCTCCATTCGCCATTGTCCGGCCTGCGAACTCGGTTATGAGCCAGTCTTTCTTCCTCCATTTATCGATCGTTAGTTCCCGTCCATCAGGCGAATGAGAGGTGTGTCGTTGGTTTAACCTCAGTGGCTTTGACAATATGCGTCGAGCTACTTTCCTGGGGGGAAAGTTGAACCAAATCCGATTTTAAAAAATAATAATAATATCACTACGTTTACGAGATTATTAGTCAATACATATATTATAGAGCGCATGAAATATGCGATAGTTTTTATCTTCAGGGATTCGTTAGGCCCAATTCACACATTGGAGGCGAAGGCGCGGTGCCGGCGCGGCTAGAACACGACGCTTTCACGTCACTTCTATATACACATATGGTGCAATACCCACTTAGGAGACGAGGCGCAGGCATTTGCCTCGTGCGTCTCTCCGGACCGGCACCGCGCCTTAGGCCCAATTCACACTTAAGCGGCGTCGGGCGGAGGCTCGGTGTAGGCGAGGTGCAGGTGCAACGTCGCACAGGCGATTATGATGTCCATATGGAGTGAAGGGGTGGACATTGCACCTTATGTTTACATAGAGGCGGCTTGGAAGAGTTATGCCTCTCGCTTCTTCGCCTACTGTGTCTCAGGCGAAGAGGCAAGGCGCGGTCCCGGCGCGGCGAGAGGCACGACGCTTTCACGCCCCCTCTATATAAATATGTGGTGCAATGCCCACTTAGTTGACGAGGCGCGGGCATTTGCCTCGTGACTCTCGCCGCGCCGGCACCGCGTCTCCGCCTCTTCGCCTAAGACACGGTAGGCGAAGAGGCGAAACTCTTCCACGCCGCCTCTATGTAAACTTATGGTGCAATATCCACCCCTTCCCTGCATATAGACATCACAATCGCCTGTGCAAAGTCGCGCCTGCACCTCGCCTACACCGCACCTCCGCCCGAAGCAGCTTACGTATGAATTGGGCCTTAGTCTCTTCGCCTGAAACACGGTGGCTGCGAGGCGAGAGGCACAACTCTTCCACACCGCCTCTATGTAAATATATAATGCAATATCCACCCCTTCACTGTATATGGACTACACAATCGCCTGTGCGACGTCGCACCTGCTTCTCGCCTACACCGCGCCTCCGTCCGACGCCGCTTATGTGTGAATTGGGCCTTTGGAGTAGTAAACATGGAAACGGTGTACTCTAGATAAATATGTTCTAAATAAAAATGAAAGCTAATTAAAGTTTCTATAAAACTGTTTCTATACATAGTTGTCTAACTTCCAACAGTTTTCGAGATATATGTTATATACAAAATTATATACGAAAATCGATAATTTTTGAAAAAAAATATTTATTATCCACATCAGATTTCTCTTGCAAAAATAATAGTATAATAATAATAATAATAATAAAGCAGCTTTATAAAATCTTTATAATCAATCTAAAACTCTCGTAATTCTGAAGGTGATTTACTACATTTTTCGAATAAAAATATTTGTACCTACCTCTTTGCTGTTGATTTCTAAATATCTTTAATATGACATTTTTCACAAAATAGGTATTTCTTAGAGTTAAGTTGAGTCATATAAGAATACTTCATAAGAAAAGTCTCATAGATCTGAAAGTAACAGGTGTGCTCAAACGCCAAAACTTTATAAGAATATAATGATATTGTAAAAATACTATTATTGAATGAAACAAATATCTATAAATTTATTTAAATACACACTATAACAAAATTCTAAACTAATAATAAAGCGTGCACAAATCTAAAAATACTTGCTCAAAATCGGGAGGTGATATTTTATAATATTCGAAAGGAACGAAAACCTTTCCACGTTGCATTATTTGTTCAATTTCCGTCTTGGTTAAATGACATTCTTTAATATGAAAGAAAAGTATGGTCAACTGACTTTGTAGTAGGTCTGCCCTGAAATGCCTTAAAAACATATCAAATATTAAATCGTTTTTCTAAGTCCCATATTAAATTCACCTCTTTACATAGGCTTCTGCATCAGCTCTTAGTTCAGTTAAATTCAATGTACTGGGTAGTATAATCAACATATAGAAACCTATCGCAAACTTCTCTACCACAAATTGCATGGTGCCTATATAGTGGATATTATCTTTAATGACAATAGCTACTCTATCCCCGAATACATCACAGGTATTTATATCAAATGTAAAAATGAGTACGAAATGTCCTCTTTTCTTCACCTGGTATGTGTATCGCCATAATTGTTGTCGGGATGGCACATCAAGACCTAAATAAAAATAATATTATAATCTATATTCATAAATATATAATAATGTTTACCATTCATTGGATTGAATAGCATAATCACTTTTGGATAACTAATGAATGCTATAGAATTACTAATCTGCTTCATAATTCCCCTACTTAAAGATGCCACCTCAACATCTAACATGTCTTCATAAAAAAATGATGTTGATAGTTGCAGAGCAATGTTCCTACTATCTTGAAGAGTATATCCTCTTAATAGTGCCAATATAACAATTAATTTACGTGGTGATAATTGTATAAGGCATAAATTTCTCATTAACGGGGTATATCCGTAATATATTCCAGCTCTGGTCGAGTCATATTTAAGATTATAACCATTAATATATGCGTTACCGCGGGTAATGTGATGCTGTGTTGTTAACATATTGAAAAGGCTATAAATTCCTGAATTATTCGAACCCAGAATTGTTACACATTCATGTGTTTTCGCTTCTAAACAAAAACCATTAACTGTTCGGATGTTATCCCAATAATCAGTTAGATTTTTTATCAATACAGGCGGATATTTGTACATTACTGGCCGATAAGACCGTACTCTATGCTTTTCTGCTCTAATCGTACTATCCTCGTTGTGATAATCATTATATCCTTTTTTCCGCTTGGTGAAATGGTTTAAATAATTACTCTCCAACACACCAAGATAACATATATTTACAAATACGGATATTACTAACATAAAGCACTCATCTCCAACTCCGGGCTCTGACCATTGGAAATAACTCGAAGAAGAAACTGAAATATTATTTTTTACAATGTTCAAATAAGTAGGTAGAGACATATTACGAGCATCCTTGCAGAATTCAGTGTCATGATTAACACGGTCTTTACAATATGCATCATAGATATATCTATGAGTTTTCTCCGTTCTAATTCTCAGACATGACTTTAACATATTCCTACAGTATATTTGTTCTATATTTAGTCGAATGATTTTGTAGAGGATTCCATACACATTAAACTCTGGACTGTAAATAAGGACTATGGGATGAGTCAAGAACGTCTGTAAAGCATGAAGAGACTTTTGTGTTTCCAGCATATGCGTTAAACCACTAATTAATATTCCTAAAATAACTTATTATTGGAGAAGTTTTATTATTTTTTAATAATTGTATATACCTGTGACAATTCCTTGCATTAATGATGTCGCTTGTGTGGTAGAAAGTGAAGATATAAAACTAGCACATATCACATTAAATCCCTGAATGAGTAACACAACATAAATTGCAACTAGAAAAACAGATTAAATAGTCATGTTAATAATAATTCACAATATTAATTAATATACTCACAGGTAACACTACCATCGGTTAAAAATATTTGTAGAATAAAATAAATGGGTATACAAGACATAGTCACTATAAATACGTAACATACGTATTCAAAAATATAGTAAATAAACCAGTATTGTACTAATGTGCCGGATAACAACTGCATTAGTTTTAATCCGCATATTCTTTCCAACGATGTTACCAGAACGATATTGGCTGAATGCATGGACATGGCCATTGAAAAAGACAGTGCCAGATCTTCATAAAATATGCTAAATAGACCTTCGTGTGTTAACTAAATTTGAAAAATCAATTAAATGGGAATTTTAAACAATATGTTCTACATACGTAAGAAAATGTACGTCGTGGTAAAGGATGGTTCATCATTGTAACCGTATAGGAATGGGTTGGATGTTTTTCTATTAACAAATTATTATATGTGCTTAATGCTACTGCAGACGAGTGCAATATTTTCGGTGAAAAATATATGCGATCACCTTCTCTTTGGTTATAATCAAAACCAGCTAGTATAAATAGTTTCTGCAGTGGATTATTGGTTGTCTGTAGAAGAGAGTAAGGAGTATTAAAACTAACACATTTTAGTATATTGCTATAGTTTTTGAACGCAACATATAATATCGTTGGAATGGCCGCTCCCTTGGATGTTTTCCTACGGGTCAATTTGAAAATATTATTGGATACTACTACTAAGATTTGGGGAACTGATGGGTGCAATGTAATAAGAAACACCTCTTTTGTATTTGAACGATTACATCATTTTCATTGTGCATGCTCCCAGCTAGTGGTAGTAATTTTAAGCAGTTTTTGTAATTAAGAATATTGAAAGTAATCAAAAACTGCTTATTTTCAAAAAGCCTTAATCGCCCTGTATCTTCGCAACAAAACCTCTTGCCGAAAAGAAGGACAAACATATCTTGAAATGGCTCCTTTTATACTAGCTCCTTATATACCTACTTTGATAACAACGATAGAAATACTAATAACTATCGCATAAGTCTGTTAAATATTACATCCAAGGCTAGAGCAATGATGTTATTTAAAAGACTTTTGCATTAATTTAAAAAAAAATTACTAGAAATTACACCATGTTGGAGCAAAGAAATAAAAAACCAATCTTCAATCGGAAATACCTAAATAATTCTTAACGCCACATGGTGGGGAAAAATTCCAAAAAAACGAGGCCAAACATCGAAAAACCGATTTTTGTATTTTCGTACAAAAATGGTCTTAACAGGTTCAGGGATTGCCTTAACATTCATTACACACAAATTGATATCCAGGCACACACACACACCCACACATACACACATACGTGAGTGTACACACACACATGCGCACACAGACAGCAGACATACATACATACAAACCAAAAATAGTCTATTTCGACTAGAAAAGTTATGAAAGAGTGTCAAAATTTGTAATTTCAATTTTTTCGCGGAAACAATACCTTTCTTATACAGCAGTGCTATAATGGGAAAGTAACAGTCAAAGCAGATTAAGGCTTTTATTCCTATTGGACTTTTGTAATTTCGAAACAACTATTTGAAAATTTTACATTTTTGTCGGCCATTTTGGGTCCGCCATTTTTATTTTTATAAATTGTATATCGGATTTGTAATCAGCCACCTCGAAAATCCCAGAGAACAAAGTTTGATCTTTTAAAAGAAGTAATATTGGCCACGTTTTCAGGATTTTGCTCCACTGTGCGCCGCCTAGGATCAATATTTAAAATTAGTCGATAGATCCGAAAAAGAGATCTCTTGTTCTTATGTTAATTGTAATTACATAGAATCATCACTTACCATATTGATATATGTTTCAGTAATATTTTTGCATATATAATATTCATACGAGTCTTTAATAGACGCTTCCATTAACATTATTCGTTCTTCTGATTGCGCTGAACCATCAGAACTAAGTAGAATGATTGGAGAGTTGTAGGAAGCAATACTTAATTCATGATTGGGTAGTAAACATATTGGCCACACATATCCAATCATTGTCAATGTAATATATGTTACAGGTATTATAAACTTCAAAGCTGTCATCCATTTATAATGCATTGCCAAATATATATGCTTTAGAAAAAGTCCGTGAAACTTATTCCAAATCAAGTCGTTGCCTGAATATGTTCCATAACGTTTAAAATTCACTAAAATAAATTAATGAATGAATTATGTTTCAAAATACCTTATGCTATATTTAAGGCCTTTTGCGTGGTAAAGTAATATAATTCAATACATGTTCATTAATAAACAAAGCTCTTCCGCTTTTTAAATTACCTAGTAGTATTTCTTATATGTAAAGCTTAAATCCATTACTTAACATAAGGCCCTAAATATTTTCACTTACTAACTCGAGGAAGTACTTTTGTGTAACCAATACTGAAAAAATAAGAATAAAGTATGTTAAGGATATGGAAAAAATCATATATATATATATTAATTTTAAAATCGTTCTTTTTACGGTTACGGAAAACAAATATAAACTCTTTCATGTTCGCATACTTTTTATATATTTGTGTTTTTGTGAACTTATACTTATACTTATATCGAGTGTGTAGCGCAATAAGGGCCAATCAGCTTTTTTAATAAAATGTTCAAATTGATTTAAAGGATTTAATGAACACAACGAAAAAGGTCAATCTACAAGGGTCAATCGGCGAATCCCTCTGAAATCTCATTTCACAATAGTTAAAAGTTAACTATTAGTATTAAGTCCTTTAAATCAGTTTCTTCGTTTTGTCAAAAAGCAGATTGGCCTTTATTGCACTACACAGTCGATATGTTTACAAACATAAAAATTATTAAAAAGTATGGGAAAATGAAAAAGTTTATATTTGTTATATATGGCCTACACGTAATTAAATATCAGATGTACTTTTACTCATTTATTTAGACATTTTAATTTTAAAAAATGCGAAGATAGCTCTGGGCCAGCACTGACCGCTTTAAAAAACATGAAATTGACTTTACAATATCATCTAATAGGAAGGAGATAGTACATGACGTAAATGTGTTCAAGAAGTTCTCAATAGACAGCGATCCAAAATCTCAATTATATCCAAAAGCAGCGCCGTAAGCTAATAAAATTACCAACAGCTACAAATGCATCTACATCTACATTTAAAGATGAAACCCAGGACCAACAACAGATTAAATGTTGTGGACCCGGATATAACACTTATTACAAATTCCCTAAAAACTTCAGTACAAGAATGTTAGGCACGAAATACTTAACGTAACGGAAGCCTCACGCACTAAACAACTAATGGAAATGGCAAGAAATCTGGAAAATAAACACATAACATACAGCAGAATTAAGACAGCTAAATAGAGAAATCTGAATGGCACTGCGGAAGGACACAAGAACTTACAACGCAAATAAAATCCCAAAGGCAAACGAGTAAAACAAAACGCGTCAGTATATAGTGACGATAATTTACTAGATTATATACAAACTATGCAAAACCAAGTATACGAGGATGTTCCAAACAGTACTTTTGACGAAATAAGAGGGACACTAAGCCATATCAAAGATAATAAAGCTAATGGCGATGACGCGTAACAGTCGAGTCCCAAAATGCAGTAGAAACAGGTTATTAAGAGCTTTATGCAAGATATTTGATGCTTGCTTAGAAAACAGGTCTCAACACCTTTCCTATCGGACCGAACCATAATTATAATACTACACAAGAAAGGAGACATTACCAACTTGCAAGAAATTATAAATTCGACTTCTATCAACCTCGCGAACAGGCAGGCTTCTAGCTGGATATGACATAAACGACCATCTAGAATTAGTTCCTTATCGAATAATGCATCTAAGATAATTAACGTCTCTGCATAATTTTGTCGACTACGAAAAGGAAATTGTGTGTGATGTGTGTTTTGTATGATTTCGGTTTCGGAGGAAAAAGTTACTTTCCACACATGTGGAGACATGAGTGCTGTGTGTCAGTTCTGTGCTGCGAGACATTTTGTCTCTATAGGTGAAAAGTCTGCAGATGGAGATTCACACACTGCTGCCACAAAGGTAAAGTGTCATATCGCCCTGCGGGACCTTATCCTGATTAGCTGTGGGAAATTATGATCCAGAAATTATGAGGAGATTTGTTACTCTAACACAGGATCTGCACAGGATCAGATGCGTTACAATTTACCAACAGTGAATGAAGTGCTAATGGTATTCGTGAATGATGACGGCCAGCCACCGATTGATAGTGTTATACGAGTATATCCGCAAAGTGCTGCTAGAGTCAGTCAGTAGTTTTAAAATATAAACATTTTGGACCAAAGAGTAGATCCAATCTTTTATTCGCGTGATGCATGGGAATGATGTCCTGGACTCCAAGGCGTGGTTAATCAACCTGGTGCTGAAAAGTGGACACGTACAAACATCTCAGAGCTTCAGTTCAAACAGTATCAACTCAGTATCCGTGCTACTTTCAATCCCCTTTTACCTGGTGGCAATTTTCTACAATAGCGGGTCGTTGATTTAGGCCCTCCGCACACGAGGCAACTGTTTTATGACTAGAGTTGCAAACCAGTAGCTCGTGCAACTGATTTGTGACCTTACCCGTGTAGAGGAGTGGGAGACCGCATACGGGTTAACTGAAACTTGACTGATTTCAAATCAGTTTACAACTGGTTGCGTGCAATTAGAATCCCCAGTCACAGAGAAGTTGCGTTGCATGATTGCACTTGTGTTCACCAAAACGAAATGAGTAATCAAAGAATGTACATTAAATATTATAATATTAAATATTATATATTATTATATACTTCCACAATACTCAAGAAGAGGCATAACGGAGAAAACAGGCACATATTCTCTCGTGTTTGTGTCCATTTTCGCGATGGAAGGAGAAATCATTCTCAACAATCCGAAATAATAATCATTGGACATTCTATAGAATGTAATAAACTTACTATCTGTTTGATACGGATGACATTCTTTTTTTTTCTGCTCTTCATACTTTACGGTACTAGTACTTGTGGCTGACATTTGTCCAAAAATGCGTTGGGACTTCAAATTTGTGGAGAGCTCTGATACAACTGATTCAGAATCAGTCGCGCTCGTGTGCGGTGCGAGGTTTCATTTTGATTGTAAACTGGTTGTGTGAATGACTATTTTGAAATTAGTTTGCAATTCGGGTTACGAAACAGCTGCCTCGTGTGCGGAGGGTGTTACACTTACAAGAGGCAAACAATTTTCATTTGACAGCACCAAAACCAACTACGTACCGAACAGTACAGTGGGTTGAAAGTTTAAATCTTGATGAGCGTGATAAAATTCGTGAGACACACGAAGTAGATAAGATCGTTTCTG
The DNA here is from genome assembly GCA_963942505.1 of Lordithon lunulatus. Classification (NCBI taxonomy): domain Eukaryota; kingdom Metazoa; phylum Arthropoda; class Insecta; order Coleoptera; family Staphylinidae; genus Lordithon; species Lordithon lunulatus. Next base: position 22,254,275 of record OZ012666.1, read on the forward strand.
TCGAGATTCCTGATAGTTTGACAAATCCTCGACATTATGAAATTGTAACGAGTGTTATGATTCGTGGCCGTTAATTCACCATGCATGGTGGACAATAAGTGTTCTAAGGGATTTTCAAAACAGTTTTGTACGCTACAGTATGCGTTACAGAATGAATATCCTGTGTACAGAAGGAGAGAAAATGCTTGTTAGAGGGAAACCAGTAGACAATAGATGGGTTATCCTATTTCATTCATGGTTATCACTAAAATATAATGCCCACATTAATGTTGAAACATGTACTTGCATAAAATCTGTAAGTATTTATTTAAGTACATTTTCATAGGCTACGATTGCATGACTGTTGCAGTTCAACGTTATGGTGCAAACGCTGGAAACGACGTGTTCAACTGCGACGAAATTGGTTAATGGCTCAATGCAAGGGGACATGGCTTTTTTTTTGAGAATGAAAAGCACACATAAAAGTCAGACTGGGAGTACATTTGTTGCTGGAAATGAACACGAAGCACTTGCAAGGTCAAACGATATTAAAACTGCACTTCACGCGTGGCTCGAGTTGAATGAAAGGGATGTCAATGCTCGACAATATTTATATACAGACATACCACTTCATTATATCTTCCAGAATATAAGGAAATGGAGTGCAAGCCGACGCTTTGGGAACATTCTTGGATGTATTCCGTGTCACCCTCTGATAAGAAACGATTTTACTTAAAACTACTGCTTCTTTATGTACCAGGGGCTACAAGCTTTGAGTTTCTTCATACACTGAATGATTTTGTTTGTGAGACGTTTATGGAAGCTTTCAGGCGGCGTAATTTTCTCCAAGATAATGGAGAATGACATCGAAGCGACACTAACTGCAACGCCTCGGCAAATAAGGTAGATGTTTGGTTTTATATTAATATTTTGTAACATTATCAATCCTGAGGAACTCTGGAGATGTCACAAAGAAGCCATGATGCAGGATTACGTATTATACCATTCTGTTGCGTGTAGTAAGCAACTCTCTCTGCTTGATATTAAAGAAATTGTTAGATTCCATGGGCAAAGTAAGTAAGTAATTTTGGTTTTTCCAGAACCTAATAGTAGTAACTGAAATCATAGCAACTGAATGTAATGCCCATGACAAGGGTAGCTCCAGAGATGAAGACTTACCTAAAGCCTTTTTATTTAGTTGGATAGGCCAGTTGGAGCTGAAAAAACTTATCTGTATAACACAATAATGAGTTGGATTTGTGGGCAAAATAATATTGTTCTGCCACATGCTACAACAGGTATTGCATCTTTGTTGCTACGGGGAGGCAGGACTGCTCATTCACGATTTAAACTGCCTATTCCGAAAGTAGAAATTTCCACATCCAGCTTGAGGCTTACGTCGAATCAAGCAGAATTGATTCGACAAGCTTCGATCCTAATAATAGACGAAGCGTCTATGTTGTCAGTTTAGGTATTACGCTGCATCGACCTACTACTACGGGAGATCATGTTAAACGCTGTACCTTTTGGAGGAATAGTGCTACTGCTTGGTGGAGATTTTTGCCAAACATTGCCTGCTGTCCCGAGGGGTTCAAGAACACATTTTTAAAACATGTATCAAGAGTAGTTCATTATGGCAATACTTTATTCAGTTGCCATTGGTAGTTAATATGAGAGCAGGTGATAGAAATGTCGAATTTAGAAACTGGTTGCTCTCCATTGGAAATGGAACACTTCTTGGTGTCTACCGGATAGGGAGACCCAAAGGGACCATCCGCAGGTGAGGGCGAAGAAGAGGACAAAAATGAGGAGAGGGGAGGCAAGAATTTGGATGGCGGGAGCCGAGTATAGTAATATATGAGAATAGGTTAAAAGACGCAAAGTGGCAGGACGTGTACTCTATAAAGCAGTAGGTGAGGTGATGTTGGTGGCGTTGGTGAGCAAGAAGAGTAGAGACAAAGGGAGAGCAGGTATCTTCTTCATCCTACACTCCTCGTAGGATGAAGAAGGCGGAATGAGGGTATATAAGACGTGAGGTGAAGGAGTCAACCAGGTGAAGAGGAAATTGTGTGCGACAGGAACAAAGTGGAGGAGATGCTGAAGGTAGACATGAGGTTAAAGGGGTTGTGGGAGATTCTGAAGGGGAGGTAAAAGAAGGATATAATAAACATAGATCTGGCAGAGTGGGATAGGAGTTTCAGTGAATTGGAAGGGACCGAAGGTGATCTAGAGAATTTGAGTGAACTGCAAAAATGGTGCAGAAAATGCTGGATATTATATCCATCACCATAACGTTTGCAGTTGTTGATGTATCGAGTCTACAGTATTCATCGTTAGCCATTTTCCTCTGGAATTACAAATATGAAATATATATCGTTTTTTTGATTGGAGTTGATTTTTGAAGAAAGTGTTCATACAGTGATAATTTTCAAGTATAAGTGCTAAAAATCGATAGAGAGAAATGTTAAAACTACTCTCCTTTGTTTAACCTAGGACATGCATCTTAACATCATCTCAAGTTGCAGGTATTGTCCTACACCAATTCAGCTCTGCAGATATCACAGCTGTCAGACTGAAAACAGACGTCGACGCAGAGATCTACAAGGCCAGGAAAACTTTCAACAAGGCCAAAGCCAGAAATGATATAGTTTCATGGGAAACTTTTAGGGAAGCCCGTAGCCAATTCAAAAGTGAAGTCAAGGAAGCGATAAAGAAATACATGGAGAGCCTACTGCAATGGCATTGCATCCATAGCAGCAGCTGCTCGTCTGAAGAGAGCAATCTCAAAAGACCCTATACAAAAACTTAACTCGCTAAAACGGGAGGATGGCACCTTCACGGTAACACCCTACCAAACTATCGAGGTACTCCTAGACACCCACTTTCCTGGCAATCAACCTGAAGGTCTCAACTTAGCAATTGATCCTCATCTACCTGATGAGGAAGCTTGGCTGCTAACTGGCCAAATGGAGTCCCCAGGACTAGATGGAATATTTCCAGCACTGCTACAATGGGGGTTATCCTATAGTATAAACACATTGGTATATATATTTAAAGGTTGCATTGCTTTTAAGTACATACCCAATACAGGTAAATGTGACGTTTATACCCAAACCAGGCAAAGTAGATTACACACTTGCCAAGTCATTCAGGCCCATCAGCCTAACCTCATTTCTATTGAAGACTTTCTAACGGCTCTGTGATCGTGAAATCAGAAACGGGCCGCTGAGAACGAACCCCATACATCCAAAACAACATGCCTACCAACCAGGACGCTCAACGGAATCAGCCCTACATCTGGTGACTTCTAAGATAGAGGAAACACTGCAGCATAAAAGTTCGTTGCTTGCCACCTTCATTGATTTTGATGGTGCTTTTGACAAAACAACATTTAAGAGTATTGATAATCTCACGATTCACCCCACTATGAGGGACTGGATAAAAAAGTAACACTAGATGACGTAACATCAAAAAAGTTGCAGGAAGAGGCTGTCCTCAAGGTGGAGTCCTCTCACCCCTTTTCTGGGACCTTGTAGTTGATAGCCTCCTCTTGGAATTAAACAATTCAAGATACTATGTAGTTGGCTATGCCGACGACATAGTGATCATGATAAATGGCAGTTTTGAAGGTGTACTCTGAAATCTCATGCAGAGTGCCCTTAAGATTGTTGAGAACTGGTGCGATAGCCATTCGCTAACAGTTAACCCAAAAAAACAGAGCTTATATTATTTATGAGGAAGAGGAAACTCGAGCTCATGAACATGCCAACTCTCTTTAAGGTCCCTCTGACATTCACAGATAAAGTAGAATATCTAGGATTAATCATGGATACAAAACTGAACTGGAATGAATACATCCAAGCTGGAAAAAGCTTGCATCTCATTTTGTCAATGCCGCAGGGCGGTTGGTAAAACATGGGGCCTGTCTCCCAAGATCACCCAATGGATATATACCGCGATCATAACACAACTATCGCATATGGTGCAATAGTCTGGTGGTCGAAAAGCAAACAAGTCACAACAATCTCAAAGCTATCACATATCCAGCAGATGGCGTGTCTTGCCATGACCGGCGCTATGAGAACAACGCCCACAGCAGCTCTTGAAGCACTGTTATGTCTACAACCATTCGACCTTCTTATAAGGGAGACTGCAGTAAAAATTTGCCAGGGAGCGATCCTTGCATCCTCTAACAACCCAAGTGGATGAAATACTTTCTGCAGGTACTCTAAACTAAAAATAATAGAGCATAGGACACATGCTCTTTACAAGGTAAGATGGCGAGAAACGCCGGATCTCAAGCAATCAAAGGTAGCAATTAAGGAATCTTGTAAAATTACAGCCACGGCCCGCCTTAATTTAGCTAGAACTAATCTGAAATTATTGACAAATATCCTAACTGGCCACTGCCGGCTAACCAAACACCTACACACGATGGGTCTGGTGGACAGCTCGTTATGTAGAGGGTGTAATGAAAAACTAGAAACAGCAGAGCATGTAATATGCCTCTGGCCAGCTCTAGTAAACACTAGGCATGTAATACTAGGGAGAGCAAAATTGACTGGGGACGAGTGAGCAGACTTAAAGGGAGGTTTCACATAGTGTTTGTAGCTATGCTCCAGCCAACTATCCAGAACTATCCAGAACCCTCCTTTGTTTTAAAATTATAATAAATATAAGTCATATTAGATTATCAGAAAGTGAAGTAGAAGAAAGCTGTGGTCATTATTGCTGTGAAATCTAAAATGTAACAAGTTGTAGAAACCATAATCGATATGACGGCAATTGTGAAAAATAACTCATCCTCGAATAGTAATCTGGATACTGTTATTTACTTTAAACTGTGGCTATTGCTACACAACGCCACTATTTCATATATAAGTACCAACGCTTAATATGGAATATAAATTTGCCATCATAAATATAAATATGTGTATATGCTATTATAAGAAAATTCAATACTTACAGGGAATGGATTTCCTGGTACCGACACGGTGATATACTAAGGTATGATATGCCCAATTTTTTTTGATATATTTTTAACTGTTCAGCTATTTGCTCAAGCAGATCTGCTTTATCATTAGGTATTATGTAACGTAAGGAAAGGTTCAAATCATAATCAGGGCTCGTGGTAGGTATATATTGGTTGATTAAACTTGTAATGTTCCTGACATCGACGTCACCAGTCGTTTTTGTAATCCGTAAAACGGGACCAAAATTATATTGTCTATTTAGAAAATCTTTCGATCCACTGCATACTATTTCCCCCTTATTTAATATAATAATGCGGTCAGTAATTGGTTCCATACACCGCATAGAGTAAGTAACTACTAATATAGAACATCCTAAAATAATCATAAAATTAAATCAAATTTCAAACATGTATTTTAAAAAAAAATTGCAGATGGTAATTATTTGTAGTTAAAACAATTAAAGAAACTCAATTCTATAGATATATATTCGCAACCCCTTATATATCAATATCAATATTGATTTGATAAAATATCATTAATTAATCACTCCCTAGTTATAAGTATAAGTGGTGATAGCCACTGACCTACATATGGCAGCATATTACTAGCATATTAAAAACTCTACCAAAAAATATAGTTACGTAGGGCAACAAATCTACAAGACAAATCCGAGATCTATTAGCAGTAAAAAGAAAAATAAGAAAAATATATCAATGAACAAGTGCCTCTATGGACAAAACTGAATAATCTTAACCAACATCTGAAATACAAGAAATAAAAAACGAATCTGTAAGTACTTACCTAGAAAGATTAACAAATGAGAAAATATCCGAATATTCAGTTCGGAAAGCCACAAAAAATATTAATAGACCTGCGATACAAGTGCCACCAATAAAAGCGGACCATCAGAAAATTGAAAAGACCGAAGAAAACCGATGGGAATTCTTATAAAGACACGTTTTGAATTTAAAATAACAGATAAATTATTCGTTGTCAAGACTACGACTACGACTAGTGCAAAATAAATTTTTAAGAATTCTAAATACTTTTTAAAAATGCGATAACGTCCGGGGTAGCCAGTATATATTGCCGTCCCCGCATATGTTAACCGAAAGAGCTATCTCAGATTACTAACTCACGTCATATTTGTCATAATTCCCATAAGGCTGAAGATATAGAATAAAGGTGATTCGCGGAAATTCGAACTGAGGCATTGGAGCGCTCAGTATGAGACGAACAACGCCTTTATCCACTCGGCGACTGAGCTGAGTGAGCAAGAGATATTTATGAAGAAAGTATAAGAAATCTAGTTAGAAAACAGCACAATGTAACTGTTAATAAAGCAGAGAAACACTTTAAATTCATAATAACGGTGAAAACCACGGAGACATGCGGTTAACGAATAACAGAAAAAAAGTCTACTGAAAGCAGGAAGTAAAAGGAGGGATGTAAAACAACAGGAAGAAATTCCTCAATACCAAGAATGAAGATAATTACGAAGAGCATATAACAAATCTATTCAATCTAAATCACAATATAGGCATATAAATTATAATTAGAAACTATCAAACAAGTATAAAGAAATACAGTTAACTACATACGGACCGGTATTGAGCCCGCTGGTATTCATTATATTTTTGAACAATATATTAAATAGTTATAGAACGAACCAACAATCGTAGAAATTGGATGTCACAAGCTATCGATAATAAGCATAGAAGATTGTGCTTTTATAGGTGATTTATCAAAACTAACAGAAAACGAAGAAGATATGTAATGCATGCGAGTTTATTCGTCACGTGACAAATGAACATACGACTGTGTGAACGAGAGGGTCTCATCTCGTTCACACCATCGTTGTTTCAGAGCAGCCTGCATTAGTTCTGATGTGATGCCAACACATTTACTGTATGCGATTATGTCGTAGGCGTAGCTTCCTTCCTAGTCTAGTTGCCTTAAAAGATCGTGGATGACCAACGAATAGGTGACAATACGCCGCCTTGCGGACAGCTAATTCCGACGATACTTCCATGGCTATTCCGAAAGATGCCTTTATTTTTCTTGCCATGTGGCCGATCCAACCAATCATGCTTGGTTTTATGCCTCTTGCCCACGTGGCTCTTTTATATATTTAAACGAGATATTGTCAAAAGCGCTCTTAATATCCAACAAACTCCCAATTGGCTCGCCCTTGCTTCCTTAGTCTGCTATTTCCTTTTTCTTAAGTGTCTATCCTTTCTGAATGTTAACTATCACATTAGTCCATCTTATTCTATTCACCGCTTTCCTGAATAGAGCTCTAGCCTATATACGTAGGTTTCGTAGCCATGATATTCTGTAGCGACCTTCGTCCATCTATCTTCCCTTTCAGGATTAGTTGTAGAAGATTATATTTTTCATTTCTCATTATGTGTCCAATGTATTCCATTCTGCGCTTGACAGTTAGACATTCTAGTTCTTTCGCGATGCGTTGCAGTACCTCTTCGTTTGTGATATGAGAGACCCATGCCATCCTAAGCATGTGTCGATAGCACCACATCTCAAATGCGTCGATGCGTTTACAGGAAGCTTCAGTGAGGGTCCACGCTTTAGACCAATACAGGAGGACTGTCAGCACGGATCACCTTAAAACCCTAATTCGTGTATCGAGGTTAGGTTACATAGAATGTTACTATTCTTGTTGAATGTACCTCTTGCCTTATCAATTCGGCATCAAATTTCTCGAGAGCGATCTCATTCTTTCTTCAGAATATATCTCAAGTAAGTAATTGCCTCCCCATTGTTAGAACTGTATTGTTGGCGGTAAACTCGAGGTTTCGATGTGATTTTTGCTGATTATGATTTGCGTTTTTTTTTTCTTGCTTTTCAGCTTCATACCAAATCGTTCTTTCACTTGCCGATGGTATGTAGTCTATTAGTTTCTGATGTCCTTCAGCAGTATCAGCTATAAGAACAGTGTTGTCTCAGATTATTAATAATTTCGTCATTTATTATAATACCTTCCTCCGCGTTATCTAGTACCTCTTGTAGCGGGTGTTGAGTAAGTGAGTAAGTGTCAAATAATATCGGCAAGAGTACACAACCCTGGTGGGCCGCTCTCTTTATTCTAAACGCATGTGACGTTTGATCTTGAACTCGAGCCATGAGCCATGTCTTTTCTTGGAGACAGCGTTGATATTATATAGCTGTTCTCTATCGCCGAATTCTCTTTCCCATAGTATTAATATGAGCTTCTTCTGCTGGATCATATGGAATCCTATTTTGCTTGTTTCGTATATGAGATTTCACAGGACTTTCCTGATTGATGGGCAAACTAGTTTATGTCCATATCTCCGTACAATATCCAGCTATCAATCAAACATTGAGAGTTTTCACTAGGAACGAGGTCGTCTGATAAAAATTTGCCAGTTGGTAAGTGTCCTCTCGTTTTGGTATAAATAACACCCAATCCTATGACAATTTGTTTGGTGTTTAAATGTATGTACAATAGCGGATTTAATTCATGCATTGTTTTTCCCAGTAGTATAGAAAAGTTTAATTTCATGTGCGCATTAAACTTTTGATCATTTATCAATCTTTGTAGACAAAGTTGCCAGTTCATTTGGCTTTGGTTAAATAGCTCTCAACTCTTTATTCTCAGATGAAAGGGTCGTTATTCCATCATGCGGTTCTATCGTAACGTTTCTGAACAACTAGACCGAAATGCTGGGATTACTCTCATTCATAATTCCAGGCGATGTCGATTTATTTGGATACAAATCCATATATTTTGTTCCGAAATTTCGTAATGTCTAGGGGGTAGTTGTCATTTTATATCAAAGCTAATATATCCATGCTCAGATAGAGTGTTCGTATGATACATACAATTTCATGATTTTTTGTTTACATTGTCCTAGTTTGTTCTAGTTTTTCGATTAGAGATTACATTAAGTACGGGTGGTCTTCCAAGACCTACACCACTGTGCCCTCTGTAGAGCCTTTGTGCTCCTCGGCGTATCTTAAAGGACTCCTATAGGCTCTGTCCTGGCTAGCAGACTGTAAAGCATCCATGTCGGTTCTATCATATATTGGGAAGGTGGTGATTTGCCGTTCCAGAGTTCGTTAGACCGCCTGCACATGGCGCCTCACAGTGGTAAAATATGTGCTCTGCGGTCTGTTCTTCTTCCAGACAGAATCTACAGAAGGATTCTTCTGTCAGGCATATGCGTACCATGTGCTTGTTTAGCCTGCATAGTGACCTATTAGGAAGCAGACTATCTGACGGTTTTCCTGTATTGGTTAGTAAGTTATTTGCGAATTTGGTACTTCGGCCTATTATGAATTATTTTCCATGTCTCTGCCCTGGATGGCTTGTTCACCAGTCTTGAGACTGTATTGCCTAACACTTTTCCATTGATATATTTACAAAATATTTGAAATACTGCAATAGGGCTCCGGACCAATTAAGGGATTTGATGCGCATTTTCGGGCGAGTTCGTCTGCCCTGTTATTGTCTCGGATGCCACTGTACCCTGGCATCTACGCTAGGGTCAGTTTTTTGTGCCTACCTACCTAGCTTTGTATGTGGTACCGATCTCTTTTATTGCCACTTGGCTGTCAGTGCAGTATATATGGCAATTCGTTTACCTAGAAGTAAGCTTTCAAATCTTGCCTCGTTTCAAAGAAAATGTGTAGTGGCGGTAAGTCCATTTGGGCCATTTGGGCTTTTGGTTAGACAGTGGAGGAGGATTTAGGGTGCATGTGGAATGTATGCAAGCGAAAGCGAGAATGGTTTGGGGATTAGCGAGAAGGAAATGGGAGAGTTTGTGGGGCGGTAACCTCGTAATGGCGTGCAAGATCTGGGATGCGTGTGTAAAACCTATTCTGTTATATGGAGTGGAAGTGTGGGGATTGCGTGAGTGGGATGTGATAGAGAGAGAGCAAGGTTTGCTCCTGAAGAGTCTGCTAGGTCTCGAAAGGTCGACACCGAGAGCAGTGCTGTTGCAGGAGACGAATCGTATGAGTATATGGTGGTAGTCGTGTGTAAGGGTTGTGAAGTTCGAAGAAAGATTGCATGAATTGGGTGAGGAAAGACTGGTGCGAGAGGTATGGATGAGGTGTAAGAGTAGGACGGAGAGTGGTTGGAGAAAGGATAGAGGAAGGATGTATGCAAGAGTGGGTATGTCTGAGGTGTGGGTAGAGGAGAAGCTGAGAGAAATGGGAAGCCTAGGAACTGAGGTAAGAGAGAGATTGAGAGATATTGAGTGGCAAGAATGGCAGACTAGAATGAGCTCTTACAACTTACAACCCGGGCTACGTAGAGTGGCAAGTGCGTGGGAAACATAGTTGTTGTCGCCATATGTATATGGAAACATGGAGGAGATACGATACGACATAGACATGTTGTTAACAACATTTCTCATATGTTATCAATCAGCATTTGTTCTAAATATTTTACGTTTTCAATGAAATTTGTTCGAAATTACTGTTTAACTGGGTGTAAATCTAAAACCTACAATTGCGGTATAAAAATGTTCTGATTAATGTAACTTCGCTAGAAAAGTTGCAACTGACAAATAAATAGTATATATAGTATTTTCCTTCTGAAGATAAGTTGTTGAACACATTCTTTAATTACTTTGTAAAAATACAAGGGATTATCTTCTGCATTACTTAAATTAATATCATCGCTAAATATGTTTCTAATTGTCAGAAACAACATGTCTGCAATATGGTATCGTACAGAAAAATAGTATGGAAATAGTGAATTTTAATAATTTTTGTGTAATTTTTAATTAAATAATAGGCAATTTTTATAGTTTTCAACAGCCCTATAACGACCGACTAATGTTTGTGACTTCGCTAGGTTAAGCGAAAAGCTTCTTTCTTTCTTTTCTGAAATCAACTGTTTCCAATGAAACAAATTCAAGTAGAAATTATATATACAATTCCGGAAAAGTGTTACTATTATTCTATAACTACGCCTTAAATGATATGAAACTTACTGTTTATAATTTTACTACAAACAAACAATATGATTGTAAAAATATGTGGCGAACTTACTGTTTCTACAAAAATGAAGGAAATGCAGCAGATTCCTTTTGGACAGTTGATCTATATTAGCTGTTGGTTGATCCAATATCACTACCTGTGGATTACCTGCGAAGGCCATTGCGATATTGCACTTTCTTTGTACGTCATCAGATAATTTCACGAGAGGAGTATGTAGCTACAAATAAAGTTTGTACTGTACTTCCAGAAATAATTACATTATGGCTTACATATTTGGTCATATTTAGCAGCCTTGAAAATGTCTCAATCTGTTGCTTTGCGTCTAGACTGGTTAAACCCCTTAAACGGCAAATTAGAATCAAATGTTCTTCTATGTTTAAACAAGAATTATTTATCAAAAATTGTGGACAATAACCTATTAAACAGCGTCTTTTATCGATTTTGGCATATATATCGTAATCTCCAATAGACACTTGTCCACTTACTGGTTGTATAATACCTGATATCATATTACATATTAAACTCTTACCACAACCATTTGCACCTACCATACTGGTAACATGGTTTTTATATAAGTCAAAGTTAAGATCATTTATATTTCTGCGATATGTCGCACTCCTTAGATTTCTACAACGTAAGACTATTTCTTCGTCAAATATTTGATTGTACGGTGACGGAGGTATATTGGATTTAATAATTTTAACATTTTTTCCTAAAAATAAAATATATAATATTTATATTATATTGTCTTCTATATTACTTGTAAATAGCTGCTTCCATATAATAAGGTAACCGCTATTAGAGAAAGTCATGTCAACAATAAAGGTAAATATAAAATTGCCTATAGAGTGCACAATTAAATATATTATTAAGCGGCCCACAGTGCACCCACACACCGGTTCCTTTGCTGAAAAAATATTTTCAAAAGATAATCCTGTAATTAAATTGTTATTTCATTTCATATGACAACTTATTAATTAGTTACCATCTTTGTTTTGTTCCAGTAAAATTATTAAATCAATACCTATTCCTAGTGCACAATTTGGATATATAAAAGAACAAATATTTGCAAAGATAGTTGCATCCGTATTCCACCATCGAAGTGCCAAGAACGGTAACAGTGAAGTAATAAATAATGCACTCTCAGTAGCAACCGAGAATTGAGCTAAAAAATGAGGTTTCTTTAATTTAGTATAGTCAGGATAAGTCTCTTACCATTGTCGAAAAGACACGATACAGAACAGCAGTTACTTATAATAGCTAAACTATATGCTTCCCAAAAAATGAACAATGCGAATGCATTCGATCTTGGTAATATAGGTGGTATCTTATCATGTATTTGTATCTTATGCATTGCCAGTATTATAAGGTTGACTATAGTAAAAATAATTATTCCAAAGATAATCCAAGACGTCCAATATTCCAGGTGTGTCACTCCAAGAGTTTGAAAATAAAACTAAAATGTATTCTAATAAATACTGAAAGAGTAATGTCGTCTTATTTAATTTAAAAATCTAATTTAAATTTATTATATTATAATAACACAAAATCTACTTCTAATTCAGGGTTTTACAGTTTTATAATATAATCATGTTCCTAGTATTGCATTAGGTATATCTACTTAGTTCTAAGCAGCATATTTCAATATCTTAACTTATCAAATGTTTTTATGTAACTATTATTTCGGACATTACATATCCAGTATAAATTTACACATTTCTGCAAAAATATTGCACCAATTTATTGCCTTTTTTACACAATTTACCGATAAAGTCATTATGGAGCAGTTACCATTATTTTAAATCAAAAATACTTACTTTAAGTTTGCTCTCTCGTTCCATAGCTAAAAACATAATGAAAGTGGCTGCACACATTACAAATGATATAACAAATAATAGACCAAAATATCCAAACAAACTGGTATGCATTGTCAGGAATTGATATGTAGGTTGAGGAAAGGCATGCATCTTTATCGTAGAATTTCTTGAGTATGCGGTTATATTTAATAATTTTTCGCCAATATTTTGTTCATCGCCGATTTGTTGGAATTGAGCAAGAGCTTCATATATTAACTCCTGTACAGCCAGGAACCCTTCTCTGTAGTAACCTGTAACAAATATGTCATTATTGTCAGTATCAGTTGAACGATATTTTTCTTAGAAATCATATGTTGAATCGTATGTGCATATAGTTAAATGTTAAAACTCTTGTATTTAGGTTCCAGTGCATATTCTTACCTGGTAATAATGTATGATTATCAAATATATAATATTTCATTGAAAATGTTTTTATGCGGTCATACTGACTGTTCGTAGACCAATTATCTGATGTTGAATTAGCACGCCTTCTCCGTAAATCAGGAGGAAATCTACAATTTAAGAAATATATTATATTGTTTTAATGCGCTTTCTTATAATTAGAAAATTAAAATATTAAATAGTTGTGTAAAATAATGAAATAGGAATAGGATGATTGAAAGGACATACATAATGATTCCATCTGCTACAAAATTACTTGTTAAATAGTCTGATTAATAATCTTTCAATACAAACCAGAATACATGTATACATGGTCCAACACTTGAGATTAAAAATCGACGATATACTATAATATAAGGAATAGAGACACGAATCCGACCCATATTCTTGATGTCCGTTTGCCTCACTTTGGCCAACGTAGAATCGGATCAGAGCTATAATAGCCAAGAAAAAGAAACTACAATTTATTGTAGAGCCTAACATTGTAACCCTTATGCAGGAGAGTACATCACTCTTTTATAAATCCAAACTAGCGCTTATACAAGATAACACTAGAAAAAGAGAAGAAAGTAAAAAATACAGCTGGAACAAAATAGATACAAATATAAAGAATGCAGCAGAGGAAACAATAGGAACGCGGAATGTAAATGTAAACATTACAGGAAATAAGAAACCTTGGTTCAAACAGGAAGTTAACGCCCTTAAAAAAGAGAAAAGAGAAGCTTACCTAAAGTACCGAAGCATCAATGCCATTGAAGAATACACTCCATCCACCAGCACGAGAAATTGAACGCAGAAATAAGATCAATAAAGAAGGAACAGTGTGACACAATTCACCAAACATATGGAATTCGATATGTACGGGGCACAATGGAATACATCGAAATTGCGAAAAAGATACATAACAAATAACCGAGATCAACCTGCTGACATAAGAGGAATGGTACACATACTTTGGAAACTTATATAAAGAAGAAGAAACGGTAAATATATACAACTTTACGATATCAGAAGACAAAGACTGGGTAATTACAAAGTAATACGTAGAGCAAGCAATAAAGGTACTAAAAAAACCGTAAGGTACATGGTAACCTCAACAATTAGTTAATCAAGAGTGGCGGACCACACTCGCAACGAAAATATAAAATAAAATAAAAATATATAACTCTTTCAGAAGAACACCACAAGGGGCCATTCCTGAAACCTGGAAGAGCAGTACTACAAGAGAAACCGTCAAAAAAGCGATAAATATGTGTCCAATTATCGAGGCATCGCACTGCTCAACACTACACTGAAGCTATTTACTAGCATAATAGCAAGCACTCTCAATGAAATAGTTCCTACATGTGAAGAGCAATAAGGATTATGATGCAATTAATCCACACTAGATGTTATTTATACCATGAAACAGATCAATGAAAAGGCTATAGAGTTTAACATGCCACTGTTTATGTGCTTAGACAAGGGACTAGCTACCAAAATAATTAACATTATACAAAAACTCAACATCGGTAACACAACGAGTATAAGAACAGTGGAATAATATATTTATTTATAATTATATACTTGCCGCCATAAATAAATGAATACCCAGTAAACGTCGATTTCAGAAAACGTGGATTTTATTCCTATTAAGAAACGATGAAAAATTCAACAAGATACAACGAAAATTAATCAAGTTAACATCGACAATGAAACAAACCTCTTTCTTAAAAAAAACATATATAAGTGTGAATCCACCTCTTAGCAATCTACATATCTAGATTTCGATCTTATTCGATCTCATCAGTGTAGATCAGCTAGTGGGATTGAATTCACACTATATCTCGAGTGGTTATATACAAAAATGATACAACTAACCCCCTAGGAGGAAAGTTAAAATATTAGTTACTTAAGCGTCAATATAAAGCGTAGTTGTTAACTTAATAAGTAAACACATAAAGTTGAATTAATGCCTCCTGTGCGAGTACATTTCCATCAGTTAACCGAGTTTAAACGTGGTAGAATAATCGGTCTACGAGAAGCCGAATTATAAATTCGGGATGTAGCCGCCCGGAGGACGCAGTGTCGCCAAATTTTCCTATATTGGCGAAGATGGTTAGAAAATAATGACTAATGACGACGTTTCTGTCCCGGACATCCTAGACGCACCACTGATCGTGAAGATCGTGCTCTTCGGCGTTTGGCTCTTCGAGATCGTTTTTCATCAACATGGGAAATTTGTGATAGATGGAGAGGATTAATTGATCATCAATTCTCTTTCTTCTTTTGGGTTCAGAGCATACCGACCATTGCTTTGTTTACTTCTACCTGCACGTCATCGTACTGCACGTCATCGTACTGCACGGCGGCGATGGTGTAACGAGATGTTGCATTGGAATGTGCAATGGAATCAAGTCGCAGATTGGTTAGAAGACGTCCTAGAGAGAGACGCAATTTGCAGTTTTCTGTACAAGGACATACTGCTCTCATTCAAGGTGTGATGGTGTGTGGGGCTATCTGTCATGGAAGCAGATCTCCTCTAGTTGTTACTCAAGTTGTGATATTCAAGACAAGTAATTGAGAGGCTAAATACAAACTTTGGAAATAATTAAATTGGTAACAGAAGTCCTGTACTTGGCCACCTGATTTAAATCCGTTCGATCTTTATCAGAGAACACATAAAGAATATTGTTTACAATGGTGAAATTAATACTCGGTAACAATTAGTACAAAAATACAAGATCCTGCAACTCAAATAAGAAATCATCCAGTCAGTTTACAACATATTAAGGAATCGTTGGTCCGTCGCTGCCCAGCGTACATTCAACCCGAAGGATATTTCGATCATTTTTTATAAGGGTTTTTTATGTTTCTTATTATTTTGTATACCTACTCTGTAAATAACACGAATCAAACTAGTGATAATACTAAAAGTGAAGTTATAATTAAAGTCACTTGTGCACCATTTGCTTTTCCATGGTTATCTGAACATATTTGATAACAATTGCTATAACTCTGTAACTGAAACGAATAGGAACTATGTTCATATGATATTTTTTTCTTAGATTCACATCAGCTTTCACCTGTCAGAGTTTTTAATAGAGCAAGTAGATCACCATTTATATGAGAATGCAAAATATGAAGATTATCCAAATAATAATATCCAAAGGAAAGCAAAACCAGATCAGCTAAATAACTACGTATGACCCTGCTCATACGTAGTTATATATCTCATCAACAATATCCAGAAATTCTACACAGACCACTATATCTACACTATAATAAATACACGGGAAAGAAGAAAATCCAAATCATCGACTCGGAAGAAATTTGACATATAATAGAGACGGAGAAGCCCAAGGTGAAGACGGAATTATCGCAGAAATGCTTATAATTTAACAATCATCATAAGAGCTAACTACCGACATATCAGCCCCCTATATCACATGTATTTATACTACTACTATCGTACTTAATATCAAACCGTTTGTGGAAAAATCTCAATATTAAAGTAGATACAAATTGATCTGGCGGTTCTAAAGCTCAACTTTATGCGCAAAGGCCCAGTCGTAAATAAGAAAGTGAAATCTAAAAACATCACACTCACGAATACATTTCTGCGTTGCGGGCACTCGCAAAGAGCAGTTGAAACCGCCGCGCTGTGTTGTGGCTATGTGTAATTCACATTTTCGCGTTCTGTGCATGGGAGACGTAATCGCCACTTTAAATTGTATCTACTTTACTAACCAATGAAACACTCTGGGCTGGTACGGGCTATTGTCTCTTGTTTTATTTGCCGTATCCAATGCGCACAATTCTGCCTCGGCCCTTACAACCGGCGGCGCACGACCGCAAGACCTGAGTGATAGTGCACGCCACGGGGGCGACTAGCAATGCTAAACCATGCTAAACGAAAGCGCCTCTAGACACGATACGAATTCTGAGGATTTCTCCTTAGGCCCTAGTTTCCTAGGAGGAGAAAACAAATGGCATGTAATAAGGAACGTGATACACAAAATTATACAAAACCATATCATAAAGGTATGGAAAGATGATCGAACTATAATATTATGTCAAACTTTCGTCCAATAAGAAATTCTACCACAGTCCCGAGTAGTGAAGGAGAAGGAGGTAGATATGAATATATATCACAAAAACCACACCACAAATATCACTGTTTGTAAAGAAATTATGGACGTCATATAAATAATTCACCGGACAGTATCGTATCATATATTGGTATGGAGTGTTTTGTAATACATACCTTATCTTAATTGTGAGATCTTCGGGCAACATTGCTTCGGCAGTCAGTACATCTGGAAACTCAACGGCACATAATAAAGTATACGAATATTTTCCTAATGATTGTTTTTGCATTTCATCTACGGTAGGAAATCCAATAGTTTCTATAGAATAATCTGTTACTTCCATTATGTGATCAAAGATATACTTTACTCTGGGATTGTTATTAGGCGCGTAGGTGATAATATTGCATCTAAAAACATTAAATTAAAATTATGAGAATTATAATACTAAATATAGATATTTAGATTTAAGTATTTTACACTGTATATTCCTCAGGCTTTATCTACATGTTAACTACATATTAACCCTTTCTTTTTACTTGCAAACCTACTATTAAATATAACAATAACTTTAATAACACATTCGTAGGTACTAGTATGAGTATGTAATATTGGTCCCAACAGGGTTAATTTGATTATTTGCTTCTAAGTTACTGTAACTTGCAGCAACTCACGTTAAGACAGATTTAGTCACCGAAATTCAGATGATGCTCAGATAATCTCTTAGAGCACCAGATCAGTTTTATAAAGTATGTTAAAAATCTGTGAAATAGTTACGGGAATGCATCAAAAGCTTTAATTGCAACGTTCGAATTTCGTCCGGAGAGAGAGGAATACGAAAATGAAGGATTTGTATAAACGACATATATTGGATCATTATAACAGTATATGTCAGTTGCATCAAAGATCCAGATAAGAGACAAGAAATTAGAGGACAAAGAAAAAGTATATTTTTCGTTAAAAGGATTTGAATGACAGAAGACGTGAATTTAAAACGCAGTGTAGAGGAAACGGCCGCGAAGAACTATTGGAAGATCACTGTAAGGAGTGCGGGATACAAGGTTATGATGACAATGGCGAAGAGCATATTGAAAAGTGAAGTGGAATGAAAAGAGCTGCTGTCGGAATGATAGGGTGGGATCATAAACGGAAGAGGGACGAGGGAGGAGATTTTCATGGTACACTGAGAAAAAAATAGATGTTTTTTGGCTCTGTCACGGCCGAACTACCCCAGCAATGAGTAGCCGGACTTCCTTCGGATCCTTGTTCGGGGATTGGCGAGCATTGCTTCAGTGATGTCATTAACATGGAGGTTTGATAACGTTTGTTTAGCTGTTTGGGACATTTATATGTTACTTAAATTTATTATCATTACACACAAGCACATGTCCTCATCAACTTTGTGTCTCGTTCGACTTGTATACTGCCGAACATTTTGGTCCGGCTCTAAGTATAGTGATTGGGTTTTATTTATTTTGCTCTGTGTAGTGAGAATGTGTGCAACATGAAACCATGATCCAAACTCTAAAAGATACAGAAGCTGATGACAAAGACTTAAGAATAATTGCAAATATGTATAGGAATCAGAAAGCAGTAATAAAAATCGAAGGTTCCAATACTGACGATATTAACATCAAAAGGGGAGTTCGACAGGGCTGTGTTCTCTCTCCTACTCTAGGAATTTTTAATGAAGCACTGGAAGATCTAATCGAGGGAATCAAAATGAACGGGGAAAATATCAATAATATCAGATATGCCGATGACAGCGCAATACTAGCCAGTAGCTTAGAGGGTCTACAGATACTGATGGATCGCATCGATGGTGTAAGCAGTAAATATGGTCTACAACTAAATACCAGTAAGACGAAATATATGATCATCACCAAACATCCAACTCAGCTGGTGCCACGCACACTTCGTATCAACAACGAAAACATCGAACATGTAAAAAAGTATTCGTACTTAGGTACAGTCATACACGAAAACTGGAACCAAGCTGTCGAAATCCGTTGTAGAATAGAGAAAGCAAGAGCTGCTTTCAACAAAATGAGAAGTTTCTTTTGTGGTGGTGATACAAGCTTGGAATTGAAAATCAGAATGATTCGATGCTATATATTTCCTGTACTGCTTGTACGGAGCCGAGGCATGGACTTTGACAGACGCCAACATGAAAAAAGTCGGAGCCTTTGAAATGTGGATCTACCGACGTATTCACAGAATATCATGGATAGAACACGTTACTAACTTGGAAGTCCTCAGAAGAATGGGAAAAGAGAAGGAAGTACAAAACACCATCAAGCAGCGGAAACTAGAATACCTGGGCCATGTGATGAGAAACAGCAAGTACCGAATTCTCCAACTCATAATACAGGGCAAAGTAGATGGGAGGAGAGGCCCAGGCCGAAGAAGGCATTCTTGGCTTAAAAACCTGCGAGAATGGTTCGGACTAACATCAATCCAACTATTCCGACAAGCGGCAGATAAAGTCCGCATAGCTATGTTGATAGCCAACGTCCGCAACGGATAGGGCACGATAAGAAGAAGTGAGAATGGTGGAGAAATCGCTGGAAAACAAAGAGAAAATGTGTGCGTTGTGTGTGGATGTGAAATTGCATATGACTCAGGTCTCAGGGGGAAACTTGCGGAGCAAAAGAAAGGTTACGTATGGAAGAGGAAGGGGTGGATTAGGGGAGAAGAATGTCGTAGACAAGAGCGAGTGTGAATGGATACGTATCGGAGAAATGTAGGGTGAATGTGGGTGCCCACTAAGCGCCCTCCTGTTGAATCGTACACGAGCGAGTTGTCAAAGGTACTGAGGTGAGGACAGGCGTGGTGGGTATAGTCATGATGTGGATGTTGGCGTATGCAGATGACGTAGTGCTATACAGGGAGTTTCCACGTTTTTAAGGCGAAAATCTGGAAACCAAAGAATGATTGCAAAGTTTTGATGTGGAAATGAGCGAATATGTATTGATTGAATGAGGAAGACATAATTACGAAATATGTGGAGACATCAAAGAACTAGATACATTAGAGAAACCTACCTCAAAATAAATTGGATGGACGCGGATGACTGAAAATAAGATGACACGTTCATCCAAAACGAACACTACATAGAAAAATTATCGAGCTGCATTATTTAGTTAATATATTTTAGTTTGGAATGTTTATTTTAATTGTTATTAACGTGATTTATACTGTAAAATATATGAATATTTACAAAAGTTATTGTTTATTGAAAATGAATGGCAATTAAATAGTTTATCGACTTTTCCATTATTATTATGATACTGTTATTGATACTCGGCGTCGACGGGGTTGGTTAGGCAAGCTGCAGTCCGTCGCCGGGGTCAGCTCTTCGTAAGACAGGCACGGGGAGGGTTATAAACCCCCAGGCCGCCTTACGGGGAAGATAGGATCAACGCTCGGAGTCGAGGATGTTCTTGAAACGGTTCTCTGAGTCGTGGTGAGGGAGAACCGTCACAAGAGGAATATGGGGCATAATTATCAGTATAAGCTGATAGCTGCAAGGAAATAAATCGATGCTCCAAGTCTCGGTGAGGGAGGATCGATTTACCAAGAGTAAAAAGTTAAACACAAATATCCGTTTCAAACCGATAGTCGGGTAATGTGAATCAGTCCTCTTAGTGTTGGTAAGGAAGAACTGATTGCTGTTTAGGGGTGCGTGCACGTTATTTATAGGGGCAAACAGACCCCGTACTCTTAGCATTCGCTGAAGAGGCGCACGCAGCCCGGGTTTTCCTACCCTACTGAGTGTTGAGCAGGGATAAGCGGCATGTTCGCCGAAACGGTAACAATACATTCCAAATAAAGGCTCGCATGACTATGATCACGCAAATTCAGTATACCAATATCACTAATATTATTATGCCAAAATACACACTACTTACTTTTCTCGAGCAATATGAATACCATCCATCGGATTGAATTCTTCAAAAGGCAACATCGGTATGATTGTATTAGGAACTAAGAAGCTGATGACGGTTAATAATGTGCCCCAAATTATAGCAGGCATTATAAACTGCCATAGAAATAAGTAGGGATAATGTCTGTTTGTTATAAAAATATGGGATATTAATGTTAAAACCTGTTGAGTAAAGATACTCATGTCGATTAAAATGACACTTTAGTTATGTCTATAAATAAATATAGTTACTATGGTGTTTTGAAGTAATTGTCGGGGCCTGATTGATTTCAGTTCTAAGAAACGATTTCATGAAGATTTTAGGCGCATGGGTTACGCAGCCTTACTGATAAATGCTGCAGCGAATCAGATCGAAAGGAATGTGACCACAAACATATTTTGACACCTTATTCCCGTAAGAGGATATGAACAGAATTAGTTGACAATGCTGAATCGGTATTGATGTTACAACCTAGACAGTAGAGTACATGTATCGTCCAATTTATGTACAGACGTATATAAACATTCATTCGATGAACATCGTTTACGACATAGTGCCATAATAATATTGTCGCCATCTATGAATACCAGTGTTCGAGTGTACGAATTATTTGGATATCTTATTATTTCATTATTGCTCCTGCGTTTCCTGTCTATCTTTACAGTTAGGTATATAAATTTGAGCACCTTAGCGACAGGGCTCTGCTCTTAAGCGGCGGCGACGAGATAACCACCAAACACATATGACTGAGCTGAAGCGTTCCACAGGGATCTACAATAGAGCCTGTTGTATACCCTGTGGATTCTCATGTACGATGACGTTCTCAGGATCGCCTTACCAGACGGCGCCTAGCTGACGACGTCGCTCTGGTGGCAAGCTGCAGGGGCGATAAGGACCTTAGAGCGGTAGTGAACACCAGTCTCGTGAAGAAGAGGAGGTGGCTAGATAAAGAAAAGAAACAAAGCTTAAAGTCCCAAGGGTCTATTCACCTGCCACGGACACATACAGGAGGTCGCAGGGAGAGCGGACAAGTGAATGCACGGCCCTGGCAAAAACCATACCAACCACCAGGAGGCTGGGGCAAAGAAAACGCATGATTCTAGCTAGGGTGTGAGTTTATTCATTATTATACACGCCAACGCTTTGCTGCTGTAATTGTCTCTGCGGCCAGTATTATGTTATCCCATCGGTTTTTCTCTTGGTCTCTACAACTCGTTGACTGTTCATTCTCTTTTCCCTTCCGATTTCTAATATTCCACGTGTATATTTCTCTTTTCGTTATGTTTGATGGTATGTTCTATATTGTGCAGTATATCGTCCGTGTACTTTCCTTCGATACTTTTGTTCCTAAATTTACAGTTTTATGATTTGTCCTTTCTTCCACAGTTTTTTCCTCGTTTCGTCCTGTGATTTCTTTTTCTACGTGTCTTTTCAGATATTTATCTTCTTTATTATTATCTTCTTTTTCACTCTTTGTATAATAGTTACTATTGTTTGCAATTTGTCCTATAATTTACTTTTGATTTTGTATATATTTGTTTTCTTAATCGTGTCCGTTCTCCTTGCCTTGACGATCTTTTAGTATGAACACTTGATCATTTCCATCCCTTCTCCTAACATATTCTTGAGAAGGTTCTTTGTATTTTATAATGCTACATTAAGAAGTGTTATGCCTAACTTTTTTTCTTCTGAGGTGGAATCTTCAAAATACACCCGTGCCTCCCTGTCACCACTAGGATTTACCCCGCGTTCTGGCCGGGGCGCCTACCGGCTAAACCAAAAACTCAGGTTCTCTAGCGAGGGCCTTGCATTCCTCGGAGGCACTCTAAGCACCTCGCACCGTCTCGCCTCGGTCAGTAGGTCTTGTCTTCTGTTCTCTATCAGCGTATTTTAGTCATATCTCTTTGTCCTGCGAGGTAGCCTGTCATCGCAGGTCTGGAAGTCATCGGTGAATTTGAGCCTCATTACGGTGTCGAATCTTCTGACTGCTAGCCTCATTTCAGTTCTCTCCTCATGCCATCTGTTACATCTGTATAATGTGTGGGCCGCGTTTGGAACACACCATGCCCGACAATAGCTGCGTCAGCTAGTGGTCAATCTGTCCGTTATGTCTGTCGACCAGTGGAGGTATCTGGGGGAACATCTGCCTGGTCCATGTCGCCTTTGTTTGTAGTCTTCCACCTCGCCTGCCACTTGGTTATCGTGTGTGCTCTGGCCTCTTCCTTGGCTCTTTTGGGCTTCACGTCCTCCCTGATATTATGGAATATTTTTGATATCTCTTCTGTGAAGAGGTGCGCTGGAGTTGTTGCTCAGGCTCCGCCGCGTCAGTAGAGATCATCCTACAGACTCTTATTATTCGTTTGGCAAAGGTACGCCATTTCCTTTCTCAGTCTGTCTGTATTTGACTTTGTTTTTAATGAACCGGCCCATGCAGGTGCCGGATATAGCAGTTGTGCCCTCGATACGGTTGCCAATAGTCTACGCTTCTTTTCACTCGGTCCGTCATTATTTGGGAGGAGTCTCGCCAGTGCCACCTCTGTGCGTGTCGCCTTCTGGACAGCCTTAATTAATTGAGCTACGTGGTGCCTGTTTTTCTCGATGATCGTGCCAAGGTACTTAACTTTTTATTATGTAAGTCTTGCCCATCATTTCGACCTGGGCGGCTCTTCGAAGAGAGCAGGGCGACTTCCGTTTTAGCTGCACCGATTTTGAGCCCTATGCTAGCTATCAAGTCTGCCATCGTTTCCGTTGCCAGCTTGGGTTTTCTGACTGTGTCCTCGATGCCCCGCCCGCGGACGATCAGTACCATGTCTTCCGTGAATGCCACTGTGGTTACGTCGTCTGTAGTCTTGAGTATTTCGTTCCCTAGTTCATCGAGGCCGGGTGCCTTCCTGCTGCTAGCTTCATGATGGTGGGCAGTACGTAACCCCTCACTCCATTCCGGCTCAGGTGGTTCTCTATTACCTCGGTTCTCAGGTTCCATGTTCTCATATGGATTAAGTTTCCGGCCCGGTGAAAAGAGGACTGCCACCATCTTCTTCACGCCTCCGGGTATCGTCGCCTCAGGACTAGGTGGGCGAGCCGCGATCTTTCTCATTACCAGCTTGTAGGGGAGACCCCACGAGTCGTCTTCGATCTCCCTACAAAGCTGCTGCCAGCATGTTTTTGGCTGGTCTTAATGGCTCGCAGCTTGTATTGGTCGTGGAATGTTCGGTTTGGGCCCCAGCGGCTCTTGCCCTATGCGCCGCCATTCTCTCCCGGTTTTGCCTCAGCTATCTCTTGGTTCCACCAATAGGTGGTTCTTCTTCGAGTACTTGTATTCTTTCGCGCTAGCATTTTAATCAAAGACGCTACCGATTTTAAACCGATAAAATGCATGAAAATCCATAGTTTTCAGATTTGCTCAGACCTGTAGCGCGAAAACGGTAAGAGCTAGAGAAAAGTGCCTAAGGCTCAATCTGCGGGGCAGAAATACTCTACATTTGTACATGTAAACCATCCCTCTAGCATTTTAAACAAAGACGCTACCGATCGCGGTTTCGCATACCTCTTGCAACTGATTAGTCAGCTCTTCTGCCAATCTTTTTGGG
Organism: Lordithon lunulatus; assembly: GCA_963942505.1. Lineage (NCBI taxonomy): Eukaryota > Metazoa > Arthropoda > Insecta > Coleoptera > Staphylinidae > Lordithon > Lordithon lunulatus. The sequence continues at coordinate 22,279,059 of OZ012666.1, forward strand.
TAATTGCTTGTGTGGTTGGGCGAGCGCCCCAGCATTCCCCTTAGAAATTGTATAGTGATTGCCCACCTCCTCTGTTGGAAATCTTAAATTAATATGGTGAATGACCACTCTGCTAGATGATCATCGTCCGTACTCTCCACTACTGCACTCTCCCCATGAGCCCTACGCTGGCTACTTTGCGTTCAGGTCGCCCGCCACAAAGATTGTGGTAAACCGTACTTACGGTCCACGCGATCCCCGACTTAGCTGAACCGTGGGACAAGATATGCCCGTGATGGTCGCCTGATGGCTACATCCCCCATGGGCACCCGTCACCCATCAGCAGCCATCGCAGTGGCGAGCAGCAGCTTCGAATGATGGTTGTGTGATGGATGCTCTGTGTCCGTCCATCCAGCAGCGGGAGCAGCCACTAGGTATGCCTTCTCTCCTCACTCCTTTACACAGTACCGGTCCTATTTTGATCTTGGAGGCTGTTAACTTGGTCGCACCCCTCTCACTTGTTACTGTTACTGTCAGAGTTGAATACCGGGCTTGTCGGAGCTGGCCCATTCTGGCCTCATCTTCCCATTTCAAGGTACCTTTTATGGCCTTCTCCAGTCCGCTTTCGTGGTGACCACATCCAGTCTCAGAGGTGGTATCACCCCTGACTTCCCGACTCTGGATTCAGTGCCCGGAACCTTTTTTGCGATTTTCACCTGTTCACTTCTTTTGTGCTGCCTGGCCTGAACTGAGAATCTACGCCTGAGGTATATTCTGAGTTTTCTCTGCCCAGCTGATGTTATTTGCTCCTAACTCCGTTTCTCTCACTATTTGAACCAGTTACGAGTAGGTTTGCCCTCAGCCAGTCAGATTAGGATGTTCTCATCTTTCTATCTTACCTAGACTTGCCTTCCCTCTGCCCTGGTGGTGGGCTGTTAGGGCGGGTTACTTTCTGGGTTGTCTATAACAATGAGAGCTGTTGTAACCTAGATACCATGGAACTGGTGCTCCGGGATCTTCCTGTTGTACTTTGTAGTATCGTCGGGGCATCTACTAGTAGTGGCCTGGGTCCTACAGGCTCCATTTTCAGTCGGAGTCGCCTTAGCCCATCGCACATGTTTCGTGTGTGTGTGGGGAGGTCACAGGTATACACTACATAGTGTGTGACCCACTTACTCTCAATAGGGATTTCGTTCCCATTACATACATCAGTTTTTCGAGTGATTGTGATTAACTCACTTGGGACTAATTTTAGTACGCGGAGCTCCGCCACCACCCTTTCCCTGTTCTTTCTGACTGCCCTAACGTCTTCGTTAGGTTTTGCATCCTCTCTTTTGACCATTGTGGTAACTATGGAATGTTGAACGTGACATGAATTGCATTTCGGTATTCAATAAGTCTGGTTATTGATTTTAGGTAAAACTTTACACCTCACCAAACTTTAAGATCACTAATTTTTTATCTCCGTTTTACAAATAAACGTCTCAGTAATAAAAAAATTGACCACAGCATGCGGTGATATTCTTTCATGGGTATTAAGATTTGTTTATTCCTGTAGTATTTGCATTTATTACAAACTTGATTTTGAATTATATATATATATATATATATATATATAAAAATCTTATTGAGAGGCGCAATTTGCTGGGTATCGAATTTCGGGTCGTAAGTATATGGGTATGTGAGTATTAGTACATGCTACTTCAGAAAATCAACCCGGAGTTTTTTGTCGTTAATTGTACCCTAGCGAAAAATGGTACCAAGTACCCGGCCGGGATTCGAACCCGGTCCACCCGTTTGTAAGGTGGGGCTGCCAACCACTACTACATCATACATGTATTGTACATACATAAATTGTGATTACGCTTTGGCTTGGTGTTTTACATAAACGAGCTAGTCGTGGAAAAGATTTAAGATTTGATATTTGCGTTTTCACCATATAAGGAAAATAATATACAAAAAAAACAACAAAATTATGTTTTAACGACAACAATCTCGCATTGACAACTGAACGATGAAGGCTTGAGTTTCTGGCCAGCACATGTGTATGTTTCAAAACTGTCCTTTATGGATTACATATAACGGAAAAATAAATTAAATTATTATTTCTTATTATTATAATCTCACTGTTCGTTACAAAATCAATTTAAAAAAGGCATTCACCTGGTTGGGAAATCAAACCGCGTTCTTCAGGCTACAAGGCAGTAGTTGTAATATAAATATGAATTTATAGCTCATACCAATCAAACTATGTCCGTTCACTATTTCAAGCGACTTGATCTCTGAAACAATATAGTGCATAGTTTAAGTAGTTTTAAAACGTGAACGAGAATAGTTTGGTTGATATAATTCTTTACACGAATTTTTAACTGACTTGCAATGTCAGCACACAAAACACATTAAAGACAGGTAGGTCGACTTCACAACATTGTTTCGGTTTTTATATATAAGGGTAGTTGTTCTGCCAACATACAGAAATTGTTGATCGATTTTAAAAACAATATCAAAACATGGCTATTTTGATTAATCAAAGTATGATTAAATTGAAACAAAATCTATACTTCGATTTTCTTGTTTTTTTATGCCTTTTCTTTATTGTCACATGTAGCAAGTTCGGCTGCGGATGTAGGAAGCTTGGAATGATATACCGAACAAAAAATGATCATTTGATTGACAGTATGCCCCGCCGTTTAAATTATTGCGTAGCAAATCGTGGTGGAGCAAAAAAAAATTATTTATGATATTTTATTTTCAAATTTTAATCATGTGATTGTTTCATCACAATAAGCATTTGGTGAAAATTTGATTAAAATCGACCAACAACTTTTGTGTGTTCCGTTTTTATGAAAGTCAGTATATATTTTAATTCGTGATTCCACAAAAACAACAAAAATAAATTTTAAACTAATTATTTATTTAATTAATTACATTAATACGCTCAAGCTTGACTAGTTTATATCAGACCCTGGTGGCATTTCTTACATTTTATTAAACATTATTTTGATACACATTAAAAGTTATACAATTCAAGGAAGTATTAACAAACGAAAATTGTAAATACGAACGCTTATAATATTGAAATCAATTAACAAACTAATTCAGGTGTGTGCACTGTACTCCATGCAGTAGTTGGCGCAGTTGCCCCACCATCTTAAAATTACTTTTATATGTTAATACGATTTGCTTATGTTAGAACATCATTCAACTCCATGCGTATGCAAACTATTTAGAATTCTCCACGTCTGTATCAGCCCGCTCTATAATTTCAGTGATGTCAGTTCCCGCCGTTATTAACCGATCATCATTAATCAACATTCGTTGTGCAATCATTTCCCTATGATCCCGCGAACCGTTCGCATTAATATAACTGACTGATTATTCCGCCTCTTCCTGTAGTCGTATGCATAACATCCAGAGGACACATTAATAAAATATGTAGCCCCACTGTCTTCTGGAAAACTTGGCTCGGAAATTTTGCGGCAACTTTTAAGCTGTGACGTGGCCATGTTAAATCTGTGATATGACGTGCCATATAAATAAGTAGTTCGGATCTAGTTCAGTGTTATAAGTTGCAACAGGAGCCGGGCCACGCCGCTGGTGGTGGCAGGACGGTAGTTTTCCAGTTATGGAAGTTTGTGTGAAGTTTGCACATCCGGCGTTAACTTATGGATATTCGTAGGCGATAAAGTGCACAGGTCCGTATAAACTATGCGAACCGATGCCCGAAGTGGAAACTTTCAATTGCTTTATTCAATCTTTATAATGGTGTCGCGTCGGATCGGACGCGATCATCGACCGGTGTAGATCACTAGCCGCAGGAAGAGTGATGGTTCTGTTTACACCAATATGTAATTTATCGATTTAAGTTCGAGGTTAGAGCTGGTACACGTGTCTGACGATTTTAAATTGAGTATTGTGAATTGGTAGTATAATGCATTTATTAAATTACATTCTTTTTTAACTGTATGCAGGCGTATTGATTTATAGTAATGATATTTTTGGACCAAAGTTATAAAATAACATTAAATATTTAACATATAGGAACGAGTCTCGGGTACGATGTTCTGACGTTACTTTTACTAATTAATTTGTGAGAAGAAATCATTATTTTCTCTTATTGAAATAACTTGATATTAATATATATTAGTATTATTTATGTTTATTTTAAATTTAAACTCATTTATGGTTTTGAATTACTACCATTCTTATGATCATTTAATATATACGATGTTGGTAGACCGCCGCCTATATTTTAAATAACAGGTCGCCCATAGTGATCATAAGTTTGGCCACCCCTGGTATACACTTACACTATTGATATTAATATGTATTAGTATTATTTATGTTTATTTTAAATTTAAACTTATTTATGGTTTTGAATTACTACTATTCTTATGATCACTTAATATATACGATGTTGGTAGACCGACACCTATATTTTAAATAACAGGTCGCCCATTGTGATCGTTTGGCCACCCCTGATATACATTTACTTATGACTAAAGATGGGTTTATGCAAACAAAAAACAAGGATTAAGAAATAAAATTGTTTAATAATTAATTGCTGTTTATAGATGAAAGGTATTTACAATTGTATTATTATATAAATAACGAAATTATTATGTAAGTGTAATAATAAGAAATAAGGATTAATTACCGAGCGATATTTTCAATTACATATTGTGTCAATATAAGTAATAAGAATGTTCCAAAATTATACTTATTTTCTCAATTTTTGTTTGTTTTATTTTTTACTTTATGTCAGCATAATCCCATATTAACATTTAGTACAGTTATATTTTCCAGGGAATATACAAATTCATCCGGATTGTCGAATGGTATAAAGAAGTTGCTTCACGCAATTGTGTAAGATATATCGGCAGTTTCAAATCCTTACAGATGTTTGTATTCGACATACTTGTCCTTTACCTCTTTTAAAGTTCCTGCCACCAAAAAATCAGTTGCCTTTACTCAATTAAACGGTAAAAAATTGTTTTCAAACTCATGATTTTTCTCTAAAGGTATTATTTACTAGCAGTTGTATTTGCTACAATTTGTATCTGGCAATCGATCTTCGGGTGCTTCTGCCGTGTGTTAGTTTATATGTATGTAAATGTTAGGACTTACTACTTCAGAAAATTGTCCTCGAGCTTTCTAAAGCGTCGTTAATTGTATCCCAAGGACAAATGGTAACAACTCTCCGGCTGGGATTCGAAGCAGGACCGCCCGTTCGTTAAGCGCGGGTGCTAACCAGTGCACTACATCGGCGTGTATGTATTATTTATTTGATCTATTTACTGGTCGATATACCATGATCTAATTGCCGCTAAAAATAAAGGACTGGAAGACTTGTCGCACAGAATAATCTTGAACTATAGGATCTTGTCTTAATGCAGTATAGTAAAGTAGAAAAAATCGAAAACGAAATGAAACATTCATCTTGATTTGCCGGAGGCACAATCCGGACGATAAAAACAACCGCCGCAGAAGTCGGCGGAAATGCCTCCGACTTCCGCAACAACCAATGACTGCGTCGCCCATGTCCGGTTCATATTATCCAGACACTGCTCTCATACAATAAAATCCAAGCGGATCCTAATACTTTATCAGATTTGTTCATTTTATGCACTTTATCCTCATTTCAATTTATTTAATTCAATTGACTTCAAGGAGGGGTACATAAGCAAAGCGTGGTGTATTTTTTGTTTTATTTTTAGTGCTTTTAGGTGTATTGTGTCGCATTAGGAACTCAAATTTTATAACACCTGCATTTATGTAAAGGTGCCTACATCCACTTCACGACAAAATTGTCCTGAATCTGCGTGCGCCCTTCTCTATATGTCGCTCACGTTTCGCCTGAATTTACATTGTCGGCTAGGGAAAGAGAGTAAATTACAGTGGCTCAGTCAACGTGAGAGATTCTTCCTCCTGGGAGATGACAGTTTATTGGGATAAGCACTTAATAGAGGCGGACGGCACAAGGAGACAAGCACTGCCGGCGGCGGCCTCTTGCACCCAGCAACTTAGTTACCCCACCGCCCGTAATTCATAAAGCTTTTGTTTTCTCATTGTCTTTGTCTCCACGATATTGACGCTGAAAGCTAGATGGCTTTTCTTCTAGTTCATAAGAAGTGACGATCACGCAAGCATTCTATATTAATACTTCGCAACCATAAATCTTAACACAAATTATTAAATGTAATCATCGTAATATACGTTAGATTCATTACCAATTTCTTTAAAACAAAATGTGAGTATGTAGTATATAGTATAGGCATTATTTGTAAGTATCAATTATTTTGATTATATAGGCTGGCTAAAAATGTTGTGGTTTAAATTCATTATTACTTTATTATTATTTATTTCACATATTCTGCTTTAATTACTTTAAATGACATATCGCGTCCATTTACAGCGTATTTAACATAACCTTTTGCAATATTAATTTTTTTATGCCCTTGATTTCATTGATAATGCTGTTTGTAATTGGGAAATGGTTCTTGGCTTATTAACGTACACTCCTTTCTTAAAATATCCCCAAAGGACACGGTGAAGAGCCGTTAAATCCGGTGAATGCTGAGGCCAATTAAAAATCGCATCTGCGCGAAATAATGCGTTCGTCAAAGATATCACTTAACAGGGTAAATCTAGGTGTTCCTTAGCAACTTAGTATGGTTGCTAACATATACATTCGGGCTATGTCAAATAACCCCTGGATGGAAACCATACCAAGTGGTTCAGACACATCTAGATATACGGAGCGTTGCATGTAGCCCTTGATATATGCAATGTAGTTCCATCTGTTGCAATGATTGGATGGTTTTACAGCGCTGGCGTTAATCCTCAGTTGGTATGGTGACTACCTTAGCTGCTTAAGGTATGGTGGGTCAATACTGAACACTCTTATAATTTTTTTTGTTTCACAGGTTTTGACGGTAAACATTTTTGGGCGATGATTACTACATCTTTAGGGTATTAATTAAGCATTACTAGTGAAATTATGCATATTAAAGTAAAAATCACAGAAATAAGATACCTCTGTAATATTTGGCACTGATTATGTGATAAATATAAAAATAAATTTTGTTTCTAAAAAAATATTGCACTCTGGTTTAATTCTAATTGCTAACACCCCAAGTCATCATAATATCTGAAAGAAAAGGATAAACTATATTTCTTTCCAAAAAAGTCTGAAGTGTTTTGTCATCATACTTTTCATTTTTTTATCATAGATAAACTGTAAACCTTTTTGTTCCATCCTCAATCGCATTTGTATGATGTATCGATGATAACATTATTACTGCTTTACGCCTTTTTGGACACGTACGATAAAATGGTTACGTCTATTGAAGATAAGGCAGAACGATCCTTATGAGGCAACAATTCATGTGGTATATCGCATTTGGCCTTTCGTAGGGTTCGTGTATGTTATATTGACTTTATTTCGTTCAATCATAAGTTCCATCGAAGAAAACCAATGTTTTTCCGTAATGTTACGTACTGTATTTATAATTGGTGGAATTGTTTCTAAACAGAATATACTGACGCTTATGGTATGGTGGGTCAAATATGACCCGCAACAACGTACAACCCGGTAACAATACGCAACACTCTATTCACGTACGTTGCATCTGAAACTATCTTAGAAGTTAGAAGAATTCTTAACCGGTATGCAGCTGCACAAAAAGTTACTCGGGATAGTAATGGCAACAAAGTGGTTCGGGTCAGATTTGACCCTACCATACCAACAATTTAATTAATTACGGTTTTTAAAAGCTTTTTTACGTGTTATGTGTTTTGGGTTTTCTTGCAATGAGACGTTATTCTTTCTTTTCTTATAGTGCCGTCTTCGATAAAAGCTTTTCGACCATCTTGACAATATTGGTCTAGTCTTGAGACTGTATTAATTGATCGTATACAAAAATGCCAAATATAATTCATACCATCATTTAAATATATATAAATCTAAATAATAAAAATTTCGAAATAAACAAAGGATATGTCACATAAAATCAAAATAAAGTAATACTTGCGGAAATTATAACTTGGGCATAAAAGGTAGAAATAATGAAGAATAAATATATCCCAAAAGATATAAAAGTATACTTAAACAACGATCTAATTATACATGACAGAATCAATGAAAAATAAATAAGTGACAAAGCAAGTGGGAAGACTGGAAGACTGTGCTATTAGAAACTAACTGCTGATGGACAAGTGTTCGTATGGAGCAAGAGGCAAAAGCTAATTATCCAAAAAAACTAACAAGGAAACAAGGCAGACAACACAGAAGGCGAATGGCAAGGATTATGGCTACGAACGAGGAATGACATGAAGAAAGGGAAGGTGAAATAGATTTAAGAATGAATAAACGTATATAATGCTGGAACGTAGTATGCTAGAAACGCAAACAGCAATCAAATTGCGAAAGAAATGGAAAACTACAAAATTGATACCAGGACTAATTGAAACAATATAAAAAGAACAGAAGATATTTAATTAGAAAATGGAATAAACATTATTTATTTGGGTAAACCAGACGCAGGAAATATACATGAATATACAGTAACGTTTATCATTCGTAAATACAAGGAAAGCTCCTATTGAATACAGTGCAATATCAGAGAGAATCATAGTTGCCAGATAAAAAAAACAATATTTTGCAAAGTATGTTTTTTTCAACCTGTATGCATCGATAAACAATAAATTTGTAGAATAGAAGGAGGCTTTTTATGAACAAATTTAGAACTCTCCAGAGACACAGAGATAGAGTAAGGCAAGAACATTGAACAAAGTAACACATTAAACCGGTATAAACTGGAACTGGAAAGCGAAAAAGATCTAAACAGAAGAATAAAATAAGCGCAAGAAGCTTTTAATATGTTATGGACGTTGTTATGTTATTTGGAGAACAAACAAGATATTGACAAAGAACATAATCAGAATTTTTAACAGCAGTATGCGTATATGCATTGGAATCTAATGTATTATAGAGAGTCAGTGCAAACCACAATCAATAAGAGGACGTGTAAATAGATAAACTTTGGAATATAATATAAAAGGAAAAAAAAAGGGGAAGCCGAATAAATACCTAGAAAAATACATAAATCTTGGCATGACCTAAAAAGAGAATGAAATGCTAAAAACGGACCAAGTCAGCAGGACTCGAGTCGAAGCCGTCGTAATGATTTATCTGCAAATGACCAAAATAAGAACAATCGCTGGCATCTGTATGTCTGGATCATTGGCCTCACAGCAGTACCGGCATCGGGCCGTAGCTGCGTGGTATGATCTTACACTCTGTCCATCCATGACTCTATCTGGGGGATGATACCTCTGGCCCACTCGGCGTTGGCCGCCTCTTCCCACAAGCGTTGCCAATTCTCTATTGTGCGCTCCATGGCAGCTTTTTTGGCGATGTTCGGATCTATGCGTCTCCTGATATATGTCTCGGCTCTTTCTTCAATCGCAAGGTCCCCGAGTGTTGTGGCCGCCAGCGCCTCTACCGCATTCGTGGAGATAGTGCGGTAGGCCCGAGTGATCCGAAGCACGCTGGTTCGCAGCGCCCTCCTTAACCGGTCTGAATTACGCTGCGCAGCGGTTGCCCCGGCCGAGCCTGGGGCTGCATACAGGAGGTAGGCGTGCGATACCGTCGCCAGCAACCACGTTTTCTTACTCGGACCTCCCACGCTTGGCTCTAGGGTCGTCCCAAGATACTTCAGCCTGCTCTGGACTTAATATTCTTCCCCCATCATCTGTTAGTATTGTCTTCTTCTGTTATTTTGCTAACCGAGAGGAAAGCAACCTCAGTTTTCCCACTTGCGATGGTGAGCCCCGCGTTAGTCATCGATCTTTCCAAGTGTTCTGCGGTATCCTTCATCTTGCTTTTGACTGTCTGTAGCTCCCGTCCCCTGATCATCAGTGTCATATCGTCGGCAAAAGCAATTACCACCCTCCAGCAGCTTCAGGCTCAGGGCGTAGTCGTGGGCGACATTCCACATCAGGTGTCCAAGGACGGATCCCTGTGGAATCCCCGCTGCCATCAGATAATTTGCCAGGTCGTCCAGTATCTTTCTCTTGCACAGAGCCCCTAGGGTCATCCTCGCCTCCTTGCATAATTTGATCCAGCACCGGGATTGACTTTTCTCGATCGCCCTCCTGAAGTTCTTCCTCTTGGACTGGTACTGGGCCCGAATTTCCGCGACTTCCAGGAATCACCAGTCTTCCTCTTCTCTCTCCCTGTGGCAGTCTTAGAAGCAACCGCCTCGTTTGTCGCCTCCTGCAACCTGCGGTTAAACTCTTCCGCCATTTGCCCTAGACTTGTCAGCTGTAGTTCTCCCATGCCTAGAATTTGTCTCAGGAGCTCTTTATCTTCCGGGAAGGAGGGCGGTTGAATGACCGCTCCGCTAGGTTGTATAATGAAAGCGATATAGGGGTGGTCACTGAGGGTCTTCCCGTCTAGCACCATCCAGACAGGTACTCTCCCCATCGCCTGCGTAGACGCGAGGGTTATCTTAATATGAAATGCCGACGCTCCCTAACAAAGATCGACACCCCACATTGAAGACAAGCGCTAGCTCTGCGACCGCCTCTAATCGCGCGTCCGTATCCCTCGATCCCCAGGCTGCGGATTTCACGTTCCTATCCGCTTGTTGTCCTTACTGCCTGCTTCAGCTTGTTCAACCATGTCCTTGTTTGTTCAGTTTGGGGACATGTATCACCCAAATATGGTTTCGTCCTTTATCTTGACTCACACGATTCCCTTCCTGGGTGATATGTGGGATGCGATGTAATCATGGTACTCTCCCATGATCTTAATGACGACATCCTTCATGGGCCCACACGTCATCCACGAGCAGTCGGTCCTTTTGTGGTTAAGGCCGCTGAGGATCTCTCCTCATCGCACGGGCGAGTACCAGTTGTTATGCTGCCCTTCTCCTCCCGACGTTGGCCTTCCCTACCACATCTGAGATATAGCCTTCGTCTGTCCACGCTTTGACACGTATCTGTGCAGTGCCCGTCCTCACAGCACCGACCATAGCCATAGGGCATCTGCTCTTTATGGTGGCCTTGCACATTACAAGGCCAACTATGTCTCAACCTGGCCTATCTAGTAGTAACGCGTTAGTACCTATACCAACTCGACAATAATGGACACGAGAGTAATATAACTATGTTATTTGGTGTTACTATAGCGTAATTGGCAGCAATTCGAAGGAGGTGTTACAAAGGGAACATATTTAGGCAGAAATATCCTGATATATTCCCAAACCTAAATCCAAATACAGTTACAAACCAAACCCGATTTATTGTTAAAGAAGAAAAAAACTAACTAATAACTAATTTTTGCAAATGACTGACATAATCAATCCGTAACTAAATTGCAGTGATCCCTTGAAAAATATTAAAGATAATATACAACTAAACTTTACAGACATTAATAACCTTATGCATGTCGCTACATGTGTAGTGGCTGGAAACACAAATCATGTAGAATGTAGCATGATAAAACCACCCTAGGAAAGACGAATCCAAAAAACCGTAGAAGATTTGTATAATTACTGAATATCTGAAAGTCGTCATTATAGCCCAGGTCCAAAAAAAATCGATGTACTGAAAGTCAAATATCAAATTATGAGAGCATCATTAAAAGAAAACATTAGAATTAAGCTACAAGCAAAAGCCTAACGGCTGAGAAGGTACACCAAAAGAAGCAAACACTATCATCGATAGTTCGCAGTTCAATGAGAACCCCAAAAGATGCTACCGTCAACTGGTGAATCAAAATAATTCAATTCTAGAGCCACCTACTCAATCACAAATCGAGCATTTCTGGCAAAGCATACTTAAAAATGAAGCCACCTATAATAATAATGCCTTGTGTATTAATAAAATCGGATACCTGGACCGATTTTACCGTAAAAGATATTGCTACCATTATAAATCGCATGCACAGCTGAAAATCACCCGAACCAGACAAAGCTGCCAAATTCTGGATAATATGACTAACGCCCGGTTTCTCCAACGAATCTTAACTAGTTTAAGACCGTCTTAATAATAGCAACCACTTATAATAAATTATTAGCCATTTTTTAGGAATATATGTAAATAAATAATGTTTCAATTGACACTAAGTTAGAATCCGAATCTCCACTACCACCAGCTCTGGAATGTCTTACAATGTAAGACCGTCTTATCGTTTTAAGATCCGATTTTTGTTTGGTGCAATGCTTAAGACTAGTTAAACTAGTTAAGATTCGTTGGAGAAACCGGGCTTAAGGACATTACACGAAGAGCTTCCAACAGCTACAAATGAAACTATTAAAGACCCAGAAACTACACCGCAAGGGTTAACAACTGGAAGAACGTATCTTCTTACCAAAGGTAAAGATACGAATAAATCAATGCACAACCTGTCCATTACATGCTTACCTACCTTTTATAAGACATTAACAACAGCAATAATGAACTATATGTATTCTCATATGCTTAATAACGGAATCATCCCAGATGAGCAAAACCTATGTTGCAGAGCATCCATATGATGCAAAGACTAATTACTAATCATTAAAATGGTAATATCGACAGCAAAGAAACGTTGAGCGTATTAGGTATAGCGTGGGTTGATTACAAATACAATTTACGCGTTTGATAGCGTACCCCATTTGTGGATAATATCAATCATGAAAATATATGGAGTTCATCTAGTTTGTACAACCTGGAGGGCAGATATTTTATCATACTGGAGGTCTTATGTAATCAAGTGCAATATCAAGGAATTTTCCAAGGTGACTCGCCATCTCCCTTGCTGTTTTGTCTAGCACTGATACCAATAACTACTATATTAAATTCACAAAAGATGAAGGTCAAATGCATTGAGCACATATCCTGGCCAAGGAGTTTAGCGGAGCCATTAAATTGGAGTTTGGGTAAGATAAAGGAGCTACATTAATAACAATACTATACAAACGAGGAAGTCTAATAATTTTATCATACTGGAGGTCTTATATAAACAAGTGCAATATTGAGGAATTTTCCAAGGTAACTCGCTATCTCCCTTGCGGTTTTATCTAGCCATTAACCGGTATACCATTACCTACTATATTAAATTCACAAAAGATGAAGGTCAATTGCATCGAGGAATTATTCTGGTCAATGGAGTTTGGGTTACATAAATGTGCTACAGCAATAACAATACTATACAAACTGGACTGGGAGGCTTCAATACGGAATCTTGATTATTAAAAAAAAGCACAGCAATTAATACATTGTCTAAGAATGGATATATATATATATATATATATATATATATATATATATATATATATATATAAATAAAACCGAAAACCATGAAAGCTTTTCACGATGGGTGAAATACATCATCCAAAAGCCGATGACGAAAGTTAAACGGAATGACGGTAGACGTGTATTAATAGAATTCGAATCTGCTTATCATAAGGCTATGACTCATTTGAGCAACTACATTATGCTGCAAAGTATAATTTCTGCAAGGCAGTAAAAATACACGATGCAAACAAACTGAAGTACTATATTCAGAAATAATCCTCAATAATCAAAACAAAACAGTTGTTAATTTGTTTGCGTGACAAACCGGTCTTAACCTACAGAATAGACCCCCTGGTCTAAAAGGTGAGACTGAAAGCCTCATTATTGCAACTTAGGATAAGGTATTCAAGGCTAGATATTATCAGAGAAACATCTTAAAGCAAAATGTAGCAAGTGCAGATTTTGCAGAAATCAGAAGTACATATCAGTCGACTTATTGCTGGATGCACCATAGTTGCTCCAAATATATTCACACGCACTATTTGTAAGGAAGGTGGACTAGAGGCTGTTGACAAGTACTACAAACGTGTCCCCGAGAAAGTTATTGACCATAATAATATACTTATAATGTGGGACGTCCCAATAATATCTGGCCGGAAAATTACCGCTAACAGACCGGACATTGACAAGCGGAAAATACATATTTAGTGATTGATATCAGATGACTAATATCCAAGCAACATAGAGACCCGAAAATTGTCTGTTAAACATCTAGTACTTATGGAAGGATTATCAACGTTCATCTTCTACATTGATTTGATGGGACCGCGTAGCCCGTTGTGGAGCGCGATTGTCTCTTGAAGTCTTCGAAAAGAAGCACTGAACACTGTACAACAGGGTTGATGTTTATGCGGAAATCTACACCGGTATTCTTTGACTGCATGTCGCGCGTTGCCGTTACCATATACAAATATGCATATTCTTATATATTGTATCCTTATGAAAACTATTAGTAACGTTACTTCCCAAATGAATGTCATTTGTGCAACATTTGTTTCAGCAGTTTTTTTTTTTCATGGCTATCTCAATATAAACGATAAAAAGTGTTATAACTCGATAACTAAAACCAATCGGAACTATTTTCTTATAGAAAAAAAATCGGATGTTATTTTTGTTTGGTGCAATGCTTTAAGACCGTCTCAATATATTCGATAAAAGTGTTATAACTCGATAACTAAAACCAATCGGAACTATGTTCATATAACATTTATTTCTTAGAATCACATGAACTTTCACCTGTCAGGATTTGAAATAGAGCTAGTAGATCACCGTGTATAGTGTATCTGAAAAAACGATCTGAATAAAGCACATTTGATGGCTATTTTAAATTCTGCACGTTGAGTAGTGTGTGTAACTTGCAACTTAGTTCTCAAGTCTATTTATATACATTTACATTCGATTCAGGTAAAGTGAATCTGTTATTAAAAATATAGAGAAATATTATAAAAATAAATATGTCTCAATTTAAAAGTAGGAATAGTAATGTTATTATTTCATTAAAGTCGATTTCTTTTAATTATTGTGATACATATGGATTGGCCGCATCCCATTTTTAACAATTAAATTAGAACAGACCCCAACCAATTTAACTAAATAAATTGTTTTGTGTTTTTGTCAATACCTGTTGCGGTATTTAACATACTATTTTTTTATGTTGTTACGTTAATTTAGTTAGGCAGATAATTTTATTATATTTTGAAATATATCTATTACGTTTGTATACTGTTACCACACTGTAACAAGTTTTCAGTTTGTTAAATAAGGCAATAAAATGCGGTAGCAGCTACGAGCGGTTTCACTAAAAACAGACCACAAAAACCGAACGAATCGGTATCCATAGCAACAGGCTCCTGGTCCTGAGGGATGTTGTCTTCGGCTATCCCATGACGTCAGAGACAATAAAAGTCCATCGCTCTTCCTGTTCGCCCCCTCTCGAGAAAAATCGCGGGCCTTTGTTAGTTTTCGAGCAAAAAATCAGCGATTTTCATTCCCCATCCTCATTGAAATACAACCCCTGCAAAAGGGCGCATTATGGGATCAGGGCCTGAGTATTATTACAATAATTGCTTTGCAGTTAATGTGTTCTTTGTATCAATTATATGAGTCAACTTTTTGCGGCCTCATTCATGACAATTGTCCGCCGTTACTGATTGACACTTGTTTGCGCTGTAAATAAGAGATGACGGTGTTACATGTGTCAACGCTGCTGTGGCGCATTGTTTGCGTTTTCATTTAAAACGGATTTAATTTATTATTGCACAAACAACTGGATTATGTGTATCGATGAATTCCCTCTTTAAATGGAATTTCCACTTTCACGTCAGCGGCTAAACGGATTTCGTTTTTAATTTCAACTATCGACATTGCATTGAAAGCGGATTAAAAAATATATAAAGCAACTGCATTGGAATTGCGCATACTGCGCCCGCCGTAGTTAGGACATTTATTATAAGAATGGTGTTATGATGAGAATATAAACTAAATTAAGTTTATATCCCTAAAAGACCGCTCATTACGACAGTCTGCTGTCGGCCTAAAATTCGCTCAATTTTGTTGTAATTGCTGTCGGAAAAGGGTGCGAGAAGTGAGGGAGCCGACGCGCGAACAAATATTTGCATAAAGTATTAAGAAAATTTATGTTTTCAACAAGATAATTATTCAATGTTTGTGCACGTGAGTATTTGCAAATCTAAAATGCTAATTTGGTATTGTAACTTGGACTTAAATTGTATCAACACTGTAATTTATACCCATTGGACAAATAATGTTTTAAAATTTACGCAGTACGCATTAAAACTTTTTAATTAGCGGTTGATTATGATTATGATTTTATTTAATTTTTATTTATTATTATTATATGTTTTGTATAAATCAAATAAAACTTTTAATTGAATTATTTGCCGCATGCAAATTGCAAATTTTGTATTTTAATTAATTAAAGTGCAATTAATTTATATTTAATATAGATATTTATTTATTAGTGTTGAATATATATGTATGAATTAAAAAAGTAATCAACAGGAGATAAAATAATACAAAATAAATAAAAGAGAATCTTCGTATTATATTACGAATTATACTTACATTGATTTGACGCCATGCATGTTCTAAAACAACGCATAACTACTTTTTATTACATGCCTGTGCTTTATTATGGAAATTAAGATATAGTAAATAGAATTAGATGGTTCAAGAAAGCAAGGAGGAATATTATATTTGAAGCAATGCTCTCTCACATAATATCTTCAATATATGCACGGTCCTTAGTGTATACGTTAAAACTTCTAGGAAACTTGTATAGCAACAATAGTTTGTTGTTAAGTTCCAATCTACTTTCTTCAGCTAGATGACATGAATACTGGCTATTCTAATATTTTATTTGTATACATCTCCTGGAAAATAACATATTCAAGCTTTAAAAAATACCGTTTAAATCAATCTTCACTATTATTACTTTTCTTAATTATCCAAGGCACATGAAAACCTTTGCATCCATTTTCTCTCGTAGTTCTGGGACTAACTCTTTCTTATTATGTACCGTTTATAGCATTAAGCACTGCAACACAATCTCATAAGTTTTGTGATCGGAATTGAGGTAAATGTTAAATAATTTTCGCAAATAATAATTTCAATTGATTTAGAACTTTGGGAACCAAAATCGTACAGGATGTAACGAACACTTATTGTACCATTATTACAAGGAACGACAAGGAAATAAGTGTAAATTCTCTCAATAAATTATCCACGTATAGCCAACTTGCTGGGACTGATGACAAATGAATATTTTGTTTGTTTTGCACCACTTTTTTTGCTGACTGAGATCTGGCTTTGCTGTAGCATCTTACTGCACTGCGGCTGCGGTTGGCCTATTGGGCTCCTCCATAACTTACTCCTCATCCATGAGCTATGTATCTTCAATGAAGTCCAGAAGTATCATGAATGGGTGGGCTTGGCGCTCTTTTAGCTTCATTCGCGTTGAACCAACGTGCTTTTCCTGCATGCGTTAAATGCCTCGTTGGTGATTTATCTATCCCCATAGTGTGCAGGTGTTTATTTAATATGCAGTGTTCTGTTAGAAGTCCTACGACATTTTATAATTAGTTCCTATTTAATTTTAGTATTTCTTCCGTCCCCTCTGTAATGAACCTCTTCGAGTGTTTTATTCCTGTTTGGGCTTCCCAGAAGCGGCGGTGGCGGTTACTTTGATGCTTACTCAAGCTATTCCTTGTTGCCCTATATGGTATTCCGCAAATTCGGTTCGGTATCAATGAATTTTAATTCGATTGTCTCTTTTGCTAATTTGTTCGCTTTTTCGTGACCTGTGATTCCCAGATGATCCCGGTGCCCACACAAGTGTTACTTTGTGTTGGGCTCCCAGTGTCATCAAGTCGTCCATGCATTCTATAACAACTCTGGAATTATTCACACTGGAGTCTATAGCTCTCAGCACTGCCTGACTGTCACAATATTGATTTCCTTCTTACCATAGTTTCTTTACAATCGTTTTAACGCAGCATTGAATTGCAATTTCTGTTTAGAATACGGAGGTATGATCGCCCAGCTGGAGACTTGCGCCTCCTGCCCAGTAGTTCTCATACATCAGTCATTATTTCTAGCTCCACTATGTTTCTAACTATACCCAGGCTTAGTTCCAGGCCCTATCGCAGGTATTACTTGTACAGATCTCATTGACAGTTCCGTGGGTTCATAAATTCCTGGGGGTTAGTTTTCGTGGATTTTATTTCGAATCTTATGTATCTGTGGTCAAAGAGAGAAGGTTCGTCTGATACATGCGCATTGCTCACCATGGTTTCTGCTTAAAAGTAAATTACTTTGCTTCGTGTCGAAGTTACGAAGGTCGGTTTGTTATCACGGTTGAGAATACCTAGCTTATTTTCTAATAAATAATTTAAGAGAGACTCGCCCCGTTTATTGATTTATCATTTGGGATATTTTCTTCTGACAGTGTTGTCAGGCTGCTTGGCAATGGGGTATATGTACCTGGAGTATCATCATAATTGTTTTTGTTAGTCCTCCATTTCCATTTAGGGATTCTTCTCAGGTTCCCCGGGAGAACTTCAGTAGCTGCTGGCAGTTTATCTCCTTGATTTTATCCCAAGAGGATTCATCCATGGTGATAACTATTTGCTGACCTGTCGGGTCAAGCTTGTTTCAGACCATCTTTCATGGAGCCGGCATTTTAGGCCATCAACCTGGGCAGAATCTTCTACTTCCATTCCTGGCCCTGGAATCCACGTCATGTCTCTTAGTTGTTTGGGTATAAGGCTCTACCGGACGGGTTTGAGCGTGGCCTCTTCCCAGGGTTGTCCCTCTCTCATCACCCTGTCAGCAAAGTTTGATGTATTTGTTAACGTGGAAGACATGAAGGTATCAGACACTAGCAGAAACTCATCTGAAGCCGATACATTCATCAGCTTTCAGTGCGTCGATTTTGTCGAGCAGGTGACACTTGATATTTCCTATCTGCTCTTCATTCAGGGACGACAACGGATAGTCTTCAGGAAGTATTGCCATCTTGATATACGAGGTTGCGTCTCGGTATTATTTGCGTTGCGAAGAGGAAGGTTCTGTAGAGCCCCTAGATTTCTTTCCCGGTCTTCTGTCGATAGACGGTGTGCTTCCCGATGATATGTTTTCCTTCTGAGTCCCTTGATCAGCGGTATAGCCACTCCTGCCACTTCCGCCACTCCCGCCTTGCAGGGTGCGCTTAGGCACCCCATGACTTCCTACTTCTGAAGAGGAACTGTTGCTTGCTGCTCCAACTGCCTGCTTCTTCAGCTTCCTTCTCGCGCAGCTCGAGAGCTGTGTTTGTGATTCGGTCTGCGAGTGTCCCACGGTTTTTGGTTGGTTGTATTTTTACTTGGTTCCATTCTTAGTCCCACGAGTTAAACGTCAACCCCGACAGTGAACGAGATATGGAGGCAAGGCTAAATTCTACGAGATGTTGCCAGGTGTCTCGTAGGTATCGCTCTTGACACTGCTTCTCCAGTGCCACGCAGCCCTAGTCACGATAACTTACAACATGACTTGGGAGAAGTTGGTCCGCGGCAACGGTTTTTGCTTGGCACGACATGGGTTTAGACACGCAGGCTCGCTTATGGTCGTCGATAACCAGGGCTTTTCACGTTTTCTCCTTATCGGTTTTCCAGACTCCTCCGGGTTTTCAGGAAACACTAGCAGCATTAATTAATCTGTTGTTCGGGTTACGTTCCCCACTGCCTCGGTTTCACTGCCCATGAGCTTCGGCTCGCTGCAAATCTGCAGTTACTTTTAATATGTTCTTAAATATATTGTCACATAGTAATCAGGTATTTAGGTAATAATGGGATTTAGGGATATTTTAAATGTATTAATCAGTCGTCATAGGTCAACGATCGCGCGTCGCGCAAATGATTACACGTTTCTGTCAATGACCGCGAGATTACGGAGAACTTTCGATAAGACAAAGACTTACAACGAAGCGGTCGAAGGTAAAGGTGGTGGGCAGTGAAGTAACCAAATGAGCACCTATTGTCGAGGTAGTGAGACAAATTGACCAGAAATACAGAACAGTGATAAGCGGCCGGAGGAAGAAAACCGGACGGCTGATCAGGGAACTCTCACACCTGATTCTAAAGTCACCCACCTAGTGGCTACAATAGTCCACACTATGGAGGTGCATCACCCCGCAGGTCCAACGGTTCAAACACTATATCTTGTGTGACACCACAAGCAAGTAGAAGAGGAGAAAGATCACTTACCATGGTATCCAACTCATAAGTATAATCGCAGAGGCGAACGAGACAGAGGCGATGGAAATTGAGGTGCCAAGGCTGCCTACATAGGACATAAAGAAAATAAACGAATACCTTTTCGCACACTTAAAGGTGCAAGCAACCTTCGGGGACCGGGAGGAACATCACGCAACTGAAAATCCCCAGGGAACTACCACTGTGACAACAAAAGCCAAGACAAAAAGGAGGAGTCATTACTGATAAAACCGACTGAGATGCAAGCGTATTCGGACCTAGTCCGGAGGATCCGGGTGATTGACTGCGGGGACAGCAGTTCAGTACGATAAGGCAGACAATGGTCACCTCCGGATTGAGGTGAGCGCGATGGAACCGAGGCCAGAGCCAGGAGGCAGAGTAATCATGAATATAAAGGGCTATTGACGACGAGAACCGAGTCGGCCATCAAGGCAGCAACCAAGTGTGGGGAACACTATAGGTTAGGTGAGCCGACACCTGCCTAAAACGGGGCGCAAAACATCACGGTCAACAACTGAGAAAGGGGTGGACGACCTTGTATGATTAAGTATGATTCGGAGGCGGTCCGTGGTGCAGTGGTCTAAGGCGACGGTTTGAAGCCATTGCGTGCGGAACGCCAACGAAACTTTTCTACAAAGAGTTGACCCGGCTAACATATCCTGGATGGTTGTATAAGGCACAATATTTCCGTGAAGGGCCGCAGTGCACACAGCCTAGGGGCGGGGGCTATACTCACCGTAGAAAAAAAAGTATGATTCATTGTAGAGCCACCAGAAAGGAAGAGCTGTCACAAGGCTGCCGCCGCTGTTGGTTGAATAACCACAGGGCCAACGAGTTTATTGGATGGGGCCATCTATGCCTGATATTAGGGGAGAGGGGTAAGGCCACCAAACCAGATAGTGCAGGGGGTGACTGCCTACTGCGCACTAAGCAGGGTAGAAGGTTATGCCGCAGGGGGTGTCCGATGCCCAATAAGGGGTAAGGAAGACGCAACGATCAAGGCCAGAGATGAAGGCGGAAGAAACCAACCCAACTCAACGTAGATTTCAGACCAAAAATATAAAAACAAGGAACTGCGCATTGTCTATTGTAATTGGTTGATATCGCTCTTGTTTGTAGGTAAAATTAACATGCACCGATTTTTTACTGTTGAGTTTTATTCTTATTTTTTTTGTCCAATGATTGCCTTTATTTACTGAATTCTGCAGCTTCCTTCCAGCTTCTTCATGGTGTTTTCCGATTGCTAAAACGGCTTGATCATCAGCAAAGGTGCCTAACATGTGTCCTTGTAGGTCCGGTATGTCATTGGTGTATATAAGGTACAGTAGCGGCCCCAGTACACTAGCTTGCGGTACACCTGCCGTAATTTCTTTAAGCTGTGAATATGCCTCTTCTTGTTTAATTCTAAAGTATCTGTTTGTAATGTAAGGTACCAATAAATGGGAGTGGGTGCTGGGAGTACTTTTTTTAATTTCAAAACGAGTCGATCATGCCATACTTAGTCCAAGGCTTGGGCTACATGAAGAAATACGACTGAGCAGGTTTTTCCTCCCTCCAGTGCTTTCTCTATTACATTTGTTATTCTGTATATTTGATCCAGGGTCAAAAGGTATTATTTGAAGCCGAGCTGATGATTTTGGGGTGAGGGTTGGTTTCTTCTATTATTGGTTTTAATCTTTTTATCACTTCTTGTATAGTTTCGATAATATAGGCAGCAAGGATATGGGCCGGTGCGATGAAACTTCATTTGAGGGTTTACCTGGTTTTGCTATCATTATAACTTCTGCCACTTTCCAGATAAATGGCACATACTTCAGAGTAAACAATGCGTTTATTATTTTGATAATTTTTATTACTGCTTTTTTGGTAGTTGTTATAATATTTTCCCGGTCACTAGATCGAATCCAGGAGCTTTTCTAGGATTAATATTTTTTTAACTCCTTTCAGACCTCTTTTGGAGTCACAACTTTAATTTTCATTTCGTCTTGGTAGATATCGTTCCCTTCCTCAATCTCATCTCCCTCGTTTGGCTGGTAGGTGTACTAGGTGTACTCCGAAGCGTATAGCTTTCTGTTCATTATTTCTGGCCCAAGTACCATCTGCGTTTCTAATTGGTGGTTTATGTATAGCGTTTTTCTTTAGTTTCCTGGTGGGTTTCCATAATGAATAGCCTGTGCCATTGTCATTAGTTAATTCGCTCAGGTATACTCTAATAGCTTCATTTATGTTTTTTAATTTTTTGAACCATATTGTTTAGTTCTTTTTATAGAGTATCTAGTATATTGCCACCTACGTCTTAGCTTTCTATTTTCCGAGATTATGACTCGTACTTACTTGGTGTAATTATTCCCTTCAGGTCTGGTTAGGATGGTTGGCTTATTGTTCCATGTTGCTTCTTGGATCTATTTGGTCAACCGTTCTACTTCGGCGTCAAGTTGTTCCGTTGTTTTTAGGGGCACTTAAAGGCTTGCAGTTTTTCTTTGAAACTTTTCCAATTAGTCCTATTTACTAATCTAGGCTCTAATTCCTTTTGTAATATTTCTTCATTGATTGTTAGTAGAATGGGTGAATGGTCTGAGTTCATATGAAAAGCATCTTCTATTTTCAGATAATTCGTTGTTATATTTCTGTATATAAAGAAGTCGATCAATTCTGGTATTTTGTTCACGTTCGTTTGGCAGTATGTTAGTTTAGTTGTTTGCATGCTTTCAGTAATTCTCTACCTTTTGTAGTTATTAGTCTGGATTCCCATTCTGTATGTTTCGCATTGTAATCTCCCCCTACCACGAATGTATTACCAATAGAACTCAAGAATTCTTTGTATTGTTCTGCTTTGTTATTGTGTTTTGGTGGACAATATACTGCCGCCACTACCATGTTAAGTAGTACAACTTACCCTCGAACAGGGAAGTTAAACGCCATCTGGCGGCACCACATCAATTAGCAATGCACACCCATATGGTAATAACAGTCAACATGCTCATGTCTTCAGGATCACCGGGTAGTGCCCTCTAGAGAATAATATTCCAACAGAGTGCTTGAGATATCAGCACAAGGCCAATCGTATAAAATATCACACTTATATATGTTTTACCATGTTAAGTGTTTTTGTTTTAATGTTTAACGATGTGGCTTATATTTGTTCTGTCTGCCAGCCTATTTTCTGGTGGTGTGGTATGGTCTGGTTTATTATTATTGCGCTGCCTTCTTTGCCTGCATTTTCTGGGTAGTATACTGAGTATCCGCTGAATTTGATTTATGACTCCTTAGTGAAGTGCGTTTTCGCTATTAGGCATACATCCATTATTTCTATGTCGAGAACCACTTGTACCTCTTTTTTGTGTTGTAGAAGGCCATTGGCATTCCACTCCATTATTCGTAGTATTGCCCCCTTGTGTTTTTCAACGTTTGTTATTCTTGTGTCCATTGCTTTTAGCTTCTCTACTATGAGGTTCAGCTTTGCTTCTATGCAAGCTTTGTTTTGATGTTCCTTGGCTGCGTTATATCTATTCGGATCTTTGTTATTTTTATTGCCATTATTGATACTAGCTACTACTACATTATAAGGTCTAGTCACCTGCTTGTTATTTGTATTGTCATTTCCTTGGGCGAGATTAAGATTTATAAGTACGTGTGCCTCTCTTGTCGGGCATTTAGGCAAGCTTGGTTTTTTATTTGTTGATTTTTTATGCATTGGAGCTCCTTAGCTACCATACACCCGCGATAGCTTTCTGAATGTCTTCCCCCGCAATATATAGACTTAGGAACAGCGTCTTTCGTTTGGGTAGTTAGTTGGCTAGTTAGATGGTTGCCAGTGCATTTTACGCATATGGACTGCTTGCTACAGTATTTCCTTGTTTGTAAACTTGGCAGATTTTGCACTGGGTGGTATTAATTTACTTTTCCGTAGTGGGGCGATTTTTACTCTGATGCCCATTATATATGTGATGCCATATATTTTGTTGACGTCTTCTTCTTTACTGAATGATAGCATAAACTTGTATAATGGCTCCGTTGTTATGTTCATGAGTTTCGGTGACTCCTCGATTATTTTGTACCCCTTGAACTGAAAGTCCTGTACAATGTTTGCTACATTACATGTGTGGTGTAATTCTTTGGCCATAACTTTAATTGGCCTGTCTTGTTTTGTTTTCATAGCTATGATATGAGTGATGTTTATCATGCATGGATGTAACTATAGCTCTATAGGTCTCTCCATCATTTGCGTTAACTTTTCCTGGTTTTTATTTGCAAGGATGCTTAAGTATTAAAATATTCTACATGTATTTCATTCAAATCTTCATCATACATGATGTCCGGCATTCAATTTAACATAATAAGAAATAATTTTAAACATTTTAAACCAACACTGGCATAGCTAAATCGCATCATAAGAAAAACTTTCTTTACAGATCTTTTATTCATAGAACGCTAGATAAATATATGATGGGGCGAACAATACCCGACGGGTGTAGGTGAAATCATCAGCCGTTTACGTCCCGGAATATACTTTACGGACGGAGGCCGTGGGCAACAAGTAAA
This sequence comes from Lordithon lunulatus, assembly GCA_963942505.1. Lineage (NCBI taxonomy): Eukaryota > Metazoa > Arthropoda > Insecta > Coleoptera > Staphylinidae > Lordithon > Lordithon lunulatus. The sequence goes on from OZ012666.1 coordinate 22,303,697, forward strand.
TCCATGAATTGTTGATGGAGTTTCTCACTATGCAAACGATGACTAAGTGAGGTGGAACATGTACTATTATGTGTATATGTTACTATGTTTAACCAAGCAAGTCTGTTTCCTTATCCTTGTCGACCTAAATACTTATGGAAAATTAGGTGTTAACAAGCTACCAGATAGTAATCAGCGTTGAATATATTAATTAAAATAAATATTTGTTAATGCAATAAATTAGTTTTTAAACATAATATGGGGTAGAGTATATAAATTATATAGGAAATGTTATCATGTGCTATAGATTCTTTAAGTTGCTCATAGAAGTAATTTTCTTAATAAATCGTTTTCTGAAGTAATAATTCTAACACGTAATTTTGATTTAGGGCATATTAGGGTATGTTAGAGTGGATTCGTTAATATTTCAAGAGTGTTCTCTAATAAGAGGCAACAGACATTTTGGCGTAACGGGGTGGCGGCTGACAGCGGTAACAAATAGGCAAAGTTCGGCGATGGCGGAGGCCGCGACCCCCGCGATTAATCACATAGCTATTATCATATTACAGGCTCGCTGACACCTTTGGCCCAGAACCACGGCTGGTAAACAATATCTAAATGCGTTCCCCTCTCGGCCGCGTCTATTTTATCATACATTATGCATAGTCGCCACTTATGCGAGCACCTTAAACTCGCAATTTGCCCCTGCCTTGAATGATGACGTGTCAAAGTATTTTAACAGCGCTCCTTCTTCAGGCGACTTGCTGATCTATCAGCACCGCCCATCTAGTGCTGGCAGTAGGAGGCACCTACAAGTGTTTTCAAGCTCTTAGCGAAATTCTGACGCCGGCTTCGTCGCCACTATCTCTTCATAAATATCACTGGGGAATCAACAACTATACAAGTCCAAATCCATAATTTTACGACCCTATGAAGCGACCGCGTCGCCTATGCTAATGGATCGGGGTGCTCTCCCCATAACAGCAGCAGAAGAGGGAGCCACTTGTCATCTGCAGAGTAAACAGGCTGCCGACTCAATGTTTGCTTACGTGCTCGCTATTTGTCAAACATTTTATTTTCTTTCCAAGTTAGTCCTCGCGCTGCAGACGCGAAGGGATGACATATTGGCTCATTTAACGAGAGGCGAGACTTCTTGTGTACTTTTATCGCTGCAGATTACTTTGTCTACACAACAGATTAAATCAAATATTTTTCACTCCTTAAATGAATGCGCTCTTATTTATGTTTGTTTATACTCGACAAGTTAGGCGAGGGGACTCCAAATTACAACGATCGCTCTAGCTGCCTGTCACGTTTTCTTGCGACCTACAAATTTTCCTGCTACGCCGAAAGATTTGCAAGCGTTCCCAAATGGTTAATTTTAGTTAGCAAATAAGATGAGTTTTATGCCATTTAAATTTAATTCAGATTTAAAGCAAACAAATAAAACGTAGACATTACATTAATGAAGAGAAACGCAAATATAATGTAAAACGTTCAAATATAATCTTTGCAAAAATGGATTCTCGATATCAAGGTAAATAAAGATAATCGTTTAGTTATTTTATACTATAATAAACACTAATTGTTAAATGGTATAGAAACACATACAAGTAATGGCAAGAAGCTTCAATTACCGGTCAAGACGTATTCACGATATATCAACTATTTCTCGTCAAATAAAATATATAATTACGTAAACAACTACAATTTTGTTTTCCGAAAAAAAAATTCTATAATATAATGTAACACTATATTCGGATAGAAATACATATAAGTAATGATAGGATGACTCCAAGCTGATGATCCAGGCGAATTCACCATATATTTCAATAACTAACTTTTTTAGTTATAATTATGTAAAGGATAATGAATAAAATATTTTAATATTCTATGGTATAATATGATAATATATTCCAATAGGTATCCACGTGAATATAAAAGAAATTGTGACATATTTTATTGGTTAGAAATGTATCTGATAAATCGTAAAAAACATCTAAGGAACTGTTAATAGTTATGTTTTACGATATAATCTTGTATTAATTGTACTATAATAATATGGGTAAACCTAACTGTAGGGAAAAAAAGGTATATCATTATTATTATTAACTAGATGAAATTCAGGAATAATATTTTGTTAAAAAATTAAAAATCCTTACTTTAAGGGTCATTGATTCAGAACACTTAATACACTAATTAAATTATGAGTTTTAATTTATATATTCAAATGGCACACGCTTCTAACTCTCCACGCGCACAACAGGTCAGTCGGCTCAACATTGACTTGATTTATTATATATAGAGATTGTATTAATAGTATTATAACATTCTAGAGGACAAATAGAATGGTTAGAAATGAATTAAAAGCGATTAATACATAATTAGGCTGAGTTGTTCCAGAATCCAGCATCAATTTTTATTCGGGATTTAACCGTAATTTTTAATACAACATTGCCATACATAAAATATAGTCCTGAATGGATGAAATCACAGTTAACCTCACATTATATACATACATTTGTTAATTAAAAAATAAAACATAAATATATTATAATAAAATACTTATAATACCGTAAAAAGACATATTATAACACTTAAATGTATCAGTATATCGATTAATATTCTACTAGGGATACATGTTTCTCGAATATCGCTATCTTTAATATTTTCTTTGCTGTCTGGAGCAGCTGTTGACCGTAAATCGGTAAATGGTACGATTATGCACATCAACCAACTAATATAATTTTGGGCATAGTGATCAATAGAATTCCTAATTATATTGAGCCTGCATACAATTATAGATAAAATTAATGAAAACTTAGTGGAACGTATCCCTTGTTGGAATACTTTGATCCCCGTCCCCAAATGAAGAGATCCACTTTCGTAAATCCGACTTCATCGTAGCAAATGCGTTCTCGTGGAGCGGGCGAGGATAAAATATATATAAACGGTTCTCTCTCTATCTATATCTTTAAGCCGGCCCCGGGCGCGAGGTGGTCGGGGCTGGGTCGGCCGTTAGATTCTCGCCGGAGAGCTACTGATTAGCATAAGGAGATTCGAGGGGCGGCCGTTGCTGTTAATGTGTTCATCGGAGAGTGGAGTGCGGATTGACTCGGATGGCGAAACAAAATAAAAGATTGCATCTTAGATTAGGGATAAAACGGTTCGGAACGTGCAATTTTCTTGAGTTATAGTTTCGCCCCGTTATTTTCGCCCATTCCACGCTCTTAATGAGGGTCCTTTTTTGTAGAGCGAGGGCGCTCGCACGCTCTTTTAATATATTATTTCCTTATTTATTATTTACTTTAAAACGTTTTTAACTCGTCCTCGGCAAAAGTTTTCGACGGGATGCCGCGCACATTAATCATCATATTTAACCCATCCTACGTTCCTATGGAGTTTCAGATACATCCGGCGAGCTTTTAAAATAAAATTTTCCAATTTTCATTTCGCTAATTACACAAGCGCAGCGTAAGATACTCGTCGTTTAGGCAATTAGTTGCGATGAATTATAACCTTTAAAGCTCTTTCTTTTCAAAGTTGAATAAATATGGACTGGAACTGCGTTTGTTCTTGGGATATTGTGAGTTTTCCTTCCGAAAGTACCCATATATTAAAGGTTAATGTATTTTTGTGTCACCATGAACTTTTTATTTCTCATTTTTATTCTCCACGCTTTGCTTTTTAAATGTTTTCAAAACTTCTTGCATTGCCAAGGCTTCCTGCACGGACACCCAGTCATGTATCATTTTTTATTTTAAAACTGGCTCAAAGTTTCATATATTACATACGGCGAAATAAATTGCAGTAAGAATATATTTCATATTTATGATATATTTTGCAGCAGTAAAGTGAGATTTTATTCTATACTATTCGCATAAAATCACAGTAGACAAGCAATTTTTAAAATTAGAAAGGAATAAAACGGAATATGTAGCGAATGCCAAGACGACACATTCAAATTTCCAAATATATGTATATAGAAACATATAGACAATCACTCAGACTCAGACTGCAGGCAGTCAGTGCCTACGATATCTACGGCCGGGACAACAACTGGTATAGTTAACGCTGAAAATGTATTAACGCCGAATATATAAATAGTTGCTGTCGGAAGTGAAGACGATGTTAAAAATTTGAATGTTCATTATATTTCTTTGTGATATGTTTTTTTCTTTTTATTTGTTATGTTGTTATTATAACATCTGTAATTGGTTTTTTTTAAACTGTAAATGCCTAAACTAAATAAATATTCAATGTTTGCGAATCAAGACCTATATAGATTAATTCATTTTTAGTGACTACGCATTTATAAATACGGTATTTAGTGAACTTTTAACTCTATCGTCTATGTCTCTTCTTCAGCTATATTCATAACTGAAATTAAACGTATCTGATGGACACTGAAGAATATATTTAGCGAAATTAGTAACGTTTAGAACCTGATGAACTATTTTCATGGGATTCTCAGGTCACGTAACAATTGAAGTCTGCAAAGACCTCAAAATACTGTACAATTGAACCCTATATATTGAATAGTAACAACTGGAAACACGTGGTAGGAGAAGCACCGTCTGAAGATAAATATGATAGCGAAGTGGGAATATTTTTAATAAAGTAGGGGGTATACCGCATAGCAATCTGATGGAGGTGAGGTATTAGTCGTATTTTAAGCCCGTGGCAGGAGGCCACGTCTACTAATAGTGAGGTGATAGAATATTCTGGAAACACGTTTGTCTATTAATTCTGGTTAATACTTAGTAACCAATCCTTGCCCAATGTAACAGAATGGATACTTTCCTACAAGTGAACACCGCGCATGACGCCACATTTCGTTGTAGGAAAGTAACTAGATAATACTACGGTACTAGGGCTAAAAAATCCATATTATTTAATACTTCTAGTTTATATCTTTCTTTATTGACAATATATAAACGCAACCATAAAATAAATATATAAATTATATTAGTGCTATCAGAAAGTACTAAATATAAGTTTTCATAAAAAAACCTAGTGTAACAGGTGAACGGATGTATTGACAATGGCATCACCATTGTTGTGTGAGGTAACAGGGATGTTAAAGGTTGCCGGCAACCTCGAGTATGTACACGAAATAGATCACAACAGCATTATCGCATACAGGCGATCTTTAAATAATCGTGTGTGTTGGAGAGAAAGGGCCGAATCGCACGCCAGCCATTACTCATTTGTACCGGAACGGCTGGACCGTGTCGACACACGCAAAACGTCAGAGCGGCTGCGATTTATTCGGCACAACAATAGCGTTTGTCAATAGCAAATCCTATGGCAGGAGGAGCCGAATGATATGTGGTGAAGGCGCGTGACCGCTCGTCATTGATATTATATCTTGCACCCCTCCCTCCTGTTGCTGACGCTGCTGCGTTCCTTCGACTTCCGCCTGGCGTAGAACCCTCTATCTGTATAAATTATCGCGGGCTATCTTTATGTTCGGTTTAGATTTATCGACTTGCCAATACATTAATCGGCTAACACATTAATTCAAATCTAATTATAATTTTGATTATATTCTTTGTAACAGGATCAATACAATTTAGTCTTAAATGCTCGATCAAGAATAGCAAAGGCATATACCAACTCTTAATAAGATTAAATTATAGATAATTATGGAAAATTATATTTTTTAAATATGTCTGCTATGCATCTGTACTGTCGGCATATATAAATAGTATTGCACTCATCTCGCGTGTATCACTGAATAATTTCAATAACTAATATAAATTACTGTGTAACGTGGCCCAATTTAACCTTACTTTCGCCTTACATATATACTATAAAAGTTGATTGAAATATTTCGAACGTTTTACGCCAATTTTTCTTACAAATTATCATGGTAAGAACGATAAGTTATGTTTGGTTAAGCTGCGGCATATATTCAAACTGGGAACTCTCCAGTTATTCTATTTTACTATCACGTCATTCGGCGTTTTCAGTTGTAATCAGAATAGCAAACATCAATTGTTTTAATTATTTTAGTTACAGTTGAATATTGTATTGATTTCTTATTAATTTAGGTGGAAAAGAAAAGTGTACTCTTACAGTTGTAACACCAAATTTTGTTAGTCCTTTCTCGTGATACTAAAGCTACCGGTTGCAATTATTTTAAAATATTAACATCGTACTGAAAAGGGTGAGATGCCCATTGACTGACGGGTGATAAATAAGTAATACCTTAGTATCAAAAAAGATAAAAACCTTATTTAAAAAATTAAAACAAATACTAAATAAAAACAGTAGAACTTACCCTCGTAGAGTTCTACTGTTTTTGTATATAACCACTCGAGATTTTGTGTGAATTCATCCTCACTAGCTGAGCTACACTGACGAGATCTAATAAGATCGAAATCTAGATATGTAGATTGCTAAGAGGTGGGTTCACACTTATATATGTTAAATACTAAATATATAATGCCACCAATTTTCATGAGAGTTTGAAATCTGTATATATATTTGCAAATGTGTATTCTGTGGAATAAAAGTCTCGACCGCTCGTCTCAGTGCGTGGCAACTATTTATTTACTATTCATTTTAAAATACGCCTAAGAAGTTTTTCTATGGAAACGGTCTCGTAATAGTGGCGTTTTGTGAAGACACTAGTAACATATATAAGTATATCTTAATAAAGACTGACTACACCGTAAATCATTCCAGTTTATCGTTTTTAACAATATATTAAAGAAACCGCTGTCTAGTAACCTATTGTTATCGAAGATCGGCGTCGAAGAGGTACTGAAGGAAGCTGCAGTTCGTTTCCGGGCTTACCTCTTCGTAACAGGCACGGGGAGGGTTATAAACCGTCAGTTCGCCTTACGGCGAAGGTAGAATGTGCTCGAAACGGTTCTCGTGGTTGAGGTGAGTTTGCATATTTATTAGTAAATGGTTCTTCATCTGGAACAAGAAATTGATTTTAAACCAATGCGGCCTGTCAGATATTCAAGGCCGTGGGCTAGAAACGCCTACATTACATCTTAAACCTTAATCGCAGAAGAAATGTCAATGACAATATATTATATTTAACTAACCAACAACCCGTATGGGGTTTTGCTAGTCGCCCGATGGGTGCCTTACCGGGTGGAAGGGTACAGAGGAAATTCAACTTATTTATTTTGGAAATTATGTGGACAAATTGTCAAAAAGATGTGCTGGGGTCGGTTGTAATAATTTCTTCGAAGTCGGTTGAAACGTTTTATCCCATTTATTTCAAAACTGTTAAGTATTGTGGTGACTTCTACCGCTGTCACCAAATAATGTGGTGGATTGATGGAAGGACCACCAATGTCACCAAATAATGTTGTAACCTCCACCGCAGGCAATATATAGTGGTAACCTCGATGGTTGTTAAAACCTCTGGCGGGCAAACCAGGGTTGGAAATAAAGCAACTCGTATAAATATGAAATATTTATTTAATTACTAAGTATCTCCTCCTAGGCGTATTTACAGGCCTGTGTTTCTGCGCTGACTGTAACTGTCTTCGAACTCTAACTCTGTCTTCTAAATCTGACTTGTCTTTCTACTAACTCGGTCATCTAACTCTGTCGTTCTCTTCTCTCAACTAACTGACTTTTCTCTAACTAACTGACTGACTGAACCGTGGCGCAACACCTTTATAAAACATCTCCTACCTCCATTATTTGAGTTGAAATGTTAATTGTTTGGCCGGTCAAGGGCTCGATACTTTCTTAAGCTAATTACTAATCCTAATGGTTTTATTTATACATATTTAGTACTGTTAATTATGTTAGTACCTACTTATTTTTAACCTTACTCCTACAATTAGTTTTGTTAATGCTTTTGGGAGATTTCTTGCTTTCTCAAAATACTTTAAATGTTTCCGCGACTAATGTGAATTGAACTTTTGCTTTTACTTTTACTGTTTATAATGAAATAATATATTAAATACGAATATATGAAATATAGTAATGTTGAGAATACAACAGTATTTGATGAGATTTATTATGGGCTACCTCCAAAAGAAGTGAGACAATTAAGTAATTACGAGCTAGCTACAAAATATAATTTAAAACAACCAACAAGTTCACAGGTGAAAAATGGAATGGCCGGAGAGGATTGGCTTAGTGCATTTATGAAACAGAGTCCATAAATTTCTGTAAGAGCTGCTCAAGCCAAAAGTTTATCAAGAGCGACTAGTTTTAATAGGAGAAATGTTTCTTACAATAATTTACGAAAAGTTATGGACCGGGATCATTTCGAGCCGCAAGATATTTATAATATTGCTGAATCAAGCATAACTACTGCCCAGAAACCTAACAGAGTGGTGGCTAAACGTGGTACTCGTCAGGTTGGACATCAGTGGAAACGAGGTACACTCGTCACAGCAGCTTTCGCTGTAAATGCATTGGGGAATGCTTTACCTCCATTGTTTGTATTCCCTCGCGTTCGGTTTCAGGATCACTTCATAAGAGATGGACCATTAGGCGCAGTGGGAACAAAAAATTTATATTTTTAAATTTATACTATTTTTAAAACATTTTCAAAAACACAACTCTTGAACTGCTCATAAAGTATTACTTGTCTTAGACAATCATTCATCTCACATTCACATTAATGCTTTGAATTTTTGTAAAGAAAATGGAATCATCTGTCTGTCATTTCCGCCACACTGCTCACACAACCACTTGATCGATCGATATTTGGGCCATTTAAAAAAGCTATTAATTCATAGTGTGATGCTTGGATACGAAATCACCCTGGAAAAAACATGAGTATTTATGATATACCTGGTATTACAGCCACTTCTATGCCATTAGCTCTCACTTCGAACAATATTTAGGCTGGTTTTAAGAAAACTGGTATTTACCCATTTAATCTGAACATATTTACGGATCTTAATTTTCGCCATCTTATGTAACCGACCGGCCAAATCCGAATGAAAATAATCCAGAAGATGAAAATCCTTTAAAATTTATAAGTCCTTCCATATTAAATGATCAGACAAACCTGAGTGATGCAAGCTTTGAAATAAATCAGGTATGTTCTATTGACACTGAAAAACTGATCTAAATCCAACTCTGGAAACAGTGTTCTCTAGTTCCTGAAATAATGTGTTCAAAACAAGATAATGTAAGTGATCCAGTAGATCATAAAATAATTCATACAAATCCAACAGATTCGCCAAAACCATCTACGAGCACTGAACTCTTTTCACCTGAAACAGTAAACCCTAGGTAGTGCTTTGGGATAAGGACTGAAGGCAAACAGGGGAAGGAAAAGGAAGAAAAAACACTATTTATACAGATACGCCAGAAAAAGAGAAGAAAGTGAGGAAAGAAAAAAGAAGGCAAGAGGAGTTCAATTCAATTTAAACAAAAAAAAACGTAGTCCAAAGATATTGAAAACATTATAACAGATAAAAAGAAGAAAATGACCAACATGGGAAAAGTGTCTTCAAATGATTATGAGGATTATTATTGCTTGGTCTGTACTGAATCTATGGCTTTAGCAGGCCCGGAGACGATTGGGTACAATGGACTGGGCGTGGAATATGGGCCCATGAGGCTTGTGATTCGTATTACTTATGCCACAATTGTGAATATGATTAGTGTGATATTTTTGTATCCATTCTATTTTATTTATTTTGTAGTAAAGAAGTTTTTATCATTATTTTGTAATTTTTATCTCAATAAATAACTATATACAACATTATTTTGATTATTTTGTTAGTGTTTCAACCGACCCCGATCACCGTTACAACCGCCCCGGGTATGGGGTCGATAGAAACATTTTCTCTTATTTTGTAATATTCCATAGTTTTTCGCAATGCAGATAATGCTATTATAACCTTATACCTTTGTATAAGGCTATCAGCCGTGAGGCTTTTCCGGCGGACAAGGGAGAAGCTCAGAGGAGTTTAATCACAAGGTATTTACCTTAATCTCTAAAAAACTGTGAAAGGTGAAATTCCCGCTGGGGATCGAACTCAGGCTCCCCACCCAATGCTCCGTACGAAACGGACGACACTTCTAACAACTCGGCTGGATTTATAAAAAAATATTAGGATAATTATATTTGTAGTCTCTCACTCCAAGTGAATATTTGTCGATTGTTAACTTGTTAATTCAGAATACATATTCAGAAACTGACAAATTATATGTTTAAATCTGACAACTATTTTTGAAAAGGGGATCTAAAATAACCTATGGACTGGTTGTCACCTCCCGCGCATGTTCTTATGTAATCCGACAAAACTTGGTTCAATTAGTGTCCGGTAATAGAGTTAGTAAACTAGAAATATGCAAGTATGAAATCATCAGAGAAATACTTAATTCATCGAATTCCAACAAAGAAAAATTGAAAATCCGTTATATTTTCATATATTTCGTAATATGAAAATTAGTATTATATTATACCATATGATGCAGCGCCGTCGAGTGATTAGATTTTTATATTCACTTTCAAATCAGTTGATTTTGTTTTCGTATAATCTTACTTTCGTGAATAGTATGAAAATATTTAATTTTAACATCAAATGTTCAAAATGTTGATTATCGGACGAATACGGATTCTTAACAGGAACAATGAAATATATGCGTAACTTACTTGTAATAATTTAAACATTAAATACGTAAACTCGCGAACCATATTATGAAATGTAGATTAGGATGGTTCTAATCTATAAAGTCTGGAGTATTAAAAAGTTCGTGACATTAGGAATTTATTGTTGTAAATCGTGAATCCCTTAAAATGGTGTTTTGGCAGTCTTTAAAGGACGCGGACTACTCCTTCAAAGTAGCATTTTATGGACTACAAACCGTTTTTTAGAAATTAACCTAAAAAATCATTTTAAGAATAACTAGCTAACTCTGTATTTTATACCACACAATAAAATGTGACCGAATTAAAGAAACTAACTTATCATAAAAAGTAATAACATTAACGAAACAAATTTAAAATAATTTCTACAGCACGTAGATGAGGGATTATTCGATCATATGATATGTGCCGGTTTATAAATTGTGATGAAAAACTGCAGTGTAGTTCGATATATTAATAACAGGTATGCAATCACTATACAATCTATCATTAATTTGTTTCTGTTGTAGGTGTAATTTGTTTCAGTAACCGTGACTGTTCCTTCCTGCGATAATTCTATACGATCGCGAAAGTGCCAATTAGAATAAATTACGGGGGGCCGGCTTCCCTCAAACCGTTACTGTTTATCGTGCGTATTTTTATGCGCCCGTGCGTTAATTATGCCGCTTCGGGGTTAGGGGATTATATAACTCGAGTTAAACGGAGTATCATCATCTCCCGCAGAGTGATATCTCGTCATGATTCACTCTTATCAGGCCGTGCGGGTTCGTTCTGTTAAGAGTGTTATCGTGCACGCGTCTGGTGGCACGCACTCTAATTGATTCCTCGATACGGAATCCCTGAAATCCGAGCAAAGTTTCTAACCGCGTGCACAGCGGAGAAACTATCACGATGATTACATCACGCGATAACTGCCGGAGAATAATTACAATCTTGCATTTTTCGGTTGGTTTTTCAAATGGTGGTGATGAAAACATTCTGCGGAACTCGCTCACGTTTTTATTTATCGCACGGAATCTTATTAATATGAATTGAGATAGTGTTCGCAAAGAGGGTTTTGTTGAAGGGAGTATTTTAAGGAGGATGCTCAGGCTGAGCCCCGAGATGCCTTATTTTGCTCGAGTTTTCCTTCTTTTTATTTCTTTTACCCATTCTCATATGGGCATGTGTGTGTGAAGAAGCCGGTGTCAACACGAGACTTTGCGAGGAGCTCAAGCCGGAAACGTATGCCATGCAAAATAGCCGAGATAGCGTAAAGAGGGATTTAGTTCAATTTCAGCCATTTGAATTCGCTGCAAACGATAGATGATATTTTAACGTTATTAAATTTATCGTTAAGCGCGAATAAATTGAAAAATTCTTCTAGTTTAAAGCATGGATTTTAAATAATGTACTAGCAATTCTGATATTAAAAATTAAATTCGCAACTAATAAATAGTAATCACAAATTTTTTATATGCTCTGTCAGTTTAAGACACTACGACGCTACAGGATATCAACATAAGAAGCATACGACAAAACAACATACAATTTCTCCAACGCTTTTCCGCACGATATGACATTTATTGAAAACATATCACTCTTGCCAATTATAAAAATGACTAATAAATATCTTATTTCTTGTAACGAAGGAGAGGATCTACTGTAGTAGGACAATTTGTAACAGGCTATCGACATTCGGGTGCTACCGACTATCCACGATCTACAGTATTTTCAAAATAAGAAGGATAGTTTTCAACACCTTCTCCCCAGATGCAAAGCACGGTTAGTTATGAATTTAGTGTTACCGTTTCGGCGAACATCCGCTTACCTCTACTCCACGCTCAGTAGGGTAGGAAAATCCCGGGATGCGTGCGCCTCTTCAGCGGATGCTAAGAGTAGGGGCCTGCTCGCCCCCTACAAATAACGTGCACGCAACCCAAAACGGCAGTCAGTTCTCCCTGATCAAGACTCAGAGGACTGATTCGTATTACCCGACTATCGCCTTGAAACCGAGTTTAACTTTTTACCTTTGGTAAATCGATCCTCCCTCACCAAGACTCAGAGGATCGATTTATTCCCTTGCAGCTATCAGCTTACACTGATAATTGTGCCCCATCTCCCTCTTGTGACGGTTCTCCCTCACCACGACTCAGAGAACCGTATCAAGAACATCCTCGACGCCAAGTGTTGATCCTATCTTCCCCGTAAGGCGGCCTGACGGTTTTACAACCCTCCCCGTGCCTGTCTTATGAAACGCTGACCCCGCCGACGCCGAGCATCGATAACATTAGGATTCGGTTACATCTTTTCTAGAATATTTAGCTATGTTAAATGTATACTTAACCGGATGTTCCTACCTATGCAAGTAAGACTCCCAGACCATCGATCGTCAAAGTTCTCCAACTCTTTTTCCAAATGAATGAAAAAACATTCAAGCGATGTGTCGCTTGGTTGTTGCAGTCATGCGGGGCCGGCTCTAGCGGGCGTGCCAGGTGTTGCGCCGCACAGAGACGGCCAGAGTTAGGGGCAGACAAATTCAGCCCGGGGCATGAGCTATCGAAAGATTTCTAAACATAAAATCTGAATTCGCCTTAGTTATAAAAGATCCTTCTCATTATTTTCACAGATTATCGTTTATAAATTATTTATTCATTTGATCATATATGTCCCTACTCTAATATGCTATATAATGGTAATTATAAATGTACATTACAGCGGGTGGGCAGCTAATTTATGTTTGCACCGGGGCAACCGACTACCTAGGACCGGCCCGGAAGCCATACATACGTACGTACACATGATGCCAAGACAGAGGAGACAGGAATTTACGTATTAAGATATTTTGCGTTTTCAATAAAATTTGATCAAAAGATCGCTGAAGTAGGAAAAAGACCCGTTCTGTGTTCATTTATTATAGCTAATTAGCTACATATTATATAAAAGATGCACTTGAATCATAAATTCCTTCATAACAGGGTGCTGCTTCTGCGGAGAAGTTGTTGATTTTTAGGTTATTCTGTTAAAATACTGTAGGTTACGTACATTATTACTCATCATTGCTTTATTTGTGTGAGTGACGGGTCGCGATATATAATGGTGTAGTTGTGTTGAACATATTTTCTATTGTTGCGTTGTATACGTATGTGCTGATGTTGGATGGCGTTGTAGAGATCCGGTCTTATAGAACGTATAGAATATCATCATACAATCTTTTCAGTGTGGAATATGTTATGACGTTACCATATTTGATTTCAAAATATTACAGATTATGTAATTACAAAGCAAACCCGAACACCCTATTACGCCATTACTGATTACCCTGCACAAACTACATTATTTAACATTTTTAATCTTCACTGCTCTATTTTACAGAATATACATTATACAGTTTATATAGTTTTAAATTCTATTTATTATCATTGCCCCACTAAGTGAATATGATCTACTTTTAGGCCAAGTGCAGGGGATGGCATACTTTTGAGGTAAATGTATGCTTCTTCAGAAAAAACAATCCTTCAAGACGTCTTAATTCACGTTCAATTTACTGTTACTGAAGAACCACACACATGCATCCATAAGCTACAGTTTGCTGATGTATGTTCTATAGTCTATAAATTAAAATCATCAACAACAAAAAAAACTGCGTTGTTGGCTATATGCTATTTAATGCTAATATGAATTTTACATAAAATACGTTTTTGTATGTTATAGTTGCATATTTATAAAATAAATATAAAAATCCTTAGATGGATGTTATTCAAATTTCACTAACTAGACTCAGTTAGTGAAATTTGATAATGAGATTAAAGTAGTAATCAAACATCATCTGTCGTTATAGTTAGTTTTCGTGCTAAAACAGCCAGTCAGTATTTAATAAAAATAGGATTTTGTCTATTAAGCAGAAATTTGTAAATATGTCAAGAATCACTCTATGTATATATGTAAAATGGGACTCACGCATGCTTTGTAAATTCTTGATTCGATTGCTGTTGTTATTGGTCCTGATATTATGGAAGTTAGTGTTAGTTTGATTTGTAACTCTGACTTTTAGGTCTCCGTATGCCTAGATATTGAAATTCCGAGACTTGATCGACAATGGTATTGTTCAATTATCTTAAACCTGGTTGGGTTTTGCAAGGACCAAGTTTTAGCTTTTGATGTGGCTATCATCATGTTTATTGTTTCCTATTCCTTTGTAAAGGTGTTGAGTAGCTATTGAAGGCTGTCTTCTGAGTTCGCAATTAACACGGCGTCGTCTGCGTAACACACTGATTTAACTAGTGTGTGCTCCAGTCTGCAGCCATGTTGTATTAGGTTGAAAGCTTATCTATTAGGAGGTTAAACAGCAGCGGGCTTAAACTAATGAGTGTCCGAATGCCGGACTCTTTAGAACGCCTTCTCCAGGCCAACAAAACACTAGGGTTTGTTAAATGTCAGCGTTTTATCTGAGATTTGTCGTATCACGTATCACAAAGAGAGACTACAATACGAGATAAGGAAGATAGCGAAGAAGGAAAGACAGGACGGAAAAAGAGTGAAAATAGGATACAAAGAGATGTGCATAAATGATAAATGGTACAATTGGAACGAAGAACAAGAAAAATTCGTACCGAGTACAAAAAACTAAGAAAAGAGGGAAGTAAGACAGAACTAGGCCATGTAAATAAAATAAATGTAATAAAATGTAAAACAAAAAATGTAAACAAATCAATCCATACACAGACAGAAACTAGAAAAAACGAAAGAGACACAATAGGTAAAAAAATTACAAAAAGAGAAAGACAAAATATGGAGAATAGCAACCTGGAACATAAGGAGTATATACGGAAAAGAGGAAGAACTGGAAAAAGAGTTCGAAAGAATGGAAATAGACATATTAGCAATAACGGAGACAAAAAGAAAAGGGAAAGGAATATACACAACCAATAACATACATAAAATAATATATAGCGGAGTAGACGAGGATAAAAGGGCAGCCGAAGGTGTAGGGTTCATTATACACAGAGACATCGAACACCAAATAGAAACATGGCAAGAAATATCACCAAGGATACTAACCGTAACACTAAAAGAAACTAACAGAACCAGAATAATAATGATATTATACGGGCCAAATGAAGATGATGCAGTGATCAATAAAGAAGCATTTTGGGAGCAACTCAGCGAAACAACCGAAACAGTCAAAGGAGAAGTTTTCGTTGCGGGTGATTTCAACAGCAGAATTGGCAAGGAAGTAAAAGATAACGACTTGACGAGAGGAAGATATGGCGAAGACGTACTAAACGAAAATGGGAAGAAAATGCTAGATTACTGTAGAATGAACAACCTAGTAATAACGAACACGCTATTAAAACACAAGGACATACACAATATACAAGGGAAATGGTAAGCAGGAACGAGAAATCTATAATAGATTACGTTTTAATAGAACAAGGAAAAAGGAGCAAAATAATAGATACAAGGGTAAAGAGAAGCTACGAAATTGGAAGTCACCACTATCTAGTGGTGACGACAATTAAGGAAGACTACCAAGACATTAACAGAAGGATACAGCGACCAAATATAACAATAAACTACAACAAGATAAGATAATACAAACTTAGAGAAAAAGAAACAGCAATACAATATATGGAGAAAATAGAGATGAAGATAGAAGCGACCAACGATAGAAAAGAAGTAGAAGAAATGTGGAATAACCTAAAGAAAATTATACGTGAGACAGCAAAAGAGACATGTGGTACGAAGAAAAGCACACACAAGAAACAACAGACAGCCTGGTGGTCGAAGGACATACGAGAGAAAACAAAACAAAAGAAAAAGGCACGGCAAAGATACCTAAACGACAATAATAGCGAAAACTACAAAAAATACTGAGACAAGAGAAACATATTAAAAGACGAGGTTAGAATAGCAAAAACCAGGGAATGGGAAATGTTCGGGGAGACAATCGAAAAAAACGCAAGGGAAAACGAAAAGGTACTTTATAAAACCCTAAAAGATAACAGGAAAGAAAAAGGACAAGAAATGAAATACATAAAAGACAAACAAGGAAGAATGCTGAAGGAAAACGAAGAAATATTAGAAAGATGGAAAGCATATTTTGAAGAATAACTAACCTCAAATAACGACAAAGAACAAAAGACAAGAATTAGAGACAATAACAACACATAAACAGATACAGAGAGTACCAAGCAATAAGAACTACAAGAAATAATAAGTGAATTAAAAATAGGAAAAGCACCAGGACAAGGCCAGATTACAGCGGAAATGATCAAACACCTGCGCCCGGTAGGTAAAGAAAAACTACGGAACTTCTGAACAACATATGGAGCACTA
This sequence comes from Lordithon lunulatus, assembly GCA_963942505.1. Lineage (NCBI taxonomy): Eukaryota > Metazoa > Arthropoda > Insecta > Coleoptera > Staphylinidae > Lordithon > Lordithon lunulatus. Next base: position 22,320,588 of record OZ012666.1, read on the forward strand.
ATATCATACCAAAAAAACTGGCAAACAGCACTAATCATACCGATACACAAGAATAAGACGATAAGACGAAATGCCCAAATTATAAACGCAGAACACTAATAAGTATAGGGATGAAAATATTAGAAAAGACAATAAACAAGAGAATAATAGCAAGAATAGAACAGACACTAGAAGAATCGCAAAGCGGGTTTAGGAAAGAAAGATCCATACAGGACATCTTCACAATAAAACAAATCACAGAAAAAAGAAATACAAATAATAAAAACACATATTTAGAATTCATACACCTAGAAAAAGCATTCGACATGATCCCAAGAAATAAATTATGAAAAATCCTGGAAAAGAGAGGTGTAGAAAGAAAAAACAGTCGTATTAATACAAAACACATATAACAACAACACCCATGCAATAATACACAAGGGACAAACATCACGAACATTTAAGAAACCACTGGACTATGACAAGGAGCTGGGATCAGTCCTACGTTATTTATCATATAGATGGATGAAGTAATGAAGAGCATGAAACCAGAAATCATAAAAGCAAATATAGGTTACAAAAACATGCAAGTGGTAAAAATATCGGAAGGAGCTTTCGCTGCTGATGTCGTAGTGATAGCAGAAAATGAAGCTAATCTACAGCACAACCTGAGTGTATGGAATAGGCATCTAAAAAAGTATAATATGAAAATGAATTATAACAAAACAAACGTGATGATAATGGGAAACCGGAAAAAACAAATAATTATAAAGATAGAAAAACACTGGAGATGAACTGGCGAAGAACAGAAAAGAATGGAAAAATTAATTTATATATATATATATATATATATATATATATATATATATATATATATATATATATATATATATAATAACTATTCGAAGAGTATCACGCCTAATTACGTTTTCTCAGAATAACAACTGTTATATTTCTAAATGTGTATCACATAGCTCGTAGTTCAACCTATATGTACATCCTATACCTATAATATTTTATATAAATAATTAATGCAATTCGATTGCATAAATTATGTTAATATTCGATGGTATATCTATTGGAAAACCATATTTACACATTATTTATCTAATGAGCAAAGCAATAAAGACTATGAGCAATTGACATCTAGTTCGGTAAACAACACGTAATTAAACTGTTCAATACAATTTGGGGATAATTTATAGTAATCGTGTTTGGATGTAATGTTCAGTTTTACTATTGATATAACGGCTATGCCTGCAGTATCGATCATAATACCAATTTGCTATAATCTAACAACTACTAATACGAACACGCTCATTGTATATTTATGTTTAAATATTTTATATTTGTATAGGATTTAATTCCAATGAATAAAAATTAATTTCGATGGATAAAATAAAATGCATTATATTACAGATTCAATTTAACCCATTTGAATTAATTAATTAATTCAAATGAAATAGGACCGAAATAAATGATCAATAAAATGTAATTCGGACTAAATCTCTGTTGTACAAACATGAACCATATTATTATGATCACAACACGTGAAAATAATACAATACATAAAATTGATTCTAATTCAATTTGATAAGAGGCAGGGTTTAATTACTAATTAATGTATTAAAAGATAAATAAAAAACATTTTTCAATTTGAATGTGGTCAAACTTAAGTTACACCGTGTTTATTGTGTTGTGTTTTAGATGGGCACCCAATAGTCTTAATTTTGTTCCCCTTTCCTCCTCTAAATACAATATTTTCAGAGCAGTTTATTATTATTATAATTTATGGTGAGTATAGCCCTAGGTTGTGTGCACTGCGGCCCCTTGAAGACCTATTGTGCTCATACAGCATCCATTATATGCTAGCCGGCTCAACTATTTGTGGAAAAGTTTCGCGACTAGCAGTGGATTCGAACCACCGACGTTCCGTATACAATAGCTTCAGTCCGTCGCCTTAAACCACTACGCCACGGACCGCCTTTTCAGGGCTGTTAAATCCGAAATCTCAGGACCCATGACCGCGCCTAAGATGGACTTTGTTTTCATTAATCTAAATTATGTGGCATGCTAACTAAAGTGCTTTTCATAATTTTAAGCCGTCTGTCTTATTTAAGTAGTGATCGTCCTACATTTTTCACACCAAAAATTCACACACATCCCAGTCTTCACCCAACTTTTAACAACACCTAACAGCATTAGTTTTTGTCCTCAGTTATTGAGGTGGTGGCAGCGACGCTTCCATTTCCTTCCGACGTCGTTCCAAGATGTAAAAAGTTCAGTGGTGGTTCCCCTCAACACTGGCGGCGTCGACTTGGCAACTGTACCTCAGCATTGGCTTCATCGGCAGGAATTTTCCACATGTCCACATCATTTTTGTGCCAGCCATGGTTTTCTTTCCATCGTTACACATCAAACCAATAAATAAATAAAATTTAAAAGTATATTCCAGAGAGGAAGTATTTTATATAACTGAGTAATAGTATTTAAATATAGTATAGATCGTGATCGACCGGTCGATCGCGAATTCAATTTTGGTCGATCGCTTGCAATGTTTTAACTTTAAACCGATTAGACTATAGAGCACTAATGATAACAAGTCGCGGCGAATTTTTAATATAATAAGTAGATCTTATGTACACAAAAGTTGGTATATACTAAATAGTATATTTAAATATATACGAATTAATTTCACTTTCCAAACATTCACGACCTCAACACAACATCAAAAGGTCGGCATCTGCCCTAATGTTACAGACCAGTGAATTCTATTTGCAGAAAAGGGATGTGGGTCTGGACTGTGGTTTGTTGATGACTGTTTCCAAACTTAACGTATACCGGAACTTTTTTCTGACTTCCAGAAACTTTTTGTTTTAACTAGTATAAAAGATTTTATTAAACAACGGGGACAGAAATGTAGGTTCGAAATTAAAACAATTTCTATATTTCCATTATTTTTATTTTGTAATCAATATATAAACTATCGCAAATGTTACATAAAGGCTATTTTGCATGTTGGGTGCAATTCAATTATAAATTGTCAGAAGCAGAACTAGAACTTTGATTTTCGCTAATTTATATACTGAACTTTCAATATGGATAAATGTTTGACGAGAACTCGCACGCAATTTGTTTACTACGCGGTTTACCAATCAAAACTTGTTTGAAGAGTTTAACTCAATGGATTTAACGTAGTGGTGTTTAATTAATGAAACGAAGAGAGTGCGCGGTGTGTGAAGCGGTTAGAAATTCGACCGAATATATAGATTCGCGGCAAATCAAATAACCAAGCATAAAACAACAAAACAGGGAGTGGGATTCGTGAGGATAATCATATTATTCGCGAGCACGCAGCGACTCCGCGGGGTTGCCTCTATTGATTGACGATTGTTCGTCTGCTCGTTAAGGCCAATTCCCTAGTGCCGCTATCTTCGCACAGGTTGCCCCAGGCACTGTTATCTCCAATACAAAAGTTCAGGCGCGATTAAAGTGGGGGGACTAGTTCGCCACACACTCACATTGGAGCTGCTGTAGCATTTCCCCTACCGTCGAATCCCCCTTGCCTATAAACGTAATGACATTTGGCAGATTCGTTCAGTCGTGTTTGTTTACATTCCGAGTTTTGTTGAAGCAGTATTTTTGAATTCGTGTTTAGTTTGTTGTGTGTCACTAACTAAAAATGGTTGTAACCTGCTGTGTTCCTAGTTGCAATAACAAGGGCAATGAAATAAGTTTACATAGATTCCCAATTTATGAGGAAGATGTAAGTATAAGCATTAATTTTTAATAACCTTAAAATAACAGTAGTAGTAGTTACTGCATTTGTTACAATTTGTAACTAGCTATTGACCTTCTGCCGTGTGTATGTATATGTGAGTGTTTGATTAAAATAACAATAATTTATTCTTATAGGTTTATAATATTTGGTTGAATCGTATCCAGAACCAAAAGTTATGTACAATGGATCCCCTAAAAGTATACCAATCTTACAAAGTTTGTGATGCACACTTTAGTAATTTTAGTAAGTTTGCAACAAATTCCAATAGGACAAATCTTATTTGTAGAAGTGTCCCAACTGTAAATTTGCCTGGATTTCACGATATTCCTACAAAGGAGAATTCTGTGTTGGCATTGAATTTAAAGAGACAAGGTAAAATATATTTAAATTGTTAATATAATTTAATAATTTGTGTAATAGTAATAAGTTTAAAAAATAAGCTTAAACTATTTTTTATGTAAATATACAAATATGGATAAATTGTATTTTATTTACCATAGTCTATTATATTTTAGGATCTCCACTAGAACGTGCAGAAAGACATAGAGATGAAGACTCTCAACAAGATTTTGTCTCAATTATTCCTGAAACTATTAATATGGATGATGATCACCCAGGGCCCTCATTCCAAGAAACTATTGGTGTATCAGGTAAATTTTATACATTATGTTACTTAAAAAATGACTGTTAATAGTATATTATTATTCATTATATGGGTGTTCAAAATGCAATTTTTTTATTTAGATATTAACCATGAAATATGTTTATTACATGATATTTTATTAATTCTTGTAACTATATAATAACTAAATATTCTAGATGGTGCACAAGCAGATGAGGTTTTAGAGATTCCTGGAACTCCTAAGCATAATTTGGGATTCCAAGAAAAAAGGATAACTAGACAAGGTAATTTAAATAAATTATGTATAAACTGTTGTGCATGCCATAAAACAAGTTTATAATCAGAATTGCTGAGAGCAATAAAAAATAATAATATTGCTCTTAAAGGAATTACCTAATTCAGGGAATTATATGTATATTAATACTAATACATTTTATTACTTTTTTGGCTACCATAAAACAAGTTTATGATCAATTGATCAATCTATGGTGATACTATATATTTTTTATTGCTGTTACTGGAAGGTTCAATGTAGGCAATTTAAATAAATATATATAATTTTATACCTACATTAATCTTTCTAATTGTACCATATTTAGAAATCCACTAAGGGTTTTTAGTATAGTTAATAAATATTATTTAATTTTCAGATGTTCGCAAGAGAATGAGTTTTTTGCGAAGTGTGAATGTATCACGAGCTCAAGAACTCACTCCAAAAGCTAGGAAGCTTTATTCAATAGCATGTTCATTGAAAAAAACTGCACAACAGCTGGATAAAGACAATGTTGGAAACAAGAACAGGTTAAAAATTGCTTTGGAGTTTGCAGAATCTGAGGAATTTTTAAAATTGAAAGTAAATAAGACAAGTTTCAACTTCATAATGTCACAACTCAAACTTCAAACCCAAAAAGAAAAGGGCAGAAGATTCACTGTGGATGACAAGATATTTGCACTGTCATTGATGAAGCATGGCGCAAAGGGCTACCGGATCCTTAGAAAAACTTTTGCTCTGCCTTCACGGAAGACTTTAAATTGTTTGCTCTCGAAAGTACCACTGCAAGAAGGCTTTAACGATGCAGTTTTTAAGACGTTGAAGAAGACTGTGGAAAAAATGGAGGAACAGGACAAACACTGCATACTCATGTTTGATGAAATGACAGTGGATCCATCACTCTCTTACAATAAAAAGGAGGATAAGATTGAGGGGTTTGAAGAAGTAGATGGGCATTGTAAGCCAGTATTTGCAGACCATGCCACTGTGTTTATGCTTAAAGGAGTGCAGAGACGTTGGAAGCAACCAATATGCTACTTTTTTACAGAGAGTGGCATGGACTCGATACAGTTGGCAGTAGCAATTAAAAAAATAATAGTAAAACTGCAAGAATGCGGCCTATATGTGTGTGTGACTGTATGCGATCAGCATGCAACCAACAGAGCTGGCATAAAAAGAGTCGTAGATGAAACAAATATTATATGCCTTAAGAAAAAGAAAGAAAATAAATATTTTGGCTTCACTGTGCAAGGGAAGGAAATAGTCCCTATTTACGATGCTCCACATTTACTGAAGGGGATAAGAAATAATTTAATGCAAAACAATGTATTATTTAAAGATGAGAATGGAGTGGAGCGAGAGGCCAAGTGGGACCACATAACATTCTTTCATGAATTAAATTGTGGTGGGCAGGAGTTTAGAATGTGCAGCAAACTGACTGATGCTCATGTCTGCAAAGACAAGTGTAAGAAAATGAAAGTCAGTTTTGCTGCACAGGTCTGTTCAGCATCAGTGTCTTCATGTATGGAGTCATTAGTAAGATTAGGTAAATATTAACTGAATGTAATATTTTATTAGACTATCATCTAATGAATTTACAATCATAAACTGTTTTCATAAGTATAGCATTATATATTTATTGTTTGTTTCAGAGTCGCCACATGTATTTGCCGAAATGTATGATACGGCCGTATTTTTAAAGTTTATGGACAAGCTCTTTGACAGTGTCAATGGTTCGTCACTTGGTCCGCTTGTGGATAAGCCCTTGAGGGGTGTGCTTAAGGATGGATCACCCCATCATACATTTTGGAATGAAGCAGTAAATGTTTTACGAACAATAAAATTTGTTTCGAACACCCGGGAATTTGTACCTCCTTCGGTTACAAATTGGATTCACACCATCCGTGGTTTCCAGTACATTTATAAAAAACTTCAACGGGTCGGAATTAAAAAGCTATGTTTACGTGATTTTAACCAAGACCCGTTGGAGAATTTATTTGGATGTATTAGAAGCCACGGTGTGAGAAACGTGAATCCCACATGCAAAGCATTTACTGCTTCCTTCAAAAGTATTTTAGTGAACAATTTCATGTCAGCACACTCTCCAGGGGCGAATTGTGAAGCGGATTCAACTGACGGAGCATTGAATACTCTCAGAGAGTTTGTAGTAACTGAGGAAAATGATACGGATTTTGAAGCACTTCCCCAAATAGAAGAAACAGAGGATGACTTCACATTTGATGAAAGTGATTGGATTGCTGACAATGTCCACTCCTATTTAGCAGGATATATTGCAAAGAGAATCTTTAAAAAGATTGGTGCATGTCAGCAATGCAAGAAAAATTTAATAGGTAATTATTCCACTCCCCTTATTAGCGCACGAGCGTATAGTCCCAAAGCGCTCACAAGACCAACCACTAAATTTTCAACCATATTTGGCAAAAGTTGTCAAGTTATGAAGTTTTTTTTACCAGTTTTTGCAACTGAACGTCATATAACTCAAAAGTTGATTGTAAAATTAAATAAATATGTATTTAATGAGGAATTATGTTGTGATCAACACAACATCAACAGTATTTTTGCGGAAATGTTCACGCAGTTTTATATATATACGTGGACCAAGAACGTTAACAAAATTTTGAAAGGAGTAGACAGCCGTTACTGTAACGATACCATTAAGGCAAAAGCTTTTGCCAAAGCTCAAAAACAAAAGAAAAAGAAAAATAGAATAAATGCCATGAAGAATTTAATGTAATTTAGTTGTACTATGTTATATTACTATATATTTTATGTTATTGTTTTATTTTTATAAAATTATTTGTTGGTATTGTTATATATTTTATGTTATTGTTTTATTTTTATAAAATTATTTGTTGGTATTGTTATATATTTTATGTTATTGCTTTATTTTTATAAAATTATTTGTTGGTATTGTTATATATTTTATGTTATTATTTTATTTTTATTAAATTATTTGTTGTTATTGCTTTATATTAATATAAGTAGGACATTATTTTAATATACATACATTGTTATTACAGTATTTTTTTAAAGAAAAATAGAATATATGCATAAATAAAAGTATATAACATACCCAGATCGGGGAGCGAAAGTCCCGTTGTGGGCGAAATTTTGCGAATCACCTTTCACAGTTTTTCAGAGGTTTTCTGTGAAGTTACGGTATAAAATACCGGATGATTACAATCCTCTGAGCTTCTATAAAGATAGTTTTATACACATAATTATGTTGTATTGTTATATTTTTTAATTTTTGTAACTTTGTTTGATATTGTTCTTTTTTTGTAAAATTATTTTTGTTATTGCTTTATAATTACTTATAAGTACATAATGCAAATTACCATATGCAGCAAGGTTCAATACATTTTTTCTTTCTCTAAATTATATATATATATATATATATATATATATATATATATATATTAATTACTAAGAAAATATAATTATGCTGCTATAATTAGCTATAGGGACAATTGATGAACATTGGTGGATATGGGAAAATTGTATGACTAATTATTGTAGTCTTAATTTAAAATAATATATTGTATGTTACTTTTTAAATTATTTGAACTATATGTATATGATAAATATATTTTGTAACATTTATACAAATATGATTTTTTTTATATAAATATCCTGGAATATATGCTATGCATTTAAATATCCCGCCGGGTCCGTATCGATCGATTACGCAGCGACGCTAGCGCTGGGCGACAGAATGGGTAAACGAAAAGTTCGTGTGGATAATAGATAGAGAGGGCTATCTATATATATATCTAACATTGTCTATGGGTTGCCCTCTTAACGCTCGTCTAACGTGTACGAACTTCATTTTGCAGCACGTCACACACATTCAGCCCTCAGCGAGCACATATAAACTAGCAAATACGTTGTGTGTGAGTGTGTTCGGCAGCAACAGGCCCCCCTTTCGGTCGTTTTCCCTCACCCCTTGTAAATAGCACGGAAAGCCAGCCAGGAAGCGGGAAGGTTCCCGACACAGTCTCGCTCGCACACACTGTTGCTCCCGCCAGTTCCCAGCACCTGTGTTTCCCACGGGAATCCCTACATTACTACATCCTTGACGCGTCTGATTGCCTCGGGACCTACAATTCCCTAGATAGGCCTTTTGTTTATGCAATCGAAATTGCCGTGCCGGATAATTGATGATGTTAGCTATTTTCAGCTTTGCACTGTTAAACTCGAACGTCAGTACAAATAGCATGTCCATATAATACAACCCTTCAATATTTAGCTAATATTTATTTTTAATTTTTTTTTTCACTGACAGCATAATAAGACCCCATAGCTATTATGAATATATTATTTGCATTTGGACCTTTATGCATATTTACCTACATGTACTTTATAATTAAATAATAAATTAATATTTGCACAAAGCTGTATTTTAACCGGTTAATTAAAATGCAGAATTTTTAATTTTTCATATTAACTTAGTAAAAATGTATTTACAGTTATGATTTATGTTATGTAAGTACTAGTCATATTCTTATACATATGTGCCTTTTACTCATATAAATTAAAGCACAACTCTTAATTAATAATAAAAAGTAAAAATTGCAAATACATATATGATACGAGGTGTGTTCAAATAGTCTTCTTCTTCTTAAAATTCCTCTCCTATCGGAGATTGGAAATCATCACTACTACCCGGACTTTATCAATCGCTTGTCTGAAGAGTTCTGCAGATGTGCAACCAAACCACTCCCTTAAGTTGCGCAGCCACGAGATTCTTCTTCTACCGACAGTTCTATTGCCTTTTATTTTGCCTTGAATAATGAGTTTAAGGATGTTATATCTACTTCCTCTCAGAACATGTCCCAGATATTCCAATTTTCTCTTTTTTATGGTGTTACACATTTCTTTGGTTTTATTCATTTGGCGTAGCACTTCCTCGTTAGAAACCTTGTCGACCCATGGTATTCTTAGCATCCTCCTATAGCACCACATTTCAAACGCTTCTATTTTCTTGATGTTATCTGTTTTGAGTGTCCAAGCCTCCATTCCATACAATAGAATGGAGAATATATAGCATCTTAACATTCTGGTTCTTAGTTCTAATTTTATGTCTCGGCTGCAGAGTATTTTCTTCATTTTTATGAAAGCGCTGCGAGCTACTTCAATTCGACATTTGATTTCTTTTGTGTTATCTGCTGTTTCAGTTACCCATGTGCCAAGATATTTATAGGAGTGCACCCATTCCACGTCGTCGTTATTAATCTGAATTGGTGGTCTATGATGGTTTGTGTTTTCGTTTTTCGAAGTTGCCATGATTTTAGTTTTCTTTAGATTCATATCTAGGCCATATCTCTTGCAGAAAGTGTTTGTTAACTCAACCAGATGTTGCAGGTCTTCTAGATTATCGGCTATAATAGCGGTATCGTCTGCGTATCTCAAGTTGTTAATTATTTCTCCGTTTATGACAATACCACCGATTTCTTCTGCTAACGCTTCTTCAAAGATGCCTTCGCTATAGACATTAAATAAGAGAGGCGACAGTGTGCAACCTTGTCTAACACCGCGACGTATCTCTATCTCCTCACTTAGATCTTCTCCTATTTTGACTCGCGCTGTTTGGTGCCAATAGAGATTAGATATTATTCTTATGTCTTTGCTGTCGATGTTTTTCTTCTTTAGTATCTCTAGGAGTTTTGAGTGTTGAACTCTATCAAATGCCTTTTGGAAGTCGATAAAGCAGATGTACATGTCCTGATTCATATCGAGGCATCTCTGTCTCAGTACGTCTTTAAAAAGATCTTTAAGGTGTGACTCATTAGGGCAATGATTCTATGGTCTGAGCACTCTCTGGCTTTATTTTTCTTTGGCAGTGTCACGAATGTTGAAGCTAGCCAGTCAGTAGGAATAATGCCCGTCTCATAAATGTTGTTAAAAAGTTTTAATAGGATATCTATGGCGTCTTCTCCGATAAGCTTTAGCAGGTCAGCAGGCACTTCGTCAGGTCCTGCCGCCTTTCCGGATTTGCAGTTTTTAATTGCATGTTCAAGTTCTTCTCTTATTATTTCTGGGCCAGTACATTCTGTGTCTGAGTTCGCCAATTCAGTCCGATTATCGTTAAAAAGTTCTTGTATATATTCGCTCCATCTTACTAGTTTGCCTATCGACTCTATTATCAAGTCTCCGTTTTTCTTTACCAATACATCGGGTTGACGTCTCTTAGCTGTCCCAGTCATTTCCTTTATCTTTTTATGCATGTTGAAAAAATCGTATTTGTTTTGATAGGCTTCAATCTCTCGACATTCATCATTAAGCCATTTTTCTTTAGCCTGCCTTATTTTATTTCTGATGTTCTTGTTTATGGTCTTGTAGGTTTGCGCATCTTTGTTCTTATATTGGCCTCGTATCGTCATCAAGTCCAATATCTCTTGTGTCATCCATTCCTTGTCCTTTCCTTTTATGGATTTCAGTTCTTCATTTCCAACATTCATCAGTACTTGTTTTATGTTTTGCCATTGTTGATCTACAGTGCTATTATCATTATCATCATGTCTTAGTTCGTTCAATTTTTCGTTTATGTTCTTCTTAACTTTTTCGTAAACTACATTATCCTTTAATCTTCTAGGATCCATACATTCTTTAGTTGTTTTCCTAACGAGTTTTTTCAGTTTTACCTGTATGTCAGCTACCACTGGATTATGATCGGACGTTATATCCGCTCCTGGATATGTTTTTACTGACTTAATAGTGTTTTTAAATCTTCTACGGATCATAATGTAGTCGATCTGGTTTCTAATCATACCCAGTATTCCATCTGATGGTGCTTTCCATGTGTAAAGACGACGTGAAGGAAGCTGATAGAAGGTGTTGGTTATTATCATGTCTTCTTTCTGACAAAACTCGACCAATCTGTCTCCTCGATCGTTACGAAGACCCAGTCCGAACCTGCCGACAGTTCCCTTCACTTCGCCTTGGCCAACCTTCGCATTTAGGTCTCCCATTATAATAACGACTTCGTTTTTCTTGATAGGTTTAATGACATTATCTAGATCTTGGTAAAACGACTGTATTTCATCTTCATCCTTGTCTGCTGTAGGTGCATAAACTTGAATGACATTTACTGGAACTTTATTTGAGATCAGTTTTAGCAGAATTATGCGGTCTGAGTATGGGACAAAGCTGGTTACCGTATGTTGCACTCGCTGGTCGACAATTATTCCTACTCCATATCGATGAGTGGCATCATCGTTCCCTGTATAGTACATTGTACCATTCTTGGTGGTGTGCTTTCCCGATCCTTTCCACTGGACATCGCTTAAGCCAAGTATATTGATGTTGAGTTTCCTCATTTCCAAAAAGACATTATCTATCTTTCCTGGCGCGTAAAGACCTCTAACGTTCCATGTCGCAATTCTCTCTTTGTGTCTTAAAATACTGCAAGTAGCTTTATTCAATGCCCTCCTCCCCGGAGATCCGATTGGAGGAGTTATAGCTCCGGAACATTTTGAATTGATTAAAGCCATTGTAATGGTGTGATGACTTTCACTAAGGATATCCATAAAGGATCTTTAATTCAGTGGTTTCCACTTGCCTTCTGAATTCTTATACCGTTGGCCACTGTAGTGGTTCATCCGCTTTTCGGGCCTGTTCTAGACCCTGGGGCAAAAGAGTGCCCAATTCACAGCCGCCCAATCTGGAACAGACGCTGTAGTGCTGATTTTGGTTCGCCCCGGGTATTTCAATTCCCCGGTACCACCCATATCTGGGAGGCATTCCCCTATCCAGCACCTGGAGAGGCGCCCGATGGGGGATCAGCAACCCCACACGTTCAAATAGTATCCGACCATAATTCTTTGTAATAAGATAAATGAAGGCTATCCTTATGCTTGCATTATTTCTTCTCTGCTGAATCAGTCACTCGCCGGCAGACCGCCGATGACTGAGATAGTGATAGTGACCGCAGTCGGATTTTCGGTTTTGACAAAATGTCGGAATGAATTGAACAACGCTACTGCATTACAAATTGGGAGATTCTCAAGTGGAAATATTCAACAAGTCATCGATAATGAAGCAATTGGCACCACCCAGATAAAGGATTGGTACAACCGCTTCAAAGATAGCCGCACAGCAGCGGAGAGTGAAGCATGCTCTGGCCGGCCCTCAACATCTAGATACGAAATCGTCATTGATCAAGTGCTGATCCCGTTGATTCAAAATCGTCGAATAGCGATCATAGAACTTACAAACAAAGCTAGCATAATCGTTGGATTCGTTCATTCCATTTTGCATGAGTATTTGGGCATTGGAGAATCTCAGCAAAGTTCGTGCCAAAGCTGCTGACGATCGAGCAGAAGCAACTTCGTTTGGAGATCTCATTACATGCTGGAGAAGGTGAAAAATAATCCCATTTTCCTCGACTCAATCATTACTGACGATGAATCCTGTTTTTATAAGTACGACCCAGAAACCAAGTCTTCACAATAAAAGCATCCAACATCTCCGAGGCCAAAGAAAGTAAGGCAGATCCACAACAATGTCAAAGCCATGCTTTAACTCCAGTGACGTGGTTCATCATGACTACGCACCACAAGGTACAATCATCACCAAGGAGTAGTATCGTGAGACGCAAACGGTTGGATCTGTGGGCAGCGGGTAATTAGCAGGTCCATCACGATAACGCACCAGCCCATTATTCACATGAGATACAGACTTTCCTGACCAAACACATCACATCAGTGGTTCGTTATGCTCCATCCTCTCCGATATGGCTCTGTGTGACTTCTGGCCTTTTGCTAGGCTGAAAATTACTCCAAAAGGAACCAGATATGATACCAGCTATGACATTATGCGATGGACTAGCTGAAAAGCAGAACCGTTGGGAGAATTGTATGTGGCTGCTCAAGGGGACTACTTTGAAGGAGATTAGATTAAGATGGTTGTATCGGATAGTAGTATTTTTATTATTAAAAGTCGGATACTATTTGAACACATCTCGTATATATATATCCAGCATGCATGCTCGGCACCACGTGTCTCTCCGCCACTTCTTCTATATATGGAATCCATTCGTGTTATATGGTAATTTCTCACGTCATATTTTTCCGCTTTTGAATATGGGTATTTATTGCCGATTTTCCAACTAGCAGAGAAGATAGTACTTCCCGTCCATACCTGATTTAGAGACTCTACTATATTCCCCACAATCCATTGACTAGCATTTTTCCAAATTTAATTTTTGATACTGTCCGGACCATGTTTTTCTCCATTATGTTGTGCTGTAACTACCGCTAGAACTTCCTCCACTTCTAAGTCAGTCTTGAAATTTGTTTCTTGACCCTCTTCATTCATATTTCCTCAATCTAATATTCATGAAAATAACTTGACCGTTTATAAATTTCTATTACTATATCTTGTCTTGTTTATTGTATTCTCTAGCTTCTTTGAAACACGTCCACAGTTCCGCTTCATTGTGGATATTTTATATACGATTCCACTCATGTTTCTTCCATTCCTCTTTTTTTGCATCATCATTTAAAAGTCACAGTCTCTCCACTCTTTTAGTCGCGTTCTTTCTATAACTTTGGACTCAGTGATTTGAGTATTAATTTATAGTCATGCATAGTTCTAGATTTTCTTTAGCCCTATTTGTTTAATTAATGGGATTTATTTTTGTCCAATCGATGGTTTTGATTCAACTATTCATTTCCTTTTCGTTTTTTTTTCATTCCACAGTTACGTCAACACAATGGCTTGTGTTGTTTTATTCAGATTCCTGTGAGTTTGTTCACAGGTTGTGATGGTTAGTTCACTCGGCATATGATCTGAGTTAATCATGTTAAACAATCTCGTTTGTTCCCGCGCATTCCTATTTGCTAATACTAAATCGATAACCGAGGTTCCTCTCGTATGAAACATTTCCATCTCGGTCTCCATCAAATTCCTTATTTAGTACAATCCAATTTTTAAAGTCCAATCCTCGGTTTCCTCATTGACTGTTGATTATTTTATCTTTCGATATCCTATGTCTATCCTAGCATCTGGGTCCCCTGTTGCTATTTTCCCGCTATTTTCATTATTTTGACCACATGCGTCAGTAGATTTGGGGCCACCGGGGACTAAGCAATTGTTGATTTTGTCGAAACCTTTTAGGTTTTTTAGCAGTAAACTTATCGCGATAGCCACTGTGGGTATTCCGAGGGATGTGAGAATTTTGGGGGATTAACGTTAGACGTGAATGTGGGGAAAATCAGGCAGGGCAAATTACTGCTCCATTCCGGAATTTCTACGCTAGCAAACATTCTAATTCTTCCCAGCTCTCAACTATATTTTTGTTTATTCCGTTTATTCTTCCCCCATTGGCTCTATATGGTTTAATTAAATCTACTTTTTATTTAATAGGATCGTACGTCGTTAAGTACCAACTATGCACCAAACCCCTTGATATAGCTTATGGTTTTTTATAAATGAATTCTTAGATCATGATATTAATTTTTAATTAGCATTGATATATTTTGCTAACTAAATGAGCTAAATGAACAAGGTTCACGAACTAGCTACTGACTAGGAATAAGAAAAAAAGGTTCCTGAGATTTATCTGTTTAGGTGAAAATCCCAGCACTGTCAGCAAATACGATGTTAGACGTGATAATCCAACCGCTGCCACCAAAATATTATATGTAGGTGGAAATACCACCCGCTGATATCAAAATGATGAGTTCCGCAAGTACTGTCCGCTGACATCCATGTTGAGGAACAGTTGCCGAGTAGATTCTGCCAAGGTTGCAGGGAACCACCACTGGATACTATCTGGTAATCAGGTTGGACGTCGTCGGAAAGAAGGGAAGCGTCGCTGCCACCACCTCAATAAATGACGGCTACAGATAAATGTTGGATGTGGTTGTTGAAGTTAGGGTAGGGATGTTATACGGATAAAGACTGAGTGATGTGTGTGGTTTCTTGGTTGCTCCACGTCTGTGCCTACACAGATGACTATTCGCCCTCTATTCGGTTCGTAAATCGACTGGCTGATCATGGGTTCATCGATCATTAACTATCCATGCACGAACAGAATATTTTTTATTTTGATAAAACCCGCGGACCCGGCCTGTGCCTGTGTCTAGTGGTGATGAAGTTGGCGGACGGCATGCCAGGATAGGTCACGACAGGCTGCGACCTAGGGAGGGACTGTCACTTGAGCACTTACGCCATGTTCACAGATCTTGTCCGCAGTTCCTTATTTTTTATCAGTTCAATTTTATTTTGCTGGGTTCGTTGTTTTGTTTGTTTTTGTTATGTTTAACTTGTAAATATGTGATGAATAATAATAAAGTATAGACTTAACAAAATCAATTAACAAATATGTACTAAGAAATTTTCCTTACGGAAATGAAATTAAATCATGAACACTAAACAACCATAAAAAACAAAATTTATGTAGAAATCGATGCAGAATTACGGTATGAATACCCTGATATGAGGTTCATAGTCTCTCAGATCCCGAAGTAAGGTCATGGCTGCTGTCCAATCCATTTTTTCTCCCACTTTGAGTGTTTTTTCTTTCCAGAAAAATAAACACACATAGCCATTCACTTTTAATGCAGCTGCCACAACCTTCTTTTTCTGGTCCATTTCAAACTTACACACTAATTTGAAACACTGTAATCCGGGGCCCGTGTCCGTGGCCATCAAGCATGCATAAATGCTCAGGCCAGCGGATAAATAATATAAAACTGACCGATTTTACACCACATACTTGCAGAATATTACGTCTCTTACACTTACACTTTAAATTTCAAACTAGTTAACAGTTACTCCGAAATTATTCTTTCAGATTTTGTAGATAGAAGGCAAGATATAAGCGGATGCTGCTTTCTTTCGAGTTTCTTTCATTGTTCTCCATTTACAGACTGTGGTTTCCGCTATGCTGCATTCTACGTCATTCATGCTTTGTATACTCTAATTCATACGTTTTCTTAGTTAGCGGATTGGTACTTCTTGGAAACATCGGAACATTTTGTGATCGACTACCACTAGAAAACCACGTGGTAAGGACCGATCAGCTTTGCCTTCGAGATGGGCTATCCAACCCTCTTGGTGGGGCAGGCTCCGCAGTTCTGAATACTAAATCAGTTCCCGTAAGCCTTAGAGTTTGGACGGAGTTGGCGGACTTCGGGGAATTGAGGCCTGAATCCCAATTTCCCGCAGTCCACATTTAGGAACCTGTCTACGTACTACGTTACTTATATGTTTGAACTTTAAACTTAAATACTATAAACTCATTAATAAATATACAGAAACGCATAATAATTAACCTCTTAGTAATTTTCAGAAGTTCGACAGTGTTGGAACTGCAGAGACAGATCCAGTAATTTTGTTGAATACAGGTCACTCATAATTTAGTAACTCGGGGGTGGCCCACAGTGTAGGTCCATGTACCGAATGCCGAATTCCCGAGTCCGTTCTTATTCAACTGTGTTATTCTTATTCCCTGAATCAATTCACTCCGAATTTGTATATCTCTATTGTACCTAGGTATAATCATATATATCTTTTTTAGCGGATGACATCATTAGTAATTTTCTCAGGTGACCTGTCATTCTGTTTATCTGTTCCTTCCACCTCTTCCTTCTGGTTTGGATCCATTTTGCAACATCCTGTAGAGTATTCTCTCAGGTCTTTACTTCTTATCATGCCATGAATGCAGTGTATCTGACTACTAGCATTCCACTGTTCTGATGAGTTGTTTTATTTTGTTGGCGTCGGTCGTTGTTTCTGTAGCATAAGTTATGATTGGAGTCACTATAGTTATTATGGGTATTCGTAGATTCGCACCTTATTTTCTAGTCATATAGCAATTATTCCATATCATGTCCTTTATGCATCACGATATTCTCATTGCTTTGATGATTTGAGCCTTAGTCTGGTCTGTAGTGCTTTGAAACGCAAGATTTCCACTCCTAAGGAATTTGAACTGACTCTAGTCCTTTGAGGTGGTCATACATTTGGTCTTGTTTGTGTTTAGTATTATATTTCATGACATTGCGGCTGTACTAAAAGAGTGTAGCAGTCTTTGTAGTCGTCTATTTTGGCCAGAAATGCCGCGTGATCTGCGTAGCAAATGATGTTGAGGAGGGTGCCTCCCATCCTGTCACCTATATTTTCTGGTAGATTTTCTATCCTGCTGATAATTAAATTGATAAAAACATACTTAAAAAGTCCCCTTGATGTATTCCAGTAAAAAGCTCAATATTTTCACTCATTGTATGGTCCACCTTTATTCGTATGTTTTCATGTATGTTATAAGTTCTATTAGTTCGTCTGCTCTTTTTCTCTTAGTATTTTCACTTTGGCTTTCATCCGTACACAGTTGAATGTATTTGTTATATCTATAAAGCACATGTAGGTTCAATTGTTAAATTCGTATGCCTTCTCTGTTAACTATAAAGATAGCGTCGATTATGGAACTGCTTTTTTCGGAATCTGTGCTGTTCTTCCTGCAGTGATATATTGAGAGTTAGCAGCAATATCGGAGTGAATACTTATAGTCCACTGGTAATTATATTTTGGTATTCGTAATATTTGTGTGATCAGATCAGCTGCTCTATATTTCACCATCTCATTTAAAATTTCACGAGGTCCTGGCACTTCCCTGTTCTTAGGGTTTTGATGTTGCCTTTTACATCTTCTTGTTAGTTCTATTGCCTTCTCCTACATTACCGCCTGTTCTCTTTATATAGGGCGGTAAAGTATTTTACCCTCTTCCATTGACATTTTATTTATCTCAACAGTGTTATTAATTTCAGTTTTGTTTCTTCCTAGTATTGCCCATATTTTCTTTTGCGCGCCATATAAGTCGTGTTCTATATCTGTTGATAATTACTCCTAGTATCCCTGCTTTATTTCCCTTATAACTGAATTTGGTTTATTGCCTTCTTATAAAGGTGGTTCAATTATGCCTTTATCTCACGTGTGCCAGTTCTTTTAATCTGGTGTGAACCATGGTGTTCCTATGATCTCATTTGCAGCGTTGGCGATGTTTTATTCCGTTGGCTTCCACTGTTCCTCTATGGTGGAGTTTTGTTCAATTGGGCTAATCTACCTGTATACTATTCCCTTATGATTTCCTTCTCAGTGAGTTTGCGGCACACAGAGCTATCAGTTCTCCATTTTCATTTGTAGCGTCTCTATTAAATCTGTGAGTAATGGATGCTTTTCCTACTCTTGCGTGGACTTTATCCAATACGAAACTTCTTTCTCCCGGTAATATTGAATTAATAATGTTTACAAATCATCATAGAATGCGTCTTATTCTTCTACTGGCCTTGAGATGTCTGGTGCATATACGCAAATGGTATCAGTGGGGCTTTCTGAAAATTTCTACCCGTAAAACGTGGTCGTATTTGCATTCTTTCATCTCGTTATTATCTTCGAGTCTATTGTGCACTAATAATCCCCCTCCAGATTTCACCTTTCCTTCCTTTGGCTACCTACTGTAAATGAGAATGTAGTTACCCATTGGTGCCTTAACTTTGCCTTTTCATTTGGTTTCTAATATAGCACATATTTCATCTGCATGATTCATTGATCTTTCCTTAATCCTGGTCTATAATATTCCCGATCACAATGCTAGTTAGTCTCCATAATATATTTTCCGTTTTCTCGCGTTATTCGGCGTAATAGTCATCCGTACATTTACAGGATAGTATATTGGATCTGTGAGCATATCCAGAACGTTTACATCTGTAGATAGGTTACTGGCCTGACCTGTTGATGTCATGTTGGTCCTAGGGAGCTTATTCGACTCCTAAACTACAAGCAAAGCCTGTCGAGTATTCCCCTGTCCGCTACTCGCGGATGCACCCTATGGAGGTTACAGGATCCCCATAGGAGCATTAGTAATCGTGCTTAATGAATAAGTCGTACTACATTTATTACCGTAACAAAACACTGTAGCGCCACTTGAGCTACCGATCTGTTCTATTATTTATATCCAAAACTTAGTAGATGACAATTTTAGACAATATTAATAATACCACCCTCTAAACATCCGCTTAGATTTCGCGAGATAAAATATTTTTAACATATCATCTGTACGTAGTGAACGAGATAAAAAGTATCGAGTATTTGATTTAGGTCTGAAACCTAAACTTTAGTTATGGTTACATAGTCATGTATAACCTGTCGGTTTTCTGAGAACATCCTACTGAACTCGTTATTTGAATTCATTGCATACGATGTCTTCGGGTGTCTTTTAACCTGCTACCACCATGCTCGTATCAAATTGGATCGAGCTTTTCGAGCTAACGCAAGCGCAGGCCTGCTGGCGCACTTTCATAGATGATGTGTAATATGGTATGGACAACGGAAACAGGTTATTGTGCTGTTATGTAAATAGATGTATTTCCAGTGGATAGGAATTTCACGTATTTCAAAGAAAACGGACCACCAGATAACAGGCAAGACCCAGTCAGATCTTCAATTACGATCACTTTGTGGGGAAGATGACTGGGTATAACCACGTACCTTCTGCAGATAGCAGATAGCAGGCATCTATATACTCTCTCAGATCCGAAATATCGGTAACATTTTAGCCAGTGTGAAAGTCGCCGTCCCGATTCATTATATGCCCCAGGGATTCTGTATTAGTTCACATGTCTTTAGTATTCCTAGAGAAAAATCCTCCTGCTAGCTATGAGATGACTTTAGTTAAGCTTCTAGAGGAAATTCCACTAACATGCAGCCTATCCGAAAGATATTGTTCATTATTATTCTGGCCCATCCATGGTCATCTATGACGCTCGCCACTATACGTTATTTCTCACACTAGCACACTTAACGTAACTGCCTTAACCATGTTATTGATATTACTCGCCCCAACTAACTCCATCGGACCACTCCGACGCGACTAACTCCATCGGACCACTCCGACGCGCAGGTCTAATAGCCGTTATCCTTAATAGATAACCACTCTCGCCATTAAGTATCTAGCGATGCGATTATCGTAGATATTATACGTTTTGAAATTTTCAGACTTTATATTACCTCGCTATGTCAATTCTTCGCCACTGCAAATTTTGAAATAAGCCGTAAAATATTTCAACAGAAATGATCATTGTAATTATTATTGTTGGTCCTGAAGGATTTGGGCGCATTGATTGCACGCGTGCATTTATAATCCTTCGTATCGTTTAGGCGTGTGTTATAAATTGAATAACACATTCTATAAGGAATGTTTAGTAATAGTTATGATTTACAAGAATCGTTCTCTTAGTATCAGCTGTTGATCGGTTATACAATCTACTTATTAAGCTAATCGGGGTATTATCTTTAGCTACAAGATATTATGATACTACAAGAAGCATTTTGACTCATTCTGTGGAATTAATACAATTGTGTGTATCAAATAAATGTGCACAGAACAAATAAAAATGGGAAAATAATTTAATTATCATTTTCCTACTAATTTTTAATACAGGCAATACATTCTATATTGCAGCTTACCATGAGTTGTAGGTTCGTAATTGATATTTACTTAATTAATTTCACAAATAGCTTAGCATTGTGACCACAAGCAGTGCACATTTATTCAGGAATGTATGTCGCACCAGCGTTTAATTGTGTTTATATTTGTACTCGATGGAATTTACAATGACCGTGTGGGAGCGCAAATATTAGTTTTGATACTGGGTGTTTTGGAGAGTGTCTGTTAATGTTGGACGCCGTGGGGGAATGGACGGTTTTAATGCAAATGGCAACGCGCATCGTAATATTAGTGTTAATATTGGTGCACACATTCGCCGGGCCGTTTACGCGATACGTGCTAATTACAATGGGAGATAAGCGGGCGGCGGAGATAAATCACAATTTACACAATACGCCGGGGAAGCGCTGCTATTGTTTCGCCCCCGTACGGCGATTACATTCAAGCCGCCGCTGATACTCTTCTATCTTACATCTCCGCATCCTGATTATATTGTTACGTACTGCGCGGGCTGTGTCTACTCGACACAGCTCAGAGATACATACCCGCCTGTATTGCATTGTAAATGTCGTCGACGTATTTATCGAACAAACCGGGAACGTTTCATTTCAGATCGCACAACCAGTCCCCAATTAATTAACATCCCGTCATGTGTAACAATAACTAGACATCATAATCAAAGATTACACACTCGTGCTCGTTTCCATCAATCACGGTATTGCATACATTCAGGCAAAACATCAATAATATAGAAGGATTAAGTACACATAAATATAGCTTAAAATAGTTAGTTAGAAATCAATATGAATAATTAATAACACACGGTAAAATTTCTTAATTAATTATTCAACAAACCCATAATGTGTAGTAATCCGCTCAGCCAAAACTTCTTTCGAGCTTAACAACTCCAACGAGCAATCACATGCGCCAATTAATATGCATATACCAAAATCCCTTCGATTTCTATTAATGCGGATATATTTAATCGGCGCACCCGATTCGAATGAAATATTCGCCAATTATGAAGATCAATTGGAAATTATCCTCAATTCGCGCTTATTAAGTCGGTATTATTGTATTCGTTAGTAGAGCCCGCATTCGGCTCACAGCATGCAGAAGAATCGACCAACCAAAACTGTTTAGTATTTATAATAATGGCGCACGCGTGCATGTTGATGTTTTATATACATACAACGCTAATGATCTACGTTATGTGTTCCCGCGTGGAGAATACGTGACGAGCATACAGAAACTCATTATAGCAGAGCTGGGAAATCACACAGAGAAGAATTAAAACCACAATGGCAATTGCGTTATTAACTATTTGCGGAAACGAGTGCAAATAGTCATGTTTACTAAAGCAATTGTTTTAATTTTTGTGTGTTGTTACAACACTATATGTACAGTTTCATTCCTTTTTCTATTGTAATTGGCATATCGGTTTGCTACCCTAAAATCAAATAAAGTGTAATCCGTAGAGACAACAAGGACTATTAGAGAAGTCGGTATCCTTCTATTGTGTATAAAGCGACTTTAGTTGAGATTTTCAGCAGCACCCTACTCTAAGCGACCACCTGACACGAAGGATCCGAAAGGATTTCCTTGTCAGATGAAGTTTGAGTGGATTCCGTCCGAACACGTGTTGTAGCACTGTTGCTTCATGTGGCTTCCAATCCCGCTTTATAATCAGGTCAATCTCGGGTGGGGTTGACACTTTCACTTTATATATTAATTTCCCACTTCAGGCAAAATAGTAGCCAAACAAAGTGCAGCTTAAGTATAATTAATTGCTAGCTTAACAGTAAGCAGATTAGACGTGAAATCTTTATAATCACTCTGCCTTGTTATAAGTTCTGGGCGCAAGGCGGCTCGTGGTTTGATGTAATGGAAGAGCAACAAAATATAATAGCGATTTTGAACATAATCCGCGACGCCTGGAGAGAATATTGATTCGAATTATTACTAATATTTTTAACCATATGTCTCATACATTTCTTATTTACTTAAATTTCATTAAATCAACTTGAAGTTGATTTAACAAATTACAGAATATTGAATTTCAGCCTGTTTATAATGATACGTCAATTAGCTCAAATTTAAAATCTGAGACAGTAGAGATGGCTCATGGTTTTCATCACAATCTGAACAAAGATTATATATAAGACCTTCTAAATCATATTTGGGATCTTAAATAGGTCAGATGACAAACCATTTTTGCAGATCTCTAAGCCAGAACATTCTCAATGCGAATCTTTATTTCTGCGCAGTAATCCACGGAGCAGTCGACACTTGTACGTAGGTAGTCATACCTCTCGACTCTTTCCAGCCTTTCACCCTCCAGATACAGATGTTCATTAGGTACTTCAGTTTTCATGACAATCATGTATTTGGTCCTCTTAACATTGAGTGTCAGCCCATATTCTCGACTAGCTGTGATGACATTCAACATATTGTCAGGTCTTGCATGTTTTCGCCTAGAAGTTGTTCAGTGGAGTGCCGTTAACTCGCAATCCACCGGCATCCCTTTCGAGGGTGAAGCTTCTGCATAGATGTTAAAGAGTAGTAGTGAGAGAACACACCCTTGTCGGTCACCTCGCTTGATCTCCACTGCTTTCGTTAGTTCGGATTGAACGCGAACGGACGCTTTGGTTTAAGTACAGTTTTACTATTATTTGTATATCTCTTGTGTTGAGGTTTTTTCGTTCCAGTGCTTCTATTAGTTGTTTGTGTCTCACTTTATCAAATGCTTTATTATAATCAATAAAGCAGACGTATACCTTTTGGTTGACATCCATACACCGCTGCATCAAGATATCATCCGTTTCTAAAGCCAAACTGGGTATCTTCTTCCAGTTTCTTGTAAATCCGACGGTGGATGACTTTGAGAAAGATCTTTGGAGTATGGCTAATTAGGCTGATCGTACGGTGTTCTTTGCATTGTTTAGAATTATGCTTCTTAGAAATAGTGACAAACATTGACTAAAGCCATTCTGCTGGTATTATTTCGGTTTAATAGATCTTCTAGGAAAGTTACAGCATCTAAATGTTGCTCTTCAATCAACTTAAGCATATCTGCAGGTCGGTCATCAGGGCCCGGAGTTTTTCCAACTTTGGAGCTTTGGACTCCAAGAGCTAGGTTACTACGGACTGATTAATGTGATGGTATGGAACATATGAATTCTAATGTTCTAGTGCATTATGTTCCGGTAGTAAACACAACTCCTAGTAACATGGTTCAGATTTAAGTAAGAAATTGGATAACATTAAGTGGAGTATGTTGCCTGATACGTTCCCAAACGAATTAATGGTCACGTAAGGAAAGGAAATCCAAATGCGGAGATACAAGCACCAGAAGATCGCAAAATGCTGTATTCAGTGCTGTTTGGTTCGCTTCGGTTGCACAATCCACTGTAATGCAGTTAAAATCACCGCATATTACAAATAATTCATTGGGGGCAACATGTGAATTTATGTATTCCACTATGTAATAAAGTCTCACTCATAATTAATATTTATTATAAATAGTTTGTAATTTACCACGATTACTTCTGATAATAAAATTAAAAATCATATTCTAGCATGGATAAGATAAGTTACAACAAAAGAAGATTATGTAGCAGATATTACAACTTGCTCAATCTGCCTCAGTGACGATAATATCAGTTTCTTCTACTGGTACGTCCAAAACACAGCAATTTGTTTTATTGATTAGATTTTCATTATTTTTGCAAAGGAATACATTGAATATTCAGGTTAATTTTACGCGAATGTTGATCGAGTTCGTTCAGCAGATATTTCGCCTTTTAGAGCATTATTTTTCAATACGATTCATTGATAAGGTACTCGAAATTAGAAATTTTGTCACTACAAAATGTAAACGATTCTATAACTTATGATTGTCCTTCATAGGACGTACGCAAGTCAGAGCGAATTTCTTTAACTAGATCGAGAACATGTGTTATTGTGCTTTTATCGTTGCTGACCTGTGCGGCATAGTAATCGCTAATATCAGTATTGCATGATGATCTCCTTGATGGCACAGTGCGGCATGGAACACAATTTCATAAATAGCCTGTAGTGGACAAAACAGAAAGCGCGGCTTTGCTAAGGTTAGCCCATTTTCCGTGATACCACATATTGCATTGGGCGCATTTCAAACCTGTTACGTTCCTGTTAATTGATTCCCTGTACTGTGCGCACTTTGAAAGTAGCATAGTTGTCTGGTATTAATACGGAGAAAGTGGCGTGCTCTTTGGAGGATATTAATATAAATAATAAGTCCTTCACCACAATCAACTTACCCATTTTATTAACAACAGAGTAACAAACTTAAAGTACTGATTATACAATAACTAATCATTATCTTGAGAAAGCAGTTCCGGCCCAGCCAACGCTCGGTATTTCCATACCTACGCGCTCTGTCAAATGATTCTGCTCAGACCCCCATCGAGGGTAAGATCTCAAGTCGCACACATTCCTTAAAATCGGGCTTCCTGATTGGCTTCACGACTAATCAGACGCTGTGCAATGCACCCTTGTGCAATCTTTATGGCTTGAAAACTATTATTGTAATCAAGCGCCGACACGGCCAATCTGACATCTTGCAATCATCATCTAAAGACAAACATCAATCACTGAGATATTGAATATTGATTGAGTCTAGGCGCCAAACCTATTGCTGTTGACAAGACAGTTCAACAGCAGAATCGTAAGGATTCACTGCCAGTAAACCACATGTCTTGCGGAAAAATGACGGAACATACACAGAAACCGAAGGGGAAGCGTTGAAACTCTTACTTCAGACGCGTTTCCCGGGTTCTGCGGTTACTGATACCGAACACGAGAATCTGGCTATAGACAACCCATTCAAACGGGGAACGAAAAATAGCTGGATACTAGCAAAGAACATAGTCTCGCAAACAAAACTCACGCATGGGCAATCAACACATTCGAGCCATTCAAAGCTGCTGGGGAAGACAACATCTTCCCAGCACTACTCCAAAATGGAATGGAGGAATTAAAATCAGTACTGTGTACCATTATGCGGGCGAGTATTGCCCTAGGGCACATACCGAAAAAGTGGGCAAAAGTTAGGGTGGTATTTATACCAAAACCAGGACGAGAAACATACCAACTGGAAAACAATCGAAAAACTGATTGATAGACACATCAGGGACGGAGCAATGGTACTAAAACCACTGCACAGGCACCAATATGCCTATCAATCAGGAAAGTCGTGCGAAATCGCAGTGCACGAAATAACCACAAGAGCTGAAAAAGCAATCAAGAACAAGCAGACAGCTCTTTCCATCTTTCTGGATATAGAGGGCGCCTTTGACAATACCTCGTTTGAATCCATTACAAGAGCCACACAAGCAAGAGGCATACAGCCAACCGTAGTTGGCTGGATCGGCCAAATGCTAAGTGGACGGAAAATAAAAACTTCACTAAATGGCATAACCATGGAAGTAACGGTCGGCAGGGGCTGCCCGCAAGGCGGCGTACTGTTCCCTCTTCTGTGGTGTCATAGACGGTCTGTTCATCAGATCAACTGGACCAAAAAGGATGCTACGTACAAGGCTACGCCGACGACGTAGCGGTCGGCAAATTTGACGGCATCACATCAGAACTTGCAAGGTGCACTCAAACACGTGGAACGGTGGTGTGCAACAGAGGGCCTCACGGTTAATCCCGAAAAACCCTCTTTAGTACCATTTACACGTAGAAGGAACTTAAATAAGATAAAAATACCGACGCTGTTCGGCAGAGAAATACAAATGGAGGGGCAAGTTTAATATCTGGGTGTAACTCTAGACTCTAAACTGAGCTTCAAGCCACATATGACAAAGATTACGAACAAAGCCGTGAAAGCGTTCTGGGCATGCCGGCGAATGTTCGGAAAAAAACGAACACCAAAAATGGTGTATTGGCTCTATACTCGGGTTATATGCCCCATTATGACTTACGCACCAACAATCTGGTGGCATAAAGCCTCAGACGGGGTAAGCAGGAAAATACTAGGCAAAGTGCTAAGAATGGCCTATCTAGGAATAACGGGGGCAATGACAACAACCCCCACCGCCGCAATGGAGGTTATATTGGACCTGCCTCTACTTCACATCAAAGTGGAGACAGAGGCCAAAATAGAAATCTACAGAACTAACGCCATGGGAAAGTCATACGACTCATCCATAGACCACACCCATCTAGCGTTCTAAGAATGCGTCCCGACAGGACAATGAATACACTTCACATGACGAAACCTTACAAGGTAGTAATACCAGATAGGGCAGAATGGGAAAAAGGTTATATGCAAAAACTCAAAGGATCAATCTGGTTTACCGATGGATCTAAATCCAACAAAGCAACAGGAATAGGAGTGTATGAGAATAACTCAGCAGGAGGCACAAGACTCCAGCTGGGCGAGCATACCTCCGTGTTCCAAGCAGAAATGATCGCAATTCAACGCTGCGTTAAAACTCTATTAAAAAGAAACTATAGTAAGAAGGAAATCAATATTGTGACAGACAGTCAAGCAGTGCTGAGAGCTCTTGACTCCAACGTGAATAACTCCAGAGTTGTCATAGAATGCATTGAAGACCTGATGATACTGGGAGCCCGAAACAAAGTAACACTTGTGTGGGCACCGGGACATCAGGGAATCAAAGGCAATGAAAAAGCGGACAAATTGGCAAAAGAGGCTAGCGAATTAAAATTAATTGGCCCCGAACCAACCTGCGGGATACCATATAGAACCGCAAGGAATAGCTTGAGGAAGCATCAAAGAAACCGCCACAGCCGATACTGGGAAGCCCAAACTGGAATGAAACACTCGAAGAGGTTTATTAAGGCTCCCAGTACGAAGACAACGGAAGAAATCCTAAAACTAAATAGGAACCAATTTAGAAATGTCGTGGGACTCCTAACGGACACTGCACATTGAATAAACACCTGCACAGAATGGCACAAATCACCAACGCGCAGAGGCTGTGGGGAAGAAGAAGAAACCCCACTACATGTAGTAACTAGCTGCGAGGCATTTAACTCAAGCAGGAAAAAGCTCTTTGGCTCAATGCGAATGAGCCAAAAAGAGATCCAAGCTCGCCCATTCACGAGCCTTCTGGACTTCATTGAAGACACAGAGCTCATGAATGAGGAATAGTTATGGGGGAGCACAATAGGCCAACCGTGGCCGCAGTGCAGTGGGATGCCACAGTGACACCAGACCCTTCAGGAAAAAAAACCACATGTCTAGGTATCAGACCTATCGCTGTTGGCAAAGCAGTTTATTAACAAAATAATCGGAAGGATTATCTGCCAGTATACCACAAGTCTATTAACCTTATCGCTGTTGACAAGACAGCTCATTAACATATAAATCGCAATGATTATATGCCAGTAATCCACAGCTTCTACTAGAGACAGCTCTTAGATCAGTATAATCGTACAGATTCCCTGTCAGTAAACTAAGTCTAGGTATTAAATTTATCGCTGTTGACGAGACAGCTCATTAACATATGAATCACAGTGATTCTATGTCAGTAAACCATAGCCTCTATTAAAGACAGCTCTTAGAATCATACAAATTATTTGTCAGTAAACTATTAATAGGTACACTATCTATTGCTGCAGGAAAAACCCGCTCTTTAATCATTAGAATCATATTGATTCTCTATTAGAATACATAAAAGTGTCCTAAACTTTTAATTTGCTACTAAATTACAACAAACATTATTGTTCCTTTATTTTTATTTTAGATTATCAATAATCTATCAACTTTATTACATAATATGTAATCTACTACTATGTATTCAATTATAACATGGTTATTTTTAATAACACATCCATAATACAGATTTATCCATACAAAAACTTTACATAAGTAATCAATTATTATCACACAAATGATAACCTGCATCCATTAATACGATACCATAGTTGGTATGACGACCAACTATTGTCGGTTAGAATTTACTTTTCTTTGACGTGACAGTATCTCAATCTAGTTATTGTTGGTATGATGACTAACTACGCATACATGCACTACACACAGTTGGCTATCGTTTACACGCCGATACTGGCTCATCTGCGATAGCTAAATAGTTTAGTTATACTACGAATACAAACCAACATTGGCTACACTTATCTTAAGTAATCATGGTTTCCTTTAAAGTTCCAATACACCTTTGCTAATATCCATTTATATAATTGAACCTAAAATGCCAATTCGAGAATCCTTTATTTTCCTGTATTGTATCCATGTATTTTCTCTAAACTTTGGCTGCCAATGCTGACCATACTAGGCCAGTACTCCCCTAGTATTAGATGCCTAGTGTTTACTAGCGCTGGGCAGAGGCATATTACATGCTCTGCTGTTTCTAGTTCTTCATTGCACCCTCTACATAACGGGCTGTTCACCAGACCCATCGTGTGTAGGTGTTTGTTTAGCCGGCAGTGGCCAGTTAGGATGTTTGTCAATAATTTCAGATTAGTTATAGATAAGTTAAGGCGAGCCGTGGCTGCAATTTTACAAGGTTGCCTAATTGCTGCCTTTGATTGCTTGCAGCCCGGCGTTTCTCGCCATCTTACCTTGTGAAGAGCATGTGTCCTATGCTCTATTATTTTTTTCAGATCGAAATGATCTGATCGAAATAGCGTCTGCCGATACAAAAATTTTCCTTACGTTATCACAAATAAAGAACCATATAATCCACCTAAAAATTCTCTAAAACAAACAAATCCTTCTGGGCATCCATCAGGTAACTGCACGGCTTTCAAACAATGAGTCCAGGGTCCTTTAATTGATTGTTGTCTTTATTCTTCTATTAGGGTACTTGTCGTTCACTTTGTCTTCGATTTCCGCAAACAATTCCATTCTATTGCAGGCAGTAGCGTACTCAGGGTGAGGCGAGCGGTACAATTAGTATCGGATGCCAAAGCTGGTGGGCACCTTCTCAAGGGTCGCAAGGATCACTACTGCTCTGGTTGCAGAAATTTTAAACCGTGTAGCATTTCATAAAGTCGCCAGTAGCATTATTTAGTTTAATATCTGTCCATTAAGAAATATATCTTCACAAACACGCTTTAATTTCTTGGAGTCCGCCACTGGGCGAAACCATAAATCCGCAGGTAGTTGGACTTGACGCGCCCCCAAAATTAAAAACGCCGGGTCATATCGTTAGTTGACACTTTTTTTAATTACTCCTTATTTCTGGCTAGCATTCGGCATAAATAAAAATCGAAATACCTCGCTTTCAATTTGTCAATGGTTATACAATTTTGGTAATCTATGGTAGCGTCCATCATACCAATAATCAGCTACTGCGGTTATCAGGTATTCAGATAATCAGATGCGGCAGTTATCAGGTAATCCCACTTCTGATGTCGGAGCGAGTATATGCAGGGCGATGTATTAATTAGATGTATCACATATCGTGATGTTGTATTACCAATAACAATTAGTATGGTCAGGTACTTGGCCCGGTAAATCCAGGGCGTGCTCTTTGGAGGATATTATTGGATACACAATAAATGATAAGATCGTAGCCACAATCAACTAACACATTTTATTAACAACTGAGTAACTAACTTACAGCACTGATTATACAATAACTAATAAATATCTTGAGAAAGCAGTCCCGACAGACGCCAGCGCTCGGTATTTCCATACCGCGCGCTCTGTCAACTGATTCTGCTGACCCCCATCGAGGGTAAGATCTCAAGACGCACACATTCCTTGAAATCGGCCTAATCGACTAATCACACGCTACGCAATGCACTGTTGTCCAATCGTTATAGCTTGAAAACGGTATTATTAAGATTATTATTATTAACAAACAAAAATAACAAGAAAATAAATTCTATACAAAAAACACTTACATAAAAAAATAAATATCTAATATCAAAATATAGGAACTGTTAATGATAATTTCTTAGCTATGTCTAGTATTCATTCTCTACTGTTTTGGTGGATATTTTCTCTGTTGTAACAATTTGGACACATTATAACAGGATGATGAAAACACATGTTTTACAAAAATAATTGGTCAGTCTTCTTCTGTTTTCTCTCACACAGGGGTTTTCTATGACATTCATGTCATTTAAATCTTCATTCTGAATATATTTTAGTTTTAGAGATCGCAATTTAGTTTGAAATGTACTAAGTAGATTTCACTTACGCTAATTCTGTGGCCAGCTCTCTCAGAAAAAACATCTTCTTTTTACCACCTCAACATTTCTGGTAACAATCACTTGAGGATAGATTCCGGTGATGTTCATCATTGAAAATAATATGACAATGGGCCACCTCTTTGTATTTCGAGCAACATTGTAATATGCACACATTTGGATATTTAGCTCGGACGCAATGATCTCACAGATCGTTTTTCTATTTACACACTAGTCACACTATACTCTGATCTATTGCGTACATAGAGAGGGTAGAATACCTGGAGGGGCAATTATGACGATTCATGCAATTCTCAAATATATTCAAAATAATGAGAAGTGTATCTCTCAGATCAGTTGCGCCCGTTACACATATAACAATAACATTACCTTAAATATTATGCCAACATTGTTCTCTCAAGTCGAGTTACAACAAAATCTTGTTCCGCCGATAATTTTTAAAACTCCGCTTGAAAACATCCTCCGGTTGGAAATAGATATCTTAGATTTTTTTATATCTTACCATAATTCACTAGAGAAACAGCTACTACTGCTAATCTTGTAAATTATTTAATTATTCCGTATTGTATGGAATATTTTAGTTCAAGCGAAAAGAAATACTAACCTGAATAGATAATAATGAACTCAAATAATTATTTCTAAAATATAAAAGTATTAGATTCGCAATATTCCCCCCGGCCTGAGTTGAGCAAAATTTTATTACCATCGTTTCGCCTCACCTTTATGCATGCACGTATTCGCATTGTCTTGAAAACTTTCAAAAGCATTATACATTATTCTTAACAAGACAAAAGCGGTTTTGTGCGGGTGCTTAAGGTACAGCGTATGTATGTCGGAGGGAACATTCCAAAATAGCGATTTTATAGCCCGTCAAGAGCTTCCTAACCCGGGAATATAGAATTAGAGCCATAAAGTTTGCCCCGGGCTACCATTATAGATATGCGTTATTTATTGTGCCGTGGGGAACCGAGGGAATAAAAGAACGGAATGATCAGAACCGCAGAATAATTACAAACGAAACCGAGAGATGTATAAAAACATTTCCCGCACCCATGAAATGAAAACCGCAAATGGAAATAATTTGGGAGTGCTATACTAACAAGATTATAATGCGGATTGGAGTGTATTTGTTATTCATACATTTTACATCGCCTCCAATTATAAAATTCAAATAACTATAATAATAATCTGAATATTCACGTAGGAAATGTGGGTGGTGTGGGGACGCGCCATCGAATACATAAATAAAACAGATTGCGGAAAGTGTGGTTCGCGGACGGTTTTGTTGAGTTGCTAATTGAATTGAAATTTCCGCCAAGAAATATTCAAATATTTAGATTAAATTCTTAATTATTAAAATCTGAAGTCTTTTGTTATTAAATCTAATTGCTTTACGGTGAATACTAATAAGTTTCCGTTTGAAAATACACCAACCACTCGTTAATTAATGAAATGCTAACTTTGTATATGAAATATTTTAAATGTATTCGTATTAACATGAATATAATTAGAGCACACTATATATGCACACATTATTATATTAAATTCGAAACTTTTAAGAATAAATTTAACAATTTGTTTTAGCATATATGTGAAATGGCCAGCGTATGCTTATTAAATGTAGTTTATCTGATTAGTATTTATTCATTTTACTCTTGTTGTTATTAATCTGTAACATGTGTGTAGATGATTCCTGTTAAAGCTCAAAAACAATAAGCAAACATATTGATTCATATGAAAGGTAAATCTCACTGCACCTTGCTAGTTTCTCAAAAAATGTTCTGCCTGGTTTGTTTCCAAAAAGAAAACTGATTAGATGTGAAATCTTATTAGGCGTTTAATCTATATCATTTCTTTTTTATATATTTCTAACATATATAGTTGATAATACTCCAACAGTTTATTAAGTTTTCAGTGAATTAAAACGTATTCCTCCTACACATTTTATGGCTTTATAGATATCAGCAGGTTTATATTTTAATAATAGTATGTTTCAGTATACATAAATAGTAAAGGATATTCAAATATATGTATTTAATAAATAGCTTATATTTCTATATCCTTGATTATATTAAATATTGTAATGCAAGTAGTTGATTATATAATAAAGATCCATAAGTCTTTGTTAAAACCCAGTGTACCCTCTAGCCCGTGCTACTGGTAAATATATAAATGGTGTGATTGTTGTCAGCAATAAATTACTGGAGGTCGTCCGTTAATCCATAGGGGGATTTTTAGGATTTGTGGGCGATTTTCTAGGTCGTCGGCCAAAGAAGATCAAAGGATTAAAAAGTGGTCGAAGCCCTTCCGACCCAAGCGGTTCACTGTTGCGGCGCTGCGGTAAGAACAAAAAGCACGGGAATTAATGAAATAATTTTAAATCACAATACTCGACAGAGTTAATAAAACACTTCGAACTGGGTTACGAAATTGTTTTAAAATCTACTACGGATGATACAATGAATCATGCTTTTGTAATAAGGTTAATCGCAATGTTTAAGTTGCGAAACGTTTGAAGTTTCGAATGCGATATTCGAAAGGGTAAACAAACTGGCCATGAGAAAGTGGTTTAACTCATTTAATATTAAGTTAATATTAAATGAGTTAAACCACTTTGTCCTTAGTACATTACTATATTAATATTAAGATGTAATTTTTTACATTTGTGATTTCTCGAATCAGCAACTAGTTAAATTAATTCTTACCATTTATGAGTATCCCGTGGTGAGCATATCTGTATTTGCATGTATACGCTTATTAAAGATGTAAATGTCTTCTAAATGACTTTATTTAAAGGTTATGTTGACATAAAAGGACAAATAAGGATAAAATAAGAAATTATAAATTATGTTTAAAGAGATATTTGCGATTACGTTCATGTGGCAAAATAAGTATAACAACTCAATTTATTCTTACTTTGTAACCATAAACAGGTTCAAATAGTCCTTACTTTTTACTTATTTCTCGATTCATATTTCTCATTTTATTTAATTTTTCTTACTTTATGTCAGCATAAAACCACCTTAATAAATTCTAGAATATGAATTGACTGAGGATAATTCTAAATACGCCGAAATCTTTGTTACTTACCTTTAATGAAGATTTGAAGGGATTTAACAATAAGCAATTAATAATATAAAATATTTCCAATTGTTTTATTATTGATCTTGAATATGAATTAACAAAACAAATTTGAAATATTTTAATCTCACATCGTGTGTTGACGTTTAACGTTGTTAGTACTGAATTTTAATTTGAATTATAATAAACATGAAAATATGTTATTGATTAATATTGTTTTGCAAGCTATTACTATTTACTTGTCGTTTGTTAACGTCGTTCATCACTAGTGCACTAGAATGTCATGGGTGTATGTTGCGTAAAATCCCACTATAAGGTTTTTATTGATTGGTCGTTAGAATAAATCTTCGCGCAGTAACTTTTAGTAAAATTTATGTCTTACAGCTTAACGCGATTATATCCTAACTCCTTAGATGCCGCTCGATTTATTTTGATTTGTGATGCACTGCGCGAGGTTCCTAGTATTTGCCAAAAGTGCTAACGTATACTATCATCGTAATGTCTATTTACTTGACAAATGTATGTATTGAATTATGCAATGATGTATGGATTTTTGGTAAGTGTAGTATTTTTATAAACGATACTTACAGTCGATCATAATTGACGTTTCAATCGAATTAATAATTGGAAAATTTTTCGATTTCTCATAAAATAAAGTGTGAATCATGTAGACGAAGTTTTACTGAAGCGATAGTAGTCAATTTGCTCCATCTATTTATATTCATAACAGTTTCCAAAAAAGCTATTTTGCAACGGGCCTTATTTCTAAAGTTAATTTGAATATTAGGGATACTGTACAGTAGTAATCGTAATACTCATAGCTGCTATATTAGTAAATTACGTCCCATACTTTAGAATTAATGCTAAAACTGATATTTTATTTATATAGAAAATCTTCAATCGATACTTATTATAAACGGTAATTGATAACTTGAGGGAAAACATGAATTGTGATAGCTATAATAAAAAATAACTTACTTGACGCATGAGTTATATTTATGATATATGGGTAAACAAAAACGTATTTTGATCATAATGAACATCAGTGGCCATTAGAAATTCCTCCCGCAAATAGAATATGATTTGCAACAAGCGGAGCTTTTAATGGAGAAAGTTATTCTTGGTTTAAGAAATATGATGTATCAACACTATGTATCATCACCACACGTTGAAAGAAATATGATTGAATAGGTCAACAAAATTAATGGACGGCGGATATTTTTTTTAATTTGTGGCGTTATTTAAAACAAATTTTATGTGCCACAATATTACAAATGAACAACAACATGGTATTACAAAATTTATACATATTGAAAACACTGACATTTAATATATACAATTTACTTGTATAGAGTTTTCGCCCTTCTATTGACGCACTAAAATATATTTTTGAAAATTTGCTATAATTTTTGTTATATTTCAGATTTATTCTTATATTTATAGAAAAACATGTTTCATAATCTATTTGCATTTATTATTTCGTCGTAGGTTTTCGTTGATCTTAAATATCTCATCAACGTAGCGCGTGGGGAAAAACTCTATTTCGTTATTTCAGCTTAGAGGTGTATGTGACATTTTTGTTCTCCTATAATTGGGGCCGAGCTATAGGCTACCGATCGCGTCTACTTGTTGGATATCGTAGAATAGCCTTCTGATACGAAGGTTAGCTGCGACAAACCCAAGATGTTGATGTGAAACGAGCAATGCAAATAATCATATTTGTAGTGGGCAACAACATTAACCATCATTATTGGCATAGGGAGCAAATAATAAATATTCTCCAGGGCAAACATAAAATGGCTGATAAATACAGATGTGTATGTGTACAGGGGTGCGAAGAATCTTCGGGTCAACTGTTGCCAGATTTGGAAAGGAAGCGAGTATGAAAGAGAGATGTACATGGAATGTTAGAAGTTGATATTAGTTAGAAGAATTGTTATTTTTTATTGAATCGAAAAGTAGGATGGAGTTATTTATGGAATGACATCGGGCAAATGGCCTCTACGGTTTTGCTCGCACATACGCACTCTTTTGTCGAAATTTTCCATGACCATTCTGAATAAATGTGGCTGAATTTCGTTGATGCAGAGTTTCATTTCCTTCTGTAATGCACAGGTGGTTGTGGGACATAGCCATTTGACTTCAAATAACCCAATATATATATATATATATATATATATATATATATATGACGGACAAAATAAAGATGGCTAGATTCAACCCAATGATGCTAGGCACAGACAATTTTGTAGACTCAAACGAGGTAAAGCGAGACCACGTAACTGTCCGCATGAATGCAGAAGAAGAAATGCTGATTGTTCTCAGGCGATTGAAGGAGAGGCTCCCTCGGCCTACGCTCAGTAGAGAGGAGCTCACCACTAATGTCCACGGTCTTTTCCCAGGGGTTGTGGTTGATGATTGTGGGAACAGGCAGGGAGTGACAACTCTGATTCCAGACAGATATAAGTGACCCCATTTAGGGAGAAGGAGCTTGTGGCGGCAACTAGAAAACTCACCAGAAGAGCACCGGTACTGGACGAAGTCCCGTCAAAATGCGTGAAACTGGCAGAAGAGCGGTTCTCGGATGCGATCCTGAAGGCTATGAACAGCGCACTTGGAAGAATTCCCAAACATGAGGAAAAGGGCCAGGTTTATGCTTATTCCTAAGCCATAGAACCCCCCGCACAACCTAGCGGTGTACCGACCACTCTGCATGCTTGGCACCATGGGGAAGCAGCTGGAGTACCTGGTTTTGAGACGGGGGACTAGCGGATGGAGGTGGTAACGGAAGGGGCAAGTCAAGCAATAGATAGATCATGGAGAAGGCAGACGCTCTGTGAGCTGATAATCATTGATGTGCACAATGCTAATGTACGATGGTGAGGGCTCAAAAGTAGTAGGACACGCGGACGATGAGGCCCTCGTGGCGGCAGGGTGTGGCGAAGTGGAACTTAGAGCAAAGGTCAATGATAGCCTGGAGGCCATGCGACATGCTAGCCGAACACTTACTAGAAGTAACGGAGGAGAAGACGGAGGCGGTGCTGTTAATTGGCCGTGTAGCCTACCAAAGCGCGCGGCAAATCCTGGCAAAAGTGCAGAGAAAGCGTACGCTCAGAGTGGCAAGGGCGTATCTAACGGTGTCCAGGGAAGCCATCCTGGACATCGCCGGTATGCCCCCGATCGAACTGCTCGCCCTGGAGCAAACTGTGAGGTAGAAAGAGGGCGCAAGGTAGCAGACCAAGTGGAGTGAACTGGTAGACAAAGCCAACTAGACCGGTAGACTCATCCCATAGCTAGCACGGACTCGACCGAGAACGCCATTTAACTGCCCCACTGGGCCTCAGAACGTGCAGAGATGGAGGAACATGCAGTGGCCGGATTGACCCCGGACAACATGATTGAGATGATGATTGGGAGGCTAGAGGCGTGGAGCCATGTACACACCTACGTGCCCCCCTCATGGAGGAACGGGACCGGGAGGAGTAAGTTGTCGGGTAGGAGGTTGATAGGCACTCATACCCGACAGTCCTGAGTTTTTAACATGGTTTTCTCCAGTCTATCTGTCTATCTGTCTATCTGTCTATCTGTCTATCTGTCTATCTGTCTATCTGTCTATCTGTCTATCTGTCTA
The DNA here is from genome assembly GCA_963942505.1 of Lordithon lunulatus. Lineage (NCBI taxonomy): Eukaryota > Metazoa > Arthropoda > Insecta > Coleoptera > Staphylinidae > Lordithon > Lordithon lunulatus. The sequence goes on from OZ012666.1 coordinate 22,358,612, forward strand.
TCTGTCTATCTGTCTATCTGTCTATCTGTCTATCTGTCTATCTGTCTATCTGTCTATCTGTCTATCTGTCTATCTGTCTATCTGTCTATCTGTCTATCTGTCTATCTGTCTATCTGTCTATCTGTCTATCTGTCTATCTGTCTATCTGTCTATCTGTCTATCTGTCTATCTGTCTATCTGTCTATCTGTCTATCTGTCTATCTGTCTATCTGTCTATCTGTCTATCTGTCTATCTGTCTATCTGTCTATCTGTCTATCTGTCTATCTGTCTATCTGTCTATCTGTCTATCTGTCTATCTGTCTATCTGTCTATCTGTCTATCTGTCTATCTGTCTATCTGTCTATCTGTCTATCTGTCTATCTGTCTATCTGTCTATCTGTCTATCTGTCTATCTGTCTATCTGTCTATCTGTCTATCTGTCTATCTGTCTATCTGTCTATCTGTCTATCTGGTTATCTGTCTATCTGTCTATCTGTCTATCTGTCTATCTGTCTATCTGTCTATCTGTCTATCTGTCTATCTGTCTATCTGTCTATCTGTCTATCTATCTGTCTATCTGACGAAAGCCCGTGTTGACGGCTTTGTGAAAATTTGAGCAAAATTGGTTTACTAAAACAGAAGATTTGTCAATAGTAGCGATTTCCTATTGCGCATATGGCAAATAATAAATAATATACGTGACGTCAGCGAGCGTGGCGTTTTTTTCAGCAAAAGACTAATGACTCTCCAACCCGAAGGAGAATGAGAAATCAGTTGTTGGCTGGGGGTCAGTGCAAGGGGTAAAGGTTTAGTGGATATTGTATGCTATTGTACCAAACTTCAAGGCGAGTCCCACACTATCCGGCGAGAAGCGTGTATATAAGTGCATTGTATTTGAATTTTGTTGCACATGGTTTCCATTAATGTTCATGCTTCATCCCCGTATAGTAGAACTTTGATGACATTGTACCTTAGGAGATGAATCTGGAGTGAGATACTTAAAATCCTTCTCATACGTATTTCAACATACGAGAAAGGTCTTAACAGGACGAGACCTAAGTACGTCACGCTTATAGCTTCCTCAATGTTGCATGGTATACTACTTTCCTTCTAGCACTTTTGCGAGTATCCTCTCCGAATACAAATTGAATATCAGGGAAGAAAAACCCACAGTCACTCCCCTCCGCATGTCCATTTTCTCCGATAGTTAATTCTACTGAGCAGAGATTAGCAACTATATGGGTATCTCGTCCATCCAGACTCTTCTTTAAGGATCATCATGATCTTATCATGCTGTATGGTGTCAAACGCGGTTTCGTAATCAACAAAGCAAGTGTATACACTCGCATTTACGTCGAGTGATCATCGGATTTACCAAAACCGCGTCTAAAGCCAAATTGTGAATCACTAACATATTCCTCGCATTTACTATAGTTACTTCTATAGATGACTTTTAGATGTTGATATTTTTTTGAATAAATTAAACCAGTTACACTAGCTGTACCGAACATATGTGCTGCAAAGATAAAATTATGAAATGAGTTATGATTATATCATTGGTAAACTAAGTACAAATATACATAATTACACATCAGCACAATCTCCAATCAATTAAAGCCTTACCTAAGTGAAAGACACAACCTTTCACAAGAATGAAACGTCTGCAAAGACAGGTTGGCGCTTCAGCTTATCACGGGAGCAATCCTGAACATGGCTGGGAACAGAAAGACTGCTCTCAATAAGGCAATAATGCGGTTCGAATATGGATGACAGCCCGAAGATAACTCAGTTTAAATAAAGAGATAATAATAATAGTCAAGGAAGCCATGACGTATTTGAAATAAATACATATTTAAAACACAAACAGTTTTTATTTTTAAATCAATCACGAGTCATGTATGCATTGAAAATTTGATTAAAAAATGAACTTTTCCTCTGATGAAGGGAAACGCTCAGAGCTCAGAGAGTGTAATTACCTGGTATTTACTTTAACTTCTCTGAACTTCTCTGAAAAATGGTCAAAGGTAATTCGCGAAATTTCGCCCACAGCGGGGTTTGAACTCACGCTCCCCAATTCTCAATACGAGACAGAGGACACCTCTAACAACTAGGCCACGGAGCTGAGTGCAGATTTGATAATTTCTTAAATTAATTCGTTTATACTGAAATAATTGATGTTTAACACAACTGTTATTTAGGATTAAAAAATAATTAATTGCAATTACTCATGGCTTCGTAGATCTGATTTGTTAGTCAACGATATAAATCGTGTAAGTCGCAATATCTCGGTAACGAAATATTTTATACAACTTTTTGACTTAAAATTGCATTTTTTGTGGTGTCTCATTTTTTCAGGCAAATTATACTATTTGTCATACAGTCTTTTCTATAAAACTAAAACTGGATCAATAATATTTGCGAAAAATATGACACATTAAACAAATGTTCCTAGTTCACTTAAGGAAAAGGCAATGGGAAGACGGACGAAGTTTTTTACTCTCGCTCGTTCCTTTTTATTTGCAGCAACTAATCAATGTTTCGCTCGAGTTTCGGCAGAGATCGACGAACCGCAACTTCGATAATTACACTTTCAACTGACGAAAATAGGCTGCCGGTTTCGGTACGAAAAATAAAATAAAAAGGAAAGTTTCGTCGCTCGCACAATCAACAGAAAATGTAATCAATAGGAATTGAGGGAAAGCATTGCGTTTTATAAATTTGTTATTATTGTGTTTGAAATATACTCTTCGGTATTATATTATAATTTACAGTTTTACAAATAGCACACTAATATAAATCTTCTAAGAATATGGCCGCTGTATTTTCCACGGAATATTATTCATGGACAAATCTATATTAGGCAATTTAAACATCTATGAACGCACGGCAATAAAGACATAGAATCTTGTATATGTATCATTTTTATAGATTATTTTCATATGTATATTAACTGCAACAAGTTTGATTGTTTAAATGTTTTTTAAATGTTTTCTTCTGCAATTATGTAGCTAATAAATTGGTTTAAAATACTCTTTATGGGTAAATAAATAAAATAATAAATCATATTTGAATTCAGTAATGTTTTCCAGATTCAAGTACCGCATTGTGTTTTTAACTTAATATTAATATAATTTTATGTTAGCAACTTTAATTTATACGGCGTCAAATATTAAAGGGAATAAATGTAATAACAACGCATTTCCAAAGAGTTTGTGTACATTTCCGCCTTTCTTGATATGTCAACACTTTTAAACCAGCAAATATTTATTGCATTCTGTTTACATTTACGTTATGAATGACTATCGAAAAACACAAAATCGAAGTGATATAGAAGTGCGCGGTCGGCGGCGACACAGGACTGCGAAAACCAACGGCAGCGAGGGGCGGCCAGAAGACAAAAGCCCCAACGTAAACAAGTGGATGTAATCTGACATTTTGTTTGAACTACAAAACATCATAAATTACGTCTGTAATCTCTGCCGAAGTTTAGGACAATTTATGGGGAATTTATTGCCCCAGAAAAGTGGAGCACGTTCTCACGTTAAAAACGTTCGATTGTAATTACCACACTCATTGAAATTAAGATATACGTTTATGGTTTCGGAGAGCATATATCACACCTCGGGTTTTTATGATATTTAAGCGCTGTTTGATATATGAGCGGGGCGAGCCCGAATAAGGCACTATAAATTACACTGCGCTGCTAGTTAAGCCCTACGCATTCACCATAATTACTATATTGCTCATATAAAAACCAAGACAGGAAATTGCAAATAATCGGAAATTCAAGTCAATATTTATGATTCGTCTTTTATACATGACCTCTTTTTTGTATGCATATAGCTACAGAAATTATTATCAAATATTTCTCTTCTTTGTTATGGCTATTTTGTATTTTTTATTATTTGTTAAATATTTTACTTCATTGTGTTCCCCCAATTTTTGGTATACATACATGAGCTCTTTATAAGTCTAGAAGTCTCATGAATAGACAGGCTTGGAGCTTTTGTCTGCATACATTGACGGTTTCCCAGCTAGTTTTTCTTCTTCTCAACAACCTCTGTCCGTTGGTGATTTGCCCATATTGTGCAGGTGTTTATTTAACATTTAGAAGACCTATAGCATTCCTTATTTGGTTTCTATTTAGTTTTAGGATTTCATCGGACACCTCTTTACTGCGAGCCATAAAGGCATCACGATTAATATTACTGTCAATATTTTAGAATAATGACAGTATTACTGTGCAATAATATGTTCAAAATGTTCATTATTCTAAAATATAAACATTATTACTTATCGTGTAAGGTATAGAAATGATGGAATGAAGAGTATACTGATGTTTATCCGGAAAATTGATTACTTGAATATTAAAGGAAGATTCAAGCAAATACTGACAGTGCTAGGATTGACAGTATTATTGACCGTGTAAGGTGCCTATTAATGAAATTAAGTATAATTCGAGTGCTTCAGCTCAGTTTGGGCTTCGCTTTGTAGGTGGTAGCAGTTTCTTTGGTGCTATTCTTGCGGTGATATATGCTATCCTGTAGGTTGGTTAGAGCCCCATCAATTCACTTACCTCTATTGCTAATTTAACCACTTTTTCGTTGTTTTTGATTGCCTGGTCGGTGTCCCGGTGTCCACACAAGTGTTACTTTGCGCTGGGATCCTAATATTATCGAGTTTTCAATGGATTCAACAGCAGCTCGGGAGTAATTTACGCTGCAGTCTAGTACTCTTAGCACTGCTTAACTTTCTGTTATCCGATTTTTTCTTTCTATTATTTCTTTTTAATTAAGTTTTCACGCAACTGAATTGTGATGGTTTCTGCTTGGAGCACTGAGGTATACTAGCTCAGCTAAAGCTCTCTTTGCGTGCTGTTCTCATATACTACTATTCGGGTTCATTTGTTCGTTTTAGATAAATCCATAAACGAGTGATCCTTACATTGTCCTGTCATGAAGTATGCTTATAATGTGTTCTTCTGTTTTCCCGAACATCACTTTGGTATGATCTGTGGGTGATTCGTACGTCTGCCTTGTGGCGTTAGTTCTCTAGATTGCTATTTTCGTTTCCGTCTTCAATTTAATGTCTTATTGGCACCTGTTGTTGCCGAGGTTTCACATCTTCACCTTATACGCCAAGAGGCGTCTTAGTGCCACATCCACGATAGCTCTCTGTCATCAGATATATGTCAAGATTAGTTTAGTGCGGATATTAACTACAATGGTTCTTACCCCGCCAGAGGCACAGTAGACATATATACGCGAGACTGTCGTAAGCTGCAATCAGTACTAGGATGGAGTTCAACTAAGTTGAATCTGTATCACACAAACTTTCTTCGCACGAGATGATAGTTATAACTACAGTTATTATAAAAAACTTGTTTATATCGGAATTTGACAAGAAAAATAATATCGATTTAAATAAATATGAGGATATCAATGTCGCTGTTTACACCCAACAATTGTTAATCAACTCTGACGGTAGTATCGAACCACCACCCGATAAATCCGAATTTTAATCCGAATTTAGATTAACCACCACTGCATGGGGACATAAACAGCAATGTTGGCGATTCTATTCTATTAAATATAGATGGCCCTCATAAATAAGTAAGAACTACATAGTTCTTTACCTAATCTATAGTGCACCCCCATTTCATATTTCTCTTTCATTGGCCTTGTATCTTCAATGAATTCCAGAAGGCTTATGAATGGGCGGGCTTGGGGCTCTCTTAGGTTCAATCGCGGTGAACCAAAGAGATTTTCCCTGAATGCATTGAATGCTTCGCAGCTAGTGTGTCATAGTGTGCAGGTGTTTAATTAATGTGCAGTTTTATGTTAGAAGTTCTACGGCATTTCTTAATTGGTTCCTATATAGTTTTAGAATTTCTTCCGAGTATTTTACGATAAATGTTGGCCAACATTATTTTAATGATTTGATTGTCATAAAATAAACTTTTAAACAGTAACTTACTAAAAGGTTTATTTAATATTTATTTTAATTTAAATACTTATTTGTAATAGTATAATTAAGAATTTAATTAATTGAAATCTATTTCTGATTTTCTTTCTTCGTCGTATAATTATTTTTGATAGAAAAAAAATTATAATAATATTAATAACTACGCTTATGCATTCTCATAAAAATATACAGACCAGAACGCGTTCACGACTTTGTTCGGAATCACTGCCGTATGTGGCATGAAGGTCAATTTGAGTCCAGGGTTACACCGAGTTATTTAACCTGTCGCTCCATTTGTATTTCTTTGGCAAACAGCATCGATGTTTTTCTATTATTTAAGTTATGTGAAAATGGCACTAGAAAGATTTTTCGGGGTTAACCGCGAGGCCCTCTCCTACACACCACCGTTCTACCTATTCAGAACTTATCTGATGCCGTCAAATTTACCTACCGCGAGTATTGCTACGTCGCCGACGTAGCCTTGTAAATTGCATTTTCTGGTCTAGTTGCTCTATAATATAGCCTACAACGAGGCACCATAGAACAGGTGATAGTACACCGCCTTACATGTATCCCCTGCCGACCGATACTTCCATGGATATTCCATTTAACTATGCTTTTATTCTCCGCCCACACATTTTTGCCAATTCAGCCGACCACGAGTGTCTCAATATCTTTAGTTTGTATGACTCTTGCACGGGATTCAAACGAGGTATTGTTAAAGGCGGCCTTCTATTTCCAAGAAGACTGTAATAGCAGTCTGCTTGTTCTTGATTGTTTTTTCCACCCTTATGGTTATTTCATGCACTGCGGTTTCGCACAACTTTCCTGATTTATAGGCATAATGGTTTCTGTAGCGTGATTTTGATACCATTGCTCCGTCTCACTTATTCTGTATATACCCTAGGCATATATTCGCACGCATAATTGTGCACAGACCTGATTTTAATTCCTCGATGCCAGTAGTACTGGGAAAATGTCTTCTTCTTTAGCTTTGAATGGTTCGAATGTGTTGATCGCCCATGCGAGCTTTCTTTGAGAGAATATGTTCCTTGCACATTAGTGTCCAGCTATTTATTGATCCCCGTTTGAATGGGCTATCTATAGCTAGATTTTTACGCCCTGTACTAATAACAGCAGAGTTCGGGAAATGTCATTTTCCGCATAGATCCTAATTTATTGTTGTTTTATTTCGCGAGAGCCTTCTGAAGTTTTGCACAGTTCTGTGTTTTCTCAATTTGCTGGAAGTACTCCCTACAGGTTGCTCTATTAAATTTCCTTCCTTATCTTGTTATTGTATTATGTCAGGGTTTATTAGTTTATCAGTTGCCAGTTCTTTTAGTCTGATTGAACAGCTTTCTTGCCTTTGTTCTTAGATCAGAGAACCCTGCGGTTCTCTCTTATCGTTGTTGGAAAACTTGACCCAAATGCTGAAATGATTATTCGTGACGTCATTGAAAGTCATTAGTTCTAGCTCCACTATCTTTCTGATCTACCCGGACTCATTTCCAGTCCCTGTTACAATTATTCTTTCTACAGTTCCCATTGTAATTTCTTGGGTTCCTATATGTTGGGGGGATATTTTTCGTGGAATTAATTTCAAATCGGATGCATCAATGGTTTATTTGATAATTAAGATCGATTTGTTGTCGCGTTGAGAATATCTAGCTTATTTTCTAATAAATAATATAAGAGAGACTCATCCCGTTTATTGTCCTCACTGGTTCTACACACAGAGTGGTGCATATTCGAAATCATTTAGATTATGTTTCTCCGGCAGTGTGCTGTCAACTCCCGTACTTCCGGTGTTGGTGGAGGTCCAGGTGGATCATATGGAGGGTATGTAGAAAATAAATAATTCCGTCTATGTTACCTCTTTTGGCTCCAGTCTCATATTCACCACTATGAATTCAGTAGAGATAATTTCCACATGGGTAGTAGTTTGGCCTTGCTTTTTTGAAAGGATACAGGTTGTTGAATTGTCGGTATGGGCACTATGTTGTCCAACCTTTTCCCAGTCGTAGCCCCTGCATTTCCCCGTTGCGTATCGAAGGTTTCTGAATAAGCACAATATCTCTATCTATAAGAATTGCATACGCATATAAAGCAGCCGAGGCTATATAATATCTTCATACTTAGTTTCCTCCATATCCATTGTGGGCTCCTTCTCAGGAGGGGGGGGGGGCGCTCTGAATTCTTCTTGTCGCCATAGATGATCGAAACATTTTGGGGAATATCTATTCTTAGGGTTGCATTTACCATGGAGGTTCCATTGTTGGCCCCTCAATATACTGTGCCCCTTTTAAAGGTACCTCTTCAGGTCCCTCCTATCGACGAGAATCCTGTAAATTTCCCTCTACGGGCCCTTTCACAGTATTTGATTGGAGTTTCGGTTGAGGTTCCGTGTTTGGCCCCTCTTCTATGACTTCTTGGTCTTCTTTGCCCTAAGTAACTTGAACCTTACCCGGAAGAAGTTCAGCAGCGGCTGGCAGTTTATTCCCAAGATTTTATCCGAATAGGATTTATCCATGGTGATGACCACTTGCCGAACTTCCGGATCAGGCTTGCTTTTAAACTAACTAGGCGTCTATAAATTCGTTGGATCTATGTGCTGATTGCACATATTTAATGAGTTCTATTTTATATTTATCGGAATTTACCGTGCTAACGCGAGGTAGCCTGCACAATTAAGTGAGACACCTACCGACCAGCCCATTGTTACTATGCAAACTATTTTGGAAAATTAATTACCGAATCTCGGTATATAACACCATCTAGTGAGGAGTTCTATCTTATACTTTCCTTGCCCGCTCATTACTTTTATCATATCAGTTCGCGACTTGCTACTAATAGTATTACCGAGGAGGCTTCTTCCCTCCTTCGCGATTTGGCGGCCTCGTCTTCCCCTTCAGTCTGAGTGGTGGTCTGGTGCTCGAATCCATTTCCCTACGCAGAGAGCTCGATATACGCAGCCAGCAATACAAATATCCGAGGACAGGGCGGAAAATCCTTGCAACATGAACCATGTTTCGCTATTGCAATTTAACGCAAATTCCTCGTAGGAACTTTAAATCCCGCGGAATCAGATCTTCGCGAGATTCTTACACTTTTTTACAATTCGAGGAGCATAAGTGATATCGTATACAGCAAAAGATAGGTTCCGAGATTTCTTCCAAATATTTGTATTTGAAAAACCTACCTGCGTTAATCTACATACCATCGAGCCTGATTCCAGACGTGGTTACGGTATACCATAAGCCGCTTTCGTTTATCGTTTGGGAGCTGTTCTGGCATGTCTAGCATGAGAAGAAGAGCTTGGAACATTTCCCGAAAGATAAGTGAAAACAGCTATTAGTACTACGGATACTACGGCACTTAACAATACTTGGAGGTAAGGCACTCAAAGCTTGTTGGTGGACTGGTATGTCTCGTACGATAAAGCGTCAACTCAATTATTCTGGGGATTGAGAGAGAGCAGAGGGTGCCAAATATTTGGCACGGCTACGGAGAAGAAGACCGCGACCGCTGCCGTTGCCAAGGCAAAGAAATTGCCAACGGAGGCGAAGCAGCCAAAATCTTCGTGAAAGGCCAAAAAGGCAACGAAGGACGGGCCTACCAAGAAACCAAAGGCGTCCGAGCCAAAACGCGCTAAGGCTGCCCCAAAAGCGGCTGTTACCAAAAAACCAACACCGAAAAAGAAGTGAGGACTGTTCCCTTAGCGACAACGGTCACTCAACAACGATGGCGAGAATGGCAGCGGCTTGGGCCGCCGCTGCACAAACGGTCTGCCTACTGCTCAAGCTAAAAACAGCGTTTCACCAGTTTTCAGTTATTTTGTAGAAGGGTATTTGGTTCTTTTAAAATCGCAACCGTTCGTTTTCAACAGAACGGAAACCAAGACGTTTTATAAAGGGCCCTATCATGTAGCACATTCTCTTTACACGAAGTTATTTAAAGTCGCGGGAAATTTCACATTAGCATTCTCTGTCCGTTTTATTCTTCAAACGGCTCATCTCTTCAAACGCCCTTCCCATTTACTTGATTTGGTGTATAGCTTAATACACGGCCAACTTCGCCCGAAGTCATTTCAGGCAGATTCCATGTTTGCCATGTCACTGTAACAGATCGGTACTTCTGTTCCCAATGTTAAAGGTTGCTCCCGTGGCAAGTGTGCACGTGGTTCTGGTGATCCCTCATTCTTTTGTAGGGTGTCTGCCACTTAAGTAAGAGTATTATCGATTGGGGATTGTGCTTGTAAATGCGTATTTGTACATAGTTTCAGGGATATATATATATATATATATATATATATATATATATACATATATATGTATATATATATATATATATATATATATATATATATACATATATATGTATATATATATATATATATATATATATATATATATATATGTATATATATATAAGCTACAATAATAAATAAAGGAAATATTTCGCCATTGAAAACAGCAACCCAACCCGATGTTTCGAAATTGACTTTACGTTCTTTGATAATATCGCGTAAAAAGAATTAAAATGTGTGAGTATTATAAAATCTATACGTCGCAGCAAAGTATTTTCATAGCATCGGTATGGTTTCATGAGAATCATTCTACACGGCAATATATGGCTGAGCCTAACATATTTCGCGAGTAATACGTTATTATTCACGTTGGGGCAAAAGTAGCATAACTCATCTGATGCAAATGAAATGAATGAATTATTTAAAGATTGCAAAAATTGCTATTGTTACAGGATCTAACGCTTGTGAAAACGAATTTAAACCTTAGAATAGTCATTTTCAGCAATGTAAATACGTATATGTTTACGGAACACGTATCTTATGTGAATATATTTTCGATAGTACTATTATTGTATTTGAATAAACAAATCGTATCGATCATAAATCAATATCATACAGTATTTCTATTTTACTAGTTCAAATAAAAAAAAAATCACCTCACATTTCTATTACATACATGAATTTGCAACTGATTGTGAGACGCAATGCACACAAATTTATCCTTTGTGAATAAATCGAATTTCAAACGACGGGGACACATTAAAGATGGAAAAGTTTTGGGCGCTCCCCAACCATTCCCGCCCGAAAACTGAGCGCACGTCTGCGTAATTTTCTGCTGAATCATTTTATTCGTTAATTGCGCGCGATCGTTACAAATGCAATTACACGGAGCTGCGCCGGCTTTATATTCAACCCGGTCGCACATATATATATACATACACAAATTCCGGGGAGGAAAAATGCGGCATGGGACCGACGCGACGCGCAACAGTTCCGACGACGAGGCGGCTGCCTCTCGCAAATTGTTTTTGATTCGGTTTCGTCTCGTTGACGAAACTCGTTTAGTCCAATTTGAAAGTTATAATTGGCAAAATGTACGAAACGCTCGCAAGCCCCTAAACCAAGTCAACGTGCCCGCACAATCACAAATCCACAATCGTCCGCTTTAAAAACCAATCACGAACTATTACCAAACAAAAATTGCATCTATTGTGCGGTATCAAACGAACGTAAATGAACAGGAAAGGTTGTGGGTATTTCTAGTCTGGTCTTGCTATCAGTTTTTAAATTCAATACGTAATAGAAGGTTTCTCTAATTAAAGTGGCGAGAAGATAAAAAATCCAATTAAAACAAACATCACGAAATATCGGGTTTGGATTATAAATTTTGAACCACATAGTTCATAATCAAAGACTTCTTTTACTTGCAAGACAATTATGATAATAAAATAAAAAGTATTATTAGGTAAAATGTGAATTAGAGATATAGGTTTAATGAAACAAAAAGACACGTACAAAATATGCTGTTGTATTGTTCCGCTAAAATAAATTATGCGCAACACGATTATGGTCAAAAGTACGTTAGATACATCAATTTTCTTTCCCCAATTTGTTTGACTGTATTAACAAATGGCATTGCTTGAATACATATGCAACCCTATCTCTATATTCTTAGTGGCGAACAGGGCAGCCCAGATAAATGAGCAACGCTATCTACAAATGCCTAGAATTTTAAGTCCTGCCAACCCTACCAGTCACGTATATTCGTTCCCAAACGACTCGATTAGTTTTTTTCATGCCTCTCTAAAAACCTATTCTAGTTTATATAGTATATCTGCCCGCAACGTTATCGACGATTTAAATAATTCGCAATTAATGAATCCCTATATTTTTTAATTTCTTGCAAAGCATTAAGGTGCATCTAGACATACATGCAATATGTTAATCACCAAATATATTGAAAGAAAATGGCAAGGACAATGAAAAACAAATTTAAAAATTAAAAGAGGCTTCAAGAAATGTTCTTGTTTCAAATATAAGGCAACTTCAAATCTAAAAGAAAAATGATTTAAAACAATATATATATATATATATATATATATATATATATATATATATATATATATATATAAAGGGAAAGGATTATAGAAACTATTTTTTTTTTAGTTTTTAGAATACTTTTCCAAGTTATTTTCAAATGTAAAGGACCCTACGAATGAACAATTCAAATCCAACCTTATTTACCAGATTTCGTGTAAAAACTGTTAACAGGTGTACATTGGCTGACATGGATGTGGTTATGAACCCGATTAACTATGCATAAAACTGACATTACCACAAAACCAGATGTGCTTTGTCTTCACATATGTTAAAAAATGCCCATCTACCAAAATTAGAAGATACCAACCTTTTGAAAATAGCTAACAACAAAACAAGTAGGGATTTTTTGAGATGTTGTTTATTAAAGCTAACAAGAATACCATGAATTTTAAATCTGACACAGATGGTTTCGTTCCCAAACGACTCGATTAGTTATTTTCATGCCTCTCTAAAAACCTATTCTAGTTTATATAGTATATCTGCCCGCAACGTTATCGACGATTTAAATAATTCGCAATTAATGAATCCCTATATTTTTTAATTTCTTGCAAAGCATTAAGGTGCATCTAGACATACATGCAATATGTTAATCACCAAATATATTGAAAGAAAATGGCAAGGACAATGAAAAACAAATTTAAAAATTAAAAGAGGCTTCAAGAAATGTTCTTGTTTCAAATATAAGGCAACTTCAAATCTAAAAGAAAAATGATTTAAAACAATATATATATATATATATATATATATATATATATATATATATATATATATAAAGGGAAAGGATTATAGAAACTATTTTTTTTTTAGTTTTTAGAATACTTTTCCAAGTTATTTTCAAATGTAAAGGACCCTACGAATGAACAATTCAAATCCAACCTTATTTACCAGATTTCGTGTAAAAACTGTTAACAGGTGTACATTGGCTGACATGGATGTGGTTATGAACCCGATTAACTCTGCATAAAACTGACATTACCACAAAACCAGATGTGCTTTGTCTTCACATATGTTAAAAAATGCCCATCTACCAAAATTAGAAGATACCAACCTTTTGAAAATAGCTAACAACAAAACAAGTAGGGATTTTTTGAGATGTTGTTTATTAAAGCTAACAAGAATACCATGAATTTTAAATCTGACACAGATGGTTTGAATGTAATCTACTCATACTTGTGATCACTACCGAAAAAAAAGTTCTCGAGATCAGTAAAACATTATAACCGAAACACATGAACTCATAGTTGTGGTTAAAATTGTAAATACATTATAACTTATGTCCAAAAATCGTTATTGTTAAAAGTAGGGCATTCCGTGTGTACATAAGAACTGTACTCGTGAAAAAATTTGACACTGACGTTTATAAATCTCAATCAAACTCAGTGGCGTCAGTTGTTTATTATGTACAGTTCTCAAGAAACACCGATATGATTTTAATATATGGTGAAGCGCAACATAATTTATCTGCGATAAGATTATATAGAGAGAGGTTTCTCTTTCACAGTCAAACCAAAAGCCCAAATATTTAAAACCATTAACTCTCTACATCATTATTCCTTTCCATTTCAGCTCTTACCTCTACCCCGCCTGGACAGTTCTAGATAGTTTACTGGAGGGTAGCATAGCTACAGACAATTAGGCCTCAAAATGGGCCCATTGTGAAACCTCCCTTTAAGGCTGCTCACTCGTCCCACCAGTCAATTTTGCGTGCGAGCTGCAAAACTCTGGCGGGTGAGGAGTTGCTAATGCTGGTCATACTAGGCCAGCACTCTCATAGTATTAGATGCCTAGTGTTTACTAGAGCTGGGCAGAGGCATATTACATGCTCTGCTGTTTCTAGTTCTTCATTGCACCCTCTACATAACGGGCTGTCCACCAGACCCCTCGTGTGTAGGTGTTTGTTTAACCGGCAGTGGCCAGAATGTTGGTTAACAATTTCAGATTAGTTCTAGATAAGTTAAGGCGGGTCATGGCTGCAATCTTTTAGGTTGCCTATTTGCAAATTATAGAAAGTATTTCATCCTCTTGGGTTGTTAGAGGATATGAGGATCCCTTTCTGGCAAGCTCATCTGCTATTTCGTTCCCCCCGATACCACTATGTCCTTTGATTCAGCAGAGTTTTAGTTTTTTATGCTTAGCTAGCTCCTCCAGGATGTGTAGACATGAATGTATTGGCATTTAGTGCATTTAGAGCCACTTTGCTGTCGGTGGGTATTTGGATATGGTTATCCTTAATATTCCGTTCGGCTAAAATTTGAACACACTTTAGTATTCCGGTTAATTCAGCTTGGAAGACTGAAGTGAGTCTTCCAAGTAGTGCACTTATCTAGAGATTAAGTTCTGGTGTGAATATTCCATAGCCAGCTCTCGTCTTACTTTTGGATCCATCAGTATGCATGGTTATGTTGGCGCCTTATGGGATAACATCCAGTATGATGATGGTCTGACAAAACTGTATTTGGGTAGAATTCTGTCGCACTTCTGTCTTCTATGCGGGGGTCTAGTTTGATAGCTTCACTCAGTATGCTCCTGTGTCTAATGATTCTACCTTTGTCATGCCACAGGTTGAGTGAAGATAGCCTTAATGTTGTTTTTACTGCAGTCTCCCTTATAAGAAGGTCGAGTGGTTGTAGACATAACAGTGCATCAAGAGCTGCTGTGGGTGTTGTTCTCAACGCTGGATATGTGATAGCTTTGAGACTGTTCTGACTTGTTTGGTTTTCGATCATTGCACCATATGCGATAGTTGGTCTTATGAGCGCGGTATATATCCATTAGATGATCTTGGGAGACAGGCCCCATTTTTACCAACCGCCCCGCGGCATTGCCAATATGAGATGCAAGCTTTTTCCAGCTTGGATGTTATATGCTCATTCCAGTTCAGTTTTGTATCCATGATTAATCCTAGATATTATACTTTATCTGTGAGTGTCAGAGGGACATTAAAGAGAGTTGGCATGTTCATGAGCTCGAGGTTCCTCTTCCTCGTAAACAATGTCAGCTCTGTCTTTTTTAATTTACTGTTAGCGAATGACTATCGCACCAGTTCTCAACAATCTTTAGGGCACTCTGCATGAGATTGCAGAGTACACCTTCAAAACTGCCAGTTATCATGATCACTATGTCGTCAGCATAGCCAACGGCATATTATCCTGACTTGTTTAACTCTAGGAGGAGGCTATCTAACTACAAGGTCCCACAAAAGGGGTGAGAGGACCTTGAGGACAGCCTCTTCCTGCAACTTTTTTTGATGTTACGTCATCTAGTGATACTTGGATGCCCCGCCTACCCCTATTCCTAAACATCATCAAGTTTGTCTTTTCCTCATCTCTTCGCCACCAGCACTACGTCATCTGCATATGCCAACATCCACACCTTGGTTCTACCCACCACAATCCTTCCTGCCTGTCCACAGCACCTCCTCCAACTCGCTCGCCTACAGAGGTATAGTACTTTTTTCCAGCTCTTCTATCTCCATGCATTCTTCCTGCTGCCGTTTCTCCTTCGCTTTTCTGTTTAGGCGTCTATTTATATCCTTGTATTTGTCGGTATTTTGTACTGTCTGCTCTCTGCCATGACCATAAGGAATTCGTCGGTAATCCAATCTCTCCATTTCTGCTCTTCTTTCAGGTTTTAGTCGTTTTAAATTCCCACTTGTCTTCAGGAAACTATCATTTATCCCCTCACATTCTCTCTGAACTTCGTGATATGTGCTTACTTTGATATTTTGTAATTCTTTTGCTAATGTGGCTGTTACTTCTTCTTTAATTTCATTATTCTTGGGTTTGGAAATCTAGTCTAGTCTATTTTCTTAAGATTGTTGTTACGTTTCTTCGTACTTTCTTTCTTGCTTGAACTTTAAAGCACCGACAAGTGGGTTATGCTCGTCGGATGAGACGTCTACACGTTGTATATATATATATATATATATATATATATATATATATATATATTAACTGAAACATATTTCTGAACTTTTTATTAATAAGAATATAATCTATTTGATTTCGTACGATTTTATCATTCTTATCTGGTGAAATATAAGGTGATCGTTATGTATACAGTCTACGTGGAGACAGTTTGAAGAAGATATTTAGTACTTCATTTACACAGAATTCGTATAGTCTATCCCCTTAAATTGCTTTCTCCCAGATAAATCGCTACAGCCAGGTCTCCTCTTTTCACACGTTCAATCTTGGCATTGAAGTCGCCTATGACACAATTATATTACAAAATTATGCTTGCTAGAAAATAGAATTATATTTTCATTACTACTATAGAAGTTAGCATTGTTTTTCTTCTGCGTTTACGAGATATAATACATATTGTATCGTTTTCTGCTGAGTTTCTTGTATTTGAGTCATGTGAATATATTAACGGGGTATGGTAGCAGCGTGTATTACAGCTTCTTGGAGGTACTGGTAAGATTTTGTAAGGGTTCTGGGGACCAGTAGTTGGCATCCAACGGTTTTGTTACCGAAGTGGTCGAAGCCGACTGCTCCCTCTGGAATAATCCACTATACCCCAATGATTTTATATAGTATAGGGTCAAAATGTGCAGAATGAGCGACAAAGAAGTGTTAGAAAGGTTTGTTGGGACACATGTTGGAGAGTGGTGAGATATCATAGATACAGAGGGTGTTGAGAGGACACATTCGTGCGAGAGGCGTGGCTAATTTGTAGAAAATCCCAACACGAGTGTGGAGGAGAGTAAGAAAGAATATATGAACATATTCTGTCTGAGAAAATAGTTCATGGATAATGAATTATGGGTATGGAAGTGAGAGAGAATGAAAGTAGTTGAATAGAGGGAGCAGCTGGACAAAATCAGGTGTGGTTAGAGACCGAGGTATCTAGATTATAGAAAGAACGTTAGTTTTAGTTATTTTAACATAGTTTTAGTATTGTGATTTGATCAGCTGCAGTGTATGTCCTTAAATATGTTATGTATATTATGCTACAAATGCATATATAAATGGTGTATTAGTTAAGATAGAACGATTGGGAATCATTGTTCTACTACAGATTATAACATTTATGTTCAGTATATCATGACAAATCATTATGCCTGGACTCACGCTTTAAAAATGCTATCAAACTATTCAAATTTACTTTGAAAGTCGTCGATTCGCAAAACCTATAGTATAGGTATATTGTATAATACTAAACCTGTAGAATGTGATATTCTATGGACCTATTTGTTGCGATTATTTCAGTTATTACAACTTTAAGCACAGGCTTTTGACACCTACAATCTAACATCAAAACAATCAACAACTATAATACCTCAAAACATCAAAAATAAACTTTAGCATAAAAGCGTCTTCTTATATAAAAGCACAATTATAACATATAAAATCAAACGCTTTATCGTGGTTTGCTATAATTTAATGATAATTTGATTGTTTATTTTCTGGCTTACTTTTCAAAAAAAAAATGTTCTCGAATATATCTTCTATAACAGATTTTTTGCGGTATTCATGCTTATATAGTATTTAATATTAGATGTTATCTCTCTTAGATTTAATTTCAAATCCGTTAACTTATCGCTATACAATATTTCGCAATATGACAATATAGTATACATATTGCAATAAATGTCTGGTGCAGAAAATTTATGTAAAATAAAGGAAAACTTTAGATGAAATACGTTCCTTCCGCATTGATACTTGTGCGTGGAATTCATAATATATTTGATTTATTGATTTAATGTCAGCCCTATAAAAACTGCAGAAGTTCTGCAACGTATATCATTCTTTAATCTGGATATTTGGCAAACAGAAATAAAACATGGCAACGCGCCCTGCTACGAATATAAAAATAGTCGATAATCGAATCAGAATTGGAAATAGATGAAAACATTTATTCATGTATGAGTCGCCGATATTGTAACTACAAGTAGAGACTGTACTCGGATTTCATATATTATTCTCAAGAAGAAACTAACTCAGGGTAACACCATTATTACGTGCATATGCGGGCCATGCAAGATATCTTTCATTAAATCCAGCCCCCGCTCGATGAAAATGCTTACTTTATATATTCTGGTTGTATTATCCTCGGAGGGGAAAATTTATGCGATAAAAACGATAGTTTTTTTGATGAAAGAAAGGGGGATATGCTCATCCCTTAAAATATATTAGGGTTCCAGATAATCCACGACCGTGGAAGAATGAATAATAGCTGCCGTGCAATTTTTTGGCTATCTTGGTAATTGTTTTGCGCTTATCCCTCGTTTATAGAAAAAATATATTATTAATAACTATAATAGAACTGAAATATTATACTAATTAATTATGTTTATATGTAGTGAAAGAAATTATATTGTAACCATTAATTTATTTTTAGAAGAATATAATTCGTGAATGTTAGTGTTAGTACTTTTCATGCTATAAACATTGATTACTCTTCACCTAGATGATCTACGTCGACGGTACTGACCTACCAATGGCTCTTCCGGTTAATTTACGGAATACCTATTATAATTGCACCAAGAACTACTACTGGCAAGATATATAGGTGTAAAACTAATTACCAATGGATGTTCCGCAGGTGGGTTTCATAATTTTATATTGTAATAGGTGAAATTCCCGTCGTTCGATGTCGAATGATGAATCAACTCTTCTGAGCTCGTGTGACTATTTGTATACTTTTGCTCTCAAAACATTATCAAACGTAATATTGTTCGCCCCTTTTCTTCTTCTTCTAACTATGCACTTCCAACAAGATAACAACTGTTGTAACTATCCTACTATCGCGTTGTTTTTGTACCCATTTGACAAACAAAACTGTCAGTAATATTTATTTATTTCGACATGCACTGACAGCACTAAATCAATAATGACAGGTCGGTCGGCTCTAAAAAATTGACTTCGTTTTTCCATTTAGGGAAGGGAATTAAAATGACTTGGAAGTTGTATGGCAATGTCGGTGTTACTTCGATAACCAAGAATTACAGATTATTGCTATTTTTATTATTAATATAAGGCTTAAGCCTTATATTAATAAAATAAACCAAGACATGTAAATATCATGCAGTATGCGCCTGTCAAGTACATTTTAATTATATTATATTATATTATATTAAACATAAATATAAATTATGTATTTTGTATCAGTCTATTGTTTACAAACAATTACTGATTCGCCAAATATAGATTTAGTTGTAGTTACTGATTTGTTACATTAATAACTGGCTATGTATCGGTCAGAAAATTGTCCCCAACTTTTCCACAGCGTTGTTAATTGTATCTCCGTGACTGCCCAAGCCGAACCAGCTTTCAAATTCAAATATATATATATATATATATATATATATATATATATATATATATATATATGAAACTGTTAATTAATTGTATATTTATATTTAGATTCACTTTTTGTTTTATTGTAAGTAGTGCTAGAGTGCATATGGAACATACGTAGTATTCAAATTGTGTTATATTATTCACTCGACACACGACGCGAGTAGAGTAGAAATAACAAGTAGGAAGTATTTCGGTCCGCATTTAATCATTTAAAATAAACTGTCTCCAAAATGATTGGTGGCGATTATATTTGTTGTGCGGGTGTAATACCGCTTGATATATGAGATTTGTGTCGTGTGTAGATTAAACACATATCCCGATGCGACGTCTCCGACTTCATTGGGATTCAGGATCCGACGGGCAGTTATCTCACAAGCACGGTCCTACCACGAACTATGCCGCCGCCTCCCGATAAGTTGCAACGTACGCTGTCCGCCCTAGGGCGATGGCGGTGGCGGTGGCCGCGTCTCCAGGGAGAATTTATGTCGTCGTTACTGTCAGTCTCTGTTTGGGTATTCCGCGGTGTGATCGGCCTCCCTTAGGTGTTGTGCTCCTCAAATTACAATCTGCCTGCCGCCTGTCACTGCTCTCCCGACTCACAGAAGCTGACCAGAATAATGCCGAGCCAACCTCGATCACTGCAGACACACAAAAAATCTGCCGCAAAGTTTGAACGAGTGGAATTGCTTAAATTTTCACACAATTGAAATAGTGGCTGAAATTGCATTACGCCAACTTCAGCACTTTCACAGACATTGTTGCTTCAGTTACGAAATACAGGGTTGTACTATAAATCGTTTTCTGGTAAAGATATTGATTTTAAACAAACCATCTCTCGAAGCGCAATTATTTGCGGTATTAATAGGTAGATGGGCGTATATGCTACATATCATTGACCGCTATTTTAATGGGTTTATCGGATACGATTGTTCATATCGTGATAATTGCCATTACCAGCCGTTTAACACGATATTAATTATAAGATGAAACGTAGGTTTATTAAGAATTCTCAAATGATATTGAATCTTGTTATTTTGAACAACACAAATCTAAATGCAGCTTAATATGCAATATGTTGTATAATTAGAATTGCTGTTTGAGACATTTGTTTCCAACATATTGCTAATTCTTATCACTGAATAAAACATACATTATATATGCGGAACCCCAAAATTATGCATTATAAAGCATTATATAGATGACTAAGCGTAAATATCCTGGAAATTAGTGACGTCAGATGACATGGAACCGCTGCATCGCAGTGCTGACATCCATACATATCGACTTATGAATCATAGACATAGGCCATGTAGAACATCGCGCGAGGGCCGTTGTGGCCCCTGTCTTGTGTTGTAGCTACTTCTTTGCTAATGCACGGTGCAACACAGTACTGATATCGACACATTTCGACTCAAAATACACATAAGCCATATAGAACATCGACTATAGGACCTTTGAGGAGCTGGCTTACATCTGGCTGATGTCCAATCTACCTCTTTTCTATATGAACGGTGCAATACATTGCTGAGATCGGCAAACGCAACAAGAACATATCTACTACTCAGGAAGAGAAGACAGTCAACACCGGCAGGAAATGGCAGTACTTATGGCGCCCGAAATCGACAAATCGGTTCATATCTCTATACGAACGAACTATGGTACAAAGACTGCAAGTAACGGCGGGGAATGATGAGGCGCCTAATGACTTACACCACAGTGCCCTCTGTAGAGCTTTACTGATCCCCGGCGTACCTTAAAGGCTGAGCTCTGTCCTCACTACCTGCAAAGCTTCTTCAGCTACCAGACCTATCCGTACCATGTGCTTGTCAAGACTGCAGTGGCCTATTAGGAGGACTATTATTCTGACACTGTTCCAGTCTTCCTAGGTTAGTAATAATTAGGGGCTATGGCCTATTATGTATTCTATTGCATGCATCTACCTCTGTTGGTTTGTCTACCAGTCCTGAGACTTGCCACCCAATTTCCATGGATGTCATTTTGATTGTTTATAAACACTGCAGCAGGGCTCTGAGTCCGATTTTGCCTCGGATACCACTATGCCCTGGCGTCCAACACTACGGTCAGTTTGTTTTGTCTATATAGCTCGCCTAGGCTCTGCTGGCAGTTCCATACCAGACTACCGCTGTGGTAGAGATCACTTTTATTACCGCTTAGCTATCATTATATATGGAAATACGTGTATTAGTTATTTTGCGTTCGCGCTTTCCTTGCAAAGTGTTGTATGGCCATTTTGCTGGAAACACTGTGAAATCTTGCCCAGAGTTATTGAAATATTAGTCTTCGGGTTGACGCTGAAGATACCAGCTCCTATTTCTTCCGCTGTTTTAGCCGTATGTGAACTAGTAGGTAAGTAAGTAGTGAGTAAGCTGCGCTGACAGGTGGGCCATTTGACCAGGCCTAACTTCTTATTATTACGATATCGTATGTCTTCCTTAATTTGTATCTAGTCATCCTGTCTGGGGCATGCCCATTATAGGGTCTGCTCTCAGCTGATTATACAACTCTTGGTAGTTCACCCATGCTATTTGCTTATAGAGTTTTCAACTTGGAGTAATCTGTGGCTTACAGATCTTGCCTCTTTTCAATGAGGATGTATAGTGGTGGTATGTATAGCGGGTCTTCGATTGTGGTGGTGGGTATAGTTATAGCCATGCGCTCCTGTTGTTCTCTCGCAGACAAACCTGTCGGTGCTGCTGATTATTTTGGGCCACCATACAACTGATCCATATCTAATGGGTCTTAATACCCGAGTGCACGACGATCGCAATGTCATCCGCGTATCCTGGGAAGTGGATGCCTTCTGAGGATAGCTTTTTTAGAAGATCTGCTAAGAGTATCCAAAGTAACGGTGATACTATGCCTGCGGGTACCCCCTTCCCGTTCGCATCTTTGTGGTGGCCTCGCTGTGTGTCGATTTGATGATACTATTCTCTATGGTGCCTTGTATTCTATGGCATTATTTTTAAAGAATTACATTCCTACAACTACCATTTGTGGGTTGCATGTAACATCTCAGGTTTCTATTTCGAATTATAATTTACAGCAAAATCAATATTTATTCTCTCTCTCTCTCTCTCTCTCTCTCTCTATATATATATATATATATATATATATATATATATATATATATATATATATATATAGCCTTTCTAGCGTCTTGCGAAGAAAAAAAAAGGCTGCTGGGTCTATATGACTTGGGTACACACCCAAGTTCGTTCTTCCCATCTTTGGTAGGAATATGACTTTTGCCTTTTGACGCATCTGCGGCATGTACATCAATTCTATGCTAGTTCTCAATATTTTGTATAGGAACGGGACGGGAAGGTCTTGTTTCTGTAGTAGGATCCATTCTCGACGATTTGTACGGCCGAAATTTGTTTATAGGCTATGCTACTTTCAGTGGTTTTGCTGTCTGTAGTTGGAGTAGTTCTGACACCAGACAATTGCAACCCATCTCCACAACGGACCTACAAGCGATATTCTAAATGACTTACGTCTATTTTGAGTCGATACTTGTCGATCCTGAGCACCGTGATGCACCGTACATATAGCAAACAGACTACAACAGACCCACAGATGATGTTCTATACATATATTGAGTTGATATGTGTCGATCTCAGTACGGTAAAGCACCATACATTTAGCAACGGGGTAGCTCTGACATCAACCAGGTGCAACCCACCTCCACAACGGACCTACAGGCGAAAATCAATATAGCTTACGGCTATTTGGAGTTGATATGTGTCGATCGGAAAATTGTGATGCACCGTACATATAGAAAAGGGGTGGCTTGGACCCAGTCAGGTACAACCGACAACGGACACTGCATGCGATGTTATATATGACTTACGTCAATTTTGAGTAGAAATATGAGTTCTGAGCTACGAGATGCACCATACAATAGCAAAAGGATAGCTCTGACACTCATATCTACAGCGGATCTACATGCGATGTTCTATATGACTTACTTCTATTTTTTTGTTTCCAATCATCTGCAGTGGGTCTAGCGGGCCTCGTGCTTAGGTTGCGGCCGGAATGAGCACCTTCGCGAGTATTTATAGGGTTTCATCCACTGTGTACGTATAGTTTTCATCGTCCTTTTTGAGGAAGCTTATATGGGTTTCAGTATCTTCTTTTACCAATACTAGTAATACATGGACCGTTTAATGTCAAAGTGATGTAAGTCAAAAACGTAAAATGTTGAGAAATTGGCTTCCTAGAAATTTTTATCTTTTACAGTTTGTTGAAAATATAGACTACAATACTACAAACACTTTTCCTAAAACATCCAATTTCGCGTAAGTAATAATGGCTTATGCCACTTTGCCCGCAAAAGAACGCTCTTTTACTTCATTAGGAAAAATGTTAATATATGCACTCATTTCAAAAATTAAAACAATTTTATTATAGTATCCTTTCCAGTTAATTCTTCATGGGTTCCTAAATTTGGACACGATGATTGGAGATTTTCTTACATCGAACCTGATGTGCCTGTGATCGGAACATGACATTCCTCTGATATATATATATATATATATATATACGTCTGGATGCCAACAACACGTGTATTCTTAAGCAAGTGAGAAGAAAGTGCAAAACAACCAAACAAAAAGGAGTTGAACAATATAATGTGAAGAAAATGTAGAACAGCTAAAGAACAGATGGATACCTTAGAAAGTGCGAGGAAATAGAAGTACTGCAGGAGAAATACCTGAAGGATGCACCTCAATACATATCTTTAGAACGGCTTTTCGCATCGTTTTGCGCTTGTTCATGGCCTTAGGACTAATAAATCAAGTCTGGAATATTTTGAATTTCTCCGATTGTTATGGTGTTCGCCAGATGCAAGATACAACATTCAGCTGAAACGGTTCGACGTATTTTTTTATCTTTATTTCTTGCTCTCTCGTGTACCATCGATATTCAAGTGGAATGGAGGATTTATGCTGTTTGCAGGCCATAAATTAACCCATCGAGTTTCTAGAACGTTTTGCGTCAAGATCTGGTACCCAGATTCAGTGAAACGCTTCGAGGAATGTAACGTCAGCACATTCCGTCAAAATGGCTTATCTAGCCACTCCCTACAAGACTGTAGTGTCATATTTTCGTACCACCTCTATGCCGTTATTCGTTAAGTTCTCTCTATTGCTAGTTTTAGGTTATTATTTAATATTGTATTAAAATACTCAAGTCCTAGTGAAAGGACTAATGGTGTTACCAAGTGCACTAGCAGGACCGTATCTTATATCATGTGTAATTATAAGTGTGTTGTAATTTCCGCCTCCAGTACACCGTTATATCTGGTTGAAAATATAATTAACATAAATTTTTCTATAAGCTCTATGTGAAAACATGTACTAGTATCTTTGACAAACCACCTTCGATCAACAATTCTATGGAAAAGCCCGTCGAAACAGCTGCAGTATTCAAGACAATATTACCCACATGGATCCCTAACCTTCGCAAGGATATAGAATGTTAAGCGGAAGAGGATACAGATGCTAATTGTTAGGGACGGTCAATCTCTGACTATCACGCCTGGATCGAGACCCCGAACATTAATGTAAAAAATGTGTGAAAATATTGATTCTCAAAACACAACAATAAGCTTATATAAATATAAGTAATACACAATGTAAATTGGATAGATTTATATTTTAAGAAAACTTGTCGGATCACATAAGGAAAAGGCAAATCCAAATATAAACGCGTGTTAGTCATGGATAACACGCGTTTATGCATATGCATAAAAGAACTCAAAACAAACTAGAAATGAATTGTAGACATTATTTTCTGGCGCTCCAGGGAAACGATAAGGGGAACAATAAGATCCAATAATAGATGGCTGTATGAAATATATGAAAGGAAGTTACAAGAAACAGTTCGAACACAAAACAGACAGGCATGCTTTCCCGATCTTATATTGGGCAACGGCAACACCCTATCGCAACAGATACCCAATTATGAATTCACCTGCAATCAGTTCCGTATTACATTCGGCGACTTGCAGGAGAAATAAGAATAACAGATGTAAACAAACCGAATTGCCAATATAAGAAATATATAATTTTATGAACCTAATAATTAAATCTACCAATTGTAACCAAATGTATGTAACCTAACAATAGTTTGATATAATATATTAAATTTCTATTTGCATTGGGAATTGGACGCAATGGTTGTCCGGACTTAGAGCATGGTCTATTCGAAGCAACGTGTTGCTCGACCAATTAGTGTATTGCACTCAGCAACTTCAAGTCAAAATCGGATCGCACGTATAATCTTGCTCAATGGAAAACGCGCATTAGATGATGATGAAGATATTCGTTTATTAATGGACCTCCAATAGATGAGAATAGGAAGACAATATTTATAAACACTATCAAGTGCAATGCTTTTCGGTAGAGACATTGTGAATCTGCATAGGATATGGATAATATGCAAACACGTCTATAGTTATACTAATTATGCAGCTTCAATTAAACAGAATATCAACTTTTGGTCAGAAGATGTTGATTCATAGTATGCGCAAAACCAGCCCAACTATTGAACTTGAAAATATATGTTATGGTTGATATTAATTATGAATTATTAAATAATATTGTTTATATATTAATTCCCTATTAATGCATCGCGCTATTCTAGTGCTACGAATGGGTTAGTAGTAGTAGTAGTAGTAGCGTAGTATAGTAGCGATTCCAGATTTTATATCTCATAAACATTAAATCTACCGCCTGAAACAAACTGCCGCTTTGTGCAGTTGCGTAATGGGATATAAGGCTCTGGGACTTCCCACATGTCAATAATATTCATTTATAACCGTTATAAGCAAATGTTAGTTGTAAATAACCGTTACAGTGAAGCTATTAATACACAAAGTACTATTTCCTTCTATGTAACGACAAACAAATTTTTAAAATACTCTTTATAACAAAGTGACATCTTATGTGTTAGTTTTCCCTATCTATTAACTTTGCAATTATTTCCTAATTATGTTTACGTATGCGGAATTATTATTGAGTTTCTTTTAAGATCTTAGTATAATTAGAGAGGGACTAACTGTTTCCTTATGATTTCGGATTTATTTCTTATGAAATCTATGAGTTATTAATGCTAGGGTTGATGATATAATCAACCTTATCATCAGCTATAGCCGTCTAAAGAATCTTACTATTTGCATGTGAATTGGGAATACAAGTGTTATTTCCTCATATATTTGTACAATTTTTACTACATACAGCTCTGCCACCGCCGCTAAAAAATGTGACAGATGAATCGTAGGAAATAATCTAGAGTAGAACATGATGACACAATTTATTTAAGTGCTTGTCTCGCATTAAAGCATCGTGAGAACCGTTGCTAGTAGGAAGTGAAGAAGGAGGATGGGGAGGAAGAAAGGCGCGATATCATGTGACATCGGGAACACTGGGACGCACAAATCACGTCACGAACAAATGCCGGTGGAAATGCATGGAGAATAGAAATGCGGGCGTTAGCGGTGCGAACTTGACGCCGTGGCGAATACTAAAACTCCGTAAGAAATGTGTGCTCGGGACGGGAATAATTCCGCCGCGAGAAAAATGCCCCCAACTCACAACCAACGTTTTTTTTTTCCTTTTTAAATGGGCCAGGATAACGGGGATCTCTTACTTGCCGCCGCCGGTGCTACTGAGGCATCATCCATCACAGCGGCCGGATCAACGTTACTACTATCGAAGCCAATAACGCATTTCCCATTTTCCGATACTTAATCAACGCAATCAATACAATTGCAACGAATCAACGAAGTTTAGTATGCAATGGGATTGGATCTGAATAATAGTTTACCGGTCGGTTAAAACGATGCGACCGCTGTCAATTGGGAACGATTAGTGATCGGGCGGGAGCGGCCTCTAATCAGCATCGGCCTCGGATAGAACTAACGAGGCCCGCGCGCCCGCTGCATTTAACTACGAACGGAATTAATTAACGCCCGGTCCCAATGGTGTTCTCGTTATCTCTGTCGCGGCCAGCCCCCAATTGTAATCGCTCTAAGGTACGAAGCGTCCGACCTTTTGCTGTTCCAATTTGCAGGATGCGGTTTAATTTATGCGCGCGGTTGCTACTCGCCGCGGACAACGCGGCTTTCTGATAATAATACCAAAATACCACCGGATTAATTTGGTAAAGGGGGATGTCTGAGATAAATTACTATAATGCGTCCAAATAAAAAATGCTTTATCCCATAATAAACAGCCAACCCGCAGGGATAACGGTTGCCATAAATTGTCGGATATATCCATGTTTTATACAGTTTTCAATCTCATCAACTACCGAATTAATTACTGGTTTATTTGTAGCAAAACAGAATAAATATTCATTCTGTCCACGCAATTTGCTGGAGGTAATCTCGTAAAAGGGAAGATAAAATAATAACGGAACTACAACTTTAAACTTAATCGACCAGTGTTACGAACGAAGAGCAACACGTGCGGGTCAAAAATTAGGGCGCAACATGTTGCATTGAGCTAGAAACTCAATACGGCACCATGTTGCGGTCCCATAAATAACACGGAATAGTTACAAATTTACACAACAAACTAAAATATCTAACGGGATTATAAATTGCAAATTCTCCACATTGTTACTAACTGCATTAACAATATATAGTGGTATCATGTGGTTTAGTATCAAAAGGAATATAATTTACATTATTAACACAATAAACTGCCTATGATAAAAATAAGAAAGATAGCACGTTACTATTATGTGAGTACACCATTGTTATAGGTGTACTCTTTTACTTTCAGAACAGCATTGCAATATAAGGGAGGCAATTTAATAGTACTAATAACAATTATTAAAAGATATATAATAATACTATATATTAAAAACGTGATATATTCTCATGCAGAAAGTTAAGCGTTCCTGGTAGAACCTATAGATCGATTTTCTGCCGGGCCTATCCATACCATGTGCTTGTTAAGTCTACAGAGCCCCCTGTTAGGAGCCCTACTATCATTCTGATGGTTCTCTTGACTTGGGTTAATAAGTTCTGGGGCTTCAGCCTGTTATGAATTATTTTGTATGTCTTTGCCGCCGACTGGTTTATCCATCAGTCTTGAAAACTATCCCAAGACTCAGATCCATTTTTCCATTGATGTCTTTGTGATTACATCTGAAACACTGCGATATGGTTCCGGGCCGATAAAGGGGTTTGATGTGCCTTCTCGGGCGAGTTTGTCTGCCCTATTATTTCCTCGGATGCAACTGTGCCCTGGTACCCACTGTACCTTCAGTTTGTTTTATCCACCTAGCTTGCCAAGGCTCTGTTGGCAATCCCATACCAGCCGGGACTTATGTCGTTGTTCACTGCGTTACTTACCAGTCTGACCTTCAGTCACCCTTCGTCACCATTCGTACCTAGCCCGAAGGCGCCACTGAAGGATTCATTGTATCCTTCCCACTTAGTGGCCCGGGGATTCCTAAATTTAGATATTATGATGACTGTGCTTACATGGAATAGGATGTGCCTGTGATCGAAATACGGCGGTTAGTCCGATACATGCCAATTTTGTATGTTGCTACTGTCATGATTACGGGGTTTTGTGTATGAGTTTAGATTAGAAATTATATCATTTATGATTGTTCCTGCATTACCAAATAACTATTGAGGTAGCATAAACGGTCACTTTGCCTGCGAATCGTGACGAGACATACACACCGGGATGTTAGTTAGAAATACATAATAATTACTTATTACAAACAATATAGTTTGTCCTTGCCAAAGGTTTAATACATCTTATGAAAGATTACTGTACTTTACATGTGACTGAGTTGAGAATGGCTCGAGCTTGGTTGTGGGTGGCTATTGAGCTTATGTTGACTACAGACTCTCGGCTAACTACTGATTTAGGGCTTGGTCTTAGTATTTATACTCGGGAAGTTCTGGACGATTTTCTTGTGCAGTATGGCGCTTTAAGAACACGCGTGTGAGGCTTTCAAATGCGGGAACGCGCCACCGATAAGAACTTCTGACGTCAGTCGTATTCAAATAAGTAAGACTAGTAATTAATAATCATTAAATTCCACGTAGATCGGAGTTGGTTATTTTGGAAAATATAATTTAACTTGTTATAGAAATATCACTTCGTGACATTACGAAAGGGTTCTTTGCTCAGGACTTCTCACCAGACAGTGGTAACAAAGGTTATTATTGTATTGTACGTTTTCGCTATGTTCAGCACTGCCTTTGATATAAATTCAAGTGAGTGACTTACCTCTAGGGTTAATTTTGGGGCTTCCCCATGTGACATGGTGGCCATTGGCATCGTAGCCGATGATTTGTTAGAGGTTCTTTCCTTTGCAGTAGGCAATAATTTCTTTCAATATCCGTGGGGAAGTCTTATCCTCGGCTAGGAAGTAGGCAGAGCATACCACCAGTCTCTTAGATCCCTCTTCGGTTGGTGCTGCTAGAAGAGCTGGTAGTAATATACGACTTATTGTTTTACGTATAATATGCAGGCGCGTTGTTTTCATTTACTTTACTGTATAGTACTATAACTTGTCTCGGGCTTAGACGTCTAACACTCCCTCCGTGTAGCCTGGGTTCTTGTATCAGGGCCAGGTCTAGGTCTTCTTGAACGATTTTCTGACTGAAGTGATGGCCGAAGTAGCCTTTGTATGTCGGAGCTTCGCTTGTAGGGCCCTGATCCCCTCCATTATTCCGGAGAAGTCGGAATCTCTGCGAATTTCCTGCTGGGACCGTACCTTCTCCCTCCTCTGTCTCCATGCACCCGTCGGCCTGCGCCCGCCTTGGCGATTAGCAGGGTAGGTCGGTGCTGCCTTCGGGGGTATTGCCCTCCTTGGTGGGCGCAGTGAAGGTTTGGTTGGGCTCCGTCGGGGCTGATTCCCTTGTTTGCCCATCTTCTTTTTATCCCCTGGTCTTCGACCTGAATTTTAATTTTTCCCATGCCGAAGTAGGAAGCATATTACTAGACTCCACGGCCGCATGTAAACCTGTGTCAATGGAGAAGGTCCATACATGTCCCTTCTCTGTAGGGGTAACACCCAAAATTGTTTACAGAATCGTCTTCAATTCATAAGGGGCGACTTGCATCCTTTTCAGAATTTTAGACTCTAGCCTCTCACTGTATTCATCTAGAACGAATACCGTACATGCACAAGCTTTCGTGACGTCTTTCAACGTTTTCAGCACTGCTTCATCGAAGGGTTGTAGTGTTAAGATTTCGTCCTTTAGTCAATCCGCCGATAGCTGGTTCGCGCAATTTATTTTGTCTATGGGTGTGTTTGGCGAACTTACTTATGGTCCGCATACTGGTATTCCACCTGAGCCGTGCCGATATGATTTTTTGGAGGGCGACTAGCCTTTCCAGGTCAATCTGCGCAGAGGGAAATTGTATTGCACCGCCGCAAATTCACCGCCTCCAGGGCCTCTTTGAATGAAGTCCTTGGCCCCATTCGGGCATTCTTGTAGGAATTCTGTTGGTATTGGTTTCGATGGCCTTTTCTGGTTTTCGGCGAACCGGCCTTTTTGGAACCCTGTGTCTCTCTACCTTTGCTCCGCTTTTAGGAAGTTTTCCTTGAGCGTCGTTATTTGGCGTCCAAGTATTCCTTCTCGCTTTCTAGCAGGGCTTTTATCTTTTTTTTAGGCGTCTCAGACGCGGGCGGCCATAACCTCCTCGTCCGACATCAGGTGCGCCTCGTCTACAGATTTTAACCTGCAGGTGTGTTAGCCCCTGCTACTTCTCTCTCTACCGTCTGCTCCGGCTTGTTGGAGCAGACGGTTTACACACCGTGGTCTTCTTGTGCGATGCGGGTCTTATAGCCTTTGCAGGACCCTGTATCGGCGTTGGATCTTCTTAGTGTTTGATTGTTTGTTGGCTGTTTTGTTTCGTCCATATTGTTCGCAAGAGATGCTAGGGAAGGGGTGATCCACCCGAGCGAGCCCCACATGCCCGGGTACAAGACGTCGTCGCCTGGTGCTCCCATTGTAATGTTAGGGACAGCGTTATTCACCCTGCGGCCATTCAGTCATTACACCACGTTACTTTACACCTTGACTTGGGTGGGGCACTTGTATAGCTAGTGATATTTAGGAGGTTACCCCGTGCCATCGCCTGGCCGATTCACTCCAGTTAGCCATCGCGCGAGCTGGCTGGATCGCACTTCCCATATTGCCCAATGTTACTGGGGTGCACTATATAGAGGTGAGAGTAGCGTTGAAAACCCCTTGATTCCTTCGGGTACATTTTGTTGCTCCTTTTACTTCGATGCTCAAAAACGTAGTTTCTAGCTGGTGGTCGTTCCCTCGTTTTTGTAATATGGTGCTGCATTCGTGTTGGTCTGATTTGCGGAGATTCGTTTTCTTCAGAAATATCTTGCTCTGCAGACAAATCTTCTACCGATACTTCACTTTCGATATTACTTTCCACGGAAACATTATCAGAATCTACACCTGAGTCATCTAAATCAAATTTACACGCTGTGACAAATTATTAGATTGCAGGATGCGAAGACGATTGATACACGAATATAATGTAGGGTCAAAATTACGCTGGTATAGCAATCTAGGGTTAAGAGTGATATATACCACTCTATAAAGCATCATTCACATAGAGGTTAGTGCAGTTGCATCGGTAGTGCAGAAAAGTTAAATCAACGGTGTTGGATACAAGCGTTTAAATTGACTTAGTGGTAGTGCAGAACTGCAGCGGTGCGGTAGAAGCTAGCTAGGTTTTAACTTTTACCACTGCACCGCACCGAAGACTTCTACCGCCCAATCAACGAGAACGATTGCGACATGCGCACCATAGCAAACCATGTGCACAAGTCGAGATATCTCAATTTGACATGTGTCGCAATTTTAATGTAAATATAACCTTACTCTTACATACACAAAAATTAAATAAAAATCCACATAGGTACATTGTTGATTACAAATATTTAGGATCATCCTCACTTTTGAGGTTAAGTTTTACAGCACGCTTTAAAGATATTAATTCTATCTAAACGCATTAAATTATAACGCTACTACCTACTACACTACCAACTGCACTACCCCTGCACTAAGGCAATGGGAGAGGTGATGGGATGGTAACTTAGTAATAGCGTGTAAGATATGGGATGCGAGTGTGTAGTCAATATTGCTGTATGGAGTATAAGTATGGAGATTGCGAGAATGGGATATAGTCGAAAAATCTGCTAGGACTAGACGCGATCATATTGGCGAATGCGCCGGGTAGGGGTTAGATCTTAAGATCTTCCGGTATTGGTATTTATTTAGCAAAATGGGATCTACCCGCAAAATGTTACTTAATAATAGCTTAAAACTAGACTTACCCGGGCATCGCCATAGCCGAGTTATTATAACCTTTGTGGATATCTGTTTCCGTTTTCGCGTTACAATTTTTTTTACAATCCTTCCATTTCAGAAACATAATTTTCGGGTTGTATCTCAGTAACTCTTTGATATGCCGACTTCTAGTTTGTGTTTTTGGATTCATGGGGTGGCCTCTCATACGAAAACTCTATTATCCTTAATCTCCGTTTGTTAGTTTTAGCGTGACATGCGAAAAACAAGAAATCACCCTGGTCTGAGGTGAAATTTTTACAAAAAAGAATCAAAAATTTAAAAATTCTTTTTATGCTACCAACAATACTCCTTAGGGTACTAATGAAAAATGTGACAACTGTTTGTGGATATCAGTAGTATAGGGGGCACTCTGGCCAGACAGCTAGACAGTGCGAATTCTTCCGTGACGTAAAGTCGATTAAGAAATAATAGAGTGAGAGTTTTGCCTGGAGCACAGACATTTATGCGTAACTGAGAATTGCCAAATATGCTTATTTGCGATAATATATAGACTAGAAGATTACTGTTATACAGGGTGATCAACTAGCTCTATGTCAAACTCTGACAGGCTCATGTGATTCTAAGAAAAAAAATGTATATGAACATAGTTTCGATTCGTGTTATATCACTTTGTATCGTAGATGTTCAACAACCATGACAAACATTGTTGTAATAAATGTTGCACAAATGTCACTCATTTGGGAAGTAACGTTAATAATAGTTTTGATAAGCATAAAATGTAACATCAACCCTGCCATACAGTGTTTCTTGTCAAAGACTTCGAGAGACAGGCAATCCCGCTCCACAATGGGCTACGCGGCCCCATCAAATCAATCTAGAAGAAGAAGTAAACGTTGTTAATGCTGTTAATGTACAATTCGTTTAGTAGGCAATTTGTTGGACAAATTACTAAGACAACACACGCAAGATGCTAATTTTATAAGAGTACTTTAGTCTGATGAAGCAAGTTTTACCAGAGATGGTAAAAATAATACTTATAATGACTATGTGTGATCGTTAGAATATACACATGCAATAAGAATACGTGGATTTCAATCATTGTTCAGAATATGTGGTATCAGCATGATGAAGCACCACCGCATAGAGGAAGACAAGTAATTGAGTGACTAAATACAAACTTTGGAAATAAAAGGATTTCTAATAGAGGTCCTGACCTTGGCCACCGCGATCACCTGATTTATATCCGTTGGATTTCTTTCTCTAGGGACACATGAAGCAAATGTTTACAATGGTGAAATTATATGGCAACAATTAGTATAAAAAAATACAAGATGCTGCGACTCAAATAAGAAAGCATGCCAAGCGTGCATTCAAGCCGAAGCTGGATATTTCGAACATTTGTAGAGACTTGCACAAAACGTTCCTAAAATACACACAAATAGCTGAAATGGAATAGCCAATTATGCCTATGGCCTGTATAATCGTTTTTGTATGGCTTGTATATTATGTTGTAAATACTGCTGTAGCTTTAAGAATATAAATAGAAGAAGAATATAATACTTCACTGTGCAAGTCAACTCCATGCTGCCCCTGTAGGTGTTTTCACATGTTATAAAAAAGGATCAATTGTTCAATTCCATTTTGCCGCCCTCCGGACGTGCCGCCCGGGACAGTTACCCCCTTTTGCCCCCGTCAATCCGGTACTGATACTTCATACTGCTAAGATATTATTCACAGAGAATATGTCAAATATGTGGCGATTTCTAGAATATTTGCAACGTTCTCTGAAGCCGACCACTTCCCTCTTTTATTCATTAATGGCCATGTTTTAATACACAACAAATCACATACATTGCGAATTTAGTAGAGATAAACTATTTTTGGTGATGGTTTGATACAGTGTTTAGTTAAATAATGAATTTGAATATATAGTAATCAACAGCAATGGCTAAAAATATTGCAATGCATTATTATGATAACATTATTTTTTTTATTTACGTCACGTACTGTGTACCATAGCGTTATAATATAAATAAATATGATGAAATTATTGACTGAAATAACTCTTTTACAGGCCAATTCTTTAACAAAAAATTATATAAATTTTCTGGTAAAAATATTTGTTATGTAATAGAAACATATGAACAATAAAAATAAAAGGCACTTATAATGAAAATATCTGACCTAGATGATTGTTCAATTTTAATAATCCCCTATATACTAGCAAACATTTAATAAGGAATATTGTATATATTATAATAAGTTTTAAGCTGCGGTATATAAGCGCAATAAGCCGACACCAAAAATGATTAAATTATGAATAATTGTGCACTTGCCGGCTATATAAACTTTTTATAGACCATATACGTGATACGGTGACGAATATACCTTTGTTAAATTCAACAAGGTCAGGTGTATACGTTCAAATAAATTCAACAAAGCGTAATTAAACACGTACACATTTCGCAAAAATGTCATGACATTACAGACTGACATTATGTGGTGCCGTCGCAGTCCTCGTTCCTTCGCGTCAAGTACACTGATATATCGCGCCCCCGCCACGGAAACGAAATTGGCTCTATTTCTTAGACCGCTTTTAGTAGGCGATCCGTGAAAGCTAGAGAGAACTCTTTGGGCTTGCTCTGCATCACCTCAGGGCCTACTTCTTAAGCAGTGCTTTCAATAAGGTGCTCCGGACAATCTAATGTCAATGGATAAATTGCTTTCCGGGATCATTTAAATCGACTGTCTTTGTGAACGATGCTGAATAATTCTTTCAGTGAAATTTTAACGACATATATAATAATAGGAATGGGTTATATGGGGGAATTTATATTGATCATATAATAAGCTTATTGTATTGGAATTAGTAAATGGGTATTTGCTATGCAAAGGTAGATACTTGTAAGATTTATAATTTGCAACTTCCTAATTAATTGTGTCCGTTCCGAAATTTTAAATCATGAAATGTGATTTCATTCTGGTTTATTCAGATGTAATTTTCTGAAGACATTTTAGGGACTGCAACTTGTAATAAATTAGTGCTTTGTTAGTTTGTTTTCAAAGTTTTGATGAAAGTACTAAATTATTGAAGTCCACTTTTATGGATCCCCACAGAAGAAAATTACAACTTTTTCAACAATTTATAATAAAACGACTATAGTGTAATTATTATTAACAATTGATAAGCACGAAATAGAGAAATGTACTAGAATTATAACTAGCCTTAAAATATTTTAAAGTATGTACTATGAAATATACATGATTTCTTATTACTTAGTAGTAGATGAATGACATTTAACACGTAATAATATAGTACCACCTTGAAGCTTAGGCGTGATTTTAAAATATTTTTTGTCATGTTCATTGCTGCAATGGCGCGCAGACCAAAATCGATTCGTCCAGTCGGGGGGTTCGTTCTAACTGCTGATTACATGGTGTTGCACAGTTTGGATGGATGTGGTCCTTTAACTGCCGGCGAGGGAAAAACGAGGGGTATTTGTAAAAGCGAGAGCGCCAGCCACAGGTTGAATTCAACCGGCCTGTATAGGTTTAATTTAGGATGAATAATACGGTTGTCGGTTGAAATATTGCGTCAACTTGATGAAAATGAATAGGGCAGAAGATCGCCACATGTTTCGCTTGGTTGTTGAATTTCACATTGCATTGCGTATGTTTAATTTTTAGCAACGTATATGGGAGAATTTATTTCAATGATTTGGGGAGCGTTCAAATTGATCAGGTTTTTATATGCATAAATGTTCCCAATACATTCAGTGGCAACTGTCTACAGGGGCTGTTTGTGGGCGTATGTAGGTGTATTAGACGTGAATTAAATCGATATTTCTTTTAGCTGCACATGACTGTGTTATGCCACTGACTAAATAATTCTATAGGATTTTAGGATTTTAGAATTTACTGGTATAATAAATATATGTTCTTGAACGTGATTGACACATGTTCTTGTATTTCTATGTAATCTTATGATCTTGTATATAGACATGTATGCAAACATAACCAAAGCCCTACAAAATGCAGCATATGAGAATATAGGCGAAAGTGAAGAAATTAAAAACCACAAAGCAAGGAGCTTATACGCTGGCTAGCAACGAAAAGATTGAAGACGAAAACGAAGCCAAATTTAAACGAAAGATCTGCGAGAATAATACTCTACAGTGAGAAAAGGAGTAAACGCACACATTGGTAGAGCACGATCCAGGGTAGCATGGAACTTTATAAAATTACTCAGGATCAATACTACAGATAAAATCAACTACCCTCAACACAGTTTTGCCATAGAATTCTACAAGAAAGAATTCACTGAAACCAAAAATACATGGAATAATATGAGCAATAAAAATAACGGAACTCAAGAGAGACAACAGAACAACGAGCAGAAATATCAGAGGATGGGAAAAGCCATAAAAACAATAAATACGGGAAAGGCGTGCCCAGAAAGCATAACAACCGAACGGCATTGCGAAGCAAATTAAATTAACAGAGATAATTTCAAGATTCATAAATGGAGAAGAAACCCCAAATACGTGGAAAGAGTCCTGGTTAACGCTGATGTATAAAAAAAGGAAAAAGACAACAATGTCAACTACCGCGGCATATCTGAAACAAATACCAATACAATGTGCCGAATCAACGAAAAAGTCCTGAAACAACTAATAAAAGAAGAGTACGGGTCCTACGAAATAGAACAGCAAGCCGGTTCCAAAAGAGGCAGGTTGGCAAGAAATGGGGAATAACAACTTCTATTCATATACCTTTTGAAGGCCTACGACACAATAGGTTCTGGAAAGTCGTTGAAGAAACCAAAATATACATCACTATAATACATGCTGTACAACAACTATAAAGGAAACACAACAAAACATATATAAATAAATATGATATAAGAGCGATCAGAAAGCTTCGAATACACGATAGGCCTCAGCAAGGATGCTGCGTGTCCTCCAAACTATTTAACATCTATAGTTTTAAGAGAGTTTTAAGAGAATGGAGGAAAACATACCACAAAAGAAAGACATCGGCAGCCTAAACTCAATCCTAGTAGCCTAGAGCCAAAAATATCTCGAAGAAAATAATAAGCTTCTCGTTTATTGTATTCTACAGAGCATTATATATCATGGCAACTGAGCAGGAAAATAGAACATAAACTGCGGGTATTAGAAATGGCTTTCTGGCGCAGATCAGTAGTAGGGTTAAAAATATTGCAACTCATTAGGTACAGTAGGAGAGTTCTGACTCACTTTTTGAGCTATCTAAAATTCAGATTTTTCTAGAGGTTAAACTGGTTATGTAATACGTTCAACATTTTTAGAACAGGCTATGGAACTGGTTGAACAGGTTCTGGAACAGGTCGAATGGATTTTCGAATAGGTCGAAAAAGTTCTGGAACATGTTGAACAGGTCTTGGAACGGGTTGAAAG
The DNA here is from genome assembly GCA_963942505.1 of Lordithon lunulatus. Taxonomy (NCBI): domain Eukaryota; kingdom Metazoa; phylum Arthropoda; class Insecta; order Coleoptera; family Staphylinidae; genus Lordithon; species Lordithon lunulatus. The sequence goes on from OZ012666.1 coordinate 22,397,043, forward strand.
GTTTTGGAAAAGATAAATCCGAATTTTGTCAAAAATAAGTTCAAAAAGTGGCCAGAACTCTTCTAGCTCTACTCCTCAGATGCAAATAAGATTATAAATTTATAATGGAAGCCTAAACTGATATAATTCACGAAATAGAAAGGAAGTAGCTGGAGTGGTACGCCATGTAGAAAGGATGAGCGAGGAGCGACTACCAAAACTAATTAAAATCTCGTCACCAATATAAAACAGACATAGAAAGTAAATGTCAGCGAGGAACCTGCACCATGGCGACTAGGTGAACAGTGACGACGGGAGACAAGTGATGCGAAGGCGTACAACGTTATTATAAAATGAGTAATGACGATCATGTAGAATCTAAATAGTATGGACACTTGTTAGAACATGTATGATGAAATAACAAACAATTATAATGGCATTCACCTGTATAGCCTTATAGCAACTATGCCCATTTCTCTTCATTACATATTACTATATTTGGTTTGTTGTGTTATACTTGTGTATCCGTTATTATTTAAATCTTAGTATATTTATAATACGTCTCTACGGCTTTTTTAGAGCGGAAAAGCCTTGATCTACGAATACTAATCATAAGTGTATCTACTCATTGTTACGGTGGCATGCGCCGTTGTGATATTCATTAGGTCCCTTCTTCCTCGAGAACGTTTGATATAAGACGGTTTATAGAAAACTGTGGATGGCAACCTGCATTTGTTCATCGTTGTTCGCACTGCTCTGTTTAATTCGATTAGATCACTAGGTGACAACATTAATATATAGAATTATTATTATTAGAGAGCATCTTCTAATTCTAGTGAAATTATCCAAACCCGGAACATGGTGGCTATTATACTTCTATATATGTTATATATCGCATCATCTTACTTGTGGTGCGAATTAGGGCTCATCTAATAGGAACACCTGCTGTTAAAGTAGTTTTCTAGCTTTAACATGCAGAAAGGCACATTTGCCTAGGCCAAATTCCATGTAAATTTATAATTAAAATACTCTTACTAGTTGCATTTGGTTTTGAAGTTGGAAGTTTTAGCATATAGATTATAGCCATCCATATAGAGAAATTGATTTATTTTTCCAATTGGATTTTCTTAATTGTACACGATTGCACATGCGATTCACAACAGTTATTGCCAAACAGAACGTACTAGGCTTAAACTGTCTCCTTGGAAATTTACTCTTTTTTTATCGTTTTTATAGTATACTATATATGTTCAATAAAGGGCAGCGTTGTGCAGTAGTAAGGCATCGAAATGCTGCGCTTAAGATCGTAAGTAAACCTCATAAAGCAAAATACTTTTCAGCTTGCAGGCACCCTCAACACCTCAATCCGCCTTGCCAGCGTGAGGTTCCACAGCCTTTCTCTAATTCGAATGGTATTCTTATCTAAATACGTCAATAGACGTCAGTTGCCAGCACTATAGCCAGAGAAAGAGACCCATGCGCCAAGAGTGGCTTGAACGTAGTCGGGAACATCCACACATATATGATCAATATAAACCTGCAGTTTTATATTCTAAACTTCCATAAGTGTTTGAGGTAGAAAGCTGACCAACGGAGTCGAATCTTAAGGTGGAATATCCAGTCAACAGATATATTTCACTGTTTTACACTTTTATGTTTAATCACTGCCGCATTTTTTGTTTACTTAAATTGCTGGTTAAACCTATATGTGTTTCCTACTAATTAACAAACTGTAGATACAGTACCACAAACTCATGTTTGGAAACTATAGCTTTTGTTCGCGTTTAGTTAATAACTTTATGAATTCCCAATCTACGTATTACAAGGTTTGATTTACTCATATTATAAATATGGTTACAATTCGTAAAATTTAACATTCTTAAATAGGTCTATGTCCTATATCAAAATAACTCCGATACCGAATCACATATGTGAGGAGGAATACATTGACAAATATTTTGTTACAAAAATAAAATCTATGTCGAGCAGGGTTCTACATACGCATGATCTAGCTGTCAAAAAGGTACTCTCTCCAGATTATCCACGATATCCCCATATGCCCACTAGTACTTACGATGAGGAAGAAATAGAAAAAATCTATTATGACAACTGCGAGAAAAACCGAAAAATCACAATAATTCATTATTGGGCTACTTAAACGCAAAAAAAAGAGAAAGTTAGGACAACCATGAAGTAAATATTGATTGTTTAGACGGGCCAAAAGAAAAACAGCCGAGAAGAAATGGTTCTAAACTAGCTGCCGTAGGAAAACCTATATTGTTAGAACACAGTGCTGAGATCGCTATATGGTCATATACTAAAAATAAACATAAGCCATATAGAACATTGTCCGTAGGTTCGTTGTGGAGATATGTTGCTCCTGTTCGGTGTCGAAACAAACCCATTTGCTATATGATCAGTGTGGTTGTGTCCAGATGCATGATGCATGTCCAGAGCAAAAAATCAAATAGATTACCTAATATCGACCATATTGTCACAACGTAATCGGTTATTTATATATAAATAGGATTTAGGAAATTTGAAATATTTTAAATGTATTAATTTGTCGTTACAAGTGAACGTTCGAGTACCCCGCAATTGATTACACATTGCGCATCAATAGCGGCGCGCTGAGCCAGCATTGGCAACAAAATTGGGTATCGGACTCAGTTATTTTCGCAAGATAACACCTACAAACTGGGACTAAGAAACAACCCATTCTAGCAAGTTATGTATTTCGTCATTAGGCCAGTGTTCGCCTTTTAACGATTCAACGTACTTCCTATGAAAGGTTTGCTTGTCGGCAGAAATTGCAAGGCTTTTCTTTCAACGAACCTCCACAACGTTGCTGACCAGTTCATAGGCACCAAAAGCACTGACATTATTATACGTCGCCCTAGAAACTATAATATTCGTGGCGATTATTACTGGTAGCCTATATGAATTATTTTCTGAAAGGGCCTGGCACACCCAGACGTCTAGACGCTACTTTGTTTACCGGAAAGTCAGGACCGAGCTACTGGCGTCGTTCGTCTCGTACTGAGTATTGGGGAGCCTGAGTTCGATCCCCAGAGCGGGGAACAAATGTTTGCGAATCACCTTTCACAGTTTTTCAGAGGTTTTCTGTGCAGTTAAGGCAAATACCGGGTGATTAAGCTCCTCTGGGCTTCTCCCTTGACCGGCGGAAAAGCCTCACGGCTGATCACAGGTGAACGCTCGCGCATCGCGCAATTTATTACACATTGAGCGATTTGCGAGCGTTCACCGCGTGCTAAGCCAGCCGGTATACGTCAGTGTTGATCAGTGATTATTAGTGTATTCGCCATGTACACGGCTAACAAGCCATAAAAGCAATGAAGTTAGCATCGCACAGGGTACTGTGCGATCCTACCCTAACTCTGAGCTACATCACTCCCAACCCCCCGCTCTACCATAAAGTGGAGAAGCACTTCACCACGTTATGGTGGAGTATCCACTTCACCGCGACAATATAGACATGCAACATTCACTCGAAGACTAAACAAAACAATACACTTCGCATGTTCCGGAACTATCAGCATCTGCCAGCGGAAGCAAAGAAGATACCAACGACGGCATGCTCTGTTTGAAACAATTCGTATTCTTTTAGCTAAATGCTTTGAATAAAGAAATATCTTAACAGTGTGGCATAACACTAAAAAAAGCCCAATTAGTATACTCTCACCTGTATAAACTCCTACCTAATCTAATAATCTAATAAACTAATAATAAGGATTTGGTACCATCTTCAATCTATCCGCTCTTTAATCAAGAAAATCATAGGATACAAGATACCCCTCCATCTGGCATTTGTGGACTACGAGAAGGCATTGATTGAATCGAGGTATAGGCCGTATTATAGGTAATTCCTAACGCACGTATTGATTCCAGATACACCAACTTAAGCAAATATATCTATGATAATGCTAACGATAAAGCCTCCATTAAAAGAGAGGTAAGATGTTTACTCTGGCCATGGAGGATGTCTTTAAATTACTAGACTGGGACAAAAGGGACATAAATTAGATGGGAAACATCTAAACCATCTTCGTATTGCAGTTGATATTATCCTACTAAGCTCAGATATCAACGAACTAAATTCATGCTTCTCTAGCTAAACGCAACATCGCAGAAAGTCGGTCTAAAAATTAACGTCAAAAGACCAAACCTGTCAAAGAGCCATGGAACGTGCGAAGCTAGGCATGCGCTGAAAAGACCATATCCACTAAGAGAAAATCCGCAGACAATCCGGATAATGCAGTGGAGACCAAGAATATCGAATATCGGATATCGGAAAGTCCTGAAAGATATTGGTTCGGTATCTGCGAATTTGCTGAACCGGTCTTATTCTTGACTACTTACTGCCATAGTAGCCAAGAATAAGACCGCGTGGTGGAGTTTAAAGCAGGCTTATGTCTGGAAGTGGGCAACAACAGGCTGAATATGAATAATTTGGGGGGCTTCTGCCATTAATATTACAGTTACTACCTGCTCAGTGAGTATTAAGGACACTTTCGTGGCCATCTCTTCTATTTGGGGCGATATGTGGTATATTGTTCTGCTCTCTATAGTTTATTTCAAGGCGTTCTTTTCTTTATTTATTTCTGTAAGGGAAATGCATTGCGTCTGAGTACCTTATTTTATCCTTGAGGAGGATATATTCAAAAGACCACCAAGACTCACTATCACCTCCTGGTGTTAGAGGCATGTGTAGTGTCGGATTCACCTCGGATTCTCCTCGGGGCGCCTATCGACTAAAACCATCCACACGTTCTAGGGGCTTGTCCACCTTGGAGTCACTTAAAGCTCTCTAACGTCAGTTGGTCATTATTGTCTCTTATCTTGGCTTTTTGGTGTGTCATCCGTAGTAGATTTCGTCTCTGTACTTCTGTCCCATGATATCGCTTCCCACTTGGGGCTACTCGCCAACATCTACAGTTCGATCTCCCTGGGACTAAGGGTGGCATCCCTCAGCTCTAGCCACATAATTTCTCTCTCGCGGAACCAACGCTGGCATCTCTTTAGCCTTTGGCCTGGATCATCGGCCCCCCAGCAGTGCCGGCACCGGGCAGCCGCAGCCCTCCCTATTCTAAGCAGGTAAGCGTGAAAAATACCATGCCCGGGTGGTAGCTGCGGGGTCACTCGATGGCCTCTGTCCACCCATGGCTCTATCTGGAAGATGATGACTCTGGTCCACTCCGCGTTGGTCGCCTCTTCCCACCTGCATTGCCATTTCTCCATTGTGCGCTCTCTGGCCCCTGTTTTTAGCAATTTTTTGGGTCGATACCTCTCTTGAAGAGTATATGTCTCGGCTCGTTCTTCGACGGCAAGGTCCCCGAATGTTGTGGCTACCAGCACCTCTACCGCCTTCATGGAGATTGTGCGGTAGGCCCAAGTGATCCGAAGAGGATAACAATAACGGTGGTAGAGATTGTAAGTTTCTACAGGAAGAATATATTTGTGGTAGACTTACTCGGCTACGTTTTCTACGACTTAATCTTCTACACTAATAGCTATATCACCTTGACTCATCATCATCATAGATATATTTGAGTAAGTTGGTGTATCTAGAATCAACACGTGCGTTAGGCATTACCTATAATACGGCCTATACTTGATTGAATCAATGCCTTCTCGTAGTCTACAAATGTTTATATAGGTAGGAGTAAACTAATTGACCTGCAGTTCTCCATGTTGCTATTGCCGCATTTTTTATTGTTACTTGTATATTCTGCTACTCTCTGAAGATCTTTACTTCTTCAAAGCATTTAGTTAAGAGAATACGAATTGTTTCCAACAGAGCATGCCCACCCGACTTCAGTATCTCGCAAGCTAAACTGTATGTGCCTCGAATTTTCATACTTTTCGTTTGATGTAGGGCTAGTTGCAGTTCATTTGTACCTTCGGAGTTAACGTTGATAACTCCTCTGCTTGCTGGCGGATACTGATAGTTCCTGAATTTGCGACGTATATATGCCAACAAGATCACCGAGTAGTGCCCTCTTTTGGAATAATATTCCCATAGAGTGTTTGAGATATAAGTACAAAGTCAATATTATAAAATATATAAGTGTGAATCCACCTCATCGAAATCTAAATATCAAGATTGCTAAGAGGTGGATTCACATTTATATATCTCCTCGATACGTTTCTTAATGTAACATTCGGTATGTTTTACAATAATGGTATATTATAATCTGATGGATTGGAAACAGGTGCTCATATTTTGTAGTTCAGTACCTACCTGATTACACTGTAGTTACCCAAGATTACCGCTTTGTTTTGTATATAATGGGATTGATAGTATTTATTTCATTGTTCATTAGCGTTCTGTCTGGCCCGTTGTGGTAAGTAGTATTGTCATGAGTATGGTCTTATCTCACTGAAACTTTCCAGAAAGGTTTTTGATTACTAATCTTCCTCGTGGAAAAAAGTCCCTGCAGTCTCCCTTCTATTCACTATTGTGAACCCGTTTAGTATTATCCATTCGCCGTTATCCACTCATTCAATCCATTTTCGTGCGTGCTTCCGTATTTATTGTTTGTTCTCTTAACTTTTCCATTCATCACCATTTGTTCCAAGTACGTAGTTCCGTGTTTTCCCTATTCATAGATTATAGTATCATCTCACAACCTAATTCTCACTCTCTTTATTTTGTTCTCGGTGTTTATTAATTTCCTCCTTCAAGGATAATCTTCTGCCACCGTTTTATACTGTTATTGTGACACACTTCTGATTATGTACTCTGATTTATCTAAGTTGAAGGGATACACTCTAGATAAATATCCGATAGTTACGGTTTCTGTCGCAACGTCTTTTCTGACGTTATGATACCGCCCCGTGCTCCTCTCCTCTGTGCTTTGCGTGTAGCTGCCTGGTATCTGCATGTGAAGTTACTTAGCAATCGCACATCTATTTCTTTTCACTGTCTTTATTCGACTCATTTTTCTATGAAACCGATTGCGTCAAATGCATCTATCACCTTCGTTGGCTCTTTTGTCTTCTAATTTATTTTTCAATACGGCTATATTCCAAACTAAATGCTTATTCTTTCATAGTAGTCCGTCTTCGTCACCCAGTTGGTAACCATCTTCCCTATGTTGTTTGTTTTTAGTTTTTTTTATGTGAGTTCTCTGACCTCGCGAGAACTTACCCTTTTCGTGTCAATTTATCATAATTAACCATCTATCGCTTATCTTATATTTCCTATATTGAACGACTACTGAAACCCCTTTATTTATTTCTTTTGAATCAATATCCTTCAAGTACCTCACTATACAGCGTTCTTCTTCTGTCAAGTGCCCATTAAGTGCCTTTGAGGTTTGATCTATTTTCTATATTTTTCCTTTTTCCCTCCAATTTGAGCATCGGCCGTGTTTTCTCTTCCCGTTCCCTTCCTACTCTCTTAATTTATTATACATTTCAGGCTTTAGCTTAAATTTGTCTATATATATTTCTACCTATTTGTAACCAATTCAGTTTATTATAATTATGGTGCTCTTTTCTTGTTTTTATGGCGCTCTTCTTTTTATCATGTTTATTCTTCCTTGATAGCTCTTTCATTTCATCTTTCCATTCCTTCTCTAACTGTTTGTAATGCTGCCTGATATGTTCAATTTCTTTCTGCGTTACTGAAAATCTCTATTTCTCCTCTTCTTGTTTAATTTGCAATAATTTTCCTAAACGTCTGTGGTCCCACCAAGTGAACTTGATGCCGACGAAACTACTTTGATATACAAGTCTTTTTTAACATATTCAAGCAAATATTGCTTACAATTAGTTTGAGGATATTGGGTAAACCATGTAGTACATAACATTTATCTATAATATTTTGTTTTGAATTCGGACATGTAATACAATACTTGCAATAAATTATGCGAGAAAGTAGCATTAAAATGCGTAACAAGATTCAAATACTGTTATTATTTCTTTTGCAATTAAGAAATCGCACCAATAGCTGAAGATGACCTTTCTATGCTGTTCCCTTCTAGATTTAAGTTTTATATTTTTGTGTTTGCCTTGTAGTACAATTGGGATGCCAATGGTATTTTTACCTGTAGTAATAGTAGAATGTTGTTTTCTATCTTTAACATGCTTTTCCCTTTTAATTTTTATTCCCTGATCGACACATTTTCATGTTGGATGCTTGATGTATTTCCTATTGCGTCTAGTATCCAGCAAAATATAATGACCGAGTTTTATAGCGGATAGATAATATTCGAATTAACGAGTAGGCAATACCTTTATATTAATAATAATAATAACACAGGACCGATTTGAACAGCAGTATGATTTCATTTTAAATTTAAGTCTTTACTGACAAAGGGTAGGTTTATGCGGAAATAAAGTAAGTAATTAATTTGAGGGATATTTACTATTATATTATTTATGTAATAAAATAAGTAATAAGAACTATAAGTCTTTTTTCTTATTTTATGTCAGCATAAATCGAGCTTTTATTTGTTTTTAATTTTCGCTGTGGGAAATCGTATCCTTGTATCGTTAGGTAGACCTACTATTAAATATATCATGGTAAATGTCACCTTATTGAATGAAAATAACCAACACGCGTCATATATTTGTTTTGTTGACAGAAGAGTTTACTTATCCCATCAATATTTCGGTAGCTTTTCGATATACTCCATTTTAATCAAGGAAGTTTATATCACTATTTGAAATATGTTTAATCACAAGATAAATGACTAAAAGTCATGTACGCTGGAATTTCCAATGTTTTATGTGGAATGAAAATGAAAATCACGATTTTTCAATGTAACGAACCTAACCTGTTTACATTGTGTTGCGACTTCCTATTTTCTGGAACAAGAGAGATAAATGTTGGCAGCGGAGGACGAAATGGAAAAAATAAACAACACGGGCGCACAATTAAATGGTGCCCATTTTTCATAAACCCGTTTGCTAGCCCGATTCCCCTATTCCCGTACGTCCACTAACAAATTGTCCGTGTAAATAAAGAGCACAGGTGGTTGCTTACAGTTTTACGTACGTGCGATTTTTTTCCTCAAAATATATATCTAGCAGCAGCGCAGTGTGTGCGGCATTATATTTGAAAGCACGCAAATTGAACACGAAAGCTTGTTGAATGCATACAACACGGCAGAATTAAAAACATAAATTATAGTTGTGCGTGGCAGTGCCTTTTCCAGGCGCCTTTTATATTTCCTGACAATAATATTATCGATTTTTCATATCTCAATTAAAGGTGCACTATTATCCACATGCCGACTGCATTTCCCACTCACAGTCCAATGTAACTTAATAAGAAATCATCATAACTGACATAAATAAGTACATACACAATTATTGTAATTAATCGCTAACATGCACCAAGTTTATTCTATATGTTTAGATTATCGTAATAATCATTTAATTATTACGAAACTGTATAATAGCTAGAAAATGTACTTTAAATAAATGCATCCATTATTAGATTTATATGTGTAAAACCATCCGGCTTACTGTCGACAAGAAGCTATCCTTAAACTCGCTACGAAGCATATGGAAATTCAAGGATAATCGCACACTGTTGAAGAACGATCATTAATATTGTATGACTTAGATTATCGGTATTAGGCCATCCCCCAATCGATCAATCAATATATCCCCGGTTTCTCTGCAATCAATTTGCATATCCTAATGAGGGCGTGGAGCGTTTCCACAGTTATTGGCGCAGCCATAACAGACGGTTTTGTTTTCGGGGGGAAAACAGTTTTTACTGCATAGCGCCGCCATCCCAGCGGTCGTAAAACAGAAAAAAGTTTCTTTAATAGAGAAAATAAATCCGGACTGGGAAGGGAAGAGGAAAAGAAATTGCTTTATGCCGCATTTAGTTATATACTTTTGTTTTCCGGGGCAGTGTCAGCTTTTGCCACATAGACGATTGCATTGATTTAACTCTACGAATGGTCGCAATTTATTATTTTTTATAGGCCGTCTAAAAGTATATGGATGCTTAAAAGATTCGGAACGGGAGAATATATTGTATGACAGTATGCACTTTTGTAATTTAGTAAATTTGAACCAAGAGCTAATTACAAAAAAAAATACATTAAATATCTATTGCTTTCTATTGTAGTTTAATTAAATTTACAAGCTAACAAGTTGTTAATATACTGCTAATATATTTAATATATGATTAGTAAACGAACGAAAAAGTGACATTAAAATAAGAAATCATGTCATCGGATCATGTATTTTAATATTTTTTATTGTTAGGAGGTACAACTACTACTACATGCTACGTTGATTAGGTCAAGGTTTGTGCGCACTAACTTCAACATGAATATTTAAAAGTGGTAAACATAACATTATTGAATAATGTACAACATGCATTATAATAAAGACTAGTTTTCATTATTATTACGTTCAGTACCTTTATATGTGTAGGCGAAATGTAAATCGAAAATTAAATAAGGAGGCTCAAATAAAAGAAGTAGTGGAGTTTATCAAACTAATGCCATGATTGGAATAACAGAAACATAGTTGCAGGAAGAGGAATGACAAGACATAAGAAGTGGATGCCAAATAATTACACATGGAAAAATCAGGTCGAGAAAAAGAGAATGAAGCAAGAAGCGGTATCATCAAGGTAGCGAGAGAATTGAAGATGATATAATTTTAAGAGAGAAAGAATGAAGGTTTTTTATAAATGTAAAGTGGCATAATATTAGTACATATGAGATGCATCAATGAAATAATACAGATGATTGATAAGCAACAAAGCGACGAAGACAATACGCTTTGGTTGGAGAGGATTGCAATGCCATACAGATACAGTGAAGATGCACCGCCAGATAGGGTCAGCATACGATACAGATGGGACCGAGAAGCTAGAAATATATACCAACAGAACTTACAAAAAAGTATACGGAGATGAAGAGCATAAACGGGCTAACCAGCTACGTAAATAAAACATTAGTAGGAGCACCAAAAGGAAGGAAAAGAAACAAGACATTGGCTCGATAATGAATGTGCGGAAGCAGAGCTAAATGTGGAAAAATATAGGAGACATGACAGCAACAGCGGAAACAACTAGAAAAAAGAAAAACTTTAGAGACCTCTGTGACAAGAAAATTAAAGAAAAGGAGGACAAAGAACTAGAAATAGTTATAATATAAAATTATATTCCAAACAACAGATGTGAAAGTACATCAAAGGATATACGAAAAGTGTGAGAGTGAAGTGAGCATTTCCGAGGACTCTGGCAAAGAAAACAAAAAGACACCAACGAAAAACGAGTCATAAACGAATGTAAATTGAACAGAAGATAACGAGAGAGAATTGTAGCTATCAGAGGTTTGTAATAAAATCAGTGGACCGCATATCATCGACAACGAGGATTGGAAATGGACAACCCAACTATATGGGAGAACTAATTTGACCATAACATCCTCTAATGGACAAGTTAGTTGAAACACTTCCACAAATCTGATTGGGAACAAAGTCATGACCGTGCAACTGCGAACTAGGAGAAACAATGCTGATATACATGTCAGGGGATAGAAAGAACCTGATGCACTACAGATGCATTACACTGGACGGGGAAAAAGGGCCGCTAACAGAGAACCAAGTTGTATTTCAAAGAGAAAGAGTCACTAACCAACATATTGGGATGTGGAAGTATTTTTAGGATCAGGAAACGCGTAGGGTAGGAGGCAAAATATATGCGCTGTTTGTGGTTCCAAAAGCAACATACAATACGATTCACTGCTTCGTAAACTGTTGGTAGAGGTACCACAGAAAAAGGGACTGTCGCAGAGTTTAATAGTAAATATGCGACGCATGTATCGGGCTGTAGGTAAGGGCTTGTCACGGCGCTTGGTCGGCGACAGGGACTCCCTCTAAGTTCAGTCCTATTCAATCTATACATAGGCGACATGGAGGATATGCATCGAGAGGACCAAGCAATAGGTATAGTGATTGGAAGATTTGGTATATAGTGTAAAAACTAATGGTGAATCGAGGAGTACCCATGGGGACAGGGCTACAAGATTGCGCTGCACCACTTAAACGCCAGACTTTATCCGGGAGTTCTTCCCAGGGTCAACCGAACACAACCTGACAACCCCACCACCCACAACGTCGAACATGAGTGTTTAGGGTCATGAACCAAGCGCTTGAACATGGCGACATTCCGCAGGTATAGAAGATGGCCAGGACGACGGGCAGCCCATGGGCCCTTTTGTGTGCTAGACACTATGGGCAAGGTTACTCGGATGCTTTTGATGCTGGGAAGATCGCCATACACCGAGACAACAAAAGACTGTCGGCGCAATAGCATAGCTGGCGCCCAGGGGTTCTGGAGGAGACAATGCAGGCGCCCAGAGACGCCAACAAGGTCACATGACGGACGTGGAAGCTCAGCGCACTCATCACCAGCGATGTAAAGAATGCCCTCAATTCGGCGCACTGGGGGCGCACATTGTAGAGGTTCGAGGTCCTGAACATCTCTAGAGACACGCTAAAACTTACTAGGAGTTACCTCAGCGTCAGAAGAGTGGTCGTAAGCGGCGGCAAGGGAGGAACCACCAACCAAATGTGACTGAGCTGCGGATTTCAACAAAGGTTCGCAATAGGCGCTACCCTGTGGAACGTCATATACGATGGCCATCTCAGATTCGCCCTGCTAGATCGGCCGAGTGGTACGCAGACGACGTCACCCTGGGGGTGAGCAGCAGTAAGGAGAAGGAACTGAGAGAGTTAGTCACCACCAGCCTGGAGAGAGTGAATAGGTGGCTGATGGAACCAGCTTTAGGCAGCCGAGCATAAAACGGAAGCTTTGTTCTCTCTTGATAGAACGAGGCCACCAACGATATCTTTCCAGATCGGCGAGATGCCAACAGGAAACCTAAAGAACATGAGGGTGCTACTGGACAGTCCTCACCTACCTCAGACATCTAAAAAAGGTCGCAGAGAATTCGGCCAACTGCGTAACGGCCCTGGCAAAAATCATGCCAAACGCCAAGGGATCAGGGCTGAGAAAACGCATGATGATGGCTTAGGTGACCGAAATAACGATGCTGTATGACTGGCATCGGAACGAGCGATGTAGATCCGCAAATACCAAACCTTCTAGCGGTAGTAAAGCGCAGGTGCGCGCTGTGGTTGGCAAGGGGATACCTAACGATGTCAAAGGAAGCAGCCCTGGTTATCGTCGGTGTATGCCATGAATATCTGATGAACATCTGGAAAACTCATTAAGAATTTTTAGTATATCCATTGCACCCATTATCGGTGCAAATCAAGTATCCTAATAGTTTTTTATACATACGTTCTTGTTGGTATGTATAAATAATTATTTATGTCTTAGTAAAAAGTATAAATGTAGTATGCTTTATATCTACGATTTTGGTTGATTTTAATTACAATATTTACTGCGGCTACAAATAAAATGTGGCCCCGAACATCGAATAGATTGGACATCCATGCTTTATATAGTATCATTATGTAATGTCAATGAATTATGATCATTAGCAAGTTTTATTAGTATGATTCTATGAGTCTCTTTAAAAGAGTTTTTTTATTCAGACATGCTGCTTCATTAAATAAAATTGATTTGCAATAACACTCGTAGTGTTAATTCAAATTCATGATTTTCTGAATGGCATCGTTATGTATTCCGATTATACCGATAGTCGTTAGGGAACGTTGTTGGTTACAACATGATAGCTCCTATTGTGGGAATCAGGTTAGAACACTTTTAAGAGGAGGACAGGTACATTGGCCACCTTGGTCACCTGACCTAACGTCACATTTCTTTTCAGGTTACATAAGTAGTTGTGCTAGACGGGTATGGGATCACTTTTTAATATAGAGAGTGAATTCGACCTATTCACAAACCTGATATATAAACAGGATTTGGACAGGTTTTTGAACAGGTCGAACTCACCCTCCACCTTAGAAAAATCCGAGTTTTCTATAGGATAGGATTTGATTTACACTCAACGCGTAGAACATTTTATTAACTATTTTATGCATGTTGTTCGTGAAGAACTAATTTAACATTATTCATGATTGCTCAATTTATATTACCTTCTCTACTTTATACATTATATACATATACAAATTATACTGATATATTCCTCATAAATCCGAATTCTATTGAATACTTAAAGGGTTACACTTATTACAAGCAGGAACCCAACATATAATAACCATTTTCAGTAAACAGATCGTGCCTTCTTATCTCACTAAGAGAGATCAGGAAGGTACCGAAACAATGATTGCAAATGTTAGGTATGGGAGCGAGGAGAGGGGGAATAGGTACTGGACTGAATGAATGAGGAAAGAAAGTGTAGACTGTGTATGGAGGGATGAACAAATGTGTGCCTTGGAAAGTATGCCAAGGTATAAGATGGACAGAGTGGGACACGGAGTGCGCCCTTCACTCCGTGGCTGTACGTTCGAAATTGGCGATGTGTATTAAGAGCAGCTGGTATCATAGTGTTGAATATTGTATTATATTATATTGTATTATATTATATTATATTGTATTATATTATATTGTATTATATTATATTGTATTATATTATATTGTATTATATTATATTGTATTATATTATATTGTATTATATTATATTGTATTATATTATATTGTATTATATGATATTGTATTATATTGTAAAGTGAGATTGGTCATGAAAGAGAGAATATGCCAATAAAGGTTTTCTAAGTAAATTTCACATATTTATATATTATTACAGAAACTTGTATGTTGGTCTTAAGATATATTATTTATTAGTATTAATAAAACACAAACACTTCGTTGGTATAACAGAAAATATTTATTATTATATTACAAGTTGAGTTGCCGAAATAATGGTTTCTGACTATAATGAATGTACTGTTTCTGGGCTATACAAACATAATATTGTATTTTATTAATTTATTTTACAATCTATTTATGAATTAGAAATTCTAGAGTAAACAATATCTATTTATTAACAGCTATATAGTACTTATAAGCAGTACAAGTATTAATGTGCAGGAGAATATGAAGAAATAGAAACATATAATGGTGTATATAATAATTTATGCATAATAAAATGTTATATTTCCTTTCCTTTTTAAATTTGTAACCTGCGTTTGAAACGTAAAAAATTACAACCAAATTGAAAAAAGCGAATACTTGATTTCATTTCGCACACGTTTATTATTACTGCCCCATTGTCACTGAGCACCCGACCGGAACTTTTTCCTCAATTGAAAAACGTCCACTGCAATTTTTCATCATTGGACACGCATTGTTTTCGGCTGAATATAATAAAATTTCCATTTATCGTATTATAATGCGGGCACAATAAATAATAACATTATTGTTTTTATTCGTTTAAATTGGTTTGCGTTTCCATACGGGCGCCACTATTTATTGTTTATTACAAATACAAAATATAAATTTTAAATAAGTTTGTTGACGTTAAATCAATTTTGATTCATTTGCCTTACTCAACAGGATATTAAATGCACACATAAATTGTATCAAATATATTTAATTTATGAGTATTGTGCAATATTTGTATGTACGATTAATTGTGCAATAAAGAAATTTATTTATTTGCAGCCAATATTTTGAATACATTTTACCATGCACACCACTTATGTTTTTATGTCCGACTAGGGTATTTAATTTAACCAGGCTGATATTATTAATGGGGAGACATATTATTGGTAATAGCGACCACTAATAGTACACACAAATATGCTTTATATTATAAAGCTCTATATAATGAAAATCTATTAATATTCGACATAAATTGAGACCTAGCAAATTGGCAGCTCTCTAGCTAGATGTCTTTTTAATTACAGAACTACAGGACAGATAAAGATTAATGTAAAGCTGAATTTACAGTAAAATTATAATCGCAAGAGTAATCGTAATCAGAATCAGAAGGAATATGAAAAAGAAATATCTTAAGATATCTTTTATAGGTACAAGTTCAGCGGTAATCCTGGCATTGCAGCAACCGTCCAGTTAACAAGGACGAGGAATTCTTCAAACGTTACAAATCTTCCGGGCTTAGATGGTATGTATCATACGCTACTCTACAATGAGTTAAGTAATCTTATTCCACTGGCCGCTGAAAAGTCAAAGGGCCATCGGGCTAGGGCGTATAGACATGATGTTTCTTTCCAATTAGACCATTTCTTGATGTTATGGTACCAATACCATCCTGTGTACCTGGAGAGAGTGGGTAACCATTAGACATAAGTGGAAGTATGCATGTTCCATCCTTGATAGATAAATAAATTACTAAGTAGGTGGTAAATAAATAAATAAATAAATAAAAATTTGGTCTAACTCTAGATTATCAAATGAGCTGGTGAAGCCATAATTGGGGGAGATCCCGGTTAAAAATATCACAGTAAATGCCTAAGACTAGATTAGCAAACTCTAGTGTTAAAACTCAACTTTTACACCCATAAGAAAAAGAAAGCAAATAAATCAAAACCCGTGTAGACAATTATTATTAATAAATTGATAAATTTAAAATTAAATTATAAATAAATAATATATATTATTATAAATTAAATTGAAAAAAACAGTTTTCCGAGCAGTCTCTTTGAATGCTGCCCCGGGTTAAAAGAAAAATAAGTAAAATACATATATATATAATATATATATATATATATATATATATATATATATATATATATATATATATATGTAAATAAATAAAAGCATTATGCCAACCATGTTTTCTGGCGTGAAGTCGGTTCCTATCTGTTCTTTCAACTCCGCACGTGTAGTAGCCCAGCATTAAACTGGGGCCTGCCACGGTGGGCTCTCCTTAGGCTGTTCCAGGCCCATACGTTGAAGGTATACGCAGCCGTGCCCCGTGAGTAACTGCGTTAATGTATCTCCTCTCCGTGGAGCCCCTATTACCACGACACAATTCCCGGGATAAGCCTGCGAGTCCAGTTATCCTCTCACTCGCCCATTTGGCCTGCCGTTTGGTCACGGTTCCAGTTCGTGCGGCCCTAACACTCATGTCTTTGTACCTCTCTATGCGCTCAGGAGCGAGAAGCTCAATCGGGAAAGATACCAGTGATAACAAATATGGCATCCCTGGATGCAGTTCGGTACCACCTCGCGCACTCTTCCTCTGAACTCTCGAAAGTAGTCCCAGGTACTCTTAACTTCCAAGTGCTGTCCCCTGACGACCCATAAAGCATTATGCTTGCGACAACCCGTGCAAACTCGCTTGTGCCGACCCGGGTGGGCATGATTGCTCGCTCGCCGCCTCCACATGTTATCAGAAGGTCAAACCCTGGTCCACGACAAGGTACTTGACCTCCTTTCTTGGGATCAAATCTGTCCCACCAATGGCAAAACGGATCGCGGCACACCTCTTTCTGTCTACCAGGAGTACCGCCTCGGTCTTCTCCTCGTCAACATCCAGATAATTGTCGGTCAGCCACTGGCGCAAGGTCTGATATTTACTCTATCCCTCAGTTCGTTTTTGCAGCGCCCCGTCGCCACGAGGGCCAGATCATCGGCATATCCTATAACCTTCGTGTCCTCAGGAAGGGGGGTGCTTAGAATATTATCATACATTATACTCCACAGGGTCAGCCCCAGCGCCGACCCCTGTGGAACCCTGCAGCCCAACTTCATATGCTTCTCCCCGTCCGCACATTAAACGATTAGCTTGCAGTTCTATAAGTAGCTCATTATTAAGGCATCCGCGGAGAAACCTATAGCCTCACATCTCTCCATCATCCTCCCCCAGTGGGTCGTGTTAAATGCGTTACGTACGTCAATTGTGACAAGGAAAGTACGCCTTCTCCACGACCCACCTCTGTCCAGTTTCGCCATCTCCATGACCGCCTCCATGGCCTGGATAGTAGACCTTCCCGACCTAAAGCCGTATTGTTGGGCCGATTCGTGATTGACATGATCCTCTTCAAGGCCAGGTACTTCAGCAGCTTACCCATGGTATAAGTAAAAACTTTAAAAACATGTGCACTCTGTTCAAATATTTATATGATTTAGAACCATACTGTATTAAAGATGTCTATGCAAATTAAGTTACTTCTGTGAAGTTTTTCATTTACAATCCATTTATATTTGTTTTGTTTATAAAATAAAGAGAATATTATTATTATTAATATTATCATTATGTGGGCTCTTACTCTATCTTATTGGAATAATAGAGCACTGTCAATAAAATCTGTCTA
This sequence comes from Lordithon lunulatus, assembly GCA_963942505.1. NCBI lineage: Eukaryota > Metazoa > Arthropoda > Insecta > Coleoptera > Staphylinidae > Lordithon > Lordithon lunulatus. Next base: position 22,415,238 of record OZ012666.1, read on the forward strand.
ATCTAAACTATCTATATAAGAAGCGAAGTTAAAAGTGGGCAAATTTGTTAACCTCGCTTCCTCTATTGCTAAGATGTTATGCCAATTGATATTTGTAAGGATACAATCTTTAGGATGTATTCTCGGAGTAAACATTGTTTCACAAGTTGATTTTATTCCAAGAATAGATATGTATTAATTTAAGATGTTTCCCTAATCATAACACAAAATACATTCACTGGTATTATTATAATTTTGATAATTTAATATTCTTAAATAATACTGATTGTTCAAATAATGTTAGATACGATGTCATCGACGCTTTTGCTCGTGTCTTGTAAAAAAAACACTCTATAATTTAAAATAATAGATAAGTAGTAAAAAAGACTAAGTGATAATCGTCAGAGGAAAGCAGTTGGAAGAAGGTAACCACGGCAAACTACAAAATCGTACTTTTAATAACACACTTCGCTTAATGAAATGCTGATGCAGGTCAGGCATTATATTTCATACAAGCTTTATTGAGTTCAGAAAATTCTTCAAATTTAGGAAGCATTCTGCGTATAGCATATAATCTATTACATTTTTGTCATGAATTCTATATAATTATTTCTGATAAGAAGATACTTGTTGCTTTAAGTATTATAAAACTGTTGGTTCTTGTATTCTAAATCATATGAAAAGTTATATACGCATTCATCGTACTCACCCCGGTGTCGATATATAACTTTATATTTCTTTGTAACTTATCGTTTCGGACAAATATACAATTCGAGTATATTTTTCAATTACAGGCTTTACTCTGTTGATTTCAAACTAGGACCTAAATTTGTTATTGTTTTGTGAAATAAGTTCTGTTCTTTTTAAAATACATTTCATGAGAGACTTAGATAAGAATCTCACTGAATGTTGTCGTATAATGTCATTATTGTCGCAATAGTCGTAACCGTATTTTGGTAGTTTATGCATGTTCAAAAGACATTAGGCGACAATAACAACGGACGGAATTATAAAGCAGTCTGTGTCGTCAATCTTGTCTGTTCTCCGGGGAAGAGTGTAATGTACGGTACGTCGCACGGGAAATACTTGAGAAGTTTTCTTTGAAATTCATATTGCGGGATCGAGGGTGGGACTTTGGGGAGGCAACGGCGGCGCATTATAACGCGGCATAGCCCATAATTTTGGGAGGGCGCATTAATTATGAAAACGACACAGTTCGCAGCCGAATGTGCAGATGACGTTCTTTGTGTGAAATTAATGATTTGAGCGAGGCGGGCGGTGGATGACATCGTGGCCGCACATTTCGGGGAGCGGCCGACGGGGTCTCCCTTAATACTTTGACTGACGGCTAGGATTTCTTCCGGCAAGTTCATTTTAAAAACTCGCTGCCGCCTCCGACGGCGACGACGACGCACTTTATTTCTTTCCAGTTATGAAATATGAAGTTACTTTTTCTCGTATTATATAAAACGCAGCGGGGGCTGGCGAGGGAAAAACTTCGTGGACAACCAAGCGAAAACGATGACAACCACTCCTTCGAATTATTTTTGCATTTCTCTCTTTCGTTATTTTTTTCAAATCTATTATCCATCTTTAATATTACTTTTGCAAATATAGATTTAATCACAAACAGCAGGGGCAATCAGAAAGCTATCACCGCACTTTTTTATTTTATTACTTACGAAGTCTGTATTTCCAAGGCAGACAATAAATTACTTGTATAATGTAACTCTTAAATACCGTTCCATAATAAAACATTTTACAATTATATTTAACGAACGTTAAACTGAACACAGGTAATTATAGATATTAATTCATTATTCGAAAAATAAAATTCAGAGAGGCAGTTATTTCATTTACGTACTAATTATGAAATTGAAAAATTGGCAATGTTCTAATTGACCCAGTTACAAACTTTCTGCAATTATGTACGCCCTCCACATAAAGTACTTTTTCAGAAGTGATTTGCTTATTACTGTACCGTATTATGGATGGGAAATTTTACAGGCTAATGCAGAAACAGTTTCAAATATTAATGCTCGTTTTCACCAACAACCCATAAACACGTCTTAAAAAATACGTGAATGATCTTTTGTTTAGTATTGCTATATAACCAATTATTTTGGGGACACTTACGTTTTACCTTTCTTTTAAAGATTAAGGTGTATTGCTATTTGAGTTATTTCACATACCGAACAAACTGTTCATACCGTTGTTGGCACATTGGATTCCGGCGAATATAAATACGAATTTAGACATTAATTAATGTTTCATAAGCAACATCCTCAGCACTAGATACACCATATTATGTGCATGATGTTCGGCGTATGTTTGGGTCGGAAATCTGTGGCCGTTAGTGGTCCTGATACTAAGCCATGACTGGATCACCTGTTTATATACGCCTAATACGATATTAGAGTAGTATATTAGAAAATGGGAAAGGTTGTGGGATGTTGGTAGCCTAGTAATATCGTGTAAAATCTGGGATGCGTTTGTGAAACAACAATATTGTTGTAAATATCTACTAGGACTAGATCGATGCCTATCACGGTGCTCATATATCAAACGAATCGTATAAGCATGAGTCGTGTAGGAAAGCAGTGAAGTTTCACGAAAGATTACATGAGTTTGGGAAAGAGAGGCTCGTGCGGGGGTGTGGACAAGATGTAGCAGTAGAACACAGAGTGGATAAAGAAAGGATAGATAAGGCAGAGTGGGTATTACTTTCATGTGGGTGGAGGAAAAACTGTGCGGAATAGGCAGGAACAGGAACCGAGGTCAGAGAGAGAATGAGGGATGTTGGGTGGTAATGGCAGGTGAAATGACTGAGAGTTCGTACAACCATGGATATCTGGAGTGACTAGTGTTAGTTACTCTACGTCTGACGGTGGTGCTTCCCACATTTACGTTAACGTGGCTCTCCATATGAGCATGTTTCGTATCCATTCCACCATCGATGTCTATGAATACACCCAGTGCCAAAAGTCCGGGCCCCACAGATCGCTGATCACAACTTCATGGAGGGTGGACTCCGTCGACTTTCCTGGGAGATATTTATGTTGCTTTGCATGAAGCGGATACATAACTAGCGATTCATCTCTTTGTTGTCGATCACATAGTCTCTCCAGAGTTTAAGCAAGAACGAAGTGATGTTAATAGGTCTGAATGATTTGGCATCCATACATTTGGAATGAATCTTAAAGCTGTACATGCCATGAAAGCGCTTTTCAGCGGCCGATGATGCACCCAAGACCCTACTGTAGTAGGGCAGGATACACGCCATCTATGCCCAGCGATTTATAAGGCTTGAAGGATTGTATTGCGCAAATTATTTTAGAGTCGGTTATTAGCATATCCGCAACGCTTCAGTTCTCGTTGCTGGGTAATCGAGTTTGCAACGTGTATGTACCATCATCCCTCCTTAGACAGCCTAGTTATTGTGTTGGATCCTTGGAGAGAGCTCTGGTTAGTCTGGCACAGTATGACTACAGTATTCTTTACCTGACTACTGAATACCCTCAAGATGTATTTCCGGACGAAGAAGCTAGGGACCGAATGTAAAAACTTGTGTACCCTAGTCGTGTGGATTCTACCTGCGGGAACGGTTGGTACTAATGACGGGTCAGCACCTTGAACTGGGTATAACCATTATGATATATTAAGAAGTACTGCAACATAAGCCGTTCACAGAAGAAAGTGACAAAACGAATATGATAACAGAAGCTGAGCTAATAATTAAACAAAGCATACAATAAAGGAATTAGTTTACAAGGAGCAAGAAACAACTAGATATAAATGATGAGATAACGAATGTCAGAAAAGAAAGAAACAAGCAAATAAAATCCTGGGAAGTTGGAGAAACGGAGAAGCAGATCTAAGATATTACCAATACAAAAAAGGAACTAAACTAATGTATATATTAAATAAAGAAAAAATGATTTGGAAGTATATTAATTACTCAAAACAGAAAAATCGATGGGCAGAAAGAAAACAACATACGTATAAAAAATTGGGAAGAGCACTTAAAACGACACTTCAAGGACATACAGAAAAAATAGCAGGAGATTCTTAGACAGAAGCACAGGGAAAGGATACTGTTAAAGTGATTTGAGAAACTGTTCCTAAAACTATTGCGCATAATATTGTATTTGAAAATAATATACTATATTCTCTGTGTATCTATGGTAGAAACACTTATCCATATCCGTTCCATATAAACCTTATCTAAACCAAAGCGAGTAGATACGGTAGCGATAGGGTGCTAACTATTTGTACGGTTATATAATCAAAATGTATAAACCAACCATGATTTACCGTGCATTCTGACACATATTATCGAACGTCTAGTGATTTACGGGGTTTAGTAGATATTTGGTACATAATAAAACACTGGCTATTTCTTCAACCAATCAGCTTTAAATTTCATTAAAACAACGCTTACAGGTTTTCTTCATGTTGTATTATTAAAATTCCCCTCACACGAATTAATATAGCGTAAAAATATAATTCTCTGGAGGCGTCCCACGTAATGGTGGCGATGCTCATTTTTTCTCTCACTTTTACGTTTGTATTGTTTGCTTTTGTACGTTCCGCGCGCGTAATTCCGTAGATTGGAGCCTGGTGAGTTCCCATCCTAGCCCGGCTCCTCCACACAGCAAAGATGCCTCCAATAAAAGCGTTACGTGACGCTCATACCGAACCCGCGACGAATGCTAAATCGCAACAGGTTCGCAATAGATATTCACGGAAAGTAAACTGAAACGCTGGGAGGGCTGCCATTTACTAATTAAGAACGAGTTGCTAGGCCACTGTTGTTCCAGGACAATTGTTTGCAAGGGCTTTTTCATTATAACTTTCTAATTGCCACAAACATAATGGCATTTAAATTTAGAATAATCTTGCGCGCGTTATAATTATAAATAAAAGCTGTGGTGATATCTAGAAATCAATAAGATTCTTATTAGAATCAGTCGGGTATATTTTAGTTAAAATTTACAACTTCAAATTGCTATGTCATACACACGTAATCGCATTAAAGCAGCGTATTATTAAACGGTTTATGGGTGGTAATAACAATGAAACCTGCAATAGCAGAAAGTAAATGGATAGTTTTCATAGTCGTATTTTTTGTTTGTTTACGGAATTATAATCTTATCTTATATTATTTTAATGATAATAATATAATGATGTATTATTAAACGACTGCCGTTTGGCGATGGGTGGATTAAGATTAGGCAGGAATAACTTCTCGAACTCGTACAGAGTTGGTCTTTATAGAGAATGGCTCCCTGACAGCTCATAGGTACATTATGGAGGTTGTGGAGGATCATGTTGTGCCTTACTTGATGACTATGGGCGAGTGTGACACTTTTATGTAAGATAATGCTACACCTCATCGAACCAGAGCTGCCAGAGAGTATACAGACGATGTAGGAATTCTGCGGTTCGATTGGTCAGCTCGCAGTCTATACTCAACCCCAACCAATATATCTGGGATGAGTTGGGACACCGTATACGGCATACCAGCTCCACGAACACACATGAGCTGAGGAGATGTTATTGCAGGAGTGGGAGAATGTCATCCAATCATCTACGAGAGGAGCAAATACACTTTCCATTTGTTTAGTTCCATGTTAGCCTACAAAATACCATTTACAATTTAAAAATGCAGCCCAAAAATAAATTTAAAAAAAAATATCAATATTTCAAGGTTTAGGTCGCCAGTGCATATAAACAATATATTTCTATAAAAACATAATTTCCTACATAGTGGAAATGCAATTGGCTTGTTCTTTCCTTACAACTCCTCCAATTAATATGTTGACAGATTGAACAGGAGAGGCGGTGGAGGGTCGACTCCTCTCTATTCAGTCTTGCTTTTGCCCAATTTGTACATCACCCATTTCATTGATTCCTCTTCTATCACTAACCTTCCTAATCAACGCAGCTATCGCTCTGGCTGCCAGTCTTTTTCCTCACCAACGCATGGTGACTGTGTTGACGAGGAAAACCCAAACCCCTAACATTTTAACAACTTATCAGTTACTGCAACATTATTTTTCACATAGAGAGACTGCCGTTAGTTTTATACAAGTTTAATTAATCCACAAGATATATTGGTTTTTATTGAGAATCCTTTATATCCGAATTAATTTAGTGTTTATATAGGCTTAGGAAGTAAAGATTTAAAATTATTAACCTAAATGAAGTGTATCTCCACATCCTTAAATCCTGCCCACGGTGGCAAATATTTACATTTCGTGTTAGTCGAATATGTGTCAATGTGGATATATTTGCCACATATCAATAGGCCCAAACTTCTCTGCATAACCAAATGTGGCCACCGTTACGACCAACTCCCAGTGGCTCTTGGATACAGCAGTTATACTGGTTCGTGACCGTCTAGAAGCTAGATGAATCCCTGTTTGATGGCGTAATCCAAATGTAAATATGAATTTACTTTGCACTTTCTTATCTGGACGACTGGTCATACAATTATGTCCTTTAAAAAGATATGTAAACAAGTGAATGTAATAATTCCTGATTCTTTGCAGTTAAATAATTGTTTACGAAATATGTTTTTACGATGCCAAATGCATTCACAACATCATTTGTAGCTTTACTCAATTTGTAATTAAAAATATGTTGTTGTCTTGTAAAGGGGTAAGGTTTTAAAATATTAGTTAATAACGAGATAGCTAACTGAAACCAGAAATTGGATATGTCTTTGGTTTAGGAGTATTTATTCTACTATTTTGAATTGCATTATATAAATTATTTTTCAGAAATCTCATGTGAGATGCCCAAAATCTAATGACTGAAACCTATAAATATAATCAAATAAAGCCCGTCAAACATGTGTTTTCCATATATTGCTGCTATTCTTTTTCGTTTTTCGTTAGGTGCCATATACTACCGGGAGGTTAGCAATCATTTCAGCTATTTTTATTTTTGATACCGCTACTCGAAATAGATCTTTTGACGTACAATATCTGAGGTTTCTTAACCAAAAAATCCGGCGTCATCTAACGCTTTCCTGCGATATAGCCTTGTATAATAAGCTGCAGTATCATGTACGTATCTTCCTGCATCGTATGATTCTAGTTTTCTAGCTTTAATTGTGCCTCCATATTCGTTTCCCTTGTTAGAACTTCGGCATACGTTATTTTATTTGTTCATGATATTTTTAGAATCCTTCTATACATTTCGAACGCTTGGAGCTTCTTAGTCAGTTACTGATTTAATGTCCATGCCTATATGCCATATAATAGAATAGGAAACACGTAACATCTTACCATTCTGATACGGACTTCCAACGTTAAATTACGATTGCTGAAGAGTTCGCTCATTTCAAAGAAGGTTCCTCTGGCCATCTCCATTCCGATTTTCTATTGCGTGGTTATTGCTGTTTGTTATCCTAGATATGTGTATTTGTTCCATTTTTCAATTTGGATAGAGTTAATGCTTAGGTTATAATTTCATATAACTGTTTTTGGTATAACCATATACTTACTAGTTGGCTTCAGAATAATTTTTAACCCTTAGTGTGCATTGATACTTTTTGTGTGCTCTACCATTAATTTCAAGTCTATTTCTATTGTTTGCTACTATCGCCGTGTCTTCCGCATATCGAATATTGTAATCAATCGTCCATTAACCACAAGTCCAGTTTGTTCTTCTGATAGTGTTGCCTGAAGTATTGCTTCGGAATATAGATTAATATCATCGGTGATAGCAAGCAGCCCTGCACTCCTTGTTGGTTGTCGATGTTGAATGAATGAATCACGGTTGCTATTTCAGTATAAGGACGGATAATGCATCTTCGGAAGAGATACTTTTAGATTTAATTAATTTAACCAATAGTTCATGACGGACTTTATCAAAAGCTATCTCGTAGTCTATAAAACATGCCTGCACCTTTATATTAATATCCACACATCTTTAAATCAGGACATTGAAAGGACATTGATAGCAAACAATGCTTCGAGTATGCCATTTTTGAATCAAAATATGAGTATCGCTAATATCTTCCTCAAGTTTAGTGTAGAGTCTTTTGTGAATGATTGAAGTCTGGCTCATTACACTTATTCTGTAGCCCTTATTCTCTAATATTTGGTTTTATTGTTATCATTATGAATATAGATGTAATTCAATTACTTTAGGTATCACACCTGTTTTATATATGGTATTATAAAAATGAAACTAAAACAAAAAAATTGACCTTAATTAGATTATTTTCTATTAATGTTAACAACTCTATGGGTACTTAATCTGGGCCAACTGCTTTTACCCCTTTCAGATTCTTTATTACATGCAGCACTTCTTCATTTGTTATTTTGGGACTATCTACATTCTCATACGTGTTCTGGTCTTATTAAAGACTTGATTAATATATACTATTCATCGCTTGAGTTTTTGCGTTGGGTCGGTCATAATTTTCCTGACTTCTGTTATTAATTATACCTGTGCTTTAATTACGAGTTAAGATGAAAACTGTCGCATTGCTTTTACAGCTTTTCAATATCTTGGATTTTTCCAGTTCCAGTTTTCTTTCTTTTCGCGAATTTTGAATTTCTGAATGTTTACCCTTATTTTTCCGTCTGTTTTCCATGGGTTGTAGTATCTCTTCTGTTAGCCATTGTTGTTTGGGTATAATCTTGTTTGGGGTTAGCATTTCTATACACCATTCTAATAATGCCCTTTAAATACATTCTGATTTTTAGGTGATATCCGTTTTGGTTGAAGCCTTCGTGATACTTGCTTTGACCGTTTCTTTAGTTTGTTGCCTTATTCGTTTATCCTTGAGCTTCTATTGAAATTTGTACAGGGTTTCTTTTAGTTTTTAGTTTTTTAAGTCTTTAATTTGACTTAAAGACTTAAAAAACCAAAAACTAAACTAAACATAATAGTGGCTGCCATCGGGTTATGGTCTGATGAAAAATCTGACCCAGTTTTAACTGCACTTGTATAATTTCTAAAGCGTTTTCTAATCAGAATGTAGTCGATTTGGTTTCTGACTGCTTATCTTTATTATGCGCTGCAGATGGCCACGTATATAGTAAGTTGTTTGTATTTGTTACAACTAGATTTGCGATTTGACAAAACTCTATTGATCTATCTCTTCTTTCGTTTCTGTCGCCTAATCCATAGTCCCGTACTAGTTCTTCTAGCCGACCTTTCCCAATTTTTTTAATTAAAATTCCCCATAATAATAGTTACGTCGTGCTTACTTGTAGCTTTCAATACTGTATCAGCTTAGTATAGGTATATAATTCTTCAATTTCATCATCAGACATGTCTGCAGTTAGTAGATGTACTTACATAATATACTATTTTGTCTTATACCTGAGTAATATATTACTCCACTGTCATTTGAGTACCTGCCGGATCCCGGCTACTGTAGATCACTAATTCCTAGTATGTTTATTCCCAGTCTCCAAATTTCGTTGAATATATTATCAGCTTTTCCTGCTTGAAATATACTTCTAATGTTCCAATTATCATTGCTGACCTGGGGATCTTCGCACCCTGCAATCATTGAAGATCTGACGTAGACTGAGTTCCATTATTGTTTTGTCAGCCAAGATAATTGTACAAGGATAACTTTGTTCTGAGGTGGTTGTCCGTTATCTTCAGCGCAATATCATAACCGATGAGACTAGTATGTAGTTTTTGCTTATTATATTCTAATATTAAGCCGTTTTAAACCTCTTTTTGTCTCATTTACATTTCAATACTCGCCATGTCGTAGTAACGTTGTGTATATGTGCAGTGATTTTCCCCAAATATTACTTACCACATCCTCTGCTATTACTGCTACATTGTCAGAGACTGCTTTTTCGCCAGGTTATCCCGCTTATTTCCCTATAACCCATAATGTCTAATGGTTGTCGACCTATCCACAACCTGTGGATGCAATTAGTATCTTATAGCTCATCCTCAGTTAAATGGTTCGAAAACATCTGTCAACCTATTATCCGGTTATTTAGTCAGCTCAAATGTTTCTAGCTAGTGGATTTCAAAGATGATGGTCAAGTTTTTGAAATCCCCTAACTATAATATTATGAGTAATGCAAATACCTTCTTGGTTAAATCTGGACTCATCGCTGAACATTCAGTTTATTTATAAAGTCTCCATAGCTATTAATACTATCTAGTCTTATCCCTATACTGCAAGACTTTTGGGATCTGTCTGAATTGCCATGTGATTTAAATTGGTTCCTAGGGCTATCACAGGTCCAGTCGATTTAGGTTCGTCTTCCACAGAGCCGCATCTAACTCGCGAGTCACAGTTTGCCGACCTCTATATTAGACAACCAGTGCTTGCTATTGTTTCAGATGTTTATATTCTACAACCAATTATTTTATGCGCTACTTTTAACAATAAGTTATATGTGTGAATATTTAACGCATTACCTTATATATATATATATATATATATATATATATATATATATATATATATATATATATATAATATATATAATACTAATGAATTTATTCTTGTTACCAGGTAACTGTATTGTTATTAATGTGATAAATATTAACAATGCATATCCTTCCGCTGCATAAATTCCACACTACTTAAAAAATCGACGACAAAAACGGATACCGCACTGTTTCGCTCGTTGCCGGGAATGAATATTATTCACTTTTTACGACGCGTACGCGAATCCGGACGCGAATTTATATCACATAATTCTGATGTTCTCCGGATGCTCCCTCATATCTGTATTACATATATAACGGGGCGGAATGTACGATACATGGGGGCTTATTAGATTTTCGCGTTTCGAAAATATGGGGTCACGGGTAGTTTAGTTTTATACTCCTCGAAAATACAGCAAATATATTTACAGTGAAACATAATTTGGTTGGAACAGCCTTTCTACTAAATGGTTGCAATTCACATTCAAAATTCATTTTGCATACGTTTATATTATATAATTATTTCGCGCAAGTAAAATAAATTGTTACGAGAAGCTTTCAAGGGTCGGGATGATATATCCGGATTTTTTTTCACCGTGCTTAAAATCTCAATAGCTGGAAGCTTGGTTGCTGCTGGTGTTTTTTGCGACGTTTTGGTTAATGTGGATTGAGGAACTTGCACTCGACGCTAAGTACTCGGCGGGAATTGGGCGGAAGGCGCGCAGCGGATGCACGGGTGGACTAGTGGCTGGGTCAAGGCTGATTCGCGTGCTTCATGGAGTTATCCTGGGGATGAAATTATCCGCACCATTGACTTCTCCCGGATAATTTTGCCCCGCTGTTATAATCCGTGCGAACGGAATTAATTTTATTCCCCAAAATTTTAAGTGGTAATAAAATGGGATATAAAATTTAGCTATGAAAATTTAAGTAGGGCATTAGTATCCTATCTTCTTCTTGCCTATTTTTACGTAATTTTCCACAGTATTTTAAAGATGTAAATATATTTTATGTGATGATGAATTGTACTGTAATTCTAAAGTTACGATAATTGTCTGAAGTTAAATGCGTTCATAAATTATTTTAGAAATTACAACATTTCATTTAGTCATGTTGTTCAGGGATCTATAGGGTTAGTTAATTATTTTAAATATGTCTCAATAATAAACAGATCATATTACACCGTGAAGCCACCTTATATCGGGATGGCTCTATACATATGGAGAGTATGGCAAACAATTTCTGACAAAACAATAAAATAACAATATGACGGGATCATATACGCAATAAGATGTGTTCTTTATTAATTTAAATGCGCAGTAACTTCTAAAATAAATAATGAGCCTACGTATAAAAATTTAATTACATATGTCGATGTAGAATCATAAAAATAAAAACTTGTTAAAATGTATTGCATAAAACATACACTATACAAATAACATCTTAATCACAATAACACGTATACATATATATATATATATATATATATATATATATATATATATATATATATATACCAAACAGCATATCAAGGAAGAAGAAAAGTTGTAAGTAATACTAACAACGAAAGACATGAAGACGGACCAGAAAGATATAAAAATGACAATTACAGAATACGATAGTAGTCCTTGTTCCAATATAAAATTTACAAAATAAACGGCGAAATAAAACGATAAGTATAGAAATCATGAAATACGAAAGGAAACTAAACGGATCAAAGAATCTATGGCTATCAGAAATAATAGTGAATTATATACATGAAAACGTAATATTGAATGGCTTATTACCTTTAATATTTCTACAAATGGATATAAAACATTAAGAGAAGTGGTAAAGAACGTCAATGTGAAGCTAAAAATGATGTGAATGTAAACCGTAAAGCGGAGGACAACTTTTTGAACTCAAACACAACAGAATATGTAGCGCAGAGGGTAATGACAACAAATGATCGTATACAGGAACTAAAAGAAAGGGCAATTTCAGATCCAGCGCTTCCATCCATCAATTATCCCCATCAAATCCAAGAAATTTAGCATCAATTTATTTGAGTAGCTGTTATTCACTCGATGTACCAAAAAATTCTGGGCAAAATGTCAAGCAGAAATCAACTATCCCTGAGGACTGGCTCTCTGAAGAGCTATATAAACGTGTGGACTCCGCAACAGCAACAACAAGCTACCATACAGCGCTAATGGCAACAGACCCAAGACATGTAGTCACATCTCTGCTCAAGTTATAGATAGATATCAATCATGGCTGCACTCCTCATAGTTATCAGACTGAAAATAGAAAACGAGAGAGTGATGTACCTAACATCTATTTATTTACCGTACGACGCAGTCCAGCCACTCCCAGCACAGTCCTGCTGAATTTGGCAAAGCAATGCGAAAACCTAAAAATATCCCTCATCATCTAATGATCATCAACAAGCAGCTGTAATTTAATAAATCAGGAGTAGAAAAATAGAGATGTTAAAAGTGGTATGAGATAATCTTTGTAACATAAAAACGGATAGTCGTAATATACATCGATATAGCACTGGATACTATTTCAAACCAAACACATAACTGGCAACATCTTCACTAATCGATACTATGCCATATATGATGATCGCAAGAATTGTCTAATAGACTATTAGTCGTCAAATAAAAAAGCTCACTGATGTCATCATATGTGCTCTCTAAGAAAGGCGGCTCACGACGGCCTTTATACCCAATCCCTTACAATCAATCCAAAAGTCATAACAAAGTAATCGATCACCTTGTACTTTTAGTGCCATCTCCGCTGCGAAGTTTAAAAACAGCCGTTCTGAACAATGAGTAGACGTGCACTGTAACCATTCTCTCAGTTAGTACTTCAATTTCCATGAATCTTTCCCTGCACATCAGCTGCAATAGTTGGTAATTCCTTCATCCGATTACCATCTACCAGCTATAGATGATTAACCGCTGGCAAACCAAATAATAAGTATTACTAAATTATAATTGGCAATACCTACGTTCTCGTTTTCTAAGTGCCCATTACTAGACGACACATTCCCAGCACTATTACAATATGGTTTACTTTATTACGGATAGTTTATATATTTAAATGATGTATTTCCTTTTATGTACATCTATCACCTAACACCTCAAATATCGAGGTAATACAGTAACAAATCACCATCAACCAGATCGGAAAGGTATAATGATAATACTATTAAATTGGAAACTAAATTTATTGGCATGAAGATGCTTTCGACAAAGCAACTTTAAACAGTATTGAGAATGTCATACTATCTCGCTGTATAAACCCCACCATATGTTGATGAATAAAAATATGCTTGGACAACAATCCAGCAACGATATGTGATAAACGTTAAAAAATGCTGAACGAGGTAGACGTACGATTGTAGACTCAAAACTGACCTTCAAGCCACCTATCACAAACATTACGAACAAAGCCGTAAAAGCCTTCTGGGCATGGCAGCAAATGTTCGGAAATCCCTGAAGACTAATACCAAAAATGGTTTATTGACTCTACACTCCAGTTAAAAACCCCATTATGACTTACGTAGGTACAATCTGGTGACAAGAACGTCAAGACAAAGTGCAAATAAAGACCTGTCTATGAATAACAAATAGAAGGCACAAATAAACACTCAGTGACTCGAGAAACACTAGCAGTAGTAGAAGAACGTAAGAAACTGAAAAAGAATTGGAGGAACACAAGAAGACAAGAACACATACTCGGCACTGTTAAGGCAGATCCAAAGAAAGTGCAGTAAGGATAAAAAAGATCATATAAAAAAGCTCTGTCACGAAATAGAAGTACACAAAGCAACTTGCAACAAAAAGTGAAAATGATATCAAGAATATTCAATCCATAACACCCTTGCAATAGAGAATGAAAACGTGAAATTGATATGGGAAAGTCGGAAGGTTCCAGACAGATGAAGGAACTATTGTGATGAACTTTAAAGTATAGATAATAGCTACAATTATATTTAAAGTATATAATCCTCAGACCCAAAGACTATAAAATATTTGAAGAAAGGCAAGGCATCGGAGACAGATGAGGTTCTGGCTGACATTTTAAAAGTACTTGGGGAATCAGGAACCAAAATAATTCTTGAATTGTGCAATAGCATAGGCAAACAGGACACAATCAACAGTCATCCCAAAATCTCCTTAATATCCCACGATGATCATCGGCCAAAGGTTGCAGAGCTATTTGGAATACCTAATCCCATCAGAACAAGCAGGCGTTGTTAACGAAAGAGGTACCAGAGAATAAATAAATTAACGCATACGGCGAATATATAATGATCCGCGCATTAGACAACATAGGGTGCCGTTGTCATTGGAGGGAGAAAACTAAACAATCTCAGTTTCTCTGACGATACCAGCCTGATTACAAAAAGTAAATGAAATGACGGAAATGCTTTAACATCACACTAACAATATCACTGATGAAAGCAGAGCATTAGGACTGGAAATAAATCTATCAAAACAAGACTAATGATATTTGATATAAAGAAGAGAGAAAGACTATCCCAGACTGAAATTGTGGGGGGAATCACATACCTAGGATGGATATTAATAGTCAAGAAAGCTGCGAGAACGAGATCAGAAGGCGCATAGGAATTGCTAGGAATACCATGACCAACATGATCAAGATATGCGCCGGTTGTCTGATAATACATAACACAAAAATGGCATTACTACGAGCATTCGTTTTCTCAATCTCTATGTATGTAGCAGAATCCTGAACAATTAAAGAAGCAGACAGACGACGAATCGAGATTCGAGATGCGGTGCTGCTTTAATTTAATCCAATATTTCAATAAAAAATAGTAATTACAACGACCGTTCACCGTATGCAGAAGGCGCATTCTACAATACTACAGTTATATAACTCGAAGAGATCCGACCAACCCCACACGACTGATAGTCCAGGAAAAAGTGAAGGGGAAACGCCCAAGAGTTCTCTGACCAAATGGATAGACCTAATCCAAAACATGACCACAAAAGCGCTGCAAGAAAACTATAGAGTAACAAAGGATACACTAATGGAGACAACAGATACCAGGAAGAATATTTTTTGCGACTGATTTTCTCAGTATACCGGCATATAAACCATAAATGGTTATCTAACTTCTAACTAAAACATGATTTTTAAATATAAGGTTTACACACTCTAGATAAAATATAATATTCTATTTATATTTAACAATAATGTCGTGTATATATATATATATATATATATATATATATATATATATATATATATATATTATTTGCCATGTATGTTTTAATCTCCCTAGAATTGCGGAAAAACTACTGAATGTAGGAATTTAATATATTGATTTTTATGAAATTAATATCATAATTAAATCATTCTTAATAAATATCATTCAATGATTAGTTTAGAATATATTACATAACTATCCAAGTACTTATCATCGCAACCAATTCAATCAGCCGAAGCGGTACATTTTCCAATTTTGTTTTATAACAATATATTTACAATTTCTCCATTTCGGGAATTATTTCGCTTTATATCCTTTGCTATTATTCAGTTTCAGCTTGAGTCATAAACCGTTTTAGGATTCCGTGTGTCAAAAAGGGAAAGCGGCCGAAAATAAAAATAAAGAGAAAAAAGAAAACACAGTGGAAATGCAACCGGAACCTTAGCCGGAAGTAAAATTATATGTAGGTTCGATTCCTTGAAAGGACGTTCTCTGGGGTGCGAGGGGCAATTCGGCGGAGTCATTTATAGTCGGACGAATTCCCGTTTATACGGCAATCAAGTGTAGTTTTCTCTCGGCGTGTCGTAATAGAATTAATGCGATGGCGCATTACAGCCGGGAACGCAAAGAGAGGAAAAGAAATTCGCCCCGGCACAGGAATATTTTAACACGATCAACGTGAAATACTTCGAGAGAGGTATTAAGGATTTAACGTTCGAGAATGTCTGGTCACAATAAATACGATTTTTGTTTGTTGCGCTGTTCTGTTTTTCGGCAATAAAACATTGGGAAATTGAATTAACCCGCATCGCCCTGGATGCATATAATAAAGTTATTCACGAGAGATACCCTCCGCGTATGTTGTTAGCCATAACCATAAAATATGCTATAACTTCATGGTATCGCATACGAAAGACCATTATATTATAAATAGACATAAAGGTGAGCCCACGGAATCGAACGAATTTTGAATACTTACATAGAATGTGCATCAAGTCATATAGTATCTTAATATTTTACGAGTCGCCTGAAACCAACGCTGGAAACAGCCCTCGTTGGTCGCTATCAGCTGTATACGAAAACATCAATGGAAGTGTTGATCTTAGGGTTGAATAGACAGCTTTATACACACTATATACACACATACACCATTCAAATTCCGTCCCTTGGATTTAGAGTTTACACTATGTTAGGACGAAACTTTATAATGTATAAACGCTCTTCAGTATAACTGCAATATCAAGTCTCTAAATTTGAGTGGACGCTCAGAAGGTCACCTTTCATACAAACCGGCCAATTAACTAAATTATATGACTCCCTCTCTTGCATGAATTTGTATATATACATTATTTTCGCATCATATAAATTATATAATAGGTATAATAACGCACAGGTATTAATTTTGAAAGAGGATTCGAATTTGAAGGAAGAATATACTTCTGAATGCATTACGCTTCCGAACGCAAACATAGCGAATAGTTATCTTTGCATATAACCCCCTACAGTCTCCCATTTTATCTCTGTAAAGTAATGAGTTCGCTTTTCTAAGAGGGGTACATGGTTGCGCCGGAGAGGGTGAACTGAATTCTGATGGATACGGCGCTTTCACGCATCCTAGAGCTTTTAAGAGTTGCGTATAACAAGTCCACATTTTATACATTCGCTGGAAATTCAATGTTAATAGTTGTGTATCTAGACATGTAACACATATTTTAAAACTCATTAATCATTACGTTTTGGGCAGCCATTAACGGTATTGATTTTATCTTTTTTTCTGCAGTCATTATTTATAGCATTGGCCTAATTGAAATATATGAGAAAATATGGTCAGTCAGTGGATCACGTGTTGTTTCGTTCAATGCGTGATTTAATTTTCGTCCGTTGCGGCGATGGATTGAAATCTCGCATGTGGGTTATTTTTCATATTTATTTCCTTTCATAATTTTGGCTGGAGAGAAATGAACACAAGAAAACACGGGCACGATTCCTTATAACGTGTCATAAATTCTGAAGTTCATGATAAAAAGTAAGAGCCACTGCTTTACTGATAAATTAGATTAGAACCATTTTTTTATATGAAATATGATTAGAACCTGTAAACCTAAGCATAAAGGTTAAATGTATACTACAAAAATATACTAATATTTGAAGCAAGCACATGGCGAAGTTTTTAAATGAAATTATTTTGCGAACCACATTTATTATTTTTACTATATATTCAATTATAAAAAAAGGATTTTTAAATCGGCACTTAATTTATTATATATATATATATATATATATATATATATATATATATATATATATATATATATATATAACTGATTATAAGCCTTAGTTTCCTAGGTGAGCGGTCGCTTAAAAACGGCGGTTTTTGACATTTACACATCACAAAAATCGTAATAAGTATATGTAATTGAACACACACTTTTTCGTCACGATTCATTGCGTTTTTATTGTACGTTGAGGTATTACTCTTTATGGGAAACCATATTCGTTTATATACACGTAAAATTATTTTTGTGACGTAAAAATGACGTCAACTGCGGCCGCTGTTAGGCGTCCTCTCTCCTAGGAAACGAGGGATTTAGTGATATGACGATTTATTTATAAAAATATGAAAATAACATTTAAAATGTTGAAAAGTATTATATATATATATATATATATATATATATATATATATATATATATATATATATGAACTAAGAACGCCTAAGTACCTTGGCATGACCCTAGATACTAAGCTAAGATGGGAAATCCAAGTTAAAAAGTAAAGGGCGAAACGTGGATTAAAGTAAAGACAGTACTACTGGCTTCTTGGGCAAAATCCGAAAATGTCAATGTTTAATAAATTAGTAATCTACAACCAAATCCGGAAACCAGTGTGACATCATGGCATCCAAAGTTCCTGCTGTGCCAGTGTTAAGAACATAAAAAGTATACAAACTTTTCAAAACAAAGTGTTTGTACTATCATCAAATCAGCAGGGTACAGCCTAGTTTTCTGACAAACATAAAGCTAGACTACATATACATAACAACGCAGAAGCTCTTCAGCTGCTAGACAACCATCATTATGTTCGATGATATAATAAAAAGAATAAAAGAAGATAACATTGGGAAATACTCTAAACCACAAACTTAGTTTTAAGAATGTAGTAGAATAATGGTTCGTATACTCAGATTAGTTTTAATACGATTTATTAAATAATAATAATAATAATAAAAACTAGTAAATAGAGATTTACCTCGACTAATATCCAAATGAATTCCAAACGCCTGCTACAGGATTAGCATGTGGGGAACGTGTTGGCTAGTGTATTAAATCCATTTGAGCTGCATGCAGTCTTGGATAAACCTTGTCGAGTTCGGTTTTGAATTACCCTCCATCAAAACAAAGTCTTGTCCGATAAATTGGCCGATTTTCTAGTACTTGTAAAGTGTTTCTGTTGCTATATAAACTGGTTTACTGAATTATTATTCAAAATTGCATGTGACTAAACATATCCTAGAGATATTACAATTCATCCCTAAAATTAATTCCAGATTGCATTTCATTGGACTCAAATCGATTTCCCATTCGCCTTTTCAAGTGAAATTACGCAGAATCTTTATCCACGCAGTAAATAGAATTGCTCTCCATTCAATGAAAGTCCACTGACGTGGTAGCAGTTTTGTCCCAAGCGCAGATCCGCTTTTAATCCATTTTTTGCTTCGGTGAACTGTCCAAACATTTGATTTTGAATATGTACTTCGTATACAGTTTAGAATGTTAAATAAATCACATGCAAGAGCATTCATAAGTCTGCGACAACTAACACCGGAATACCTGGAAATAAAACTTGAATTTCCTCCATACAAAACCACCCGTATCATATCATCTATGACCGTAACAATTACATTTTCATAACTCCGAAATTAATAGGAATTGAATGCAATGTTTCTAGCAACTAAGCCTTGTATTTATTTTTTCTTTTCATTGGTCAGTTTGGATATTATGTGTTCACTGCGGTTTATTAGTTTTAAGTCCAGGCATATTTATAAATATTTAAGTACCTCTGATTTTTTTTTTAAAGGAATTGATATACTGATGAGGTCATATTTCCTTTAAATTGTAATTTGTATCACAGTAACGATTGAAATAGTTTACAAAAATCGTTAATCGTTAATATTCCGCCTTCCAGGAAACTGGATACACGTGTTTCCTTTGGTGCAGGTATACCAAAGAACGGGAGGGGACGGGTAGGTAGCTAGTAGACCTGGCCGCGGCGCACAACCTAACCATTGCGAAGGACGTGGGTGTTCTTAACAAGAGATTAGCAGTCGATATTAGACCTTACTCTGAGTAGCGAAGATCAATAACGAAAACTTAAGAGGTGCTAATAGTAGAATCCGGCAGCATCCATATGTATATTGCGTTCCACATAGAGCAAAAGGACAGGGTCAAAAGAGAGGCTAGGAGACTAAGCCCGAGAGGGGCCATAGACGGTATAGACCTTAGCTAGGAAATGATTGACGAGGCGATCGAATGGGGGGAACTCAGACGTCTTGGGCGTACCGCTGTCCGGCGGTGCAAAACTCGTCACATGGTCACCGCGTACATAGAAGAACCGCTGAAAGTCGCAGTAAACGGTCTGAGATTATTTGTAAGTGGCTCCATCTTGATCTGGCCAGGCAGTGCTGCTGACAAGGAGATGGAAGGTCAGGGAGGCTCGGTTCCACATTCAAGGGACGGAGGTAGTACCCAAACCGCAGATTAAGTTCCTTGGGCTCGTAATATACAGGGACTTGACTTTCAGGGCAAATGGCAAGGAGGCTCATCAAGGGCTAGGAGGTGTGACGCGGCGCTAGCCCGGCGTATAGCGAGCATCGCGGAAAGTATCCTACTCTACGGCGCGGCTATCTGGGCCGGAAAAGTAGCGAGGACGAGAGACAGGCCTGGGTGCAACGTAGGACCACGCTAAGGGCTATTCGAGCATATCGCACACTGTCCCGGGATGCAGCCCTGGCGATCACTAGGATGCCTCCAGTAGATGATAACCAGGAAAAGAAACACCATGGATGAATCACAGGCTAGGTGGTCGTCTCAAAGTGAGACGGCGAGGTATTTAAAGTGCATAACTTGTTTGATGATCTTATTGTAAATGGAGAGCTTATATATGTGCGGGTTCCTATAAATCGTGAGGTATTGCGTTTTGGTCACAGATATCTGCATAGTAATTCTTGTCGCAGTTTATTCAAACTTGTAAAGTAGCTCTTGCATTGTGTCTTCATCTCCGGAAATCAATACATCGTTGTCAGCATAGCATACAATCTTTATCTCATCGTCCCCCATTCGGTACACTCTGCCAATCTTCTTGACTTCTGTGATCAATTCGTCCATCATGATAATGGTAAATAATACAAGACTTAGGCTGTCTCCTTTAAAAGATGTAGTTATTAGTGTTCAGTTTTGTAATAACTGGTAGGTCATTGGTGTGAGTATTTTGTTTTTGCAAAGCGGCACAATGTCTAATAGCCTCACTCTATTGAAGGCCTGGGTTAGATCGATAAAGCCGTTTTATTCAATTCTAAAGCTTTCTCAGTTATCTGACGGATATTGAATATTGCGTTAATAGTGAACCCATTTGTCCTGAAACCCAGTTGTTCTTCGCTATCCCAATCTTTGAGAGCATTGATACTGTACTTAAGACGCCAATTCCTCTATAGTTCAATAGATCAGATTTTACTCCCTTTTTGAATATTGATTTTGTTATACTGTATCTCCACTACTTTGGTATATTCTTGTTGTGCAGTATTTTGTTCTAGAGGACATGAATCACTTGGTCCAGCAGCGTTCCACCTCCGTATTTGATTAATTCATTGCATTATTGTCCAACCATGGCGACTTCCGATTTGTCAGTTTTACAACGATTTATTCCATTTATTCCCTGGATATGTTCCACGATTGACCTTCTTATCATTAGGTTGTATTTCGATGCCCTCAGTGTTACTGTCAGCTTTCCCGTATAGCTCTCGAAAGTGTTTTTTTCCAATCCTCGATTGTATTTCCTATAGATTGTATATGTCCTCCATAGAGTTCCATATCTTTTGTAAACTTTTCCAAGTACGTCTTATTCATTGTTTGAATTTTGTTGTAAATCTATTTCTTATTGGCTTGCATTCGTTATATGTAATTGATTTCGATCTGCACTATAGGTATGACTGTAGAGGAAGGGGTGTTGACATCGTAGAGATAGCACCTTTACCGATGACGGTTGCATCAAGCGCCATAGATACGAGACGATAACTCGTCCTCACTGTAAGGATATTTTTTTTTTTTTTTTTTTAATGCTATTTACATAACAATTACACTACAACTAGCTAATATAGCTAATGATTAGTTTTAATTTGACTTAATATAATAATAAATGAATATATATATTCAGCTAGGCGACGCCCATTAGCTGGCCTAGTTAGTTTTGGGTGACTAAATCATGTGGCTTGGTGCGTTTTAGTCGCCGTGCCATACCCGCGACGTTAAGAAGCCTGGACGCTTCCTCATTGGCGTGCTGTCTGAGTCGTTCTTGATGTAGAACTGCAAATTTCTTGATGACATCTGATACCATTTCCATCTCCAGGTCGCGATGTAGGTCCTGGTTTCTGATGTACCATGGTGCATTTACTATCATTCTTAGGACTTTATTTTGGAATCTTTGGATTATATTTATGATGCTGTGCTTGGCACAGCCCCAGAGTTGTATTCCGTACGACCAAACTGGTCGGAGAATTTGTTTGTAGAGTACTAATTTGTTGTGTGTAGATAGTTCGAATCTTCTGCCTATCAGCCAGTACATTTTCCTTAGCTTTATGTTTAGTGCTTCGCGTTTTATTTTAACATGTTCTTTCCATCGCATTTTGGCATCCAGTGTCATGCCAAGATACTTTGCTTTATTGGAATATGGAATTGGAGTCCCATTAATGATTACATTGCAGTGGCTGACCTTAGTCTTTGTTGTGAAGTCGACATGTACCGATTTTTCTTCATTTAACTTGATGCGCCATTTATTTGACCAGGTGGCGACTTTACTGACTGCTACCTGCAGTTTTGCTGTTGATTCTAGAGTGTTCTTCCCTACTGCAAGAATAGCAGTATCATCCGCGAAAGTGGCGGTTGTAGTTTGGCTTGTTGACGGCATGTCGTGAATATATATGAGGTAAAGAATCGGTCCCAGCACACTTCCTTGCGGTACACCTGCTTTTATTTGCCTTAATTCCGAGTAGGTATCGTCATGTCTAACTCTGAAGTGCCTTTCAGTTAGATAGGATTCTAATATCTGGTAGTATTGCCTTGGGAGGATTGATTTGAGCTTGTGGAGCAATCCTTTATGCCACACTCGGTCGAATGCCTGGGCCACATCTAAGAAGACAGCGGAGCATATATTTCTTTCCTCTATAGCTTTCTCTATAATTTGTGTGATCCTATGGATTTGGTCGATTGTTGAGTGTTTGTTTCTAAATCCGAACTGATGAGTCGGTATAATATTCTTTTGTTCAATAATTGGCTTTAGTCGTTTTAAGAGCAATTTTTCGAATAGTTTAGATAGTACTGGTAGGAGTGATATGGGTCGATACGATGATACTTCGTTATGGTCTTTACCAGGTTTGGGCAACATGATTACTTCTGCGACTTTCCAAGTGCACGGGACATGTTTAAGCCTGAACGAAGCATTAATCAATGTTGTTAGTTTGACTAGGGCTTTGCGTGGAAGTCTTTTTAGTATCTCTCCGGTAATTAGGTCATAACCTGGAGCTTTCTTGGTGTTGAGATTCAGTGTTATTTCATTCAGTAATTCCTTTGGGGTGATTAGTGGGATATTTTCATCTTCTTGGTCTTCTGATGGTTTAGGATCTAAGTTATTCTGGCCATCATATGGTTGGAACCTGTCTGCTAGGTGTGCAGAAAAAAGATCTGCTTTTTCTTGGTTGCTTCTAGCCCAGCTTCCATTTGTTTTCCGAATGGGTGGTGAATGCGTCTTTGGTCTTTTCATATACTTCGTGGCTTTCCAGAGCGAGTATTCTGTACTTTTTTCATCAGTTAGATCCATTAGGAACTTGTTAATTGTCTCGTTTTTAAGTTCTTTGATTTCGTAGCGCAGTTGTTGTGTGGCGCGATTGAGATTGGTTTTGTCCTGCGGACGCCTTGTTTGGTGCCACTTACGTCGCAGTTTTCTTTTTTCAGCCAGCAGATCCTTGATTTCTCTTGGATAGGTGAGACCTTTTAGTTTGCGACTGTAAGGATATGCAACCCAAGATATATGTTTACGGTTTGAATATAATAAATGTGGAAACGCCACTGTAAAACTGAATGTTGTTTCATTAACACTCACGAATTTCCCAGCTCTCACCTATGGCTTCACGTGCCACACCCCAGGGAACCGCACCGACCTGCAGACTAAACTAACTAAGGGTAGCCACATATGGCGAGGATCTGGTAGGAGGCAGTAGTCCTATAAACACTACCATAAGGTGTCGAAGGAACACTTCACTATGCAGTGTGATATCAGCTACTAGGCATGTAGCAGTGGCCGCTGGATTCCGCATGGAAAATCTGCAACTAGTGCAGGAATCGGGATAGCAATTTCAGAGGCCTGCTACAAACTGGTAAGATTCAATTAGTGCAAACAGAACTAAAACGCTGCAATATAAAGGTCGCAGGTACTGCTGAGATGCACTGACTGAGATGCATCACGAATACAGTGTATAAGCAACATATCCGCAGCCTATTCACTTGGACCTCACTAGACAAGAAGAGCAAAAATCAGATATGCTATATAATAATAAGAGTTCGCTGACGAACATCCATTGTATCCGTAAATATACTCCCAGCCGACTACGGATAAGATCATCAACTTCTAGTTATGCATTCCGAATAAAACTCCAAGCATGCAAGAAAACATACCTGAAATCCAAGATACCAATGATGTCGGATTAAGCCTCCATCATGACTCGTCTAGACCGCAGCATTGCTACCAATATACTCCCAAACAAGTATACAAATCCAAACACGTTGTGGCTTGATAGAAAATACATAATAGTATTTACGCTAGAGCCAAAACAACACTCAACCATGCCTGCCAAAAATACTGGATGTCGCATAACACGCAATTAAAATAAGGAGCAACCTCAAAGCATGTTGTATATTGACAAGAAACATTACGTTACGTATAATCAATTGTTAAAACTTATCCAGAAAATCTGTAGAAGAGAAAAACAACCACCTCAGCAACATCTGCAAAAATATTCAACAACATGCAAATACCACAGTCCAAGGATGTGTTCGCGAAAATAAAATACGTAACCCGCAAAATCAAATCCCGCATTTTGGAAATCTGGATAGATCTGGGTAGTTCTGGATAGTTCTGGGTATTTCTGGATAGTTCTGGATAGTTCTGGATAGTTCTGGATAGTTCTGAATAGTTCTGGATAGTTCTGGATAGTTCTGGATAGTTCTAGATAGTTATGAATAGTTGGCTGGAGGGCAGCATAGCTACACACACTCAAAATGGGCCCATTGTGAAACCTCCCTTTAAGGCTACTCACTCGTCCCAACAGTCAATGTTGCGTGTGAGCTGCAAAACTCTGGCGTGTGAGGACTTGCCAATGCTGGCCATACTAGGCGAGCACTGCTCTAGTATTAGATACATATTATGTACTAAAGCTGGGCAGAGGAATATTACATGTTCTGCTGTTTCTAGTTCTTCATTGCACCCTCTACATAACGGGCTGTCCACCAGACCCATCATGTGTAGGTGTTTGTTTAGCCGGCAGTGGCCAGTTATTTCAATAATTTCAGATTAGTTTTAGATAAGTTAAGGCGGGCGGTGGCTGTAATTTTACAAGGTTGCCTAATTGCTACCTTTGATTGCAGCCCGGCGCTTCTCGTCTTCTTACCTTGTGCATGTGTTCTATGATTTCTTATTTTTTTTCAGAGTACCTGAAGAAAGTATTTCATCTTGTTGGGTTGTTAGAGGATTAAGGATGCCTCCCTGGCAAGCTCATCTGCTATTTCGTTCCCCTTGATGGTCTACCAGAGTTCTAGTTTGTTATGTTTAGCTAGCTCCTCCAGGCTGTGTAGGCATGAATATAGCTCTTTCGACACATAAGATACCGTCCAGTGTGATGATGATCTGAAAATGTTTGACAAAACTGTATTTGGGTAGAATTCTGTCGCACTTACCTTTTATGAGGGGGTCTAGTTTGATGGCTTCACACAGTATGCTCTGTGTCCATTGATTCTACCTTTATCATGCCACAGGTTGAGTGAAGATAGCCTTAATGCTATTTTTACTGCAGTCTCCCTTATAAGAAGGTCGAGTGGTTGTAGACATAACAGTGCATCAAGAGCTGTTGTGGGTGTTGTTCTCATAGCGCCGGTGATGACAAGATACACCATTCCCTGGATGTGTGATAGCTTTGAGATTGTTGTGACTTGTTTGGTTTTCGACCACCAGACTATTGCACCATATGCGATAGTTGGTCTTATGATCGCGGTGTATATCCATTGGGTGATCTTGGGAGACAGGCCCCATATTTTACCAACCGCCCTGCGGCATTGACAAAATGAAATGCAGGCCTTTTCCAGCTTGGATATGCTCATTCCAGTTCAGTTTTGTATCCATGATTAATCCTAGATATTTTACTTTAACTGTGAGTGTCAGAGGGACATTAAAAAGAGTTGACATGTTCACGAGCTCGAGTTTCCTCTTCCTCGTAACCAATATAAGCTCAGTCTTTTTTTGGATTTACTATTAGGCAATGGCTATCGCACCAGTTCTCAACAATCTTTAGGGCACTGTGCATGAGATTGCAGAGTACACCTTCAAAACTACCATTTATCATGATCACTAAGTTGTTTGCATAGCCAACGGCATAGTATCCTGAGTTGTTTAATTCCAGGAGGACAGCCTCTTCCTGCAACTTTTTTTGATGTTACGTAATCTAGTGTTACCTGGATTGTTCTTAGACCAAGCATATTTTTTATTCAGCCCCTCATAGTGGGGTGAATCCCGGAAGGTGTTAGAGCATTATCAATACTCTTAAATGTTGTTTTGTCAAAAGCACCATCAATATTAATGAAGGTGGAAAGCAACGAATTTTTATGCTCCAATGTTTCTTCTATCCTAGAAGTCTCCAGATGTAGGGCTGCTTCGGTTGAACGACCTAGTTGGTGGGAATGCTGTTTCGGATGTACAGAGACGGGCCGCTGATCACACAACCTTTTCAACGTCTTCAATAGAAATGAGGTTAGGCTGATGGACCTGAATGACTTGGTAAGTGTACAATTTACTTTACCTGGTTTGGGTATAAAGGTCACTTTGACCTCTCTCCATATATTGGGTATGTACCTAAAAGCAATGCAAGCTTTAAATATATACACCAATGTGTTTATAATGCAGGTTAAACCCCATTCTAGCAGTGCTGGGAATATTCCATCTAGTCCTGGGGACTTAAAAGATGAAAAAAGCTATATATGCACATTCTATTTTAGTTTTACTTATCATTTGGTCAGCTAGCAGCCAATCTTCCTCATCAGGTAGTTGGGTCAGTTACTATGTTGGGACCTCCAGGTTGATTGCCAGGAAAGTGGGTGTCTAGGAGTAACTCGATAGTTTGGAAGGGTGTTACCGTGAAGGTGCCATCCTCCCATTTTAGCGAGTTGAGTTGTTGTACAGGGTCTTTAGAGATTACTCTCTTCAAACGACCAGCTGCTGCTGTGGATACAATGCCATTGCAGTAGGCTCTCCATGTATTTCGTTGTCGCTTCCTGACTTCACTTTTGAATTGTCTACGGACTAGAATATAAACTCTGTTTCATTTGGGAAATCTGTGAATGTAACAATAATCTAAATACAGACATAGATGAGATCATTGAAATCTGGAAGAAATATTGTGAAAACTATACAGTGCGTAGCAGATTAAAATCCCAGACATAGCCAACTGGGACGAAGAACCGGGCATACTATTAGAAGAGTTTCATCTGGGAAAACTGTGAATATAACAATAATCTAAATACAGACATACATAAGATCATTGAAATCTGGAAGAAATATTGTGAAAACTATACAGTGCGTAGCAGATTAAAGTCCCAGACATAGCCAACTGGGACGAAGAACCGGGCATACTACTAGAAGAGGTACATGTGTCCATCAACAGACTTGCAAATAATAAGGTACCTGGAATTGACCTTATTACTACAGATATCCTAAAAACGTTGAGCGACGAAGGAATAAAGGTAATCCACATGATTTGTCAATTGATATAGACAACAGGCAAAGGGCCAAATTATTGGACAACCTCAGTAAGTATCCTCCTGTACAAAAAAGGGTCAACATTATAATCATCGCTCTTATATCCCATATCACTGCTTGGCAAATTGCACATGAACAAGTTGGGTTTGTAAAAGAGCAATAGAGCAAATATTAATCCTATGCCAACTGTACGAAAAGGCTAGAGACTATACACCCATGTATATCTGCGTTGTCGATTACGTGAAAGCATTTGACAGAGTTAAATGGCATAAAACGTGGCCAATCCTGTTAGAATTGGGAGTACCAGAGCATGTCGTCGTCCTAATTAGGGGTTTGTATGAGGATAGCTACGCTGTGGTCAGAGTCGAGAAGCATCTATCCTCCGAATGTAAAATAAAAAAAGGAGTAAAGCAGGGCTACATTCTCTTACCATTATTATTTAACCTAACAGCAATAATATGATGCGTTCTGTATTAGAGGATTGGGACGACGGCATCATAATGGGCGGGAAGAAATTCTCCAATCTCCGATTCGCTGACCATACATTACTACTGGTGCACACCGAAGAGGAACTCGTGGTCCTAACTGAGAGATTAGAGCGTGCTGGTCGGGAGTGCGGTCTTCAAAACACCCAGAATACTAAAACTATGATTGTTGATCGTGCCAATGATAAGTAGCTACATATCCTTACGGTTGGTAAATTCGATATCGTCGACCACTTTCTATAACTGTAAGCCATTATCAACTACAAATGATGCTGCGAATCCAAAAAACGCCGCCGAATACAACTTGGACGCATTGTAACTTACCCCAATATGCAAGGACAAGAACACAACGCACAACACGAAGATAAACGTAGTTCATGCGCTTGTCTTTTCTGTATTTGGCTATGCGGCAGACAACGCGCGGTTGACCACCGCCGAGAAGATGTATTGGAAATGTGGTGCTGGAAAAGAATGCTTCGAATACCCTGGACTCCATGCCGTACCAATATCTCTATTCTTAACGAGATGAGATTAAGCCCAAGCAACGACTTTCCAGTTTGGTTTACTCATATTGAAGTTTTTCCTACATATAACGAGAAGCGATAATATAGAAAAAATAATCGTGCAAGGTAAGCTAGACGGCAAGCAGAGAAGAGGGTGGTCTCCCTGCCGTTGGGTAGATACTATCAAGAAACTTCTCTACACTGACATTGAGACCGCTGTACGTGGAACAGCAAACCGAGGTAGTGGTTAGTTCCGGAATTTGCTGAGGTCAAGGTATTTACGTACTAAGTTTCTGTTTGTGATTACAAAGTCTATCATGGAATTCTGTCCTTGTGTATCCTCAAAGGTTAATTTGTATGGTGGCTTATGTGGGAAGAAGGTTTGTTTATTCTTAGCTCGATTTGCGCGCATAGATGGATTAGTTGTTCACAATTTTTGATTTTACTTTCTCAGTTATATCGTTTTTTTACGTCCGGTATTCATTCATTTCCGTTTCTTGCGTTCAGATTCCCAAGAATTATGACTTAGTCTTGTGCACTAATACCGCGAAGCACTATTTGTAAGTTATTATAGAAAATGACCATTTCTTCCTTATTTTAGGTGATGTCGGGTGCTTATCAGATGTAGACTTTGTACTTTTGAGTTTGACTGTTACCTTCAGGATTCTTTTATTGATATATTATGTGTCACTAATGTTATTTTCGAGATTTTCGTGCAGCAGCATACCTACGCCTGAAGTTGCACTTTCGTTTGTATCGTTTCTACTCAACATAATGTTGTGTGTGTTTGTATAATATTAAGTCTATTTGTTTTTGATTCCATATAACATTTTCAAAATATACGGTTTTATACATTTAGTGGTTTGTGAATTATTCTAGAGCGAGTATTATTATCTTCTAGCAGTATTTGTTTTTATATCGACTTTGTTATTAGTATTATTTAGGAATACTTCAAATTTCATTTAATTTTTTATATAAAATTATATTCCCCTCCCAGTGTTACTCTGCCATTGTATAAATGTAGCCTTGAAGTTCAATATGCGTATGTGTGAGTACAATAATTATTTTATATAATACTAATGTTTCTTAAATTTACTCTGTGCACTTATACGGATATTTTTAATGTAATGGTTGTTATTTTGAGCTTCTAATGTTCTGTTGTTGAATATACTATTTTCTTCCGATTCTTCAGCCACACTCGCTATACATATCCATATGCATACTTTTATTGACAAATATTTTAGGTAAAATTATCCTTAGTTAATGGTCATTATTGCTAAATGAGTCTTGAGAAATCGAAATTATATATTTTTATCCGATTTATTTAGATACATCTTATTAATCATACGTAAGTGATAAATGATGTGTTAAATACCGTAGGGCGCGTGATAGTATCTGCGAGAGCGTATCAGTGACAGTCCCTTTTAATCAAATAACCACCAATGATCGCATCAGTCACTGTCGCGCTTGCGATTGCCGTGGACCTTAATCCTTATCAGTCGTTCGCTTCATTGGACAGGTCAGCCCAGGTTTCTCCGACCCACTAGATTAGTGCCTGACCATAAATCAAAGTAATGCATTACGCACGAATCGGAAGCGCGGCTTTTTTTCAGAACAGGCTAGTCTCGCCAGCACCACTTTACTGCACGCACTCACATATACCTGTATGCGCGCTTGCTATGTATATTATGTCATCGATGCTTTTCATATTCAAGTATACGTGCGCGGCGCGTTACAGAATGATTGACAACCACTTAGCTGAGGGTGGAAAAATAACACACTTGCTGGAACACGAGCATCCATTACCAGATATGAATATTTGCTGACCCCGGCTTTATTTATCATTGCGGGACAGTGGTTATTGATTTATGCTCTCCCGCCGCCACCGTCGCCGCCGCCGCAACTACTGTTATTTGTCCCTCTTATGTTTGTTTTTATAACAACAAGCTGGGGGTGGCTGGCGTTCGACGGAATTGACTGACACAGATTCTAGCCGGCCACTTAAAGTTATTAGTACTCTGAAACATCAAAACGAAAACACAATAAATATTTGATATTGAATTGCTTACACTCTGAGATATTAATAGCACTTAACATTGAACCTGTTAACTGACAAACGGAAGTATTATTAAAGTTAAAACTTAATTGTTTTTTATTTTATATATTATTAATAAACTTGACTGGCAATGGAAAGTAATTAAATTATTATGACGTAGAATAGTGGTAGGTTTTAAATCATGTTTATATAATAATGTCTCTTGATGTATATATTGATATGGCTTGGAAATTGGAACGACCTCAGCCCACACAAAATATTTAGCATTAAGACTGGTGTAAATAATGAAGGTTAAAGAATTCGATATGTATTCTTGTTTGATCTTTGAACTTTGAGTGGCACACACTGTGGGTGTGGGACGTGGCGAAAGCGAACGCTAGTCCCTCAGGTGGCGCAGTGCATTAGACATTGTTCAGTCAGAGATCGCACTAACTGAATGTTTCACGAGGAGAAACGTGCCCGATGAATTATTTGTCCGGTGACCGTCGTGCCTCCGACAGACAAGTTAACTTACAATATAACTGGTAAATTCAGTTATGAGATATGTATGTGGCAGGTCTGGCGTTAGTTTGACTCTGTTGCGCTTCGTTCTGCTGTCACTTACACTCTCTCGCTTGCTCTCTATATGTTGTTCCTGAAAGGGGTGAGTCACAGGAAGGGCTGCAGTAGTATGAGGCTGGTTCCGATTGCAAAAACATGTCAGCGGATTATGATGGTTAAGCTCGGACTAAATGGTACTTTGTGCGAGTAACTTGAACAAACAAGATAACGCAAGCGTCCCGATGAATTTTCTTTGTTCTGCAACCAACAGAATGGTGCCAGCGCCAGAAAGAAATACCAGACTATATTTATATTTCATTAATTCGTTCTGCTCTTATAAGTTTCCATTCGAGGCTAAGGCCATTATATACGTATAAAATATATTTACTTTTGGCGGATATGCAGCATCTAATCTAAATTGTATCACATATGATGAATTCTTTCCATGATCATTAATGTTATATATCATACGTCTTGGATTGAAACATACTGGAGCAGATAAGCGTGCCATTTATAATATTTCAGAAACGTTATAGCCATCTCGAGTGGCAGGCGAACTTTGAAACTGCGAGAATAAGACGAAAAAATTAATGTTAAAATACATCGATATTCTACATGAATGTGCAACAATAAATCATTAAGATCCGTACATATACATATAAACGGGCGGGAATAAAAACTATCGGCCCTAGCGAGCCATTCATCTTGAAATAATCTAAATTCATTCAAACATCCCACTGACAGTCTTGAGTGATGTATGAGTGGAAAATGAAAAGACGGACGGGGGAGATCGTCTTGAGAAATCTATCCGTCTGCGCATTTGAATGCTTCTGAATAGTCTGCTAGATGTACAGTAAATAAACACTCTATCGGGCACTTAAGCAGCAGCTCAATGATGACGCTGTACTATATTTAAAAACAGTTAATATTAATCTCTCATTTGCAAGCTGGTGTTATTTAAATAACCATTTCATACACCAATGTGCTAAATATGGAATAACTACATTCCTGTATATAGTATACAAAGTAATGACTTCATTTTATATAAAGGTTGTTGCGAAAATATCAAGAGTTAATGCAACGCGTGTCCTTCCATATAATATTCGTGTATTCATTATTTGACTTTGCTATTAATTTACTTCACCTCGACAAAGTTTTACATTCCAATTTAGCGTGAGCTATATGTCCATGACGACACCGGCGAGGGCATATTACTTTATCATACGTACCGTAGGTTTTTTTTAAGAAATCGTATTTTATCGATTAAATTAGTATATGTTCTTAATTTTTAATTCTGAATAACATATTTCTATAACTAGTCGTGATTTAATTTAAAACACACTTAATCCAATGTATATTCTTGAAAAATTGACACAGCTAAAGCAAAGTAATCTTATACTCGAAATAATTAATAGAAATTTTGTATAAAATTTAGTTATTGTGATAATTATGTTTTCTAAATCAGAAAATGCAGTTGATAACATGGACTTTGTCCCGGCCTATTGTCACCTAAAACTATTGGAGACCAAATTTTGCAGATATCACTGCACAAACTCAACTAGATGTGTAGGTGGATACTTGCAAAGTTTGGTTAAAATA
Source organism: Lordithon lunulatus (assembly GCA_963942505.1). Lineage (NCBI taxonomy): Eukaryota > Metazoa > Arthropoda > Insecta > Coleoptera > Staphylinidae > Lordithon > Lordithon lunulatus. Next base: position 22,448,350 of record OZ012666.1, read on the forward strand.
TGCAGTAGTTTTTCCGAAAACAAAGAGGAAACATTTATCACACACTCACAATAGAGGACGGTCAGAGAGACGCGATTAAAAAGAATTTAATTAAAAATTAGATTTTTACCGAACGATATTTTGTATGATAAAGTAATAATTCAGTTATTTAGTTTTGAATTTTTTGAATTATATCGGCGTCTAAGCAGCAACACCACAAATCTAAAATTTTATTTGAGGTTGACAGGTAGACGAAGAAGGTTTAATGGAGGAATTAAATTTCTCCTGGTTCAAATAAATAAAGTATAAGCAATAAAATAAAAAATGGATAACTTGTAGTTAGAGTGAAGGAATTCTAATAAACATATTATAATCAGTTTTTCTCTCTCCTGTCAACCTCAAATAACACGTTAGATGTGTGGTGTTGTTGCTTAGGCGACGATATGTTCATTGTTTATTGTGATATTAATGATTTTAAAAATTTGAGAAAATTCTTAAATATTATCTAAGTTAAAGTATATTCCTATATTTCATATTATTAGCCTGAAATTACACCCAAAGGAAGCAAATTAAAATGTCCGGCACGATTTCTATATTAACAGTAACTTTACACGTACAAAAATATACGTAAATCTAGAAGCGGGATCCAGCTATAAATCTTAGACATGAGAGGCTCTATCGACTTGATATATACAATTATTTAAAAAAAAATCTATAATAAAAAAATACTGAAAATATCAAATTATATTATTAATAATTTTATGCACAAACGCATCATAAATGAATATACACGCCAATACAAATACAATATTTCAACATCTATAAATCAGTCTTCTAAATAAATGACAAAAATAAAATTTTGTTTCAAAACTTTATTTATAAATCAATTTATATCGTTGTGTGAAAGGTAAAAATATCAAATCTAAGATATAGCCGGCGAAAACAGAGTACTATAAACATCGACTCCGCTTTCATTTCCTGAAATAAACAGCAATGACATCGTCCGGAAAGAATAACGGGCGCCATTTTAGACATTATAACATTTCGTGGTCGGCTGTTGCTTGCGATATGCAGCGGGAAAAATAAAACGCTGCAAAACTAAAATAAATAAATGAACGCCCTGAAACGGGGACAGTGAATAATGGCAATCGATTGCGTTTTATTTGGCCCGCTTTTAACCTAGAAATGATGCATTCCCGCAAAAGCTGCATTCCGTAGAAGAAATGGAGGATTCGCCGGGCGGACTGTAGACATAGATAGTAGGCAACATGTTAAGACTTCGGAGCCAATGAATTGAGATGAGATAGCTAGACGGGATCGGATATACGGCCGTAATCTCAGAGACATTACAGGGCCGATCCTTAATGTTCCTACTTTGATTCCCGCACACACACACGAGATGCGCTCTATCTGCTCGCTTATCTCCCCACAATGGCATCCCGTCGATAAAAACCATCCACTGTGTTGCTTCACTAATGCCACATATAACATCATATACTCCATGTATGCGCAGGGATTATACTATCTTCAGTAATTACAGTATTTGTAAAATAATGTATAAAAATAGTAACTAACATTTAATATTTATTATACGTCGAGTGCTTCCATTACTTTCTCTATTTTTCAAGGATGTTTTTATTGTTGTAACAGAATTTAATACAATCCGTATAGGTTATTAAACGAGTCTATGCAAACTAAGAATCTATTTTTTGATTGGAATTTACATATTTCGGAATTTTTTATATAGGCAACGCTATCGAAATCATTTTAAGAACAACAGATTTCGTGTAGCGCCTCACTTGAATGGAGCATATCTGCTAAATTTAGGATATTTTTTAGTGAAACAAATTTGAACCAGTTGACTTCTTTGGCCGTTTCATCACAAGCAGCTATGTATGAACTCACCTTGAGAATAGTTGTTTCATAGATTATGCAAACAATTCTTCTCAGAGGCTTACATGAGACAATTTAAATATACTCGCCGTCACAAATGAATGAGCATCCAGGAAACGTCGATATATTTTGATGAAAATTCATTTGGCATTAGATACTTAAATGTCAATGTAAAGCATATTTGTAAACTTAATAAGTAAACATATTAAAGATGAAATAATGCCTCCTATATGACATTGTGCAAGTTTCCATCAGTTAACCGAGTTTGAACGAGGCAGAGTAATGGTTCCACGAGAAGTCGGTGTTGCCGCATGCAGTGTCGCCAAAATGTCCCTATGTTAGCGAAGATGGTCAGAAAATAATGAAGAATGACGACATTTGCATCGCGGACGTCCTAGACGCACCTGATCGTGAAGATCAACAAGGGAAATCAGTGATAAGTTGAGAAGATTAATTTATCATCAAATCTCCTTACAATCGACGTATCAAAGGATTTAATCTTTTGGGCTGAGATCATACCGACCATTGCTATGTTTACCCTAACTCCACGCCATCGTACTGTACGGCGGCAATGGTGTAACAAGAGGTTGCATTAGAATGTGCAATGGAATCAAATCATCTTTAGTGACGAATCTCGATTTTGTTTATATGCTCATGATGGTCGCAGATTTCTTAAAAGAACGTCCTGGAGAGACACACAATTTGTAGTTTTCTGTACGCGATACTGCTCTCACTCAAGGTGTGGGGGGCTATCTGTCATGGAAGCAAATCTCCTCTAGTAGTTATTCAGGGAACTTTAAATGCAAATCGGTACATTAACTACTTGCTTCAACCATTATTACTGCCATCTACAAGAACTATATTGCCGCATACCGCAAGGGTTACTATGGAGTTTCCAAATATTGCTAATGATGATCTGCTTCCATGGCATGTATTGTGGCTTCCATGGTCTTCTCGTTCGCCAGACTTATAAATGATTTACAACCACCCCAAAGAATGTAGATGCCCTTCATCAACGGATTTTAGATACTGTTGTGTATATACATAATCGGTTGACGTCGCTAATGATACACCCATGAAGGAGACATCGCATATTTCTAACCCCATTAGCGGACGGGCATTATGGAAACAAACTCATTATAAGACTTTCGCCACAACACATTATCGCCCTTAAATTACCGAAATATATTAGACCAGTTAGGTCAGGTAATATATATATATATATATATATATATATATATATATATATATATATATATATATTCAATTGTCATTCTTGCTACGAGCACACACGACTCTCCGAAGAGAACCAGCCAACATCACCGAGCTATAGTAGTTAGCTCTCACTTCAAATAGTTGTTAAACATTATACAATAAACATATTTAAACTTGTACGAGTTTTGCTCAATCCTGAGGTGGTGGCAGCGAAACCCCGGTGTTCTACACATCAATACATTGGTTAGTATACCTCAGGCTAGCATAGATTCGCTCATTTCAAGTGTGCCTAATCGGCTAGCTGAATGTGTAAGAAACAGAGGAGGGTCGACGCATTACTAGTGATAACAATATTTGTATCTTACTGAAATATTCATTCTGTCTTGAGGTGTATTCGCTTATATTTATTATATCATCCCAGCTTCTTTCTCGTCATCCTCCTCTTCTTTTTTCATGTATCTGTCTTAGAAGCTGTGTATCATGCAGCCTCTTCACATGACAGAATCACAATAAGTAACTGGATCTCAGGTTGTCTATAATTCTTGTTTTCGGTCCTCACGCGGTTTCTTATTTCAGGGTTTATAATTCCATGTGATGTTTGGCCCTTGTTACAGTGCCTGTATGGCCGTAATGGTATTTACATTTTTACGCAGTAATGATATTTATATGTTTACTGCTGCTATCTAGTATTTACCATTGTTTATTGACTGCGAAAGTAGCATATGCTTTACTTAGGTCCATGAAGGTGTGTTTTCCTATCTGGTATTTTTTCCATGAGTTGGCTGAGACAGAATATATTATCTATTGGCGACCGTCCTGCTCTGAACCGACTCTGCTTCTCTGTATGGTATGGCCCATATTATTCACATATTCGTTCTATTAGAATTCTACCATGTCGACGGATAAATGTGCTCGTCTCTGAGATCCCTCGATATGTCTCATAATTCTTTTTGCCACCTTTTTTTGTGGAGTGTTGTAATCCATGCTTTCCACGATTCCGGAATTTTATCACCGTTTACACATTTTTACAGTTATTAATTTGAAGATTTCAAGTTTCTGTTAAAGCGCCAGACTTTTTTCTTCCTAGGTACGAATCTTGCCATTTTGCTTCCCAGTTTTTGTTCTTTTCCCTGATGATATCTGTAATCAATTCTGTCTGGCTCTGATTTAGTTGTTTAGCCACTGGTATACACGCTGCTTCTTGTTTTTTGCCTTATGAAGTTTGTCATTTCACCAGCTTATTCTCTTATTCAGATATAATCACCTTTCACCCAGAGGTTTCTTAACCGCCCAGTATGTACACCTTGTTATGTGTTTATAGAGCCCATGGATGGCATTTAAGTGCTTGTTTATTCTGGTAGTAGTGTGTCCAGTCGTCACTAATGCGGTGGTAGAAGCTACCTATTGGAAGTACAATTTGTGTCTCTAGTAAGTAGTGGTCGCTTCCAATTTCTACTCTACAGTATGCTCTAATATCGTAAGGCTGTCTTCTGCTTTATAATCAAGTAGTCAATTATCGATTTAAGTTGTCTTGTGTCCTGGTGCCAGGTATACTTATCTATATCTTTGTGGTAGAAGAACCTATTCATTAGTTGCCAGATCACTTTGTTTGCACAAATCAATTAAATATTCTTCGTTATTGTTTCGTCTTTCTTCGCCAAATGGTCCGATTATGGGGTGGTTCCTGGCAAATCGCGTTCTGGCGTTCATGTTGCCTGTTGCATGATAATTTCACGCTTCTTTCTATGCTCATTAGGACTTCCCTGAGGGGCTCAAAATATGTATCCTATTCCATAATTTTTGCATCATCGTTTGGGCCATATGTTCCTATTATGGTGAGTCGATGTTAGGTGGTTTAGATTTAGGGTCACTATGCGCTCGTTGACCGTTCGCCAGTTAGATACGTATTTAGACTTTTTAATATGTATTAAGACGCCTTGCATGCTCCTCCTTGGAAACTTCGCAGAATATATGTCTATACTGACCTATGTAGTTGCTTCTTTGCCCTTTCTTCTTTATCTCTGTTAAGACCGCTATGTCCACTTTCATTTGCTCTAGTTGTCATTTCTTGTTCTTTGGTTATGATTCCTTGCTCATTCCAGGTTCCAATATTCCGGGTCTGTTTCCATTGCTGTTTTTGTCGTCCATTTCCAAATCTATTCTATAGCTTGTTTGTCGGGTTTTTAGCATTTTAGTTTATTTTTTATCACTGACCTTGCGATTGAACCCTCATCTTGAAGGACTTTTAATATTTTATTTATGGGTTATTCCTTTAGACTAGATGCCCTCTCAGACTATAGGGCTTAGTCTGCCCTTGTGGTTCATTTGCTTCCCAGGTCATTTCGTCGAAGTTGAACGTAAGTTTTTACGAGGTTGTTACTCCTCTTTCTTCTTTCTCTATGATTGGGACCGACATTGGCGTTCCGAACATTCACCCTACAACCTACATTTCCTATAGTCCTCATCCATCCACTATTTACCTCCTCTTTCCACGCAGGCATATCTAAATCTAGCAATTATGGATTCATTGCTTTTATATACTTAATTCCTATTTATTTTGACTATTCATTCATTACACATTCCTGTTGCTACTGTTATACCTAATCACTCTTGCCGCATCAATCCCTCCGACACTCATCCTATTTCTTTCCTGCAGTCACATATAACTTGGGGTTGATCTCTCCAGTCCTTGTAATCTCTACATGTGCTGCAGTTGCACCTTCACGTACTTGAAGCACTGCAACTTCTTTAACTTTTCTCCTCCCCACGTCACAGTTTTTTTTCCAAATCTCTTCTACCTCCCTTCCTGAAACACATCCACTTTTTTATGAACATTTACTTTTTACTTCTAGCCCTCACCTCCCAAAGAACCGCTCTAACATCTACACCATATCCGGGTTGTTGCCGCTTCCATTCTGGAGGACCGGCACTTAATTAATTACACTACAGCTTTCCGGGATAGTAGTAGTAGTTGATTAATAGGCTAACCGCCACTTGCCACTACAATTCAACAATTGTCACGCCTTTACCAGATTTAATGGTTTTTAGCTGACATTGTCTATTTTGAAGTTATTGCTGAAAATTAGTTAAATAAATAATTTAATAGCAAAGGCGAAAAATTAATTCGGACGTGGACAGCCGCATTGCCTTGAAGTGTTAACCACTTCGCTCGTTAATTAATTATTATTATATCATATTGTTTTGTGTATAGGTTACCCTCGCGGGTTTAGCGAAATTAGGAATACAAAAATTATTAGGCAACTCTCCCTTTAAGTGTCGATTAATAATTCTTAGTTTATTCTATCATAATATAAAAAGTATGATATAAAATAAGACAATAGAAATCAATTGCAATCTGGTGTATATTGGCATGTTTATAATATTTTTGGTCACAAAATATGAATACACACTTACAATATCCTTCTATAAAAAATACCTTATATCTTATTTTTCGGCAGCAAAAAACACTGCTGTGTTAGGAGATTATATATAATTAGTCAAATAAAATGTAAAAATTGATATATTTTGTTATTGGGGCTCGTATAATAATAAATCTAGTCTATTTATTCCGTTATGTAGATAATGTTTTAATAATTTTGAGCCTAGCAGAAATGGATGACGTCGGCTTCAATAACGGATTTTATTTCATTTTATACTAAAAGGAGTTACTAATTAATTCGATTAGGAAGCGCGGCGGGCGTAATTAATAATACATCGCGCCTCTGCACAGCCGGAGGGAAGATCGTGCAACAAGGAAGCAATAATAAATTTGCGTGGGGGATATGATAACTAGAAAATTAGCAATTTGTAGATTGAAACCGGTCCTCGGGCGAGACGTTCTTTAATTATTTACAGCCTTTTGTTGCGGCGTAACTGAATTTCCAGTGCTATGCGGAGGATCCGTACCCAATTCTTCGCACGTACAGGCCCCGGGCTGATACGGGAATTGACGCTGCAATGAAACCTTTTCCCACATTGGTGTCATGAAAATCAAAAGATGTAGAAATTCAGCGAAGGATGTTTGCCTTAGTGATTGTTTTTATGGCTTTTTATAGTTCATCGGAATGGAAGAACTGTAACGGAAATTCTTATATAATATAATATGTTTAATAGTTATAAAAAAGTATTAAAAATAAGAGCGGACTAATTAATATGATAACGAATAAAATTTATTTATATTAACATTAAGAGACTAGTACTACTATCAAAATGGCTTTTAATTATTAATATCAAACAAAATTCCGGAATAATTTCCCTAGTGGGAGCTGTGGGGGGAGGTGTTGAGGGGAAACAAGGAGTCAACAATATCTGCCTAACGACTAAAAATGGACAAAAGCCAAAACATCGGGATCAACTATCTAGATAATAGACGAAATGAAAATTGCAACATGAAATGTGGGAAGCATGTATGGAGCCGGAAAGCAAAGGCTAACACACAAATATTAGGTGCGATGGGTCAGGCTCAGGTCAAGCCAGCATTGATGACCGCCATATGTATTATGCTGTAAATGGCGACACACACCATCGGGACGAGTTGCTATAATAGTTAGCAGAGAAAGTCAAAAGTAGTGAACGTCACGCTGGCGTCGAGCAGACCGGTGGGGAGAGTGCCGGGTGGCACGTTCTGGAGGAAGAACACTAAGCGACCATCTCCTACCCCGTAGAACTGAATGGCGGGGTCGAGGCGATGGCCAACGGAACAAATGTATGCAGAACTATTGAAGCAAACCATAAGCGACATGCCGGAAATACACGAGAAACCAACCGAACAAAAAACGACATCTTACAGAAGGCCTGCGAGACTGCCATACCAACTAAGTGCACCACGAGCGGATATACGTAAAGAATATACTGCTGTTGCCGCGAGGTGCAAACGAATGAACAAAAACAAAGGGCCAAGGCGACCATAGTGCCGGTCGATCTTCTCCGGGTAAAATACCGGAATAGACGGAGAAGCTACAGACGAGCTATTGAAAATAACCATAGACATTTCTGGAGGAAGCTGTGTTGGGAAGTCGAAGTTGACTCATGAGGGTACCGTCCCGCATCGTTATGAAAAAGCTCGTAGTTCGGGTTCCCGGCCCGGAGTCTACCGTTCCCGGAAGAGTACGGACGCAGATTTAGGTACTGTTCCCGTCTCACTGCACTCACCATCGCCGTGGAAGAGACAGTGACTGCCACCAACACAACAATGCCAGAAGATAACACACGAAACTGGGCGGAGGACGAGGTAATCGAGGCAATCGAGGCAATACACAGGCTCCCAACTAAGAAGGGGCCAGGACCAGATGGTATCCCGCACAAAACCATGAAGGCGGCGGTACCAGAAATTGAGGAAACATCCAAACGTTAGCAAAAAGTGGCTGGCAACTGGCACCTTTCCCCGGCGTTGGAAATTGGCAGGGTTGTGCTGATACCTTCCGCTATCTTTTGCCGTCTTTTGCACAGCGTAGCGAAAATAGTTAAATTCCTTATCGCGGACCACTTAGTGGAAGCCCTAGAGAGTGGTTGGGGCCTCCACAACAGACAATACAGCATCCGTCAGCTTTTACTTCTGATGGTCTGCGAAATTGTTAACGAAGCCAACACCGGAACATGGAGGACATGCAAACACTGCATAATGGTCATCCTGGATGCGATCAATGCATTAATCACGCTCCTATGGATAACCATCATGGCAGCACTGAGGAAGATCGTTATCTTTGCAGGTGTCCCTCGTAAAGATCACTAAAGTCGACGGAAAGTCGCCTGCTGGGAGGAAGACACAGGATTGAGAGACAAATAACTATCTGGGAATGGTCCTTCAAACAACGCAGAAAGCCGCACGGACGGAGGCTGTCAAGGCTCCTCGCTAGATATCCATCTATGGCTTGGGGAAAAAGAAGAGGAAGTCGCGCGCTTAACTTCTGTAAGCAGCTCATGCCTGTGTCGACATCATCAAGACCCAGCGAAATGCGTACAGGCTAAGAGGGCGTTGCGCTCCATCGCTCTTCGCATAACCCGGACGAAATCAATGGACTGGCTGGAACGGTCCCTGCGGACCTTCTAGTGGAAAAGAGAGCCCATATCTATCATAGAGTCAAGAAAAGCACTTCCTCAAATGCAGCTCAGAATTAAGCCAAGGCAGCAACGATGAACAAGTGGCAAAGAAGATGGGAGTTATTCCAACTGGCGGAGTGGAAGAGAAAGCGTTTCCCGTGGATAAGCCTGTTGGTAGAGAGAGAGAACACGAAGAAACGGGCCATAGTCTCACGCAAAACATGACAGGGCATGGTGTATTCTAATACTATTTACGCCGAATTGGGAATGCCACCACGCCAAAGTGCCGACACTGAAATTATATGGACGACGTGGCCCAACCACTCTCAAGTGCAGATCGAGGTATCGAAGGCGGGCCATTATGACGACCCAACTCGGGGAAGAGGTTGAAACTCCGAGGAGACTGGTGGTATTAATGACCGAAATAGTCTGCCACTAAGAAGCCGTAACTACATATGCCCGGAAGTTATGAGACAATAATATCAAGATAATTTCCAAAACCAATGACGAACCACAGAACCAAATTAGACAAGAGACAAGATTGACGGAAAGAAGACGAGCGGGATTATAGTGTCTCTCAGCCAGGCAAGCAACAAACAACAACAATGTTCAGGTAGGAACTCACCCTTACTCATGCCTTACGGAGCTGCCCGTTGGCAGCTAATAGGGTTACCATCTGGGCCCGACTATTATTATTTCACAGAACATACTCCAGCGAGAACGCCGAGTTCCATCATGTTGAGCTGTGTATTGATGCACAGCACCGGCAACAACATGCAAACTTGTTGCAGTTGAGCAGAACTTGTTGGACCGCTGTAGTTAGTTTGAAGTAGCTAAGAATATTGTAAGCCTGCTTTGACCTATTTTGATGACTTTAAATATTGAAGTGTTTATACCACTACAAGCATGTATCCCCCACGCTGATCTACTAGTGATCAGTACACCAGAGGGTGGCTGGGAAGGACGGCAGACCGGGTGGTAGTTCTAGTTCTCATCTTTTTTTCCCACACATTTTCTCCCTCACATTCATACACTGGGAATATTGAACACATTTTCTCGTCAGTGTTCATGCCTGCATTTGCATCTAGCAGTCAGGGATGGTTTACTTACTTTATCATACTTGAATGAAAATAACTAAAAGAAATATTAAAAGAAAATAATAATAATTGAGTTAGTTTTTGTTGTAATTTGTTTACATAACCTCCCTGTTTAAATTATTGTAATAAAGTAATATACACTAGCCCCAGCAGATTTTATTTTACTTTACCATACGAAGTAAAGATAGTCCCCTGCTCATTGTTGGACCATATCTGTAAAATATTTGTCGCCCGCAGCTTGTCCGTCCATTTATATTATAGAATATCTAAGAGCAAATTGTTCTACATGCAAAACTAATTTCTGGATTATAAGTCACACCCACAACTAATAACACATACAAAATAAACATTATTATAGCAATGCTCCGATTCTAGTAAAGACTTAATAATATTTAAAAACTACATGATTACATTTATGTAACTAACCTTATCATTATTTAGTGTTGTCTCCAATGTCTTTCATTAATACACCACACCAGCAACACCGATTAAAATCACAATACTTAATTATGCACTATTTTTAATTGTAATACTTAAAGCAAGTACATATTTCCTTGCAACGCTTGCGAACGCAGCCACATCTGAAACATCACTGAGTCATGTACATAAAATAGCGGCAGACGTGACTCATCATCATATTTACTCAGTTAATCCAAGATTATTTTCAATAATATTAATAACAGTGCATCTGTTTAAAATTAATAATATAATCTGCTGTCGTTGACCACAGTCATATTATACCTATGTTATGATTGTATAGCATATCTCCATATAAGGGTATGTATTTATTATTTATTGTTATTTGATTCGTATTTTTTATAAGATAATTCATTAATCGAAATAAATAGATAAACTCAATCACAGGTGCTAGAACAGAAGTCAAACTGCGGCTCTATGGATGTGTGCGTGCGGCTCTATAGATGCAGCAACAATACAGTATTTGATAAAATATATCATGGAAACTGATGACATCAAAGTGACCATGTATAAAATTCTGATTGAATCCTTTTCCTTCAGCCGATATCTTCAATTATTCAATAACTGTGTTCATCTAATATATGTATAGGCCCAGAATGCATAAGAAAGTGTGAATTACTTATACGAACAGGTAGGCCATTAATAATGATGGAAGAATTTACCCAGAAACGTCTCATCCACTATTCAGTTCCTTATCAAAGATGCACGGGTTCCCATAAAAAGGATTGGTATCCCAAATATCAACCGGTGGCCATGAATGTTTTAAAAAGTGCTAGGAATCGATGCGGATTGAGTGAGAGAGCAAGTGCACGATAAATAAATCAACTTATCGGCTATCCTAACAGGATATCCGGTCCACTCAATCCGACGGATAATTTCACGTCGGAGACCCTTTACACAATCAAAGCTATCCACCACAGGAGTATAAAAAGTGGAAACCCCAAAAAATATATTTACTGTTACACTACTCATTATTTTACTACATGGGTCAGAGTGAGACATATATGCGGAAATGAAAATATATATCCACGACTGTTTTACAATAATATATTTTTTAAATTATACATTATAATGTAATTGCTCTTTTAAATCTTGTTAAGGTGCCATATATATATATATATATATATATATATATATATATATATATATATATATATATATATATATATATATATATCGTTGAAATTAGTTTGGTGCAAAATTGCGTTTAGACTTTTCACTCATAAGATGTATCATATTAATTAAAAGAGTTTTGAATTTGAATTAACTATTAATTAACTATTTTTTTCATCATAACCAAAGACCCAAAATATTTAATGAACACATATATTTTTTGATGAAAATTGCATGTTTTTTCTTTCTCAAAATAATGATGATAAGAAAAAAGGATAAGAATAAAATTGAATGCATGTATTAATAGTAATTAACCATGAGTCACTTTCCTGTATAAAAGTTTGATTAAAATGCCTATGTATTTATAACACTAATATGAGGATTAGATATGATTAAATTACTGATTTTATCGCAAGGCAATTACTCAGTAAGCGGCAAGGGTGGTATGAGTGATTAATAAATGATCGATGAGGGGTGTCTTGTATCGTTACACACATGAGTCTAAATAAAATATCAGCCGTTTCCCGGAAGGTACAGCGGGCATAGGTATAATTGATACGTTATTAACAATCGGGTGAGCGATACGTGATACGCAGGATACGAGAATTGGTATCTATTATACATAGAGACCTACATCACACACATGTGCGACTACGTTCCCCGCTAACTGAGTCTGATGGATGATAAGACATTCCGGCTGGTTTATTTATGGAGCTAGGATTGCAGGGAACAATTCTGGCTATCACGAATCATCGATCAGTTTCAACGCTTATAAATTTGTTAGGAAACGTTACGAGTGTACGAAACGACCTTGCAACTAGTGCAGAAACAACAAGTACGACCGAATGGTTTTATTGTGTATGCCATTTGCAAATAAATATTACTTTTAAATTGAATCTGGGTACTAATTTATATATGTGTAAGTGCAACGTTACAAATATGGAACCAAAGTATTATCCAAGATTTTTTTTACTGCACCATATTTAAAAAATAAATTAATACAAAATATACGTAGATGTATTATATAATAATAAGATTCGGAAAGCTTATAAGAAAATAAGAACTATGCAACAACATTAACGTTTATTAGAAGTATTAACAAAACTACCATTTGACCCTAACGATTTTGAAGGTGAAACAATTAAAAATAAAAAAAGAATTCTGCAGGATTCGAAATTGCACGAATGTAGGTTCAATAGTAATTTATATTTGGTTATGCAGAGGATCTAATCCCCTAAAATATAAATGAATCAATCATAAATTATTAGCCCATTTTTCATACGAGTTTTCAACTTCCGAGGGCGAATTTTATTGCTTTAGCTGTAAAATACAATAACAAATACACATATACAAAATAAATACCTAGTGATATTTAAAACTGCTAGGAATGACTAGTACTTCTTTAAGTTATGCCCTCCCAAGACATTCTGGCCGCCCGCATACTAGATACAACAATCATTGGGTATCTATTTAATATATAAGAAGGAGCTGCAGGAAGGAGACGCCCTACTGCGCCCTGTGCAGAGAGGCGAGACTCGCCGCGGCTGCCTGAGATGCCCGAGAAAACGTAGAGCGATGGAAGAGATGAGGAGACAGGATGCTGGCGGAGGAAGCCAGCTAACCAAGGAATGATCGGCATACAAACATTTTTCCTGCAGACCAACGTCGGGAGAGGAACACGTAATAGTACTTAGTGAACCCAATAACAAAATGACCGCTCGCGGGTGACGGATGTGGCACGTCCTCATTAAAGTGGTGGGCGCACATCGCGTCCCACGGATCCGCTCTAAGGGGCATTACGTAGGTCAAACAGTGAATATGACAATTTTCGGGTGCTACTTGTCGTACCAATAGTACTCGGCAGCTTGCGAGAAATTGGATCGACCAACTGGAGCGTACTGTGCAACACACTAGCAAGCAGGTCATAGTGGCACAAGACCTCAACGCGAAGTCCGCAGCCTGGGGATCGAGAACCATTGATATTAGGGGCGAGGCGATCACAGACCTGGTAGCTGTATTCGACCTACAAGGATACAACGGGGGCAGGGGCGATCTTCGTCAGAGGAGCGTTGACATCCCACATTGACATCACACTCGTGTCAAAGCAAGAAGAGGAGAGCGACAACCGCTTTTCCATCTAACCAAATAGAACGGCCATACAGCAGCCACCTCAAATTAAATAGTGGATACTGGAAAAAATACACCAAGAAGTAAAAAGGAAGTCCTGGAAGACATGGGACACATACAGCTAGCATACCCATTCCACACTGTTGAAGAATTATACCAAAGTCTACAAGAGGCATATGGTGAGACAGTCCCAACCAAAACAACGACAGTTGAAAGGCTGAAAAGGGTATGCTAGGAAGTTGCGGAGAGGCGAGTACAAGGATCCGAGCGGTTGGAGCTTAAATAAAGCACTCCAGGCACAGTACAGAGCAAGGACGAAGTTGTCCAGGACGACAATTAAGAAAAACCAGGAATGAAGCTATAAGAACTTATGCGCGGAGATCGACAACGACCCGTATAAGATCGTGATGAAGACGATCTGGAGCGGATTCAAGGGCGTCTGATGTCCGGAGGAGTGAGGGCGGTAGTCTCAGCCCTTTATCAGCACAAACTCATACGACGAAGGCCAAGATACCCAAGCTGAAACGTGCTCGACCCAATCACCAAACTATTCTGAAACAGGTCCAGACAGGCTACCCATGGATAAGGCAGCTGGACTGGAAATCGAGGGAAGCTTCAAAGGCATAGCAAACATGTGCATGGAAGAAGGTGTCCTCCCGGTTCGATGGAGAATAACACAACTGGCCTAACCTAAGCCAGGAAAGCCAGCCACCGATCCCACCGCATACCGACTCATTTGCTTCTTAGACGGGATTGTCAAGGTAATGCAAAAACTCATTGCTGACAGCCTAGCCGAGGCCATCGAGTCAACAGGAGGGCTAAACCGGCAGTACGGTCGACTACGAAAGCAACACTGGCGGTCCGCAATATTGGCGAACACCTCATGAAGGAAATGCAGGCACTAATGGTCACTCTGGACGTTTCAAACGCGTTCAACATTATACCGTGGGTGACCATCAGGGCAGTACTCTGGGCGTTAACGTATGCAGACACCGCAGAGGCGTCGAGTTTTGAGGTGACAGCAGGGGTTCCACAGGGATTAGTCACAAGGCCCCTATTGTGGAATGTTGCTTTCGAGGACACCCTGCGGCTGAAACTGCCGGAGCACGTGGTGGCAATAGGGTTTGCCGACTATATGGCGCTGGTTATAACCGAACGGGAACTTGGTACAACAATATCCAAGATGTAGGAGGCTGTGGAGACGATGCAAATATGGATGACAGAAGCCATGCTTACCATCGCGAGCTGAAAGGCAGAGGTGGCCCTACTCTCGACCAAATGATTGATCCTCGAAGACACCGCCGGGAGACACGATACAGAGAAGACGGATGTACCTGGTAACTACACTGAATGCCAACGTCAAGCACTCCCAGCAGTTACTAGAGGCCGCAAGAAAGGGAGCCAGAACGAAAGCATTCCAGGCATGGCTGCAACCAAATATAGGTGGCCCTGGTGAAAAGAAGCGGAAGTTGCTAGCATCCAACTTCTGTATGCAGTACCTGCCCATAGGCGCTGCGCTACGGATCGCCCGAGCATACCAAACGGTAACTAAAGACGCGACAGAGGTTCTGGCAGGGACAACGCCCGCGGACCTAGAGATTGAGGAGAGAGCGTAGGCATACCAATTGATCAAGAGGGTAGCAGATCCGAAGGAGGCTAAGAATGAGGCTAGACGACACTCGATCGAGAAGATGGGAAAAGACCCCAAATGCTGAGTGGACGAGACGCATTATCGCGCAGATAGAGCCGTGGGTGGACCGAGGATATGGTTAGCTGTGTCACTGGACCACGCGGGCCCTGTCCCCGGGCATGGCGTTTTTCAAACTTACCTGCTCCGGAGAGAAAAGGCCGCGACGGCAAGATGCCGATACTGGTGTGGGACAAATTATCCAGCATACACTTTATACGAAACGCCCAAGGTAGACCCGGTAAGGTATATATATATATATATATATATATATATATATATATATATCCATATAGATAAGGTATTTAGTCGCAAAACACCAACGACAGCCCAGTAGGGGAGCTAGGAAATGACTCACAAGCTAGCGAGAGGACTACAACCCACTGGAAACCCGCTAGAATTGTGCTGAGCCACAAACCGGGGAAACCCGCAGCGGAGTCAGGTTCCTACCTACAGCTTTACGTAGCGAATGCGTTTAATACACTACCATAGGGGGCCATCAAGGCATCGCCATGGTGGAGAGGGATACCAGAGGCACTAACGGATATCATAGTAGGTTACCTCGACGAACTGGCACCGCAGGAATCTCCAGATAACGCAGGGCTCAGTCCTTGGCCCGCTCCTCTGGAACGTCACGTTTGATGACGCCCTGAGGCTGGAGCTGTCTGCGGAGGTAACAGCGGTGGCATTGGCGGATGACTTGACCATCGTCGTGACATGGACATCGAGGAGGCAATGAACAAACTTAGACGGGCAGTAATGGTGGTGGCATAATGGATGACGGGCACTGGCCTCACCATCGCCGCTGTCAAATCCGAGGTCGCCCTGCTCCTCACCCTCTTCCCGTTGAAGGAGTGTCCATGTCTTCGGTGGCCTGCCGAGAGGGCGTTTGGTGTATGTTTTACCGTCTCGGACTATCTTGGCGATTCTATCATCCTGCATGCGTGTTACGTGCTCGTTCCACTGTCTTCTTCTGCTCCGCGCTCATCTTATAATATCCGATGTGTTGCATTGTTCCTGTATTCCCTAGTGATGATCTGCAAGTGAGTAGCCAGTGATGGATCTGAGGGTATTCAGCTCTGCGCATCTTAGTCGACGTTTTGTCTCTGCCGTATTGGCTCTGGTTTCAGCGGAGTAAGAATGGTTCTCACGCATGCTTTGTAAATTCTTACTCTGCTCTCAGTTGTTATGTTTTTGTTCTTCCAGATAGGATTTCGCAGTGCTTCTGATATTCTGGACGCTCCTCTTACCTGGTTTAAGACACTGGTTTTTAGGTCTCCGTAGGAATTTATAGTTATTCCCAGGTACTGGAATTCTGATACTTGCTCAATGATGATGTTCTTCGCGGCTAGCTTGCATCTGATTGGTTTTGCGATGACTAGGGTTTTTGTTTTAGCTATGGCTATTGTCATGCTTATCGTTTCACACTCTTTTCTGAACGTGTCCAGTAGCCATTGTAAACCGTCTTCTCATTCTGCGATTAGTACAGCGTCGTCAGCGTAGCAAACTGTTTTAATGAGTTTGTTTCCCAGTATGTAGCCATGTTCTATTGGGCCAAGGGCTGCTATAATCTTATCCATCAGGAGATTGAACAGTAGAGGACTCAAGCTGTCCCCTTGCCGTATCCCCGTTCTGATTCGGATATCATTTTCCTCCCCGTTCGTCGCTCTTAATTTGGTCGTGGTGTCTGTGTTCAGTTGTTTTATTATCTTAATTATGTTGGGGTGTATGTCTTTGATAATTAACGTCTTGAGTACATCTGAGAGCCGGACTGTATCAAACACCTTTTCTAGGTCCACGAAACAGAGATAGACGGGTTTGTTGAACTCCAGCGCCTTCTCTGCAATTTGTCGCATCACATAGATAACGTCTGTGGTGGAGCGATTTTTCCGAAAGCCCTGTTGCTCTTACCGCATCGTGATCTTCTGTGTTACAATGTTCGCTAGATGTTTTGTGAATGTCTTCATAGTTGCATCCAACAGGGAGATACATCTGTAATTTTTCGGGTCATTCCTGCTGCCTTTTTTGTATAATGTATTGCTTGCACTCTCTTTCCAGTCAAGGCGGGCTTGCGTTGTTGATAAAACTATGTTATATAGCTTCGCCAACTGCCCTATTATTTTGCATTTTAATTTAAATTAGAATCCCTTTTTAGTTACTGTTCGGAATAAATGTTCGGTTCGCTCTCTGCAGTTTTTGGGTTTCTTTGTTGCAACATATTTCACTGTCCGTACTATGATTCGTCCTTAAGTTCTACTCGCACTTATTCTTTATATATGTGTGTATGATTTATAGAACTTTGTACTTTGTCGTTCTACATCAACTTTTATTTATCAACGTATTATACACTCAGTGATTCCTCCTATATTACTTTGTATTTTATACTATTATTTATGCAAATCGGAGAGAATTTTTATGTTTCGCACTTCGGTAATCAAAATTATATTAAGAGATTCAAATATGGTAGATACCTCCAAACATGCAAGTAACAAAGAAGAGAAAGTATAAATTATTAAGTGATCATTGTTCCTTTGATGTTGAATGGAATTAACATGAAATATTAACGGTCTTAAAACATAAATAATTAAAAATCAATATGAATCATAATAGAATTGACTGAATCACATAAAAAAGTTTTTCGCGGCGGCTATTTACTATAAACATGTCAAGACAGTTATATCGGGTTAACCACATGCAAACATTGGTTGTAAAATCTACTCTAATTGTTGTAGTTGGCATCTAATTTGTCGCAGGCGATTGACGGCAGAAACAATAATCAAAAGTCTTTTTATTAATCAGATAATACAGAGAACGCAATATATCACCAAGAGAAAAACTATGTTTTAGAAACTATCAAATCAAATATAAACGAATTGAATGAGTAAATAAAGCAAACTATGATTATGGTTACTGTTTACGAACTTACTAGAACACCACGCATGAATGAAATGTGAGAACGTATTATTAGTAATAATAATTATGTAACCATCCCGCTCTCAGATCACTTAAGTGTAGTACTCCTAATCTGTGCCGGTATCCACAATATTTTAGAGTAAAAAGACGCCCTCTCGCTCTGGTGTGGTCGCTATGTTCCTCATTCTCTTACTTTGTGCCGGGCGTAACGTATGTGTGCGTTAAAGTGAAATAATATAATAAAGGTCTTAATGAGACAGAAATTTTAAAAAGAGTGGAACATCGGGTAAAAGTTCTTAGAAAAAAGAAGAAAAATGGAAAAATCGCATCGCCATCATTGCGCGATTATAGTGACATCGACGGCAATGGCGAAGTCTCCGTCAAGGCGTCTCGCGATAATCAGATACGGACCATACTTTTGGGGAATAGTGATCAAGGTATTTAATATTTTTTATTGCAGATGGTTGCGACGGCCATAGCAACTTAGTAGTTGTTAAATAATGTCGGACGTTACAGTCTAATACAGACAAAGCGCAAATTCCATTAACATTACATGGATGGCAGAACCGATGGGCTCCTTTAACAAATATGTGTTTGTTAAATCATGTCCGACATTACAATCTAATACAGATTGCAAAAATTCCATCGATCTTCGATGGGTGGCCACAGGAAGTATGTGCTTCCTTAACAAATATGTGTTTGTTAAATAATGTCTGACATCGCAATCTAATACAGATTGTAACAATTCTATCGATTTTCGATGCATGGCCACATGAAGTTTCTACTTCTTTAACGAATATGTATTTGTTAAATCATGTCCGACATTACAATCTACCATAGATTGCGACAATTCCATCGATATTCGATGGGTGGCCACAGGAAGTATGTGCTTCCTTAACAAATATGTGTTTGTTAAATAATGTCGGACATCGCAATCTAATACAGATTGTAACAATTCTATCGATTTTCGATGGATGGCCACATGAAGTTTCTACTTCTTTAACGAATATGTATTTGTTAAATCATGTCCGACATTACAATCTACCATAGATTGCGACAATTCCATCAATATTCGATGGGTGGCCACAGGAAGTATGTGCTTCCTTAACAAATATGTGTTTGTTAAATAATGTCGGACATCGCAATCTAATACAGTTTGCAACAATTCTATGAATTTACGAGGGATGGCCACATGAAGTTTGCACTTTTTTAACGAATATACATTTGTTAAATCATGTCCGACATTACAATCTAATATAGATTGCGACAATTCCATCAATATTCGATGGGTGGTCACAGGAAATATATATTTCCTTTAACAAATATGTGTTTGTTATATAATGTCGGACAACGACAATCTAATGCAGATTGCAACAATCACATCGACATTCGAGGGATGGACACAAGGAATTGTATTACAACTCCGTCAACATTAGATGGTTGGGCACAGGAAATTGCAATCTTTTCGTCAATATTAGAAGGATGGCTCGAGAAATATGTGTTTGTTTACGTAACAAGTATGTATATATTAAATAATACCGGACTTTACAGTCTAATACGGATTGCAATTCTGTCCACATTAGATGCATTATCACGGGAAGAAGTGCTTCTTTTTTAATAATTTTATTATAATTAATTCTAATAGAAATGTGACTACAATTCCGTAAACATTAGACGGACAGCCATGTCTATTTTAACAAATATGTAATTGTTAAACAATGGAAATATGGAAACAAAAGTCATGCTATCATGTACTTTTTACAGGGGTAAACCAAATGTCCAATATATGAAACTTCTGCCTTCATAACAAAAAGCATTTAATAAGTCTTCAATAAGTCAGCTACGGCCTTGAGACAGTTTCAAGCACTTATACTGCGCTTGTATGCATTTGTTAAAAAGGGATAGCGGGGCAGATCGTCTGCGTTGAACCCTAAAACACGGCGTCGACGAAAGTATAGTCGTCGTGTCACGCCTATCATAACAAATATGTTATTCTTAAACCGATAGCTTCATATAAAGCCATGCGGCTTTGTAACATGCAATCATGCGTTTGCTTTTCTTAATAACAATAAATTAGTAATTGTTAATTATTAATTTAAACATAAAGTTAGTTCAGGGGAAGCTATTGGAATGCACGAGGAAAAATTAAAAAAGATATGGGCATTTAATAAATACGATATATTTGCTAGAAAGTGATTCGAATTCCAATAAATCATTAGATGTATCAGTGATACGGGGAGATTATGTGCTATGTGCATCAAATCGCTCTGTCGAGGGAGGGGTGACACAATTGAACATTTTAAATTTACGTTACATATATGTTAAATCAATCGTAGACTCATATAGTTAATGTACACTCATATGGACAAAACAGCACATTAGTGTTTTGAATGTATATTACAAAAGATGTACTATATTAGTATTTTATATACATCATTAAGAACCTTGTTATTTTAAAATAGTTCTTATTTAAAATACATAATTTCTAGTTGTGTCGCTTTTCTGTCAACGGAACGATATGTCACGAACGAGAGCAGCTGACAGCCCTCGTTCGTGACAGCCTTGGTTTTATGTCAATTTCATATCGGAAGCAATTTTGAGCAGAAAATGAAAACAAAGACAGCCTCAAATGGCCGGCATAACAATTTTAACTCACAAATGCGAGATTGAATGTCAAGGTATGGAATTTTGTAGATAACTTAAATTGTTTTAAGCGATCTCCTATGCAAGGGGAAAATTAAATTAAAAATAGATTAGGGATTATGGAATCCCATTTGTTATACCGTTTAAACAAAATAACATTGCAGTTGTACAAATAATTTTCTTATTTTAAGAAAATATAAATCCTCTGAAACAAAAGGGAGGGGGATGTATGGCCATGCACATGCAGTCATATATTGGACCAATTTATTTATCTTTTGCGACTGAAAAATACGGCAATCATCGTTATCATCTTATAGCGAACCTAAAAAGGTTTAACGATTATCTGAGCACAGAATACCAGCGCATTGCTATCATATCTGATCATCTATCGATTTTAAAGACTCAAATTTTCATCGAAGATCAATGAATTATTTACAGTTGCCTTTAATGGACAATTATAGGAATTTACACGGTTCAAATCAGAGTTGACTATCGTACCGCACAACAATTTTTGAGATATAAAAGGATAGCTTAGTATCCATTTATTGAAGGCATTGTCAATGCCAACAAATGTACGGTGTATTTTAACCTAAATAAAGTAATGTACACTACATTCGTCGTTCTAGGCCGTAAAGTTCTAGTATTTCAGCTACCTCCACCAAGTCATAAAAGGTTCGCGGGCTATGTGTATTTTGCAATGGCAATTCAATCTAGGGGGTTGGTAATGCGATTATAGGGACATGGTATATTAATGGGAATCGAATTGCTAGCTGTTTTATGTCGTATTACATATTTACTCAAAATTGTCAGAACTTACTAGCCGTAAATAATACTACAGCACTATCATAGTATATATCTAGATATATAAATCATTCAAATTGTAAATGGATGGAGAATAACTGTATCTGGGTAGATCCCTAGTAAGGACAATATACTAGGATATTCGATCAATAAAATGTATCAATATTACTTACAATATAAAATATTGATTTGAACTTAAATAACTTAAACAAAAAAGTAAAGATAATAATAATAATGGATAACTGGGTTGGAAAGGCAAAATCCGATTCATTGTTATCCCAAATGAATCGCCAATATCAGAGTCATGGTTTCGCATTGAGCTTGTTTACAACTTGTTCGACGAACTTCAATATATGACCAGGTTCTCCCATTCTCTATGTTGCTTCTAGTATTAGAAATAATAGAATTAGATGGAGTGGACAAATTGTGGTAGTGCTCATGTGGGTCAGCCAACTTTGGCACTACTAAATTCTCTTCATGCTAAGGGAATAAATATGTTGTATACAAACAACACAACAAGAGAAATGTTGACAGGTTGCATCAGCTTAACTTAGCGGCTTATAGTTAGTTATGTAAAAGTAGTTACAATAGGTCTGAGGACTTACAAGGCGTCTTACTTACATACTTATTAAGTAAAAGTACTATAAAAGAATTCTGATGCAGAATAAAATAGGAGTAGAATTCCTATAAGGCAAAAAATAAAATAAAACAAAAAGTTAATTATATTACACAGTTTATAACAGTTTGTCGCTACACAAGTTTTCTATAGAACATTTCAGTCTCAGAAGAATATAATAACAAAACGGAAAAAATAGAACACTGTCAGATAACATCTGGATTAGACACAACAAATTAAGATAGAATTAGATCATAGGGTAAACAAATATCAACCAATTTTGGGATTGTAAATTTTCAATCAACAAAAAGTGACGTGTGTAGCATCGAATATTAGTTTATATTTGAAAACAGAACAAAAGGCATGGATACGATTCGGAATAAAGTTGGTTGGTCTGGAAAGTCACGGACTTATGGGTTATGAGAGCACAGTCATGGAAAGGACATTC
This sequence comes from Lordithon lunulatus, assembly GCA_963942505.1. Taxonomy (NCBI): domain Eukaryota; kingdom Metazoa; phylum Arthropoda; class Insecta; order Coleoptera; family Staphylinidae; genus Lordithon; species Lordithon lunulatus. Next base: position 22,471,398 of record OZ012666.1, read on the forward strand.
CTTGTACGATGTCCATACATAATTATTCACTTCAGTTCACAGTTATTTTGTGTTGTATTATTCTCGTAAAATAATAATGAGTGTAATTATGGTTTAAGGTTCTTACTATTAAAGGACACTTTTTGTATACTGTCCTTACATAATCATTCAGCTCTATTCACAGCTCTTATGTTATGTATTATTCTCGGAAGAGATTCCAAAATAAGGGAAGTTATGTACCAAAGTCCTTACTATTCAAGGGCATTTACTGTATAATGTCCATACATAATTATTCAGTTCTGGTCACAGTTCTATTGTTTTCTATTATTCTCGGAAGATAATACAATATGAGTGAAATTATGTTTTATGGTCCTTTTTATTCAAGGACATTTTCTTGTATGCTCTCTTTACATAATTATTCAGTTCTGTTCACAGCTCTTCTATTTTGAATAGTTCACGAAAGAGAAACAAAAGAGTGAAATTATGTTTTAAACTGTTTCCTATAAAACAAACATATATAAATAATCTTTTTCGATACGGATCGATTATAAGATATTTATTGGCTCTAAACATCTACACTTAAGTGATCTGAGAGCGGGATGGTTACATAATTACTAGATCAAACGAACTTACCTGAAGTGAAGTTCGATCTTGATTATGTATACCATCCCGCTCGAAAGATCACTCCCACCCTAAATAACCCAACCCCTATTATTAATAAACTTTGAAATTAATGAGGAACATAGCGACCACACCAGAGCGAGAGGGCGTCTTTTTACTCTAAAATATTGTGGATACCGGCACAGATTAGGAGTACTACACTTAAGTGATCTTTCGAGCGGGATGGTATACATAATCAAGATCGAACTTCACTTCAGGTAAGTTCGTTTGATCTAGTAATTATATGCACTTTATATTTAATTATAGTACATCGTTGTGTCTACGTTGAGAAATTATCTAGTAAAGCATATTGTAGTATAATTTTGGTATAAAACCAGCATAGAAATGTACATGTACAAAATGTATTTATAAGGATGATTCATGATTATAAAACGAAAACAGAATATAAATCACAATTTATGTAAACCAAATTCATCAAAATTCAGAAATTTATGACTGACAATAATTATGGCAACCCATAAAAAACTGTCAAGAATGGCCTATTCAGGAACACGTAGATGGTGTAAATTTTTTATTAGAGCACCGACATCGTATAAAGAAAATATATGGGAATGGCGAATGAACACAATCGTGCCTTGTGTGTGTGTGTGTGCGGGGGCGACAGTTAAGTTGCCGGCATAATATCGGCGGACTGCGTTTTATGATAGACCGTACCCGGGGCTTTCGCCCCTTCCTGCTGCTGACGATCGCTGAATAAAATAGGTAACAGGCTGCTGCCGACCACCCATTAAAACTATGGAACGAATTGCGGACTATCTGACACCGACTTATATTATTTTACTTTGTACCTAATACTGGGGAGGAAATCGCATGGATCAGCAAAACTTGCGGTCGTAAAAGCTCTAGTAGAAGTCGATTTAATAGCATAAATACAAACGGGAGTTTATTTCCTGTGATTATTTACAAATAATTACAAGGCTCAATTTATGAGTACTTATTATTTTATTACTTATTGATTTTGATATTAAATACTGTTTATAGTTTTGATTAACTGATAATGTATATGCTTTTCAATCATACATGTCACGAACGGATCGTATTATTTTTTACTCAGTTCATTTAGATTACCACCGATCTCATCTTGCGTTCTTACTCGCCATGTTTTTCTTTTCATGCAGACGTGCTCGCTTATACAGCCTCGTGCTACTTAGTCAGCACGTTGAATTGGAGTACCCTCCTACGCCGGCACCAGCCAACCACTTGTACTACTCTTACTTACAAAGACGGCCGATTTTCTGCAATCTTGCCAAAAAAATATATTCTCAGTTCACCCACAATAGAAGGCTATAATCATCGTAATTTTCTTTGAACAAAATGGTTTACAACATTACATGGAGAAGTATTATAGCCATTATAATTATAGCATTATTATTTATGAAAAAATAAACAAGTTAAATTATTCAATAGTAATTTTTTATTAAATATGATACAAGGTATAAACAATTCAGCTGATATTTTTATGTCCGAGTGGGTTTAATAAATATTTTCATTACTAGAAGACAAGAATTATGCAAACACATTTCAAGAAATTTTATTATAATCATAATTATAACATTATTTTTTAAAACAAAAACAATTTGTTAAATTATTCAAAAATAATATTTTATTACATATGATACAAGGTATAGAGAATTCAGCTGATATTTTTTATGTCGGAGTGGGCTTAATAAATATTTTCATTATTAAAAGACAAGAATTAAGCAAACAAAGTTTACGATGACTCATATAATATATTTAGAATTGTTATTGTTTAGAATGTTATTATACCTATTTGATAATCAAACCTTATTGCCAAATTTCAAATATATATAAATTTATCTCATATTTTTAAGTTAATCGATCGATGTTAAAATGTATTACATTAAACAAATATTTTTCTGCATATTACAAGGGCACATTCAATACAATTGAGTTATTTGGACCGAGATTTACAAAATAATATATATCTCAAATATTCTTATACATGTAACAGTGATGTGATGTACAGAATGTTCTATGTATTGCACCAACTTCTAAACTCCTAAAATTTTTAATACATTCGTAAACCTCTTCAGGAATGAACCATATATTGAATACATACTGCGTCAAATTATACATAAATTAATGCTATTGAATGAATGTCAACCATATGTAAGCGAGCATTTCTAAAGTTATTTAGAGAGAAAAACTCAACATGATTTTATAAGTATGTCATACGCATTAACCTTAGTTTATGTACTCGCCGCCATAAATAAATGAACAGTATTTTAATGAAGTACGTGTATTTTATACCTTTTAAGAAATGATGAAAATTTCAGCAAGATACAAATATTGTTAACACTAATAATGGGTCGACCCTCCTCTGTTTCTTACACATTCAGCTAGCCGATTAGGCACACTTGAAATGACCAAATCTATGCTAGCCTGTGATATAGTATCCCATGCTTCTAAAATCCGTTGTTGACGGGCATCTATATTGTTTGGCGGCGGCTGCAAATCATTACCCTTCGTCCTACCATTATATATAACATTAGCAGTATTCAGAAACTCCATAGCAACCCTTGCGGTATGCGGAAAATGCATTTTCTATTTCTAGCAGATATTGCAGTACTACTGGCTACTGCTTGTTAATGTACCAATATGCATTTAATGTTCCCTGAATAACTACTAGCGGAGATCTGGTTTCAAGGCAGTATGTCGTTGTACAGAAAACTGCAAATTGCGTTTTTCTTCAGGACGTCTTCTAACCAATCTACGACCATCATGAGCCCATAAACAAAATCGAGATTCGACACTAAAGATGACTTGATTCCATTGAGCATTACAACAATGCAACCTCTCGTTACGCCATTGCTGCCGTGCTGTACCATGGCGTTAGAGGTAAACAAAGCAATGGGCGGTATGATATGAGCACAAGAGATAGAATTCTACTCTCTAGATACGTCGATCGTACGGAGATTTTTTGATCAATTAATCCAAGGCTGTTACCGAGCATTAACCTCATTCATCGTGATGGGAACAAGTCGCACTACCCGCTGGATGCTATCGCGGAAAGACTTATGCGCTCAAGTGTAGAATCTCTGCTCGGCCTCACCGGCCAAAATTGCCCATAACCCCCCGGCAACCCTAGCGGAGGACGCCCCCGTTAAAGCAGCTCCGCTGGCAGTAAACTCGCCTATTGAGACAAGGTGTTGCCGATTGTGGAGAAGCTGTACAGGGACATCTTTGGACACAAGCTGAGCTGAGTATGTGTTTCACTACAATTCCATCTATTTCTCCTTCGGTTGCGTGGCTATTCCCGCGGGCACTCCAAGACTAAACTACAGCAACAATGGTTCTTCGGGTAGTGACGATTAATTGTTGTGGACTGCGCAATAAAAAAATCGTGGTACAATACCTGATCCGATCCGAGAATCTTGTAGTCTTCTCTCCTCAGGGGACTAAACTACACAATAGAGTTGATTTCCACCTAAGAGGCTTCACCATTGTGTGCAAAGACGGCGCATCCGGGTATGGGACACCATGATTGTATGCAGCAACCACCTAGCGGCGGAAGAGGTCGCACGTCCACCTGTTATCTCCACCGATGCGATAGTGGCCAAAGTCTTTCTTCCGAGCGGCAACATGATCACCGTATTCTCGGTGTACAGCGGCCTAGAAGATCCGCTTCCGGTAGAATTGATCCATTTGGTGGAAAATATCCCTCGGACTTTTATGATGGGTGACATGAATGCATTCTTTTTCCGTGCAATTCGGCAATAGGACCTTCCTTGACTCAGCTGGGTTAATGAGGGTTCCCAGAGACGACCTTACTCTTTTTTAACAACTTCGGCATTCCGCAACCGTATCACGCTATACTCTGCAGTACAGTCGCCCCCGCCGTCACCGCAAATCCGTTACCAGCGACCAGATCCCGTTATGTGTTGGGCTGGATTTAGGCGGAACCACGCCGCGCAGCATCTCCATCCGGAGGAACTTTCAAAGAAGGATTACGGTGAAACTCCGTTGAAAATCGAAGGAGAAGTTATCTCAACTCCTGAAAGGAAAGTCAAGACTTTTACTGCTTTTCTAGAGTCGGACAACCAGTCAGAGGTCGTACTGCTCGAGCAGCCAAGGTGGACATCTAGGACCTGATGTCCGTGGAGAGCAGGCAGCTGACCACGCTACCCGCCTCTAAACTCAAGGACCAAAATCAATGAACTTGTGAAATTCGGCAAAAAGAACCAGAACGTGCACAAACAGGTAAAAACACCGGCCGCCGACATTGAATTGGCGATTACGAGAGTGGTAAACCAATACAAAGCGGATGCGGCCAGACATCTGGACCTAGAAAACGACTACGCCGAATTGGCTAAACGACACGAGCAGACTACCACCCAAGGCAGGGAGAGCGTAGACCAGGGCTCCCAGACTGACGCGGAAGGCGCCAAAGAGGAGGCAGAGGAGACAAGGCGTGCTGCGGCCATCACAGACCTTTTCGAAAAGGACGGGCACTATACCAACTTCCAAGCACTGGCAGAGGACGAATGGCCGGAGGGGGTGTTCACAAGGACCAAATTGATCAGAGGGGACGCTAGACAGACGTACGGAGTAGCGATCCAGTAAGACTGATTGACACGGACTTTGACATCATGACGGGCAGAAAGACGAACAAAAACAGAAAGACGTAACCCCGGGCAGGTCGGGGTACACGGTAATCACCACCGAGGTACCCTGCGCAAGAGGCCCACCCAGAAGAACGGAGCGCCACGTATACTACATGATGTGTGACTGCTCATCCGAGGAGAGAGCTATGGAGACCCTTTTTAACGCGACGAAACACCTACGCACACTGACCCAGGACAGCGACAGACGGTGTCTGGCGGTAGAGGCTCCCAACATCAACACGACAACGGCCAGAAAGATGTTGGAGTATATTTTCCATAGGACGGAGGCGGAAATAGCGCTGCTGATAAGCAAGGAACAACAATCGGATGCAATAACGGACACGGACACAGAAGGAAACAACGCACGGGGCGCACCGGCAGAGGCACAGGGACGCTCAAAGACGGAGACACTCACACTCAGGCCCTCAGAGGGCACGACGTACGCGGACCTGGTACGGTCCATGAAAGAAAAGGTGTCTACGGAAGAGGTGACGGTCAAAGGCATCACTAAGACGGCAAGCGGGCAGGTCCAACTGAGAGTGAAGAGAAGGGCGGGCAACGGATTCAAGCAGTTCCAATAGGAACTGGGCTCGAAGATAGAGTCGTTGGCGACAATCGTCCTGAAAAGGAAGACGACGTCATGTCTGCTGCTAGACATCGAGGAGTCTACCTCGGAGCAGGAGATCAGAGAGGTGTTGATGGCACAAATACCAGAGGAACCGGAGCTAATTGAATCGGCCATCATAAAACCCTCCCCAAGAACGGGGAAATTCGGAATCCGGAACGCACGCAGACTGACCGAGTACAGGGTTATCGGTAAAGGGTGGCACAGATGGCGCGTCAGGGAGCTGATCACCCCCCCCCCCCCCAAATGCTACAAATGCGACAGGGTTGGTCACGCGGCCACTGACTGCAAAACGCAGGACGCCAAAGAAGAATGCCACAATTGCACCGGCACGGACCACTTGGCAAAGAAGTGCAAGAGGGAGAGCGAGTGCTATCTCTGCAGCATGCACGGCCAAGGAAATCACCAAGGCAGGAAGAAAGCTCAAGGCTGGCAAGGCTGCAGGACCAGACGGAATCCCCCCCCCCCCCCCCCCCGAAGCAGCTAAATCCCTAGCAGCAGTGGCACCGACGGCACTGATACCCATTTTCAACGAGCTACTAGCGACAGGCAGCTTCCCAACCAGCTGGAAAGAGGCCCGTCTAACCCTGCTTGAGAAGGCTACAAAGCCAGGGGAGCAGAAAAGTTTCAGGCCAATCTGCCTACTTAACGTGGCGGGGAAGTTATATGAGCAGATCATAAACCAACGCCTACTCCAAGAGGTCTGCGAGAGGGATGGCCTATCGCAGAACCAGTACGGCTTCCGCGAGTTACGATCGACAACGGACGCCATTGCATCAGTTCCGAGGGCCGCTGAGGAGGCAAGGCTAGACACCAGGGGGGGATTCATGGCGATGATCACCCATGTCCAGAGCGCTTTCAACTCCGCCTTATGGGCACGGAAGGACGAGGTGCTGAGGAGGCTGGGGATTTCTACCTATCTCCAGGCGGCAATACGCAGCTACTTGTCGCACAGAGTGGTCATGGTCGGAAGCCTCAAGCTCAATATGACGGGAGGTGTTCCGCAGGGGTCCATCCTCGGCCCCACACTGTGGAACATTTTCTATGGCGGGGTTCTCAGGCTTCCTATGCCGCCCGACTGTACCTCGATCGGGTACGCGGACGACCTGGCACTCGTCATCCGAGGCAGGCGACCGCACGAGGTACAGCTACGATCTCAGCAAGCAGTGGACGAGGTGGGCCTATGGATGGCCAGCAACGGCCTCAAACTGACCTCCCACAAAACAGAGATAGTGGTCCTAGTTGGGAGCAACACCCTCAAGCAGATGGAAGTACAGGTGGGGTACACAGAAGTGTCCAGCGAATTACGCTACCTAGGGATCACCCTAGGTAGAAACCTAAACTTCGGCGCCCATTTCAAGAGGACGGCGGAAAGAGCAAGCAAGGCAGTACGAAGCCTAAACAGAATTCTACCCAACCAAGGAGGGGCACGACAGGCACGCAGGCTCACCCTGCTGTCGGTAATCAACTCCATCCTCCTATACGCTGCGCCCAACTGGCACGCCCAAATGTAAACAGCCAGGTATAGGACTTTACTTGAAAGACCCCAACGCAATGCGGCGATCAGGGCCGCTTGCAGTTATCGGACAGTGTCCACGAGAGCCATTCAAGTTGTAGCCTCGACAATACCGATCCACCTCATGGCAAAAGAAAGAGCGGCATCTAGGACTGTATCCAAACAAGCGGCCAGGGAAAAAATAATTACAGCATGGGAAGAGAAATGGGACGAGGACAACGCCAAAGGCAAATGGACAAAGACGCTGAAACCGTCAGTAAGTAGCTGTTACAGCAGAACCCACGGGGAAGTAAACTACCACCTGACGCAATTCCTCACGGGGCACGGTTGCTACGAAGCGTACCTGTTCAGAATGGGCCTAAGCCCCTCAGACGGGTGTCCATACTGCCAGGAAGAAGACATACCGGCACATACGATTTTCAGGTGCCCACGCTGGGAGGCGCGCAGGGTACAACTAACTTTACACGTTGGGGAGCTGCGCACAAAAAACCGAAAAAATGCTAGAGAGCAAGGAAGGATGGGAAGTGATAGGGGGTTTCATCACAGACATCATGGAGATAAAGGAAGCCCTAGCTTGAGAGAACCTGGAGGTGGGTTTTAGCCGGTAGGCGCCAGGGCAGAAAGCCCCGGTGATTCCGGCACGCAGTCTTTAGAAGATTCCCATCCTCCACCCCGAAAAAAAAAGTATTATCACCAGACTTGCTGCTCTCTAAGATCAAGGTTGCCCGGAACACGGCCTCTGGCTCTGACGGAATTCACGCCGTGGTTCGGAAGCAGCACCCGAATAACATTTTTACTCTGTTAATCGGTGTTACCAAATAGGTTTCTTGTAGCGGAAGTGGAAGGAGACACACGACGTGCTGCTGGCCAAGCTTGTCAAGACTAAGTCTGATCTAGTATCATATCGATCCATCTCGCTGCTCAACGCTATGGGTAAGGTGCTGGACAAAGTCGAGCAGTTCAGCGACGCAAACGACGCCATCCCTCCCACACAGTTCGGGTTCAGATAAGAGTTGTCCGCGCAGAACGCACTACGCGATTTCATCTGCAAGTGCAGCAGAGCCGTGAATACCATAAAGTGCGTAGCTTCGGCCTGGCTTGATATCAGCAGGGCGTACGATTCTGTCTGGAACGAGGTTTGTTGCACATGTTCTTGGAGTTTGACTACTCTACCAGGATCGTGTAGATGTTAGGCTTGTTTTTAAATATCAGAACGGTCGGATCTCATCTGACGCCCGTTCACCACGTCGGCAGTGGTCACTCAGGGCCTGCGCACCACCCTACTGCAATACAATGACGAAACGTCGGTTTGGAGGTGGGTCCAAAAATGGGGAGGCTGCAGTGGAAACGGTGCAGACATACCTGTCCTCCCTGGAGAAGTGGCTCCGCCCCTGGCGACTGGCCCTAAATCCAGCCAAGATACAGTTCTAAGTATTCGCCTACCAAGCGTCGAGTAACCTCAGCCCGGCGTACACGCTATCGCTTGTAACATTGTAAGACTTTCGGATAGTGTCAGTTTATTAGCATAGACAATTGTCATCCAACGGTTACGCAACCAGTTCAGGTAAGCTGCAAGGCAGGAACTGAACACTTCGGCGAAATAAATAAAAATAACTTCACCACCGAGGCATCCCCTCGTTACGTTACGTTACGGTTAGTAAACCCTCGCATCCCCATGGACCTCTCCTTCCAAGAGCATGTCGTCGCGTTTTGAAGATTGGTTGGGGCCTCACGACACAAATTACTAACCACCTATAAGACAATGGTCCGTCCCATCCTGTAATACAGCTTTACCTACAAAAGAATACCATATAGGCGCACTCCCACTACTCAACCTCAACCCCATTTATATAATACAGGGCGATCTACTAACTCTATGACAAACTGTAAGAGGTGAAAGCTGATGTGATTCTAAGAATAAAATATATGAACATAGTTTGTATTATTTATTGTAGTGTACAAAAAATGTTCGAAATTCCACCTTCGGCTTGAATGTACGCTTGACATCGAAAAATTGGCGATCCTTTAATACGGTGTAAACGGATGATTTCTTATTTTAGTCGTAGCATCTTGTATTGAGTATTAATTTCACCATTGTAAACAATTTGCTTCATGTGTCCCAGAGAAAGAAATCCAGCAGGTTTAAATCAGGTACTCGCGGTGGTCAAGGTACAAGACCTCTGTTCCCAATTCAGTTATTTCCAAAGTTCACACAATTACTTGTGTTCTTGACGCGGTGGTGCTCCTTCGTGCTGATACCACATATTCTGAAAAATGTTTAATGGTACGTTATTAACTAAATCATAAAGTGTGGTATTCAAAAAGTGCCGATATATGTCTGCGTTTAAACAATAATTTATTACAATGATAGGCAATAAAATATGATTAAATATGCCACCCCAAAGATTGACGCTAAAACGTTGTTGAAATCCACGTATTCTTATTGCATGTGCATTTTCTAACGAACACATATGCTCATTATGAGTATTATTTATAACATCCCTGGTAAAACTTGCTGCATCAGATCAAAGTACTCTTGAAATAAAATTAGCATCTCGATTTAGTACCCGCCACGTAAAATTGAAAATTGAGACAGTCGCAAATTGCCTGCTAAACCACTGGTATTTATGGAGGGATTGTCAAGGACAGCATTAACAATGTTTTCTTCCTCTTCTACATTGATTTGATGCGACCGCGTAACCGTTGTGAAGCGGGATTGCCTGTGTCTCGAAGTCTCCGAAAAGAAGCACTGAAATCTGTATAGTAGGATTGATGTTTATGCGGAAATCCACGTTGGTATTCTCTGACTGCATGTCGTGCGTTGCCGTTACAAGATCCATATAGAAATATGATATCTGCATAGTCTTCTGTCGTAAATTTATGCGTATAAAAACTATTAGTAACGTTACTTCCCAAACTAATGTCAGCTTATTCGATTAAAAGTGCTATAACTCTATAACAAAATCGAATGGGAACTATGTTCATGTATTATTTTTTTCTTAGAATTCCAAGAGCGTTCACCTGTCACCTGAGTTTGTCATAGAGCTACGAGATCACCCTGTATAATAATTAGAATTATATACTAAGGTTTTTTCCCACCCTACTCACTACAAGTTTACATAACTGGATGGTTGTTAATTGGCTAAAGTTCAATATTAATACAGTAATTCCCGATAATTGAAATACTGGTTTATTGAGACAGCCGTCTGTCTATTCGAGACCAATCTTAAAATCCGTGTCCCAATTAACAATAATTGCACAAATGTATGTGTCATATTCGGAACAAGCCTCTTAATAGAACAATTAATCATCAAAATTGTAAAAAAGATAACCGTAGCAAGATGCAGCGAATATGCACTATTTTTAAATGTAAAATTATGTTCTTCAATTTATGAGAAATGTTCCAATACTAATAATAACTTGTGAATATTTAGAAAGGAAAGGAATTTTGACCGGGTCACACGTTTATTTTTAAATATCTCTTGGTAATATTATTATGTGCGTATTTATTATTTCTATAATTAAGAAATAGAATATGTACATATGTAATGTAACTTATAATTCATCGCGTGAAATACGGCTAAATAATACTACGTAAAATAATATAAGATATCCACCATTATCTTATATTCTTTTACGAATTATTATTTAGTCGTATTTCATGTGATGAATTATAAGTTACATTACATATGTACATATTCTATTTCTTAATTATAGAAATAATAAATAGGACATAATGATATTAGTAAGAGTTATTTAAAAATATAGCTTTTAATGAAACATGTAACCCGGTCAAAATTCCTTTCCTTTCTAAATATTCACTTATTATTATTAGTATTGGAACATTAACATACAGATACATACTGTATTTTATTCCATCACTTCTCTGATATCTCTCTAATAAGTTGCTATAGTTGATATTTCGTGATCACGCATTAATTTACAGTGGATATAGCATCCATAAAACTATATAGGCATAATAAGTTACAGATGGTATTACTTTCCCAGGCTTTGCAGGCCTTATAAAAAAAATAATCAAACTAATACATCGACCATACAATAAATATTGGATATTTCGGTTCTGAAGTTTAGCAGCAACCGCGTCTGGTTATCGTAAACACTCTAAAGACTGTAACGATTCGGAGCTGAAAAATAATTATGAACTTTTCTGCGGGAGTGCAGCTTTGCCTAATTTGCGAGGGATATAAAACAGAGCAAAATGAACGCGGGGGGAGTACCAGCTACGAACCGTAGCGAGTTATGCAATGGCAATAAAAAAACTCGAGCGAAGCCGTCCCGTTTTATTATTGTTGGTAATATGAGGGGGGCATTCAACAAGCGGCACCTTCTGCGCGTAATTTATGAAGCGGGCGAGTATGCAGTCCTCGTGCAGGGTTCAGCAGGCATAACCGCAGGAGTTAGGAGCTCCATTCAGAATAATAATAACGCCGCTTATATAACGCACACCATACAACAGAGGGGTCATTATTGTTATTATTATTAAAAGAAAAGATTTATGTCGTCTCTATGTGTGGCTTTGGTTTGGGCGAAATCAAATCATAAATTTTGCTTTGGATTTATATTACATTTATTTTCGGGTACCCTTATATTTCTATAATACATATAAACAACAGACTAATTACATTAATATCATTTTAATAATTATTTAATTATCATCTAATTTACAATGCTATTAGCATGGAAAAACATCGACAAGAAAATAGAACGGTGACAAAAACTCGATAGTGCACCGCGACGTTCATTAATTCACGTCCTTATATACCAATTAGTAGGTCATAATTAGCATTTGACCAGGGCATTGGTGTCTCCCTTCGAGATCGTTTTTCTAATGACGGTTATATATACAAGGCGATAAATTATGTGCCAGTACAAACTATGGTAATCAGCAGCTACTGTCCGGACATTAAACTCGCATTTAATAGTTCAGGACACAAAACAGACGCCACCCTGCCGTAATTTCATATTTACTATCCAAATTTTATAATCAAATTATATGCGAAGAAATATAACCAACTTATGATGCATTATTAATTAACTATATGGTAAAAATAAGTATATTGCAGAATATATTTTTAAAATTTATTTAAGCTTCTAAGCCACTATATTTGCTTGGAACTGTGATAAACTATAAAGGTGCTCCAGTAACCTTACTGAAATTTGATTTTGCAAATTTACAGTCCCTTTGCAAATATCTGACCTGAACTCATTCCATAAAGTGTGGGCTACAGGTGTTTCTTGTATAAATAAATAACTAGGTAGGGACGCGAGTGGAAATCTTACATTTTCTCCCCAATTCAAATAGGGTTTGTATCAACATAGTTTATGTACTAATTCAATTACAAATATAATTAAAATTGATGAATTAAAGTAGAACATATAGTTGCGAAAATCTGTTCGGATTGAAATTATCTTAAATGATAATTCAAAATATTTTAATTGCCTGTAAATAGTTTACAAAATGTTTATATATTTCCATTTAGTATATCGAATTATATACCTATAGTTATAAAGAGGTTAGGTTAAAATAAATACAATAAAACATCGGATTATACACATTGATATAAAACTAACGGTTAATTCAATGATTTTTACATGTTTAAAAGTCACTTTTGACAAATTTGTGACATTTGACGTAAGGCAGTATTACACTGGCATTCACGGAGCCTGGAAAATACCAACGATCAAGCAGTTTATTTGGTTGCCATTGGTGACTGCTTTTTAAAAGACCGGTCTGAACTTAACTAATATGTTTTAATGGTATATTCTCTATGTGGTTTATTATTATTTGCTGTTTATTATCCTAGATGGAATTTTCATATATTATTCGGTATATCCTACAAGAATTATACAGTTAATTTGTTGGCGAATTGACGACAGGTACTATTTTATGATTTATTGTTGAGTATTTTTCTGATAATACTACAGGAACCCATTATTACCGCTTGCTGCATATGAATGTATAATTCAGGTGGCAGGACCAGTATCTTTAACGAGCTGTCTAGTTCTTTTGGTGTCACTCCCTATAACAAACCTCCACTGGGAAACAATAAACAAAAGAATAATAACAACAAGCATGAAATTGTGAGGACACCGAACAATAATCATTGGTGCATATGGTCCAAACACAGATGCCTCAACTACGGTGAAAGTAGAGTTCTACGATCAACTAAACGACTTAATAAGGAACCCAGTGACACAAAGAGAAATAATTCTACTCGGATACTAAAACACACGTACTGGAAGCATGGAAAACAGCGATTGCATAGGACAATACGGAGAACAACCGATAAACAAAAACGGCCACAGGCTAATTGAAACATGTTTCTACCAACATAAGGCAATGCGCATGTATACTTGGCACCAGGATACTAGAGACCTGCAAACCATAATAGACTACATAATAGTCAGGCAGCAAACGAAGTGGCACGTACAAGATACCCGAGTATACAGAGACAGTGAATGCGGCTCAGACTACTATCTACTGATTGCAAAAGTAAAGATACCCTTCAAAAGAAGTGCATACAGCCCACAGAACAATGTCAAGATACAAGAGCGAAAGTACAGATAGCCTACGGGATCCAAGTATAAAACTATACAAAAATACACTATACTAGACCAAAAGCTACACCCACGTGCAATGGCAGTACCAATACATAAACTATATGCAAACGTAACAGAAGCGTTACAAAATGCATCATTTCAGGTCATAGGGGAAAAACAAAAAACGCACAAAAAATCACGTTGGTTAGAATCGAAAAAGATACAAACTATCCTACAAAAGAGAACAAGCCAAATGTAAACGAAATACCTGTGAGAACAAAAACGAAACGTGGGAGAAAAAATTATTTTATAAAATCAATTAGGAAAAATACTACAGATAAAAACCGAATTTGTTCTTCGATTAACTCATTGTCAGACTATAAATTAAGCATTTACTTTTTATTCTTTAATTGAATATTATTTAGCGTTTCGTGTTTTTCTCTGTCATTTGTAATGATTTTTCTAGGAAATTTCCTTATCTATATCATAATATACATTTCTGATCGCAGAAAAATAATCCCTTTCCGAATCCGCAATAAAAAAATCGGGTTGTCATTTGAGAAAACTGTCGATGACGTCATTACTCATTCAAAAAGATCTAACAAATTGACACATTAAAAATTGGAAATTTAAAATTAATAATCATAAATCAAGGTTTTATCGAATTTATTCCTGTATATACAATAACACAGCTGCATTAAAAAAGGATGGCAAGAAATGGGGAATCACACCTTCTTCGTAGACCTTTCGAAGGCCTACGACAGAATGCCTATGAATAGGCTCTGGAAGGTGCTTAAAGAAACATCACTATTACAATAGCTATACAACAACCATACAAATAACAAACAGCAAGTATAAAAATAGAATGCTAACTATCAGAAAGCTTCGAAATCACGAAAGGGCTACAGGAAGGATGCTGCATGCCTCCCCATACTATTTAAAAGAGTATTAAGACAATGGAGGAGATCATGCCACCAAATGGGTGTCGAATTGAACGATGACAACACACTGTACCGGTTACACTTCGCAGACGATCAGATGATCCTAGCACAAGATAGAGAAGATATAGAATTAATGACAAGGAAACTCCTGAAAGAATGTAGATAATGGAGCCTGATAGTCAACAAGGACAAGGCGAAGTACTTATGTATGGGAAAGGACGCAATATCAGCCCTCCAAGTAGATCAAGACGTCGAAATCGCACCGTGCCAAGAATACACATACGTGGGTACAAACATAACAAGCAGTGGATGGACGGAACCAGAAATAGAACAACGGATACACCAAGGGAAGAAAGTCATCTGCAGCTTAAACTTAATATTATGAGCCAAAAACACTCGAAGAAAAAGCTCCTCTTCAATTCTATTCTAGAGAGCATTCTGCTATATGGTAGCGAAACGTGGCAAATGAGCAGGAAAATACAAGCATAAACTGCGGGTATTATAAATGGATTTCTGTCGCAGATCGGCTGGAAAATCAAGATCTTCCAAATAAGACTATAAAAGATCTAATGGAACTCGAAACTGATATAATTCACGAAATAGGAAGGAAGCAGCTGTAGTGATACAGCTATGTGGAAAGGATGATTGGAAAAGGACCGGCTACCAAAACTATATAAAAACTGTAGAAAACAAGAAGAAAGAAGGCAAAAAACAACGTGGATAGACGGGATTATAAAGTACATGTCAGCAAGAAACCTTAATGGAGAGCAGAGACGATTGGAGACAAGTGACTAGAAGGCGTACAATGTTATAAAAATAGTGGATGATGATGACTTCCGCTGCCCTTATAATGACGGGCACTATAATAACTTGCTTTTGTCTCCATAGTGCTTTTAATGCTGACAAGGGTAGATATTTTTGCTTTTTTCCGTGTTTCTTATTTACATTTGCAGCAGATGGAATTGATATAATCTAGGTATTTTGTGTTGTTTCGTTATCTATTATTATTATATCTGGCCTGCTGTGGTATGGTCAGTGAGTATAGTCCTGTCGCAGTAGAACTTTCCGGCAAGGGTTTCGTTGACATAATTCAGGTAAAATTTGTAGTAGGGAATCAAAGTCTTCGTCCATAAGGCATAGCGGTCGGTAGGAGCCCGGCTCACTCGACGTCTTTCCCTGCTTATGTATCAGTACGAGCCTTCCGTCTAGCAAGGAATGCCACTTTATCGCACCACCAGCAGACCCTCCTCCTTAGCCGACTGGTAACGCTCCTCGTGGGCACAATTTTAAAGCAGGCTTCCTTGATTAGGTGGATTAGCTCATCCGCCATCTGGTCTACTTGCGTTGTTGGTGTGTGATTAACAGTCTCCAGGGTGTCCTGGATTTTTTGGACTATTGCCACCGCATCTACTGCGTCAAGTATACACAAGAGGTTTGTGGCTCTGAAGCTGAGGCTGCTGGGTTTGGGGCTGGCGACATTGCCTAGCCTAATGGTTTAGGTAATGTACAGGTGGTCGCTCAGGGTTTCCGTTGCCAGCACTCGCCCAACTGCCTATGTTAACGCCAACGTCACGTTCCTTCTAATGAACGTGGGCGCCCGCGATCGTTGCAGACACTCAAGTTGAGTGCTGATGCTAACTCCAAGATCGCCTCCCCCTTGCATTGGGAGTCGCTGAATTCAAGCCCGCGGAGTTAGCAGTTAGATTTCTCGCTATTAGCAGAGTCCCTCCTATGCCTCTCGTCATCGCCACTAAGATATCTATCCATGCCTTTGCGTGCTATCTGCCGCAATTGGACAACATCTAGGACGCGATGATCGTGGTTTCAAGGACAGTTGCCTACGCTATTCCCCTCGTGCGTGATCTATGGTGGCTACCAATTGGCCGAATAGCTAGATCCTCATGGGTCCATCGGTCACTCGCCCTGCCAGCATCTGCCATAGCCACTGGGCACACTCTGATCTATTTAGCCGCCAGGTCTTCACGCCCCGGTCGGTTGTCTTGACTTGCTATTCCCGGACGAAGAGAGCTTACCCTGTAGAACTCTAACGCGGCTTTTAAGGCATCCTCCACTTGCTCCTTGGTGCTTATTAAGTTTTACATATGTCTGCGCTTCAGGAGCCTTATTGGTGATGGGGGTGCACAGATCGTTCACCTTTCCTCCGCTGGCTTTTACCCGGATAAGAACGTATTCGTTGTCCGTGTAGTCCATCCTCACCGCATTGTTGGATGCGTGGTCGACCTCCTGGTCCCTCCAGGTCGGCGTATGTTTGACCCTCGCCTGGAGAGACCTAGATTGTTTGGCGGTTTGGTTTTCTGTCCTTAAAACCGTTTGTACGTTCTCGGTCTGCTCTTTGAGGGGCACTTGCAAGTTCGTCCCCATAAACTGTCCCGTCACCCTCTGATTTGGCGTGCGCAGATGAAGAGGTACCACCTAGTGCTGTCCTCGGTTTCATTTGTCTTTGCTATCGTGGCGATTTGTTTATTCGTTATGAGTTCGCCAGAGTATCATGTTTCCCCGTAGGTGTCTTGTTTGAGGATCGCCGCTTGGATGCGGGTTTCGCATGTCTCCTTCGGTGTACTGTTATGCTATTTGTGTGGGCGTCCAGCTGCTCCTTCATCCCCTGAAGCTCGCGCCGCATTCCTCTATCTGTTCCATCCGTCCCTTCTCTTTCCTAAACGTCTCGATTGGTGGTCTCAGGTCAGTGGTTTTGCAGTTCTCTGGTTTCATCTCCGCCTCGACGTCGTTGCTTCCCCATACCCTCTCATTGAGGTCTCGACTGCCTCCAATTCGCGAAGGTCAGTTTCGGCTGGTATCCCCCTTGATCTGCATTATCCAGGCACGCCTTATTTGCCAGTGTTCCGCGTGTGCCATCTGTTTGGTGGTGAGGTGGCCTTTCTCTTGTTTGCCTCCCCCTCTTCAGGGTCCGGGTGTTCCCTTTAGGAACCACTAACGTATAGACTCCTTACCGTTCTCTCTATTCCGCCCCACTTTAATGGCGGTATTGGGTGTGGTACTACTCTCCTCGATCAGATTTGTATGTTCCGCGGTTGCATGCTGCGGTTGATGGTCGCTGGATGATGGTCGGAAGGCACCCACTCCGATGCCCTCCTCAAGCGGTATCCCTCCTCTGTGTGGTAAACTTCTCTGCGTTGGTCTTGGCCATAATATTGAATTGTAGAGTCCTTAGTCGTGCGTGGTTCGTCATAGTAGATCAATCTGGACAATATTAACGGCACAACACTAACGACACAACACTAACGGCACAACACCAAAAACATCTACTTTTTTTGTTTTCCTGACCCTAGTCCTTGCTACCGGGATAAGCGGAGCCCTCGGTCGCCTGAATGTTAGTAGTACCGGTTGTCCCGACGGTTAGAGGAACCACTGTTCCGGCCAGACTACAGTTGGGGAGAAATTTTCCCCTCCTGGGAACTTTTCGCCACCCAGATCTGCAACTTGCCCACCCTGCCACTAAGTAGTCGTGACTCTAAAGGGAGACTCTGTCACGCATGGAGTTGTGAGCACCAGAACTTCTTAGCAATGCGACGCCATCCTAGTCCCCACTAAGTGCCTTTGTTCTTAGTAGAGCGTTTTACGGATGACGCCTCACAAGGTGTTTTCCTTCGTGGGGGTTCCATGGCCTGCCTGATTACCAGTTTGTCACCCATTGAGCATGTTTGTGATATGATGAGTAGAAGGCTAACTGATTTACCATGCCGACTAAATGACTTGCAGCATCTTCGGCTGCGAATTCACGGAGCTTGAAATGTTACACCGCAGGGACAAAATTTTTACTTGATTGGCAGTACGCCCCGCTCTTTAAATGAGGGCAAAGCAAATCGAGGTGGAGTACCTCATTATTGAATAACTTTTATTTCTGTTGTTTTGTTTTTAAATTTTAATCACTTACGAAAGTCAGTATTATAATTATTGTTATATTATCGTATAGAGTGGCAAGTTTTTTCTAATAACAATCGAATTGATATGAAAATACTTTTCAGTAATAAATTGATTGTGTTGAACAATGAAAGGATCAAAATCACATAGAAATTTAAAACAAAAGAAATACCTGTACCTATCATTATTGTTATATTAGTAGTATTAAAAACGACATCGCGGTAAATTCAAATGTCTGGCGTAAAGCTAATGGTTCATACATAATCGGTAAAACGCCCGACTGTAACGCAACAGAACCGCGTTCAACGTTTGCATTTCTACTAATTCATTTCTCGCAGCAATAAAATCATGATACGGTCTACGTCATCGCAATTAAGGCCATATAAGAATCTACTACAAGATGATTTTTTCTTCAGTTACCTTGAATAGGTTAAAAGCTGCATTCATATTTTCATATGTTGTGGAATGGTGTACTTTTAACGTAATCATTCAAATTTAAATAATTTTATGGCCACTGATCTAATAACATTACCTATAAACATATATTTCTGACCACTACAATAGAAGTATTATTTATTATATTAATTTCTCCACAGATGGCAGATTATAATCCAAGTTAGCCTTAATATCCTCTACTGTCAGTTTTAATAATTATATTGGATTGAAAGTTAAGGCGTATACGTAATATGAGTCGGCCATGATGATATATTAAGAAGTAACAATACTATGACACTACCGGAGTCCTCCCATTCCTTGAGATCTACTAGAATATAGAAACCGCTAACGATTAACGTAGGCCTAGGTTCGCCTTTATAACACAATTGATGAGCACACGGTATATCTTACATGATGAACTTGTTACTACAGTCTTATTTGGATCTAAACGAATAAATTTCACTCTTCCAACTTATTTCTTATAAAATCTAGATTACAATATGAGAATTTATAAAAATGTAAATTTTAAAATTGGCTGAAATTTCTTCGTTTTTTTATACGTAACGTAATGATATTAGAAAAGACCAACAAGTTGGTGATTGTGTGCGTTATATTCCCGTCCCCTATTTTCCACAGAGCCGTGATGCAGATGATTTCAATCTTCCACCGTTTAAATAGGATGAGCGCGCATGGCGACTCATTTATATGCAGCGCTCGCATAACGAGCGTAACGAGACTGTTACTCTTTACTGTTATAAGTCCCGGAATTAGACTATTTCGTTTCCCGTAGCGGCGAGCCAGAGGCGCCCGAGACGTCGACGCTTTATTATGAGCATAGCGCGCTCTGTGTATAAATTGTTTCGCATTTACATCAACCGCATATTCCATAATCGGGAGAGCTAATTCTTCGGGGCCCCATTGTTACATCTCGTCTTTTAATTGCACGCTGATTATGTCGCATAATTATTTAAAATAAAGTTACATACCCGAATTTTCAACCGGGAATTCTAAAGGAATTTTCCAAAGTAATTAATAAACTCACAAAGGGGGTAATTGGTACAGGGTTCTAAGCACACCCTTTTAGAGTATTTGATAATTGCTTATAAATTTTAATTTCCTGAGTATATAATGAGTTTAACAAAGCACTACTTACATTTGCACGATCCAATAAATCTATTCGATATATTTGTAAAGATGAGTTATTGATTAAAAAAAGACAAATATCAGATAAACAAAAGATGCATATTGTGCAAAGAAAAGCGCACCGAGACAGTAGGAGCGTTCCGGTGGTTCCGGATTCTGCACATGGGTCCTTTTGACTTTTGCCTGCCAATTCCACGCGAACAAGTTAGTTTAGATTGTTTCCATTGTTCGGACGGTTTGAATCGAACTTCCTCCAACGAAAACAAACTAAAGTTGTACAACGCAAGAGGGAGGGCTAGATATGGGGTAGTAGAAATCAATGTTAACTCCAGTATAACATAATAACTTATGGCGGCAGCGCGAGGATTCTCGTATATGATGTTATGGATTTATTTTCTTTGCTAAACTCTAATGGAATGATTATTTTTATTGCAAAGTTTCGATCCGGCTCGTATTCGGAATTGGGCGGCCTTGGCGCCGGTTCAAATTGTTGATTCCACTCCGCCGCCGGGCTGAAATATCAACAAGCTAATTTATTTTTCATGGGCCGCTGGACGAGCAAAAAAGGAACCGCAATAAGAACGCGGAAATAGGGCACTGTGGTACGCACTAACATTTTATGAAAGGTCGCAAGAATAATAACTGAACCGCGGAACTAATGAGGCTTCGGTGACATTATTTCCTGTTTTTGATAATAACTAATGTTGTCAATGCTTATATAAACAAGAATATAATAAACTAGAGCTTGAACTTTATATTTACATAATTACATGTGCAAAATTCAACATTTATTTTAGGGAAATATCATACATGAAGTAAATATACACAATAGATATAATTTGTGAAATAATATAAATTTAACTCTTTATTGCGTTAATTTGTTTGTTAAAATCTAATTGTTCATTTCCACACAAATTGCACTTACAATAACATCTTTTAATTTTTTCATATATTTTAATTATTTATGTTTTATAATTTGACGTCACGTACTGAGCATTGAGCGAGAGTTTAAATCCCATCAATTTTTTGGGGAACTAGTAAACATATTAGCGGCAAAGCTCTTGGATAAAGATATATATATATATATATATATATATATATATATATATATATATATAAACGACACCATAGATGAGATTAATGATAAAACACTGGACATCATAAAAATTCTAACGACCACCGACTCAAACGAAAACTAAGGAACATGAGAAATGTAAACTCTATAGAACTTCAGACTTAAATACAGAAATATCAACAGATATAACACAGAACTCTTCAGAAGAACCGTAGAAACAAATGAAAGCATGAAAGTACTTCAAAAGACTAATATTTCAGTAAAAACAATTTAGGAAAACTAACAAATACAGAACCTATCCGTAAAATAGAGAAATAAGACTTCTATGCCACAATATATAAAAATAAATCTCAAACATTGGACCAATGTTCATGCTAAACAGCTAAGAGAGTTTTAAATCAACGATCTGAAGTAATGCCAGAAATTTCAATAGTCGAGATCAGACACATACTTACTTTCATGAAAACAATAAAGTCTCCAGAATAGGATGATGTAGTCATATAATCTGTTAAGCTGGGCGAAGCACTTTACTGCAACTTGAAAAAATACCTGTTTAATTTGTGTTTATGTGATAGCGTCATTCCAATTAAATGGTATAATGCTGGGGCGTTCTATTCCATAAGAATGGTGATATAACCGACCTTGATAATTATAGGCTCATAAGTATTCTGTCGAATCTGTATTAGCTTTTCACAAAATTTAATATTGAAAGAGGCGTCAGACAAGGCGATCTTCCAATATTTGTTTGTGAATTTGTTTTTTGACAACATGGAAGTGACAATTCAGGTAAAAAAGCTCAAAAACTAGGGGAGAAAACCTGCCTGACTGAATTAGAGAAGGAAGAACACAAAGAAAAAATATTGAAGAATAAATATAAACTTAAAAATAACAAACAAGGAAGAATTTATATAAACGACGATGAGACAAAAAAGGGAAGAGAGCGAAGCGCACAAAATGGCCAAGGAAGAGAAAAATAAAGGAGGATCGGTAAAAATTGGTCATAATAAATTAACTATAGACGGAAAGCTGTGGAAATGGATTACGGTACTAGAAAAACTAGAATTAGTGCAGACAAATAACTAAATGCAAAAAATACAGAAAATAATTATATGATATCGAAAAGCAAGGGAAAAGGACATGATTGGAAAAAATAAAGAGAGAAGAATAGGCAGTCTCAACAAAAAAGAAATAATAGAAATAACAAAAACAATAGGGCAAACAAAAAGGATGATGAGAATTGGAAACTGGAACACGCAGCCTGAAAGGCAAAGAACTTGAACTAATAGAAGAATTTGAAAATACAAAATTGCATATAATGGCGATAACAAAAACATAAAAGAGAGGGAGAGGTGTAGAAAGGGCCATAAACGACCATATACAAGTATATAGTGGATTTAAGAAAGTGAAATAGCGAGAGCAGGAGTGGGTTGCATAATAAGCAAAAGGTTAGAACAGTCAATAACGGAATAGGAATGCGTAAACGAAAGGTTAATGACAGTAAAAATTGAAGAGGTAGATAGATGGAAAGTAAAACAGAAAAAGACAAAATTTGGGAAGAGCTACAAATATTATACGCGAAGACAGGAGAAAATACTTACATTACAGGAGACATAAATGCAAGAATTGGAAATATAAATATAGGGATAGATCATATAATGGGGATTCATGGAGAACCGACGAGAAACAATAACGGAAACAGATTAATTGACTTCTACATCTTAAACGACGTCTTAATACTAAACTCAACAATCGCTCATAAAGAAGTACACAAATATACCAGAGAAGTAAAGAGTAGAAATGAAAAGTCCATAATAGACTAACACACGACACAGGAAGGTATTTAATGAAGTACGGGTGAAAAGAGGAAGCGAGATAGAAAGTGATCACTATCTAGTGGTAGCATACATCACAATTAAGGAAGAAATAAAAACAAAAGCGATGACAAGCGGAAACGAGGTTAAGTACAAAAAAGAAAATGCTGAGAAATTCAGAATAGACAAACTAAATTATAAAGAAACAAAAGCTAAGTACCAGAATTATATTAAAGAACTCACATGTTTCTCAAAACCTAATAATATGGAGCAGTTTCAAAAACATAATACCAGAGGCTACATAACGCGCATGCGGAACAACCAGATAGGCAGACAACCGAAAGCAAACACGATGGTGGACTATAGAAAAAAAAAAGAGAAAATAAAGAAGAATAGGGAAAAGTGGATAAAGTACATCAAATCCAAGACTACGAAGCATATAAAATATAGAGAAAATCAACGAAACAAATATTAAAAGAATCAAGGGAAAAGAGATGGGAAGAATTTGGGACAATACTAGAATATAGTTTTAACGAAAATAAAAATTTGCTTTATAGAACACTAAAGAAAAGCAATAACGAGAAAGTACAAATATCACTAAGACAACTAAAAGATAAGCAGGGAACAATAATAACACAAGATCATGATATAATGAAAAGATAGAAAGAGCACGATGGAAAGAGAACTTCGAAGAGCTTTTGCAAGAGAAAACAATGAAATAAAAGCACAAACGAAAGAAATGAGAACGCACATGTGGAAACTATTTTGAACGAAGAACCAGACAATATAACAGAAACAGAAGTAAAAGAAGCCCTTATAAAATAAATAAATGGTAAAGCAGCAGACCATGATCACATAAAAACTAGACTACTTAAAAATATGGGCGATGAAAGTGTAAATTTGTTACAACAGCTTTTAAACACTATATGGAAAACAGGAAAAATTCCAAATGACTGGGAGTAAGCAGTGATATTCCCAATATACAAAAAAGGAGACAACATGAACTGCAATAATTACAGGGGAATATCACTAATATGCACGACGTGGCTTCAGGAAGGGCCACTCAACGCAGGACCATATATTTACACTAAGAAAACTGATGGAGAAAATAATGGGCCAGGATAGTAAATTATTCATAACATTTATAGACCTGAAAAAAGCGTTCGACAGTTTACCAAGAAAAATGATGTGGAATATATTATTATAAGAGCAATACAAGGTATATACAGAAATACATACAATTATATGGACAGGAAATCAGATATCACAGGAATTGACAACCAAACAAGGACTAAGACAAGGTGGAGCATTAAGCCCTCTACTGTTTATAATATTCCTAAATAATATATTAAAAAATATAATAGAGAAAACAAGGAAAATGGACATAGGATATTATAAACTACGACGCACAATAATAGTTGAGTGTGCTTTTGCTGATGATATTGTAATACTAGCCAAATCCGAAGAAAACCTACAAGAGAACATTAATATATGGAACGAAGAACTTAATAAACATAACATGACAATAAACACAGATAAAACAAAAATTATGGTGATCGCCAAACAGGAAGTGGAAACAAATATCAAAATAGCGGGAAATTATCGAGCAGGTAGAAAATTTTAAATACTTGGGTATAAATATAAATAACAAGGGAAGTCTGGAACCAGAAATAAATAATAGAATACGGGCAGCAATCAAAAGTTACCATATACTAAACAAAATAATACTTAATAATAAGCAGGTATCGAAGAAAACAAAACTCATAATATTCAAAACAATATATAGACCAACACTGATATACAGAAGCGAAACATTGACATTGGATAAGAGACTTGAAAGCAAAATACAAGCAGCAGAAATGAAGTACTTAAGGAGGATAGAAAGTATCACAAGAATTGACAGAATACGTAATGAGTAACAACAACTCTCCAGATAGAAAGTATACAGAAAACTATAGAAAGGAAACAACTCGGATGGTATGAGCACATAATTCGCATGCCAGAAGGGAGACAGACAAAAAGAGTATGGAACACAAGAATATAAGGAAAGAAAAGAAGAGGTAGACCACACAAAACATGGGAAGACAACACACATGAAATACTAACGAGAAATGGCATGATGCAAGGATAATGGCGAGCAATAGAAATGACTGGAAGGAATTCCTACAGAAAATACAATACCTTATTAATACGCTTAAATAATCTCGAGACCCGAAAGGGTATTAATATATATATATATATATATATATATATATATATATATATATATATATATATATATATGCTCTTTCTATCTTTTCATTATATCATGATCTTGTTTTATTATTGTTCCCTGTTTATCCTTTAGTTGTCTTAGTGTTATGTGTACGTTCTCGTTCGTGCTTTTCTTTAGTGTTCTATAAAACAAATGTTTATTTTAGTTAAAACTATATTCTAGTGTTGTCCCAAATTCTTCCCATGTCTTTTCCCTTGATTCTTTTATTATTTGTTTCGTTGATTTTCTCTGTATTTTATACGCTTCACACTCTTCTTCTTTCTTGGATTTGATGTACTTTATCCACTTTTGCCTTTTCTTCTTTATTTTCTCTTTTATTTCTATAGTCCACCATCGTGTTTGCTTTCTATTGTTTGCCTGCCTGGTTGTTCCGCATGCGCGTTATGTAACGTCTGTTATTATGTGTTTGAAACTGCTCCATAGTTCCTCCACATCATTAGATTTTGAAAAACATGTGAGTTCTTTAATATAATTCTGGTACTTAGCTTTTGTTTCTTTATATTTTAGTTTGTCTATTCTGAATTTCCCAGCAGTTTCGTTCTTGTACTTATCCTTTTTAGTTTCAACTTCGTTTCCGCTTGTCATCGCTTTTGTTTTTATTTCTTCCTTAATTGTGATGTATGCTACAACTTTCTATCCCGCTTCCTCTTTTCACCCGTACATCATTAAATACCTTCCGTTGTCGTGTGTTAGTCTATTATGAACTTTTCATTTCTACTCTTTACTTCTCTGGTATATTTGTGTATTTCTTTATCAGCGATTGTTGAGTTTATTATTATTAAGACGTCGTTTAAGATGCATAAATCAATTAATCTGTTTCCTTTATTGTTTCTCGTCGGTTCTCCATGAATCCCCATTATATGATCTATCCCTGTATTTATATTTCTTATTCTTGCATTTATGTCTCCTGTAATGTAAGTATTTTCTCCTGCCTTTTCGTATAATATTTGTAGCTCTTCCCAAATTTTGTCTTTTTCTGTTTTACTTTCGTCTTCTGTTGGTCCATATACTATGATTAGGTTTCCATCAATCTACCTCTTCAATTTTACTGTCATTAACCTTTCGTTTACGCATTCCCATTCCGTTATTGACTGTTCTAACCTTTTGTTTATTATGCAACCGGCTCCTGATCTTACTCTTTCACTTTCTTAAACTCCACTATATACCTGTATGTGGTCGTTTATGGCCCTTTCTCTCCCTCTCTTTTTTGTTTTTGTTATCGCCATTATATGCAATTTTGTATTTTCAAATTCTTCTATTAGTTCAAGTTCTTTCCCTTTCAGGCTGCGTGTTCCAGTTTCCAATTCTCATCGTCCTTTTTGTTTGCGCTGTTGTTTTTGTTATTTCTATTATTTCTTTTTTGTTGAGACTGCCTATTCTTCTCTCTTTATTTTTTCCAATCATGTCCTTTTCCCTAGCTCTTCGTTATCATATAAATCTTTTCTTTATTTTTATTTTAGTTTTTTTGTCTGCACTAATTCTAGTTTTTCTAGTACCCTAATCCATTTCCACAGCTTTCCGTCTATTGTTAATTTATTATGACCAATTTTCGAGGAGCGCTCCTTTATTTTTCTCTTCCTTGGCCATTTTGTGCGCTTCGCTCTATTCCCTTTTTGTCTCATCATCGTTTATATAAATTATTCCTTGTTTGTTATTTTGAAGTTTATATTTATTCTTCAATATTTTTTCTTTGTCTTCTTCCTTCTCTAATTTAGTCAGGCAGGTTTTCTCCCCTAGTTTTTGAGCTTTTTTTACCTGAATTGTCACCTCCATTTTGTCAAAAAACAAATTCTCTACGGCTTCTTTTAATACTTTTGTGTCTTCTGTATTAATATTTAAGCCTTGCATAACTATGTTATTTCAACTCTTTTGTTTTTATAGCCACTCCACCGAAGTAATCTATGCTGGTGCATATTTCTCAATATAGATGGTAAGGTCATTAAACACATTTTCTTCATCCAACATTGCAAGCTAGTCAGATATTGTTCGAAGACGTGTATGTCAGCGATTAGTAGTGAAATAAAGTATGACATAGTGTTAGTAATTTTGTGATTCTCAAGCTGAGTGTTTTTATCCGCTATTAAAACTATATCATCCGCGAATCTTAGATGATTTAGGTGTTCGCTATCTACTCGTCTTTATTATCCCAGGAACACATCCTGAATGCGTATATATATATATATATATATATATATATATATATATATATATATATATATATAATACTAATAATTTCGAAAGAGTTTGGGGGTTAGCGAAAGAAATTTGAAGAAACAAAGCAACATACTTTTATAGAGAATAGTGCAGTATCCCTGGTGCAGTCGCGATAATGTTAATTTTATTTAGTGAATTAATTCTATTATTAACTAAGCTAGATGCTATAGATCAGTGATTCTCATTCACAGTGACGCGTCACTTTAGTGTGCCGCGCGATTCTTGAAGTGTGCCGATAAACTCTACGAATGCAGACTATAACAATTATTTTGTATGTTAAATAAATGGTGTCATGCCATTTATATTATAGTTAGTGAGCCGCCAGATGTTTTAATTAATAAAAGTGAACCGTCATGAAAAATAGGTTGACCTTCTTATATCGATATGGAAAAGTTTTACCTTTTAATTTTATAATTAGACATAACTCTAGTATTCCGGACATAAAATAATATCGAAGGTTAATTGGGCATATATGTCTACATAGATACTCATAGGGATACTATCGCAAACAAAAGCTAAGTTTGAAAACTTATAAAGTTTGAGGGTTCCCAGCAAAGAAAATATATAGGAAGAAGTTTACGTGCCCCGGGAACTAATATTCTAATTCCCCAGTTGTATAATCATATTTGATATTTATGTTTCCAATCGATGAGAATTAAAAGTAATCAATAAAAAATTGAATCAACCCATGTATGTGACACGAATAATACTTGTTACAAATTTAAATTGAAATTTAATACATAGCGACCGTATGTTTGGTGACCGCAAATAAAATATAAAGCAGCCCTAACTGCGATAAACAAAAACTAATCCCGCGCAAAGCGCCAGTAAGCGACATCTAAGCCGAGCCAGTTTATATTCATGCGGCTCGATGCAGTATCAATTCGCGCATCGCATGCATTACCGAGTTCGCCACCCCACCTGTAAATTAATCATGTACACGTACATTTATTACAAAGACCTGTTTGTTTAGGAAAGACGGACACCTCCTTGTTCATGCCTCAATAAATATCTTTGCGCGTATTGACAAATATTTACTATTAATTAACTCCGCCGCTAAGCAAACACATTTTCACCTGAAACCGTTATTAGGTAGCGCGCGTCCGTTCATTAAACAATTTTACACACAATTACGTCGGTAGTGGTAAGATGCTATATATTTTTAATGTATTGTGTTCATATCGTTGGAATATTTAGAAAAGTTTTGTTCCAGCCATGTGTGTATAGAAGTACTTCCGCAGGATGTCAAGTCAAACTCGACACACTCATATCTCGGATCCGCGCAGTGCAAGCCTTGCAGCTCTCAATGGCCACTTGTGGCTACCCTTCACACTTCACATGAACCCCCAAACCAGCACCGGTGCAAGTCTCACGTCACGCAGCTACGGAGAGTTTCTCGAGGGTCATCTGCAATCAGCTTGTTGAGCAAGACTTGCATTCCACTCCATACATCGACCAGCAACCTCCTTTCTATCCGTATACTGTTTTGGTCAATCTAATTTATACTTACACATGTGTAGAATTATAAACAAAAATATTTCATAAAATAAAAACATTCCGTTGCAATGCTGTGTTATTGCGAGTATGTTTGCATCGGAAGCGGTAACAATCCTCGCCGCAACGTATTTTCATCTCTTTTCGGCGGTCTCCGCTCTCGCCGTATTCGATTGTCTGTTGGAATTGCTTCAAATTGCTTTTCCCAACCGCTTCCATAATGAAGCGGACCACTCTCTCAGGTTATTCTCGGGAATATTGATGTTGTCCCTTTATTGCCGACTCTAATTCTACATTACTATATACATGCACATACACACATATTTCATACTGGTACAATTATTTGGCAAGCGAACAAACAGCGGGAAATGAATATTTCATAGCATAAATTCAATTTTCCACATTCTTTAAATGTCTTGCGGATTGTGTTTGCCGAACTGCATTTATTTGTGAAATTGCTGTTCCGGCTGCATTTGATTTTATTCGTTTGTAATTATATGTATGCAAACAATTTCGGAACGAAATATCAATATTGGTTTAAATATGTTAATATTAATTGGAACATAATATAACGGATTGAAAAGCATATTTTCATGTAAAATATTATTATGCATAATATACGATTTTTGTATTATTTCTCTACGAATAATCACCATAGGAAACTGGTGATTTGTCTGTAATTGGTAAACATAATCTACCGGTGTATCTATTGGTATCCAAAAAGAGACTAACATCAATGAGTTTTGAACCAACATGGGCAATAACAATACATCATTTAGATATCATATGCAAAATAGAGAGAGAGCGATAGAATTCTGGTGACACATAACGTAACTATAAGTTAACATTATATCTTGGCCAGAGCCGGTCCTGGATATGCGGCCGCCATATGCGAACTTACTTTTAGCCGTCGTATTAAATTAAAAATAATTAATTTTTCAGAAAAAAATTTACAGGTTGTAAGTAAAAGAATACCTATTACTACTACATTTACTACTGTTTAATATCAGCTGTTATTGATGTTGCTCTTGCAAGTTGCCCGAATGTAAAACGGAAATAACCCACCCCAAGGCCTGCGGCCCGAGGTCGCCACCAAATTTGTCCGCCCATGGACGGTGCCCGTGTTTGCTCCCGCCAGGATCGGTCCTGATCTTAGCTGTTATTAATAATGGTTGCCCGAGAGTCTTCTTGCAAACAAGACTTCCCGGTACTTCTTTGAGTTCTATTTTAAAAATGGGTTTTAGCGCATTATCGCCGTGGTATTATATATTTTATTATTCATTTAGCGTATGGCTTACATACGAATCACATTAATACAGTTTTTGAAGTACACGTGTTACAATAAACATAAGTAATTATGAAGATACAATATTTTAAAATTATTAAAAAAAGTGTATAAATACTAAATAACGTCATGTGGAGTCAGAAACTCATTAATCTGATAAGAGAAGCATCTCTGCTTGGAGTCTGGTATAACGTGTTGGACTGAAGTTTTCCGCAATTGTGTAGGGTATATGGTTGGCGGTGGCACTTATTTTTCGAGAAAAATCATACCTATTCGGCCCTTTGTAATACAGGGAATGTCGGGGCCATATGCTAATGAGCTGCCTGTGCCCACTCTTTTGTCCATAGGTCTGTGGTGTTAAAGTTATTGTCCAGTGTTTGGCCTTTAAGCATGGATCTCTGGATCGCAGTCTGTTGTATTCTAGGTCGCCGGTAAATTCACGGGAACTTGTGACTTATTCTGAATGATTTTCTACTCTTGATATATATATATATATATATATATATATATATATATATATATATATATAAATATATATATATATAGATATATATATATATATATATATATATATATATATATATATATATATATATATATATATATATATAGCGATGGTCTTGGTTTGCCGTTCTCGAATTCGTTGGACCGCACTGTGAATAGCGCCTCGCACTGGCATAGAATGCTCTGCGGTCGCTTTCTCTTCCTAGCAGAATCTACAGAGGGATCCTTCTGCCAGGCCTATATGTGCGTGCTATTATTCTGACGGTTTTCGCGTCTTGGGTTAGTAAGTCCTTTGTGAATTTGGGGCTTCGGCCTATTATGAATAGTTTTGCATGTCTCTGCCCTGACTAGTATGTCCACCAATTCTGAGACTTGATTGACATCCATTTTTACATGGATGTCTTTGTGAATACTTTTAAAATGTTTCAGTAGGGCTCCGGGCCGACTAAGGGTTTTGATGCACCTTCTCGGGCGAGTTCGTCTGAGATCCAATTTTCCCGCACATTCTCCTATCTAGGGGGATTGCAGCGTTCCGTGTGGTTTAGCAAATATTTGAGTTTCATGTCAGTTTTTGTTCAATGATGACCTAGGTATTTGGTCTGTGATGCAAATGGAATATCTATACTTTTTACTATCCGGCGTTTTAGACCTGTTAGTATTCTTCTTCTTGTATAGTTAACCTTTGTGGTTTTCAGAGGGTTTATGGACAAACTTTTCTCCTCACAACATTTGTCCACTATATTCAGTGCTCTTTCTGTTTTTCGAGATTATTCCCGTAAATAGTACTTTCACGATGATCGCATCTCAGTATCCCAAGCAGATGATGCTTTCTGAGGATAGCTTATCCAATAGATCGTCTATAAGGACTACCCAAAGTAGCGATGATAGTACCTTGCGGGCACCCCTTCCCAATTCACGCCTTTAGGGCTATACCCAATGTTTAATGCACCTTCAATGTCAACGTACGTGTCCGTGGTTAATTCTCCATCATCCAGTGTCTTGGTACTTAGGTTTTTTAGATTATCTAGAGCCAAATTGGTTGACGATCCCAGCTGATAAACATATTGTTGATTGATTAGGCCCTAATCAACTTATACGCGTATACTGAAATCTAACCCCCTAATCATTAGGGGCTAGTTCTTAGTATACCATTCCTAATGTATTCATCTATCAGACTTTCTAGTGTCTTAAGGTAAAATTACGTATGTCTGATGGGTCTATATAAATTGAGTATGTGGTCGTTCGTTCTTCCCACTTTTAGTAGGCAGATGACTTTCGCCTTTCGTCATCCCTACGTTATATACTTCCAGGCCATGCTAACTCTTAATATATGGCACATGCTTGGAACAAGAATGTCCCTTCTGTTATAGGATAGATTATATCCCATCCACTCTCGGCGATTTAAACAGTCGGAATTTGTGTATAGGCCTTGCATACCGCGGTCTTTTTGGGCACTGCGGGCCTTGTAGCCTTCACTAGACCTTGACCTTCGGTATCGGACATTGTTGCTTTTGTTTGTTTGTTTGTTGATTATTTTGTTTTCTCCATAGTGTTCCCACGAGACCTAGGAAAGGGATGATGAGTGCCCGGGTAAGGCTGACTATAACGAGGTGTCGCCTTAAGCCCCCCAGAGGAACGTTACGAATCGCATTTATCGCCCCGCAGTAGTACACCACGTCGAGGTGAGCGTAGCGTAGGAATCCGCTAGATTCCTTTCGGACCCTTAGTCCGTTGTTTAGTTTCATTTGTCTACTTCTTTTGGATTTCGGATTTTGTATTGACCAAGATGCTTTCGAACAATCTGTTAGTAAGTATCTGGTATATTATGTTTGATGTTTTTGACATTAGATTATACGTAGGAGTTTGTAAGTTAGGCCTTCCTTGCCTCCAGACAGTGCCATACGCTGTGGTTAGGTCGATGAACATCGTAGTTCTTTTCAGTTTTTTCTTGTTACATGTTTTGTCAGTGAGAAGACCTAATCGCTTCAGCTCCTGTTTGGTTGGAAGTCCTGTTCGGCTGGGATACTCTCTAGGATGGCAGGGGCCATTCAGTTGTATATAGTTCTTTCCAGAAGCTTGTATATCTTACTAACTAACGGGATCGGTCGGTAGCTTTTAGTTCGGCCAATAGTAATGCCTGGAATTAACATGACAATTATTTTTGCTTTTTAAGAAGAAGTGAACCGCACAGCCGAACGGTAAAACGCCGGACTTGAACATCTGCGCTCCATGGTACTTCGGAATGCACTTTATGCCGTTGTCCCATCGGTAACGAAGCACTGGCTCTGCTACTTACACAAAGGACATAACAATTACGTCAAATATCCCGCAGTAGCATACTGGGAATCGGACAGTGTCATTAGACGCTAAAAAGCGATATATAGAAGATATGGTCAGAGGAAAATCTGGCAAGCAATATCTTCACGTATTTTCCACAATGGATGAGAAATTCTGAGTGTAACCCATTAAAGCCAGGGGCTTTTTCCGGACTTTTCTTTTATTGCCTTCATTTATAAGGATACGAGCTGGTAGAAGGGTGATGATTCATTAGCTTTAATATTTAAGTTCTTTCTGTCTCGATTTATTTTGATAGTGTGAGCTCTATCAGCTGACCTCGAGACATTTACGATGTGATTGGCAATGATATTAGGAGATATTGTAGTATTCTCTCGCTTAGTTTGGTTACCGCCTCCCAGTCTTCGCAATACAGAACATACCTGTTTGCTTGATTTAGTGAAAGTCATTTTCTCAATCGTTTTGAAACATCCAGGCTGTGTAGGAGTTCCTTATCTATTATTCTATCTCCATTTTCTAGGATCTGGTTATAGAGATTCTCGCTATGTTCTTTCCGACATGGCACATACTTCCAATCTGTAAACTTAAATGTGTTTCTGTCTTTGGCGTAAAAGATGAGGTATGCATTGTTCTGTTCGTACCAGTCAAATAAGTTTTTTCCATTTTGGCCTGATATTATATATTTCCATTGTGGGTGGTGTTGTAGTTGCCAATGTAGACGGATGGACGAGGGAGCGATCGTAGAATGGTTAGAGCAGGAGATTTATATACATTTGTTGACGCGTAATCTCACCATCTCTCGCACCCAAACGCCAACCTCATCTTACCGGAATGCACCGCGTTAAAACTTACGAGGCTCTGCCGATCGTGCACAGGCGGTATCACCTAGCAATCCTGTGCCATCTCCACTCGGATCATAAAATTACCTCCCTAGACCGAAAACTCTTGCGAAAACTTTTGTCGTCGCAAGTGCTAATAATAGAGTATAACCGCAGATTATGCTAGACAAAATCGGATCGTTCGGACGGGACAAAGACATCCAGAGTTAAATTGCCCTCTCAACTGGAACTCTGGGGGAGAGGGCCAGATCGAGCGACTCACCTAATTCCTACGACAACCCAAAGCCACACAGCAGCACAAACCGCACAGAGCATTTCACATTCGCAGCTTGAAACATCAGAACGCTAAATGATCTGGCAGGCTCCATGCGCGAGCAATAAGTTTCTGGGGCGTCACATTTCTCTGAAGAGATGCGCTGTTCAAAAAAATGCAGAAATTCGACTGCGCCCCTAGCACTATCGCTAATTGCAAACTCAACACCTTTGTGTTACACTTCCCTGGGCTTTCAACTGAATACAAACAAAACGAAAATTCTGGCCCCGTGAAATCAATGCATCAAGGAAAGCGTGGAATACGCAAGTCTCTTTACCTACCTACGCAGCATAATTAATGACTAGGTAAATATGGACGAAAATTGCTTATTGCTATATACGAGCGGTGGCCATACTTTCGATAACTTTGGGCGACCTATTTTTTGAATTATCGGCGGCGGTCTACCAACATCGTATATATTAAGTGGTCATAAGAAAAGAAGTAATTTAAGCCAAAAATAAGCTTAAATTTAAAATAAACATAGATAATACTACTATATATTCAATATCAAGTCATCACTTTGACCACCCTGCTTTATAGCATCCCAACCACCCATCTACAGTGATTAGCATGCTATATTCACTGTGAGTATTGACTTTCCGATACTTGCACATGCTTAGGCTCTCTTTTGAACTGTGCAGAGATTATATTTCTGAATTGTTTATTTATATGGTTTTTATTGGTATTACTGCTACGATGTGTTAATATATTATTATAAAATCAGAATTAAATCAGCAGTCACCGAATATATGTACCGCATTTTAGTCATTACATATCTACGAGTAGATATTGTATATAACACAATCGTACTAATTTGAATATAGAGTGATATTTATATACCTGATGTTTTCGCAACAATCTTATTTTAATATAGTTATAATTGAGTGCGGCTGATTATATTACTCATTTTGCTCTAATTTGGGTGTATAGATCTGCAGCAATATTTCTAATAGGTATTTTTCATATGTATATTATTGTAATTAATTTCTGAATATGACGGCTAAACTTACCAATCACAGTGGGTAAAATGTGATATGAATATACATAAAATTACGGTTATTTAACTAAAAGACATATGGATAATTTAAAGAATCGGGAATAAAATGGACGTTTTTTTTCTCGATAAAATGATTATTATTCTTGTATAACTAATTCTCTTAAAACGAAGTTAAGTTAACTAGTCTAGTTGTCTAGTTGTAGTTCGTTCCAGAAAGGTCGGTACTACTGCGAAACCTGTAAAAGAAATAGAACCAAAGATTAAAACACTTTTTAAACATTTCATTATTCGGAAAATGATAGAGATTATTGATTTCAGTAACGTGTTTCGTCGAGTCCTAATTTACTGGAGTCGCCCATCTTTTTAATGAAATGATCATTTCTGGAGACAAAATGTCCCACTCCTCAGTTAAAGCACTTCTGTGTTTTGTTCTGAAGGAATTCTTAACCTAAGCCGTTTTTTTTTGTTTGACCTGTGAGGTGGAATCTTCGAAAGACACCTGTGCCTAACTATCACCACTAGGTGTTAAAGGGACGGGTAGTGTCGGACTCGCGTTCTGGCCGTGAAGCCTACCGGCTAAACCAAACACACGTTCTGTAACTAGGGACTTACCCGCTTCGAAGGCACCCTAAGCCCCTAGTACCGTCTCATGTCGGTTGATCATTCGTGTCTCTTGAACTGTCGTGGTTGTCTGTTATTGTCCGTCCTGCAGGTCTATCTAGAACTTTTGCATCATCACTAGTTTCGCGATATATAGCGATATATAGCCTACACCGGAAGGTAAAAGGCAAATCGATAATATATATATATATATATATATATATATATATATATATATATTATATATATATATATATATATATATATATACATATATATATATATATATATATATATATATATATATATATATATATATATATATATATATATACTAGTTTGGTGATATTGGCGATGGCGCCCCAGTTTGCCTCAGTCTCCAGCATCAGTTTACCAATTTGTCCTGTCTTCAGGTCCTCCTCTCCCAGCTACTGTGGCTCGTTTCCTGTGGCATCTTGTACAGTTTGTGCAGTGTGTGGACTGGGTCATCCGTCGTTTGCACCTGCGCTAATCTGTGGTTTACCTGCCCGTAGCCCTGTTGACCAGTAGCTTCACTTGGAAAAAATACTGTTTCGTTCGCATCGCGTTAGTTGTATCTTTCCGTCTTGTCCATGTCTGGGCCCTTACCTCCTCCTTCACCATTTTTGTTCCTATCCCCTCCTTGATTCTCCGGTAAGTGAACACCGCCCCTTTCTACTTCCTCTACTAGGAGGTCAGCCGGTGTTGTTTGTGCCAGTGCTTCTGCCGCATCTGAGGAGATGGTACGATATGTGAAGATTTTTCGTAGGGCACTGGTCCTTAACGCCCTCCTTCGCTTCTTGGAATTTGGTTCATTTCCGTAACGAGAATTTTAGCCAGGACAGCCTCTGTTTTCGCTGCCTTCATGTTAGCTTGCAGCAGAACGTGAGCCGTATGGTTTCGGTTTGACTCAAGAATTATGGTACTTCAATTGCTTTGTGATCTGGAAGCTTCCCTCATTCGGACCTCGGTGACGGCCTGGACGACTTTTATCTTGCGCAAGAGGAGGGCGACGATGGCGATGGAGTCCCTTGTCCGTCATCCAGGCCGCCATACTTTCTGTATTTGCTGTGGTTTTGGCCAAGGTCTCAGCGAAGTCCCTTCCGTGGACGACTAGTACCAGGTCGTCCTCCTCAACGCCTGCATTATGGTCGGCCATGGTAAGGTGTTGAAGGCATTGGCCACATCTAAGCTGACCATCACGCTGTGTTTCAGAGTTCTGAAGGACTATTTGATGACTTAACGTTTCCTGTAGGAACCAGCTACTCGGCCATCACGTCAGGGTTGTCTGATTTCTGGATTGATGGTAATTCTGAAAGACCATCCCTAATGCATCAACCAATCACCACCAACTATGTGCGTGCCTCTAGGCAATTTCCCACCACACACCATAAATGCAGGTGTTCTCGAGAAAAGTCTGTGCCTAGAGTTTTCAGGCTTTTATTGTCACATACGATTTCAAACCAAATTTCTTGAGGCTTCTTCTGACTTACGCCGTTTGTACAAATTTCTTCCAGAAGTTTTTCGTTTGTATTTCCGTTTGACGGTTGTTTTTCAGTATTTATAATACTATAAATCGGTCATTTATGGCCGTCGTTGAGCATTTTCTGCAATGAGCTCGTCTTCTCGCATACTCGTCTATCTCAAACGTCTAAGATTAAGATGGATCGTCGATTTTGATTTGCCACATTTTTGGGCGACCTTACTGTAAGTTCGACCATTTATACTTCTAACAAAAGTAATTAAATCACCTAGTATGAACTGTTGAACTGGTTAGCAAAGAAGTTGATGAAAACTGATTGAAATGATTACTTATCCAAAAAAATAAACCTTTATCGAGACAAAGTACGCGTTACTAATTTAAAGCACAGCACAAAATAACTTAAAGACTTTTGACCAATACAATAAAATACATGTATATATTATCTATTTACCTTTTACCTTTTACCTTTTACCTTTCTGTGTAGGCTATTGCATTTATATTACTTAACATTATACTTTACAATTATTGTTGTTGTTTATACATTTGTAAATTCTGTCCACTCTTTTCTATTCTTCGCCAGTTCTCTTGCTTGTTTAACTATCTTTCCTTTGTTGATTATTATTTTCTCTATTCTGTTGTCTCTCGCTTTTCTTGGTCTACGTATTCTTCTTTTATTTCCAGTTCTTGCTTCCCATACCTGATTCTTTTTGTCCATCCTAATTAAATGTCCCCACTAGTTTAATTGTTTCTTTTCTATATACTTTTATATAGTTTCAATTTCCAGGTCTTCTCTGATGTAATCATTTCTTATTCTGTCTCTTCTTGTAACTTGTTTTACTCCTCCTCTTTCATTTTCATTCCCTGCATTCTACTTTTAACCCTTTTTGTTAGTTTCCACGTTTCGCTCCCATATGTCAGTATAGGTTTATATATACTTTTGTATATATTTATTTTTGTCCTTCTG
This sequence comes from Lordithon lunulatus, assembly GCA_963942505.1. Lineage (NCBI taxonomy): Eukaryota > Metazoa > Arthropoda > Insecta > Coleoptera > Staphylinidae > Lordithon > Lordithon lunulatus. The sequence continues at coordinate 22,509,971 of OZ012666.1, forward strand.
CTGATCTCTTTTTTGTTACTCAGTATATTGTTCAATGCGTGGTATGTTTATGTGTTGTTGTTGTCTTCTGTCTGTGCTACCCCTAGGTATATGAATTGTTCTACTTGCTCGATTTTGTATTGTTCTATCTTTGTGTTTATTTGTTCTTTCCGGTTTCCTATTATCATTACTTTTGTTTTGTTATAATTCATTTTCATATTATTCTTCTCTAGATACTTATTCCATACACTCAGGTTGTGTTGCAGATTTATTAACTTTATTTTCTGCTATCACTATGATATCATCAGCGAATGCTCCTTTCGATATATTTACCACTTACATGTTTTTGTAGCCTATAATTGCTTTTTTGATTTCTGGTTTTATACTCTTCATTATTTCATCCATATATATGTTGAATAATGTAGGACTCAGCTCGCCTCCTTGTCTTAGTCCAATGGTTGTCTTAAATGTTCTTGATGTTTGTCCCTTGTGTATTATTGCATCGGTGTTGTTATATATTGTATTAATTCAGCCATCTTTCTTTCTACACCTCTCTCTTTACGGATTTTCCAAAGTTTATTTCTTGGTATCGTGTCGAATGCTTTTTCCAGGTCGATGATTCCTAGGTATGTGTATATATAATTAAATAAATGATCCAAAAAGCCAGAATAATTTATTTATTTTTAGTAAATGAGGGAAGACAGGGTGGTGTAATGAATCCAACATACCTCATTTTAATTATGGACGACATACTAAAGGTGACAGAAAAGAACACGAAAAACATATTTATTGGATACAACAAATTACGGATCGTCGACATCTAGAAATATGCCTTTGCTGATGATGTAATGATCTGCGCATCAAGTGAAAAATACATACAAGAAAACGTGATCTTATAGGGGAATGAATTAGCAAAAAGAAATATGGGAATAAATACTATTAAGACAGATATCATGGTCATAGATTAAGAAAACAAACACGCACAATAGAAATAAACTACGAAAAATAGAACATATATTTAAATATCTAAAAGTTATGCTAGACAAGGAAGGAGTATAGAAATGAAATAGACGAAAAAGTAATTAATGCAACACGATTCTACCATAGTTTAAGCAAGACATTCATTGGGAAAAAAGAAATGAGCAGGCTAACTAAAATGACAGTATACAAAACCATAGTCAGGCCAATACTAACATATGACAGCGAGAGTTGGGTTTTAACAAATGCAATGAAAATGAAAATTCAGGCGATCGATAAGAATAGATATAATCATAAACGCCATCATAAGAGTAGAACTAGGAGTTGAATCTATAACTCACAGGATTCGGAAAACAGATAAAATGGTTCGGCCATATGAACAAGAATAAATGAAGACCGGAAAAGCGAATATGGGAAGCAAGAGTAGAAGGAAGCAAAACAAGAAGACCCAGGAAAACATGGAGTAAGGTATTAATGGCTATTTTGCAGAAGCGAGAAGTAACGTGGCCGACAGCATCGAAGCTGGCAAAGAACAAGAACAAATGGATGGACCTTATGTTTTTACCAATGTGTCAATAAACAAAAATGTTGAGTAAGGAATTAAACGCTGTAGTATCAGAAAAAATTAAAAATAAAGGGAAGAATTAAATATTCTATTCACATCTTTAATTTCGTCGGTGTTATATGTTATATGTATTATCATAATCGATTTTAGAATTCCTTAACAAATATAAAATTTGTTAAATCGAACATTTAATTCTATACTGTATATATTCAAAAAACATATAAATGACATCACTTCACATAAGTTATAAAACACAGTCATATTAATCAAAGCATATTTTTATCAAAAAATCAGCCACAAACTGAGGATTAAATCTTTTCTACTTCCGAGTATTCGTTAGTAATAATTGTTGTTCTCAAAACGTAATGAATTGTCACCATATATTCTCGAGACAAGACCGCCGTTTAATTAATGTTCATTTAATTATAGCGAGTAGTAAAATGTAAACGTTTATGTTTCTTGTCGAGTGGTCCCATAATTTGTCCGCGACTATGCTGTGAAATAATTGCGGATAATCTGTAGTGGTCCGGTCTGGTCGAGGGTGGAGTATTTTAACAGGACCGTCCCTCCATTTCACATATAGCTCCATCCAACCCGGGCATATAAAGTAATTTAAAGTTTTCAACAAGCTGGCAAATTACATGGGAGTACATAATTACAGTCGTTGCAATTAAACTGCGAAAGGAAAGTCATTAGGCCCGAGGGAGAAGAATAATATTGAAAGTTTACGCGAACCATCGGCACAACCCATTATAACTGTTACACAACTCAAACTCAACAGATTATATGGCGCCGCCGCATTTTCCTGCCTAGACGGCAATCGTCAGCATACATTTCCACCACATAATCCCTATATATTTTTTTATTGTTATAATGATCAATGTACTAGAAAGTTCTAATACTTGCTGTTATCACATAAACATTTGGAATTGATTATATTTGAGTAATACTTGGCAACCAAATGGGGGCTAGCTGTGATCAGACTATGAATCTTTGTTGTGAAAAATGTATCGTTTGACTGAAATAAATAACGGGCGACGGTGCTGGTTATTTACGCGGCCTTCTCTTCCCTTGATGATTTATACGCTTGCAGAATGCGGAATTTGTATTTTTCCAACGTAATGTTCGGTCGAACGATCGCCGTTCTAACATAATAATACCGGGAAGCGTGTATTATTTATTGCGGCCGTATCATATGCAGCGTTTCATGTCCAATAGCGATTAGGTAGACTTCACAACAGCCCGCGTTAAGGACGATGTGGTGACATTAAAATTCATATTGCTTCGCTAGTATATATGATCCATATCACTAAAATTAGCACGTAATAATCTGCTTTAATCAAAAATGGATTTAATTAAATGCATTATATCTTTTCAATTACTGTTAATATCTAGCCATATATTGTATAAAGTGCTAATCATTTATCTTTCTCTTCACTAATTATTTGAGCTTGTATTGCTATAAGTCATAAGAACTTGTACACATTAACTATTTATTGAAATGAACATATAACATGGCCTTGCCTCACATATGTGCTCATGACATTCAAACATAATATAGGATGACCTGTTTACAGCAGTGTATACAAGATTTAAGTGTATAGTGTGATAATACGAGATCACTAGGTCAAGAGCTGTATTGCAAAGAGGAAGTGTAAATCCATACGGTTTTCACAATGTAGTACAAAGTACGCCAATATAGTGCCATTCAACAAGAGGTGTAATTTTAAATCAATAGAAAACAATATTTTTCTGAAAAGTGGGGATATTTTAATTTTAATCTAAAGTATAAACTCTAAAGTTTATATTTTAATAATTAAATACAATATTTGTTAAATGTCCGCCTCGGCTCTGCCTACATATGGTCATTATGTTGAAGCAAATTTTCATCACGCTTTCGCATAATTCCAGTTGTATTTCCGGAATACAGCTCTACTATTTTTTGATAAGTTTTCACATCACTATCCTGTCCGAAACGATAAAATTTATCAATTAATTTCACTTAGCTGTGCGAGAAGGCGCTTGAGGATGACCAAAAGCAAGTACGCACTTTACGAAACGTTTCCACCATATTTTGAACGTTTTTGTAGCGAATGTTCACTATTTGTGAGTGTGTATCGATTCATATTTAATAAGCTTCTAGTTCTATTTATCGAAAATCATCGCAATGATAGTTCATGATAGTTAAACAATGACGCGAAATTTAAAGTAAAATGACACCTCTTGTTTAATGACCCTACATATACTATGCTTCGAAAATAGTATTCAGGAAAAAGAGTTCTCTCAAGCTACTCCGGGGGGTGTTATATGCCACAGGTTGGTTCCGCGCCATTTTATTTCAGTTGCCTATTAACTTCTTTGATTTTGATTCCCTGATGTGCCGGTGTCCACACGTCCACACAAGTGTTACTTTGTTTTAGGCCCCCAGTAGCATTCTGTCTTGAATGTAATCTACGACAACTCTAGAGTTATTCACGCTGGAATCTAGTGCTCTTGGTCCTTTTGGATTATCTCTCACAATATTTATTTTATTTTTTCTATGGTTTTTGAGGCTTTGTGCCACTAGATTGTTGGCGCGTAAGTCATAATGGGGCCTATAAGTCAAGTATAGAGCTAATACACTATTTTTGTTGTTAGTCACCAGGTTTTCTGCCGATATGCCCAGAACACTTGAACACTTTCAAGATTTTGTTCGTACTCTTTGTCTCTTCTCTTCTCTAAATCGCAAAAATTCATCGAAAAAATTAATGCAAAAAACAACAATTATATCTTTATTTACAATGGAGTGGCTAAAGTCATAATAGCATATTCAGGAGGTATATATATATATATATATATATATATATATATATATATATATATATATATATATATATATGTATATATATATATATATATATATATATATATATATATATATATATATATATGTAAATAATAATAATGTAATCACAAATGCCACTGAGAAAGTCCTAGGCCACAAACAGACTAAAGGGAACAAAGCTAAACACACGCCATAGTTTACAGAAGATAATATACTTAAAATCTATAAAAGACAAAATGTAAACATCTATAAAGCGGAGAGAAATATCACCAACATAGGAATTAGAGCAATAAAAGAAAACTATAGGAAACGATTTACTAAAAGTATGGAACGACACATGTACACATATAATATAGATAATGCTGAGAAAGAATACAATGGAAATTAAAGATACAGTCCAAAGTAACAAAATTACAACAGAAGACTGGGAAACATACTTCAAACCGTTATATAAAGGCGGCAATAACCCCGTAGAAGACCATATCAATAACAGGGAAACCAAAGTAAGCATATTAGAAGAGAAGACAATAAGCTTCATAAATCCTAACATCGAAAAAGCCCTGGTCCAGATACACTGAAAATCGAACTGCTGAAGTACGGAGGAGAAAGCCGGCTGCACAAAGAGCTGCAACACCTGACACTCCTCTTATCTCCAGGTACCTACCCATTCTTTACAACATCTCTTGCATCTCTTCCACTCTCTTGGCCACCAGCACCACGTCATCTGCATACAACACCTTGAATCTACCCACCGCGACCCCTCCTGCCTGTCCTCTCCTCAGCACCTCCTCCAACTCGCTCGTGTACAGATTAAACAGGAGGGGGCTCAGCGGGCACCCCTGCCTTACCCCCACATTCACCCTAAATTTCTCAGATATTTCTCCATCATTCATTATTGCTTTTTCCCATGACTCTTTATACATCCTTCTCATCCACTCCACTCCTTCCTCTTCCATACCCAATCTATCCATACATTCCACCAGTTTCCCCCTAGGAACTGAGTCATACGCCGCTTTTAAATCCACAAACGCCGCACTCTCCCTTTGCATTCCAGCGCTTCTTCCACCATTCTCGCCAGTATGAAAATCTGCTCCCTCGTCCCTCTTCCCCTTCTGAACCCACCCTGGCATTCCGGCAGCAGCCCTTTTTGTTCCACTTCCCTATCCATTCTATTTTTCACCATAGTCATCATCAATTTATAACCGGCACTCATAATGGTGATCCCCCTATCGTTTTTTACGTCCGAGGCCGCTCCCCCTTTATGCACCGGGACTACCACCCCCACACGCCACTCTGCCGGCACTTCCTCCTCTCCACTCCACACCTTGTTCTGCCTTCAGCCCATCTTTCCCCGCTGCCTTTCCTAGTTTTAACTGTGCCAGGGCCACCTCCACCTCTTTCCGCGAAAACGCCTCCTTTCGTACCACCTGTCTCGCACCGCCACCTCGACTTCTTCATCTTACACTCCTCGTCGAACCAACACTCTCTCTGGCCTCCACTCTTCTTCCTCACCACCAACGCAGCCGCCATCACTCTCTCCAACTGGAGCATGGACTGTACCTCCTCCCACTTTAGGCCCTTTAGGTTTTTCTCATACACCGCCATTTCTAGTTCGCTCCATCCAAACCTTTGCTGCCCCTTTTTCTGCTCCCTCTTCAAACCTTTTGTCATTCTCAAGACCGCCTACACAGGCACATGGTGCGACCCCCCCACATGTTACACCTTGAAGCACTCCAACTCCTCCCTTCCGATACCTTTGACCACCACATAGTCCAAAACCGAACCTCCTCCGTGTCCACAGAAAGCCTTCTTCCCTTCCTAGTCTGCTTCGCAGCCAGCCATTCAGTACATCCCATCCCGACTTGCTCACCCATTGGATCCATTCTCTACCCTCCTGGTTGGTCACTTTATCCTACGATCTTTTTTCTCTCCATTCGCCGCCCTCTTCGATCCCTCGTTCCAGCTCCCCCACCCTCACATTCCAGTCACCCCCTGCGATCCATTCATCTGCCTCTGTCTCGAGCCCGTCCAGTATCTCCGTTAGTTCTAAACGGTTTTTGTTACAGTACACGGCCCCTACCCACACCACAGATATAGCATTACTTAACACAACCTTAAAGATGCTAACAAAAATAATACCAGAACTACTAGGCGAAGATATGCCAATACAGAAAGAACAACAGGGCTTCCGAAAACCCGATTTACAATCGACGCCATATTCGTAATAAAAAATACCGAAAACACAATAGAATTTTAAAAACCTAGGCATATATGTGCTTCATCGACTTGACAAAAGCGTTTGACCGAGTACGATTGACAGATGTAATGAAGAGCATATAAACCCTAAGCTGATACTAATAGTAAATAAAATTCGAACTGCACAACATCAATTAAAATACAGCAAGACAAATCAACGACAGTGAACATAGGCGAAGGAATAAGACAAGCAGACTCGCTCAGCCTCTCAGAATAATAGACGTGATTTCAAAAGATGCAGGTTACAAAATGGTAAGAACCTACTTTCATAGTATATGCTATGCTGACCATGCAGGGCTAATAACGGACTGCGAAGACAACCTGAAAAACTCCTGCCCGCATTCAACCAAGAAGCGAAACACCTAAACATGATAATTAACACCACACAAACATAATGTCTGGTAACAAATAACCGATCAGGTGTAAACTAGATATAGACAAAAAGTTCATACAAGTCAGAAATTCAACTACCTCGAAGTTGAAATAACCAGTGACGGGAACCTACAAGAAGAAGTAAGGAAACAAACAATGAAATCGATTCAATTATCAGGATGCATCAGAGACCGTGTATGAATAAATAAATATTTTAACATATCCATCAAAGCCCGCATATACGATTGTCTTCGTAATACCGGTAATCACATATGCAGCAGATAGACAACGCCAAAACAACCGAAAACATGACAACATCAGAGATGACCACCATTAATGGCAATACACTCAGGGGCAGAGTAAGAAGTGAAGATCTGCGACAACAAAGCGGAATCCATGCCATCTCTAAAATAATAAGGCGAAGGCGATACCACTGGAACATATAGAAAGTAGCTGTTTTCACTATTTAATGCAATAAGTGTGGCAAAATTAATATATTGAAATAAAAATACATATACTTTTCTGAACAATACTATAATCTAATAACCGTAGTTGATGAGCGTCAAGAAACTGGAAGGAGAAAATAAGTTATTGAGGGATGATATCATGGTCTTAAAAACGCTTCAAAGCCCAGCTGCGAAGAAATTATAAACAAAGTACATGAGCGACAAATAAGAGCGAACATCATGATTTTCATCAAACGCCATAGGCCAGAACTGAATATGACAAATCTGAGATAATAAAGATCCTGCCTATCATTAAAATGCACAGTTCCTGTCTTCAAAGAACACGCGTCGAGAAAAATAACTCTAAAACTCGACCACTGAAAGTAACTTTAGCGAACCCTTTCATTGCTAAACAAGAATTAAAGCATAGCCGTGAGGCACAACTTGGTAAGGTCCGAGTGACGTCGGACAATACCCCGACACAGTTAAAATACTTAAATGAAGTTCACTCTAGTCTCGAACAGCGTCGCTCAAACGGTGATGTCAACATAACTATCGGATACAGGAATGGTATTCCGATCATTTTGCAGGAAAATTTCTAATCAAGGACAACAACAATATACCTATGCAACGTATCTCACTATCCTGCTACTATCAAAACGTACGTGGTCTACGAACAAAAACGCATTCCATTATCTGCTGTCAGTGACAATGATTTCAATCTCATTGGTCTCACTGAAACTTGGCTTACAGGTGATATAAGATATTCCGAATTATTATTTATTTATTTATTAAGTTCTTACATTATACATAGAATTGATCGAAATCTTTCCCGAACGGGACTAAAGAAAGGTGGTGTTGATCTATTGGCTACTTCGAATACCCTAATATGTAATGAAATAGACTTAAAATACTTTAAAGATGCTAATCCATTAGTAAACATCACTGTCTGTCAACTTAAGATACCTCGTTTAACTATATTGGTAGTCATTATATACATTCCTCGTAATATATCCTTTCGAATCAACCTTTGATCAGCTAGAACAGCTCTCGGTTCAATATAATAATGTACTAATTATGGGCGATTTCAACGTACCGTTCTTTAACATCTCTGATAAAGACAGATACGCCACAATTTGTATAACTTCTACAAAATAATAAAGTGGCTAACATTCAAAATAGATATTTATATCTTATCTTTGCGGACAGCGCAATTAAGATTGTACGGGCTAAATTTCCCATTGTCCCTGAGAATACATTTCATCCACCTCTAGTATTTTTATATGAGCCCACACAGCACTGCACTGTATGTAAACCGGAAGTTTCCTAGTGCAGCTGAACAGGATGCGTATAACTTTAGGAAAGCCGATTATGTTTGACTGTACGACGATATCTTAAATGCTGAGTGGTCATTTCTGGATTCCATCTCTGATGTAAATGAACTGTTCGATCTATTTTATCGCCAATTGTACACCATATTAGACCGATCGGTTTTAAAGCATCCGTTAGTGAAGCTAAAATATCCATCGTGGTTTACCAACGAAATAAAAAACAACCTGCGCCTCAAGGAAAGATTTAGACGCCAATGGAAATCCTCTAGAGTCTCAAAATATTACGATGAGTTTAAAAGGCTACATACTATAACTAAACATCAAATATCTGATGCGTATAGACAATATTTACGTAACATAGAAGAGTCTGTTAGTTCAATTCCAAAAGATCTATGGAAATATATAAACTTTTGCAAAGGTACTGTATGAATACCAAATAGTATGACATATGATAATGCTAGTCTGGATGATCCAGATTCAATTGTTCAGGCGTTTGCTGATATATTTTCCAGCGCGTATCTTCCAAAAACTTCTTTTATTGAGAATAATAATTGCTCGAATTGGTTATCATTCTCCTGCCTCGAAACGACCAAAGAAGAACTCATTAGAATAATCTGCATGTTTCAAAATAAAGGTACTGCTGGGGATGATTTAATACCGAGCTTCTTAGTCAAAGATTTGAGATTCGCACTCGCAAAATCCCTTATGATAATTTGTAATTACGTCATTCGCTCTTCTGTATTTCCTGAGCGCTGGAAGCGAGCCAGAATTACCCCGGTTTTCAAAAAAGAAGACCGCAATGATATTCAGAACTTTAAGCCCATTGTAATATTTTCAAATTTCGCAAAGATTCTTGAACAAGTGCTATATTCCAATATTTATATAATGTACTGGCACGTCTATCTCCACACCAGTATGGATTTATACGTGGCAGATCAACAACTACGAATCTCCTAACTATCAAGCAGTTTATCAGTGAGTGTCTTGCTAATAAGAGGCAGGTAGATGTTATTTATACGGACTTCACCGGCACATTTGATACTATGGATCATCAAATCCTCCTAAAATTGAGTGCGATCGGTGCTGCTCCAGGACTTGTGGGACTAGTTAAGTCTTACATACTGAATAGAGTGAATTACGTAACGTACAACGGGTTTAAATCCAATGAGTTTGTGGCGACTTCCGGGGTTCCTCAAGGATCCAATCTATGACCGCTCTTATTCATCATATTCATAGATGATTTCCTGGCATCCTTTCTTGGCATATGCTGATGACATAAAGCTGTATTCATTCATTAGGGGACCGCAGGATACAATATGCTTGCAAAATAATCTAGATATTCTTGTGAATTGGTGCATCTGCAACCTGAACTTAAATGTAGGTAAATACTGTTTCGTGTCATAGAGCCGTGCATAAAATCGGAATAACGGAGGGTGCGTATAAGATCCATAGCCAATACCTAACCAGGACTACCACTGTAATGGATCTTGGTGTTTATTTTGAATGTCTGCTAAACTTTTTCAAACATATCGAAGCCACCTCATCTAAAATGCTTGGTTTCATAATTAGATCATCTAAGTATTTCAGCACAGCAAGTGTGTTAATGACATTGTATTTTTCTTATTCATACTACACTAACCAAATTCTAGCTATAGAGAGAATTCAGTGCAAATTTTTAAAATTTCTTTCATTTGGGTTGGATAAAGTTTACCCCGTAATGAATTGTAATTATGGCGAATTGCTTTCTAGAGACGAGGAATTGGCATTGGCTGACCGTAGAGTTTCAAATGATGCAAAATTTGCGCTGAAGATTAGCTTCAGCGCAAATTTGTTAATTTCTATGTTTCTCGCTTAGCTGCGAGGGATAAGCACACATTTTATGTTAAGCACGCTAGGACGAACTTGTTTAGGAACTCGCCTATAACCAGAATTTGTAATAGTGTCAATACGGTGATATACTTTTTATTTAACTTTGTTTAACTGTGATACATCGCAAATAGCCTTTTATATATGCTTATTCTCTATATTCTCTATATTCTTCTTTTTTCTTATTTAGTATATAGTTATTATATTATATTAGTATGTAATATCTTATTGTTGTCCTGTAATTGGAATTTTATTATTCTGTTCGGCAATAAATACATTAATTTATTTATTTATAACAATAGATTACATATTTCTATGGTTAAAAAAATAAATTATACCATCTAAAAATAAACCGACACATTATCATATGTTTGGGTTCGACAATTTCTTATCTTCCTCCAACTCCAACAAATATTGTGTAAAAAGTGTCCTGTTTCTATCTGTCACGCTACTCCTGGCGTATTGTTTTTTTTTCTCTAGTTTTTTTCTATAATTCTGGCAACTGGCACTACAGTTTAATATGAATTCCCAACCACTGGCGTATTGAATTGAAAATATTATCTACTCCGGACCAGAGCAAGGTGCTTACCCGCTGTCAAGGCGAGTTGAGGGTTCGTGGAAGATGAAAAGTATTTGGTTTTGTGAGGTTTGAACTCACGATCTTCAGCACAGCAGTCCGATGCCTTATCACTGCGATGCGCTTGCAGATTTCCCAATAACTGCAATAAATCAATGAAGTTTGTCCATACCTTGAACAGTTTACATGAACACAGAACTTTTAGTCAACCATGACCTTTTTACATTTTCATTATTAGATTACACCTTATACGAAAGGGAAGGTGTTAGAGAATGTGGAAATGTTTCTGATAGCATGACTGATTTAATACACACAACAATATGCATTTGGTGAGTAGCTGGCCAGGTGTCATTATTTATATTTTTATGGCACTATGAAATAAAAAAAGAATCAATTTTTCAATCCGATTTTCACAGTTGGTAATTGCTAATCCTCCATAAGGGTTTCTTCTCAGAACCTCCACCTCTTTGAATTATTCTGTGTCGCCACAGATGAATCCTCCTCTGAAACGTTTTAGGGGTGTCCTTTCTAGGCCCTTCTTCGGGTTGCTTCTGCCGTGGAAGTTGAATAGTTCTACGCCCCCCAGAGGTTCCTCTTCAGGTTCCTCTCCTCGACGTGTAACCTGTGAAAATTTTTATTTTAAATAAAATAATCAGTTTTAAGGGGAAGATTTTGGTCAAAATGGCCCGGTATACGCATATAACAAAGTCTATTTTCAAATTTGGTCAAGATCCATATTGCCGTTCGACTAGTTAAATCATAAAACGTAAAGAAGAACGTCTACATTACCAATTCTATTTATATTTTAATTTAGCCTAATCGCAAGTGAAATGAATAGATAACCACATGCCAACAATATGGCCACAAAGATCCTCTTTTCCCCGGACCTTGTTTATATCCGTTGGAACTGGAATGTTTAAACCAATAAGTCTATGGAGAAAATGTAGTGGATTAATATTGACCATATGAAGGATAAATAACTACTCATTTTAAGGAATTTCAGAGGAAGAGAATAGTCGTAAAGTTGGGGTAAATATGTGGCATAGTAAAAATATCATATTTATTAATTGTATAATTTTTATACATTTTATTTTAAAAAAAAGCTTTTAATTAAAACTTGCTTTAGGACAACTAAAATTTTAGAATATTTTTAACTTGAATAACGTGATATTACAAAATAATATGTGTTACTTAATTTTTCATCTAACCGTAATAATTCATAAAAACTTAAAATAATAAATAAAAACATAAATTAAAAATTTACAATCAAATATTTTCAAACAATATTTTTTTCAAAAATACAAATCATTTATATAAATCAATAATAACCATTATCATCACATTCATTACAATCACCATTTACATAATCGTTTGATGTCTGAACATCAAAACATCCATAACACTGCTGGTAAGTGTAATGGCTTTCATAGAAATTATGATTACAGTAAGAACAATCTTGTACCACTGGACGACATACCGGTTTTGTTATAGTATTATAGCAAATATTTCTCCGCCAATATTGCCTACGTATACACGGTCGGTAAACACATGGATGTACCCTGGTTGGTGGGATAATAGTTGTAGTTGTTGTTGTCGGTGAAATCATAGTTGTAGTTGTTGTCGGTGAAATCGTAGGCATAGTTGTAGGATTCGATATAGTTACAGATGTAGTACTTCGAATTGGAGCTGTAGTTACCGGTCTTCTAACATCCAAGTTATTAATATTCGTATTAGTTATAGTAATGGGGACATTTACTTTATTCTCATTATTAATAGTATTCTTAATATCCAAATTTGTTTTTATATTGGCAATAGCATCGTTATTTACATTCACGACAGATGAAGATGTAACCGCTGAGGTGTGTGTTGGACTGCTTGGAGAAACTGTAGTTGTACTTGAAGTAGGCCCTGGGGTATTAGTACTGCAAATGCAGCACTTAACGATAATAGATGAAGAACAACATGATGTATGGCAGTATGATTTACAATGATGTATTGTTGATACCAATAAAATTGCTAATACTACGTAGTTCTGAAATTTAGAAAAAATATATTAGTAACATATACGGTTAATATAATTGAATTGTACTTATATACCGTATATTTTATTTTCAAATAGTAACAACGCACATGCGAGGGACGCCATATTTATGTATCAACAGATTTTGTTATAAGTCTTGAAATGTTAGCTTGTTGCATAATAAATACAAGAAATAGTTGCCTGTGCTTTGACAATTTTTAGTAACTATAGTCCCCTGTTAAGGTTGCGTAGCTGTTGTTGCAAAGGCTGAATAAAGGCTTCTGAACAAATAAGGAACAAAAAGAACACCTGAAAGTGTAGAAAGTGATTATATATATACGTAACGTATTACACGAAAAATTCCAATATGAGCAACGTTCATTTTTCAAATATTTATATATATATATATATATATATATATATATATATATATATATATATATATATATATATATATATGTATATATATCTTTATTAACAACAACATTACATAGAAATCAATACATTTATTACTAATTCGATTAGTTAGGTGTGGAACAGGCTAACGACCAATTTTAAAACTTAAACTTCGTGTGTGTGATTTAAAACAACATCTTTTCTTACGATGTATTGGGCATATATAGAAATATACAAAATAACGCACATATTGTCACATGTCTTTCCTTTTAAATCAGATGAATTTTCAGGAGTGCTGAGAACATTTTAATCGCAAAAACGGCCAGTATGCCATTAGTTTGGTAACCCATGATTTGTACTTACAATATAAGAAAATGTTATACACAATACAACATTTTCCTTATCCCTTATTTTATTTTTTATTTCTTTGTTTATGTCAGTGTAAATAAACCTTATCATGGATTACTAAATAACGTTTTAAGTGAAAGAAGCAGAGCGATATGTTCTACTAAATATTCGCAAAAAAAGTATTGGCTTTACTTTAAATTAAATTACAGTTGATAGTTTATATAATTTTAAGAATAATTTGAAAAATAATACGTATTTTTAAAAGTTTCTTTTACATTACTTACCATTGTTAAAGTCTATTCTAATGCACTATTTTAAATAATAAACTAATATCTCCACAATTTGCAGTATATAAGATATTATGCAAGGCCTAAAAAATACTATCTATAATGATAAACTGCATCAATGTTAGCATAGGTCAACATAATATAACATTTTAAATAATTTTATCATGTATATAACTTATTAAATACTACCGCAAAAAATATGTAACAATTTTATATTAAAAATAATCTGCAATAATTATATTTTTTATCGCATAACGTACGCTACGCATTTGATGGAGTTTTGTCCATTACAGCAGCGGGGAGTGGAAGTAATCAGCAGATACATCACGTCATTTAGCTAATGGCTTCCTGAATGCTAATCCACAAACTTGAGATCGCTAATATCATCGTAGCTCTTTATCTAAACGGTAAACTAGTTATAGACTTACACGACCCCGTCGAACTGCAAGGCAAGATACCCGTTAAGACCAAACTAATCAGCGCCTATAAATATAAAACACAAGTCGAATCAATATTGTTAGTTAGCAATATCACGCTTCGATTTGTTGGTGAATAGGCGTAAGTAAACTGATCAATTTACGATTGAGGTGGATCGGATACAGACATGATATCCTCTTATTACTTCGCAATACCGGCCCCATATTCCATTAACCGCGCCAGATATCAATATTCCATTAAGATATGTATCCATTATGTTGATAATATGTGTCCTATATTATGCAGGCTTGATAAAATCAAGGAAAAAGGGAATTGTGATGTTATGAAGACGCATTAAATATTAATAACTATATGTAATCTGATTCATTTAACAGAAGTAATAACTGTATGAAATTAATCGGATATAACTATCATTTAAAGCTCACTAGATATTCCTAAATGAATCGGACCAGATTATTTTTAAATATTTAGACACCATAAATAATACATTATATCGAGAGTACAATTGGTTTCGGCGCTATTACAATTATGCATATAGATCCGTTACGCAAATATGGTCATTTCGTAAATAAAAGACGCTGCAAGAAAATTTAAATGAATTAGGACATTCAGAAATATACTCTAACAAACATTTAAGAGCCGAAAAATTGATATATTAAAAATTAAAAGAGCTGGAGAACATGGTTTTTATACCATATAATTGCAGATTTACATGAAGAATATATAACAATTTATTTACATAGTTTATTACTATTCCAATGTGCGAGAACATTGTAATAATCTCAGCAAGACGATCACCGATGTGAAGTTAAACAATTCTTATAATTCCGGACCGCCGTGAGTTGATTTTTTCTCGGTGCATTGTTACTAAACGTTTGCAAAAAAATATTTTTTTCTACAATTGTCTACTTATGCCTTGGTAACCATAAAATAAGAAAAAAACAAATTTAAGGTAATTTTGCTGTTATTGAATAATATTTGCTACAAAACAAATTGCAATTTTGTTTAGAATTTAACAATAATCATCACATATTTTCTAATACGGTGCTGGGCCTTAGTTTTTTTTAAAAATATTTTTGAAGAAAAAAAAACATTTAATAAAAATATATGTAAAATCATTTTTTATTATATATATATATATATATATATATATATATATATATATATATATATATATATATATTATCAATTGCCTTTTACCTTTCGGTGTAGGCTATTACATTAACATTATTAACATTATTATAGTTTACAATTACTGTTGTTTATGCATTTGTAAATTCTTTCCACTCCTTTCTGTTCTTCGCCAGTTCTCTTGCTTGCTTGACTGTTTTTCCTTTCTTGATTATTATGTCCTCTATTATGTTGTCCCACTCTTTTCTTGGTCTACCTCTTCTTCTTTTATTTTCAGTTCTTGCTTCCCATACCTGTTTTGTTTGATTCTTTTTGTCCATCCTAATTAAATGACCCCACCAGTTTAGTTGTTTCTTTTCTATATACTTATCTACAGCTTCAATTCCCAGTTCTTCTCTGATGTCATCATTTCTTATTCTGTCTCTTCTCGTGACTTGTTTTACTCCTCTGAGATATTTCATTTCCATTGCCTGTATTCTACTTTTGTCCCTCTTCGTTAGCTTCCACGTCTCGCTTCCATATGTCTGTCTATATATGCTTTTATATATATTTATTTTTGTCCTTCTGCTGATCTCTTTCTTGTTAATCAGTATATTGCTCAATGCGTGGTATGTTTTAGCTGTGTTGTTTATTCTGTTACTAAGTTCGCCTTCCATTTTTCCGTCTTCGGTCAGTGTTACTCCCAGGTATTTGAATTCTTCTACTTGTTCTATTGTGTGTTGTTCTATCTTTATATTTATTTGTTCTTTCTGGTTTCCTATTACCATCACTTTTGTTTTGATATAGTTCATTTTCATGTTATACTTTTCTAGGTGTCTGTTCCATACACTAAGGTTGTGCTGCAGATTACCTTCATTTTCTGCTATCACTACATCATCAGCGAATGCTCCTTCCGATATTTTTACAACTTGCATGTTTTTGTACCCTATGTTTCCTTTTTTGGTTTCTGTTTTCATGCTCTTCATTATTTCATCCATGTATATGTTAAATAATGTAGGACTGAGCCCGCCTCCTTGTCTTGGTCCAGTGGTTGTCTGAAATGTTCTTGATGTTTGTCCCTTGTGTATTATTGCATTGGTGTTGTTGTTGTATATGTTTTGTATTCATTCGACTGTCTTTCTTTCTACACCTCTCTCTTTCAGGATTTTCCATAATTTATTTCTTGGTATCATGTCGAATGCTTTTTCCAGGTCGATGACTCCTAGGTATGTGTTTTTATTATTTGCAATTCTTTTTTCTGTGATTTGTTTTATCGTGAAAATGTTGTCCTGTGTGGATTTTCCTTTCCTAAAACCACATTGCGATTCTTCTAGCGTCTGCTCTATTTTTGCTAGTATTCTTTTGTTAATTGTTTTTTCTAAGATCTTCATACCTATGCTTATGAGTGTTATACCCCTATAGTTTGAACATTTTGTCTTATCGCCTTTCTTGTGTATCGGTACGATTAACGATACTTGCCAATCTCTGGGTATTTTATTCGTCCTCCATATTTCGTTTATTAATTTTAGTAGTATTTCATTACCTGCAGGTCCCATATGTTTAATCATTTCCGTTGTGATCTGGTCTTGTCCTAGTGATTTCCCTATTTTCATTTCCCTTATTATCTCTAGTATTTCTTTTCCATTGATCATCTCTATATCTGCTTCCGAGTCGTTCTGGTCTCTTGTCTTCTGTTCATTTCCACCATTTTGTGATAGTAAGTCTTCAAAATATTCTTTCCATCTTTCCAGTATTTTTTCGTTGTCCTTCAGCAATATTCCTTGATTGTCTTGTATATAATTTACTTATTGTCTTTTTTCTTTTCTGTTTAGTTTTAGTGTTTTATAGAATAATTTTTGGTTTTCCTTTGCATTTTTCTCCATTGTCTCTCCGAACTTTTCCCATTTCCTGCTCTTTGCTATTCTGACCTTATCTTTTACTATTTTCCTCTTTAAACTGTATTCTTCGTAGGTTTTACTATTTTTGTCATTTAGGTATCTTTGCCATGCTTTTTTCTTTTCCTTTATTTTCTCTCTTATGTCCTGCGACCACCATGCTGTCTGCTGCTTCTTGTTTGTGTTTTGCTTTGTCCCACATGTCTCTTGTGCTGTCTCCAGTATATTTTTCTTTAATTTATTCCACATTTCCTCTACTTCTTGTCTATAGTTGCCCTTTAATAATTTCTCCTCTATTTTCTCTTTATAGATTTTTGCTATTTCTTTTTCCCTTAGTTTGTATGTTCTTATCTTGTTGTAGTTTATTGCAATATTTGGTCTATGCTTTTTTTTTTTTTTATAAAAAATGTATATGCCCACACGAATGTTTTAATTTAACAGTTTTGTTTACAAGACATCTCTTTAGTGGTTTCAAAAAAGTACAGTTCAAAAAGTTGACAGCAAGTATTTTTTATAAGCCTGTTATTGAATAATATTTGCAAAAAAACAAATTGCAATTTTTATTAATGTTGACCCCACGACTTTTTTGAAACTTTCAAAATATTGTTTAGAATTTAACCACAATCATTAGATATATATATATATATATATATATATATATATATATATATATATATATATATATATATATATATAAAATAAATCTTTATTGGCATTAACAATCCTCTATACAGTATGTAATAAATTTAAAAATAAACAAAAATTATTTCAGTATTCTTACAGCAATATAATATATTATCCCACCATTAGCCATTCCATTACAGAAAAACAAAACAAAACAAAAATTAAATTAAATTTGATATTAATATTTACATAAATTATTTATTCATTCTTTCTTTCCCGCAAAACGAAAGGAAAGACTACCCCTATTGTTTATTATATACCCCATTTTAGCTTTTCTTATTTGCTTTATTGACCTCATTACAGTCACTCCTCTTCCATCCTCATATAAAAACCACATCCAACCTTTATTCACTATCTTACATCCTTCCTGCACCATACGTTCTCCATGTTCATTTAACCAGTGCTCCCATTTATCTTCACCCTGACCATATATACCACATTTCCTATGGCTATCAGCCATCCAATCCTTGAACCATTCTTCCTCGTGTCCACATCTGAAGCGACCAGTCAAGGTTTGTGACCTACTGAGGCCCCCTCGCTCCAGATATTCTGGCAGTCGCTGGTGTACCTGGATTTACTTGTATCTCCCATATCTACTGTTTTCAATACTACTCTGTCTCTCTTGTGCTTCTACTTCCAGAAGCCTGTCTATTACCAGAACTTCCAGCATGGCGCCACTGTGCTTCAATGTTTCCACTTCTTCCAAGGACATTCCTACTCTTTCATACATTTGGTTTCTCTCTATCTCCCATTTGCCCATTACTCCCTTCTTTTTTGAGTTACGCTGCATTTCTTGAAATACTTCTCTCATACTTTGCCACTTTACTTCCTGTACACGTTCCAATCATTACCGCATTTATCTCTTATTTCACTAGATAGCTGGGAGTGGTTTAACCAATACACTTAAAACTTCTCGACTTCAGGCCACTCCCTGCCACCCTATACTTCAGCACCGTACATAATTATACTCCTCACACATACATCCTAAATAGTCTTTGTTATACAAAATGCAACGTCGAATCGTTTCCTCCATTCATTCCACAACTCTGTGCTGCTGCCCCCGCCTTCTTACATACATATCTGATGTGTTCATTCATACTGCCATTACTTGAAAACATAACTCCTAGATATTTATATTTATCGATTTCTAGTTTTTCTTTCCCCCATATAAATGTTGGTTGGGAAGCTCTCCTTCCTATGTTTTTAAAAATGACTACTTTTGTTTTATTTATGTTTACTTCAAGTAGTCTTTTGATAAAATATCTACTTCACGTCTTGATCATGTCCTTCATTTCTCTTTCAGTTCTGGCGAGTACTACCAGGTCATCAGCATATGCTAGCGCCCATATTTTTATTCCCCCCACTACTACTCCACCAGATTGTGCCTTTTGTAATATTGTTTCTATGTCCTAACATATTAAATAGGGTGGGGCTAAGCGGACAACCCTGCCGTAAACGTGTTTTTATCCTGAACACATCAGATTTCCTGTCTCTCACCTTCACTGTACATTCTTCTAATATTCTCGTATATTTGCTCAGACACTCCCCATTTATACAAACATTGGACCATCCTCTCACGATTCACTCTGTCATACGCCGCCTTGAGATCAATAAATACTAAAAAACAGTTTACCTCCTTTATGTTTTAACTCCCGGTCAATCACATATTTTAGCGTCACTATATGTTCAACTGTATTCCATCCCTTTCTGAATCCAGCCTCCAGTTCTTCTTCTAGGCGCTTTAGTAATAGACTAGCGTATATTTTGTAAATGGAATCCATTAGTGTAATTCCTCAGTAATTGCTGACGTCGTCCTTTTTCCGCTTTTGAAAATGGGTATTATATTACCAATTTCCAACTGTCAGGGAAACTAGTAATTCCCATCCGTACTTGATTTATAAACTCTGTTATCTTCCCTACAACATATTGGCTGGCTTCTTTCCACACTTCATTTCTTATCCCGTCCAGACCAGGTGCTTTTCCATTCTTCTGTGCTTTGACCACCGCTAGAACTTCCTCCACTTGGAAATCTTCTAATTGTGACTCGAAGTGTCTTTCATGGCCCTATTCTTTCGTATTTCTTCCATCTAATAGTTCTTGAAAATAGGTTGACCATTTATTCATGTCTATTTCTGTATCTTGTCTTTTTTTTATTGTATTCTTTTGCCTCCTTCACATATTTCCACAGTTCCACTTCGTTATGGATATTTTGTATACGATTCCACTCACGCTTCTTCCATTCCTCTTTTTTTGCACGTCTTATTCCACTGTTTTTTTTTTGCTTCCATCATCGTGTGGAAGTCACAGTGTCCGTCTCTTCACTCTTTCAGTCGCCTTCTTGCTATTATTTAGGACTCGTACAAGTTTCATCGTGCCATTGCGCATGATTTGAGTATTTATTTATAGACCTGGATATTCCTATTGCATACAAAATGTATATAAAATCATAGTTAATGTTTTTAGACCGACCGACCTATCGTTTGTTTATTTCTTCTGCTGTCATTATAAGTCAGTCGCCGATTCGAATTCCTGTCGAGGGTGTAGCCTTTTTACATATTGTAACTCATAATACTATTGGTATAATAAGTATTTTGAATTAATTGTAATCCTTAAAGTAGGGAGTTGGTTTATAAGTAATAATAATCCCAATCGGACATGGGAAGCGCAGCCATATAAATTAAACCAGCCTGTAAAAATATACGAAAATATGTCTGATGATTGTTGTTAAATTCTAAACAATATTTTCAAGTTTCAAAAAATCGTGGGGGTACATTAATAGAAATTGTAATCTGTTTTGTTGCAAATATTATTCAATAACAGCTAAGAAAATTAACTTATTTTTTTCTTCTTAATTTATGCTTACCAAGACATAAGTAAACAATTATAGAAAAAAAATTTTGTTTTGCACACTCCGTTTAGTAACAATGCATCGAAAAAAGTTCACGCCACTTGGAATTATGAAATTACATATTTAGCATTTCTCACTGAATACTATAATGAGAAATAATTTACGAATATTATAAGAGATATAAAGTAAATTAAGATGTCTGGTTCAAAATGTAAATATTTCCGCATGATATTTACAAGTGTGTGGAGCTAATGGTGATATCGTATGTCACATCCTCGACTCCGGTTTCATCCGGAGACCAGGAAGTGCTCGAGTGCGCGTGCAATCTGTCAAGCACTTCAGCACAGTCCTCTATGTCATTGTCCGGATCAGGACAATACATGGAAAACAATAAAAAATAACGACCGCGCCTACACACACGGCCATGAAGAATACGAATCGGGACCACTTGTCACGATCTCACTTCTTTATATAATACAACAGGCATGGTGTTGCCATCGATAGCATTCCATTGCCGTTAGTTCAAATCTCCAATAAGAGTGTAATATGTAATGTTATATACAGTTTTTCACAGCAAGAAAAATACGTTTATATTCAAGAACAAATAAACGTGACAAAAGTAGTAACAATAGTTATTTATGATAAACGTGTTATTATATTAGGCATGTTGAGTGTACGTAAATCGCAGCACGCTTTATCTTCTATCAGTTATTATCCTAAAAAAAACAAATTCAAGGAAATAATAATTTCAGACAAATGAAGTAGAGACAGTTTTTAATTCTGTTCACTTCAATTTATAATTATTTTATTTTTAATTATGTCAAAGCTCTGTTATTGATCATATATAAGGATACCATGCCGTATCTACACTCACAGACACAAAATTCAATCTATTCCAATGATTTGCAAAATATGTTTTCTATGCTACATATATTTAGCCAACTTGGAATGGTATACCTTGGAACGTCGAAACGTTTTTGTTTCCGTAAAATTAACTTAAACAAGTAACAAGGAGCAATAAAAATACAATCTTATATTTAAATAAATATAGAGAGACTACGCATTTAGTACAAGAAAATATACTGGCTACTTGGTACACTCCAGTCTCTTTACTTGTTACAAATTAGTGCGGTATAAACTAATCCTTAAACCAGTTTGAACCGATGGAATTCAACTCTGGGGTTGTACCAGCAAGAGCAATATCCAAATAATCCAGCGATTCCAAATCAAGATGCTAAGGATCATTGTGAATGCTCTCTGGTACTTGACACCGTGACCAGACCATCGCATATTTCGCAAAGAATCGGAACAACGACTAATTCAACTCCTTAATATCAAGGCCACAAGTTCATTGACAACTTTATTCTAACGAGAAAACTCAAGAGTATTAAACCCTTTGAGTTAGTTAAGTAAAAAGCAAAGCTATGCGGATCATGTACAGTATACATTAATTGTAATAATAGTTATTAGAACTTCAAGAAAAAAGTCCAAATAAAATATCGAAACCAGATATTAAAAACCACTATACTTCGAGATAAAGAAATAAGACAAAGCGCGAAGACGAACATCAATGAAATATGGATGTGGACGAGACATGGGACACCATATAAGGAGCTCTGTCAGTAAGGATAAATTGAAACAGAAAAACAACTCCCAACCCCCAAAAGAACAATGGATGCAAGAATGGAAAACAGAAAACAATACAAAGACAAGGATAGAAATAAATACAAAAAAATTCAGCAAGAAATACGGAAAAAATTCAGAAGCCAAAGGAACATTTATGAGAAACTAATGTGAGGAGATAGAATCGCTTCAGCTGAGGTATGATTCATTTAACTAACATAAAAAGATCAACGAATTCACTGGCATAGAAAAGAAGAAACAAACTAGTATAATAAAATATAACAACGGTAATATTATAGTGGACATAGAGAAAAAGATCAAAAAATGGGAGGAATACATACAACAACTATTTTAAGACACCAGAATTGAAATAGAGATAATAGAAACGTCGCAAGTACCAAGAATAACAGCCGAAGAAGTAATGTATGCTATCAAGAACTCAAAAAATAGAAAGACAATAGGACCAGACGAAATACCAATCGATATTCTTAAACTAATTGAGGAAGACAATATTAGCATCTTGGTAAATATATATAATACCATCTATACGATTGGAAACATACCACAAGAATAGTTAAAATCTAAATTCTCTTTAATCTACATTCTCTTTATTACCAAAAAACACAACGCAAGGGAGTACTACGTCAGTAGAACCAACCATATTTTCTCGTTACTTGCTTCAACTTTATATAACGACATTTTTACATGTTTATTTGACATTCTCCCACTATGTACCATAATGTTATTTTATCCTAGATAACTATAACCTAGATGTACTCACAGAAATGTTGGAAACAGCACCCTCTCAGAATCGGATATAGATACGAGATAGTTTAAGTTGGAAATCTCTTTACCTTTAATAAATTTATTTTTAGTAATATCTATTTTAAAAATCGACATGTTTATAAATATCATAACATTTTTTCATATTCCTTTCCGCACACGGAAAGGCACTTCACATTTAAATAAATTCATGACTTATTTTCTCCTTTCGCCATCTAGCTGCTCCGCTAAATGAAAACATTTTCATATCGGCTCTCCGTTCACAATTTCAGAACTCTTTAACCCACATATATAATATATTTCGCGTTTTATGCAAAAGTAAATTACAATTTTATACATTCGCCCCGGCCGGTTGCTCGATTTTATTTTTATGCGCCCGCTTCAATTTATATTAATAAGAAATATATGCACATATATACCGCTATGGTATTATATAGTGGCTTATGAAAATTATGCATATTACACTATGCATATTTTAAAGGTGCGGAGCTAACTCATAAATTACGCATTATTAAAATTTTATATTCTATATTTGTGTACTTGTACGTACATATAATTTATTGCATTTACAAACAGAATTTATTCGTCTGACTATATATTCTGACAATAAATATTTAATGCTGTAATCTTCCAAGAAGAACAATATTGGCATGTAATATTACAAAGAATAAATACTGGAGATACTAAAAAAAAGAAGAAAATATATACAAATATCTGTTAAAGACCTAAAAAAAATTATAGATTCGTTAATCATTAATAAAATAAAGAAATTACAACCAGGAATAAAAAATTAAGTGACGACATGAATATTGCTATTCACCTATTAAAAAAAGCTCAAACATTAAAAGACCAACACCTACATACACATCAGTATTCACTAATATAAACCAACAGAAGAAAACGGAAATATTAAACGTGCCAAGTGCTGTAATAAAACCAAACAACAAGATATAACTAAAACAAAAAAGATTTGTTTAATAATATATAATATAAATCCAAAAAAATTAATATTGACGTTAACAAGATAAATACAATCAACAATGGTTGAATTATCCCAAAATCCAAAAGTATTAAAGATGTTGAAAAACTAAAAACTGAAGTCGAACACAATCTTAAAACAATGTACAGAATACAGTTTACACAAATGAAAAATTCAAAAATAAAAATTATAGGATACGGTGGAAGCACCAATGAATGTCACAAATCTATTATAAAACAAAATGGTGTTATAGAAGATGATAGTATAAAAATAACACACATTAAAAAGAGAAATAATACTAACTCTAGACTCGCTAATTTATGGTGCACAAGTATATTTTATAAACGTATGCAACATAAAAAGATACACATAAGATGGTCAAGGTATCCTTTTATGAGGATATTAGCGTACCAAAATGCTCAAATTGCCAAGAATTTTACCATAAAGCAATCAACTGTACTAACAAACTGGTTTGTTCTTGTGCAGGGGAATAGTGAGTGTTCCAGAATAATAAAAAATGTATCAACAGCGCTCTAGCAAATATAAAATATTCAAATGGTAAACATGATACTACACATGAAACATGGAACCAATTCTGTCCATATATCAACAAGTGCAAAATCAGAAAAGTAAAATAAACTATGGAGACTAAGGGCCTTCTCGACTTAGTAGTGTAGCTTCACGCCTAGGACTCGCCTTGTAGATTCAGTACAAAGAATACACACTAAACCCTGAACCCTTGCTCTTGACCCCCAACTCGAAACCGATTATTCAATAAAACCTCCATATTTAGGGTGTATGCGCCCTCTGCGCTGAAGTTTGATGGTAACCAGAATATTAAAAACCTGTGGATCAGGAACTTATAGGCCCGTATAAACACGACGTTAGATGTATGTAAGATAAATAGGAAATAAATAATCAACTAAAAGATTTCTGCTGAAGTCAGTAGGTTGTGTTACTAAATAATCAACTAAAAAGGCCACGGTCACCCTAAGTAATGGAGGGGGGAGGGAGGGTATTCTATCACAGTTAATAAATCACCAGTGGTAGTAAATAATTACATAATAATAAGTACATACATAAAAGATGACAAGTAACAAAATGAATATCACAGTTAATATCCCCAGAGGTCGTAAGTTATAGCTAGTGTTACATAGATAGCTAAGATAATATTTGTTCTGATTTGATGAACCCCGAGTTTATCTGGTGGTGGATGTATCACATGTCGTAGTAGGTGACAAAAATAATATGTGTGTTCAGCTCGTAGAGTTCGGGCCGCGCCGCCTAGGCAGAGCGGGCCTGGTGGTACCATTCTTGCTGCCTTGCTTTCTCTTCCCTGTACCTCTCCACTATAATAGTGGAAACGTATGTATTTATCAGCGACCAGGCTTTGGGGTTTTCTAACATAACTATGATCATGCTGACAGCTGTGAGACATTCTACTGCTGCCCATAGCACTTAGTAGGGCATACTATCGGCTGTACTCGAATATTGTACATTCGGCCGTGTCCAGCTGGACCCCACACAGGGGGCAGTGCTCCAGGCATATCCGTTTCAGGTAAGACCTGAAGCAGCCTTACCTGCCAAAGCTTAGGTGATGTCATACCCCACCTCTCCATGTCGCCGGTTTATGCATGTCGAAATATCGGGGATACGTCGTCTGGTCCAAGGCCGCCGGACCTGGCTCATCCATTTCTTCTGCCCCTGACCTCATTTCTGCCCCTGGCCATATGGCACTGTTTACCAGGAGCTCGACCGGGGGAATACTGGCGATGACAAGGACGGTTTCCCTTGAGACCGTTCGGTACTCCCTCTCCACCCTGAAGGCGCTCTTCCGTTGCACCCATGTATACTAGTATGTCGCACGTGCTCCGGAAGGCCAGACCAGACACCGATTAGCACTCGACACTCTCCGTAACCCTGGCGAGCATCACACTCTTCTGTAGTTCTGGTCTGCTATTTGGCATGATGGCCGCAAGGTCCGCAGCGGATTTGGAAGCTCTTGCACCTACGTCATCCACGTATTTACGTAAGATCATTCCCTAGTCTACCTCTACCCCCAGGTACTTCTCCCACTTGAGAATTACCTCGCATACATCGATCGAGAAGCAAATCTCCGCACACCGCTTCCTACCAATCAGAAGCACCGTTTCCGTATTTTCCACTCGCTGGTAGTCCACATATCCTGACTCCCTCGGTAGTAAGATTCCATCGCACTTGACGTTCCACGGGATAAGCCCTAGGGCAGAGCCCTGTGCAACACAAATCGTTTAATTTTCAGCCGCCTGGGTATGCCGGCGGTCTTCCAGATAACTGAACAACAGTCGCATCATGTCCCGCGGGAGACCCAGAGCCCCCCCCCCTCTCCAAGTTGCGGCCTAAGTGGGCGGTGCTGATAACGATAGGAATAAGGGCACACTGGCACCTTCTCACCTTCTCCTCCAGGGGCCCTCGCCAGCCGCTAGAGCCGTGTTCAGTACCACCTACTAAGCCTGTCTCGTGAATTTGGCAGATAGAAATCCGAACTGTCGGTCGGACATTCCTCCTGATTCCTCAGTAATTTCAGCCAGCCTCCCCAAGATTAGGTACTCCAGGACTTTACTCATCGAGTCGGGCATACAAAGAGACCTGTACGCCGATGGGCTGTTAAGGGATTTCCTCGGCTAGGGGATTAAGAATTAGGATAAGCTTGGCCGTCTTGCATCTTGCGGGGAAAACTCAACGCCTCAGTGAGTCATTCATGGCCCCCAGTACCACCTCCGGTAATAGCTCAACTGCCAGTTTGACTGCCTCCTGAGGGACCGCGTCTTCTGATCGCCGTTTCCAGCTCCTCAGTAGTGAATAGGGTCCAGTTTATGAGGCCATTTTCGAGGTTCGTTATGGCCTCACCTGGTTGGCCAGATGTTCTTCAGCGGCACTTAGAAAGTGCTCTTCTTCGCTCAGCCGGGGTAGGGGCGGTCTCCCCTTAAGACATCGTGAGGCCATCTTATAACCCTCTACAGACATCATCTTCCAAGCTTCGGGGAGCTTTTCGAAGCATTTCCTTCCGACCGCTCTAATGTCACCTCCAAGCCTGGACTTGCCCACATGTCCAACGGGAAAAATAGGGGTAACAAAGTATTCGGTCGGTATAGATTTCATCGTAATAAACACATTTACATCCAAGCAACTACTGAAAGAATTACATTAACATGAAACGCAGTAAAGTCGCTGGGAAAAGAGAACAGACTCGAAAAAACATGCGATATTGTCCAACGGGAAAAATAGGGGTAACAAAGCATTCGGTCGGTATAGACTTCATCGTAATAAACACATTGACATCCAAGCAACTACTGAAAGAATCTGCAAACTACAGCTACGCACCCGCTTCTTTAACGTCACTCTAACAAATGTTTACTGTCGTACAGAGGAACAGAAAGAAGAAACGAAGGAAGACATCTATCGGCTTATATAGCTTCTAAAGGAAATGACAACTTGCCAAAAAAGTATATGAACATTGTCTTGGAGGATATGAATGCCAAGGTACGCAAAGAGGTAGAGCTTGTAGGGATAATAGGAAGGCACGCATTATCTAACTAGAACTCTTAATTAACTTTGCCACTAGCAAGAATATGGTTGTATGTTTTACATGTCTCTCACACATTCATGGGGGCAACAGGGTGTTACCGGGTGGAAGCAAAATAAACCATATAGACCAAATTCTGGTAGATAAAGTGCAGCCAGTAGCATACCAGATGTGAAGTCAAGAGTAGGGGGCGTGCTGTGGGTCGGACCATCACCTAGTACAAATGAAATATATATGAAAACTGAAAAACGGGAAAAGGCATAAAAATGGACGTTGAGAGATTGTGTCACCTGAAATGCTTGAGCAAAAATGCACGCAGAAATCAGTACAATCAGTCCAAAATCACTGGAACATAATTAAAACAGCAACTAAAGAGGCAACCTTAGGCAATGGAAAGCAAAAGAAAAAAGCAACTTGGTTAGATAAAAAGTACAAAAGAGAGATAGAAGAAAGGAATAAAAAATATAAGATGTATATAGAAAGAAGAAAGAGACATAGAAGATTTAGATGTGGCCAGAAATACAGCTTAACACTGGACATTAAACTGAAATGAAAAATACAAAATTATATCATTATTCGATTAAAAATCTAAATATTACAGGTTTTTTTTTGAAAGGGAAGCGTATTTACAAATTCTCCATTGTGGCTAACTCTGCACAATTCAGCTCTAATTCCATGTGTTTAAATTTATTTATAATCAAGGGTTATAGGATATGATGAACAATGTTCATTGCATCTGACCTACTTTTAGAAAAGCGGTTAGTATTTGTGGTGCATTATATCATTTATAAATAATTAATTAATAATAATTTCCATTTCTCCATTGTTCCATCAATTTCCTCGAGTCCTATCCACATTTGCAAGCAATTCGTTGCAAACGTATGTTTGTGCGTGTATATATTTGTTTTTACTCCCAAAAATCTCGAGTAAAACGCCAATCACAAGCAGTCATCCAAGTTTAGAGAATGACAGCTTTTTGGATTTCTATCTAAAAGTAGAAACTCAAATAGGTCTAAATGTTGAATGTTTCTTTTACCTACAAAGAAATCTCGACATAACTCCCTGCACCCATATTACTATTGGGACTATTTGTACCCTGACCAGTTGTGCCATATGTGTATAATTTCCAATAGTTTTCTTATTTTGTGATTTTATCTATTTCTATTTTTCTGGCAATATCGATTCGAAAGTCTTTCGAAGTTTAAAAACAAAGAACATATCTGATTATAATCGACTGTCCTATCCGTGATTATAGATCTGTCCCACAGTAGATAGTTCAGATTCTACCACCGACATTGGTTGGAAACAATATTAAATAGGGGGTTATTCAAAAAGTGTATGTGTGTGGCCAGCTTCACGTCATCTGGTTATATCTACGTAGGTAGGCGAGTACAGGGCACCCAGTAGTGATTTGCTCGATCGTTTTCCCTGGTCTTTATTTGGGCATTTATTTGTCACGTCCAGCTTTATTATCATCAATTCATAGTTTCTGGTGTGGATATCCCGACATTGAATGGCACTCGGCTTTCGGTCTCGACATGTAGTTGCCTAATAACAAATATGGCATAAAATTAAAATGTTAATGAGCTAGTTTAACTACTTAATTTTTTTCATAGGGTTACAATACCGCGTATAATAAAGTGATACATAGTTATAAACTCAATTTCTATAAATAGTTACTTGAAATATTGGTATCAATTTGAATCTATAATTATCATTACATAACGACAATTGCGCCCGAACAACATTCTGTACTGTAGTTTCCAAAATTATTAGTTGTCGATATAGCAATTAGATTTCTACCCCATATGCGCCAACCGCAAAACTCTCACGTTTCATTATAACAATAATTCGTTCTTTCCACATTGAATAGTTCTGGTTGGTTGGGCTCCGTAAATTACAGTAGCGTAAAAATAATGATCCGCCGACATATTAATAACGTGATTAGTATAAATGGCCCGGTCCCGTGACGTACCGTTTGCATGATGCAGATGTATGTGTCTGGTCAGCTGTTGAATTCGCCAGGTGGTATAGTCGCATTGCATGCCAGGAGCAGCTGGAACAAGCCCCGTGACAATGCAACAAGTCCCCGCTTGTGCCCCCGAACAGTACCGGTAAATATGTTGTGGGGTGCAACCACCCCATGAGTCCACCCCATGTCTGTCACAATATAACCTGCTGCTATTTTGACCCATATTATCGGAAAACAATACATTTCGTGAACATTAACAATGATAAAGCTTTTTATTCGAAAAAAAATGTGGGATGATTTTGGTTTAATTTTATGGAATTTGTGAAACCGTTTTGTATGAGGTGTTACAGGATGTGGCTATTTTGATCGTGATTGTGACCACTAATGCTCATCTATTCGGTCAAACCGATTTTTTGCATTTCAATGCTGGGCAATCAAATATTGCAATTCTATTGCCCATTCGTCTAAAATAAAATACAAATCTACTAATTTTTAGAGCGTCTCTGAAAAATGCCTGCGGTTATATAACTAATTTTGATTTCATACTTTAAGATACAGTACCTATGGTTTACAGATAATGTAGCTTTTGTCTGAAGTAACTTTTGATACAAATCTATCGCGAGAAAGTTCATGTTTACCATCTTTGATTTTACAATTTTCACATAATTTTGTACAAAATAGTTATTTGGAGAAAACGCCATACTGCATGAATGATTTGTTTCTAACGCCCGAATCTTAAAGCTCGTCTTATATAAGCTCGTCTTATATAAAACCACGTCTTACATTTTTATTCTGTTCCACCAAACATATGTACATTTTATTTAGTCTTAAAATGTAAGACGGTCTTATCGTTTTAAGATCCGATTTTTGTTTAGTGCATCGCTTTAAGACCGTCTTATTATTAAGACGGTCTTAAACTAGTTGATTCGTTGGAGAAACCGGGCATAAGTACTTAATAGTAAACATGTTAAATTTTTTTATAGCAATGCACTGTGCAGATATTTGTAGTAATTATCACATTTTTTCTCATACAAATGCCTTAATAGGGCTTCAGTAAATTTAAGGGGCAACCCAATGAGCAATCTGATAAAAGATATGTTATTGTACATTCACTGAAGGGCTTAATCACGTAACTAAACTTAGTAAAGTTAAGTATTTATATGAATATACGATTGAATTACGATTTTTATACTTTATGTGCAATAAAGGGTGCTGATGTTTCGATGTTAACGCAACGGTGGACAGGGGTACGATGTTTGAGTGATACCTAGCAACCGAGAGACGGCCTATTATTTCGAATTATGTCGATTTTTTTGTCTTCGCTTCATGAACAGTAGTCACAATCTTTGACAGAACTAAACACTTGACAGTAGTTATCTTTTATTCTCCTTCTTGTTTCTTTTAACGTCCGTGCTATAAGCACGATTTTGTCATCGTTATTAATAGTTATTCATTATCCGTTGTACAATTAGCACTTTTGAATGAAACTGGTAATAAATATGTATTTATTATCAGAGGGAAAGTATTTTTTTCTTAAATAGATTTCATTTGAAAATTGATTCATCATACCCCGTCAAAGGACGGGAATTTCACCTTCTAAATTAATAAATCCCGCATTTTAAATTATAGATCTTGCGTACAGGGTTGAAAATAGTGGTGGCCACTTTTCATAGTTTCTGTAGAAAATGTGTCGAAACTTGTAAAATATCTAAAGACGTTAGAACTTAAATTCCTGCTGTCTCAATAAATATCTATCTGTCCATCTCTGTTTCCAAATTAAGGATTGCAATTTTGTAACAGTAACGCGTGGTTAAAATAATCACTACAATCATGTTTGTTGATTTGATTTGTTTCTGTGACGAATAAACCACATATACACATATATCCAACCACACCCACATCCAACCACCGACACAAAACACACACATATATTAGGGCTATTTTTATATGAATACTATAATGCCGCTGTCACCTACAAATATGATTTTCGATAATTGGAAATTATCCTGAAAATATTGGGATTGTGATGATAATAATAGCTTATTATCGTATATCATACAGAAGCCCACATTATATTATCTTCATAATACACATTACAATTGTCGCGCGGATGGAATTGCTGCTCATTGATCGCGTTTAAACGACGCAAATAATAGGGAGACACTTAATACTAATACTATAAATCGAATGTATATTTTGGAAAAATTAATTTTTAATTTTTTTAAAGTTTTTTTCTGTCATAGATAATAATATGTCTTATAATAAAATACTAGAAATAATAATTAATAAGAAATTTTTAGAGAATTCCGTAATCATTGTATTTTTGCTAAATTGGAATATCTATAAATTAAACAAACAAATTTAGATCTCATAGATTTAGATAGACGGTTATTTATTTTTCTTCACGCGATGTCTCTCCATCTTTCTCGGTTTCTGACTTACCTTATTGGTTGTTGTATGGTGTTGTTTATAGCTGTATTGATGATGTCGCTCCATCGTTTTGGAGATCGTTCACTTGCTCTGGTACCTTCCATTCTCCCTTGTATTACTAGTTACTCCAAGTACTCGCATGTCCTTCTTGTGATATGTCCGAAATATTTAAGGATAAGTGCATATATAAAGTGTATATAAATGAAAGAACTTTATTTGGCCATATTGATCATCAAATTTGGAGTCGAAAATCTTAATAAAAAAATATTGTATGATGCTCTCTCGGTCTTCACGGAGTCTCCAATTAAGTCTGTAACATGCGTTTTATTTCATTGTCTTTTGACATATAGAGCTGCACATTAGAATAAAGAAGAATGATAAGATTATGTTTACGTAGATGTTTTTCAACTTCAAATGCGTGTTTTAATTACATTTTTGTTTCGTTTACTAACAGTGGATTTTACGTTCAATGAGTTTGCTGATATACACATAAGTTTTAGTTTCTGCAGTGGAAATGGGACAACGCAGAACTTAAATTTCGTGGTCGTTATCCAAACCGTATGCAATAAAGGCGTTTCGAAATGATGCTGCAATAAATATTAAATATATTTCGTGACTATGACGATTTCTTGAAATCTATTCTTTGGAGCGATGAATGCATATTTACAAGAGAGGGCATGTTTAACATTCGTCTAATGAAAACCCGCACGCCTATCGAAAATATGGTTAACAGAGAAGATTTTCCAGTAATGTTTTGGTTGACATTATAAATCATAGGGCATAGGACCAATCTACATATTCCTTACCAAAATCGTCTTAATGTCGATGAATACTTCAACGTTTTAGAACAGGCATTAGACGAGATGCCACTGCAGATAGGGGATAACATGCTATACTTGCATGATGGAGCTCCTGCTCGGTTGGACTTACCCAACACATGGATTGGACGCGGCGACCGTATCTTATGGCCAGTGAGATCTACAGCTATATAAAATACTAACCAGGTTAAGGTTATAAATGTTGCAGCTCTATTAGAAATCACTCCAAAAAAGCTGGAACGAATAGTGCAAATTACATTAACGGTTACAGATGTGTTAGAAGACAGATGATTTTCAATTCGGGCAATTATAACGCAGAAAGTTCGCTGATTCTGGGCCCTATTTAAGCAACAATGAAATGATAACAAAAATCATTAACTTTAAAATGTAATTTGTAATATGTTGTTTATGCCTGTGGTAAATAAAGATCTGGCTATAATTATAAGTTAACTTTGTTCCAATATTCACGGAGTGTTGCGATATAATGAATATACTCGGTTACCATGCATATAATAAAATAATAAGATACCCATGTGAGTACAAGGTTACCAAATGTATATGTCTTTAAAATGGTTCGTGAGGACTGAGGAAGCATAGTATAATATTCTTGTATTTAGATTTTCGACTCAGAATTTGATGACCAATATCGCTACCTGAAGTTCTTTTGCTAGTTTATACACACCATGTATAGTCGTTGCGGTTCGTGTATGTCTCTTAGTATGGAGACAAAAAAGGGAATATGTAAATTAACTCCCTACTTAGTTGTCTAGCTGGTGGGGAAGGAACATATATGGGTGGATTTAATGTAATTAGGTATACGAAATGGCTAGAAACCTAATATATACATAACCCAGTACATAGGTTCTTAGTGGAGCTATAATAAAATACTTGGTCATGAATATCTAAATAAGTTAAAAAGTCAATTCATCCATGAAGAGATATAAAGAAAAGTCATCTCAAAAATGAGAAGTAAAACGTTGTTTCCCTTGGGTTAGTAATCAAAAGTTCAGTTAAATAGAAAAATATGTTGGGTTAGATATCGTGAAGGTTATTTTTGCATTTCCATTGCAGATTTCTTAAATAATTACAACAAGAACTCGAATAAAACAATTTTTTTTGTAATGTACTTACAAAAGAAACTTTTCGTTATTAAATTTCGCAATTGTTAATTTGTACCTGTACACCCAGGAGGCTTATAGTTATCGAATGGACGATCTCCTATCGATAACGATAGGATTTAGCTCGATTATGGTGTTTCATTTGTGCATGCCAATTATAATACACTGTATATAATAAATACAAATATATTTATAATAATAATAATAATAATAACATTTTATTTCCCAACAGTTTACAGGAAAATATACACAGAAGGAACTAATAATAATGTGTGAATTTATAAATATACAAGTATATACCGAATAAGATATTTAAAGATTACTATGCCAATGTTAGTATTACGTTTTTTTATATGTGACCAGGGTCGTTGTGTATATCCCAGTAATGTGATATATTATTAAAAGTTCTACAAAAGTTTATAATCGGGGTATTAACACCGAAGTTTTTTCCTGGAGTACAATAAAAAACTAAGTGAGATCTAGAAGATATCCTAGGTACTACAAGATTGATTTGTGCTAATAAATCCAGATTATCCACACTGTTATTAAGAAGCTTATACAAGAAAGATGTTGACAAAATATTTTTCTTCGTCAGCAACGATGGAATTTTAACTAGGTGTAGTAACAAATTATGAGCAATACCTTTCGCTGGATAGTCGCCAACAGTACGAAAGTGAATATATTTCAGAAATTTACGTTGAATGTTTTCCAGTTTAGATATGGCGTTTTCATAATATGGACACCAAATAATGGCACCATATTCCAGAATGGAACGACAAAGAGACAAATATAATGAGGCGATAGCACCAATATCATTAAAACATTTTTAGTGTTACGTATATATATATATATATATATATATATATATATATATATATATATATATATATATATATATATTACTGTCATAATCCTGCATAAATTCGCTATCAAATTTTTTAGAGATATTAAATAAAAAGGTAGATGAAAGCCTACGAATATAGAAGAGAGCATAATAAAGGTAATCATAACAAAACTAGAGACATGGGATCAAAAATAGGACACAATGAAAAACAAGAAAGACTAGAAGGAGGAGGACAAATAATAGATAATGATATAACAAAAGAGGAAATGATCATACAGAATAAGATAATAATTGCACAAGAAGGGGAAAATGGCAGGAAGAAATACAACGATAGGATACAAAAAGTTGCGACTTGGCATTTTTCACATTCACAACTAACCCCCTATTATGAAGGTACATACCCATTATTTCCAATATCTCTTGCATCTGTTCTACATTTTTACCACAAGCACTACATCTTCCGTATATATCAACATCCATACCTTGTCTTTGCCTACCACTACCCCTCCCACCTGTCATCTCCTTAGCATGTCCTAAAACGATCTCGTTTACAAATGAAACAAGAGGGGACTTGGCGGGCATTACTGCCTTACCCCCACATTCACATAAAATTCTCCGAGACATCTCCATTCATCCTTGCTCTTGCTCACGTCTCTTTAAGCATCCTTCTCACCTATTCCATTCCTTCTTCTTCCATCACTAACATTTCCATCACTCCACAAGTTTGCCCCTAGGAACTGAGTCATATGCTTCTTTAAGTTCCGTATACATTCTCCCTTTGTATACCAACACTTCCTCCACCGTTCTCGGTAGCGCGAATATCTGCTCCCTCGTCTCTCCCCACTTTCTAAATCCACGTGGTTTCCGGCAGCAACCCTTTTTTGTCCATTTCACCTTCCAATGTGTTCTTCACCATTGTCGTCGTTAACTTGTACCATGGACTCATTAATGTGATCCTTTATAGTTGGCCACCTCTGAAGCTACTTCCCTTTTTGTGCACATGGATTCCTTAGCCCCGCTATATTCCATAAACCTCGCCGTGCACTTCCTCCCCTCTTCTTGGAGTATACTACTAGCATACGCAGATTTCATCGTTATTGTAAGCAAAGAAAAATCAAAATGCGTTCAGAATGTTAAGAGATGCAGAAAAAGAAGCAGGACTACATATAAACCGTAGACAGATGAAATATATGAAAAACACACGTAAGGTGGACACAAACGGAAAAAGGTATAATTAGACAATATCAGCATAGAAGTGAAAAACTTTATAGGAACACAAATAAATACCACCAACTAGAATAGGGACATAAAATCGAGGATACATGTGGGATATAGAACATAAGCAATACACAAGAAGCAAATAAAATTTAAAAACCTTAAGTAAGAGGAATTACAATTAACACAGTGGTATAATCAACGGTAACACACTATGGGAAGATATCAGAAACCCTTTACAACATTTTTTATAAAGGCAACCATACAATAAAAATTACCAATTGTTATTACTTATTTGCCACTATAGCCAAACATAAATGACATACTCACCTGCACGTGGTGGTGCACCCTACAGAACACCAATGAAGCAACGTCGAATCAAATAAATACCAGTCCCCCTATTGATAGCCAACAGCGTCGAGTAGACAAGTCCATAAGGAAAATGGCACCCTCTTGCCCTTAGGATGAGAGAGTATCCTTAAACGCGGAGGAACCAACTAGTGGTCAACGGCATGAGAGTTTAAAAGGCAAGGGGAAACCACTGCACTAAATATCCAGAACGGATATCCCTTTGTACCAATCACCATCATGGCTAAATTCACAATATTATATTTCAGAGTAAAAAAGAAGGTAAAGTGCATGGCATACCTATCCACAACATAAGATACGTCGAAATATGGCTATAAATTAACCAACAATTAGGAGACCTTCAGAGAATAATCAAAGAAATAACACAGGCTAGCGAAGAATAAGAATCACTAAATATGAAGAAGACCAAAGTGATAAAAAAATAACAAAACAACGGCCACATCAATGTCCACATGTCCATGTTCTATGGAAAAGTAGCAAAATACAGCAGCCTAGGCACAACCATTAACGAAAATAACAATTCAACGGAAATAAGAATAAGTTTGCAACAGACAGGTCAACTTTCATGAAAATGAAAAAACACTACACGGAAGGCCTGGAACTAAAAACAAGACTAACACAATACTACATATTCGTATATGTATTATATGGAGCAAAAGCATGGACAATAAAGAAAGTAAACATTGAAAGGCTAAAGCATTCGTATTATGGACGTATAGTAGAATACTACGAATACCATGGATGAACGGGATAATCAATACAAGTAATTAGAAGAATGAAAAAAGAAAAAGAAATCCAAAATAATATCAAAACACGAAAACTACGATACCCGGGACACATCATAAGACGAAAAAAATACCACCTACTCCAAATCATAATGCAGGGAAATTTTCAGGGTAAAGGAAGTGTTGGGAGAATACGCCACACTTGGTTAAAATAACTGCGAGAATGATTCAGTTGTAATACAAAGCAACTATTTATAGCAGCTGTCCTAAGTCCGCATAGCGGTGATGATCACCAAACCGTTATGACTTTAATATTATAACTTGTTTTATTTGGAAGTAAATACTCCAGAAATCGAAGATTTAACAAAAATTATAGTTCTTGTGGATTTATCATTATTGATTCGAAAGCTTAATAAAAATTGAGGGAAAAAATAGCCAGAGCTCGTAAATACTCAGACTTCAAGTCTATTGTAGGGAGATATATATTTGACCAATGACGCCCCCAAGACAATTTCTCCACTCTTTTAGACCGTTTTTACCATTGACAGATTAGTTGAGAAATGTCACAATTCCATGCATCAAATTTGCCTTGCGTGACCTGTATTTATCAAGTGAAAAAACTGTGTTCTACGACCCTCTACGAAAGTAAACCCATATCGCACGTTAATGAATGTATGAAATTATAACACAACTAGTGCATTTTACTTTTCGTATATCAATATACTAATCGTATATCTACTGTCAAATGCCAGTCATAATTTCTATTCTAGCTAGTTTCACTTAATTTTGTTGCAGCCAGCTTTTTCGTGATTCTAATCAAACTCAAAGCGTTAACGATTCATTCGATGCATTCAAAAATAATTATAAATTGTTACGATTACGGTACTTGATTAAATATTTAGAATAATACAGGTTTTTACTAATATAGGTAACTTCTGAATTGTACTGTCACTAAAATACCTCCATAGAATTAAAACCTCAACCTCAAAAGCATTTTCACACGGCGTGTTTAGGGTCGTAGGTAATATACTGCACATACCTCGCTGGATGTGATTTACTTCATGTTAGTTGAAATATACTTTCCAGGCTCGTTACGTAATATACTATTATCGATAGCTGTTAAATCAATATTACAACCTAATTGGTTGAATAAATAATCGCGCTCGTCATTATTGGTCGATTGGCAGAGGTGTTTATTTATTTTTTAAGTATTGAACAACTTTATCAAATCAGTAAATTTCTGAATATATAATATTTTCCGTATTATAATTCTAATCAATGTTTAATTAATATGTATAGGTAATACATATTAATTAAAACAAATGGCTAATAAAGCAATATGCGTTTTTAATTAAATTATCCAATTATTCTCTAGCAATTATTAATTTCATAGCTATTTAAATTCATTAATACTTATTGGAGGAATATTATTTTCTACTTTAGATATACTAGACTATATTTACAACTACTGAGTAATGACTTCCAATTTGAAACTAATGATAGTTGACACTCTTGTAACCAACGATAATTTATTATCCTATAATTTTCTAGTTGTTTGTATGATTAGACATTGAATTCACTCAGTAATTACGATTAAAAAGTGGAAAGAATAAATAATACCTAAATGATTTTAATTTAGTCTATTCGCCATTCCCTCTGCACTGCTATTAGATTAATAAAATTCCGCGAAACTCCACTTTGTTGCCGCCCTCTTGCAATAATGATGACAATTAGAATGTTCTGAGAATCGGTGGGACGGACCTAAAGTGGTTCTATTTTTTCCTATCGACTGCTATGTATACTTCTATAAATCAATACTATAATAAGGTACTTGTTGAAACATTGAATACAAATGCACACATTCAGCTTAACGTCACCGTACTGGACGGTCGATATGGAAAATATATGAAGCATAATAACCGGACCATTATTTCACTAGCACGCAGAAGATACAATTTTCGATAATGGGGCAATTGTTCACGAATTACATGCCATGAGAAAATATGTTACTAATGATATGGAAGTTATATGTGCTACAGGTACTGTTGCTCGAAACTATTTCATATTGTAATAGATTTGTTTGAAATTATTGTTAATGCTCCTGCGGCAAGATCTCTTGATTAGTACACACATTTAATATACACCCTCATCTCGCTCATATACAATGATAACACACAATATATCTAAGTATAATAACGGATTCAACGGATATGGAAATTACAAATTATAATCTACTGAACAATAGTATTCGCACAATTTATACATATGGAAATGGTTTGAAGGAATTATGTTTTTATCACAAATTTAAATAAATTATAGTCTGCGCGGTATTATAATATATTTTTAAAAGAAATTGCAACGTTGAGGTTGAATGTTTTCTGTTTTCTAAATGATGCGATTCCTGATACCACTCTTTCCAAACATATGCGTTTAACTGTCAAGTCGCTTCGCAAAATACGTATAATTCACGATTTAAGTTCCTTCAATGATGGCATTGCGGTTTATTAGTGTTCTTATGGCTAGTAAACCGAAATTCTAGCTCACATCCTGAATTATCTGTATTTTACATAGAGACTTTGACAGTTAAATGAATATTTTCGAAATGAGTGGTATCAGGTATCACAGGAGTGCTATTCCCGGCATCGCCCTTTCCGAAGGTTTAAGCATATTTGTCAAAGTCGCTCTGTACGATGCGGATCATTCACGATTTGAATTTATTCAACAATGGAATTTCGTTTTACTAGTGTTTTTAATAACGAAACTGTAAATTGAATTTACAATAACCAAGAAATGACTAGTAGGATTATAACAACACTCGTTCTGAACGATTACACGTTTCAATCAAGTAGTGTCAGGAATCGCACTCCTGGGATTGTTCCGAAGGTGTGCTCGTTCCGAATGTGACTTAGAATTGGAAAAGTTCATCCATGCAACTCAACTAATTGAGTTAACGCAGGGATGAAATTTCTGTTTATATATTTTCTAATAATGAAACCATTACTTTAATATACAATAACCAATAATTATAATATAATAATATAATAATAATTGCTCAAGTATTCGAGTACGATCATATGATATTGTTTAAACGTGTACATTCCGATCGTGTGCTATCAGAATCGCACCCGGATACTCAGGCAATTCTTGATTAT
The DNA here is from genome assembly GCA_963942505.1 of Lordithon lunulatus. Classification (NCBI taxonomy): domain Eukaryota; kingdom Metazoa; phylum Arthropoda; class Insecta; order Coleoptera; family Staphylinidae; genus Lordithon; species Lordithon lunulatus. The sequence goes on from OZ012666.1 coordinate 22,550,784, forward strand.
TGTACATTAAATTAATGTTTTTTGATGCTACAACATTTTATTCTAAACACATTAAGATACCGACTGTTTTTCAAGGCTGTAATTAGTGAACTATTAAATAGGTATTGTTTTTGTTTTATTTCTGATTTAAATAAAAGTTGTATAGGATCCGAATGTACAGGTTTAATGAACATATAAAATTAAAAAAATTAAAATAAAAGCACTTTTAAAAAGTTGTTTAGTTTTTGTGTATGAAGTTTTAATTAAATATTACAAGCCCAATTCGTGCCTTCATGATTCAATTTCAAAATTTCGTCACGATATTTAAAGTGGTTATTTTGATCATAAACATACACAAATAGACACCATCGCATGCACATACGCACGTGAACAAACACAAACACACACATACACACACATAATTGGTCATACACCGATCGACTAAAAATACTTTATATTTAATCCACATGGTAAGGGTAGTAACAAAACTATTTATTAGTTTAGTTTTACATTCGAAGCATTCGAAGCAAGTATTGTAATCGTGCTAAAAGTAATAATTTTAGCGGAAATGCACAAAACATATGAACATTTCTCAAAATGTGTATCTATCGTCCATAGAACGCCCAACAAATTGTCAAATGTGGAAGCCACTACTATTTTACGACCCTATTTCATATGTAACTATTACAAACCAGTGACTATAATTAGATGTTATTCATTTTTGATGGAAATACGTTGTGGTAAAGTTTTTACGGTTTGATGTAATTGTTTACAAAATTTACATTTCATTAATTCGAGCATTTTATTATAATGAAAATACTTAGAGAAGGTGCTTTCGCTCCGTGGGGTGCTCTATCGCTCCAAGTTTTGCGGTCATGGGCCGGGACGAGGTAGAATTGTGCGCATCGGCAGCGGCTTCCACGACAAATAGAACCGGAGACAATAAGGCCGGAGCAGCACACAGTGATAAACGAAAAACGCTAGAATAGAGATTTACCAGCATCTATTGATAAACAATAAAAAAATCGATGTGTGTTTTCCGTTAAAAAATTTTTTGGGAAAACTAAATAAATGAGACCCTAAAATTTGAAATTTGTAATGCAGATAGATTTTAAATAAAACCACGTCTTGAAGTAAAATACCTGAATTTGCATATTATACAGTATGTACACTTTTTATCAAAACTTTTTGATATATGTAACCAGTCTTTTAACTTGCCGTGTTCCTGAATTATGAAGAGCCACTCTGCAATAACTTTCACGGCTTGTAGCTTGTATCCGCCCTCCCGTATTTCTTAACATTAGAATCAACCAGCTAGATTAAACTTTAACCATCCTGAAACTAATTTTCATTCAAAATTTAAATTACTATCTTATATCTACCTGTGATAATTATAAATAAAAAACAACTTACAGGTTTCATGCACCAAATATAAAACACGAGTTAAAAAACGTAAAACTGTTAATTAACAGTCCAATTGTCCAGCATATGTGTTGAATTGTTATTGGGTATTTCAATAAAAAAAACCTTTATTTGGCGTTTTTATGTGCAATTTACATAAAAACGAAAACAAAACTAAACAAATCCAACTCAATATATTTATGCACCAAATATAAAACACGAGTTAAAACACAAATAAATATGTTAATTGTCCATCATCTATGTTGAATTGTTATTGAATATCTCAATAAAAGAAAACCATTAATTGGTATATAAACGACAATAAAAATAAACAAATACAACTCAATATAATATCTAATAATAAAATACAATCCTCAAATAGAAAAATACAACTCCTCCTTCTATTCCCTCTCTACCCAAATTCACTCCCTTTCCCACGCCAGCCTTTGGCAGATGTTCATGTATTTTACATCATCTCTTAACTACTCACTGAAAGGTCAAGAGATGAACAGCAAACCCCCACCCACTCTGCGTTCACTCCCTCGCATTTGTTGCCACGACGAGTCATTCCGTTTACTACACAGTACACTTGTGGTGTATCCTAGCACCATCTTTACTTTTCTTCCTCTCTCTTCCGAACCGCATCTCGCTCTTTTCATACATACTTTGTCTTTCCTGCTCCATGCTCTCCTGGTTATGTAGTTAGAGGGGTTCCCCGCACTTGTCACTCTACGTAGCCATGGTTTTACGAACTTTAGCCATTATCACCTGGCTTTCTCGTCACTCAACACCCCTCATTCTCTACCTGACATCAGTTGCTAGACTTCCCATTCCTGAAAATACCTACTCTTACGTACATCCTTGCTGTATCCTTTCTCCATACACTCTCTGTCCTAGTACATTTCATACACACCTCCAGCAATAGTCTCTCATCAAACATCTGCAATTATTCCTCGAACTTAAGTATACTTTCAGACGACTCCCACCACATGCTCATCCGATTCGTCTCGGTACTCCTGTACACCAACATAGGCGTAGGTCCTAGTAGACTCTTCAGTACCCAGCCTCGCTCCCTTCTTCCACTTCCACTACATACAACAATATTGATTTCACACGCATCCCAGATCTTACACGCTATTACTAGGTTACCATGCACCACCTCTCCCATGTTCTCTTCGTTATCCTCCAAGGCATTGGCACCTTTACTTGCACGCAGTCCAAGTGCTTATTAAACACCAGCAGACAAACCAAACGCCGAAATACTTAAAACAATTAACTCTCTCAATCATTGTTGCCCTCTATTTCAACTCTTCAACTCCACCCATCCTACTCTTATTACTAAAAATCATCAATTTTTGTATTCACTACTAACTTCACTACCAATCAAGGTAGTTTCCCGTCATTTGCATCATTTATTGGATCTGTTCCACTATCTTAGCCACAAGCACTACATTATCCGCATACAGTAACATCCATACCCTAATTATTTCGAACACCCCGCTCCCGTTTGCCCCCTCCTTAACACCTCCTCCAACTCCAGTGTGTACAGTAGAGGATTTCCTGTCTTACTCTATCATTCAGTCTAAATTTCTCCGCAACTCCTCCATTCGCCCTCACTTTTACCCAGTCAGGTAAAAATTGTTCATTACATAATTTTCTTTATTCGCACGTTTTCCATTTAAATTTAGGATACATTGCAACATGTATAGATATAAAGTGGAGAAGAACACATGTATTATAATTTATGTATTAATCATTATTCAAAAGTATAACGATACAATTAAATGCATTTTATAAGCATACACTTATATATATATATATATATATATATATATATATATATATATATATATATATATATATATATATATATATATAAGGTAATATAACTCAATACCAGAATTTCTCATTGTAATTTGTAATGGAATCATATTATTATATATTAAAAAAACTAAGTGTCTGTATGTGTTTATTTATTTTAATGTTATTTATATAATTTTGGGAACATAACAGGTATGAAACGTATACACATACCTCACCCCGCTGATAATGTACAACAAAGACAAGTTTTCCATTTTGGTATATGTTACGCTTGTATTTTATATACAAATATGAAAACACAGATGTCTACTAACCAATTAAAAATAATATTAGCAATTCTATACTTAAAATAATTTAAATAGATCAGGATACTAAATTGACACAAGTACTGGGCAGTCCATATCATGGTTAAGTAGCTTATGAACGACGCACATGTCAATCACTCTGCATCTGGCTTTGATAGTATTAAATGATTTAGTGAATTTATGATATTCAAATGGTAGGCGTTTGATGAATTTTATTGTATTTTTTCAATCCTCTCAATACAAATGCCAGATTGGGGTGACGATGACCGACACAAACTCTAAAATACCATAGTATAGAAGAGTTCTAAAACTTGATTCTTACATAATCTAATTAAAACAAACATTCTCTAGGCCCTCCCAGGTATTCGGTCTACATGTACACCGAACAATTCATTACATCTAGATCCTTATACAAGATACTTTTTTAGAAGTTCATTATTTGTAATAGTCATAAGTATTTTCTGGCGCTTTCTTGTAAATTATATGCTTAAGCATTTCTGAATAGCCAGTGTTTATTGCAGATATTTTTATTGTAGTATCGCGCGAACCAATCTCTGCATTTTAAACAGCTCTATAAATCTTGATATCATATGCATATATAATAAAGATTGCGAGAGGACCTTCAACAGTAGGATGCAAAGCAACAATATATGCAAGTAAATTTGATACAACTGATCTCTTGGAATCAAGCCCAAACTCCTTACATGTATTAAACATTGTTTTGTATTAATGACTTAAGGATGCAAAACTGTTCTATACCTTTCATCAGCGTTTCTGCATTTCACCATATTCTAGGACAAATACCTTTTAAGAATTTATTGTATATTATGATGACAATACTTAATGAAGTTGTAGTCGCCCCTTTATTTATATCTACCCATTCGTTGCCCAGATATACCTACGTATCACTCCCTTACTGCATAGTACATACGCGCTGTACTCTTCTCATCTATACATTCCACCTTCTCTCTTCCGATAAACACCTCGTAACCACTCCACAAAGTTTCGTATTTATTATTTCTTGTCTTTCTTGCAACTCTATATCCTTCATTCTTTCTATGACTTCCTACAATTCTGCTTCCTCGAATTTCACAACAATCACGGACGGGTTTTCAAGTCGTCTAGATTTTTAGAAGTTGTCCTTTTTTTATTTTTTTCTGGGTTTTTAAACTTTACGCCCAATTTTGTAAAGGTTTGTAAATAATTATGTTCTCTTTTCGGTTTATCTCCTGTTACCTCCAGTCCATAATATATATTATGCATTCAAAAATAGAAAAGCTAGAAACAAGTGAAACAAGAAACATATGACATGTTTCAACTACGAAAAACTTAGAAGACAGACTTATAGAAATTTGTTTGTCGATAAAAAGAATATTTTGTTTAATAAATCATCAGTGTACGACAAATGTGATTGATTTCAGTGTCCATAGAATAATGTTTATCTATTGATATATTTTTAATTTTAATTATATATGGTAGATTATTTTTGTTATACATCAAAATTTATGTTTTTGTTTTAATTTATTGCGTTTCTACAGTACAGTACAGTACAGTACAGTACAGTACAGTACAGTACAGTACAGTACAGTACAGTACAGTACAGTACAGTACAGTACAGTACAGTACAGTACAGTACAGTACAGTACAGTACAGTACAGTACAGTACAGTACAGTACAGTACAGTACAGTACAGTACAGTACAGTACAGTACAGTACAGTACAGTACAGTACAGTACAGTACAGTACAGTACAGTACAGTACAGTACAGTACAGTACAGTACAGTACAGTACAGTACAGTACAGTACAGTACAGTACAGTACAGTACAGTACAGTACAGTACAGTACAGTACAGTACAGTACAGTACAGTACAGTACAGTACAGTACAGTACAGTACAGTACAGTACAGTACAGTACAGTACAGTACAGTACAGTACAGTACAGTACAGTACAGTACAGTACAGTACAGTACAGTACAGTACAGTACAGTACAGTACAGTACAGTACAGTACAGTACAGTACAGTACAGTACAGTACAGTACAGTACAGTACAGTACAGTACAGTACAGTACAGTACAGTACAGTACAGTACAGTACAGTACAGTACAGTACAGTACAGTACAGTACAGTACAGTACAGTACAGTACAGTACAGTACAGTACAGTACAGTACAGTACAGTACAGTACAGTACAGTACAGTACAGTACAGTACAGTACAGTACAGTACAGTACAGTACAGTACAGTACAGTACAGTACAGTACAGTACAGTACAGTACAGTACAGTACAGTACAGTACAGTACAGTACAGTACAGTACAGTACAGTACAGTACAGTACAGTACAGTACAGTACAGTACAGTACAGTACAGTACAGTACAGTACAGTACAGTACAGTACAGTACAGTACAGTACAGTACAGTACAGTACAGTACAGTACAGTACAGTACAGTACAGTACAGTACAGTACAGTACAGTACAGTACAGTACAGTACAGTACAGTACAATACAGTACAGTACAGTACAGTACAGTAGAGTACAGTACAGTACAGTATAATGGTTATTTAAAATTAAAACTAGTTTTTCTTTTATTTGATAATAACTTATAAACATTGACATAACATTATAAAAAACGTCCGGGTTTAAAGCTGAAAAGTCCGGGGTTTCGAAGCACTTTATCCTTGGTTAGTGATTTAAAGATAGCAACCCTATGTATACATATATACATATATTCAAAGTAAAACAAATTGCAGAAAAGTCTCTACAACAAGCTAAAGAAATTAATTTTGGCTTAATATACATACAAAAAGTGATCAACAATCAATCAACATAACTAACTGAGGCATATATAAAACAAATTATCTGAAGCATTCAATGGGAGTAAATAGAATTTAGCCCAGTGTTATTTACAATCTGTATCGATGAAATAATTAATAAGAAAACCCAAAACTAGAATGAATAATCTTCCTGTGTAGTATATACATCGTCAAAGATATCTGAGAAGGAGCATTTGTTAATATTATAATGATAATGACAGGAATAGAAAAGGATATATAAAAAATAGCAATATATGGAACAGAATACAAAAAAAATACTTGCCAACCCCAATTTCGAGACTACCAGACAAATAACGGAACACAAACGCGAAACTCTTATATCATCTAAACGGTATGGCTTGGGTACCGATTAGCAGTAGAGTTTCTGGTAGAAGTTCTGTATAATGGATCTCTCTCTCTGTCACAATTTGTCCTCGTTGGTTCTTGATTTTGCAAATAAGCGAACTTTCATATTCATGTTGCCCTCGATAACTTCTTGTATCATGTGTGTTATGAGATTTCCTGTGTTTTTATCACCTTCTTTGCTTCTTTGTCTAGCTCTCGATATATTAGCGAGTCTCTATCCATTGTGGTCTGGCTGAGTTTTATATTAGCTTTTACTAGTATGAAACATACTTTCTTGGTTGCTATATGAGAGCTGTTCAATTAGTCCAATATGTTTCACTGCATCAGTTGGATCTAATATTGGTTTGATTACGTCGTTATATTCTTCCATTTTTTCTTTCAGTTGGATCCCTTTTGGGTCGACCATTTTCTCGATTTGTTTTTTCCGTTCCAAGTATGTGTTTATATTTATTAGGGCTCTTACGATTCTGTGGAATCTAGCTTCCGGCATTGAAACGACTAAACACTGACAGATCTGTGCAGCACATGTGTGGTGAGTATGTAATTTATTTTATTCTTAACTTTTCTATCGATCTGAGATGGCTTTGCATTTGGTGACAAGTTGTTTTCTTTTGTTGTTTACTAGGATCTCCTCTTCTTCGATATGATGATTTATTTCGGAGTTTCTCTGAAAATGCAAAAGACCAGATTTCAGAATCGTGTTGGACTCACATTTTAGTCTAGTCTCGCTAATGCCTAGTATGTAACTCTACTGGGTGTTTTGAAGTTCGTTATCTAGACTTATTAAATGCTTTTCAAGTCTCATTGTGATAATGTTGTATTTTAAAATTAATTCTAAATGTAGGCTCCCAAGAAGATCCGGAAATTGAGATTACAGAGTTAAGTATAGCACTAAAACAATGACGAACAGAAAGGTGCTAAGAGAAGAGAGAGATAAAGAAATGTTGAAGACTGGAGAAAAAACTTTTTAAAAAGCATAGATAACTCTTCTAAATCGATGCTTGGAAAAATGGCATCCTCCAAAAGAGTGTCCGAACTATCAAATAAAACTATAGACCGATTAGGCTTCTGTCCGTTCTATATAAGCTCCTTATCAATATTATAACCAAGCGCCTTAAAAACAAGAACGAAAAGAAATACAAGTAGACCCCTGAAAAAGCAGGATGCTGGCATCACAAAATAGACAATCATGGAAGCAAATAGAAGAGAGACAGTCCAGGAGTGTAACAATACAGCCGAAATGAAGAATAAATTAAAAATTATATATTTTTACATTATATAATATTATGGTTATAGAAAATTAAATTAAAATAAAAGCCGACCTATGATAGTATACTAAATAAATTGTGGTAGTGTTATACAATTATTCTTATCAAAACCAGGACTATAGTTGTGAATTTAGAGAATAATACTTGACTCTACTCTAAATTCACATCTAAAGTCCTGGTTTTGATAAGAATAATTTTATAACACTACCACAATTTATTTAGTATTCTATCAGAGGTTTGCGTTATAAGAAGGTATACAGTTTATAAATAATAATAATTAATATTATTAAGTATCACGTTTTCAAAGAATCAATATGGCTTTTAAGCACAACCATCTAGCAGTACAGACATTATAAAAATATATAACGGGTTATTTAATTAAAAATATTACATAAGCTCCTGCAATACTTTTTGCCTTTTTACTCAACTCTATGTACTAATCGTATTGAAGTGTTAGAACTGTGTGATATTAAAGATACATGTCTAGAAATATTATCTAATAACAATGGGAAAACCATAATGATCTTCCAGGCGCCAACACATATACCTTAAGAAACACGATAAACTAATATGCTAAAAACATATTTTAATAATTCAATATTTTGTTTATGAACTATTTTGCATTTTGTTGACGTTTTAGTATTTTTCCGTAAATTTTTAGAGCTTATTTAAAAAAGGCCATTTTATTCCGGCTCAAGTTATTATTAATGAAAGTTGGATCTCTCACTCCACATATCATCCCTACATGATGCTGTATTAGAGGGGCTATGGAAATGATTCCGTGATTTATACCACCTCGGCGCTAAATTTTTCAGTGGCGTTTTTTGAAGGGGACGCGAATCCAGCCAGCAAGGACATATTTCATTCATGCCGGAGATGGTTGGGACGCGCGCGCATATGATTTATACAAATGTTAATTCGGTGTAAGCGAGCCGGTCCGAAAATTATGTAATTTGCCATCTGGCGCCTGGGCGCTGCGCAACATCTGCCCTGCCCGTCCCTAACATTTTAATAAAACACGCACGGAATCATGATGAAGTGGAAAAGGCTTGTAGGTGTTCTTTTAATAATTTGCTTATTAAACATGTTAAGGGCAATTCCGTGCTGTTTGACCATCGGCCATCTTGTGCATGTGTGATAAATTTTGTTTGCACACGTCATTTACTCGTAAATGTAACTGTAATAAATCATCATTGTGTATGTATATGTGCACCTCGCCTCGGAATATATCGAACATTATGTTTACTGAATGTAACAGGCTGATCAATAATAACAGTTAGTTGGCTAATCCTTGCTAACTGCATTTGTATTTGTATTCATATTTTTACTCACATTGTGGTATTGCGTTTTGCTCTTTCAACATTTCCCTGTTTGTTGAATATATATCAAATAAAACAATATTCTATATATGTTATGTTCAGAATATTTGCATACTAAAACTAAGCAGAAATAAATTGAAAGAGATGTGATAAAAGAAGATGTTTGAATATACTATTCTTATAATAATTCCATAAGTAACGGAAAGTTATTACTTTTTTATTTTTACTATTATAAAAACAAGTAGACACGTCCGTAGGTCTTCTTTTTGGTATCATTGGACGTAGGCAATTAACATAGCCCATCTAATCCTATTGGCCGCTGATTTAAATAGTTCGGTTGATGTCATTCCATTCCATTGCCTTAGGTTCTTCAGCCATGATATCTTTTTTAGCTCTACCTTTTATTGTAGTATGACTTGAAGATTATGAGTATTCGACGATACCACCAGAATTCAAATGCTTTATTGGGTTCTCTGCCATGCTCCATGCCTCTAATATTTGAAAACGTAACATCGAATTGTCCTTGTTTGTTGTTGTCGTTTAGTTTTAGTTTACACAATACACTTCTCATTTTATTGAATGCAGTTCTTGCCTTTTTAATTCTGATTTTTTTTCTATCGCGTCGTCCTGTTCCTAAGATTAAGTTGCATTCCAAATTAGTAGTGTTCTCTGCCTGCCGTAATTTCTTGTTGTGCAGATAGAAATCTTCGCTTATGTTCTGTTTTCTGATTATCATAACTTTTGTTTTCTTTATATTGAGACTTATTGTTCACTATTTTCTGCTATTCTATTGATTAGCATTTCCAGTTCTTCTGCTACAAATGTAGGGTCCTCAGCATATCAGCTGTTATTAATATTTATTCCGTTTCTCTGAACAGTATACGTATAACAGCATGATGCCTTCCACATCATCTTATGTTATAGGATGAGGTTACAAGTTCGCTATTATGTGCCTTTCAAGTTCCTCTATTCGGATTCCTTCTAGGATACTTATCTGTTTGTCGTGTTTGCCGTGGTTATCGGTATTCACATCTGTATATATATGTATATATATATATATAATATAATAATACTAATTAAGGGGTTACACGACCTTGGCGTTCGGAAAAAGAGGTATAAATTTAAAAAATAAAACCATTGCCATTGAATATATAAAATATTTTACACATATACGTGGTAGTTTTGTGAAAAATATGAAAGAATAACGATTAAAAAAATGAAAAATAAAGGAGATATGAATTGTCAAGTAGGGGTCCTACTCTGAAATTTCTTTCAGATGGTGTACACACTGTAGCTGTCAGGCATCCGTTGAAAAAAATTGTTTTCTTATTTAGAAAGGTAATAGCTACGAAGTGGGATATGATAGTTTTAACTTTTAAAACCTCCTGAACGCGAAACCTAATTAAAACGTTTCAAATGTTATTAAAAGTATAAAGAATTTATTAAGCCAAGAAAAAATAAACGATTTTCTCAAAATGTCAGGGTTAAGCGGTGTTGGTCACATGTTTTAGCTGCTCGCCTACTCTTGGGGGTAGGTATAAACGTGGAAGTTTGCCAAGTAGGACTTTTAAGTATCTGCTGTTTATTGGTTGTTGTCTTAAGCCTCAGTTTAACCCTTGATAATAGTAGGTTATGATCCGAGGTGTTGTCGGCTCTTTGGGATGTTAGTTTTTGATGATATATTTTGGAATGTTCTCCTGGCAATTATGAAGTCATTTTTTGATGTTAGGAAGAATGTATTCTTTACTGCCAATCTATTCTCTTTGCATAATTGCGTCAATCTGTGTCCTGTTTCATTTCGGCAGCCTAGATGCTTGAATTTACCAATAACATCGCCGTCCGTTCCTTGTCCTATTTTTGCGTTGAATTCGCCCATTAGGAAGGGTTATCGTTATATTTAGTACTTGCGTTGAGTGAAGAATCATTGATTGGCTGATTTAACAATACTGTATGTAAGTACACACAGCAAGTATAAATTACTCATGCATTCAACAGTCGTGCAACATCAATGTGGGTGTCTAGCTACCTGCCTCACTCTTCAGTCAACTCTATCATTCCAATCAATATCAATCCAAATAACAATAACAATCGATTTTATATAGATTGGTTATTGGGAGTGTACATTATGCCTTTTGGATATTAATATCTGCTTTTTTAATAAAATATTTATACTCATATAAAGGATTTTATAAACAAAACTAAAAAGGCAAATCTGGTGGGGACATTTAATGATGATGGACAAAAAGAATCAAACAAAACAGATTTGGGAAGCAAGAACTGGAAATAAAAGAAGAAGAAGTAGACGAAGAAAAGAATGGGACAACAGAATAGAGGAAATAATAATCAAGAAAGGAAATACAGTTAAACAAAAGAACTGGCGAAGAACAGAAAAGAGTGGAAAGAATTTACAAATACATAAACAACAACAATAATAGGAAAGTATATGTATGTAATTTTTATTTTGTTATTGTTATAATGTTGTTATACATATTATTATTATTAATATTATTATTATTTCCTAGTTTTATTATCCAAGATGTTTTTAAAATATTTTTATAATTGTGTATTTTGTTATTGTTATAATATTGATATAAATTTTATTATTATTAATATTATTAGTATTTGTCCAAGATATTTTTAAAATATTTTTATAATTGTAATTAGAATGCTGTTAACTGAGCTTATATTACTAACGCGTATTATAGGTTAATGTGAATTTAATGAAAACATATTTAATAATGGAGGAAAGGAAATCATTTTAGAGTGATGAATGCAAGGAAAATGTATGTATAATACCTCGATAAAACGGGAACTTTAATGGAACACATTCATTACTTTTTCATTTATGAATATTAGCCAGATTAGTTACGAAAATGTGTTCGTTGATATCTTTTAGTAAATGTATAGGACATTAAATGGAATATAATTAACATGAATTCTTATGCGCAATTGAAACAACTTGTTGCTATATATCGATCATTTATATTAATATTATAAGATCATTCCTAACGAATCACTTACTTATTCAAATTAAAGAGCCTGATACAGTATATCGTTTATATGTAATTTGATGTTATTGTACTTCCATTATTTTGCATTTAGTGTAATTTAATGTCTAATTGAAGTGTCCTAACTGTTTCCTAGATACAATTGAAATATGCCGAATATGAATTATGGTATTAACTTTAATTATTAGCTTTAATTGTAATGCTGAATATAATAACAATTTTTAGTATTCGACTTACCATATAGTTCTTATTACTAATTTTGTCACACAAAAAATTCATAATGGATAACATCCCTCCCTTATTTTAGCTTTTCACGTGTGATACAGGCAAACAAATTGAGTGCGGAAATAGTTATTTCGTTTTTCAGCTACAAAGTTATGAATCCCTTTGCAAATACGAATTAACTTTTTCTGCATGTGCTTCGTTTGTGAGATATTACGTTCACCATATTACATACAGATTTTCTGTCTTGAGAAATCTAATTTCGTCAACATATTTGAACATTGAAAAAGCACAAGGTAAAATACGATTTTCAAATAACATTATGAATGTTAATCGTGATTGGGCAAAATATTACAATAAGTTTTTTTTTCATTACCGATTTACGTAACAAATTTAATGTCGAATCACTTGCGTAGGAAAGTACGAGGAAATTGTATAAGACTAAATAAGTGCAGAAGCCTACAATCGAGGAACAGTGGAAGAAATTGTAAGAGAAAGAAAACATCGTCGATGATGCAATTATAGACCAAGCGAGAAATACAATCAAAATCATCCGCAACAACAAAACATCACTCCAAAATTAAAATAACTATCACAAGATCATATACCTGAACTACTAAAATAATAAACCTGACGCAATGTGGACTAGCTGCACAACGTACGAGAACCGTAATAAATAAAATGCAAATATAATACAACTAATCCTCTAGGAGGAAAGTTAAACGCCATCTGGCGGCACCACATCAATTAACAATGCACACCCATATGGTAATAACCGTCAACATGCTCATGCCATCAGGATCACCGGGTAGTGCCCTCTGTGGAATAATATTCCAACAGAGTGCTTGAGATATCAGCACAAGGCCAATCTTATAAAACATATATAAGTGTGAATCCACCTCTTAGCAATCTACATATCTAGACTTCGATCTTATTAGATCTCATCAGTGTAGCTCAGCTAGTGAGGATGAATTCACACAATATCTCGAGTGGTTATATACAAAAAATGATAAAACATAGTCAAAGCGGTTATTACCATTGGGCTTGCATTGCTAATTGATGTGGTGCCGCCAGATTTCGTTTAACTTTCCTCCTGGGGGGTTAGTTGTATTATATTTGTATATAACCACTCGAGATATTGTGTGAATTCATCCTCACTAGCTAAGATAAGAACGAAATCTAGATATATAGATTGCTAGGTGGGTTCACACTAAATAAAATGCAGATATAACGAGAATAATCTAAAGATACTGGGAGACGTTTTCAACAGACATGCAGAACGACCTGTATAGTATAGAAAACATGGGTAATACTAAGTACAATTGAAATTATGAACCCTGTTCAGATAAATAAAATATCAATGGAAGGACAGGTGAAATACAGCCCTATCTAAAGAGGTTAACCATAATGAAACGATTCCGCGGTGGATAGTAGTGCAGAACAAGGCAACAGAAGTAATATAAGGTGATGTGGAAGGGATCATCAAAAACCTAAAACGTAACCTAACACGAAAGCTGACTCTTGAAATTTCAAACGAGATGTTGAAATATGAAGAAGATGAACTGATCACACAAATGATACGACTTTTCCAAAATATAAATACTATTGGACAAACAGCTGAGAGACTAGTATAACCATACTCATCTTAACGAAAGAAAATCAACCAAAGAAAAAGCCTGAAAATAACCAAGGCATAACCCTTTTAAATACTGCAGTATAGGCGTTCACATCGCAATTGCTGCGAACTTTGAGCAAGGAAATACCACGGTAGAAGCACAGCAACGATTCAGCAAAAACGAGTAAACAATCGATGCAATAATTATAGCTAAACAGCTAACAGAGAAGGCTCACACATTTAACAATCCCATCTGCTGTGTACTGCTAAAAGATGTAGTGCAGATACTAACGACAAATGGAGTAACACACGAATTAATAGAACTTAATTAATAAACATGGATAGACATGAATAAAGGTGAATCATACAATGAGGGACACATTGAGCTGTCTACTGGAATGCGTAAGTCCGTTTCTATGCCATTTAATTATGTATAAAATCATAGAAAGTCTACCTTAAATCACAGACTACAGGATAGGAGACACCCTACTTAACATTATATGCTATGTAGACGACGTGGTATGGCTTGCCGAAACGAAGGATGATCTACAAGGACTGCTACACTATTTTAATACAGCCGCAAAGTCATTAAATATGATACTAAATACAAACAAGATATATAGCAATCTCAAAGGGCTAGATCAAATGTATGTTTTAAGTCGATAGTAAAGTTATACAACAGGTAGTGTATCTTCACTTACTTAGGTATAGATATCTCCGGTTTGAAAGCACTAGATCAAGAAGTAAAGGCTCAAACTATTAAAGCAGCCAGAATATCGGAATGATTCAAGGACATAATATGGAATAATCGCTAGAAAGTAAGGTCCGAACTTACAACATCGTAGTGAAGCCTATTATGACTATTTCTGCAGACACAAGAGCTGATACAACCAAAACTATACAACTTGTCAGATTAGTGGATATGAAAGTAGTTAGATCAATACACCAAAAAAGTCATTCGTGATAAGACAAGGAGTGAAAATATGAGAGAAAGGAGTAATTTGCAGGATATCGCAAACTGGATCCGAACCAGAACAAGCTCTTAAACAGGATGACAGATCACCGTCTGGTCAAGATAGCAAAAGACGCGAGACCGAATCATCAATGAAGTAAAGGTAGAGGAATAGTGCCTACGCGCTGTAGAGAATACAGGACATCGACATCGGAGGAGGCGATAATGTGATGGAATCAACAGGCTAAAGCCTATTTATAGTATAAAGAAGAAGCTCTGTTTATATATATATATATATATATATATATATATATATATATATATGACATACTGCTGTCACTCAAGGTGTGATGGTGTGGGGGATATCTGCCATGGACGCAAATCTCCATCTCTAGTTATTCAGGGAACATTAAATGCAAATCGGTACATTAACAACGTGCTTCAACCAGTATTACCGCCATATCTGCAAGAAATAGAAAATCCAATTTATCAGCAGAATAATGCGCGGTCGCATTTTAGTGTTAGTATATCAATTATTATTTATATTGATAACTTGATTTAAATAAAATAGAGGTACAACAAATAGACTGTTATATCTAAATGCCATTAATCATATGGAAATCCTACCTGAATGCCTAGCGTAAAGGTATAAGTAAGTTGACACGATAGGAGTTGACTGGAATGACAGTAAGCTAATACTAGCATGCGTGTTGACTCGCACTCAACACGCATGCTAGTATTTTGAAGACAGCCGATTGTCTTCCAGAGATAGTCTAATTTTGTTGTAATCCTTTCTCACATTTAAATCCTTTACAATTCAATCTGACTAATATCTAGTTTACAAGAAGGACTTAATATAGTAGCTGATATGTTGATTATACATTTGAAGGATGACAATATCAAAATAAATTTAGTTGGCGCCATTTTGAATTACTACTCGCATGGCCAAAAGTATCGCCCAGTAAACTGTCACACTGTCTTCATATGACACGGTGCGAGTGAGACTACATAAATTAATAATTATGATATTACCATTGTATTACTTAAATATTAAAATCAAAGAACATAAATTAAAACAGTTATTAATATATGATTTTGTATTACCGTAAACGCAATTGTATATTATTTACGATAATTAACTGTATTTATTGAGGCTACTATATGTGAATTGATATGAAGCTTAGTAGAGATTTTATAAATCGCTTCGTTATTGCAGTGGCGATATCTCAGTCGGGGGGCCATAAATCCCTATCGAAACGCGCTAATTAATAAATCAATCACCGACCGATTTGGACGCCAATTAATCAACTCTCTGCAATTTGGCGAGCCGGCACTTTTTTAATAGGAATATACTGACCAACATAAATGTAATATATATTTATTTTCATCATATAATATATTTACGGTTGTGTTATGCTCATCGGTGTGAAGATAAGTGAGGAAATATGTTCCGATTACAGCGAAATATAATTTTTTTATTTAGCATGTCTACGTTGCATATCTTATCGATTCATGATACTTACAGAATTCTACTGTAGCACCACATTTCGAATGCCTCAATTGGCTTCTTTTCATTGTTGTTTATAGTCCAAGATTCTACTCCGTAAGTTAAAATTGAAAACACTTAACAACCTAACATGCGGATTCTTGAAAGGGTGCACCGACAAAACAGCCCGCGACGAAATAGCCCTCCGATAAAATAGCCCGCGGCAAAATAGTCCCCTGACAAAATAGCCCCCCGACAAAATAACCCCCCAACAAAATAGCCCCCCGACAAAATAGCCCCGTATGCTGTTATTGTAATTAAGTTATGCATAATTAAAGTATAAGTGGGAAACACAACCTAACTAACTTCAGCTGAAAGAATCAATAAATGTCAATAAAAGTAAATTATAAACCTAAAACTAAAAATATAAAAATAAATATTCAGGCTTTAATATAATAGGTGTTAAATAAAGTGTCGTTCTAAATCATATACTGTATGTACAATAAATATAATAAGTAACGAATAAATTCCTGTATTATCCATTAACAACAGTGGGCGGGGTTATTTTTTCGGGGGGCTATTTTGTCGCGGGCTATTTTGACCGACTAGAGCGGACTTAGTTTTATTTATATATTATAAATAACCGGCGTACAAATAGTGAATTTAAAATCAAAGACAAATGTCCGACATGGGAATACCCACCCGCGAGTACAAGGAAGATGACTATTCTACGCGAACCACTTCTCGAAAATGAGGTAGGCCTAGATATAAAAAGTCGAACACAGACTCTCCGCTCAACACACCAACGCAAACCATTCAAATTCAAAACTATCAACACACTCTAAATTAACAAAAATCCACTTTTAAAAATACCATCTCGCTTCAAACAGTTAAAACTCTATCGGGAATGGCAATCGGTTTTTTCGAATTCCGCTGATATACTACACACCAAAAAGGTTTTATTTAAAATCAAACACAAACTCAAAACATCTATTAAGGGCGCTCGAGGCCCTAAAAAACACTGAAGTTTTAACATCATATCAACAAATTGCTATAAATCACGCCACCATCAACAATCAAATCAGCTCCACCGGACTAAACGCTTCATACAGACTCTGCCCTCATCAAGTCGGTTGAGAAGGAAATTTGAGATCAAGACATTAACAACCACTTGTTACATAACAACAAAACACACCGCTTTTGTAAAAGAATTGTAGCAAAGATCAATAATTTGTCTACGTTTTTGATTCGTATAATCACGCCCTGTCCCGAATCTTTCGAGAAACTCAAAAGAAATGGCATATTCTACAAAAATCACTACTATGGCCGTTTTTCGTTCAGGGACTGTTCTGAGCTGGTCTTAGCTGGCTTAGAATACCCCGAAACAGCTTTCGAATATTAAACGAAATCAACATATAATATGGTTGCTAGTGCTACGCCGCCACCTATTCCCATACCATGCAATAAATGCGTGGAATTCAGTCACATAAGTGATCAATGCACACAATGTGTGATATGCATGAAATGTCAGAGTAAACACCGAACAAACTTATGCTCCTTGCCACTGTCCCCTAAATATATATCCTGTGACGCTGAGGGTCATGCAGGTTAGTCCATGAAATATCCAAATCGCCCGAATAAACCAATTAAAGGACTTTAAAGTAAAATCTATTAATAAAAAAATTTATGAACTTCTTAAGACTAAAACGCAAAATAGCCGTATTTACGCTCCGCTTACAATTCTAGACCACATAATTAATACGGACGTTAACGAGTTTAATAAACCAAATGTAATAGATAGATGAACTTAAAAGAACATTCAAAAGGCAATTCCTAGACAACTTTAACATCTATAGTGAACCAGTCTTCTCTGAAAACCGTCTATATATTCTAATGTTTTATCTGGAAAACGAGACAGAAGAAAAAGCTATAGAACCTACTTCGGGAACTCAACATATAGTACTTAACAATTGATACATTCAAATTATTATTTATAAACATGAATAGCGGCGCGAACAAAAAAACTACCTCCCTACAACTGTGTCAAAAAAAAAATAACTCTATTTGCCTATTCGAAACGAAGACTAACAACTCTATATCTCAGCAATATAGAAATTGGAATAACATTAAAAGGGATGCTAATACCAAAGAGGAGGAAAAGTCATCCAAACTGCCCCATCTATAAATATAAAAAACTATAATCTCCTTAAATTAACAATCCCTTGAATGAGTATTCACCCCTTATCGGAAATTGAGGAAACGATATTCATTAAAGCTTTAACTTAATATTCGTTAATAATAGGCAATTTTAATATTACATCACTTCCACGAAAAGGTCGGCAATTCAAAACGATTTTAAAAAATACACCATTGAAACAAGTTCCAACTCCTCACACCTTTATTATGAATAATAACCATGACACAGCCCCGGATATTATACTATATACTATACTATATAATTATCTGAAGAATTACATATTAAATGTAAATACTACCCAAGAAGTCGGCTCCGATCATCTAGGATTTATTGTAGCAATACATATCAAAGTCATACTGTATACTGGTCCTCTTTCAAGCATGCTTAGTGTGTGTATTTGATAATTATAGTCCATATTCGATGTCCTTGTCTGGTGGTTGTGGTTACTTTTAAAGGAGTTTTGCTTTGTTTTATGTTTGAAGAGAAATATTAAACTCTCGTATATGTAAATAGCGGTACGCGTCTGCTTATTCTTTATTTTGAAAATGTTACGGCATGATTGTCTATAATCTAGTCCATACAATATGCGAACAACTTGTTTTTGTACGATAAAGACTCTATCTATTTCAGATGAGCTTCCCCAGAGAATTATGTCATAACGAAGGTGGTTATAAAAATACACTTTCTCTAAGACATTATTATTTAGATGTTTACTCAGAATGCGTATAGCATAGACACTTTTATTTACCTTTTGTACTAAGTAAGTAATATGCTCTTTCCAAGTTAACCGATCGTTTATAATTAGTCTCAGTAACCTTGCTTGTTTTCGAAGTGTATGTGTAGTATCATATAAGTTGATCGTTTCTGGGAAGTCTAATCTGGAATGACTTGTTTTGTAAACCATGATATGAATTTTTGTTAGGTTGAGGATCAAGTTGTTTTCATTGGTCCATTTCTGAACTTTTCCCACTGTTGTGTTAGTTTTTGTTTCCAACTCCTTAATTGTCTTTAAAGACAGCAATACGTTTGTGTCGTCGGCATAGTTAATAATTTGGTTAGGTGTATTTAACACAATATGTGGTAGATCATTAATATTTATGACAAAAAGTAATGGGCCTGCAATACTTCCTTGAGGTATACCATATTTGTTTATACATATTCCAGATTTAGTAATAATTTTCTCAGTTTCAATTTTAATTTTATACATTCTATCTTTGAGATAGGTCTCAAACCACTTAAGTGTTGTGCCTCTTATGCCATATTTAAATAGTTTTTCCAACAAAATATCAATGTTAAGCTTTAGAGAAGTCTAGCAGTATGCCGCATGAAACAATTTTATTTTGTATACCTTCTAAAATTGTATTAATATATTCGACTAGAGCAGAGTCGGTGGATTTACCTTTTATAAATCCATGTTGGGTATCGTTAAAAAGGTTACATCTATTCATGAAACGTATTACTTTATTACACATTACCGTTTCGAAAATTTTGGAGAAAGTCGATATTTGACTAATAGGCCTGTAGTTTTTCTTACGTCCCCTATCTCCCTTTTTAAATATGGGTGTTATACAAGCAACCTTAGTTGATCTGTAAAAAATCCTTGTGTGATCGAATTATTAATGATATATGTTAAATGTATGTATGTCAGTTGTTTTAGTATATTCCATGATGTGTAATTTATATTATCCGAGTGTATTAATTGATTATTAAAATATTGCTTTTTACTTGTTTTTAGAAGTTCATCAATTTTTTTCTTTTCAGTATTGTATAGTTCTCTGTAGTTTGTATCTACTGTGGACATTGTAAATAGAATTCCAAGCCGTCGCTTATTTGCTACAATTTATATATATATATATATATATATATATATATATATATATCTACCCGATTACAAAACTGCAATATAGAGAAAGTTAATGAGGAAATACTGTACTGTAAGTCCAAGAACCAACGAGAGAGAGCATCGCCTAATTTGATAATATAAGTGCCACTGTAGCGAAAACACACCTGTAAAACTTCCTTTCCATATATATTACCTGTATTAAGAAATTAATCTTTATATACTGAAATCACTCCTGGCTTCAGACTTGTAATGAGATACAGAATTTAAAAGGTAAACAATATTGGAATAAAATTAAACATATATCTAAATATAAAACATTTCGTGAATTTCAGAGTAAAGAGGAAAAAGCAGATATATTTGCCAACCAATATGGAGAAGTATACACCAATAACAATCACGCCATCTTTGACCACGAAACAGAGCATACTGTTGATAACGGGTGCAGTAACTCATTTAAAATAAACACTGACAGAACGATTATTGATATTAAGGAAGAGGAATATAATATAATTCATACTGCCGGGAATAATTCAGTCCCTGGTATAGACAATATCCCAAAGCCAATTCTAATTTTACTTAAATCTGATGTCCACCATCTCCTAAGAAAAATATACAACTTGTGCCTATACATAGTTACTAACCGCAGGACTGGCAAAAGGGTGTAATTCTTAACATTCCCAAAAAAAGAGAAAACTTTTCGAAAACATCTGGCTATAGGTCCATTAAGTTCCTGCCCGTAATTAGTAAAAAGTTTGAAAAAATCAACTTCGCATTGAATCAGCAATTGGTCACAAAATTCTACTTAATTAATTTGGATTTCGTCCAAATATGTCAACATAATGCCTCTCTCAATGTTTACATCCAATGTGGAAATAGCTAGCAGTAATGGTCTATCATCTGCAGCTCTATTTCTAGATGTAGCTAATGCTTTCGACTCCATTCCATCAAGAAAGGAATTCTATATAAGTTACATATGTTAAACTGTCCTATAGAATTAATCTGTGTTACATACAAATTCTTAAAACACAGAAGTCTCCTGGTTAAAATAGGCAATGGCCTATCTAATCTATTTTACCCTACAAAAGGGGTTCCTCAAGGAGAGGGATCCTTCTTCTTTCCTCTTTAATGTGCATACTTTTGATGATTCCGCCTCTGGTAACAACAATTCCCATCCAGACTCGATTTTACAGTATGCAAATGATATGACGCTAGTGGCACAAGGCAAAAAATATAGACAATCGCTATGCAAATTGTAAGAAATGGCGGATAATATAACTGATTCTTTTAGTCACAGATTAAAATACCCCGCTCCTTCTTGCACAAAACACCATCAAATTTATTGGGATAAATTAGACTCAAGACTTTCTTTCCTTCCTCACCTTAAATGCCTCTGAAACAACGTGATAGCGTGAATAAAACATTTTCGCTCGCTGACTTGTGAAGGACATGTAATAAACCTGCAGACGTCGGGCCAAATTTATAAAATCATATGTGGCCCACTCCTCGAGTACGCAGTTATTCTCCTTCTAAATTCAAGAGTTTCTACCCTAAGATGAATTGATGTTTGTGAGAGAGCAGCTCTCAGAAGTATCACCAATCTAAGCCACCCCAGAAATACCATACTCAACCCTCCCAAGTAACTCCTATATGAACAAAGAAATATAGTTCCCATAACCCAACGTCTCAAGTTCATATCACACAAATGCATGTCCAAATTTCCCTTCCAGAAGTTGACTCCCCTTCTCCTTATTCACAACCAAATACCCCAAAATCCCAAAAGGAATATCCCAAAACTTCCCCTCTATAATTACTTGATGTCTATTTAACGAATGGATAGAACAATCTTTGGCTGAAAGGCTACCACTGTTGGCCAACATCTGGCTTGGTTGTAGTAAAATCCTGTTGAAGCTCTGAACCAAGAGCGAAATATCGATATAATATATGATGTACTCATGGAGGGTGTATATGCTTTTAGAACTTGTGTTGGCAATTATATCTTCTCCCAAATAACAATAATGATAACAACTAAAATTTGTTTAATTTTGTTCTATGTATATATATATATATATATATATATATATATATATATATATATATATATATACAACAAAATTAAACAAATTTTAGTTGTTATCATTATTGTTATTTGGGAGAAGATATAATTGCCAACACAAGTTCAAAAAGCATATACACCCTCCATGAGTATATCATATTTAGAACTTATTATTATCTTACGTTAGTACATTGTAACTGTAATTGTATTACTTTGAAACGAATCGAAAATTTATTTTTAATTTACCTAAAATCAAATTGTATTTTTGATAAAAAAAAGTATATATATATATATATATATATATATATATATATATTTTAGTTATAACAGTTAAATAAATGTCAGAAATCTTACAGGATGAATATTTGAAGGATTGACACTGAGTTCTTAAAAAAGTAATAGTTAAATGATCTTTGTGATAATAGGTATAAATCATAGATTCAACAAATAGTTGGTTTCCTAATACCATTCTTTAAATCAGCTGTAAATAAATGTTCGTATCTTGCCAACCAAAAACTTTACATTAGCACAGTTTTGAACGCGTATGTTTAAATTAATTAAACATCAAGTTAACAGTCATTAACATCGTAATTAATAAGTAAACATATATACTAATTATATTATTGTTACGATTTTAAATAATAACCTGGTTCACATCTAGGATTGAAATCAAACTAAATACGATTCTAGTTTAAAACTCGTCCATGTAGATATGAATATTTTCTTGATTTAGCAACTTTAATGAAAATTATGGGGCGCCATCCAGTTTGTTAAGCTTTTGTCAACATTTTGCAACTTATATTTATGGATTTGTCTTAACAACGCTAAATAAAAATCGTCTAAAACTTGCTACATAAAACATTCAACATCTTGAAATACCAGGTTAATAAAGCGTATATACGTTTGTTGAGTTGGTAGTGCGCATGTCGTAATGAACGTAGATTGAAATTGTATTCCGTTTAATTCATGTGAATGGGCCAGCATACATTTTAGATCTAACCGGGATTGAATATAATCGATTTCAATCCTACATGTAAATGGTAGTTATATTATTGATTAATCTTTCAAATTATAAAGTTTTGTAATAGTGAATCATAATTAACTTACAATAAAATTTGCAAGTATTAAAGTAAAAAGAATAATCGTTGCACTCAGTCCAAATGCATTTAAAAGTTGCACCGATGTTCAGCATATTATATAGTTTCCGTGCGAATTTATACAGATGGGAAATTAGAATCGACGAAGTTGCTAAACTGAAACTGTAAAAAATAAGGTACACAACATTAAAACACAAGTCATTGTTTTTTTTCTATGCTATTTATTATGAAAATATATAATACAAAACTTACTATGTAGTGTTACAATAATAAATATTGTGGTCAAGATTACTGGACTGCAAGTGTACAGGTTTACTGCAAGCTCTGCATTGTCCAAAGTTCGGAGCCTTTATATATTTCTCTTTGCAAGTACTTCTTTGTTAAAAAGGGATATAAATATCTCCTCGGCTTTGGCAAGGCTGCTACTCGACGCGTGCTAATCATCACGCTATGAGCGCTAAATTTACAACAATAATTCAACTAATTAATATTCGTTGGATCAATAATAGTTATCTAAAAAATTTATCTATCTACCACTATATAAATAATACAGTATATGGTATTGCTTTGATTATATTTTTATTTAAATATATTCATATATAGTTATATAATAATAGTTGTATATAATCTATTGCTGTTGCTATATTGCTATTAGGTAATAAATAGGCAGGCTTCTAAACTATGTTCAGGGCGGCGATGTTTATTTTTATTTTCGTATTGACTTTTTAATTGATTATGCCTTTTGGTGTGGTTTTTTTGTTTTATTATTTATAGAGCGAATATTATTATCAACTCCTTTGTACTTAAAACTAAGGCTACAAAAAAGATATTTCATATATTTTTCAAATATCTTTTTTGTATACCTCCACCAACTCGCATTATATATATTTTTTAATTTGACTGATAGTATAAACACCACCGTCTTAAACATTCCAACTATATCTTACATTTTACTTAGTACTTATTAGTTATTTCGTTATCATCTATATTGCTATGTTCCTCGGGTCTTCGGTCGGTTTGCCTCAGACCCGACTACTGTGCTTATTGCTTTTTGAATACCGGGCATCCCGGGTTAAAATTAAAATAATACACGGGCATCCACTGCCCCCTTCCGCCAATACCTGAATTTTATTTTAACGCCCAACTATGCATCATCAAGGTTCATTTCGTTGTATTTTATAAGTTGTATATAATAATTACTTTCGTTGTTTGTACTCCAACGGAACGATTTGCAGTAAGTAGCTGCGGATGTCACGTCCCGGGATATATTGCCATCGAATATATAAATATAAACTATATGTATATCAAATAAACAATCCCTACAATAAATACCTTAACCAAAACCGCATTCTTCTTACTTTCGCGCTTCCTTTCTTTCAATCTACTGTATTATGTACGCGCTTCAGTTCTAATTCTACAACTAACATCCGTTTCACATTCGGCGCGCAAGAGTTTAAGGTGTTCAATGACGCATTAACATATTAATTTTTATCGTTGTGTTGCTTTTTAAGGCACCCCAGGGAAACTCTTGGCGCTTTTAAATGGGCCCGGCACTACTTGCTTGCTAATGACTAGATTCACACTCGCCTCGTTCAGCGCTCGGGCCTATTGCACCGGCCCCTTCTATTAAAATTAAAAAAAAAAGTACTCAGCGCATTTCATTAAAATGCGTTAAATGAAATATTTTATTTTATTTAAAAATACCTTAGGTATGTATACTTAAATAGGATTTTATAATATATTATTGCAAAAATACTGCCGAAACTATGCTTCGTTGATTTTGTTCATTGTTATTCAATTCTTATACTTTTTCTTTTCTATTATAAACTTTATACATTTTTTTTATTTGGAATCTACATTATTTATTTTCTTGTTTTCTTCCTAAAATTACGCATAATGCGTTATATAATTTATATAATATATTTGAATAATTTTAACGTTTTTAAATAAAATATAATTGACTATATATGGGACTAGGACGTTTACAGGATCGGGACTAGAAACTGCGACTAGAATTCTTAGCGCTTTAAACGCAATATAAAAATGGAAATTATGAGGAATTATTCTACTATACTCTTTATGCTGATTATATATTAAATATTTTCAAAATTTATGATTTTTGTTCATTTTAAATTGTATTGAAAGCATAGGTATAGCAGAATATATTTTATTTAATTCGTCTACAATATGTAGCGTTAATTAAAAATCGATACTAAAATACTTTTCTATGATGCTAGAATTGGGCACGTATTTTTGGACTCCATAGCACGTTTTTCGAAATATCCACTAAGATACTTATATTAGTTTTTATCACCAGTTGTTTAATTTTGAATGTAAACTGTGTAAAAATATCTATGAAAACTGAGTATTAATATAAATAGGCACATCCTTCATTGTAACAACTGAATCTATTGCTGATGATTTATAAAAGAATTGGGTGTTATATAGGCCACTTGGTTTAATATTACGAATTATTGCTTTCCGACTAATTTGAAATACATTTGTAATATCCGTGATGTTGTAATTAAATTTGACCATATTGTAAAATAATAAAATAACAAATGATTGTTAAATACTTTTCTGCAAATGATTTTCCTTGGTTAGCTAAAACTGTGTGCGGAGCTTTCGTGTTTTCGAAAAACATGCACTTATATTATCCGTACAGCTCTTAGCATTTAATAATCTCACTTGATTCCGCTCTTACTCTATATATTTATAATAATTAATAACTCTAGAATATTTGCATAACTTCGTTGTTTGTGAAACGTTGCTTTTTGTTCCATATACGGAACAATTTTTGGAATGTCGCGATTTTAATTTAACTTAATTAGTCTACGGTGCCGATAACATCTTACTGTGGCTGCTGCCTATAATATTATATTTACATTCCGTGGTGTTCTAGAAGGTAGCTTCATAATAATTAAAGATATAATTTTAATCTTATATCTAACGCCCGTTCCGGGCCCTAACTTAGTGGACGTGTTGCGATGTGTTATCTCACTGGGAGGGATATTTACAAGGGGCTTCAGTTCGCGAAGAATAAATCATAGCTAATCTTGGCGAAGCGTGACGCGCCTCGGAACGTTCGCCGGTACGTGACACGCTTGTCAAGATGGAGTGAGAGACTAGAAAAGCGACTAGGTACGTTTTTTAGCATTTTTAGCCAGCGTATACGCTGCCCGGAAGTTGTTCATTTGAGTCCTCTTCCATATTACCAACGTCGTCTTTAAGACACGCTGATTCGAGATGTTTGTTTAAGTACGATTTGAGCGCAAATGACTTGTGGCAGCGCGGACACTCAAAGTTTTTATCGGAGGAATGCGTTTGCATATGGGCTCGCAAATTGGAACGATCCGCGAACGCTTTCCCACAATGTGCACAACCATACGGTTTTTCACCAGTATGGGATCGAAGATGTCCCTGCAGAAGCCACGGTCGCGAAAACTGTTTACCGCACACACTACATTTATGCGCCAACTTGTGTGTTAATACATGCATAGCAAGGGCGGGCATACTCACATATGCCTTACCACACGTTATGCATTTCTTTGCTGATTGTGAGTCTAAGCTGCGATGCGTCTGTTTATGCCGCGACAGGTTACTAGAAGTAGCGTACTGCTTACCACACTCGCTGCAGGTGTATTTAGGCTTTTCTGATGAAATTGGCTTGACAGCAGCAACTGGTTCTTCCACTTGACGCTTTTTCGAACGGCCGTCGCTTACGAAAAATGCTTCATAAGTGTATGCAACAGTCTTTCCAGACTTGAACGGAGGCTGATTTTGACTGTGCTCGTGTTCAAGTTCCAGTTCTTGTTCTTTGTATTCTTGGTGTTCAGTTAAAGGAACTATTTGAGTGGTTTGTGGCGGTAGAAACACTGACGTGGAAGCGCTAAGATCCAAAATGGCGTGAGCTGCATGTAAATCCTCCTCCGCAGGAACTCGTATCTGAGGTAGAGGAGGAGGAGGTGTTGGCAATGGCGGCGATGGCTTATCATCCAATGAATATGGTCTATAAATATCTTTTTTCTTTGGAGGCAGTGATAATGCTGCTCCAGTACTTGTAAAACACATGGCCAACGATTTCTTCCCTCTTGTGGGTGGTGCAGGATTATTGTATTCCGCACGTAAATCCTGCGTTTCATTTACTGTCCTTAGAGTCGCATATGTCTGTTGCGATTGTGCGATGTTCTGCTGGTCTACGCGTGTTATGAATGTTGTCGTGTAGTTTGTAGGAGAGATTTCTTGAAGATAACCTGAAATGCACACAAATAGTTGGCATGAATACAAGGAACATTGTACGTATAATTATTTACAATTGTGGCAGGATATAACAGTAAATTTTCCGATAAACCATTGTGTATTCAACAGTTCGCAATAATAAACAGAGACTGTGCAACACAGCGCGAGTGTTCCTAACGACTGTACTCTTATGCTCCCTTTTGGTAGAATAAATTCTGCAAGGAACCGCGCAATGCTGCAGACATGCCATATACATGTAATTTATGTTTATTTATTACCCAAATTAAATTATATTAAATTCTATTTAGAAAATAAAACCGTATACCCCAACACCCGTAATTTCACTAACTCACATAAAATATAAACATGTTTTAAGCAACAACTTATTATTACATATTAATAAATCACGAAAATAAATTATTTATAATTTGAACATTCCCCCTTTACTGATAAAACTCATTCAAACTTATTCAATTCATGTATATTCCAGTGAGTTCGAAACTGAAAGCTACGAAACTGTTGAGTCTTGATTAGTTTAATTATCGATTTGGATTGTTGGTCCACGCCAACCCTCCCCAATTGTTTCGAATGAATGCCGGCAACTTAAAAAAACGGTGAATCGATATAACCAGGAACGGTTCCTGAAAAGGCGCCGGTAATTACGTCTGATTATTATAGGTGTGGAGTGGTGCGACGATGAAGCCGACGGGGATTTTATTAGAGGGACGTGTGTCTTCGGGCCAGCTGTCGTGCTCTATCCGGATTTAATTAAAAAGGCCCCCGATGTCCACACAGATGTTGCGCTCTTTTCTATGCATGGCACGCCAATGCGAACTATATAGTGTATATAAATGTGTGCGGGATGGTGAGATGCGGAAGCGAGCGTGTGTCTCTCTTATTGCCTTCCGTTTAGCGAGGACTACTAAAGGAATCCTAATAACGGCATTTCCATATTTACGTGCTTTATAATGTGACAAAGACGTTGCTGAATAAGATTATACAGGAATGTAATATTCTTGCCTTCACTTGGACTTGATCTATTGCGCACAAAAAGTCCCCGGGACAACAAACAATTTATATGGAATTTTGTAATATATAAATGTAAATATTTACTAATGCTATATAAAATTATAAAATCATTTCAATTTGATGTTAATACCATTATAAGTTAGTATACTAAAAAATATCATTATATCATTTCAATACAATCGATTTAAACTTTTGCTGTTACCCGATTTAGGGTTGAGTGAAGGGGGAGAGAGAGATTTTGCAGGGTGTAAATATTTAAGCAGCGCGAGCAGATCGTAGTAACAGGTGACAAGATTTCCTACTCATGTGATGGATGTTTATTTTTTAGGTTCATAAAATATTAACTTGCCATTATTTTATCCGAGTGTTTTAAGCCTACCTCAGAATAGTAACTAAAATAACTAAAACAGTGACTTACTGTTATACAGGAGAGTCGTTCCATGTGGAGATGTTGGTGGTGGACTTGGAGCCGTGGCACCGGCTGTGGGACTCGATGGAGCCCAGCAGGAGACCGGCGCCGAGTCCCCGACCACGTCGATCTCCTCATCATCGTCTTCAGGAGGATCGTTGGGCCGCTCCGGCCACGGGTAGGCTTTCCACTTTTTCGCCATTAAACATCGCGGCATGCTGTTGCTGCTATCGCGACAACTTCACCAGCGAAAACAGGCACCGCGGCGCGCACCACATGAAGAACGGAGTTGTGCGGAAGTGGAGAGTAAAAGAGAACAGGAGAAGAGAAGAGCTGAACAGAACAAACTAAACTAAACGAACCCCTCGTGGCTTTGGAGGGTTGCCGGCGCCCTCCGTCGTTTATATACGGCGGACGGATGGGAGTGGTGGGGGACGACGGTTCGGGGTAGCTCTCGTCTCCACCCCGGCACCCTTCGCCGAATGCGCGGCGCATCGATTGCAACCCTTGCAGGGGGACCTCACCCAACACGTGGCCGTGCGGTACGACGTTAGCGCGTGCTGCGGAGTAGCGCGTGCCAAAGGATATCGTTGCCCATACACCAAAGGTGCAACCACCTGCCCGAGGAAACCCACTTCCACGGATAGGGTTACAACGCTTCCGGATAATAGGATTCCCTTTAAAGCGGACGCCGCATGACCAGTCCGGAACTACACCGGTCAATGTCACCGCATCAGACTGGTACTAATCGAATATTAAATACTCCTGTGCTGCAAGCACATGCAACAATTGTTTATTGTACTGAAACATATTTCAATCAATAATTAACATTATATTACTATGAATACAGTGCTGGAAATTCAATAAAAATATTGAATAAATGCGGACAAATAAAATAACATATTTGTATACAATTAAGAGTCATACTTTGATATTATTATCATATGTACAAATAAATTGAAATGTGCATTTCATTTGAATTTATTTGTACGTATGATAATAATATCTTGATATTGATTAAAGTTACTGTTATCTAAATTAGTATTATTATTAATTAATACAAATTTTATTTCAGATCAACACACAACTCAACAAATCTGTAGAATAATGTTTGGTTAGTTTTCAATAAGTAGTCAAAGCAAAACTTTTATTATTATTTATATATATATATATATATATATATATATATATATATATATATATATATATATATATATATATTGCCCGAATGTCACACTGGTCACACCGGGTAAACCGGTACAAACATTGGAAGAAATCCTACCGAGTGTATTACATTTCACTGCTAGTAGTAACCAAGTTTTGGGTAAGTAATTTTCCATGCTACAACAGTGGTTATAGGACTTATTGCAAGTTTAAAATAGAAATATTAATATTCCTTATTAAATTGGTGCAAATAACACACAATGTTTTCTTTAATAAAGTGTACTCATTTTGTTCTGAAATAAATTAGTATAAATCCGCAACTGTTTAGTATGTGTAATTAGCTGTTTTTATAGGGCTATCTGAAATTATGTGTTATATTTTTTTATATTTTAGTATATAATTTTATATAGTCGAAAATTAATAATTAAGTTTTATCGAGATGTTAAGTCATTAATAGTGCTTTCTTTAATAATTAAGTTTTTATATTGGACCAACTCATTTTTTTTAGGAAATAAAATGTATATGTATCTACTTATGTATCTATCTTAAACTTCGCAACAAAATGTATGACAGCTGACAGACTATGGGCTACAGTCAACAGACGAACGAAAGACAGACATTATCCATAGATTAGATATTTCTTTTGTACTATTACATTAATTTATTCACACTTGAAATGATAAGGTAATTGGAATATAATAAAAAACAATTGTGAACAAACTAATCAACAAAATAGAATAAATAAAAATACTCCTTGTGAAAAACAACAACTTTATCACATAAATATAAACCAATATTAGTTGACAAAAAGTGTATTTATGGGATAAAATGGAGAATAGAGTCGTATGCAAAGTTAATGGAGGGAAAAATATCAATCTAAAATACTTCCAGTGAAATTTCCTATATACATTGTCCTTTTCCTTGTAGTTTTTTTAATTTTCGTTTCCATCGGTATTTTTGCATCTATCGAATAATAACTATGGGCTAAAAACTATGAAATGCTACTATCAAATATAAAGTATGAAATTAAAATAATTGAATAAAACTTATCGAATAAAAATTATCAACTAAAAATTATCGAACAAGTACAAATCTAATAGAAATTATCGAATAAATAATATTGATTGAAACAATCGATTACTATTACTACTGAGTCGGTAATTTAAAAATCAATTCATATTTTATTTTCTGTAAATTTTTACTTGCCGAATACAACACTGGTGTATAAGGAAGGTATTGTTTTACCAAACAAGTGTTTACATTTTCTAACTAAGATTGTGGAAATATGCGATAATTTTCCAGGAAACAAATTACATTAGAAGGAAGGTACTGTTGTGCATTTAGAAAAAAATTATGCCTAAAATAGTCAAAATAAACCCGATTTTTGCGATGTCTGTGTGTATGCATGTATGTATGTATGCATGCATGCATGTATGTATGTATGTATGTATGTATGTATGTATGTATGTATGTATGTATGTATGTATGTATGTATGTATGTATGCATGTATGTATGCATGTATATATGTATGTATTATGTATGTATGTATGTATGTATTTATGCATGTCTGTCTGTCTGATAACAAAATTCCGGGAAAACGGCACAACAGATTGCGACTAAATTTGGCAATTAGCTGAGAACACTATCTCGGACGATCCAGGGAAATTTTGAGAAAAATCGGTCCACTAACAATAAAGGAACTCGCGCAGTGCAACGCGTTTACGTTGCACTGCGCATAATTGAGCGGGGCCGCAGAATAACAACTAATCACTGTTGGAAAACGGCCCAACGGATCGCGACCAAATTTGGAAATCGCGATTGGATGACCCTGTAAAAATTTGTGCAAAATCGGTCCACTTCAACAGAAGATATCTCGATAATACCGATTTCCTATTGCGCATATGGCAAAGAGACACAACACGTGGCGTCATCGGACATGACAAGTGAATCAAGCTCGAAATTAGCGAAAATGGTCGCATGTTAAATGTAATAATATAATGAAAATGTGAAAAATAAAAATGTCAAAATGCCAAAATGTAAAAATGTCAGAATGCCAAAATATCAGAATGTCAAAATGTCAAAAAGTGAATAAGTCAAAAAGTCTAAAAGACAAAAAGTAACAAATGTGAAAGTGTCAAAATCAACCTTTTAAAAAGGTGAAAAATTTAGAAAATGTCAAAAATTAAAAACAAAAAAAAAGTAAATGCGTCATGTAAATCGGAAAGTCACGTGGTGCCCACACCCGATGTTTTTATTATTTAAATAACACTAATATTATAGTACTCCGACAAAACAGCCCGCGACAAAACAGCCCGCGATAAAATAGCGCCGACAAACTAGTACGCGACAAAATAACCCGCGACAAAATAGCGCCCGACAAAAGAACCCCGGACAAAATAGCCTCGTATACTGTTATTTATAATTGTATCATGCATAACTAAAGTATAAATAGGGGTTCCCCCGCCAACACAACCTAACTAACCTCAGCTGAATTAATCAATAAATTTCAAGTAAATTATAGTTCATATAAAAACATAATAATGAACTTTCAGGTTATAATATAATAGGTGTAACAATTTCAATAACAATTTCCTGTATTGATTTGAATTGATGGATAAATGCCAGTGGTCGGGGCTATTTTGTCGGGGGGCTATTTTGTTATTATGACGAAGGGCTACTTTCTCGCGGACTCTTTCGACGGGTCACAAATATTACTAGTTCAACGGGTAATTAGCTGAGAAATAGAAAAATTCCATTCACTTAATTTGCCTTATTTTGCGAGTTTCCGTGTAGTAATTAATGAGGTAAAGCTGCAGTAAATTTCTTATCGATAGGTGGTAAATATAATAATATAAATAAAATAATAAAAACACGCCTGATTATTTATTGATTGATAGATGTGATTAAAGGCACCACCTTCTCGTAATGAGTATGGGGAGCGAGAGTTTAAACCCCGTTGAAGTTTCGCGAATCACCTTTCACAGCATTTCAGAGGTTTTCTGAGAAGTTAAGGTAAATACCGGGTAATTATTATTGATTTATTTCTCTTTAGCCAAAGTAGATAAACACATACATGATTAATATAGATAGTTAATATATAGATATATACACACAAAGGTGAATACAAAAATACGCCTATCTTGTATCAATAATGATTTGTGTTAGTCAATTTTGATAGTTATATGTTGTACCGATCGGTTCTATTATTATACGATTAGTCCACAGGACATTGCAAGTGAGTGTGTGATATACTAGATGTGAATTCTGCGAGTGATTCATCATTACTTTTTTGACACTAAGAGATGATATTCGTCCGTTGTTTGGTTGCACTACCGGGAGATGCATGCGTCTTCGATTGGATGGAAGGGTGGTTTGTTCCATATCCGGTGGTAATATCCGTGGAGGGACAAGCACGTTATAAGGTGCCGTTGGTTTTGATTAGCTTCATTCCCGCATTGGTTTCCAAAAAACTGGCCCTTCCGTGTTATTATTGAATACAAAATTCAGGTTCCTTTCCCCTATTATACTTGCATATTCGCTTTGTACAAATGCTGGTATTTATTTGCAGTTCTCTATCACTTCCCATTGTTTTTGTATTCGATACCTGAATTGTGTGGGTGTTCGAGACGACCCTCAACAAGCCTAGAACTTTAAGCTTGAATTTTATCCATAAAGACAGGGCTATTTCAACCTGGGCATGTGACTGCTGTCTATGTTTTCATACTCAACAGTTTGAGCCCCGTCTTCAGGCTCAGCTCTTGAAGGTGTTTAAGTGAGGCTATTATTGTTATTTCCCTAGCTGCTTTCATGCTCTTTGCGGAGAAGTGCTTTGTTAATGATAACGTTGCTCAATTTTTATTTATTTTTTAGATATTTTTTTGTCCATACATACATAACATAATCATAATTATATAAAATGTAAAATTAAAATGACTTGTATAGTTATAAAAAAAGATGAATGATTGTTTCTTCTCGAGTCCTCGTCGCGAGGTTTGTGTGGTTTGTGGCTGTGATTCCTCCTCGGGCTGTGGGTATTGAGGGTTTTTGTTTAATATTTTCTGTGTCCGTATCGAAGCTATTTATTGCGCTGTTTTTCTTCTACTATTAAATTTTATTGTTCAATAGTAGGTTTTTAATATTTAGTTAGATAAGAACGCAATGCAGTGATTTATTTCCTTGAGTAGTTCATTGTATTGCTGTATTATTTCGGTTGTTAGTATTGGTGAGTTTTGTATTTTTCGCTTTAATTTCGATTTTCTTCTTGTTTGGTGTGGATTTCTGTCTTTGTTTTTAGTGTTATTTTCGTTTTTATTCCGTCGTTTTGAATTTTGTATAGTATTAGTAATTTATTTAGTGTTATGATGTTTTTTATGGTTAGTTCCTGTGTCTGTTGATATAGTTTTCTGGTTTTCTTGTCGAGTTTGTGTAGTATTTTCAATATTTTGTTTTGTTGTATTTGTAGTTTATTTACATTTTTGTTGCTTGTGTTTCCCCAGATGTGGTTTAGGAAATTATTTTGTGCAGTCAAAAGTGCGTGGTATATTTGTTTTCTTGCCTGTTCGGGTATATATTGTTTGATTGTTTTTATTTATGGGATTGTTTTTTCTATGTACGTGTTTATTTATATAGTTTTCCCATTTATGGTTATCTTGTATCTTTAGACCTAAGTAGTTATTTTAGTGTATTTGTTTTAGTGCTGTCCCATATTAATGGGAACAACAGAGAAACTAAATAAACATACACATTAGCGTATATTTATTTATTTTCTCTGTTGTTTACTGTTGAAGATTATAAATTCTGTTTTTGTTTTATTTATTATTCATAGGTTATTATTGTACCATGTTTGCAAAGATATTTGTATTTTTCACAAAATCAAGTTGTTGTTCACGTAGGTCTATCATCCTATTTTTAGCAAGCCTGTTTAAATTTCATTACTACACATTACACATTACTTTTTGAGGGGTTTCCTTCAAATGTATTGTTCTCACACCACTATCTTTTCTCTTTATCCCTTTACCAGTGGAAAACCCGGCGGAAGGTAGAGGTTATTATTTTCTTTAATCGATCATTGTTATTTGATAGTTTACAACTATCAGTGGTTAATTATACAGCTATTGATAGTTTTTATACGATAGTGCACGTCACTAGAATTCATCATACAACTAAAGCAATTCAATGAAAATATATGCCTCATCACACTCACATACAGGGATGACTAGGAGTTATCTCAATATCTCTCTCTCACGTCTTTATTAGAAGTGTGCTTTGACTGCAGCAGTGCCACCTGAATCCGTGTAATGAAATATTTAAAACCACTGTGTTTTTGTTTTACTGCTCTGACTATTATCAATTAAATCCCATTGAAATGGCTAGAACATCCCTATAATGATACCAATGCCATTTAGTATCAGTTTTTGGCGTGGAAATTTCATTGAGCTCATTCTCTTTTTTCCCTTCATCTCTTTGATAGTACGGATATTATTTAGTAAGCAGTTTAACCCTGTAACCCTCTTAATGGTGTTAGTCGTATTTACTCCAATAATTATAATAGCCTGTTCTGAGCGGTGTCTATTTGTTGTTCACGTTTCACATCTTAAACATAGGGAAGTTAGATTGCTAGGTTATTGTCATTGTGTTTAAATTTTGGTTGTAGTTTTGCGTGTCTTTCCAGTATCAGGGGTATATTTGTCTTGTCGTACAGTTGGTTGTTGAGGAGTCTAATTTTAGTTTATATATATATATATATATATATATATATATATATATATATATATATATATATATATATATTCGTAAACATATCGGTTCTGATGTGCTTATTAGTTTTTTTTGTCTTGTCTGGTGCACACGTTGCTATGAATCCATAGTCAAGCATGAGTCGACATATGCATATAAAATATTCAAATATGCAGTGCTGTATGTGTCGGTATGCCCCTACCAACGTATTTTAGTAATCTGAAGTGTGTTTCGTTCGCTTAATTATAGGAAATCTGTCGGTAATATATGTATAGTTTTAATTTTTTAACTATATTAATTTCCAAATATTTGATAGAATGGTGGTGATAAGTGTAATATTCGTATCGTCTATTTTTATACGAGGGGAAGCATTGGTAAGGCTATCGTTTGTGATAAGTAGTTGTCAGTTATTGGCGTTTGGTTTGAGCCTCCGGTTATAAAGTCATTTTATTGTGTCATTTGTCAGTAGTATGATTGTTCTATTGTACTCTTGAGAGTTTTTCCGTGGTACACCAGTACCGTGGTAGTGTATTGTAGCATGTATTTGTCCATGTTAGTGATATAGTGTTGTGCGTAAATGTCATGACAGTATAAGTTATATAGGGTTCGTGAGAGTGGTGATCCTTGAGGTACTCCTTGTAGTGCCGTGAATAGGTGTGAGTACTATCCATTAAGTTTTATCGTAAAACGTTTGTCTTTGAAGTAATTATCAATGAGTCTTAGTAGGTGATACTTCTAAAAAGTGCATTTTGTAAATTAATGCTTAATACGTTCATTTAATTATTGTCTTGTGATTGCAAACACATTTTGTTAATAACAATTTTACGAGAATGTTTGTGTATGGGATAACACTATCGAAAGCTTTATTTATGTCTAGGAATAGCACTGCTGTTTGTCGATTCTCTAGATAGCTGGTCTGTATATTATTTGTTAGAATAACTAAAGGGTACATTGTGGAGTTATTTTGTTTTAAACCAAATTGGAATTCGGGGATTTGTTCGTGTACTATATGTACTAAGTATTATCTCTTTTAGGATTTGTTCAAAAAAAATTCCGATTGTTGGGAGAAGGTAATCTGTAACCTTTTGTAAGGTTAAGACCGCAACCTTACAAAAGGTTACAGATCTTTGTTTGTTTATCGCTATAGTTGTTCGTATCTTCCAGGTTGTAGGGAATAATCCAGTGCGTAGACAATAGTTGTACTGTCGGCGTATATGTGTATGAATATTTTCTGTCAATTGTGTGGTCTGGAGATTTTCCGTGGTATAATTTTTCGTAGTATTCGTTCTCGTCAATTTCAGTTATATTGTCTTATGCCCACATATGCAAGATATGATTAGAAACATTAGACGTCTAAACAGAAAAGCGAAGGAGAAACGGCTATGCAGGAAGAATGCATGGAGATAGAAGAGCTGAAGAAAAAGTACGCTACCCTTTGACATACACAAGAAAGTAAAACAGGTAACCTTAACTGGTATAAAATGTGTATATCGCCAACTTTTAGATACTCAGGGTAGCATCGTGATACATATTTGAGGACAATCGACCTCCCAATCTACCCACAATAGTAGGAACAACTGGCCCCAACATTACAGCAGATGAAGTTCGTAACGCTATTAACGGCCGGATAGCACGTATGGTGATAAAGCTTCTGGACGATGAAGGCATAAGTGTACTAATATCCCTGTTCATAGTCAACTTTACCACCGAAGTGGAGTTGTGATACTACCGAAAAAGACCAACGCGAAGAAATAAGAAGAATATAGAGCTTAATAAAAAAAAATGTGAAGAAACTTTTCGCAACACGCAATTTAATAACTAAAAATATTTCTAAAAATATTCATGGTATGATTTTTAAAAAATGTGAAGAAACTTTTAGCAACACGCAATTCGGCTTTCGAAACTCGCTATAAACAAGGAAAGCGTTATTCTCGACCCAACTACTTTTCCAGAGATGCGGGAATGCAAATTGCGATATTTACGCTTGTTTTATAGATTATCAAAAGGCATTCGATAGAGTACATCACGACGAATTGATGAGCAAACTTCAAAATCAAATGATAATCGTATAATAGCTAACTTGTACTGGGGCCAATCAGTACAGCATACATAAATATAGAACACCAAGTAATGGATAGTGTTGAGATAAAGAGGAGGTAACACAGGGATAAGTTTTGTTGCAAATGATATTTAACGTTTACTCTAAAGACATCTAGTAGGAAGTAGGAAACACTACAAAACACCAACGGAGGTATATTAGTAAATGGCATACTAATTAATAATATTAGATATGCCGACGACACAGGGTTTTTGCAGACAAAGGTCTCTAGCGGTTAATGACAGCGGTTGTAGCCTCCAGTAAAGAACAGTCTTTTGCTCAATGTTACGAAAACGTACATGATTATAAGTAAAAATTAGATTTCACCCGCCCTACTCTGTATCTATAGTAGTTGTTATGCTATGTTCTGTAGGTATGTACAGAACATAGTATAACAACTACATACCTCGGATGCGCACTCATTGATCAATGGGATCACCTCATAGAAATAAAACGAAGAATTGAAATAGCAAGAGCAATTACTATTATGTAGTCATGACATCTCGTTGACAACAAAAATTAGACTGAACAGATGTTACATTTTCTTCACTCTTCTATATGGCGCGCAATTTTGGACCTTACCTGAGGCAACTTCCAGAAAACTAGCAGCGTTTGAAATGTGGCTTTATCGCCGAGTGTTGCAGATATCATGTATGGATAGAGTTTCGAACTACGAGGTACTGTAAGGGATGAGATAGGATCCAGAACTACTCTTTACCGTTAAGAAACGTAAGCTGGAGTACGTTAGTCACATAATGAAGAACAGCGAGCGGTATGGATTGCTGTATCTTATACTCCAGGGAAAGGTAAGCGGCCGCAGAAGTCCAGGGAGAAGAAGAATTTCGTGGCTGAAAACCCTGAAACAGTAATTTGATTCCACAACAACTGAGCGATTTAGAATAGCCTCAAATAAAATCAAATAGCCTTGATGATCGATGACCGAACAACCTTAAGAAGAAGATTTGTATTTGGTGTTTTAAGGTGTTTGATGTTGGTGTAGTGTTTGTTGCTGTGGGTGTTGTTTCGATTTTAAGTATGTGTGTATGTATGTGACGGTCGTACTTGTCTTGTTTGAGTTTTTTGTGGTACGTGTGGTCTTCTATATCTTCTATTCGGAATCCGTATATATTTCATTTGTTATATTTGCCTGGTTGCTGTTACGTATTAAGAGATGGTCGCCCTGGTTTCCTTTTTCTTTTGGAAATCCCAGAGTTTACTATCCATATCGGAAGAAGAGATAGTTGTTTCGTGCACTGTGGGCGATACGCACTAGACACTAGTTTATGATTATTGTTGTTTAATCGTGGTGCAAATTTTAATATTTTGTTGTTTTGAGTCCTTCCGTGAAATAAATTAAAACGTTCCGTGTTAGTATATTTGTCATTTGTTTGTATCCATTATTTTTTTTTTCGTTTATTACAGACTAAAATTTAATTACTAACATAAGTCCAACGACATGCTTTAGATTGTTCTAACTAGGTATTATTTGCCCGTCACTCACGCACTGTAGTCGGTTTTCGCGCACACCCTATGTGAGATCGAATGGCCAAGAGCCAAGAGCACAGTCGAGTTTAATCACCTCCACAGAAAACCTCTGAAAATATGTGAAATGTGAATTCTAGCTCCTCAATGTTCAGTATAAGACGCACTGAACTGGGTTCTTTCTCCCATTTAATTTTGACTGATTTTCACCTGATTTCTCATCTTTATTAGTTGTAATAAATTTTAGATCAGTTATGATTTTTTTCCAGGTGTTTCATATATTTCATCTAATTGGACTAGTATTTTTCAATACTAGCCTAATAAGGATAGTATTAAAAAAAATACTATTTCGTATTATTATACGACATTGGTAGGATTGCATTTCACTATCACCTACTGTAGCAATCAATAATTGATTTGTGATTAACCTCGGTCAATAAAGAAAGTGATGTGATTGGTTAGGTCTTGTTAACCAAGTCACCCAATCATTCCTATAATGCGGCATGAAATTGTTCTGTATTAAGGAAATTTCCACACTTTTCGGCTGAATTTTTCGAAAAAAATGTAGTAGTGAAAAAACGAATATATATATATATATATATATATATATATATATATATATATATATATATATATATATATATATATATAACGACGGTGAGGAAAACAACCACTATAGCCCTCGTGCCTTGTATCCTTCAGCGCTTCGCATCTTCTGGCGGTAGGTCCATAATGATACTCTTGATAACCCTGGTGACCTTGGTATTATACACCAAGGTCACCATTAAGGGCCGGTTCTACAATTAACATTTAACTGAAGAATAAGGCTATTCCTGGAATAAATTTCACATATTGGCATTAACATCTCAAACTTATTCCACGAATAGCCTTATTGTCCGGTCTATTGTAGAACAGGCCCTAAGAGATTTTTTTTAAATCAGGATTGTATATATTGTTTCATTATCTGTTAGGGTTTCGCATGCTATATTGTATTCATACCCTCAAATTATTTAGTATTCGTATTCAGTATTATTTGCTGGTTGAATGTATATAAAGTCTCTAATGGTGAAATATGCTTCTGTTGTCAAACAAGAAATATTAATGCATATGACAAATCAATAGACAGTGCACACATGGTACCGGTAAGTTAACGACGTTTATTTATACCTGTTTGAACAAGACTAACGAGGCAGATATTTAACAGTCTAAATAGAATCACTTAAACGTGCAACTCTATTTTTCCCCAACTCCAAGCGAATATAACTTTGATGACTCGACATAATTCACTTATTTGCATTTAAAATGAAATTGCTTGCGTCGGCGGGCGAACGGCGTATTGATCCCAGAACAGAATTATGTATTTATTACAACTTTTTTATGAGTCCAAGTTTTAATCCTCGGTTATATTTGCATACTTGTGTCTATTTTCGCGCATATTTTGTCGCAGGATCTCCGTTCATTTGTTGCTTCCCCAACTGTTGATCTGCGCAGCCTGCAATAGATGTATTTTATCGCTCCACTGCGGAATATTTTGCGGAACCGTATAATAAGGCACATACTACTGAAAGGTACGAGGGGGCGTATGTTGGTGATAGCGCTTATCTATAACCCGGGGTCGATCGAAGGCCAGCGATAAGCGGCGTGTGTGCGCGCTTCCGAGTGCTGCATGCTATCTGCAATATAAACCGACTTTGCATACAAATTAACGCGCACTCGAGGTTTATTTAAACCCCATACTTAATTATCAATGGTAATGGATACGGCGCGGCGCGTCTTCTGAATGTAACTCACTGCATTAAACGGGATTTCACCCGTTCCGCTTCGTTCAGACCCTACCCGTATTTCAGAACCAAAGTAACAGGTCACGGCGATTTCCATTTAAATTCAGATAAGAATGTAATCAAGTTCGCCGGTGTGTTTGTTATGGAAAAAAGTCACGCCTTTTATATGTGGACTTGCGACGTCGTCGCTCGAACAACTCCAAGGGGAACGAATTTGTGTGAAACGTTTCAATTCTTCGATCTCCGACGTCCGATTTAATTTCGTCCTGGTAGTAACAGATGATGCACCGCCGCCATCTGTTGTCTCATGTTTAAATATAATAGTTTTCATTAGAATTCTAACCATGTTACATAATTAGTTTTGGAGTTATTAGTGGCAGCTCCAACGGGTTTGAGCATTATCCGAAATATTAATTACTTCAGTATGTTGAATTAGAAATTGTTTTTAAATAGGTCATATGGATTCCTCAACACATCGACAGATTAACAGATGTACCCGTGCTACAATTGTCTGCCATAACAAAAAGTTAGTAAACTAGTTCAAAAAAATAACAATTGTATTCTTCTAATCGAGCACCCGGCTCGTGCTCAGGTACGCATTGTTACTTTTCTGACAATGCACGCGCAGACAGTTATGTTTCCATCCCCTCGCGTCGCTTAGCACACATACCCTTTGATTTATTCCTACAGAACCAAATCCGGATTATAATAATAGAATACAAATGGGTAGGTGCATACGCCAACGACCTTTTCATATTTTTCTTCTCTTTTATTCGTGCAAATTCGCATATAACTATGTATGGCTCGTATATAAATAGGGGCTGCTGAAGCCACGGACCAAACATGCATTTTACATGAAGTTGACGGATTCGTGTATCCTATAATATACATACAATGTAAATCATACCAGTTGCTAGTGCGGCCCTATTGAATGATTTGATTAAATAAATATCTTGTTGCTCAATGCCTTAAATAGTAGGCATAAAATGTACCGATATAATAATTTTCTATCCGTCTCAATTTATGCTAATATGTTATAAATTAATAAAATGAATGAAATCAAAAATAATTAGCAGGTTATTACTACATATAAAGCAATGTTAGAATTAAAAGCTAGGATAGAATAGCTCATGCCATGTGCTCTCATGCCATGTGCTCTCATGTCAATGTCTTGAACATAGTGTGATGTTATTTATTTGCAGACCATTCTTATATGTAGAATATAAAGGAATTACTAAATACTCAAATATATCACTTATTGAAATGGAATTAACGCGTCAAAACAATATTTACATAATCAGTAGTATATGCATGTTATAATTTGATTTATTTATTCATAAAAACAGTACAACTTACCCTCGTAGATGGAAGTTAAACGCCATCTGGCGGCACCACATCAATTAGCAATGCACACCCATATGGTAATAACCATCAACATGCTCATGTTATCAGGATCACCGGGTAGTGCCCTCTAGAGAATATGAATAATATTCCAATAGAGTGCTTGAGATATCAGCACAAAGCCAATCGTATAAAACATATTATATAAGTGTGAACCCACCTCTTAGCAATCTACATATCTAGATTTCGATCTTATTAGATCTCGTCAGTGTAGCTCAGCTAGTGAGGATGAATTCACACAAAATCTCGAGTGGTTATATACAAAAACAGTACAACTTACCCTCGTAGAGGGAAGTTAAACGCCATCTGGCGGCACCACATCAATTATATTAATTAATAATTAAATATTATTCATATTCTCTAGAGGGCACTACCCGGTGATCCTGATAACATGAGCATGTTGATGGTTATTACCATATGGGTGTGCATTGCTAATTGATGTGGTGTCGCCAGATGGCGTTTAACTTCCCTCTACGAGGGTAAGTTGTACTGTTTTTGTATATAACCACTCGAGATTTTGTGTGAATTCATCCTCACTAGCTGAGCTACACTGACGAGATCTAATAAGATCGAAATGTAGATTGCTAAGAGGTGGGTTCACACTTATATAATATGTTTTATTTATTCATTCTTATGATAATATAATAATTATTTAATTATTTACTGTGTTGCCAATGTCATATAAAATAGAGTGCATTATAAAAACTTGCAGACCATCAATTTTTAATCTAGGCGGGCGTATTATAGATTAATTAAATAAAGTAATAATATGGAAGTTTTCAGGATAATACATTTAAGGACCCCACTCAGTGGCCGAGTAGTTACAGGCATCGTCCGTCTCGTACTAAGCATTGGGTAGCCCGAGTTCGATCTCCGTCGTGGCG
This sequence comes from Lordithon lunulatus, assembly GCA_963942505.1. Classification (NCBI taxonomy): domain Eukaryota; kingdom Metazoa; phylum Arthropoda; class Insecta; order Coleoptera; family Staphylinidae; genus Lordithon; species Lordithon lunulatus. Next base: position 22,594,752 of record OZ012666.1, read on the forward strand.
AATTTTCTCGAAACACAATATTTCTGTGTTCTGTGAAGTTAAATACCGGGTGATTAAAATCCTCTTAGCTTCTCCCTTGATATGCGGTAAAGCCTCACGGCTCATAACCCTATAAAGATATATGTTTTTTTTTAATTTAAGGTGGGTTTATGCTGATATAAAGTAAGAGATCAGACATAATAAATAAATAAAAAATAAAGATTATAATAGACCATTTATGCTCATAAAATAAGAATGTGGACATACCATTTAGTCCTTATTACTTATTTTGTCACATTAAACAATATAATGGAATATATCAGTCTTATTTTGTCACATTAAACAATATAATGGAATATATCAGTCTAAAATAAATTCCGCATTTCTTATTTTATTTCATCATGAACATACCTCTAGGCAATACAATTAGGTATATTTTTATTAATATTATTATAATCCATTGATTATAATAAGTATGAAAAAACATTGTTAAATTTGTATTACAATTAATAAATTAATCTTTTTTATTTTAAAATAGTATACTTTGATTTAATTATTATAATTATTACGTTTTATAAAATTAATTACTGAAATAATATATGTAATAAATATAAAATAACAGTAATGTTAAAGATATTGAACTGCGGTCGCTGCTTTACATAGTATATACATTGGCTTTTGCTATTTTCCTTCAAAACACTCCAAGCATTATATATTTATTATATAAGGCGTGCACATTTAAAATCCTCCGACTGTGAAATGGTGCGACGCGTTCCATCATTACTCACGTCATCATCGATCAAAACGAATCAAACAACCGTCGATTAGCCGCGCCGTGCCGCTATTAGCACCAATATACGCTCAGGGTGGGGCTCCCGACTCTCGGCAGTCACTTTGTCCTACCTACCACGAAAAATCGATACGGAATTGTTGATATGGAATATCTACAAGTTGTCCCCGCGAAATCCTGTTGATATTATACGTTATTTTTTATCGCCGGGCTAAGCGGAAGGGTCGACCCTTTTCGTCTATTATTATACAGGACGGCATTGTAGAGCCATTTGACCCGACGCAGGACACGTTTTCTGCAAACACGCACTGCTTTTAAAGTACGACACCCTTTTTTGTACATGAATATATTTACGTAAGCAATCATTTTCTGGCTCAAAATGAAACAATTCTGGGCAATTATTTGAATGAGTTAATTGGTAGGTATACAACGCAACAACTGTTGATCCATTGTAGGTATTTTTAGATAACAATATTCGTATAATGCTAATTCACACAATTTAATATTCACTGTGTTATTTTTAGTTTATTGTACGTATATATTTCACTAAACTATCTTGTCTTGAAATCTAGAACGCACCACAAGGCTTTTAATTATCTACTTTGATACATATACATCTAAATAAACACAAGCATGTAGGGTTATATTTAAGTTAAACCTTGCTCAAAAAGAATTTAAAAGCGTAGCACTGAAATTAAAACATTACATTTCGAGATTTAGATAGCTTTTATTTTTGTTTTCGGGAGTGCCCCTTTTCTCGAATGTATTTTGTTATTTTTGTTATCATTAATAAGACAAATATTTGCTTTGTATGCGAAATTCCTGACAAATTTGTCGTCCTGCCAAATTTACACCTACATGGCATAAATAATTGCAAATGCAAACAGGGCTATTATATTTAATATATTGTAAAATTATAGTAATATATCTTGTCTTCAATTCATTACCTTCTTTAAATACTAGTTAAGTCTGGATTAATAATATAATTCCAAAACTAGCCTTGTCCACACTACGACTTAAAGTGTGAGTGATGGGGAATAACTTCAAGTTCCAAATTTGGGGCATTTTATGCTACAGTCTGATTGCTTACTGCTGACGGTCGCCATGATATTCGCCGCTTAGTTGTGTTATCAAGTAGTCACTTCAAGTAGTGATATATAAGCAGCAGCCAGAATTCCAGTGATTGACCAGCATCGCGCAACCGCGCTACAATACAAAAGCAAACTAGAACATAGAAATTTGTTGTTCCAAATTTATACTTACTCAGTACTATAGCTAAACCTCTGTTTCGGGAACAAACTTAATTTTATGTATAAAAATGATTGTTTATTAGTATTCATGTATTTATCATCAGCTCATTTATCTTAAGAAAAATATAAACATATAACAACGTATTGGGGGAGTCTCTTCTAAAGTAAATACATGAAACCTGAAGAATCATTCAAATATTCTGTTTTATTTATTATTTAAAACATTCTTTGTTATTTCATATCCTGTGCCTGAACTCACTTCGTCAATTTTAACCGCCTTTACTAAAACTATCTGCTGCTGTCTATGACGTTTCATCGCCGCCTTTTCATAGCTGGCTTTTTCTTCGCCACACCATTTCATCGCCTGGCAACCATATTTTAAAACTGTCAAATTAGTCAATCTATATAGGATCTATATATCAGAAAAAAGAACGTTGTGTTCCGGCGGCTACGCATTAACGGCTGTATACTTGTTCTATTTACTGCTGTCCCGAATAAAACCGTCCAGTGTACGTATGTTTTCGTAACCATGACATTCTGTGGCGATCTGCTAATCATCGTTCTTCTATCCTCCCTTGCAGGATTAGTTGTAGTAAATGATATTTTTCGTTTCTCATTACATCCCCAAAGTACTCAATTTATCTGCGTATGACAGAACATCTAGTCCTTTTGCAATGTGTTAGAGTATCTTTTCCTTTGTGACATGGAGGATCCATGGATCCTGAGAATTCGATGCGTTTACAGAAAGCTTCAGTGAGAATCCACGCTTCCGTCCCATTCAGGAGAACTGACCTTTCTCATCTTGTTCAATGTATCTCTTGCCTATTCAATTCTATATCTTATTTCTCCATAGTGTCCCCATTCTTTATTCAGAGTACATCCCAATTAAGTAATTGTTTCGGCCATTGGTAGAACTGTATTGTTCAGCATTCTTTCAGTTCAGCCTCATAACGTATCGTTTACTTTCCGATATTATTCAGTTAAGTAGTTTCTGAAGTCCCTCAGGAGTATCACCTATAAGAACCTGGATTTCAGATTATTTATTATTTCACCATTTATTATAAGACCTTTATCGACGTTATTTAGTGCCTCTTTGAAGGGGTTTTGAGTATGTATTACATAATATCACAACCCTAGCGAACCCCCTCTCTATTCTAAACTCATCTGACGTTTGCTCTTCTATTCGAGCTGCGGCTTTTTGTTTTAGGTAGAACTTTGATATTATAGTATCCCCATCAACTCCTCTTTACCGTAGTATTCAAATGAGCTTGCTATGCTGGACCTTATCGAACGCTTTTTTGAAGTCAATAAAGCCAAGTTTGCATTCATGTCTCGTGCTCGTTCAATGAGAATGTCGCTCTAGTACTTAATCCTTTCCTTCAGTCGAATTGTTTATTATTAATATCATTATCAATTTTTCTGTATATCACAGGTTGGATGATGTTAAGGAACATCTTTAGAATATGTCTCATCAATATGAGATACATTTTGATATTAGCTAGTCATTTGGTAATAGGCGGCCTAAGTATTTTTTTTTAATAACTGTAGTCAGCAATTTTGTTTGCTCTGTTTTCAGTAGGTTTAGAATTTCTCCATATATCCTATCTGGCCCAGGAGCCTTGTTGCTTTTCAGGTCCTTTGTCGCCCGATATTATATTCGCATTGTGTCCTACATTTGCATCTCCAAAGAGCTCCTCCATATATTGTTTCTTTCTTGTTTTTTATCAATTTCTGTACTGATGTTATTGTCTGAATCCAGAATTTAGGTGCATATTCTTGTTTAGGTGCATATTCTTGTATGAGGTTTAGGTTAACTGGTTTTGCATTGATTTTCAATGCAAAACCAGTTGCTACTCTATTTGGAATAGGGATAAACCTTTCACGGTCTCATTAGTTTGCTTGCTGAGTATTATACTATTAGTTCAGGCCAAGTGTCGTCAGCGGGCTACCCTAGCACGGTAGATAAGAGGCAACTTCCATAAACAAATTAATGATGCAATGTATCACAATGTAATTCTAGTTCTAGTAATAATGAAAATGGTGTAAATCAGACTTATGCCACTTTCAAACACACAAGTTACTTATCAGTAACACTCAATATTATTCCGGGTACAATAACAATCGCACGACGGTAATGGTTTATTAATGTGAAAATTTCTTCCTTTTTGTATTGTGTAAGATATGGGAGACACTTTATAAGACTTTTCTGCTCTGCTTCGAGTACAAGCCATCAACAAATTGTATAGAGCTGTTATTCGTCCAGAAGAGAGAACCGGTGAATTGGTTACTAATTCAATGGCTACAGTGTCGAAAGGATGAGGCACTTCCATCTTCTACAAATGCAGTTTAAGAGATAATCCTTCTTTCAACTAAGTTTAAACGAGAAAAGAATCCTTTGAACTACGTTTAAACGAGAAAAGATGAAGCTTCATGTTTTGAGCACTATTACTCAAAAAGCGCTATATCCGAACCCCTTACATATTATACAACAGAAAATAAATGATATGCTCAACTTGTTTGATTACATCCGTCCGAAATACCATATTTAAAAAAAATTATATGCGGTAGGTTCTGCTGCCTTTGACACTGAATTTGAGGTAGGTCATCAGTCTGAATGTGCGTAAGAAGATGAGTTCATGAATGATTCCGTAGATGAAATATTATTATGTTTTTCTATATTAAATAATTTTCATTACAAATTCAATTGTTTTTATCAACAATATGTGATCCAAGTTGGTATTGTATAAGGTTGTGGAAGTCAAGCCGCCTGGCAAGCACAGAGCCTTTTTCCCAAAAACACCAATGAAATGAGAACAATAACAAGAAGGAAAATGCCTTAGTGTATGACAGTTTTGTCAACCAACCCCAAAGCAACGGGTTGAACCAGGCTGTACGAAAACAAAGATGAATATTACACACTAACTATACGGACAGAAGCAGAAGAACTTAAATCTATAAATTGGAATAGAATCGGACTAGCGAGATCGGAAGTCCGGAGAAGAACTCATATATCTACGCTCAAAGGCAAGAGTTTAATACAAATCTAGCTATAGGAACAAAACAAAAAATAAAATTGTTGATGAGAACAATACTGGTAGAAATATCAGATATTCGGCGATTTTATGAGAAGCTATTTGTTTAGATTAGCTGGTGTCTTAGGTTTTTTTTTTTGGATAAGTAAAAAAACCTAAAACACCAACTACCCTAAACAAAAGAAGATAAAAATCATCAGTTGGCATCCCTGAAATAAGCATATATGAACAAAGAACTGTGTTAGAAATGGACAATATTGTCAGGGAACTACAGAAGGCGGGAAACATTTATTAATAGGTCTGGAAAAATTATTTAATAAATGTCGGAGAAACACCGATTGAAGTGAAAATGAGAATATTTTTATGACGATGGAGTGGAATGAGATAAGAATTAATAATGAACAGACAATACCTGTCAAACCTATGCTTTACGAACGATATCATACTAATGGTAAGAAGAATACCTGAACTATCTCAAATAATAACAGACCTAAAAACTGAACTAAACAAATAGGACTAAAATAAACATCTCAAAATCGAAAATCATCACTATGAGAAGAGAATACCCAATTTTGATACGATTTAGATCCAACTTAGTTATAGCTTTTTATTTTTTCTCAAATAATATTGTGATACAATTGTTCAATTTACAAATTTGGTCTCAATCGATACAGCCGTTTCCCCCCAATTTTGTTCACAAGCATACATACATCACCCACACATACACACATATACATTTTCCAAACTAGTCTATTTGGACTATATTAGTCAAGGAACCTAAACAAAGTACAAAATTATCAATTCGATTTTTTTCGCGATAATACTACCTTATACAGTAGTGCTGTATTCGAAAAGTAAAAGCTAAGTAAATACACGAAAGGAAAATTTGATGAAAATACAAGGATATTCGCACTCCGCTGATTATTATTTTCTAATAATATTAAGCGGAGAGGGATTTGGCAGTGATTGTAGTAAGAGAGATAATAGTGCAATGACAAATAATAAAGGTAGGCTTTTGAAAATTTAGCCGACGTAAAATATAGAGCTACGTAGTTACCACATTTCAAATTGTTGGATTTAAGAAAAGATGGGTAGAAAGCAGAATCTGGGAAGAAATCTACAACTCCAAAACGCCGTTCCGGCACCTTTTACTGGAGACGGAACGCGTTCTGGTAATCTTTTATATACAACAAGTACACAACAACAAGTATTCTAATCGTTATTATATTTCCTCAAAAATTACATTCTTACCTAACTTAATCCATTTCATCATTAAGAAAATTAAAAATTAAAATAATTTTAATTTACTAACCAATAAAACCAACAATTCAAACTAGATCTTCGCCAGATCTTGCTTACCCACATCGACAATTTTATGACCAATATCGCTACTTCAAGTTCCTTCGTCCATTCGGCTTATAACGACCGCTCTGGTAGTGGCGCAGTGCAAAACAGCGCGCTAGTTGAAATACCCGAAAGGGCTGCTGTGGGCCCCTACACTAAATTTTATGAATTAAATAAAACTACTTATTTCCCCAAAATAATAGTTTTAACCACTAGTGCAACCAGAAAAAATAAATTGTGGAGTGAGCCAAAAAAATGTTAGCTAGGTATGTTTCCACAATTTTAAAATGTACATGTATTTTGCTTCTTGTATTTGAGACCGGAGTGGGTGTACCCCCGCCCGTGCCCTATTGGCATGGGCCACTGATTTTAACTTCTTCATATTAACTCCTTATTTGAAAAGGACTAATATATATGATTAATATAACACGCGAACAAGTTTTTATATTAATTATTGTAATTGTTTTTAATCGTTCTAATAATTTATAATATTTAATAGTTTTTAAACTTGAAATGTATCTAATTATACTCTTCTTCAATTCTTTAATTCATCAAAGTTTATTCACTTTGATTAATTGATTGATTTGAACAATATTACAGAATTGATATTAATGGAAGATTGGATAGTTTTTCTTGAGCTAGGGTTGATCTTAGGTAATTTTTTATTTGCTGAAACTACTCTCAAAATGGGAAGAGTCACAAAAAAATGTGGACTATTGATTGATTTTGTCGTATGACCCATAATTATAGTCTTTTGCTGCAAAGCTTTATTTGTTCGGTCAATGCATTGCAATATCTTATTTCGTACAGACAGTGTACAAATAAATTTGTAATTATTTTGTACCGATAAACCTTTTGCATTTTATATATTTCAGGATTTTATAAATTATTTTCTATTCTTTGTAGTTCTTTACTTGCGGGATTTGTAAACATAATCATTTTATGGCGTTGGCCTTTGACGACCATCTTGTATCAGAAAACCATTTAAGTGATAATTTAAAATGTTTTATTAAAGTTTCCCACCGCGTTGTTGATGAAGAAGAAAAAGTTAAAAAGAATCTTTGCAATGTACCCAAGAAAGAAACTGTTTCTGGTATTATAGATGCAGCTAAATTTAGATTATGTGCGACATAAGATACAAATAATGCCAAATTATGAATTTCCAAAATACGGGCTTTATTTTTGCCTGCCATGTTGGCACCGTTGTCGAAACCTTGTCTTTAATATTATGTATATTAAATTTGTTATTTTGTCGTAAATTTTTAAAAATCTATCATTAAACCATATCCAATCTTTTCATGAGATTGAATAAAGTCAATAACACTTTCTTCGATTATTACTTTACCATTAGATTAAATATAAACGTATCTTATAATCTCACTCATTTGTTCTTTACTTGAAACACCAGGAGTACAATAAAATAAAATTGAATAATACTTTGCCTTCTTCATTCGGATTATGATTTCGCTTCGTTTCACATTTAAATCTGTACTTTTAGCATGCCTAGTTCACAATGAAAAGCATACTGCTTAAAACTTATTCAAACATTTTTTAAAGAATCGAATATATTAGAAAAAGTAGTATGTGTAACAACTGATAATGCAAACAATATTGTTGCTACAGTTAAACTTGCAAAAGGCATTGAAAATGGATTTTATAAAAACTATTTTGAACCAAACTGAAGGTAATACGAATTTATCTAGAATTACATACATTAAAATTGAAACAAGACTCTATGGCACGCTAGAAATCTACATATGATATGCTATCCAGAGTTATAAAATTGATAGATTTAGGAATGTTTCAGAAAAGTCGTCGTTTGTCTAAAATAACAAACGTGTAAATAATAGAGTCTTTTCTATTATTTCCACGTTTGTTACTTTAGACGACTTTTCTGAAACATTCCTACATTTATTAGAATGGGAGGCAATAAAGCAAGTAGTGAAAGTATTAAGGATGAAGTTGAAAAAATGTGATCGTGTCAAAAATGTATTTATATTCAAAAACAATGAAAGCATATAGCGAAATACAATTGGAGGGAGGATGGGTATTTTACAGATATAAAACTGTTCTTAAAAGATATATCAGCAAATTTAAACGGTTTATATAGATAGACTTAACAGTATAGATATTTTACAGAAGCAACAATTTTAAATCTGCGCTGTTAAAGGCTTCTTTTTGTATATAGCAAACTCTTTATTTCATTATAAAAAGAAATCTTGAACAAACGAGTTATCAATCTTAACAAGAAATTATCTATTTTAAACTCTGCGGAGACCACCATAGAACACGAAAAAAGCATTACTACCAATGAAAATGAACCCACTTCTATGTTACGAACAAAATTTGATAAAAAGTATGAAAATTCAAAAAATATATCTTTGAATAAAGGACAACAAAAGTTGCAAAAGTATCTTCATAAGCCTTTGCCCAATACATATGAAAACCCTTTATGTTGGAGGATTGATAGGAAATGCCTATATTGATGGAAAGAAGACTATGTATAATAGCTACGGCAGTGCCCCGCGAAAGAATTTTTGTTTTAAACTGGACAGATATTAAATAGAAAGGGGTCAAACTTAAGTTCTTTTTGTAACAAAGTTATATTTTGTTACTATTATTTATATAAAAACCTTATAAAATTAAATATAAGTCTATAAATAAGTCCTAAGATACAAGTAAGTTTAGCCCTAAACTACAAAATTAGCGAATCAATTAAGCTATTACATCAGCTCTAAAACTAAACAAACGAAATCAATACTTTTTGAACTAGTTCGTTACAAGGAATAAGAACTAGGGAACTAGTTCGCGAGAAGAACTCTGATGTCTCAAATACGAACCCAACGTTAGAGTAAATATTACAAAATATTCACCAGCAATACTTGGCAGTGATTCTTAACTTTTTTGAAGTCAGGGAGCATTTTTGATCATAAGAAAAACTCGCGGAGGACCAATATCAAAGTCAAAAAACATACAGACATAACTTTTATTAAAAATGTAACGTTCATGCTGCAGGTTGGAAACCATACCAAGATACGAAAGCTCTTTATCTGCGAACGGTAAGCTCGCTATATTCATCACCGTAATTAAAGTCTAGATATTACTAGAGTATATCAGAAGAATTTGTTTAGTTTTTACTTTATCATACTAAATATAGATAATGAATTGTAATCATGCAAACATATTCTTTATAAAATCCCTTGATCATTTTAAAATAATATCTTTCTGCCCGCTGTCCGTCATCTGACACGTTTTCATTATTGTTTATAATATATGATATTTACGAATGCAAAAAATCATAACAGAAATTACACTTAACCTGTGTGTGTGTTTCGAAAAATATATTCGATTCAGGTAATGTGGTTACTTGTTAACGATATAGACCATAGATATAAAAATAAATCATTTCGAATTAAAAAGAAGGAATCTATTCGAATAATATTTCATAATAGTCGCGTGTTATTATTTTACATAATATGTACGATCATCCCTCTGTTCTCCCCACGAAATTTGTAGATTGACTTCTATCCTTGTTTACAAAAAATTGGAAAAGTAATAATAAAACAGTATGATAAAGTAATCTTATCTGATCACATCTTTTGTGTGTGTGTGTGTGTGTGTGTGTGTTGTATTATTTTTTGTATTAAATTAGTAATAAGCAGAAGAAAATTACTACTTATTAAAGTTGTACCATATTATGATAATACTTGAAACATAAAAAACTAATGAGTATTTATTGTAAAAATAAATTTATTCATTCACTATTAAATTATAGGCTAGTGGCTCTCAGCGGTTTAGAAATTTCACAATGCCTGAAAATTATTGAGCACTTAAGAAAATATATAGGATTCTATAAATTTGATCATGGGTTAAGAAACACTGCTCAAACTAACAAACACATTTTGTGCCAAATGTATAATTAATTTCCTAACTACGGCAAATATACAACTTTATTCTCAACAAATTTATTGTTCGCCAAGAACATAACTTTCAACACAGAAATTACAAATGAACCGATTCATTACTGTTCTTTGTATACTACATTTCTTTATGAATGGCTGAATCTCGCGCTATCAATGAACAATAGCCACATTTGTTTGTATTCCAGCTAGGTAATTATTCGCGCTATTTGCATAAACGACTAACTTAACATAATAAGTTAACCAAATAAATACAATATGTGGCATAAATCAGAGGTAGATAATCAAACACGAGCACATGTAGTAAATTCGTGTGCGGCGGATGTGTGCCGAGCCGTCGGGGGACGGCTTGGTTTTCATGCATACATACACACACGTACCACACTCGGCCGAGCGCACGCTGTTCCGGTCAGGATCTAATTTCTGGAACATGCAAACGGCCGGACTACGTACATTAGACACCGAAATCGTATGCAAATTATCGCCGCCACTAATCATCGTCATAAATTATTACACCACCCCCCAGAATATTATTCATGCATGAAGGAAATTATTTTTCAGTTTTTAATATCACGCTTAATAAATTCATTCTGTTACAGAGTAACATTTCATTAGCATTTATATAGCGTTTTGTAAGTTTAATATCACATAACATATATGAACAATATTAGCGATTGACTACAGAGAAATAAAATTAATTTGAAATATAAAAAATATAGAACTTACATATTTAACAATATACTGCAAAATATACCACTCATATTAAATGGGTCTATGCTTTATAAAATATAAGGAAGACAATGGGATTACATTTTAATTATGTTAATTATAGATGGAAAATATTTTCTGGGATTAAAAACAATTTTTTGCTGAGAATCGTGACTCTAGATCTTTATGTAGATTCGCATTTCGGACAGAGCATGGGGTGCCTACCATCATCCGTAGTATTTTGTTCTGTCACACCTGACTAATCCTGACGTTGCTGTCGCTTGAGCATCCTCAAAACCTAATGCCCTATGTCCAGATCGTTTTAAGGATCTGGTTATTTATCATTAGTTTGTTTTATATTAACATCTTCGCGTGTTTTCTTTATATGGTCATACCCCAGTATGTTGCGTACTTGTCGTATGGTACTGTAGTTCCATTTATATGCATTGGAGGTATTTTCTTCGTTCTACAGTATGTGAAGTTTACAAGTGTGATTTCTGTGTCGATTGCTGGGCGACGTCATTGGCTTTCTGCCGTTTGTTGGTAGCTCCTTGTAGGGTTGATCCGGCGAACGTTGCTGCAGTTACATCGACAGTTGTAGGCATTTAGAATGTGTACAGTAGGTACAGCGCAGGTCTCAATACACTAAACTTTGAGTATTTATCTTGGTGTCTCACTCTAAAAGTTGTCTGGTATCATATGAATCCAGCAGTTGCGTTGGTGTGGCTTGTAGCATTTTATTTAATTCACAGATTAATCATTAGTGCTAGACTTTATCTAAGGCCTGGGCCGCGCCAAGGAAGATTGCTGAGCACAATTCTCTATTTTCTAGGGTTTCTCGATTAGTTTTGTAATTCTATGGACCTGTTCGAGGGTGTAATTTCGATCTCGAAATCATAATCGTGGTTCATAATCAAGTGCCTTTTGATTAGAAGTGACGTCTTTTCAAGGTAAGTTGTTCGTATTGTATTAGCAGGGATGTAGGTATTTAATGCTTTATGTTATTCGGTGGTTTGCAGATTTTGGGAGCATGATTACTTCTGATTCTCTCCAGCAGTCTGATATCTGCCTTAGTCAGACTGCGGCGTTGCTCAAGTATGTTATCATCAGGATGCCTCTCCGCAAGAATTGTTTGAGTATTGGATATGTTATAAGATCGTATCTAAGCGCCTTCTTGTGATTCAGGAAGCGTATTTATGTTTTAATTTCCCCTAGCTTTACCAATTTTTCAATGTTCTTATGGTCTATGTTTCTTTCCATTAGAATGCCGATACTTGTTCCCTCATTAGATATGAAGTTTTCTTCAAGGTAGTTTGCAAAAACAATTATCTTTTTTGCATATTTTCACGAATGCACTCTGTTTGAACGATTGGCCTTTTGCTTTTCCGTGTCGCTTGCCATAGAATATAGTCGGTTCCCTTATCAGGTGTGTCCTTAATGTCCTTAATGTCGTGGTTGACTCTTCCTTTTTTCTTGTATTTCTCGCTTTAGTTGTTTAGTTTTATCGGCTGGGTCGTGTCACTTTTGACATTTTGATCTCATGCGGAGTTTTTCTTTAACTAGCTTTCTCACTTCCGTTGCGTAGGTAAATCCGACGGTTTTTCTAGTTAATACCTGTGTATTATTTCAGGCTACGGTCTGAGTCGCCTTACTGAATCTTTCCGTTTCCTGGTTGTTTATAGTGGCATGCATAAATTAATAATGCGGTCTAGTTCAGCTTTAAATCTTGCTGAGTCTATGGACCTGTCCACTAGTATTGGTCTTGCTTCTTTATGAGTTACTCTTAGGCAGGTATTTCGGCTTTCCGGTTGAATGTGTTGTGTAGTATACCTGTTGTATTGCTGCTTTCAGTTCGGGGCCTTTGAGGTTGATCCAGCTGGAGTCCCAATCTGTAAGCTTCACGGTGAAGTTAAAGCCGCGTCCACAATATACCGAATGGTGTTGATCGACATGGTCGATCGACAATGTTTAACAAGTGTGTACGTGTCGCCCGGCTTTGTTGAACCATGTCGGGTCGAGTCGAACGCAACCCGAATCAAGTCGGTACGGATCAAAGGAAGTCGAATCGACAACAGTAGTGTAGATATGTCGAAGCATGTTGCTTAACTTTTCAGTCACTGCTGATATTATCAGATTACTGCTGTTTTCAGTCATAATGAATTGGATTGACGAATATACAATTTTTTTTTAAATGTACCATGATGGAAGTTTATTGTGGGATTCACTGATTTACAATACAAAAATATACAATACAATATACATAACAATAAACAAAGGCATGATGAACTAATGTAAATTGCGTTTTATTTGGTTCAAAACCTTAGAGGTAGAAAAATATATAAAGAGCCAGTTTGCTAGAGAACGAATACAGAAATACTAGGACTGGTGCCGACTTACAACAAATTCAATGATAATTACCACAGCCGTCACTGCAATATTTTCTGAATTGCATATTTAGGTATTAATATTTTCTATTGCCGATGTGTGTCGGTCGACTAGTTCACACATAGAGGTAATATGGACAAGTTGAAAGTCGACCGTGTGGATTAATACGGTCGATCGGCATAGTGTAGTCGCGACTTTACTCCCAGGTTGAATCCTTCACCAATATGTTGTACCAACAACGCGTAGGTGAAGCGATTTGGTGAAGCGAAAAGTGCACCGATTATTAGATTGTGTTTCATTGCTTTAATGCCAACGACTGTCACTTGGAACTCGGCACTTCGTATTCATAGTTCCTCATAGTGTTCCATATTTTTTCAAATTATTGCTTCCACCTTTCCAGTCATTGTCATGTCGGATGGATTGTTTCATACGTTCGATATCCGCGAAACTTAAGGTGTGTTTGCCGTGTGGAGTATGTATCTGTTAGCAAGCAAATATCAATGTTATTTAAGTTTAGGAATGCTTCTATTTATTTATTTTTCTCGGTAATTTTAGTGTCGCTTCTATCCATTGTTGTGGTATTTGTAAAATATTACCATTCTTTGGTTTCTTTTAGCTCATGTGTCTGTGAGAACTCATATATTTTATCCATTATCCGGCTCATTTGTATCATCGATGGTTCTTTTCTTTGTACTGGAGTTGGTGGATTATTAGTAACACCTACTTCCAACGTCTAGCATGGTGCCTATACACGTGGAGATCTCCACAAGAGATGTAGGAAGTTATAGAGAAAACGAAATAGATTACGCTATGGTTAATAAACTCTTCCGCAATGCCATCAAAAGTGTGAAGACATACACATGAGCAGACATCAATTCCGATGATAATGTGGTAGTCACTACTGCCCGACTCTGAACTTATCAAAATGACTTTTAACTTACCAAATGAAAAATATCACCAAAAAGATAGAATTGAGCAACCTCAATGCTCCCATTTCTGCAAAAACTTATATTGACAATCTAAACTCCAAGGATAAAGATATAATACAAACCAATATTATATCTGAAGAAGAAACATGGCAACAATTCAGAGACGCAATAAAAAAAAGTAGTGCAGAACAAGTCTTACTTTGCCGTAAAATAGAATTCAAGCAAGAATAACTTTTACATATATAGTGTAGGAGTTTATGGACGACAGACCACTAAACTCAAATGAAACGGACACATCCTAACCGACATCACCTTCAAAAAAGCAAATTGCAACGAATCTAATGCATGCATTGAAGATATCTTTGGACTTATAGCGTATAAATCCGAAATGAAAAAAGATAGATCCAGATATTGGCGATAAAAGTGCAAAACAATGGATGATTCATCGGTTATAAAAAATCATTCGACAATGTTAAATATAGAAAACATGCTGAAATGTTTAAATGAACTTATAAAGACGAAAAAGACATCCGCATTCTCTACTGGAACCAAACAGCACAGGTTATAGTCTGGCAAGAACAAATGGAACAAATACTAAAAGTTTGAAATTTATTACCGATTCTGTTAGAAACGGAATAATATACATATACATAATAACATACGATAGGCAGATGGCTCTGTTATCCTACTATTATGAACGCAAGCCTGCTCTAATTTTTGGTTCAATATAAACATCATTACCAATGAATAAGTTGAATCAAACTACTATATTTTTACCACTTAAGTGGTAAAAACATAGTATTTTGATTAACTTCCTTCATTGAAAATTAATTACCACATAGTAGACGCCACAACCATTCAATTTCTGAAACATCATAAAGACTAATGATTATTAGTAAGAACAGCGCCGCAAGCAACCATTAATGGTGTACTAATCAGACGGCTTAAACAATTCAAATATCTGCCATTAATCCAATTACCAATTCAAGGGATCAAAAAGGAGGGAATCCGCGTAGTTGGAAAAAGAAGATTTTCTGGTTACGGAGCCTCCGACGATTGTTCGAAATAAAGGCTCCCACATTAATACGACTCGCACATGATCGGCACGAGTACAGACATATGACCAATAAACCTTCTCCGTGGAGAATGCAAAGGAAAAAGATACCAATCTTAATTTTTACTGATTTATACTGTCTTAACTATTATTCTATTCCGTATTTTATGGCATAAAGCCACCTTTAATTTTACGGGAACATTTTCCTTCATATTATTTAATATGACTAAATACTAAATCATAGGTACATATTCATACTTTGTGTCCAAAATAATCGTTATTTCTAATGGTTTCTCCTGTTATATATATTTTTATGTCGGCATTATGTCCACTTAATGTGTCACTATTATGAATTATAATAAAACAATGGTGGTTTTGTATTATTAATTTTAATTTTTCAGTGTGTATGTACGAATTAACTTTCAAATATAATTTATTTTATGGGATTGTGTGCTATATTCAAAACTAATAATTATTGAATTTAAAAAATTGATATAATTGAAATAGGTTACAAATGATTTATGACTTAAAGGGTGCCTTATAATGGATATAATTGAATTAGTAACAGCAGGCGGAGGTATTTGTCGGAGAGATGTTATGCTAATTCGATAAAGTTAATATGGGACACGGGTAAGGTGAAAATTAAATTAGTAGTATGGTTACGAGAGATCCGGTACAAGCACTCGGTGCCAGATATTCCCTCAAGACGGTGTGTATTGTCTGAACGCTATGTAGAGCAAGCGTCCCTCGTTTGGACACGATATTGCTAACTACCCCTCAAGATCCAGACCCCCACGTCGCAACGGAAACAACAAGGTAGCGCTGCGACGCCCTAATCATATTAGTTGCACCAAGGACGGCAATATTAATAAAAAGTATTGAAATATATTAAATTCACGTTGACCAACGTATAAAGAAGAATAATAAATACATAATTATATTGAGAAGATCGAGAATATACATTTCAATTTTAAAATATAGTATATAATAGCCTCACGAACAATGTTTATAGTTAAAATTATAATTCTAAAGATAGTTTATTGTTTTTATAATACTATATATAATCAATCTTTATTTAGCTTTACATCTATTCATTGGTGTATCCGCATTCGTGAAAGCTACTATACATAAATATAATAATATAAATTATACAATATCCACTATGGATTCTAAACCTAATATAAAAAAAATAAAATATTTCTGCATTTGGTATGTCATTGATTAGGTCTAGGTTTTTGTGGGGTATTTATAACCTGCTCATCATTGGGGGCCTGAGTTCGAACACCAGCGGGGCGAATTTTCGCAGTTTTTCAGAGGTTTTCTGTATGTTTTCAGTTAAGGTAAATACCGGGAGATTATACTCTTCAGAGCTTGCCCCTTTTATAGCGGAATAGCCTCACGGCTGATAGCCATATAAATAAAACTATCGAAAAAAACACAACAGCGTATCATCCTTAGTCGTAGGTCTAAACTCAAGTTTCATTGTAATATAAACATGCTGGCTCTTACAAAGCGGCTGACAAAAGAGCCAACGTTAGTGCACCCTGGCTATTGTAATAATTATATTTTATTGTAGTAAACAACAACTTGTAACAGTTAAGACAGATAGTTACTGTATTTGTTATATTAGTAACTAGCTATCGAAAATCGGGTTCATCTACGTTAATAACATTTATGTTGTTAAATTTAAATAAAATTTCACAACATATTGTATGTACACGTGATATGGTAAGTGAATCATTAAATTTAAAATACGTGCACATGAATAAAAACACAAAGATAAATCCGCATATTACTAAATATAGATATAAGGGCATTAATTAAATC
Organism: Lordithon lunulatus; assembly: GCA_963942505.1. Lineage (NCBI taxonomy): Eukaryota > Metazoa > Arthropoda > Insecta > Coleoptera > Staphylinidae > Lordithon > Lordithon lunulatus. Next base: position 22,611,970 of record OZ012666.1, read on the forward strand.
CGGACGGTTAATTCATGCAACAGCACGACTTCCAGTAGAAGAGACGCACATCAAAGTCAAGTGGAATAAAAGCATGTATAATGACTTGTCCTTTGCGGTTTCTTTTAATAAATATAAGTCATTACAAAATTATATGATTTACAACAATTAATATGAACAAGTTTTTCCCACCGTCAGTAAGGTGGATTCACATGGTGTATGTATAAATTAGGGTCCGAAAACGACTAAATACGTCACTAGATGAATTGCGTTGATATAGATATCGCGAGGGCAATTTTCAATTGTTCATGGTTAACTAGACTTATTTTATTAGTCGAAAATTGTATCCATTATACGAATCTATATATAATGAATGGAAGCTGTTGTGGTAATAAGAGTAATATATAATTCCTCAGAGATAATGCCACTAAACATTATATAAGTTTTCAGTTATGCACAATTTCTACTTAGTATTACTTTGCGATTCTAACAACTCACAAAAGAACATATCAACAAAGACGGAATTACCATCAGCAACAGTCAACGCAACAATTCGTATATACACTGAAACAATGGATATTACTAATTGTGAATACTGAAAGTTTGTATTCGCTTGGAAAGTTATTCGCCGGCAATTTGTTTCCTTTTCGTTTTACAGGCATCGTACATCAAACGGTATCGTTAGTTATATGCGAATTCGGGATCTGCATTAGAGTGTGTGCTCACGGTCGTATTGTGTAAAAGTTTGCGGTGTGGGGAATTTCCAAATCATTCTTCTAGTTCGATACGTGTCCGGAATGGCGAATGGCAAAGGGGGGACCAGGAGACGGCGACGGACCGCAGGATAAAAAAAGAAGGCCGCTCTGCTTCCTTCATCTCCGTCTGTCATCGGCGACGGCGACGTTCTGCCATGGAGAAAAGTTTGATTTAAAAATATATATCGAACGGATTGGAAACCCATCAATCTGTAAATAAACGCAGACGAAAATATGACTTAGTTTTACTAAAACGTAGTATACAGAAATATGATCCTATTTATGTATAGTAATGTAAAGAAATTTGACTAGCCACCTACATGGTGCACACGCCGATGTATATATAGTGAATAGGTTAGCATCCCCGCTTATCAAGCGGATGGGCCGAGTTCAAATCTCGGCTCGGTACCATTTGTCGTTGGGATACGATTAAGGACACTTGGGACGAATTTCTGAAATAGCACATCCTCACATATAGATATAATAACGCACTGCAAATCGACCCAAGTTACTGAATTATCCGGTACTGTAGCAGTAAATTAGAACAGCTTTAAATTAATAACAAAAACCTGCTATATTCACGATTTAAATAAAATCAAAGTTGTACAAGAAATATATTATATTAGTATATGCTACATAGTTTTCTCAATTGCAATCGATAGTTAGTTCCAAGAACTGATTTTTTAATTAGTTAGTTATTTCTTATATTTTTCACATCCGTTCTAATACTCTTTCTATTTTTTTTATTTTACCTATCATTCTTTGATGATTGAGCTAGTATGTATAGTCCATGTTTTACGAATTCCTGTATTAATTCCTCCCCTTTGTTTTGTATACCACTTATATTCCATGTTACTAATTTACATTTGCATTCGCTTTTGTTGTCATTTATTTTCGACGGTCCCGCTATCCTGTAAATAAAGAATAACAGATCGGCGAGAGGCACTTGTTTACTGTTACTTTTTGCATGTATTATATATATAAATATATATATATATATATATATATATATATATATATATATTCATGGTATTTGTCTCAGTTCTATTCTATTCCTTCAAGCTTTATTTTGTACTACCCCTTTTTACTTGCTTTCCATTTCCTTTATGTTCTCAGGCCATCATATTTATTTGTCTTATGTTCCCTAAAATAGCCCTATTTTAAGACGAAAACTGCTGGGATATGGCTTGTGAACAGTATTGAAACTACTTTTTGGAAAAAAATAACCTCTAAGTTTCTAGGGCTATTATCCGAAAGCCTTTTACTCCGATAAAGGGAGAAGATAAGAGGAGGTTTATCGTCCGGCATTCAGCCTAACCTCTCAAAGTTTCAATTTCGAGACTTCTTTAATTTGACTGTACTCTTAAGTGTTCTATTATGACACCGTAATTATATGTAAATGTAATATAAAATTAATTCTAAAATTACTTACATTTTTATTGATTGTGTGGTTTAGCTATTGTTTTCTGCCTCTAGTGGCATTCTATTTAATCCAATCTATTTTCGATCAGACCATTTATTCATTTTCCGCCGCTCTTGCATTCTTCATTCTTCATTCTGTTCATATAACTGTTGAATTGAATCGTTCTATTTCAGAATGTGAATAACAAAATCGAATACGATAAGTCTTTTGATATTTTAAAATAGTTTTGGGGTCATTGAACGACTATAAACTATACTATTTAGATAATGGAGTTAAATATAAATGCACGTGTATTAGCCGTTAAAGAGTTGCACATCCAATTATTCTAATGCAATTATAGACAGTGTAGGCGAGAAATTTTCTTGCTCAGCCTGTCTAATTTACAAATAAAATGCATATAAGCTTATTATACGATATTATTTATCAAAGACTATCAATAAATGGCTATTTACAACTACACGAAACCTACGGAAATCGCGGTACTTTCATTTGACATGTTGGTATAGACAAATGAAAGTGAAGTTAGTGAAATTAATATTTATGGCCTATATACTTTCGGAATACTATGGTGCTATATACGTATAATTAATGAAAAAAGTTAATAATATAATTTTGATATTGTTTAACGATTAGTCCAATCTAATCGTGCATGTGTGTTGGTCTTACATTGGCTAATGGTAATCAAATTTACATAAATTTTGATTCTGCATTCTAATAAAACACAAAAGACCTCTATTGGCTTTAAACTACATATAGAAAATATTCCCTAAACTTAACATAAACAAGAACTTTCTATTATTCAATTTCTAATTAAATAGGTAGAAACATTTCCACTTCACATCTATACCAAATCGAGCAGTCAGCATTCGTTTCTCTCGTGTAATAGGGGAACTAAGTATCCTGGCAGACGATCGTAAACTTGAAATGTCTCATACCTGGTTATTGTACCGACTTCTCTCTATGTCCGTCTATCGCACCTACCACTCACTGTCCTGCAGCACATACTTTGCCACATTTTGCTACTTATTCCTCCTATTCTGTTGCTTCTTTTATATAAACTCCCTTGCCCATTATGTACCTGTACCTACGCAGGCTACAAGCCAACGTCGCTCAGAAACCACCGCGGTTGATTAGTTTGCATGTACTATCGGAGAGGTGCCCCCTAGAATTATCAAGACCAAAAACTGCATGCAACTAACGTATAATAGAATCAGAGATCCCGAGGACAAGCACATCATGTTTGATCTATAAATATGCAAGAACATATGAATATCTGCTGGCTTGAATCTATCGAGTCGATGATGAAACGCCCGACAACCGTTGTGAGAAAGCCGACTGGGCAGAATTCCTACAAATTATGCGGCTCTTCATGGCCTGGACGAACTAGTCTACACAGAAGCCGACAAAGCCGAGGTACTAGCCAAAAACAATGAGTAAAAAGGAAAGCTAGAGCAAATGTTATACTACATGCGGTATTCCTGTCTGGGCTGGTAGCCTGAGAAAGGCGAATTGGGTAAGTTGGCAGCGACACTAAGGGGTTGGTCGTATGGTAAGTAGAAATGGGTAGAAGGACATAAAACCTAAAGGAGCTGAGAAAGGTGCTGGACGAATGTACAGAGAGGGACTAGAAAGTGAACCAGACGTTCTGTGGCCAGGGAGGGAGTTAGGTGATCGAATACGATTAGTCAAAGCAATCGGGATGGGCTAGTATAGTAGTATATTTCAGAGTAGAGCATGACTGGGGCTCAGACCATGTGCCGGTGGAAGTGACAGGTGGAAGAAGAGGAGGTACATTCGATACAATAGTTGGAGAGGGTGATAGGGGCTGCGTTGGTGGGAAAGAACTACGGTAGTCAGAGGGTTAGCTGTTTTGATGAAGATTATGGCGATATGACGAACCAAGATGACATACTGAATATATGGGAGACATGAGTTGAACAGGCCAACCAGACGAAGATGGATGTTGAGAGTGTGTGTGAAAGGAAAAACGTGGAAGATATTCAGAAGGTGGAAAATAGGTTAAGGGAGTGTGTTTCGGCGAAGAGGTTGTGGAAGATTTTGAAGGTAAGAAAAACGTAGGGTAAAATAAGTATAAAGATCTCATAGAACAGGCAGAGTGGGAGAAGATTACAGAAAGATGAGGGGAATTAAACAGGAACGGAGGTGTCCGAGACAGGAGTTCTCGTGGAATCAACTGGAACTGGTGAGGATTGCGAGAATGGGAAATAGTCGTAAGAGCGCATGTCTGGTTTCTGAAGAATCCACTAGGAAACTAATCGGATGAGCATCTCGTTAGAGTCGTGTAAAAGGGTAGTCCAGTATGAGAAAATATTACAGGAGTTGGGGGAAGAGACAGGACGAGATGTAAGAGTAGGATAGAGGCTGGATGGGGAAAAGTTAGACGAAGGGGTGGAGGGGAATGGGAAGTTGAAAGTCAGGGAGATAATGAGGGATGTTGAGTGGTAAGAAAGGCACGTGAGAATAACTGAGAGGTCGTACAACCGCGGTTATGTGGAGTGGCAGGTAGGGGGGTAATCCACAAGCTACATAACCAGGGTAGGGTGGAGCAGGGATGGCAAAGTATGTCTGACAAGAGTGAGGTGGGGTTCAGAAGAGAGAGGACGAAATTTGTGGATGGGCCAGGGATACACCACGAGTGTACTGTGTAGTAAGTTTAGTGATACGTGGTGGCATCTATGCAACGAATGAGAGGGTGTGAAAGCAGAATGGGTAGGGGAGTGAATGGTTAAGCCGGAATGGGAAAAGCGTGGAACCCTAGCTAGCGTGGGAGAGAGTGAGCGAATAGTGGAAGCAGGAATATTTTTCCGTTTGAGTGTTATATTGTACAATTTGATATGTTCATTAGTATTTATTTTGTGTGTATGGTTATGCCAAATAAAGATTGTTTTCAGACATGAAACTTATTTTATTATATATTATATTATATTACCAAGGCGTGTCCTCGTTGACAAGCACCATTTCTGGGAATCTCTACACTTTGTTTAAGATAGCAATTAGTGAATTCTTTGATCTAATTTGATACCCGGTTCCTACAACGAATCTTAAAACATGTCTCATTTAACATCTTAATGTAATAATTATAATTCTTAGTGAAAATTTGATAATGCACTGCCACATTGCTTTTTCCAGGTGTAACAACTTTTATTTAACAAATATGTTGTATTGATACCGAAAATACCGCACAGAATGATCATGTTCTGCGAATTATTGACATCTCAAAAGATACAAAAAATCGTGCAAAATAAACGCAACATAGTTACAAATTCTGAAAAAATAATGTTCGAATGACCCAGGGTTAGACATCTGTAGAGAAACCTTAATTAAAATCTTGTAATAATAATTAAGATTTGGTACTATTATATCAATGAATCTGACACAAATAGTGGCAAAATAAAAGATAATCCATAGTTGGTTTAGGTACTGTAGGAAATTTAATATCATTTGCAATACTAATAACAAACAATAATAATCATGATCTCTAATAAATAAATAATTTATTGAAACATTTTCATTTACTCTATATATTATAATCCGGATTATTTCTTAAGTATGACATTATCTAGTATATATATATATATATATATATATATATATATATATATCATACTTTTTTTTCTTATATCGACACAAACTACATAGTGTCATACACACATGTAGAAAATGATATAGCGGAGGAATAATTAATTCACTTAACAATAACAACACAGTAATACACAATGTTAATTTTCCATTTAGAAATAGTTTTACTCATTAATATATCATTTCTTATATATAAAACGATATAGGAAACTAGATAATGTCATACGGGCTTAATTGTGTAAGATTGAATTAAAAACAATTTGAGATGCGATTGTAAGACCGTCTTACTTTCAAGATGGATCTTATCTAGTTAAGATTATTTATAGACACATACCATTAATATCTAAATTAAGTTGCTTTATATATTTGCAACGGAACGTAATATAATTCAATTAGTGAAATAGATCGTACTTCTACAAATATTTTCGCAATTGGCTACTTATGCTGTTTTGATATCATTGTCCAGAAACTTGAGTATCTAATCTTACCGTTTTTTACCTTCTTATGTCCGAGTAATATATTCAACGGAGTAAATCAGCTGAAATAAAACCCATTATAAGATATTGGTACGTGCCGTGCGGTGAATATCGATAAGTGATATTCGAGTATGTAACATATCTGACACCTGGAATAAGCGGGCTAGAGTTAAGGATACTCCGACAGCAGGGAAATCCTACTACTACATCTAGTTCCTGCTGCAGAAGCCCTAGAGAATGCAGACTCGGGGGAATGCCATCAGCAGAAATCGTATATATTCAAGCGGCGAGTATCCCGTGAGCACACACGCACGCATGTAAAAGCGAAAAAATAATTTGTTCTTTTTCACAGCACGAATGTATTCTGTGAAATCCCGATTTATAATTTATTTATGTTTCCAGTTTCTTGATGAATTTACAATACGAGCTTGCTTTTTGGTATTCTCGGCGTATAATATGAAATAATTTGAACACCAAAGTTGTTAAATAATAGACGAATCCCGTTTTCATGTAACTTGCCACTTTACTGCGGATACAGGTGGGGGCTTGGGTAGCCCGGCCGAGCGATAATGGACTAATTGAACCGAAACGTAACGTCCCCGTTTGTTTGTAACAAAATTATCCTCCACTCTCGGCCACATAGACCCGTTTATTAATTCTAGAGCGATCCATCATCATTATAAATGGAATCCTTTCATTAACCGGATCACATTCTAACGTTATCAGATGGGGAGTTATATATAGAAATATTTAAATAATAATTGAATTGTAGTAAAATTATGTAATATTCTGTTTTGTTATCATACAATTTTATATTGCTAGTCCAGTGAGTAAAGAAACATAATTAATATAAAATGAACCTTTTTAAACTTAGAGACCTTTCATTAAAAATGTTCGAAGTTGAAGGGTTCGAAGGGATTACAGGTAAACCGACGAGAGTTGGATCATGTTGGAATGGATCAGTGCAGTGTATAAGAAAGCATTGTTCTCGAAGGTGTTAATTTGGTAATTTTTTTCGTTTATTGCCCGGAAATATTAGCGCATCTCAATCTTATAGTACCTACCTAACATATGTTCTAGACTTCATTTAACTTTTTACTGTATTTAGTATACTCTAGTTAAAATAAATTTAAATCTGATTACTCTAACGGTGAATATGAGCAGCATATTAACAGAGTATAAGTAATTTATCAGTCCCAGTGTTACTTCTTCTTTTTATACTCTTTATATTTATAAATATAAGTGATTTAGTAGTAGTAGCAGTAGTTACTGTATTTGTTACAATTCTGTAACTGGCTATCGATCGTCGGTTCCTTCTGCCGTGTGTTACTGTATGTGTGTGTGTGTGTGTGGGTGTAAGGACTTGTTACTTCAGAAAATCGTCCCCGAGTTCTCTAAACTATCAGTAATTGTATCCGATAACGACAAATGGTACCGAGTACCCGAATCGGGATTCAAACCCGGATAATTATTACAATTTTTTTCAGATATGGCACTACTGTGGAAGTCAGTTTACGAATTCGGGTTGGGATCTGGTCTATATACATAAAACACAGTTCACCTACTATGTATTACGATTTTAATGAAATAACAAGATTTGTTATCGAGGAAAATATAAATAAATATAAATTTAATAATTTAAATTTAATCGATAATGTATGGAACTACGACGATTTTCAAGTCACTCATTAACACGTTGAAGCATGCTAAAATTGAGGGATATCAATATCTGCGAGTATTTCAAGCCAAGATTCGTGAATTGCACGTCTAAGTTCCAGAGTGTTATGAGGGCGGTGTAAGATGCCTATTCTAATACATATCAGACATATATGTTCTATTGGGGATAGGTCTGGAGAACGAGATGGGCAATAAAGGTAATAAAGTAATTTCTGCAGAATAAAAAAACATATTCTCGTAATGGTTGCTGTGTGAGGGTGCGCATTATCAGGGAGAAAACTGGGATTTTGCAAGCCATTTAGATATGATACTAACACTGTGCCGAATCACGTTTAAAGTACTCTCTATAAAAACTAGAGGAGACAATATGTTATCGCCTCCCATACCATAACTCCCTGAGTAAAGGCACTATGTGTTACAACAACAAATTGTAAATTTCGAATTTTACCCCGTCCACGTCTCTCTATCTTTCGCGACCATCATGAGTCCACAAAAAGAACCGAGACTTTTGACTAAATTTTTCCATTATTCATGAGTCCAGTATTCTTTTTTTCTGCGGCCTTGATGTGCGGTGCTGCGGAGGTAGAGCAAGAATGTTATCGCCTCCTATACCATAACTCCCTGAGTAAAGGAGTAAAGGCACTATGTGTTACAACAACAAATTGTAAATTTCGTTTTTTACCCCGTCCACGTCTCTCTATCTTCCGCGACCATCATGAGTCCACAAAAAGAACCGAGACTTTTGACTAAATTTTTCCATTATTCCAGTCTAGAATTCTTTTTTTCTGCGGCCTTGATGTGCGGTGCTGCGGCCTTGATGTGCGGTGCTGCGGAGGTAGAGCAAGAATGAACGATAGGATCTAATACCTTCAACACGTATTCGTCTATAAACAATAGCAATAGTCTACAATTTAGCACTAATAATTTCTTTTAGCCTGCGATATCTCTAAAGCTAAAAGACGAAGAGCTTCACGGGTAGTAAAATCTGACCATCTAGACCAGCTATTTTGTTGGATAAAAGCATTTACGGGAAATCACACCTATATTCTTTCTTTTTGTTGAAGTTGTATTAAGCTCCTAGTGAATATTTGACAATGAAATTATATGCAATTTATGCAAGTAAATAAAAACACTATGTTCTGAGCGCTGATATTTTTTTCGATAACAATAAATAGTATATATAGAACTTAAAATTTTAATTAACTGTATAGCATCTATCTCTGAAATAGGTTTATAAAATAAATATAATAATTTATTTTATGCGTTTTCTGCACAATGCCAGAATCCGAACACAAATTTTATTTCCCGAACGAATGGCTACCTGTAAGCATGTCCCTGCGCAACAGCGGCGACAATAGATCGTTACAACTTTTATTATACCTAGTAACTCCAGATTAATTTATGCCCTTAGTTACGATCTATAAAGAGCTGAATTAAACTTAGTGGCCGAGAAGAATTGCTGACCCGAACAGCAGTACCTATTACAGTTACAATTTATGTTCTTATTTTGTTTGAGCAGATTTCTGAATGCGTTTAGGTGTAATGGAATATAAAATATGTTTAAATGTGACACAGATGGTATGTCAGTTTAAACGATAGTTCTTTTGAAAGTATGATAATGGAATATTAAGCATTATTTAAGTTCGATTTAGATAGTCTGGCGATATTTTCATTAATTAATGTGAGTGATCTCTGTGTTGTTAAACCAGTTATACGTTTTAGTCATTATTATATGCTGTTCTTTGTTCCCATCGGTAGTATATTCAGTTATATATTTTTAATTTCAAGCACGTGCCAATATTGTCAACGTGTTCGCTACCAAGAGGAACTGAAATGTTATTATAGATATCATGTTTGGATGTAGAACTTCTAGGTACTGTCCACTATAGGCAACAAGTAAAGAAAGTTTGTATTATTTACCTGAAGATAGTCCTTAGTTCAAGAGTTGCTGTTATATAACCTGTCTCCATGGCGGAATTTTTTTTTAAATCGGGTAATATTCTTACGAATATGATACAAGTGCAAAAAGAGTTGTGAAATTTTTTTGTAATATGTAATACTTGTAGTTAATGTTAGTGTTAACGATAATGATTTATATTATTAGCCTGACCTAGGAACCTGGAAAAAGCATTCGACACGATACCAAGAAATAAATTATGGAAAATTCTGGAAGAGAGAGGTGTAGAAAGAAAGACAGTCGAATTATTACAAAACATATATAACAACAACACCTATGTAATAATACACAAGGGACAAACCAGACCATTTAAGACAACCAGTGGACTAAGACAAGGAGGCGGGCTCAGTCCTACGTTATTTAACATATACATGGATGAAATAATGAAGAGTATGAAACCTGAAATCAAACAAGCAAATATAGGTTACAAAAACATGCACGTGGTAAAAATATCGGAGGAGCATTCGCTGATGATGTAGTGATAGCAGACAATGAAGCTAATTTGCAGCACAACCTGATTGTATGGAATAAGCATCTAGAGAGTACAATATGAAAATGAATTATAACAAAACAAAAGTGATAATAGGAAACCGGAAAGAACAAATAAATATAAAGATAGAACAACACAAAATAGAGCAAGTAGAACAAATCAAATACCTAGGATTAGCACTGACAGAAGACGGGAAAATAGAAAGAGAATTTAGTAACAGAATAAACAACACACAATATACTGATTAACAAAAAAGAGATCAGCAGAAGGACAACAATAAATATATACAAAAGCATATATAGACCTATACTGACATATGGGAGCGAGACGTGCAAACTAACGAAGAGGGATAAAAGTAGAATACAGGCAATGGAAATGAAATATCTCAGAGGAGTAAAACAAGTTACGAAAAGAGACAGAATAAGAAATTATGACATTAGAGAAGAACTGGGAATTGAAGCTATAGAAAAGTATATATAAAAGAAACAACTAAACTGGTGGGGACATTTAATTAGGATGGACAAAAAGCATCAATAAAACAGGTATGGGAAGCAAGAACTGGAAATAAAAGAAGAGGTAGACCAAGAAATGAGTGGGACAACAGAATAGAAGAAATAATAATCAAGAAAGGAAAGATAGTTAAACAAGCAAGAGAACTGGCGAAGAACAGAAAAGAGTGGAAAGAATTTACCAATGTATAAACAACAACAATAATTGTAAAGTATAATGTTAAGTAATGTAAATGTAGTAGCCTACATATATATATATATATATATATATATATATATATATATATATATATATATATATATATATATATATATATATATATATATATATATATATATATATATATATATATATTAATAGCCTGAACGAAGTATTACAGGATACTCACTACGTGAGATAATACTCAACCATTAAATAAGAAAAAAATGTGATAGTGTGTGGTAAAACATATATAATGTACCCCGAAAAAAGATATTTCCCAATATAAAAATTAAAAATTCTGAATTTTGAATACGACAAAAATAGTACATATATTGAAATCATTAATCGCATATACATGTAAATGAACTGGATGTTGAAGATGATTCCATAAAACTACTGCATAAGACAAAACATCAAAAAAATGGGAAAGCTCATTCTTAAGACAAACCCCCTAACCTTAAAAAACTAATACAATACAGATATATTCACATTGGTTTTAGTCGTTGCAAAATGAGGCTTTTATCATTTGTTGCTTTAAATGTCAGACTTATGGGCACTTAGCAACAAATTGTGAAAATAGTGAAATATGTAGATATTGTGGCTAGGGCATCTCAGTAAAGACTGGAATGAGAAATAGGATTTATAGTCTATAATGTGTGTATAATGCAACATCATTTGTTGCTTTATGGGGTTACACCACCTTGAGATTTTCAGAAAATCGATATTTTTTCTTGGCTAAATACATTTTTTATTCTTTTAGGAATATTTTAAACATTTAATCATTTCAAAATTCAAATTATGTCCGAAGTTATAGCAATTTGAAGTTAGCGCGGCTGGGGGCCAGTCCGAAACTTAGGCAGACATTGCATGGGCATGCCGCAGCAATACCTTTTCTTTTGCGTTTATCTTAAATATTTATTTATTAGAATGAGCCAAAAACCATTAATGTTTAGCTTAAATATGACGTAACAGTGTTACCAGAACTACAGAATAATAAACAAAACCCAAATTAAAGAATAATAATTAATAAATACTGGGGAAAACATCACAGACGAATCGACTGATAACGCAGCTATGGTTTACATTATTTGCTTATTTATTCCATTACTTATACAAGTTCTTCCTCAGATATACCAAAGCAGATAATATGTTTAGCTAGGAAAACACAAAAATAATAATGACCAAGATACCAACAATTTTCAGAAAATAAGCCTCTTCACTGACCTTGGTGTGGCAATAACCGACAGATAGAATTAAGAGAAGCAAATCTCTAAGCCTAATAATGTCCTTAAAAATTGTGTGTCGTAGAGCTAAAATGAAAATATATAGGATAATCATATGACCAACTGTATACTTGTGAATCATGAAGTACGAAAGACTTTTTTCAGCCTTATTACTGCTAACTCTTTTATATTATATAATAGAAGAGAAACTAATTATTTCAATACCTGATTAGTAACACAAGAATTGTCGAGATGTCATTGGAACAATGCAAATTAATTTTATTGTGCAAAATGGCATATTCGATAAACCACAGATGAACCGTAGATGAAAGCTACTGTATTGCTGTTTGCAAGGTACATAAACAGCAATACAGTAGCTTTCATCTACGGTTATAGTATGTCACTATGACAGATTTGTGAATTCACCATTTGTGAAGTCGCAGTCGAACCCCCCCTTATTCTTGTGGTTAAATAAAAGGACATATTAAGTCTCATAAAAAGATATTTTGATTCTTTAAAAATGGTGGTTAGTTACCCACCGCCGTCTTGATTTTGGAAGAAGGGATTTCGTAAACTAATGCCAAGCATAGCGCGCCCCTGCATCACCATTAGATCTTTTATGCTACTTTTGCCATTGACATAGTTTCCAGGCCTTAAGACGCCACTGGTAGTATTAATTTACAAAACGATACCCATGTTAATTTTATACAGCGCGAGGCACGGGAACCAAGTGGTTTTGCGAGGGGTATTACTCTCTGGCTATAGAAAGGAAGGGCTTATGCTAGGCGGTGTTGCATTCCTTGACTCATAGCATTTCACTGGTGAGGAATGGAAACTTCAGTGATTTACGAATAATTATAAAAAAAATAATTTTGATTTGGACGAAATTGATTGATAAAATAATCTTTGTAAGTACATAGAATTTCATTATTATTCACGTTCCGAAAATTAAAGCTGACATGTGACCATTTTCGTTGACGGCGTTAAAGAAAATATATCCCCACTATTTCCAGCAAGGCTCTATTGAGTTGTTTCAACTCAATCAATGTATGGGGTTTGTCCTTTCAAAGTTGTTCTTTCAGGTACCCCCTTAGAAAAAGTCACATGTGGACAAGTCAGGGCTCCGAGAGGGCCATAACATGTCACCAAATCTCGAATTGAGATGATTATGAAACAGGGGTCGAAGAGAAGTTATTGTTGCTCTGGCTGTATGTGCCGTGGCTCCATGTTGCTGAAACCACAAATGCTGACGAACAATATTCCGTATCTGTAATTCAGGGATGAAAAATGTGTGCACCATGTCAATGTAATGATCACTTATTATAGTAACGGTATCCCCATTTTTAAAAAAAAAATAGAGACCAATGATACTGAATTTTCTTAACGCGCACCAAACTGTAACCTTCGGGCTATACACTGTTTCTCGTGGAGGCGTCGAGGATTTTCCATAGCCCAATAGCAACAAATTTGACAATTTTGTTGACGACCGCATAATGGGGCGGGGTGATGAGCCCATTGGCACCATAATGTGAAATGCTATGAGTCAAGGAATGCAACGCCACCTAGCGTACGCCCTTCCTTTCTATAACGAGAGAGTAATACCTCTCCCAAAACCACAATATTCCCGTGCCCCACCCTGTATTAGCTGTTTGATTCTCTTTGCCTATTTTAATGTCCTACGTATATATATATATATATATATATATATATATATATATATATATATATATATTCTTCTACATTTTCCACGGTTTCGTTATCTATGTTTAGAGTTTCCCCCTTGTGCTACTGACTACTTGGATTGTGCTAAGATTAATTTTAAGCCCAAGTTGTGCATGTGTTGTAATTGAATGTTCTGCCTAAAACTTTAAGAGTCTATTTGTACGAAATTTTACTAGATTCATGATATAATATTAATCTATACGGAATAAATTTTATGATATCATCAAAAATTAAAAACGCGTCACGGTTGACTCACGTAGCAGTTGTCCGGTTAGATGTAAACAAGTGTAGGTGGAAATTTTATAATTTATTACTCACAACTTTTGTTTAATTAAATGATTTTATGAAATATCTTAAAATTTGATTTAGTATTAATTAAGTAACTTATTCGCAACTTCGCGTCGAGTCGTTAGTAGCCCGCATCAGATATTGTTTTCTTCAATCTATATTAGGTTTTCAAACTCATTGCATCAGTTTAATTATAATACAGCTAAGAACATTGTAAGTAACACATATTACATAAATCCTGCGCTGCTTTGCAAATAATTTGAAAAGCGTACAAGTCTCTTTTTTATGAAATTATATTTTTAGATAAAATAAATATACATATACATATACATATATATATATATATATATATATATATATATATATATATACATATACATATACATATACATATACATATACATATACATATACATATACATATACATATACATATACATATACATATACATATACATACATTAACGCACGACAAAAGGACGAAGGCCGATAGTCAGTTAAAATTGTAACAAATACACTAACTACTACTATTTCATGAAAAAAGGTTAACTGGAGTTTTCCTTTTTTTACTATTCCTAAATAATAGCTTATGATTTAATTTCTCTAGTGCAATATTTAACGTTGAATGCTATTCAGGTCTCCTCATTTGCTGTTTTTTTTTTCGTATCGTATAATCTTTTTCGTGAGACCGATTATCTTCATGGTATTCATCTTGAATACTTGTGACCTGGCCTCGTCCATGCCTTCCGTCCTGTCTCTTCTGAATCGCACCTTACTCTTACTATACATACCTCTCTGCTCCACCCTTCCCTGGTTATGTAGCTTGGGTTTTCCCCGCACTTGCCACTCCACATAACTATGGTTCTACGAGCCTTCAGCTTTTCCCGAAACTTTATTCACTCTCTCTTTTGCCCATGGCCCTTTCTATATCATCTTCATCTATCCCTAACTTTTCCATACACTCCATACCCTTATCCCTAGGAACTGAGTCATATGCTACATTCAGATGCACTGATACCGCATACAATATCGTTTTCCAGTACTTACTCCACCATTCTCGCTAGCGTAAAAATCTGCTGCCTCATCCCTTTTTCCTTTCTAAATCCACTTTTCGGCAGTCCGCTTCCTAACCTAACCACTAACCCATTAAGTCAGTAATTTTTCAGCTTCGAGGCTTCCGGCACCTCCACCACCCTATTAATGCACTGTAGCAGTTTTCCCCTTCCCTCTACTAACAACGTCTTGTATACTTCAGCCTTCGTCTCGTCTTCCCCAATCGCCCTTTTCCAATTTCAACACATCGCCGCATGCAGCTCATGTCAGGAGAACTCCTCACGCCCTACCTCCCAGTTCCTCTTTAGTCCCTCCTTTTATCTGCAACTCTCTGCCAGTTCTATGTTTATTTTAACCTTCGGTTCCCTTTCTTAAAAATCTTCAACAACCCCTTTTCCGAAACAATTCTTAATCCTTTATCGTAGATTTCTACCACTTTTGCCGTTCACACATACTTTCAAATTTCTGCTTCGGGATTTTGGCCCTCTGCAACTCACTCACGCATATCTCTATTCCGCCAACTCCTTGCGCCATATTGTCCTCTTCTTCCTACACTCCTTATTAAATCAGGTAAAGGGCCGTTCACAGTGACTGGCGGTAGGGGTAACGCATCTCACAATATATCGAGTCAAATATAGCTGGTATACAAACAGTTTCTATTTTGCAATAATAGTTTCACTTGGTTTTGCTTCCCGCCACCGGTACACGTAGCAGTGCGCATTCCTTTTTAGGTTGCTACACTAACTACGCACTTCTTACAATTTTTCTTCAGTCTTTTTTTCGCACTTTGGTATCCTGCAATTAACAGCGGGAGAATCACCAAATTAATTGCACTAGATATTATGTTAATTATTTATCAATCCTTCACACAAATGTGCTTCTATTCACTATATAACTCTCTCATTCATCTTTTTACTCATTCTATCTTGGACTATTTCCCTTTATTGTTATGTGTTGTTTTATTTAATTTTTACTTGTGCAATCATAAATGTGGTCCTAGTTCTCGTCGTCTATTTCTTTCTGTAATTTTTTTTCTATAATTATGTGGTCTATTGTTTTCCCATCTTTCGTACTTGGTGTTAACCTCGTTATCTTATGTTTGGTTTTATATTTGAATATTTTACTTATAATGCACGAGTTTCTTATTATCACTAGGTTAGATAGTTCTGATGTGTATTATAACTATTAAAAAACTCTATATTACTTTGTAATTAGTTTATATCAGATATATACCGTATTGAAATAAGTATACTAACTATATACATAAAATTAAATTTTGTCTAAGAAGTAATAAGTACTCTATTTATAATATGATAATAGGCCACTATAACAAGAAATAAATGACTGTTTAGAAACGAATATTCAATAAACGTTTGAAATTTTTGATGGCTGCGCCGGGCACCATGTAAATCCTGCTGCATCGCATTTATCAACGTTACGTTATAAAATGAAAGCATTAATAGACACGGATTTTACTGTATGTGTCAGCTAATAAAAAATATTGACAATATGGATGACCTTGCAAATAGATTCTCTGAACAGAAAATACCTGATTGCAACCCGCTCAAACTGCTGACATACACCATTTCTATTGCAATATAGAGCGGAACATGGCTTCTGCAAATAGCCTCCATTGTTGGCTATATGTTTCAATTGTATTATCTGTATTCCCGTCTGTTATGGCAGAAATACAAGTAGGACTAGTCAGCAGTGTTTGTTTGCATTTGGCTAGTAAAGAAAGTGTGGCACGATGCGGTTTATGCTGACTGTGCTGAAGCAGAAGGATGCGGAATCGATGAAGTCGGTAACAGGTGTCGGTGCCGATCGATTGAAGGGCCACGCGGCGTATGATCGCATGCGCGGGTCGTGCTTTCCACCCCGCCCGTGCTGAACGTCGCGACAGGCACTTGCAAATAGGGAGTGGTGCGCCGATAGTGATAGTGTCAGTGACAGTTCTTAATAACGATGTTGATAAAATGAAAGAATTGTCACCGTACGCAATTAACATCCACAAGCAAAGCTATAACACAAAACCCATACCGTCCAAGTAACTAACAAATAGTTCCAAGCGTCGCCGCTACAGCCACAGTAGCTTTCCCTCGAGTTTCAGCGCGGCGTCGTCGTACGTATTCCCCCAACAGTGGCGTTTGTGTGGGAGGATTGCATCGCGATGTTGTATGTGTTCGGGGTGCTATCAGACGATCCAAGAAGATTGTTACCTGTTGGATAAGCCGGCATTCTGTCACTACTACTTGTTGCTCGGACCACCTATACCCCGTCACTCACCACTTGTTCCGTCTATGCGACAACCACCTGCAAACGCATTCCGCCTCACGGACTACACTTTCTGAAAACGCGAGAGGCGCTGCCGAATATACATAGCAATGCCGCGATGCTATATGGTAAAGAAGCAGAGCAACAAGTACCAAGCGGTAGCAAGGGACTGCTGGGGCGACACCGGTACCACAGGAATAGCACCCGACAGTCCCACAGAGGCTTGTGTTGCACCACCATACTACACACCACTTACTAACAGATCAAGTAAGTTTGTATGCATTTGTGTCTACATCTATACCCTCTAGATTTACAATTATCAAATTACAAATACACACGGAACTATTACGCATGAACTTATCTGAAACAAACTGCGCACATACATGTTTTTCAGAATTACATAACAACAATTGTTTTCGTCCTGCAATATCCAATCTCCAGGTTATGCAAAAATATTATGCCGTTCATAATAAGATGATGGTGAATATATTTGAAAGAGGAATGAACCAATTGAATATCCCTACATTGTGCCGCTTTTATCGATTCGCAATAGCTCCCCCTCGATAATTTGTGTTATTCTAAATTGAACCCGATTCGCAGTCTCCCTAATGCCCGTCTGGTGTTTGCAAGTGCATTCTACTTTGGTTGGCAAATATCATGCTTCCAAACGCACCATTGTTTATGGATAGATTGTTCAAATAACTGCACGAGCAATTCGGACAACCTGCCTGATTTATACTAATAACGAAACCGTATTGTGATTAAACCCAGTAACTACAATTAATTATTCGCATTGCGGAGCTATTGCAGTATTGGTTTTAAAGACTACCTTTATTTTAGTTATTTATATCCGTTTAGTTAAATGCGATCATAAAAAACATGATGTAGTAAGGTCTATTCATAGAGATTTATAGACAGTTGTTTGTAGTTAACTTATATTATTTTTTGCACGAATATCTAACAAATTGGAACAAATTATATTGAATTAATATATATAATATTTATTGACAAACCTCCCTGTGTGGCCCGTGCGCAATATAGACGGGAAACGTGAAACCCCCTCCCACTACTCAATGGTTTATTGAAAGTTTTAAAATCGCTACCAAGCATACTATGCAAAACGTTTTATTTTTTTTGCAACTAGACCACATCCCCGCTCCTAGGTGCATGCCTCATAGGTGATTTACTACTTAGCCTTGAAACATCTCTACTATTTCGACTAGCGGTGGATTCGAACTACCGACGAAGTGTTTAAGTTCCCTACAGACGATGTGGGATTGTGAGCGAACACCGCGACTAACCTTCGTCTTGTGTTTGTCTGTGTGTTCTGTATTTACTGCTTACCAAACGAACGTCTACAATCAACATTTGAGTATATTTGTCAGGCGAGAAGTATACACATGGTGTTGCAATTCAACAAATGAGCCTACGTTCGCCAGCCATCATCATGTAGGGAGCTATAGACTACTGCAAAACAATACTTATTAAGGAAGATGGAACCCGGCCTTTAAATGATGGAAATGTTTAAAATATACTTAATTCTATCTAAGTATTTTTTAGTTTAGCTATTAGTATAGGCGAAAGCTAAACTGAAAAATACTATTTTTCTAGGATTCTTCTGAGTTTAAACATGTTTTCATATAACTATCCCAAACCGCTTGGGTTTACAAGATCATATACGAATAACTTTCCAATTATAGCTAAAGGTGCAATTTGTGACTCCACTCGTTTGGAACATATTCGTTTAACTGTCAAGTCGCTCCATAAAATACGGACAATTCTCAATATATGTTCGTAAAAGGATGGAATTTTGGCTTAATAGCGTAAAAATACTAGCATACCGAAATTCTATCATTGAGCGAACTCAAAAAATTATTTGTCCGTATATTGTGGAGCGATGAGCGACGAGAATTACACGAATATGAACTAGTTGTGTCAAAAATCGCACTCCTGGACGTGTTTCTCCACGTAATCAGATTAAGGACGATAATATCTGTTTATAGTCAAATCATCTGTCAACAGGATATTTATACCACGAGATGGTTTTCTGTTTTCATTATCATTGTCGATTTACGTTAAATAATAATTGTACGAGTTCGACTAAGGTGTCGGACTCATGTTACTCGTGTGAAGGCTTCCTCTCTTCCTGCCAGTATTGCATTAGAGTATTACAAATCAACCTCCATCAAATACGATGGCGGCTAACTTTCGCTCCTCTATAATTCTATCAGTTCATGAAAACTGCATATACGATTTGATGGTCTTACTCGGAGATTTCATTTATCTTTCAATCCTGTCAGTTTCTCCGATGCTCTATATTGGTATGATACTGGCCACAAAACATCGTACCGGTATCATGTTGTCCAGATGGCCCATAGTCGACAAGATAGATTTTGATAGTGGGCCGTCTCTTCATGTGTAATCGATAAGATGTGTTCCTGTCAATTTGCTGACAACGGAAAATTTAGTCGGCGGGATATCAGCAATTGAATTGATAATGATGACTGTACCTTTAAATTTAACATTGAATAATGTAATCAATACAACTCAAATAGCAATATACGTTGATGTCTATATAAAACAGCAGAGTGCATACTGTGATGAAATCCATCAACATATTGATGTCATCAAGAATAGCCACAATAATAATATTCGATTGTAACAAAACTAGCCTAATGATTTTATAGCCATACTTTACCGTATAACTGGTATTTGATGAGCACTAATTGACGTATAATATTTTGCATATCAATCATGAGTACCGTTATATATACATACCCGCCATGGAGATTACATAAATGTTTATCCATACAAAATATATGCATTTGGTCAATCGAACCTTCTTCGTTAATATGGGCATGTTGCCTGTTCTTTCTTCATCCCTCATCATGTTCTCAGACTCTGCCGTTTATGTTGTTGTCGTCCCATCAATTTCTCAGTATTCCTATGGTTCGCGTCCCCGACGATGATTTGTCCCTTACTACTTTTACCAGACTTTCTCTATTTATTTGGCTTATGTACTCGTTTCCTTCTCGTTTCCTGTCCAGCATCTGATCATTAAGGTGGGGGAATTGGGCCTAAATAAAGTAGGCGGCATTCATTTATTAGGATGATAATATGTGGCGCTAGTATGCCACATAGAAAACAGAACAAAGATCAGCAAAGATCAACACCCAAAAAAAGCAGCCTATAAATCGCCAATCCACTGCTATTATTTGTTTCATAAAATGTGGCAACGCTGTGCCAAATAATAATATTTGTAATATTAATTTGTTTGTGAGATTCGCAATGATTCGCATTTATTTTACTAATAGGTTAGAAATGATGTAACTAAATTTATAATATTTTAGCAGCATGTACATATAAGAGGATTCTGGTAACGTATACTAAATAACCTCAAATATGAGATAACTAAAGAAAGATTATCCATAAACAGGTGACTTAATTGTATTTTTTTTAAACGAGAATACTACGTCTTAACATAACGAGAAACTTAGCTACAGTATATCAAAAACAAATATCTTCTGTCTTTTCTTTCTTGATTATTATTTCCTCTATTCTGTTGTCCCACTCTTTTCTTGGTCTACATTTCTCTTTTATTTCCAGTTCTTGCTTCCCATACCGGTTTTATTTGATTCTTTTTGTACATCCTCATTAAATGTTCTCACCAGTTTAGTTGTTTATTTTCTATATACTTTTCTATAGCTTCAATTTCCAGTTCTTCTCCGATGTCATCATTTCTTATTCGTTACGAGAAGAGACATCTCGTAAATTGTTTTACTCCTCTGAGATATTATGTCTCGCTCCCATATGTCAGTAATGTTCTATATATGCTTTTGTATATATTTATTATTGTCCTTCTGCTGATGCCTTTTTTGTTAATCAGTATATTGCTCAATGCGTGGTATGTTTTAACTGTGTTGTTTATTCTGTTGCTGTTTACCTTCTATTATTCCGTCTTCTATCAGTAATACTCCTAGGTATTTGAATTGTTCTACTTGGTCTATTTTATGTTGTTCTATCTTTATATTTATTTGTTCCTTCCGGTTTCCTATTATCATCACTTTTGTTTTGTTATAATTTTTAAATTAATAATTTTAATTAAGTGTTGCAGATTAACTTCATTTTCTGCTATTACTACGATATCATCAGCGAATGCACTTTCCGTTATTTAACCAAATGCATGGTCTTGTAACCTATATTTTGAGTTCTGGTTTCATACTCTTCATTATTTCATCCATGTATATGTTGAATAATGTAGAACTAAGCCTGCCCCCTTGTCGTAATCCAGTGGTTGTCTTAGATGTTCTTGATGTTTGTCCCTTGTATATTATTGCATGGGTGTTGTTGTTATATATGTTTTGTATTAATTCTTTCTACACCTCTCTTTTCAAGGATTTTCCATAATTTATTTCTTGGAATCGTGTCGTGTTCCAGGTCGGTGAATCCTAGGTATTTGTGTTTAGTATTTGCAATTCTATTTTCTGTGATTTGTTTTATCGTGATAAAGTTGTCCTTTGTGGATCTTCCTTTCTTAAATCCACCCTCGGCCCTTCTCACCTATCTTTCTTGCCACTCAATATCCCTCATTCTGTCCGTTAATTTAGTTCCGAGACTTCCCTTTTCTCTCAGTTTTTCCTCTATCCACACCTCAAAAATACCCACTCTTTCATGCATCCTTCCTCTATCCTTTCTCCATACACGCTCTGTCCTTCTCCTACATCTCATCCACACTTCCTGCACCGCTCTCTCCTCACCAGCAATATTTCTTCGAAATTCACTACCCGGGTCCGGTCTCTACGGTGTATGTAATTCTGAGTTTTATTAAAGCCTTATAAATTCTGGACGACTTGGATTCGATTCCTATGTATTTGTTTTTCTATATTGTGTTGTTCATGTACGCTACTGTTCTTGTCATTTTCTTTATTTGGTGCCTCCGCTTCTACCTCCACGTAACTGAACTTTCTACTCAAATATTTAAATGTGGTGGATATGGACTTGTTAAAAAATGTAGCTGTGCAATAGAATGTATACAGTAATCTAAGTTCTCTACTGGGATCGGGTGTGTTAGTTCTTCGTTGACCTTGGCTTGTATTTTATTTCCTATCTATATATTTTCGATTAGTTTGATTAGGTTGTAGGGTACCTATTACAGAGAGGATGTGTTACATCTTTCAACTTGACGTATTCGAACGACTTTTACAAGTTAATAAAGCACATGTATGCTGGTTTATTATATTCTACTGATATCTCAGCTATCTGTCGTGCAACGTCGGTGCAGGATTTTTTTACGGTGAGTGCAGCCCCGCCCCTGGGCATACAGCACTGCGGCCCTTCACGGACCTATTGTGCCTCATACAACATCCATGATATGCTAGCTAGGTTAATTCTTTCCGGCTAGCGGTGGATTCGAACCACAAACGTTCCGTACGCAATGACTTCAGACCATCGCCTTAGAACTACTGCGCCACGGACCACCTCGTCGGTGCAGGATATGATATGATATATTATAATATTTCCTGTTAATGTTAAAATTGTGCTATCCCTCTGTAGTTGCTAGGTATTTTTTTTATCTCCTTTCTAAAACATAAGGATCGTGGTGCTCTTTAGCCGTCCATCTTGTATTCTGTGGTATCTGAGCATTTTGTTAATTAAAGTAGTTATCTGTTTGGCGAGATGTTGACCGCCATATTTGAGCAGCTCATTAGGGATATTGCCCTGCCTAGGGCTTTTCCTGTTTATATCTTCCATTCCATATTTGCAGGTGATTGTTTGTTGTTATTTTAGGTGTATCCGCTTCGACTCTTTCTCCGCTTTTTCTCTGAATGGAACCTATAAAACTAAATTCTACGGTGAATATAACACCGCAAACTGTGCAACTTTTGTTAGTGTAATAAGTAAATATTGAACATATTTTCCTGCATGACAACACGGGAAAGATTATTTCTACATTTTGGTTTACGTTACGGTCTCCATATTGCTTACATTGAGGGCTGCTTTCAGTCCGCAAAATGATGCTAAAGTATAACACTAGTTCTAGTTCTATAAAGTCTTGTCATAGCAATACTTCATAGGACTAGTCAATACTTTGGAAGGCTATTACGGTTGTCATACTATCTCTATAAGTAATAATATGTTTCTCGTATTGTTCCGGCGATTTTTTATAGATTTAAAGTAGTATATAAATCATGGGCTCCCTGAAATTAATTTAAACAAGATTGGTTGTGAAAATTATGTGATAGAGCAACGACAATGAGCTTATGTGTTTATGCATACTAGACCATGACGTTCTTGTTTGGAGTTTCCCGACGTTTCCATACGCATTTGCAACTGAAACGGATCCATTTTGTATTTGACTATATGGTCACTGGAAGACGTTCGTTCGTCTTCAGTTATTGTCGGTTATATCGATTAATTTGTTGTTTAACAGATAACCCCAAGCGAATTCATCAGATAGTAAGAACTCGATGTGCGCTACATACGTATAATTAACATAGCTCTCATAGTCTAATAATTGTCCAAACACTGATTGTAATGCGTGTAAATAGAAGTTCATATGCTGCAATTCCTCCCAGCGAAACTCTAGTGGTTTACGGTATTTTTATAACTATGATGCGTCATATTTGAAAATATCTTTCTTCTTCCTGAAAAAAGTTACAAATAATGTACTTTGAAATGTTGACAAAGCTGCTTTGTTCTCTACCTAATTTAATAAATTGTAATTTTATTTCCCCATGTTAGCCGAAAGTACATATACGTCATATGTGGTTATACCCACTCTTTATAGCTGTATTACTCTTCAGGTAACTATCCACATATATGTATAAATATCTCAATAGTTCTCTAGATATTTAAATATTCAGTACTACTTTTAAAATGCTTTCTAAATTCATAGAATGCGCACAGACAAACTGGTTAACATAGTTAAAAAATTTAAAATCTTCGAAAACGGCAAAAGTATTATAACGTAAAGCGACGGAGCGGTTAGGACATGTAGTGGTTATAGGACGCCTGATCTGCTTTTATTCAGGAAGAAGCACCATTATTCTATGCTTCCTTAATTACTACTACTGCTGTAATAATAATAAAGCAGGGTGCATAATATTTTGGTAACATTTTGAGAGAATAAGTATAGAAATACATGGGTTCAGATGAGTTCGCAAGTTGGACGCCCCTAATTATATCTTGTTTTCTAATAAATCTTCATCCATATTAAGAATTCTGTCGCAATAAACAGCAGCTCTATTACAAATTCCTATCCAACCGTCAATATGCGGTAGTTGAGAATGGATATTTAGGAATTCACATAGGAATAAAAGATAAATGAAATAAATAAATATAAGAAAAAAAAATTGGCATAATCATTACAGAAAAAAAACATCAACATAATTTCAAATACAATTAAAATATAATCCTCCTTCATTGCACTATTCTCTCTGCCTTCTCCCACACACATACTGTGCATATCGCTCTTATCATTCACACTTTGTGCTTCCTGTTCTACCATCCCCTGGTTATGTAGCTCGGGGACCCCCACACTTGCCACTCCACATAACCAGGGACAAGAAAGGCAGGACTCGTCTGCCTTTCTTGTCACGCAACATCCCTCATTCTCTGCCATATCTCAGTTTCAAAACATCCCATTCCTCTCAGCTTGTCATCCACTCATACCTCAGACATGCCCACTTTTTCATACATTCCTCCTCTATCATTTTTCCCACAATCTTTCTCGATTCAAATTAATTCTTTCGTTTCTA
This sequence comes from Lordithon lunulatus, assembly GCA_963942505.1. Taxonomy (NCBI): domain Eukaryota; kingdom Metazoa; phylum Arthropoda; class Insecta; order Coleoptera; family Staphylinidae; genus Lordithon; species Lordithon lunulatus. The sequence continues at coordinate 22,637,355 of OZ012666.1, forward strand.
TAAAGAACTGGCTGTGCTTCAGCCATTCACAGGATGCTTTCGTGTCTACATTATCATCTGTTATTATCTTGATATATTGATCATGGCTACTTACTACGCCATGAATCTAGTTTAGCGGTATTATCATTTGATAACACTATTATCTAAAGCACGAAATCATACCGGGCTACCGTTTGTAAATGTTGCTGTTTTCTGCTCTTGCATTGAAACAATTTCTTAAGTTTCATACTCCACAGATATCGATTATCCCTCTACTTCCTAGTTATGTAGATGGAACCTTTCTTTGTAGGCTTTTTGATGAGCACGATATTTCGTAAAAAGGACCCTCGTTTGACAATCGTTAGGTTGTCGAGGTCAATTTGAATCCATTTTGTTATACCCAAAATATAGGTCAAAAGTGGTATGGCGTATGTGTTCATTGCCATAGTTTTGTTCTCTTCAGGATATTAATATTAATACTATAAGAATTTCGTCTCGTTCATTTTCATTCTCATCCTTATATGAGTGATCTCGTTCTGTACAAATTGGTGCCGTTCGTGTATCTCATTTTCCTTTCCTAACTGACTCGATTTCACAATTTTCTACACCGAACATCAAATTGATATCCCTACTAAATATTTCTACATTGTATCAGTTTAGTCAACTTCTCTTTTGTGTTTGCCATTAATTTTATATCGCCTATATAATGGGTTTCCATTTTCGGGGGTAGGTAGGTACCACCTTGCGTGAAGAATGTTGGTGTTTTAGTATGTTCGAGAAAAGATCGGCCAGTTGTTTATGTGTACTTTTAAAACTTTGTACCAGAAATTTTGAATTCTGTCTGGACCTGGGCTTTTCCAGTTTATACTAATATTCACAGACTTCTGAAGATCTTCTAAGGTTATTATGTTGTCTGTCATTAATGTTATTTGAGTGGCTTATCTTTGCTTGTCCTTAGCCTATTTGACGGTAGAGGTTTATATGGTTACTCCATATTTGTTTCCAGAACTCTGTGGATTGTTCAGGCTTCAGATTTAGTATATGTTTCTTCATAGGAACCGTTTCGTTTACCTGTCTGTAAAAACTCTTCTCATTACATTTTGCTTTCTTCTAAGAGCACTTTCTCAGTATATAGTTTGTAGTATACTAGACCTATATGATGGTTACATTCCATCGAAAGTAGTTTGTTCTTTTCAAATGCAATATTAATGCACAGGACTCTGCTCTGTCGGTTGCATCTCAGTATCTGTATCGTCCACTTCTGCTTCTACTTCTTGCATCCTTCAGTTCTTCAGCTTCTTCATCACTGAGAACTTTAAGCTGTGGTGCGAGTCACACATTATATTCTGTATCTTTCTGGTTCTTACATCGAGAAAAATTTCTATTATTCCGGTATGGTACTTTGATTGTTGTCAGGTGTGTTAAGCGCAGATAGCAGCTTTCTAGGTGGAGATTCATATAATTTGTCCACTTCGTTCTCTATCTCTTCTGCACTATATGCTCTTCTACACCAACGGGCTTAATATTGTCAACTAGAGCAACATTTTCTGCAGGTAAACCGGTTGAGGTATTTGGGTGCAGTGGGTTCATAGACTTGTGGAAGGCGAACCCACCTTTCCTCATGACGGCGAATGGGTGAGCCTGATCTCCTGTACCACCCCTTTTAGTTTGTCTGCGTATTCTGACAGGCTTTTCATAACAAAATGTCGCTGTTTAGGGCTGCTGACCCTAGCCGAGTAAGACTCAGGACCGTTGACCCTAGCCGGGTAAGACGTCAGACCGTCACTCCCCAGAGTTGTACATGAAAGAAGTACTCCCCTGCGGGGTTATTATTATTATTATCATAAACCTTGAATCCCGTTAGATGTTAATGTGTATTGCATTGCTATGTATGTATCGTTTCATATACTATTTGAAGATTATTTTCACCGATTGTTGTTTTGCCAGTGTCAGCCTTAGAACCATGATCCTTTTTCTCTCAAGATTATAATATAGCCGTTGTAGCTTCGCCTTGGATTGGTTTCATTTTCCGGTGTGTTATCCTTTCCACGTGCCTTAACCATTTACTAATTGTTAGTTATTGTCTCTTAGTTGTTTTCAATATGGATTCCGATTTGAGCGTTTATGTTATTATATCATTCCATATTCTACGTTTCCTCAAGATACCCAACACAGTCCTTAGGAATCGTATCTCTTTTGCTAGGCCTTACTTAACGTTTTCTTGGTTAATATCCTAGTTCGAATCTATATGTTAAGATGATAGTTCTAGTTATTACAGTACTAATTTCAAACGATATATCCCTTATGGCATTCCTAATTTTGTCGCGCCGATTATTGGCCATTATCTCGGCGAGTATCGTATCAAGGCACATACCGGTATCCGCCGATTGTCATAAAATGTATTTTGCCGAATATTGGTCATCCGGACATAATACAGCTTTTCTTTCTCCTTGTTTTCTGTACACATGCTTCCGCGAAATCGGATGGTTTCTAGCATGTTTCTATTTGATCAAAGAATAGAACTTTCTTGCAGTCATTGATGGTCCAAATTTCCTGTGCGTATTTTCGAGCTATCCTGTGAAGTTTTATAGGGCATCTACTGATCAAAACAGCCTCCCTCAGTCTTATTCTCACTGTAAGAACATATAAATTGCTAACGATCTACAGCTTTGGTTGCTTGTTGATTTCTTAAGGAATTTGGCAGAGAAATAGGTCATCTCTCTTGCATTCGTCGTTCGTTCTTTCTACCCTGCCCGTGTCTCCTAGAGTGAGAGGCGTAGCTATGCGTTGTTCTAACATCTGACATATGTGGAAGATGAGCGATATAACGCATACTTATACCTTCAAGAACCAACATTTTACGCTTTCACATATTTTATTACTCGTAGTACAATTCTATAAAAATTCTAATTACATTACAAATCAAAGCTTAATTTTCGACAATCACGAGTCAACAAAATTATACTTATCAGCGTCATTATTGATCATGTGTGACAATCCATACGCCGCGGCATTCGGTTTTAGTCGGCATACGCTATATATTACCAATAAAAGCGGATCGTTAACCAAATTTCCGAGTGATAATTTGAACAGTTTATGTTGAATGGAAACACCAGCATTTAGATTTCGCTCTATATATGGAGTATGTTACTTACCAGAAAAGAGTTACCTTTTAATTCTGTAAGGTAGTAATTTATTCAAAACGTGATATCACTTCGCTGTTGGTTTACCTTTATGTTTTTTCGTTACAGAAAGTTTAGAACATCTTCCCTACGATATAGGGGTTATAATCGTCGGACTTTATATGGTGTCATAATTAATGCATTTTATTAAAAAAATCTCTGTAATCATTTTACATGTAACTTGTCCAAAATAACTATTATTTGGTCGACTATACAATAAACACGATGAATAATTATAAGTAATAGTTAAACCGAAAGTTGAGTTTGTAAATATATATTATTCATCGGTGTCAATCAAATAATATAAAATAAAATATGAACTTATTATTAATAAATCAACTATTTTTAATTTTAAGAAAAAGATGGTAGAATAGTAAAATATCTATACTGGGCGTTTCAAGAGGAATGTCCAATAGTTTAGAAGATAGTAATATGGACCATTTTAAATTAAAAAAGTTCATAAAAATGTGTCAATGTGTCCAATTATTAAGGGTTACAGAGATATAGTTGTTGGAATGTTACTCATAAAGAGACTAACATAAGGTGATAAGCAAAAGTAATGGGCCTTTTGATTGCATTTACTATTATTTAAATTATATAAAACACACCAATAATGAAGTCAAAGTAGATTTTCAAAAATCCCACCACCGAAAACGCACTTTTGAAGTCATTTGCCAATACTACGTGTAGCTTTCCTAAGGTCGTCTGGTCGTTCTTTTATGCGGGCACTATTCATCATTCAAAGGACCAATTCGTCTTATATTAGCTTTTCTTTGTAAAATTTATAGCTAAAGGCAAAAATCTAAAGGGTTATGGTCCGGGGCCAATAAACATGAACATTTCGGACGATCCACCATCGTTTACATTTTGTTCATTTGCACGTGCTAAAATAATATGACTGCAGTTTCATGAAAGTATGAATAAACACTTTTAAACTTGTTACTCTGCGGTTAGGAAATCGTCTGTTGTATTCTCCACAGGCAGCAGCAGCATTTCTATTACAGAACCCGTAAAAAAATACCATGTCGGCATATTTTGCATGTGTAAATATGTGCGGTATGCTAAACGGTGGATTGGACAACAAATCACACTTTAACTTAATCTATCAGCTAGACTACTGAGATTATTTTTATTTTATGTACGCGCCAAATTTAACTTGCTGTATCTCTGTAAGCATTTCGAATTGGACACATGTTTATATGAACTTTTTTTAATTTAAAATGGCCCATATTACCACCTCCTAAAATATTGGACATAACTCCTGAAACATCCTGTATATAGAAATTTTATTTACACGTTGATTTTTTAGCTATAGTTTATTACCTAAATAGAATATATCCCTTTTTCATATTTATTTATTTATTTAAGAAAACATTTAATTTAATCCATATTATTTTTTACACCAAATATAGAGCAGCACATGCACAAATAAAGCTATAATATTCTTTTATGAAACATCTATATTATTACATAAATAATTATAGTGTAGATTTTTGTAGCTATTCCTGTAATAGAATTTGCTTCCTAATAATCAAACTCACAGGTTTTCACCGTAACGTCTAATGGGAAACATTTTGCGCGCGTCGCACGCGGGGAATCCAATTTACACTTACAATTTTTCCAATATAGATCCGACTCGGGGAGCCACATAACAATAGGGACTAAACAAAAAACAGTATATATCAAACGTCACAGAAATACTGTATATAAAAAAAGAAACAGATTCGGATGGAATAAAAACGATATCGTCACCGAGAGCGAAAAAAACTGTTTTTTTTATATTACGTTGCCATGACACTCGTTGAACATGAAGCAGTTTGCATGGATACTACGCTATTGTGGATATTACTTTTTAGCTTTGGTCAATTCAGTTAATCTAACGTATAACATATTCCTTTATAATATCATACGGCAGGATTATGTTTAAGCTTACAGGCTTTTTAGGAAAATAAAACGGTTTGAATGTGCCACGTTCTCAGATGGCTAGGATAAGCCCTAATTATTCCACAATTTAACACGACAGTTATTACCATGGGCTTGTCGTTTTTAGCACTCACTCCATGTCCCCCCGTTCCCGCCACCGCCGTGCTTTGTAATAATCCACATTGTGATTTCGGCTGTGGCACGGACTGTGAGAAAAGTCCTTTAATGAACGTTTGGCGTGTGTGCGTACGTCGAACACACGCAACAGCCCCCGCACGTTTCGTTGACTCATTCGACTCCGTTTCGTTTCCTCAATGTTAATTACGTATCGACCAAATCGACGCATGTGTTGCTTTCTCCCATGACATGGAATAAACTGTTTAAATTAACCGATTGTTTACAAACACCATTAGGTACGACGTTGTAACGAGTTTGCATTCTAATTAATTAAACATTTGAAAGTCAATAACACCTGATAGACCTATAATCTACGTGTAAATTACACAATTACTATTCATAAAAGAATTGAAGAATGAATGTTTCACCATGCAATGTGTACTGGTATTGTAATAATAAATGTCTATTGATTTTCTAACGCAAATAATCACATTTTTATTATAGTTACATAACTAGTAAGCATTGCGTCCTTTCCGGAAAAATATTATTTGTAAATAGTATCATTATATTTATTCGTGTTTTATACATAAATTAGGACACATTTACACACACACACACATATATATATATATATATATATATATATATATATATATATATATATATATATATATATAATGGAGAAATTGCACTGGCATCAAGGCAGTTAAATGGTAATTTATAACAAGTGCATGAAATGTGAAATCAGCTACGAAAGTGATTTAAAAAAAATTATACGATAGTGAAAATTAAGATATTTAAGATATCAATCCATGTTTGCTGTCAAATGTCAAACACACACCATGACTATTTTGTATTCAATTATCATGATTGACCACATTTATCATTAATTATTGAAAATATAATAGTGATGATTCTATTGGGACATTCATATATCCTACGATATCTACCGGTTTTAATAAAAACTAGTGTCCGACAAAATATTCAATTTCGGCCTATTTCAACCATACTATATGTTGTATCAAAAGTTTTATTTTCTAATTTTATACACATAGGACAAAGAAGAAAATTCATTTTGAAAATAAGATAAACGCCGAAATTCGTTTTATGTTTCGACACAAAAACTGAGTTTCCATCGGATTAGTATAAGAACCGTTGGAAAATGAAGAGGATGCACCTGGATTTGAACTTAAAAGTCTACAATACGGCGCTTAAAGGCTATCCAAAGCTATGATCGAAATTAAAGTGGCTATGATCGAAATTAAACTGGATAATGCGGAGGGTTGGGGAGCGGTGTATCCTCGTCTTCTCAAATATTATTTTAAGTTGTAAAGTAGCATATACCACTTATATAATCAAAATTAAATTTAAAGTTGGTGAACTTACTATATAATTAACTTTAATAGGGAAATTGAGTATGTACGTCAACTTACCGGAACGTTTTACCAGGGGTTTTACGTTTGTGCTAGTTGGTCGAAATAATAATTAAAACATAAACAGAAACTTAATTATTCTCACTGTATAACAATAGTAACTTACGATAATTAATAAAATAGATGATCTGGGCAACATACATGTTGTTAAAGCTACAAGTTAAGGCCGACCATTTTTCACAATGTATATAGCAAAAATAGATTCATCACATTCAATTTAGATTACTTTTAAAATATCGTGGGTCCAGTGAATATGAAACAGGATGAGTTAAATACTGGTCATGTCGTGCAACATTAATTGCTGTAAATCTTTCAAAAATTGAAACAAATACTCATGGGGTATAATCGTAATAATTGTAGTAAGAAATAATTCATTATGTAAAAATACCCTGAAATATATGTATTAAACTTCTGGCATACAATGTGTTTGCAATTCAGAAATATTCTGAGTTATCGCAATGTAATCTAATCAAGCAATATGGAAACGTAAAAGTGTTCCGTCGAACATTAAGTACTTAAAAATTCAAGATGTATCCATTTATATCGGTCATGTCATTTGGTCGTACTTCGAATACATATTTTAGGCAATAAAACTGTGAACTTATTGTGACTTTATAGGTACGTGGTTTTCAAAATCTTCAGCAAGTTGTTTAATAGAATATAATCAGAACAAAATACAATTGGCCCACAAAAAAATGAATGATTTTAATATATCGATAAAATATGTATTTAATCTTATAGAGCAGAGATCGGCAATATTCGCTTCTATGGATATGACCCATCAGAAATACAATTGAAAGTGAAAATGAATCATATTTTCATGCACCAATGGACAAAGCACGTGCTTTTAATTATGGACCTTACTAAAGGTAACTGAGAAAACTTGAGATGAAATCTTGAAATGAAAACTTACTCATTGCTAATATGCGATAATTTTACTGTATTCATACAAAATAGTGGTAAATGCTTCAAATAAATTTACAATAGAAACTTACTTTATATGGCAAAATCATTTGGTTCATTACATGAGTGCGGCTTGACATGATACAGAGAATTTAAGGTACACATTATCCATCTCATTATTGTCACAACAATTCCTTTTCAGAAGGTTTGCAATCATAATAGCTATTTTCATTTTCACAATAGTCAGCACTGAATAGTTCATTTAATGTTGTGTTGTATCATTTCCTTAAATAGCGCAACCAGGAGAGTTATAAGTCTTCCTATGGCACGTCAGCCTAATATCTTCCTCTACACGATCACTTGGAGCAATGCGTTCTTCTCTCATTATGTGAAATTGTAGTCTCTTTGTACTGTGAGTGCAAATTCGAGTTGTTTGTTTAAACGATCCAGTACCTTAATGTTTGATACTGTGTCTGTCCAAGATCTTTAGCAGGTGTCTGTAACACCATATTTCAAAAGCTGCCAACTTCTTCATATCTAGTTGATCTAAAGTCCATGTCTCCATTCCATAGAGTTGAATAGAGAACACGTAGCATCTTACCATTATAGTATGCAGTTCAAGCTTGATTTTTGATTATGTCGTTCAGGTTTCTATATCGAGTATATGGTCGATTCTATTGCTAACACAGCTACCACAGCTACCAATATATTTGTATTTCATTTATCTTGGTGTCAATGTATTATTTTAAATTGGTATTTATGAACTTTTAGATTAATTTCAAGACTGTATTGTAGACTATTATCCCTAATTCTTTGAACTGTTATATGGGTAGTACGGAATCTAGCTACATCACGACGTATAGCTTGCGCAGGCAGAAGATTAGGTGGGCATTAAAATTCACGTTAAGTCGTCTATACATTTCGCGAATAAACGACGGACTGTCGAAGTAATATGAATAATACAATAGCGTTTTTAAAGTTTGAAACTCATGATTTACCACACTATACCGATCATAAATATTATAATAAAATAAATCAAAGTAGATATTGTATTTACATGGGTTGTAAAAAACACACTTAGATGTGCCTCAATATATAAATTTGTAATGCATAACCTCCTGAGATTATTGGCCTCGTGGTTGTAATGATTACAGCTTCTGGGGTTGAAATGGATACAGTACATATAGGTTTCCGAATCATCACTTCGAAATCACATCTATACTTCATATTCCGCAAATGCTAGATGGACTCTGTTCGGAACTTCGGTGACTCAATTACTCATGCTGCCGAATTTCAATCGAACTGAATACTAGTTCGAGCTGAAATGAAAACGGATTGAAATATAATTCAGTGCAATTCCTGTGAACAAGCCAGAACTGTTAAACTGTTACGATCATATGTAGTTCGCTTGCAATCCTACACGTGAACATAGTAATTATATGGATCTTAAACTATGGTTGGAACTCTATCAAAAGAGCTGGATAAAACATCTGTAATCATCATATCAGTATTTGGTAGCTTTTTGAACCAAGTTCTAGTACTTTTTATAAAGAAAACGAAAGTACAGAAGACAATCCAAAATATGAAATTCCACCAGGTAGAGTTTTATATATACTCTATATAAATGATATCTTCAAACTTGTATTTAATGGGCAGTTATTTATATACGCAAATTACACTTGCCAAATAACAGTGGTTTAAATTACAAAAAAAATTACAAGAAAATTCAAAAGGATATTAAAAAAATAACAAAGTTGTGCCAAAAGAATTAACCATAAATGAAGACAAAACAAATTACATGATCATAAGTAATAGGAAAGCGAATTTAACGCAGCTAGAGCTCAAGATAAATGGACAATAACTAAAACAAATCAGTTATATAGAGCATCTAGGTATCTACATCAAAGACAATTTCAAATGAAATCGACATATAGTCAACAATCTGCCAGCTGAATACAAGTTGCAAATTTAGAATGCTCTTTTTGCATCACAAATCAATGACTTAACTAACATATGGGAACCACAACGACAAAAGAACTTATATACTATAAGATACAAGTACAACTAAGCAAATATCTAGAGGTAATTATAAATAAACCAATACACTAATTCTTGTAGAGTATTTATTAACAAACCAATATTATTAACTTACATAAAGTAACTATCTATACTAAACACAATCAAACTAAGTGTAATATTAAAATAAAAGCAACATCAACTTTATTAAACGAAAAGATATACACTCATAGGAAACCAGAAGAAGAAGTAAAAAGATACAATAAAAGTGCAGACCTCTGCTTTACAAAATATCATCAATATAGGAATAAGCGAGTACAACAAGCTACCAATATATTTAAAGAATATCAAAGATGTTAACACATTTAAAATTAAGTTTAAAAAATACATAATGGCGATGCAATAAAAACAAAAATAAGTAATACAAATAAAGAAGAAAAAACAATCGAGTACAACAAACATCATCCTTCGCACGAGGTTTTCCAGATCCATCCAACAATTGGTGAAACCACTGAGAAGGAGACATCTTTTTAAAAAAATCTCTAAAACAATTAACTACCTAAAAAACACGTGGACATCAGTCATAATTGATGTTTCGAGTGTTATCTGTTTCTGGTAGGCTACCTTCCAAAACTATATTGGATACTACCGCAGGCCATCTTATCTTTAATATCCGGAGAAGGCATCAACAAAAGACTGTAGTTTCTAGTTTTGTTACCATATAATAAGACAGACTTAACATTCTTGTTAAAAATTCGAATTTTTTATATACTATATTTACATATATTGATGTAAGTAACGCGGAATTCTTGTTGCCTTATTGATACTATTGTTTTTATCGGCGCATGCGGCTCCAACTTCACCGCTGATGCTACTTAAGTAGCTTTCACCCTCTAGATAGTGTGGCCGTCTATATCCATGCTGCTGTTTTTCCTGGTTCCAATGCTCATCACTTTCGTCTTCTCGTCAATCATATCGCGATTACTACTGCTAGAAAGCATATATCATCGGCGTTCTCCAGGCATTTCAACTGTCTCGTCATACCCCAATAAATGCCTCTGCAGAAGTTGGTTATGGCTTTACGCATAACTTCATCCAGTACAGAGATGAGGGGCATGGGCGACAGCAGACATCCTTGCTTAATCACCGCCGTAGTGGATTATGGGCTCTGTTAAGTTAACATTGTGTAACACTCTGCTGCTGGATGATATATATGTTGTCTCCACCAGATGTACTAGCTTCTTCGGTATCTATTAAAGTATTCCAAAATATCCCAAATATTTTTTTCATTTAATCTATGAAATGCTTGTACACAATCCACAAACGTCATATGTAGATACGATTGCCATTCCACAACTTTCTCCGTGGTGATTTTTAGTGTAGCGATATGCTTCACACATAAACCGACCGCTTTAAACCCAACTTGGGCGTGCCTTAGTGGCTTCTCAATTGATAGCTGTATTCTGTTTAATATGATTCTTCAGAGTATTTTATATGCACAGGGCCATAACCATATTCCTCTCCAGTTGATGCATACACTCGTATCTCCTTTGTTGGGACTTTCACTAACACAAGATCCTTCCACTCACGTGGCAGAGTTTCAGATTGTCAGATATGTGCAAGGAGTGGCATCACGATTTGTGCAGATCTCTTTGGAGCAGCTTTAATGTGTTCAATTGTGAGGGCCGTGTTGTTTTTCTTGTTACAACACGCATTGGCTAGTAGGATGGTCATTGGAAAGGATCGCTTTAGTGTTTTTCCTCTTTTACTTCCCACAGGATTCGCATTGTTAAATATGCGGTTAGATAGCTGTTTCGTGATTTGTACACTGTGGCCATGTTGTTCCTATTTGCTGCTCTCTGAGCAGTATCAGCTAAACAAATGCCCATTTTATGTTTTCCTTCATTTTTTAACATTAATGGAATAGTTTTGTACTTCTCTCTGTGTCCAACTAGAATGGCAGGATTGTTTTCGTTTAGGATTAAGCTTTCCGCGAATTTTCGTTTTATATAAGTCTACATAATAATTCAGACATCCACCTCATTCTTCCCTTTTCAATAAAACCGAAATTAGCCCATATCCTTGTAGATGGTCTTGATGACATTCCATGTGTTAACATCAATGACTTCTATCGGCATAGGTTGAAGGTGTTCTTTTATTTGTGTATTAAAGTTATATTTGATCATGTTTATTTGTAATTTTTCCACGACGATCCTTTTATTTATACTTCCACCTAGTGTTTTAGTTTGACTAGAACGAACACTAAGTAGTCTGGATAGTTCTGGATAGTTGGCTGGAGGGTAGCATAGCTACAGACACTTAGGCCTCTAAATGGGCCCATTGTGAAACCTCCCTTTAAGGCTGCTCACTCGTCCCACCAGTCAATTTTGCGTGCAAGCTGCAAAACTCTGGCGGGTGAGGAGCTGCCAATGCTGACCATACTAGGCCAGCACTCCCCTAGTATTTGATGCCTAATGTTTACTAGAGCTGGGCAGAGACATATTACATGCTCTGCTGTTTCTAGTTCTTCATTGCAGCCTCTACATAACGGGCTGTTTACCAGACCCATCGTGTGTAGGTGTTTGTTTAGCCGGCAGTGGCCGGTTAGGATGTTTGTCAATAATTTCAGATTAGTTCTAGATAAGTTAAGGCGGGCCGTGGCTGCAATTTTACAAGGTTGCCTAATTGCTACCTTTGATATCTTGCAGCCCGGCGTTTCTCGGCATCTTACCTTGTGAAGAGCATGTGTCCTATGCTCTATTATTTTTTTCAGAGTACCTGCAGAAAGTATTTCATCCTCTTGGGTTGTTAGTGGATATAAGAATCCCTTCCTGGCAAGTTCATCTGCTATGTCGTTCCCCTTGATGCCACTATGTCCTTTGATCCAGCAGAGTTCTAGTTTGTTATATTTAGCTAGCTCCTCCAGGCTGTGTAGGCATGAATATAGCTCTTTCGACACAAATGTGTTGGCATTTAGTGCAGTTAGAGCTGCTTTGCTGTCGGTGAGTATTTGGATATGTTTACACTTTAGTATTCCTGTTATTTCAGCTTGGAAGACTGACGTGAGTCTTCCAAGTGGTGCACTTATCTTGAGATCGAGTTCTGGTGAAAATATTCCATAGCCAGCTCTCGTCTTAGTTTTGGATCCATCAGTATACATGGTTATGTTGGCGCCTTGTGGGATACCATCCATTGTGGTGATGGTCTGAAAATGTTTGACAAAACTGTATTTGGGTAGAATTCTGTCGCACTTACCTTCTATAAGGGGATCTAGTTTGATAGCTTCACTCAGTATGCTCCTATGTCCAATGATTCTACCTTTATCATGCCACAGGTTGAGTGAAGATAGCCTTAATGCTGTTTTTACTGCAGTCTCCCTTATGAGAAGGTCGAGTGGTTGTAGACATAACAGTGCTTCAAGAGCTGCTGTGGGAGTTGTTCTCATAGCGCCGGTGATGGCAAGACACGCCATCCGCTGGATGTGTGATAGCTTTGAGATTGTTGTGACTTGTTTGGTTTTCGACCACCAGACTATTGCACCATATGCTATAGTTGGTCTTATGATCGCGGTATATATCCATTGGGTGATCTTGGGAGACACGCCCCATGTTTTACCAACCGCCCTGCGGCATTGCCAGAATGAGATGCAAGCTTTTTCCAGCTTGGATGTTATATGCTCATTCTAGTTCAGTTTTGTATCCATGACTAGTCCTAGATATTTTACTTTATCTGTGAGAGTCAGAGGGACCTTAAAGAGAGTTGGCATGTTCATGAGTTCGAGTTTCCTCTTCCTCGTAAACAATATCAGCTCTGTCTTTTTTGGGTTAACTGTTAGCGAATGGCTATCGCACCAGTTCTCAACAATCTTTAGGGCACTCTGCATGAGATTGCATAGTACACCTTCAAAACTGCCATTTATCATGATCACTATATTGTCAGCATAGCCAACGGCATAGTATCCTGAGTTGCTTAATTCCAGGAGGAGGCTATCAACTACAAGGTCCCACAAAAGGGGTGAGAGGACTCCACCTTGAGGACAGCCTCTTCCTGCAACTTTTTTTGATGTTACATCATCTTGTGTTACTTGGATTGTTCTTAGACCAAGCATATTTTTTATCCAGCCCCTAATAGTGGGGTGAATCCCGTGAGATGTTAGAGCATTATCAAAACTCTTAAATGTTGTTTTGTCAATATTAATGAAGGTGGCAAGCAACGAACTTTTATGCTCCAGTGTTTCCTCTATCTTAGAAGTCACCAGATGTAGGGGTAATTCCGTTGAGTTCCTGGTTAGTAGGCATGCTGTTTCGGATGTATGGGGTACGTTCTCAGCGACCCGTCCCTGATTTCACGATCACAGAGCCTTTCCAACGTCTTCAATAGAAATGAGGTTAGGCTGATAGGCCTGAATGACTTGGCAAGAGTGTAATCTACTTTGCCTGGTTTGGGTATAAAGGTCACTTTGACCTCTCTCCATGTATTGGGTATGTACCTAAAAGCAATGCAACCTTTAAATATATATACCAATGTGTTTATAATGTGGGTTAACCCCCATTGTAGCAGTGCTGGGAATATTCCATCTAGTCCTGGGGACTTAAAAGATGAAAAGCTAGATATTGCCCATTCTATTTTAGATATACTTATCATTTGGCCAGCTAGCAGCCAGTCTTCCTCATCAGGTAGATGAGGATCAGTTGCTAAGTTGAGGTTTCCGGGTTGATTGCCAGGAAAGTGGGTGTCTAGTAGTACCTCGATAGTTTGGGAGGGTGTTACCGTGAAGGTGCCATCATCCCGTTTTATCGAGTTAAGTTGTTGTACAGGGTCTTTTGAGATTACTCTCTTCAGACGAGCAGCTGCTGCTGTGGATTCAATGCCATTGCAGTAGGCTCTCCATGCATTTCTTTGTCGCTTCCTGACTTCATTTTTGAATTGTCTACGGACTTCCCTAAAAGTTTCCCATAGAACTATATCATTTCTGTTTTTGGCCTTGTTGAAAGTTTTCCTGGCCTTGGTTCGGAGACAGTTGATCTCTGCACTCCGCCAAGGGGGTGCAGAGGCTCTCATGCCCACCTTTCTCATACCACAGGAGTCCTCATATGATGAAATCAATGATTTTTGGAGGTGTTTCACACAGGTCTCCAAGTCGTCCACTGATTCTGGAATTTTGTCTGCTGCTTGATACTCCATCCTATCCGATAGGTATCTGCAAAATAGTTTATTAGTTTTTTGTGGATTTCTGTAGGACGGAAGTTCATGTGGTACGAAATCTAGGTCGTAGCGTATCAGTCGGTGATCAGACATGGATACCTGACTTGATACGTGCCAGTTGTTTATTTTGCTAGAGATATTGCCCAGGGTTAGACTGATGTCTATCACCTAGGCTCCTTATTGTGTTACGAACGTTGGTTCGCACCCTCTGTTTAATATCTCTATTTTTGTACTGGTTATGTACTCAATTAGAGCCTTTCCTCTGCTGTTGATGTTGCTGCTGCCCCATACCACATGGTGAGCATTAGCATCACATCCGATGATAAGGTCAATCTTTAGTTTTTCACAGTGTTCCAACAAGTTTACCAGCTCTGGGCTGGGAGGTGGTTGAGCTGCGTCACTAAGTAGTGGTACCTATCTATTTTTTATATTTCTTACATGCATTAGAGATGTGTGGCTTATAGCTATATGGTAGATGTCTTGTTTTTTGAAAGAAACTATAATAGTACTAAGGAAATCTGCATGTGCAAGTGCAAAGCTAAAATGTGTAATTGGCTATGAATTGTTCATATCTATCTTGATTGTAATGTTTTGGAGCATTATTATAAAAATAATAATATCTCACAACTTTTATTTAAATCATTTATTTTAATAATAATACATATATAAGTAATAATTACAAATGTAGGTCTTCCTCTTAATATACTTGATCGTTTGTGTGATAATGTAAATATGAAGCAAACAAAAAATAAAATATCTAATTATTTATTAAATTTATTTTTATTTATATTTATTAATATTTGATAAATTCAAATTCTTAATAACCAGAAATTATTACATCATTTCGTTTGTGATTAATAATAACGGGAATTTGAAGTGACATTTTATAAAAAATTAAAGAAGAATATCTATCAATTTATTTAATATGAGATTATTTAAAATTATTTATTTATTACAGTATCCAATAGAATATTACTTTATTTATTACTTATTACTTAAGAACAGATTAAACACATAGATGAAAGTTTGAAAAGTTCGAAAATACATGTCTGTTATTTGCTGCTATCACTAATTTAATCTAAGATACAAACTAATATAAATAAATATTTTGATTTACGGAAACTACAGAAACTCTAACAACGCGGCGAGGTCGGAGGGAAGAAAAAAATTGTCTAAAATATACTAGAGATAATTTAATTATATTTATAGTTTTATTGTTTATATTTAAAAATAAGAAACTATACTATTAATAAAACGTGTCACTTCCTTTCAAATACATTTTAAAACAGCGATGTACTACAGTGGTTTGCATTACCGCTGAACGAACGGTCTTTGGGATACAATTACCGACACTAGAAAACTCGGGGACAATTTTTGAAGTAGCAAGTCCTAACACGCACATACACATGCAATAATACGGCAGAAGGATCCAAAGGCATCGACCTTTGGATCCTTCAGCTAGTTACAGAATTATAACAAATATAGTAACTACTATAACTGCATTTTAAAAAGAATTTGATATTTCAATTTCAATTTCAAATGCATTTTAAGCTGTCATTTACCGAAACATGCAAGTAGGGCGGTTACAATATTTCCTCAATAAATTACATTATATTAGTTAATAATGTAAAACAGCATCACACGTGTGTTCTTCTTGGGTTCGTAACAATATTGACAGGTACAAAACTATATTTATGGCAGGGTGACAGCATATAATATTTAAGGAGTAATGGTCAGAATAAGAATTTGATGTTAGCTATAAACTGACAATTCCAGTTATGTTACTAGTATCAAACAGGAAACTGAATTATGTTTCGCCATAAAAGATTTGTATAGTTTCTTTTGCTCTCCCGTTATTCTTATTCTGTAACTATTTAGGTCGCAAAAGAGAGCTGTAAACTGGGGAATATCGGGAGAATTTTAAACGCATTTACAAGAATATGAGAATTCAATTATAAAATACTATACAATTAGTAGTACTCAAGGCTCAGTAAATACAGACATTTTTATAATGTTCTTCCACAGTAAAGTAAAATGACCATCTTGCACAGGGTTCTAGGCTGTCGCAAATTCATCGCCCAAATTTGTTTTCATAGTATTAAACAAATTCAGTTGTTTTTCATTTTAGTACAATCTGTTTCAAATTCATGGTTATAGAGAATATAGTATAGTAATGGACTCCCGCTTTAAAAAATGCTATCAAATTATTTAAATTTTCTTTGACGGTTGTCGATTCGCGGAACGCATACACGACTTTGTGAATTTTACCACGGGATGTACTATAGGGCAGTAATTCACAAACTTTTTTGTGTAGAAAAACATCCCGAATTATTTTAATTCAGAAGGAGTTAACTTCTATTGTTTAATTCTGCATTGAAAACACTCCTAATTGGAGAGCAGATTCAATAATAATCTCTTTAGTACATGTTTGAAACCAATATTTCTGCGACCTCCCAAATATTTTGCGACCTTTACGTTGTAAATGACTGTTGCAGGAATAGCGCCTTATCGTTATCCATTCTTCATCGATCGCGGCAGTTGGAGCTCTGTCCATCCACTACGACGTCAATTATGCATCACGGTCTTGGCATATAGTCATATTAGATCCAGAAAGTGCAAGAATTAATGCCACAAGATCATCGCGTGAATCGTTGATTTGTTGATTAGGACTTTAGAGCAGCTACAAAATCCGTTATTTTATCTGAAAAAATCAGCGCTCATTGACGCATCCAGATTATCATATCCTTGGGGCTACTAGAAGTCAATGGTGTAAGCTAATAAACCAGCAACACCTGGCACCTTGTAAGTCAACATAGTTAGTATTATTCATGCCAACAGTTGAAAAAGTGACCTGCCAGATTGGACTAAAAGAATGGACTTTGCTAGGAACAGCTTAGTTGGCCATATGTCCCCTAATTTTCAAATGTTAATGCGATATAATACGCTTAAACATCCTTTAGATACCCCAACGTTATCTAATCTAACTTATCACAGTAACTATGTTTTACAAAAAGTAGTTTCTATTATGTTGGCGAATTTGGAATCCCGAATTAATACTTAAATTGTACGATTTTTATTTTTATTATTTGAGAGGATTAGTCCACTTTTGCCCTCTATGTTTCAAATAGCTAGTAAGAAACTGGGCCTGGCGATGAATCGTCCCATTCAGGCCATATAATGCTCTAGAAAACAAGTTTTTCCCCAAATTAAATTTGCCATTAGTTTTAGTTTCTTTTAGAATACCATTTAAATTCTAAAATACACTTCAAATGGATGCGCAATGTTAGAATAACTCCCGCAAGTCGCAACCACGTCTCAACATTATTTTCATTCGAGATTTTGTTCACACAATATAGATTTATTTTTATCATCAATTGAAAATTTAAATTTAAAACTGTTACGATACCGACATTATCGACCAACTCTTGTTTAAATACCTGCAAAATTTGTTCGGTCTTTTGGGATTTGATATTCGTGTATCGTAGATCTGCAGTCCCCAATCTTATAATCGTGTCAAATGCAATGGTTAATAAATAAATACAGAATTATTTTTCCCCAAATAAAAACATCACGACATATCATAAAAGCATTTCATTGCGGGCGCATATTATTTTTTATATTTAGCAAAATACATAAAAAAATATTATATATATATATATATATACAAACCTGTGCAAAAATACTACTCGTAAAGAAATTTATGTATGGTACGAATTTTGCAAATTGAATTAAAAGTTGTTTTCGTGTTCGTTAATAGAATTCCATTCTTTTGCCAGCAAATATTTTAATATTAATAGGGATCGTTTATTTGGGTCAGAGCGAGTTGAAAGTTTTAATGCTTCCCGAGTCTTTGCAAGTTATGCACCATTATGCACGACTGAATTTACGTTCAAAATTTTAATTGGTTCAATACTATTTCAGCTGGAGAAAACCTGCATAGTTTGGCTGAGATTAATTTTAAAACTACTTACTTAAAACTTAATTATCAAACATATTAATATAACTTTTATTAAATCGGCCACCACCAAACTGTTTCTATTAAATTATACTAATAACTGATTTTTTCCATATTTATTTATTAATTAAAAGTACTTACACATATTTGACGCAACGTCTATTACTTTCATAGGGATCATTATTATTATCAATCTAAGCTTTAATATGATTTTTTCTAATTTGCTTTGATAATCACTCAATTATTGCATTATTAAGGTAGCGTATTACTAAAGTAGGACCACGTCGGTAGATACTACATGTACAATTTATATCATAATAATATGTAAATGATTATATATTAATTGCGAGATTTATTTATGATAATACTCATTTAAGGCTCGAGTTTTAACTTAAATAGCTTTGTTTTGAGGGATCCTAGGACAGATTTCTGCGGCACTCCTCCTTACTTTGTAGCTGCTTCTCCCCATAGGTTCTTCGTGGACGACCTCCCGATCACTCAAGTAGGCCCTTACAAGCTTTTGTAGGGCCTCTGGTATCCTGTTCTGAATAGTTCCGACCAGTCAATTTTGAGTGCGAGCTGCAAAACTCTAGTATTAGATGCCTAGTGTTTACTAGAGCTGGGCAGAGGCATATTCCATGCTCTGCCATTTCTAGTTCTTCATTGCACCCTCTACATAACGGGCTGTCCACGAGACCCATCGTGTGTAGGTGTTTGTTTAGCCGGCAGTGGCCAGTTAGGATGTTTGTCAATAATTTCAGATTAGTTCTAGATAGGTTAAGGCGGACCGTGGTTGTAATCGACCACCAGACTAGTGCACCATATGAGAAGTTGGTCTTATGATCGCGGTATATATCCATTGAGTGATCTTGGGAGACAGGTCCCATGTTTTACCAACCGCTCTGCGGCATTGCCAAAATGACATGCAAGCTTTTTCCAGCTTGGATGTTATATGCTCATTCCAGTTCAGTTTTGTATCCATCATAATCCTAAATATTCTACTTTATCTCTGAGTGTCAGAGGGACCTTAAAGAGAGTTGGCATGTTCATGAGCTCGAGTTTCCTCTTCCTCGTAAACAATATCAGTCTTTTTTGGGTTAACTGTTAGCGAATGGCTATTGCACCAGTTCTCAACAATCTTTAGGGCACTCTGCATGAGAATGCATAGTACACCTTCAAAACTGCCATTTATCATGATCACTATGTCGTCGGCATAGCCAACGGCATAGTATCCTCCATAGTTGTTTAATTCCAGGAGGAGGCTATCAACTACAAAGTCCTATAGAAGGGGTGAGAGGACTCCACCTCGAGGACAGCCTCTTCCTGCAACTTTTTGATGTTACGTCATCTAATGTTACGTGAATTGTTCTTAGACCAAGCATATTTTTGATGTTAGAGCATTATCAAAACTCTTAAATGTTGTTTTGTCAATATTAATGAAGGTGGCAACCAACGAACTTTTATGCTCCAGTGTTTGCTCTATCTTAGAAGTCACCAGATATAGGGCTGATTCCGTTGAGCGTCCTGGTTGGTAGGCATGCTGTTTCGGATGTATGGGGTACGTTCTCACCGGCCCGTCCCTGATTTCACGATCACGCCTCTGGTATTCTCTTCCGCTTCAGTGCTGGTTTGATGGCCAGTGTGTTGACGGCGTTAGTCATGTCTAGGGTGGCCATTTCGATGTCCGTTATGCTCGACAATGATAACTGGTGCCGCCTCCCGAATTTTCTCGTTAGGATTATCAGGGCCTGGATCCTTTTCTGTGAATCGTTTGATAATTACTGCCATTACCTCGTCCTCCCAGCTAGAACCGTCTCCTCTTGGATTCCGGGTGTTCATATTGTTGATCCTATATTGGTCTTATTCTGCACTGTCCGAGAAGAGTGCCTCTAAGACCGACAGAACTCATCCATAGTGTAGGTCCCACGGATTATTTGTCGACCTCCCTATATAGATTTGAACAGCACGCTGCCTGGCTTTTTTCAATATCCCATCCAGCATCCGGTTGCGGTACTGTTGCCGAAGTAGTCTGACCTAGCATTGTTGGCCCTATTTCATCCTACGACCACCTCTTGACACCATCAGTAGAAGATCCTCGTCCTTCGTCCGCTGATGGCGCCTTTTGTTGCACTTGCTTCAGCCTGTTCGCTAGGTCATCCACCATCTCCATTGCACTGATCTCATGTGGGTTTGGTGTTGTGTATTCTTAGTGCTTCAGGGTCCATGGCCTGTATCGCCCACCTTCGTCTGGGGTGTGGTGTTTGGTCCCGGGGCTGGAGCTGCTGGGTGCTGGGTTGAGCGACATTGCCTACTTAGATGCAGTAAGTGATGCACTCGGTGTCGCTCAGCGATTCCTCCCCCAGCACTCACCATCCAAGCACATCTCATCAGCCGCGCTGATGCCAGCTTGAGGTCTACATGGGACGCTGAGTTCCCACGAGTGAAAGTCCGCGCCCTGCCAGCGTTGCAAACCGTAAGATCAATGCCATTGCTAACTCGATGACCGCCTCCCTCGCGCATCGGTTAACGGTGACCCCCAATGAACGGACTTGGCGTTAAAATCGCCAGCAACGATGACCTGTCCGCCCATAGTCCTCTAGTACCCTCACATATTCTTTTACGTGCATCCTACCACAGTTGTCCCATATGAAATACCCTTCGTGGGTGAACCGTGGGCTGTGATCTGCTTAAGTGCTTGATAGCTATGTTTACCATTGGCTCATCTGTCACTAGTAGTCAATTTTCTTAATATTGGACTAGCCTACGATAGAAAGTACCAATTGCATAATTTGAAAATCCTAATTAATTTATAATATTATATAAAATTTATATTGATTTGTTGCACAATCGGTTTATTTATAGACTAACATCTATGTGTACCAAAATATAAAAATTAAAGACTTTTAGTTCAAAAATAAATAAATGTATGGGTGACGCGAAAACATGTTTTAAAAAAACTATTCAATTTTAGTTTTCATGATAATCAGAAAACAATCCACAGAACTGTTTGAACTCTTTCTTTCTCCACTGTTACAGTAGAGAGATAATTATTGGGTTATTTACATTTCCATATAGAAAATAATAGAAACTAATCTACCACTACCTAATTCTGAGATTACTATATTAAATGTATTTAAATTTCATGTCATTTTTTCTGTACACCTTACATACCAACCCACCGCACCCCACAGGTATAGAGGTTGACCTCTATTAGCTTATATTGCTTGTAGTATTTTATCCATTCTTGCCTGTCTTCCGCATGTTGATTTGCTTGTTTCCAGGGTTTACTTTGAATTGAAGCGAGATTATTAATTCGCCAAAACTCGTCGGACGACAACTATTTCATTTAGTTAAAATAATAATAAGAAAACGGTGATGCAAAATGCAGAACTTGACAAGAGAATGCTGGTATCATATTATGTGTAAAATGTGAAATTTAATGTAAACGATAACTGCGATTATTTTTAATTGACTCCACAAATAATCGGAAAAAAGTGAAATGTCTTCAGCTTCTATCTCATAGGTGTAACCACCTGCGACAAGTTTTTGGAACCATATTAAATAAATTAGAATTACTAAAAAATTCATTATTTTGTCAAAACTTATTTTCCTATAAATTCTCACCGTGAATTGATTGTACTTTCTTGGCATTGGTAATAAATTGCTTAAACAAATCAAAGCGGCGTCTGGTATATTATTAGATTGTAGTTTCCGGGTATTAACTTTTAATTTTTATCATTGATATAGCATAATATGAAACCAATTCTATCGCGTATTATGTTGTTTATTGTATTAACTCTGTCTAGGAAACATGATTTTCTGATTTTAATTCTGGGAAAAAGTCTATTTTAAAAGTAATTATAGTTCAGACAAGATTTATTCCATTTCACGTTAACAATCAAAAATGTTTTTCCACTCGCATTAGGAGTCTGGTTCGGTAGTATTCTGAAGTACGCCGCCGCTCTTGCAGCCCTCGCATTCTCGTTAATTACATTTTGTTGTGCAGTTTAAATATTTAATCATTTCGTTTTCACTGCACTGTTTATTCGCTCATTAGGGATGCCGGCATGAAACAACGAAATCATTGTGGAATTGGAAATTTCGTCATTGTAAAATTGAAACAATTCTATGAAATGTATTGTCTCTATTTATTATGTTAAGTATTTATTTATTATGTATAATATTTATTTATTTTGAAATAGTTACTATAGTTGCTATAGATGTTTGTATACTACGTATCATATGTTAGTTGGATCTTGGTTTCAGATACGTATGGGACCCCCAGACGTTGTTGATAAACAAACCAAATTCAATAAATAATTTATTTTTAAATTTAAATCTATATATATATATATATATATATATATATATATATATATATATATATAGCGGTTTGTTTACAGACTTGACCATCTGCCGCAACCCAATCTCCAAGCCTCTCTATTCATATGTATACCATCTCTAAGGCCTCTCTTATTCATTGCGTCTGTATTGGCCTTCCTCTTTTCTTATTCCTATATCTTCTTCGATGTCATATCTTCACTCATGCGACGCATATTATCTTAATTGTGTATATGCCGAAAGGTATAGCGGGGAATGTCTACAAAGACACAATTAGGAAATTGATAACGTTATTATTAAAAACGTTAGAATAAAGTGTATTACTCCATAGGGCTATCTGCCGTAATACTTTTCTGCCGGTAAAGGGACAAGCTCTGAGGAGTTTAATCACTCGGTATTTGCCTTAATTTCACAGAAAATCTGTGAAAATTTGTGATTCGCGAAAATTCGCCCCGATTGGGTTTGAACTAGTGTATGGGACGGAGGCCGCCTCTGGGCCACTGAGCTGATTTATTGTTTACATTTAGATATAAACATACACGTTTTAAATGACTTGAAGTTGCAGTTAGCTACCAGGACAACTTTAATTTGATTAACCGGTCGTGACTTACCAGTCACGTACAGGGTATGTTCTGGGTAGATATCAGGTACTTTTAACGGACGATTTATAAATCTGTGAATCAATTGTTTATAAGCAGGACGTAGGATATCCGGTCCCAGGGCCAGTCCTAGTTGGCCGTCCACGGGCAAGCATAATTTGGCGGCCTCATGCATGCAATTTATATGATGTATTTATTTTACCAACAACAGTTTCAGTACACAATCTGCCATCATTTCAAAATGTTTTTAACAACTTCTGTAGAAGCATTGCTACACATCTCTAAAGTGGATCCGTCTTTATACCGAGCACTGAAACGAATTCACATAGATCTTATCTGTGTGAATTCGTAGCAATGCATCCACAGAAGTTATTAAAAACGTTATGCTATGGTCGAAGCTGCGGATTCGACTTACATATCTTTACAAGATATAGTTTTACATATAAACTGAGTCTTATATTGTTGCCCTATAACGATGCGACCAATGTCTTTTGTGATTCAGTAATCACATCGACGCCATATTCATGCGGACACCCTAGCGCGATTCCAATTTAACAAATACGGATCACTGTCACAGTTGTCTAATAATGCTTAATTATTTTCTGTATCATACAAAAACACCACTAAACAGAAATTCCATCAAAGAACGTTCCAAATCATGAATTGTCCGAATTGTACGATACGATTATGATAGGAACGTGTATTCGAAACGTATTAGACAAATAAAATATAATCCGTATACGTATTACATAAGAAATCTCACGCCAGTGCCCACATAGATATCGCGTAGCTTAAGCTTCCAACATTCAAAGTTACTAGCGAAGTCAACATTGCAACAAGCTATAATTAAGCCTGTCATATTTTGTTTTCAAATTTTTGTTATTTCTCTCGGAGTAAGTAGTGTAATAATGCGAGCTGCTGCGTCGGCTACTTGTTGCGCTACTTGGCAATATGGCCGCCGGCTGGATGTAAAGTGGCGTGGAGCACGAAGCCTGGTGGTCGATGGGTTGGTGGCGGTCGGGCAGAGGGGGCGGCTTTGCATCCGCAACAAGGTCTGGCGATGCAATATTACGCTAGAACAAACACTTTCAAAGCGGCTTTCGCTACGAGAATTACGTGCCCGGCGTTCTGAAAACACGGAATGTATCGTGGTTACGGCAAGGCGGCTTGGAAGGGAAGAAACGAGGTACAGCTCTTTTCAATCACACATGAAAACAAATTTGTTAAGGGGCGATAAATTTACGCGCGTGAATATCCCCAATCAATATTTGCACCGCATAGAGACATGAAGTGTTTATGTAGTTGTTAAAGCGCATGGGATTGAATGGGGCTACAAACTTCAACCAATCAACACAAAACGTTTTTATATGTTATTGCATTTGGAGAATTCAATTTTACAAATAAAACAAAATATTATTTAGTTTTTTTACAGTCTCTGATGAAATATTATCATCTATTTAAGTTCCATGCACATGAACAGAAGTTCGACGAGACTTTCAAGGAGGTTGACAAGTTTAGTCGAAGTAAATAACAAGAATAATCATAGCATTGCGATAAGAATAATCATCATGTCAAGAAGTGCTATTTTGGTATATAAAAAACGTAGTTTCCTTCTACTTCAGAAAACCGAGGTCCTTGTACACATTGCCATATTTCGACATGTTCCAACTATACATAGGAAATTAAAATATTGCTCAAAAAGATAAGAGCAGCTCATTGTAGAAAGAATAACATTAGGATTGCACTCTTTTGTACAATTAAAACTCAAAAAACATTAAGTTATTCAGACCTCCCCATAACATACTTTCGAATCTAAGTGGTGAATAATAGTTGGCAGAATAGAATAATTCAGCTTATTTTATTAGTATTTCTGCTAAGCAGTCATGCCGAAGATAAATTTGCTTGGTCTGGATGAAACACCGTCGATATGGATAGCTTTAAGTTTCATCTACAGCGGGAGTATCAAGGTACTATCAGGCGGTCCTTTATGCGATTTCTTGTGTTCCGCGACACGAATGCAGAATTGTAGAGCACATAAAATTAAATACCTGGTGCACCACACCACTTTCCGAATTAAATAATTTAAATAAATATCTGGCGGTTTTATAAAGCATGCGACCATATAGCTGCCTGTCTCGTCCACTGCTGAACATTGGCCTCTCTTAATGTTCCCCATATTTTTCGGTCCTGAGTTTTTAGGATTTAGTCTTTGATGATCCGTTTCAGGTTGTCCGTCCATTGGGTCAGGGGGGGGGGCGTCCCCTGCTCTTGCGTGCCTCTTGCCTGGCTCGCCATTCCATGATATTTCTTGCGACATCCGGTCCAATTCCACTTCAGGTGTGTTTTTTCTCAATTGCATCGTTAACCCCAGATTACTGTCGTATTTGTTTATTCCGAACACTGTATCTCAGGGTGGTTCCCAGCATAGTTTTTAGGTTTTAGGTGTTTCTCTTTTTAGGTGATAATGGGTCTGACAACCGACAGGTACGTCCATAGTACCATTTTCGGTTTTAGCCCCTATTTCTTAGCGAAGAGTCTGAGACATATCAAAAGCCGCTCTCACCCTTCCAAGAATGTTTTCCAAAAGTTGATACCACGTGTTTAGTATAAAATTTTTGCTACTTAACTTCTGTTGAAAAGTCTAGTAGTTTTCCATTCAGGGAGGGAGCCTTTAGATTAGCTTAG
The DNA here is from genome assembly GCA_963942505.1 of Lordithon lunulatus. Taxonomy (NCBI): domain Eukaryota; kingdom Metazoa; phylum Arthropoda; class Insecta; order Coleoptera; family Staphylinidae; genus Lordithon; species Lordithon lunulatus. Next base: position 22,663,693 of record OZ012666.1, read on the forward strand.
ATAAGCTTCCATCTTCGTGTGAAAGTCTTTTGCTTGGTTTGACGCTAAGGCACTCCTTCTCGCCCAAGCAGTTGATGGCATTTCTTGCACGTTGTGCAAAATTTAAAATTTACTATGACGGCAATGTCATCCGCATAAACCATCGCGTTAAACCCGTTCTCCGTTAACTGGTTCCATTAGAAGGTCGTCCACAACGAGGCACCGTAGCAGGGGTAATAAAACCCCACTCCGAGGACATCCTATCTCCGCGTCCGTTGTTCGAGGTGCTCTCCCCAGCCTTGAGGTTATTTTTATTTCTTTTAGCATATCTTCTATCCACTCTATGGTAGGATCGTTAATTCGTGGATCATCTATAAAGATTTCCCCTATTTTCCAGGGATGCCTCAATGTTGGTTGTGACCAAATGTAGGGCATCTACTATTGACTGGTTGATAATCATATTGGTACTTATAGAGTGGCTCCTTTACAGTGGGCCACACCGTATGTGATTCTGCGATAATTTTTACGTCGTTTTGTGGAGGAAGGATTTGAGACTGATAGGGCGATGCGACTTTGCCTCTTCGAGGGGTCTCCTCCCCGCTTATTAGTGAAAATCACCTTTGCCTCTTTCCATTCCTTTGGTATGTACGCCAGACGATAGCTGGCCATAAAAATCTCTACCATGCTTGGGGCGATGATGTCGATTCCCTTCCGCAGCATTGCGGGATACATACCATCCGGACCTGGCCACTTGAAGCTATTTACAGTCCATACTACTGCCTGGTAAATGTTTTACCGGTCATTTTTTGTTGGTCTTGTGGTCGACATGTCCCATTTTCACCAGTTGTCATTATTTTTGACCCTGGAAAGTATGTTTGTAGTAAAACATGCAGACTTTCTTCAGGGTCTTGGGCATACCTGTCACTAGGGGTCTTTAGCAGCTCTACTTCACTTGAGTGGTCCTTCGCAAGTACCTTATATAGCTTTGCTGTTGGAGATATATCGCTAATCCCCTCACAGAAGTCCCTCCAAGTATTTTGCATGGACCTTCTCAGTATTTGTTGTATTCGGTCATTTCCGTCTTGTAGTCGTTCCAATCGCCTGTGCTTTTGGCATTGTTTTTCATACAACTATATGCAATCGTCCACGCTCTTCCACCAAGGAACATCTTGAGAGACATCTCTTCTCTTTATTTTAGTGCACAGCTAATCTCTAGGATTTGTGTCATAATTCCTTTAAGATGAGACGTTGCCGCTTCTAGCTAGGCGTAGTGTTCATGGTGTGGTTGAAATCCTCGGTGTCTGATCTGAGGGATTCCTTGTCTTTACAAGGTCACAGTCAGTTTTCCTCAGATTTCTACATTACACTGCACTTGCAAGCGCGATTGATGATCCGATAATTGTAGCTCGTCGGATACCTGCCAAGTTTGAATTGCAACCCCCATAAATGTATCAGCTAGGGTCAGACCAACAATCTCCCCTCTGATTGCATTTATAAAGGTGAGTTTATTCCGTATGTTAAATACTTCAACCGTATATAAGTATTCATGGAGTGCCTTACCGTGTGGTGCACATTGGCATCGCAGCATACGATGTAGTGCTTGTCACCCTTCCTCTACCACTCAATGCGGAGGTCTTGATTCCTCTGGCTGGGGGTGGGTTTCATCACCTGGAAAGTAAGTCGAGGCCTCTTACCCGCCTTCATCGGAATCTCCACGACTGCCACTGGCAGTTACAGAATTCACTACGGGAATGAATTCTGTAACAGGTAAAACATTAGTAAATGTTATGTCTTTTCTGAGCATTAGGGCTGCTCATGGTTTAGAACAGTTAGTATCGTAGACCAATTTGCAGAGGTCGGTTTGAAGGATTTTTATCCTCCCCCTGTTGATCTGGGGCTCCTGCAGAAACCTGTTCTCTTTTAAAGCTCCAATGGGCACTAGATGCCGCTTTTGAATGCTTCAGGTCGATTCGGTTGCAGCATTTTTTACTTTCCTTACCTTATGCTTCTTGCGCCCTTTAGGTCTTTTGACCCGACATCCTTTATTTTTGCCCCTCTGCGTCAGTACGGGCTCTTTCGGCACTAGATGCCACTTTTGAATGCTTGAGGTTGATTCGGTTGCAGCATTTTTTACTTTCCTTACCTTATGCTTCTTGCGCCCTTTAGGTCTTTTGACCCCACATCCTTTATTGTTGCCCCTCTGCGTAAGTAAGGGCTCTTTCGGCACCTTTCCTGGTTAGGGTTTCTTTCTCTGAGATAGCTGTTGAGACCTCTGAGTCGTTCGCCGTTAACTTTTATTTTGTCAGGCGACCCTGAGCTCTTCTATGAGGGCAAGGATTCTTTTGATCGGCTCCTTTAAACTGTTTGGAAAGTAACCGATGGAAATTTCCGGATGAGCATCCCGACTGCTTCCATTACATTCAACTCCGCTCCTTGGCAAGGCTTGAGTTGGGCAACTAGGCTCTTTAGACTTGGTCTGTTTCTCTGTCATTAGGGTCTCTGGCAAACAGCCATTAATGTGATTCCCACCTTTACAGAGGTGGCTGTATGTTGCCGACCTACAACCTGCATTCCATTACGTCGCTCCTAGCTCTTTTGGCCTGGCACCTATCAGGAGTGTTGGCGTTTCTAGGATATGTTCTTTGTAATTAATACTTTGTGTGTTTTCATGTTTGGTAATTGCTTATTTTCCTGTTATTATTATTTAATTCTCAGTATTTTCATACTTATGTTTTCATCCATGATTTTTATCACTCATTATTTATTGGAGGCTCTGGTGTCTTTCCGGGCTGCTTTTGATATGCCTTTATTTATTTTCTTACTTGGCCCTTATTTAGTCGTTGTTTTTCTAATTCTTCTAGTCTAGTATTTGTGCAAAGTTTCACATTTCACTGTCTAATTTCGCTCTGTGCTTCCTGTATTGTTCTGATAATTGTGTTGTTCAGAGTTTCTATATTCATTTTGTCCATTTCTTCTATGGTATTTATGCATCTTTTTCTGTTATGGTTTGTGTATGAAATAAAAAACACCTCTCGGTGTTGGAGTAAAAAACACACGATTAATTGCAATGCCTATAAACTATACATATATCACAGGTAAATAAATATTATGGTAGAGGGGTGGTTCCCAATTTTTGCGGGCGGGAATGAAACTTTTGCACAGTCTGTGCTTTCTGCCGTGGTGTCGTCATGAATTTTAGGGGTTTTACCGCAATAAACCCGCCTCACAAAAAAGTACCCCTATATATTTTTGATAGCTATTATACAAACATTACATTTTCCTTAATTGGTGTTTCGATGTATGAATGTACAACGTAACAAACTGAACGTACAGCCGCGTAACAAAGTGAACAGTTTGTTTGTACTCCTCGTTGTACTGGCATTTTATTTTTCACTTTTATCGAGTATAGAGACTAATACTCACACACTTGTTTTATGTGTAGTACTATTTTTGCTCTTGCCATCCTGTGATTCTTTCCCACTAAGAACCGGTTGAGTAACAATAATGTACGGTTTGCTTGTTATCTGTGATATCTATTTTTTGTGTTGCCATCTGGGCTTGCACAAGTCCACCTTCGGTATTCGGCTTTCTTAAAAAAGGTATTTATCGCGTTTAGACGATGATCCAGAAGGAATTATGATAGATGGTTTCCCCATCCTTTCTTTCTCCTATTCAATATTGTCCTAGGGAGAGTCCAAAGAATGACACTCATCTTTTTTTACCTAGTTAGCGTTTAGATCCCCGTCTATTAGTTTGTTGTGTGTTGGAGGGTTGGACATTGCGGTATTGACATCTTCATGGAAGCTCTCGACTTCTTCATATGTATGTGTGGATTTCAGTGCGAAAACTTGAATACTCTGATTTTTAGTTAGTTTCAGTATCATGAAGTATACTCTGGGACTTATGTTTGCAAGGTGCTGAAAATTTTTGGTATGTTTTTTCTGTATTATGAAACCAACTCCTCGGAGCTCTCCTCATTTTCTCTGAAGTATAGGGTGTTTTCTGATTTGAGGGTAGTCTCTTTTTGGCGTTAACGAAGCCTATGATATCCCAACGGATTTGGTTTAGTTCTTCCTCGAGTTGGAGTATTTTCTGTTCGTTGGACAACGTTCCCGTGTTATATGTGGAGATGTGCAGTTTTCATCGTACGGTTTAATATGTTTTCCCCGGCGATTCTTATCACCCTCCGATCGCTGCTCGGTCCAACCACTACCTTGGTTGTGAGTCAGCGATCCGCCGAGTAGCGAGGGCCGCAGCTTGGTGTCAAGATATGCCTCGACGATTTGAGTTAATAGTGGATGCTCGGGGAGGTTACACTAGTCACTGATAGCAAAAAAGCATTGTTTAATTAATCATAAAATATTCTCTTGTTGTATTTTTCGTTTAGTATTGTTGTTTTTTGTATTGTTTGTTGTTTTTATGTCTACTTGTTATTAAAACGTTTTTCCATGCAATTTCTTATTTGTGGACCATAAATGCAATTAAGCAACAAGATATTAGTTTTCAATAAATTAAAATTACCAGGCATGCTCCAACATATGAACACTGACGTCATGCTACTTCTCGACAACACACTTATAGAAAGAAGGCTTAAGAGGACGAAACCCTTTGAACTAGTGAATTAAAAAAAATGTAAAAGAAAAATATATACGAGCATAGTGAAACGCAACTAGTTAGTGCAAAAGCAGAGCTTAGTGTACTTATACAACGAGCAGAACCCACAGGATAATTACTGAATGAAACTATAAACTCAATACAAATTCTCGTAATTGAAATAGAATTGAACTGTTCATTGATCATCCTTCTGACTAGATTTTAGTGACACAAATTAACCCTAGGGTGTCTTTAAGTAATAAATATAAATAAATAATTAAAATCGTGATAATTACGATGTATTTGTGCGCCACTTTTTTATAACTCAGTATATAGTTTGTTACATCATGGATATCCGCAAATCAATATCTACATACGATTCTGATAATTCATAAATTATAATTAAATTGATAATTTATTAATTATCAAAATCGTGGCTCGATATCGAAAATATTCACCTACATAATATTTTATAACATAATTTGTCCGCATGCTATGTAATGCTATGTATTATATTATGATTGTATGCTCTCTGTATGTTGAAATCTATACAATGTGAATCTATTTGAAGTGTATTAACCGACTGTGAAAGGTTCAACGATTGCAGATACATGAAATCAGTTATGATTTTATAAAGTTCAATTGAAATAGCTAGACAGAAAATAACGAGAATGTAATCCTTTATAATCGTGGCCAATTCAAGCAGGGAAAATTAAAAATACACACGCGTCTCCCCAATGCATGCCATATGTTGTGTGCCTTTGAAATTGAATATATAAGAACTTTTGAATGGCTGTTATTTTGCAACCAAATCAAAAAGATAAGTCCATAGTATTTTACTTTATATTTATATATTTCAATATTCTTATGTTATTTATGGATTCTACTTGCCATACATCTAAGCTACTCAATAGTAATAATAATAATTAAATATTAAGCAGTTTAGTTGGAGCCTTACTGTAGACTCCCAGCTAATATTAATATATCATAGGTTTGAAAAAAAAATTACTTAAATATAAAGTGTGAATCCACGTTTTAGCAATGTAAATATCTAGATTTCGATCTTGTTCAATCCGTCAGTGTAACTCAGCTAGTGGGGATGAACTATAAATCTTGGCTTGTTTATATTAGTTGCAAAAGTTCAATATTAATATGAATAATATTGGTTTGGAAAACAAATATAATGCAAATATTGGATTGTTAAGGCGTCTACTTTGTGATAATTCATTTTAAAGGATAAATAAAACGATTTTTTACTTTGTTTTTTATCACACTTCAGTTACACTTTGCAACTAGTTTCGGCTAAGCTCTAGCCATTTTCGAGTCATCGGAGGAGCTCGAAAATGGCTAGAGCTTAGCCGAAACTAGTTGCAAAGTGTAACTGAAGTGTGATAAAAAACAAAGTAAAAAATCGTTTTATTTATCCTTTTAAATATAATACATGTTTTTAACACAATACAATAATTTTAACTTGTAATAATTGTACACGTTCGTTGCACCTTTTATTGAAATAGGTAAAGTTTTTTCTATTCTTATTTAAGACTGTAGAAACCATATTCATGTGTATATTAATTGAACTTATTACTTTTATCATTTTTATGATTACAAATACAAAGATAATACATATACATCTTATATAAAAATAATGCTTGATACATATACAACGTTTGTAATAATTATAAAGGATTCAAATAGATTTGAATTATTAAAAGTGTACTAGTATCAATACTGCTCTACAAACCACATAATCACAATATAGCACTGTGACAAAGAAAACAAACAGATTTATTCAACATATTGTACGATTTCTCGTTAACTTATTGGACCCGATACCTATTTGAATAAATACCGAAACATTTCCCTTCAACTGAATAATAAATAATCGTAATTACAATAAACAGGTATAGGAAAATACACAACTCCAAGAAATATAATGTTTGTACCTTCGTATACTTATTTAAATATTTATTTGTTTTCAGAATGTAAACGCAATTTCCTTATTTCACCTTTATATACTTATATCGACTCGAAGTGTTGTGTAGAGAACAATTTTAAAGTATCTACTGTAATTTTATTTTATTTCATTACGTTTATATCAAAGCGCTTTAAATTGTCGTGTTATTGTAAGTTTATGGACTACATGTATTAGAAATCACTATAATGTTACTTTATAATTTTATAAAGTACGGCCATATATCAAATAAAATTTAAATAACATATTAATATATTTATAATCTAATAATTAGGATTTGTCAAAGTTCTATATGTATGTGGTTAGTTTATATACTAAATGGATTAGAAAGCACTGTAATTTGTTACTTTATAATTTTACAAAGTACGACCATATATCAAATTAAATTTAAAAATATATTAATAAATTTATAATCTAATAACTAGGATTAGTCAGAGTTCTATTTGTACATGGTTAGTTGCTTACGACTCTAACGGTAATATATCGCCCCTTTTTGCATTTGTTCCCACTGTGACCCCTAGCTTGTTTCAGAAACGCCGCTATTGTTATAACTTCATTAGTAATAATAATATTAAATCGAAGCAATTCCAAGATGCACCAAATCATATTTGTCAGTGATTATTGCAATATATATTTTCATAAAATAGCACCGCAGATCCTAAAAAATGCAAATATCAAACTACAATTGTAACGTTAAATCAATTTAATTGTATGCATTATGTGACGATGTTTCTACAGAGTTCGCCGCATATCGCATTACTTTTTCTACTGCATTCTAGCCTGTATTCGAACGCCATCTTAGGTAATCTTTCTCGTATCATTCTTTTTACGTGGCCGTACGATTTTAATTGTCGTATTTCTATACTATCCGCGGTGTTATAAATTCTGTTCGTCTTCCTATGCTTTCATTTCTTACACGATCAATTCTGGATATTCTGCATGCTCTTCTTAGGAAGTCCATTTCTACTGTTCCTAAATCCGTGATATTTGCCAGCATTCGGCACCATACGTTGTTATCATGTCTCCGATAGGTGTGTAGATTCCCAACTTCGCATTCAATTATTATACTCGATTTAGCATACGTATAGCTTTCTTTAATTAGCACACTCTTGGCTTTTCTTCGATTATCCTCCTTTCCAGATTATAGTTCCGCGATATCTGTATTTGTTTCCTTTTTTGATCTCTCTTAACTTCAGTTTTATGTCTTTCTCTTCTCACTCACCTCTATTTATAGATATTCTGTTTTTGTCATTTATGTTAAGCCCCCATTTCACATACTTCTTTATTAATTTCCTTAGCATGTGGTCGATATCCTCTTCGTCGTTCGGTATTATCACTTGGTCATCCGCAAATAGCAAGCTCGTCAAACAATATTCTCTCATTTTTATTTCCATTTCTTTGATTTTCCTTTTCCAATTGTATATGAGTCAAATAATCCAACGACTAAAGTGGAACTTTGCAGCATTGCTACACAATTTGAGAATAAAACCATTACAGTTATGATGAAATTTGAATTTGCATTATTAAAAATGTGCCTTAAGAAGCCAATACAATCATAAATGTTCGATGGAACTCCTTCCTTCCTTATGATATAGCATACTATCGACCTGTAATATTGTTAAGTGTTATTTAGTGGTCATAAACGATTCAGCAATCATAAACATATATTTATTACAGGCCATAATGCAGAAATTTCCTTGTATAAGTATACTCAAGGTATAATAACAGAAACGGAGACGTTAATTGCATCTATGGAAAGTTCTTGTATCTTAATAGTTCTTTCGACTGTAATTTCTCTGGTTGAATGTTACATGTTTGTAGGTTTTTCTTGCGGTGTATAACTCAGACTTTATCCGTTTAAATTTTGAATAAAAGTTGTTAAATACTTGTTATGTAAGTCTGGTGGGATCCATCCTACGTAATTGACCAAAATAACTCAAACATCTTTTCCCCATTTCATTACTAAGTATATTTACTTTGTAGTACATCGTGTTGTCTATATCCTTGATGTATTTTCTTGGCTCATATATTTTTGAGTCCAATTTCTCCTATTTTATTTAAATAAAGCCATTCTGGTATATATAGGGCTAGTGATCGTGACTGATGTGTAATGCCTTACTTTGGCATTCCGAAAAATACTTTTTTTTGTCGTAAATATGTTTTGTTAACAAGTATGTTAATTCTATCTTCCCTTTTTTTTATATGAAGTAGTGTCGAGGCCATTATGTTGGATGGTTTCCCCAAAATTTTAAATTCGTTTGTGTATTAATTTTCGCGTAGCGTGTTTGATGTTGTGCATCCATTCTGTTTTCTTCAAATGAGATTTGTAAACCCATTTTTTTGCAGTTTCTTTTAACGAATCAATCTTAAGTTTTATTATTTGTTGTTCCCTTAATCAGTAGAGCTATTTGTGTATTCATTGCCAACTGTTCTCAAAGTTCTCCCAGGAAGTTATCTATGGATGTTGTTTGTGTGAGTCCGTGTCCTTGATCTGAAATTCTTCAAGTGTTTGAAATAGTGTTTATTTATCGACAGAATTGTACGCCTTCTTGAAGTTCATCAAACAAATTGTTCTCTTATGATTCGTTTCAGGCTAAATATCAGGACAATGCACCTGCCTATCATAAAGCCGCCTTGATATTCACCGGGTTCTTTTTGGATCGTTGGTTCTATTCGAACATCGACTGCCCTTATCTTCTTATTGTGCCGTCTCCTTGCGAAGGTTGGCGATCCATGTGACTAATATTGCCATCGATACTCTGAAGATGTCTATTCAGGTGCATACCAGGCATCTTCTCAGATCCTGCAGCCATGAGTTTTGGCTTTTTCCGACTGATCCCTTTCATTGTATTTTAGGCCGCTTGCACCACCTCAAAACTTTAAACTATAAACAGTATATTGATATTTTATGAGCATGCTTGCATTTTTTATTGTTTACATGTGGCCGATATTTGAGTTTAAGATATGACTATAAGCGGCCACCTAAAGGTAGTTTTGTTGCCTACCCAAGAGAAATTGACAGTTAACTGTTCTAGTTCCTGCGACACATAATGTTCGGCGACTAATAACGCTAAACGAAAGCACCTACGAAGTCACCTGCTCGATGTTACTTCCATTGATTATTAGAGTGTTATTTCTTGGTGATTTGGAAAATACTATTTATTGGCTCTTAAGGATGTTCATGTAATACCAAATCTCTCGCTATGTTGTACTATGATGTCGATCATCTCCTCTATCTCCGGGACACCATTTGCTATAACCACAGGGTTATCGGCAATACTTAAGTTGGTTATTGTCTTCCCATTCGTTTCTGAGTAAAAGTTGAATAAGAGCGGCTAAAAGACGCATCTTTAGCCCGAACCTCCTTATGGATATTTATTGCTTCCGATGTTGGTTCTTGTATTCTGACTTTAGTCAATCTTTTAGTACTGTCTTCATGCTAGATTTTCTGAAGGATACTCACCACAGTTTCTGATATTTGCTTATTGATGTTTTTAAGAATTCTTCCGTTAAGTCATCAGCTCTCTGAGTTTTGTGATTTTTAGAATATTTTTTATACTAGAATATTCCGGTTGGCCTTGCACTTTGCGGAGCCTTTCGCGTGGTTGTTTGCACTATAAAAGTTTAATATTTACCTAAAATGTCTCCATTATTTGGTCTGATTTTACCGTTTTCGTCTTTGAATCATAGACATAGGTGGTAATTTCTCACTTTCTTGTTGAACATGTTTTAAGTCCGTATGAAATTATCTAGTTTCCTATATCGTTTTATATATAAGAATTGATATATTAACGTGTATCTAAATGGAAAATTAACATTGTGTATTACGGTGTTGTTATTGTTAAGTGAATTAATTATTATTCCGCCGCTATATCATTTTCTACATAGAATTGTAATTTGTGTCTGCATCGAAAACGATATAAGAAACTAGATAATGTCATACGGGCTAATATATTATATATTATTATTAGGCTAAAATAAATATATTTACCCCAGTGTCCCTTACTAGTAATAGTAATAATTTCAGACTGTTTTCTTTATCTGCTGAGATGTCTTGCATTGTCTTTGACACTTGCCGTATTTCTTCACCTCTACACACAATGTTGCTATCTATTCTTGCATCCTGCATAGCCTACATGTAGGACCTGTATTATCCTTCCATTATTTAATGTATTTTTCTACATCTGTACACCCATATCTTGCCATTATTAGTTTTACTTTCCGAACTTAATATGAGGGTTGCTATTTATGTATTGAGAATTTAAAACTACTCTCCTTTAAGATCTGCACATTTTTGTAATCTAATTGGCATAATTTTTCCACTTCGAAATAGGTATCTCCAAAAATAGTTCTTTAGTGCATTAACAGCTTCTTGTGGCGTCTGTTATTTAGTTTCGGGCTCATAACAATAAATCTAAAATTGGTCACCTTTGTAGATGTTATACATTTGATACACCGCGATTGTATTTTTTTATTCATTTCCTTGGATCAGTTGACACGTGTCTTTTATGATCGATTTATAGATTATGAGAAATCCAACGCGACACATTTTTTTGTTCCCAATATCATATGTATGCTTGTCATACTAATGCAAGGATGTCTCAATCTCACGACAGGTCACATTGCATTATCAGTTCGTACTCAGCATCAATGTTTTGTGGCACAACGACCGATTTAGGACGAGCCTCTTTAAATTCGTCCCCCAGCAACGTGGCCACGTTTGAACTCACTAAAATCGTAAAAAATTATCGCGTGCATATGTGCTAATTTTTCAATTCGCTATTAACAATACAAATAGCGTCTCTATGACAAAACGTTCTGATTACGTATATTGTCAAAAATGACAAACTCCGCGATGGCACAGTCGCACCTAGCAACACCAGTCTCAATACATAAATACCATCCCTCGTAGTGGAAATAGAATATTTTTGGAAAATGTCGCTCTGACATTGCGTAAATGAATAACTACCAACTATTGCAATAGCTGCTTGTTATTCAAATTTATTTTGAGTCAGATAAGTATTAAAAGAAATAGAGAAACATTAGATAAGGATAAACTAGTAAAACATAACACAATACTGGGTGTTTCATCCCAATACATCGATAACCTACTGCATACGCCTTGACAATGACCGGAACAAATTTTGAATAAATTCCTGTGGAATATTTTCATATTCTTCACGAAATACGTTCTGAATGCCAACAAGAGTTTTAGTTTCACCTAGTCGATTTCTCACCCTACGCTGAAGTTCATCCCAAAGGTATTCAATAATGTTCAGATCGGGGGTACACGCTGGCCATGGCCAGTATTGATGCCCACTTTGTCCAAGTACTCAGTTACAATTATTGTAGTATGTGGCCTTGCATTATCGTGGAATAATAAGAATTCATCTCCTATAAATCAACAAAATGAAACTACAACTTCTGCAAAATATCGACCAGCATTTAGAAAGCATTTACGATGATAATGCCGGATTGTCCTTACTTCCAGCTCAATCCATAATTCTACCATCTCGGATCTCGGATCTATTTCAGATCTGCTGATGGACGAGCGAGAGTCTGGAGACGTAAAAATGAATGATATGCCCAAGCTTCTATGTCAGAAAGGAGAAGTTATTCATTTCTGGTATACAAGCTTAGGCATATCATTCATTTCTACGCCTCCAAACTCTAGCTCATCCATCAGCAGATCTAAAATAGATCCGAGATTCATTGGTGAAAATCATGCAGCACCAATCTTATATTGTCTAGTTGTGATGGAGGCGCGCGTAATGCAATTGATTCCTACTGTACCCCTTTTGTAATTCTGGAACTACTGCCCGCCTTCTTGCAAAATATCGATTTTTCAGTGAGGTGTCTTCTAAGCTTGCGTACGCTGACATTCACATTACTTGAAGTAGGTACAAGCAATTTCTGGCAGTTGTATGCCGACTTCTTAAAATGTCGATCATAAGAAAATGATCGTCTCTTTGTGCGATGACTCTTCATCTACCGGAACCAACACGGCGCAAATATCTACCGGTCTCCAAAAAGCGATGAAAAACTCTCCCGAACTATTCTTCTCTGTATATAAAAATTTTCCGATACATATACTATGACTATAGGATAAACTACTAAAACATTAATAATGGGTGTTTCATCCCAATACAACGTAGGTTATCGATATTTATTGCATATGACTTCTACTAATTCGAGCAGCATCAGTGGAGGATAATGGCATAATGAGATTATGTGAAGACTTTGTAATGTTAATTATAATTGTCGTAAATGAATGGTTGAAGATCCCCGTTGAAGGGAAAAAACTTAAATAATTACCAACAACGACGACGAATGAAAATAATACGTTGCTACTAACAACAAATAGCCCGACTGTCAAATTTAAGTAGTTTAATGCACAGTTAGTAAAATAAACGTAATATAAATAGAATTTTAGGAAACTAAAATATTTGTCAATATTCAAGGGGTTGCCATTTTTGTGCCGATCAGTATAGATATATGCTCAAAACAACCTACAAATATTAAACAAAACAAAATATTTCCACAAAGCACTTTACACATTCTAAAATTTAGTTTAAAGTATAAAACAAACGTATTACATTCCTCAGTATACCTACTAAAACAATAAGTTTCTTAAAAGTTTCTTTATCATTAGAAGTAATGTATTAAATTACAGTTTACTCCCAATACATTCTATTATAGCGACTATGTAGCGGTTTACTTTCTTTAACATATTAACGTCCAAGTACAGAAATACTTTACGTTATAGTTATAAGAGCTAAAAAAGCTTTCCAGCATTATTTTCTATTAAGTACCATGAACATTTCTGTGCGATATTCAATGAATAGGTTAATTGAAACCACAAACGCAATGTATGAAGCAACAGAATATCAATAAAAAAGTATTCATCAAATAACAATCCAGTAGTAGAAGCAGTTACTATATTTATTACAATTCTATAACTGTCTATCGACCCTCGGGTCCTTCTGCGGTGTGTTACTGTATGTATATGTGTGTGTTAGGACTTGTTACTTCAGAATATCACAGCTGATTTTTGTGGAATAATTGTATCCCAACGACAAATGGTACCGATTACCCGAGCCGGGATATGAACCTGTGTCACCTGTTCGTAAATCGGAGGTGTTAAGAACTGCACTATATCACAGTGTTCTGAATACATCTTACAATAAAAATCGATTTCATTTAATTAATTTGATGCTATTGATGTTATGATTGATAAGCGAAAAAGCCAATCTACATAAATCCAACTTTATATAAATTATATTTGTAAACACCCAACTGTTGTCTGTATGGGCATTCAATAAACTAAGATAGAATGGTGAATGCGCCGGGTATTATTTAATTCGTGTGTTAATTTATTGCTTGTGAAACGAGTCAGCATAAACTTCGGCATGCAATATATTTATTTCGATTGTAATTGTCACGCATAAGTTGATATTATTATTATATGCCCACGAGCAGATGCAAAGCCTGCCAAAACAGCAGCCCACTCGACGCCGCATCGCAATGGAACCGTACTTTTATTGTACTATTCTGTGCAACAGCAAAACCGCAAAATATATGATATACAACGAAGGTCCTTTCTGTGAAATTAAAGAAAACACTCCTCTGAGCTTCTCTCTTGACCGGCGGAAAAACCTCACGGCCCTATAAAGATAGAAGTGTCTTTATAACAAAAGTTGTATCGTCTAGGATAACAATGAATAATAATATAGTAGGTACAGCATTCATTCGTGAGGATTTCCAAGTATCTCAATAATCTACAAAATATTTTGGGTTTGTTGCCGCTATTTTGGTTTTGAATTATAACATAACATTGTTTTATATTTGTTTCTTTGTAAAACGAGAATAAAGATGTATTATATAATTCAATAAAAAAATATTTTTAATTTTTCAATTATTTTCAATAAATGCGGAAGAATGGTTCATGTTGGAAAATTATATTGTTCATACTAGGTAAATTAAATAAACACCTGTAAAACTGCTCAAATGAGGTGCTAATGTCCGGCGTAATATACGACCGAGAAAGGTCATACATTCGTGTCACATAAAGTCAATTTAGGAGCGTAGTAGAATAAACCAACAAACCACACCTTTTATAATTTTATGTTCGTTATGAATATTGAGAAATGATTTAATTTTTAAATTTTATCACAATCTTCTTGCTACTATATTATATGGGGAGCATATACATACGCGGTATAACATTTACACTGCTGTACCAACATATAATATGGGCGTGAGTTTGATTTAAACTTAAGATACTTACGACGATTTTGGCTAGTATCAATAATATAGATAAATGTTAAACACGAGTTCGAGAGACTTAAATATTTTATAGCTATACAGTTGAATTGAGTTTTGTTTGTAATTATTATAAAAAAATAATAATTAAAATTCAGCGTTACTAAGGTTATATTGGATTTATATAGTATACATTGTCCCAAAAGTACATATTTATTTAGTTCCTAATCACAATAATTTTATATACGTTCATTTAAATGGGTATTATTAAATAATATCCGTTGTAACAATAATTGTTATTGTTTGAAGCAGAAAGCTGATTTTGTAAATAGAGCAGTTGACTTAAAAATTGCTGTGTTAGAATGGTATAACGCAGGAAATTTTAATCAACCTGTTTTTTTTTTAAATTTAAATTGAATGTTTTATAATTAACCAAACGCCTCTGACATCATGTAGAACATACTTGCAAACTTTATTTTTCAGAACGAATACAGTATATTTAACATCACTAGTATCAGAACGGATTATTTTTATCTTAATTAGTTTGGACGCAATTGCATGTAATGTTGTTTATTGTTTCAAGCCTTTCTACAAACAAGAAGAATACCAGTGTGCCAATACAAAAACAAAATACTCATTCTCTGTTATCCTCACCAATGAAGTTGGACCTACTATATTAGTATTCATTGTTATCCTAGATTGTGCAGCTTCTATTCTATATCGTATATTTTGCGGTTTTGCGGTTGGAGTTGCACAAAATATTATACCCAAATACAATAAAAGTGCGGTCCCGTTGCACTACGGCGTCTAGTGGGCTGCTGTTTCGGCGGGCTTTGCATCTGCTTTGGAGGCCATATAATAAGAATTCCAACTTATGCGGGTCGATTACAATCGAAATAAATATACTGCATGCCGAAGTTTATGCTGACTCGTTTCACAAGCAATAACTTAACACGCGAATTAAATAATACCCGGCGCATTCACCATTCCATCTCATTTTATTAAATACACACACCGACAAAGGATGCTTGTTTAACAATCTAAGTTAGATTTATGTATGTTTAACCAAATGTAAATAAGTATCATCTTAACTAAATGACATTGATTTTTATTATAATATGTATTCATAACACACCGATGTTAGCACCGCCGGTAAACTAGATTGCTCGGCCTCAAACTTTTGTCCGGGTAGTCGCTAATATTTGTCATTGGCATACAATTAACAGCACCTTACAAAACTCGGGAGCGATTTTCTGAAATAGCAAGCCCTTTTATTTTTCTCCTCTCTTCTCCCTGTAAATAGGCTTTAGCTTGTTAGTTTCATCTGTGGTTTCATCACATTCTAGACTCATCCGATATCAGGGTCTCCTTCCACCTTTTTCTTCTGATTCAAATCCACTTTGCCAGCACCTGCAGGCGACTTCTGTGTCACAGATCTTCACTCCTTTTCCTCTCATACATGCTTTTTTCGGTTTATTACTCCGACTACTTTAATTTCCACTGGTCTTACGAGTTGTATTAATTTGCTGATGTCAGCCCTTAGCCCTGCAATACATATTTGGGCGCCTTTCTGCAGAAAGAAACCAACTCACCTAATTGTAAAGTTAAGAAAACAGGGTTCAATAATTTACATAAATTAAAAATTATGTATTCATCGCAGGATAATTTTAGATTTATAGAGCTAGGGCTACATTTTATTTTGTTTTATTAAGTTAAATTATATACCTTGAGTATAAAGGTAAGAGAAACAAAAATATTTTTCTGCAGTCCAATTGGTGTCACTATGGTTGTGTAGATTCGGATCTTACTACAATCGTCATATAGCGATTATTCCATATTTTGTCCTTTATGCAACCCGATGTTCTGGCTGCTTTGAGTCTTTAAAACTTGATCTAGTTCTTGGAAGCTCAAAATCTCCGCACCTAAGGTCATTACCTGTTTTATAACTCTACCATCGACTTCAAACCCGCACCGGTTCGGTCCCTTTGGATGGTCATACATTTAGTTTTGTTTATGTTTAATATCATATTTATTGACCAGGTGTATTAAAACAGTGTAGGTGTCTTTGTATCAGTCATCATACAAGTCATCTTCGGTATGTGACGTTCCCCCTTGCGATGTACCTGTAAGGTACGTTGCCCAAAAATAAATAAATAAAATTGTCTAAGTTCAGTAATAAAGGTTCAACGTCTGTTATGTACCGAGAATAAACCTACTTACCGTCCCTTAGCTCAGTGAATATAGGGTGGGTTGATTGGTTTAATTTGAACGGCGTCACGTGATTTTCGCAGGTCGATTCTTCTTGGTATACTAAATTACTTATGACAGACAGAAATGTTTTGTACTAATGGTATAAAAGTGGTGGTAGCAGGTTCGAATACACTCCAGGGTAGTAGGTTTTATTTTAAGTTTTTCTTTATTTAAGTATTAAGTCTTTTGCATTAATAGCAATAAGCATTTCACCCTTTGGAATTAATTCACAAAACCCCGTCGAACGACGGAAATTCCACCTAGTAATAGTAATAACAGTTAAAGTCTGATGTATACGCGTATACAGTTTGTTTACTTTAAATGAAGGTCATTTACGCTAAAATGTTTTATAAAAATTGGTACGACAAGAGAGATATTACTTTTCAAAATTTTCATTTAGATTTTACATCCTTATTTTTTTAAGGGGTGATTTAACACATTAAGATAAATTAAACAAATATATATTTTAAATCAATTAATTTTTTTTAAAGAAGTTATCGCCGTGTTGTTGAACGTTGTCGACGTATGACGTATGAGTTGATATAATTAACAAGTCCTAGATCTTTCCGTCGAATTGTTGTCGAAACTGCTTCAACGTGGTTACGAAGATCATCTAAATCAATTATTTTGTTCTTCATAAGCCTCCCATAAATAAAAGTCTAGTCATGGTTAATGTCGGGTGGGCGAGGAGGCCATGGCACAGGACCACCTCGGCCAATCTATTTATTTTCGAATTGTACATTATCCAAATGTTGTCGAACTAAACGATTAAAATGCAACGGTGCGCAATCTTCAAGAAACTATATTTGTTGACGTAGATTCAATGGTACTGCTTCTAGTAGTTCCAGCAAATGATTTTAAAAAAAAAAGATATTAATTTCCAGACAATCGGTTTGACAGTACAAAAGAGTCAATAAGTTGTGCGTTAACCAAACTAGCCCAAATGTATATCGAGAATCTGTGCTAGAAATGATTACGATGAACAGATATGTGTATTATGACAGTTGCTGATGTCGTTACCTTTAAACCTTGTTGCGTGAGTTGCCAAAACAACGAAAGACACGTTTAGAAATTCAGTATTTATTTGTAGAAACCATTGACAAAACTGCAAACATAAAGGATGATGTGTAGGTTGTACACAATGTTCGCTAGACAATTCCATTTGAGACACCTACTTAGCGAGATATTACTCCAGTACTACTGGAAAGATCTTCTTCAACAAGGTGTAATATTACTTCGGCATACAAATCTCGTTGATATCGGCCAGGCCTACCTCTCGACGTGTTTGCAATAATACACCACTTTCTCTCTCGTGCACGGATTACTAGAGTGAATTTTTCTGGAATTGTGAGTTAACTTGTTAGAAAATCGCTCAGCATATAATCGGCTTGCAGCAGCCGAATTCTGGTGTACTTCCCCATAAATTAACATCATTTCAAGTCAAAGTATTCACTATTAGTGCGATAGACCAGACGATCATAACTTTGGTCTTATATTTGTTTAGCTTAAGTCCATATTTAGCGATTGACATCATGATATGCTTAATTTAAGTCGCTTTCGTTTTTCGTTCGCGAGTTATTGTGGGCTGGCCTTAGCTAGCTTATAACAGCTCGGAGCAGCTCCCGATCGATCATAGATTGCGGCTTTGGTTGATATTTACAACGCGTATGTGCGTGTTATAGGCGTACAGTATGTGCCTAATCTTTCTACCACGCAGAGAGATCCCGATTGATGATTATCCATCAAGAACTTTCCTTATTATGTCCTCGCAGTATGGATTGAAGTATTGGGGACAGTATGCAGCCTAGTTGAACACCAGGCTCAGCTTCTGCTTGGAATATATGTAATTGGCTCTGACCATTACCAAATTGACTATCCATCGGCTACGAATTAGTTTTATAAGCTGGTGTGGTATCCCCATTGTATTTACCATATGCCACAAGAATTCTAGTGTACCTTGTCAAACGCCTTAGAATATTCGACAAAACAGAGAAACATGAGAACATTATATTCTCTAGCCTTTTCGATACGTTTTCTGATGTTCAGTTGTGCCCTTCCCTGGGACAAACCTTGCTTATTCTTCCACTATCTGTCGCATTAAGAATGGTTTCAGCATTTCGTGAAATATATGCGGCATCACCTCGTTAGCGTGGGATATTAGGGCCAGTGTCCTGTAATTGCTGCATTCAGCCGAAGAAACTTTCTTGAATAAGTGTATGCATGTTGACTGTCTTCAATTGCCTTGCCATTGGCAAGTGGTCCATATTTTATTGCAGAGTTTGTGTACGATATTTATTCCGGTGTCCCTGATGGCTTTTAATAGTTTACCGGTTATTTCTTCTGACCCTGGAGCCTTTCGGTTTTAAGGGCTTTTAGAGATTATATTATAGTGGACCGCAGGATGCAGGTCTCCATTTCTATGCCAGATTTGTTCGAAAGCTCCTGATATTTCATCTTTATACAGTTTGAGGCAGTATGTTCTCCAGACTTTAGCAATTGCATCAGCATCGTCGATAATGTTGCCTAAATGGTATTTGATGGTATGATTCCGAGGTTTGAAGTCTGAATAAATATCTAACTTTGTTATAGAGTTCTCGGGATTTATGCCGGTTGATATGTTGTTCTAAAACCCTCGCAGATGTTTCCGATGTGCTTGTTTTTATCACCTCGGCAAGATTTTTTCATTTCTTTAAGTTTGTTATTCCTGTCGTCAAATTCGATCACTGATTGAACTTTTCTGCGATCTTCTATGAGAAGCAGTATGTGATCCAATTGTTCTTTTAGCTGTTTTACGGGTAAGGCATTTTCCGCTACATTCTTGATTCATAATTTGATGTTATTCCTGGTTCACATGTTCGTCTCCTATCCGAAACGGCTTTTCGTTTAGTATTTTGGGATATTCGGCGTTGTTTTGCACCTGTAACCGTTTTGTGGCGGCTGTTTCCGAGCTATTTTTAATTTTACCTATATTCTGCAGCACAGCAGCTTGTGAAATTTTGCCTTCATTAGCTTAACGCGGGTTGACTTTTATAATCCAGTTGCTAATAGGTTTGGTTATCTTTTTTGAGACCATTAAGGCCACACCATCCTGCCGAGTTCGGCTGTCTCTGATATGTATAAGATGGGTTGCGATGTTGTGGGTCTCGGAAAGTCCACATATACTGATGTTGTAAGCTATCTCGTTTTCTACTCTGCAATTGTGCTGCCTGCCTTAGCCCCTGGACATTCCTTGTGGCATGATCGATGTTCTTTCTCATCTGTAACTGATTCTGGATTTGATTGCTTTGATGTCTTTTAGTAGAAAATTTCGCACTGCTTGCTTACGTTCGCATAGCCGGTAGTCCATTTAACCGGATTTAGGGAGTCCTGACGGTTTCCTTTCTTCCTTTCTTGCATGTAGATTTGGTTTGGAGCTCCTACTGTTCTTCCTTTGCCCTGGTCATGGGACAGAACATCATATTCTGGCTTTAATATGTCCGTAGGTTTTCGAGCTCTATGTCAGTCTCCATTTGTACTCCTCCACTGTTCTTATAGGTCCATATATAGTTCTCAGTATCCTTCTCCCTATTCGTAGCAACTTTTGTTCTTCGTTTTGTGTTTGTGTCCAGCACACACACCCGTACGCTATTACTGGTCTCACTAATGCTTTATAAAGTATTTTGCTTGTAGTATTATTGTGCTGGACTTGAATAATGATTTAAAGCCTGCTATGATTATTTTCCTTGATAAATCCTGTTCCGTATTTCAGCCGTCATATCATTACTCTGATCGATGTTGGGCCCTAAGTATTTGAAAATTGTTCAATTGTTCTCACCTGTATGGTTATCTTCTGTTCGTTTATTCTTCTTGATGTTGGAAATACTTTTGTTTTGGCCTGATTATCCTTTGCCCCAGTTTGTTTGCTTTCTTTTCCAATAACCTGAAAATGTTGTCCACCGCTGACACGTTTATTCCCACTATAGCCACATCATCATATGCTTTGTGTAAGGTTTTCTTTTCTCTCTACTCTCTGCTCATTCTTATTACATATCTGAGAGCCAGGTTGAACCGGATCGGTGATAGTTGCAATCCTGTTATTATGTTGATTTCCTGTAACATGGATCCTTCTACTCTTACTTCACTTTTTGCATTTTAGCTGGTGATTTTTATTATTCATTCGAGATTTGGCGGTATGCTGAGATATTATAATGCGTATCAGGCTGTTTCGTTCTATGGAATCATATGCATGTTTCAAATCCATATAGATCTAGTCATATCGGCACGTCATATTCCCAACATTTTTCAAGAATTTGCCTTATACCAAATATCTGGTCGATCGTCGATCTATTATGCTTGAACCCACATTCATCGTCTCCCAATATCTCTTCGGTGTACTGGATGAGTCTGTTCAGTAGGACGTTGCACATGATGATACCTGATTGTTTTTTAACTTTTGGATTTTCTCTTCTACTTCTGCTATGCTAATTTCTGGTTCCATCCAGGGTCTGCAGTTTTTATTGGTTCCTATACTTGCCTATCTATCCTGTGTCATATTCTGCCCATATTTGCAGAATCTTGATTGTCCTAGGTTAAAGCGGTCTACGTGTAACATACGTAGACCGTTTTTTCTGAAAAAAAATCTCGAGTCTATTAGTTATCCTCGGCTATTTCATTTATTCTTTCTTACTTTTTATCTCTGCACACCCTTTCTGTCACTTTCCTTGCTTGCTGGAACACTCCTCCTTTGCTATTGTCCTACGTTATAAGTAAATTTCTCTTTTCCGTTTCCTCAGCATGCAGCTTTCTTACATTCTTCATCATACCAGGGTTTATTTCTTGTGGGTGTCGTGAACCCTACCGATTCTCCTGCTAATTTAGTGATGCTATCTTTTCCCCCATTTGGTATCTATATCTCTCTTCTAGGTATCTAGTCAAAGATTCAATTTAGGTTATTTTGTTTTTAAAATATGTATGTTATTTTGTAACTAATATGGTAACACTTTGTAAACAAAATTAATCGTTTTAGATGCTTTATAACTCGAGTTATTACCCCTTAAAAACTAGGGTGTTATATTTCATGGAAATTATCGATAATTTATTAGACTGGTAAAAAAATTCGTTAAAGAGTTCTAGAAATTCAATAATAATTCATCAATTCAAGTATGACTACAAATATAAAAAGATACCACCATCGACGGGAATTCGAACACACTCTTGTAATGACAGCACAAAAACATAAACAATAGCTAAATATTGACTTGGTTTTTATATATAAGCAAAGCTTTTGTTACTAGCATCCTCCTATAAACTGCTACGCCGTATACGTACGCCATCGCATCTGTTGCATGTTTTCTAACTGTATAATCCAAGTACTCCCGAATGAAATAAATATAAACCATACACTCTTTGAGGTTGTTCCCTGCCGATAATTACCATGTACATTGTGCACATCCAATTAATATTTTTATTCATTTACATAGGGTACATATGTATTAAATATTAGAAAAAAAAGTCATATTCTTGATTTACATTAAAGAATACAGCAACAAAATATTGGATTACGCCCTCAGATTTATTGTTCCGCTTTATTTTACCTCTGCATTTAGATTGAAAAGATAAAACACAACTCAGAGCTATAACGTCGGGGCTTCATGTGGTCTCACCGAATTAGATTACGCGTCCCCGCGGGACCCCAAGTAAGATTTCAGTTTACGCCGCCGGTGTCAACCGCCGCCTCCGCTCGTTCCGTTATTGTCCGAACTCCCTCGCTCTTGGGCTGTCTTGGTAATAAAGATAACGAGCCGGCCCTCGTTCGCATCCGCATTCTCTCCAATAATACGCGGATAAAGACGTGTTTACAATGATGAAACCGCCATTAAAATAGCACCCGACGCCGTCACAGACATTCACATTGTTATCGAGAAGGATAACAGCATAGAAAACCACAAAATACGTTATATCCCTGCGTGTACACAAAATAAACCCGATATAGAAATACATTTGTTAAGTTGGACATAACAGAATAGCAAGAATTATTTAAATTTTATATCATCGTATTATTATCATTTATTTTATACTTGAATACAAGTAACAATATATGTTACTAAAAACGTCATGGTAAAACTACGATGTATTATTGTATATTAACATATTGCTGTGTTATATACAGTATTAGTATAGTTCTAGGGATTGTGGTAGTATTTTTTTACAATGAAATTTCTACGCTCATATTTACCATCTTTATTTATTATTTCATTTATTTCGCTTTAACCAGAGCTGATACACACATAGATGATTCGCATACACAGTTAATATATAGATATATACAAACAAAGATGTATACAAATATACGCCTATTATGGATGTTAATTTACTATGTTCATAATAATTATTAATTAATTCACATTCAATAATATCTATTAGGTGCTATAAATAATAATATTTATTATCATTTAAATTTTAAAATATAATATGTAAGCAAATAAATATACAAATAAACAAATGTGATTTTTTTAACGATAATTCATATATTATTTTTTATTATGTTTAATTGCGTTTTTATAAGTATGATAGCTTATTAAAATCATTGGATATGAAATTTCATCAATTATTCGATTCCTATTATTGAGAAAACTCTATCGGTAATCTGAAAACTTATAATTATAGTTCGTAACGTCTGGGGTATTATTCTCGAATTGGCCAATTATACGCTACCAAGTCTTTATCCCCCGTGGCTGCTCCAACACCGTCTACGGGTAATAGACTCCTTTAAATTTTTAATTCTTGTTCAGAAGGAGAGTCTTCATAAATTGCAATTAATTGTCTGAATGAGCAATATTAAAAACATAATTAAATTTAAAATTTAAAGTAGTTTTAATAAGAAATTGTAAATTCTAGCAAATACGTATCAAGACATGATTTGTTTTTGTAATATTAGCTCCATATGTATTCATAAATGTCAGATTCGGCTCCTAGGTATAAGATTAAGTTTATTAAACTCCGTTTTCTGAATGGGGGAAATCTGGCACGGCACACATCGGTAATCGATCGATTCTCGCAACACCTCTCTCGAGGGAGCAGTTGTGACTCGGCAAAGTCGTGCGGCCCATTCAGCAAACGCAACAAGGAACTAAATTGAACGGAAATTTCGCAGCGCCTTTAATCCTAGAGGCCAAATACCAAACGAATCCCATTCCAAGTCCCCCTTGCCCCTATAACTGCGATTTCCTCCAAATTGTTCCCCTTTTACTACCCATTATAATCGCCAATCGTGGAAATATAAAAGACATGTAATTTTGAAAGACACCTGTCAGTGTGGCTAAATAAGTTATACACACATAATTTAGAGTCGATTTAGATACCAAAATACGGTAGATAGGCATTCGATTAAATAAATATCGAATAAAATAAATAATAGTCTACACTCTTATGGATAGATATTTAAAAAACGTGGAGAAAATGCATCAGGAACCATTAATAATTCAAGACTATTTTCATATTAATGGCTACATTATTTGCACAATATACTTAATTCAAATTCTCTATTTAAGTAAAATAGCATCTGCGGACTTACAATAATCAGCTTTTAGGTCACAGCTAACGGCGTGTTCCTTTTGATGACTGTATTTTAGGCTGATTTCAATCGGTTGTGGAGGGTTTTCATACGTTTCAAACGTAATTTTCCGGGAGATCTTACTTCGTAAATGTTCTTCATTGTCACCTTCCCATCCATTATCATTACAGTTTTCTACTAAGCATTATTATGAGTTAATTAGTGGGTTAACATATTTTGGAGATACAAATTATATTATTTGTTTAGTTTTGAATTTATTTGAACTTTTTAATGATTTACTATTTTTGTAATGTAATATTATATTGTAAAACAAGTGTTACAATGAGACTAATGCCCGTATTCATAAAATAATCAAGGAGACGGCACTTAAAGATGAAGAAGGGTTTCATCGTCATTAAATGTGAAACGTGCTGTCTCCTATGAGAAGGTTGGCAATCATCTAATGATTCGCACTTTTCACACCGCAGATCAGAATAAATCGGTGGAACTTCTCCGTCCCTGTATTTTGCCTTGCACGATCAGTTGCAGGAATCTATAGCTTTTTATGCGCATCGCGTGATCTTCATTGTGTTGATTATTTCTGTTTCCTTCTTCATTCTTATCATCTCGGTCGTTCGTTACCTTTTCATCCAGCGAATATTTAGTTCCTTCTATAGAACCATAACTCAAATGCCTCCATTTTATCCATTGTGTACTTCTTTAGCGTCCGGACTTTTCTATAAAATATGTCTGGTAACACATAATATCTCAGCAGCCTAATCTTAAGATTTAACTCAACTTGTTAGTGCAAAAAAAGATCTTCCCAGTTTATTAAATTGCTGGTTCAATTATCGATCTTATTTCCTCTGTATGGTCATTGTTCTCGTTGACAATGTTCCCAGGTGTTTATACTTTCTTACTGTTGCTATCGTTTCTCCATGGATTCGAATTTCTGTTTCTGTGTTGGTTTTTGGAGATTATCATCGATTTAGTTTTTTTGTAAGCGTAATGTTAGGTCCTTTTGCCTCACTTTTTTTACTATCAGGCCAATTAGTCTCTGCAAATCTGTCAAGCATTCTGCTATAACTACCGTGTCATATGCGAACCGTAAGTTGTTAATGGGTCTTCCATTAACATTTCCTCCGATAATGTTGTTTGGATGGTTTCCTCTGAATATACGTTGAAGAGCATTAGCAAAAGAACGCAACCCTATACCACCCTTCGTTGAATTTCTATATGTTGTTGTTTCTCTCCTTCTCATGGGCGGTCTGGTTGGAGTTGCATATGATTCTAATATATTTCATATCCTGAAAACAAACGTACAATGGTTGGTTAACATTCGTGTATTTTTGCGTTGGGACAAAGCAAACTGCCTGTATTATCCCCAAGGCGTTCCTGAAATTAAATTGGGTTTCGCTGATGTCATATTCCGATTTTCTAAACATTCCCTGATGTATAATCTTCAAGAATATTTATATATTAATATTAAGACTCTGACTCATTAGGCCCATTGTTCGGTGCTTATTGTATTCCTTTGCCATTGGCTTTTAGGTATAGCCACGAAAGTTAAAACCAGCAAATCTTTAGAAATAATCCACGTATAATGGTGTTGGTTAGATTCTGTTTTTCCTCTATGAGATTATCTGTTGTTTTTCATAAATTTAATTGCGTTTGTGAGTTCTTTTTTTGTTATATTTTTGGGCTCATTTGTTCATCCACCTTTTCCGTTATTTATTATTTCTGGTTGCCTCTCATCTGTAAACAGTTGGACTAATTCCCTCCATGTCTTTCGTTTTCCACTGATTATTTTGCCTACAAGGTGTTTGTTCGTTCTGTTAATCCCACATATTTCTTTGAGTTTTTTTGTGCATACTAAAGCTATAATTTCTTGACATAAGGTCCTATATCACTGAGCTTTTTCCATTATACTACTTCTCTATTGAATACCTTATTTTCTTTCTTATCTCTGATTGTATGTATTTATATGTGTTTTTGTTTTTATGCAATTTCCTCTCCTCCATCGATCTTAATATCCTGTCCATCGTCCATGGCTTGTCTTTATTGTTATCCTTGTTTTCTTCCAGCAGTTCTTTGCTTGCTGTGGATAAGCTACTTTTGAGCGTTTTATTTTTTGGTCAATTTTACGTAGCTCACCGTTAATTCTTTTGCCCGTTATTTGTATTTTTACTTGCGTTTTTGTTCCGATGTTAGCTTCTTTAGTTTCACTTCCATTTTTATTATTAATGGATTATGGTCTGTTGCTACACCGGCTCCGGGATAGGTTTTAGCTGACTTGATAAAGTTACGTATTTGATCAGAAGGTAGTCTATTTGGCTTCTCATGATGTTAATGGCTTCGTCTGCTGAAGACTTTCATGTATACAACCTTCTTGCTGCTATTTTGAAATAAGCAGTTGTGACTACTAGGTAGTTTTCCTGGCAGAATTGGATCTGAACTTTTCTTCTCAGTCATTTCGAATTCCCATTCCGAATTTAGCATTGTAATTTCTCTAGTCTTAGTGATATCTAGAAGTTTTTGGAGGTCGTTATAAACTTCTTCTAGCACTTCTTCGCTTTTATCAGCGATATCGGCATCTACTTGCATAATGTTAGTTACAGCTTGGATTGCCTGAAGTTGTGATCCATCCTTTCCGGAGTAGTATGTATGTATATATTTGTTTTATTAATAGATATCTCGCCTCAGTTAGACCATCTGGTTTTGTTTACTCCCAGTGTGTCCGTTTTGAGTCGTTGCATTTCTTCACATGCAGTTTTCCTGGTGCATATGTGAATATATACAGATATTCACAGATGACCCGGAAATTATTCGCATCCTCTGGTCACTTAAGACTTGCCGGGAAGTGAGAGGGCCATTATATTTTTTATCAGCCATGATAATTTGTACTAGGAATATCATTGAGATCTTTAATATCGTGGTTTTCCGTTACCTTCTGTATTTTCCTCCCGTTGGCCACTCGTTGGTTCATCCGCATATAGAGATAATTTCTTATCTCCAGGACAAGGAAGTGCCCTCGACCTTACTAGTTCCTCCGTCCTAAGCTGTTGACTAGTAAGGGGCAGCTGTTTATACCGGCAGTTGTCGGTCGCACCCTATGACCGTCTACTTTTACGTTACCTCTTAAAGCAAAAGATTGCCACTGCCACCACCGTCTTACCGATGGTCTTCCGCCTCGCTGCCGTTATGGTCTTCATCCGTATTGCTGAATAAGGGCCCTCACTGGGTACTATTAGTCTCCTCTCCCTTCTCGTTTCACATCCGGGATCGGTAGTTAAATCCTTCTTACAGATTTGTTTATTTTCCTTAGGACGTAACATATAACGAAAATATTTGAATATGTTGTAGTACCAACATTATCCTATTTGAATTCTCAAGAAAAGCGTGTTATTCGATGATTATTTTCTAACACGCTTTCTTTGGGATTTATATGAAAATAGTGCCACAAATTAGCCAAATCGCGAAATATTATATTATATTATATTGCTGTAAGGATACTAAAAGATGTATAATTTTTGTTTATGTTTAAGTTTATTACATACTGTGTAGAGAATTGTTAATGCCAATAAAGGTTTATTATATATAGCCAAATTGCGAAATATAAAACCATAATTACTAAGCGAATATATTATATATTATTATATTATAGCCAACAACACGGCGTAGCGGTTATTATTAATGGGAGTACCATTCACTATAATACCAGTTGATTTACCTTCCAGAGCTTCCTGCGTTATTTTCTCAGAATGGGTTAAAGATATTTGAGGATGGGAAACATCCCTTCCGGACAACTTGTTTAATTGGAATATTTTCCGCTGTTTCTCCTTCAATACTTATGACGGCAACTTGGTTGTACTAAAGAAACTCTAGTACTCGTAAATATCGGAATGAACACCGTTCAGATGTAACAGTTCAATTAGTTTCTCGTATCGTACTATCTCAAACGTCTTTTCGTAGTCGACAATGCGTAACTACATCCAGGTTGACATCTAGGCAACGCTATACGATGACATTGAAACTACATAGTGCTACATAGTGTCCCTACTCTATTCAGAAAGCCAACCTGGATGTCACTTATTTCTCTATACAGTTTGTTGTACATTCTCATATGCATTACTTTTAGAAAGATTTTTATTACATATACTTTTATTACATATACTTATATTACATATACTTTTATTACATATACCATAAATAAAATGAACATGAAAATTTCAGAAAATGTCAATTTTATTTTATTAAGAAACGATGAACATTTCAGCAAGATGCAATAAAGATTAATCAAGTTAACATCGACAATGAAACAGAAACTCTTTCTTGTCATTTGGCATTAGTTAAGTGTTCATAGAAAGCATATTTGTGAGCAAAATAAGTAAACATATTAAAGTTGAAATAATGCATCCTGTACGACATCGTGCAAATTTCCATCAGTTACGAGTTTTAACGTGGCAGAATAATCGGTCTACGCGATGTCGAATTTTGAATTTGTGATGTTGCGTGTAGGACGCAGTATCGCCACAATTACCCAATGTTGGCGAAGATGGTCAGAAAATAATGAGGAACGGGGACGTCCTAGACGCACCAAACGTTGAGATCGTGCTCTTCGGCTTATGGCTCTTCGGAATCGTTTTTCATCAACAAGAGAAATTGGTGATAGATGGAGAGTATTCATTGATCATTAAATCTCCCTACGATCGACGTATCGAAGAATTCGATCTTTTGAGCTCATACCACACCGGCCATTGCTTTATTTACCTCTAACTCCACGCCATCTGCAGTGTGATGGCGTGGAGTTAGAGGTAAACAAAGCAATGGCCGGTAGGTATGAGCTCAAAAGATCGGCGGCAATGGTGTAACGAAAGGTTACATTGGAATGCGCAAAGGAATCAAGTCATCTTTAGTGATGAATCTCCATTTTGATTATAGGCTCATGATGGTCGCAGATTGCTTAGAAGAATTTTCAGTTTTCGTTACAACGACTGCTGCTCTCATTCAAAATGTGATGGTGTGAGGGGCTATATGCCATGGAACCTGATCTCCTCTAGTAGTTACTCAAGTAACATAAAATGCAAATCGGTACATTAACAACGTGCTTCAACCAGTATTATTGCCATATCTGCAAGAAATAGAAAATCCAATTTTTCAGCAATACAATGCGAGGCCTCATACCGCATTGGTTGCTATATTGCCATTCCATGGCCTTCTCGTTCGTAAAACTTATTACCAATCGAACATGTGTGGGATATGGTAGGACGGAGGATAAATGATTTACAGTCCCACAAAAAATGCAAATGCCCTTGAACAACAAATAGTAGTATGGGATGAGGTATACTACTCAGACTAGCATGGATTCGCTCTTTCAAGTATGCCTAATCGGCTATATGAATATGTAAGAAATAGAGTAGGGTCGACGCATTATTAGTGTTAATAATATTTTTATCTTACTAAAATTTTAATCGTTACTTAATAATGAAAAAAATACACATTTTCTGATAAGTTCATTAAAATACATCAACGTTAACTGGGAATTCAATTATTTATAGCGGCGAGTATATATGGCACATCAGCCTTATTGAGCGGGTTTGTTGGGTTCATTACGAAAGCTAATACGAGCCACTCCGATAGTATGATAGCGGTATTATATATAATTTTAAATAACCAGTAGTATTTCAATTTGATCGTCTTGTATGTGTTTAATAATTTCTGCCGGGATATTATCACGGCCAGGGGCCTTTCTATTTCATATTTTTGATTGTGTATATAACTCCTTCCTTTGTTATTCTGGGTCCTGTTTCTCTTCAGTTTCTTCAGTTGGTAGTCTATTGTGTCTCTCGGGTCTTATGTCTTATGTCTAATAGTTGTTTAATATACTCTTGCTATCTAGGCAGTTTGGCTTCGGCATCTGTTATGTATCATTTGTGTCGTCCAGAACACTACTCTCTGCCCGTTTTGAAGTTCCAGATATTTCTTTGATATTCCTGTGCATATTAAAGATATAGTATTATTTTCGCATTCTCTAGTTCTTCGCACTTTTCATTCAACCGTGGTTCCTTTTTTCGAGGGTCTTTTTGCTAATCTCTCTAGGTAGTTCTTTATATTTGTCAACATCTGTTGATGTGTGTCTTCTTCTTTCTTCCATAATATTTATTATTTGTTGTGTTTGATTCGCGTGCTACTGGCCCATTTACTATTTGGAACGTATTTTTAATTTCTTCTTTAGCCTCTTTAAGAATTTTGTTCAGAGGTCTTTCTACTTTGGTTGTCTGGATTTTAAGTTTTGAAACGTTTTCTCTGGTTTTAGGTTTTAGTAATATTTGTTTTTTGAGTTTCACTCTGAAGCTAGCTACTACAGTTGTGGCCACAGGCGACATCTGCACCTGGATATGTTTTCGCTGATATTATACTGTTCCTATATGTATTTCGAATTAGTATATAGTCGACTTAGTTTCTTACCATGTGGTATTCAGTGTATTGTGGAGATATCCAGGTATATAGTCTTCTGGCTGGTAACTTAAAATATTTATTAGGCATAGTCTCCTACCAACTCCGTGTGTATTTCTTTGTCGATCTTGCATTCAAGTCGGCCATTATAATGCATATCTCGTGTTTCTTAATTGTCTTTTTAAAGTCATCATAGAAGGCTTCTATTTCTCACCTCTCCTTGCCTAATGTTCCGGCATATAACTGGATTATTCTTAACTTTCCAGTTTGTGTACGTAATTGTAAGAACACAACACGTCTGCGTGGCTTCCATTTTTGCTACCCCATGTCTATGATTAGTGTCTTCTTCATTAGCTCCAGAGAAATACATCGTGTCCTTTTGTGTTTGGCACTTTCCTTTGCCATATCATCGTATGTTACTGAGTCCTAGTATATTAACTAGTAGCCTTTTCATTTCTACAGGTTATTATACATTTTCCTGTTTGAAAAATACCTCTTACATTCCATGTTCCTATTTTTAATGTTCTTCCGATGAAATTCTGGCAGATTAAATTGCTTTAATTAATCGTACCGTTTGCGACCCTGACCAATTACTGCAATAATACTTACCTTAATCTACATTTTTATTAAATCTTAGATAATTGTTGAGTAATTAAATACGACGCGAATGATACACATCAAAATAACCACTTATACCTATGCAAATAATGTGTACAATATATATCACTGATGTTTGGGCAAAAGGGCTTAAGTCAGGAAATGTAAAATTTACAAGCCGTTTGTACAATGGAAAGAGCTGATTTTTTTGGTTAAAAAGACATAAAAACCTTATATTCGTAAAAATGATGACTTAAGCGCTTCTGCCCAAATACCAGTGATAAATTCTAAAGCTTTACAACAATAACACGGTAGAACGTCGTTCTGTTAAATAAATAAATTAAATAACTAATGTAAACTCGATTCAATTTACTTTACATTAGTTTTGTTTTTGTTTGTTACAGGTTATTCACAAGACTTTGGCCCGGATGAAAACCGAACACCATCACCAACCCCGGATGAAAACACGGATAAAACGCAGAGCATAATCACTGAGCACGATGGTGGCATTCCTATATTTAGGATGCGGAGTGCTGAAGAAACAGAAGCCGCACATGATTTATTGTCTCTTTCACAGAGTCTGCCACCGCTTCCTGCACCAGGGGTTGTCACTATACATCAAAATGTTCCCATCGACGAATCACCGCCATCTCAAAGTTATGTATACCGACCTCTTTCACCAGAAATCGTTTCAAATTACCAACCTAATACCCCTATACCTGTATATCAATCTCCAATAGTTTACGTTGTCCAAGTTCCTGCTGCTCCTACCCCGCCAACATCCGAATGTTCTTCTGACACTGAGAACATTCAAATTTGTATAAGTGAGGATTCGGAACAAATGGTTTTACCCGAAAACAACGAAGATATAATTATACTACCATTATCCCCTGATCCACCTAACCATCAGCAGGAAAGTGGTCTACCAATATCCGAATTAGAAACTATTGCAATAGTACCAAATCCCGTCCTTTCAAAAAATACAGTCATTGTTAGTCCCCCACCACCAGTTAGGGAGCAGAGCGTAATTACATCAACCATATCCGCTGCTAAAACAGAGAAACGTGCGAAACGTAAAGTGTGCCAGAACAAAGCATTAAATAATAATAATAATGACAACAATATCAACAATAATTGCGAGGAAGAAGAACATTGCAATACTGAAAAATACTCAACTCCTAAACGAACAAAGACGGTAAATTAATTACGTAATAAATATAATTATTGTTTATTATCTTACAATTTCAGAGCTTTTATGCTGTCGTCGATCAATCGGAGGTATCGCAAAATGCTGCTACGGCCGCGGCTTCAGCTGAGCCGGAAAATTGTTCAAAAACTCGATTCATTTGTCTCGAATGTGGGAAACAGTATGCAACCTCCAGCAATTTATCTCGCCATAAACAAACCCACCGAAGCCTTGATTCGCTGTCTGCAAAGAAATGTATGACATGTGGCAAGGCTTATGTAAGTATGCCAGCGTTAGCAATGCACGTGCTAACCCACAAGTTAGCCCACAGCTGCGGGGTTTGTGGAAAACAATTCTCGCGACCATGGCTGCTACAAGGACACCTCCGCTCACATACCGGGGAGAAACCGTACGGTTGCGCGCACTGCGGAAAATCATTCGCAGATCGTTCTAATTTACGAGCACATATGCAGACGCATTCGTCTGATAAAAACTACAGTTGCACATACTGCAAGAAAACGTTTGCGCTAAAATCGTACCTAAATAAGCATCAAGAATCTGCTTGCCAGTTCGTAGCGAAAAAGAGTGATGAACCAGATCCGGGAGATCCAGACGACCCACTAATTGTCGTCAATTAAAGAATCAATCCGTTATAGATACAATGCTCAAATGTGTGCGATGTAAAAAATCGCACGAAGTAGGGCAATAATAAGCAATATAAAACCCTGATAACGCTTAATACTCGTACGTAACAAAAATAATAGTATTTAACAAAATTTTAACCTACAGAATTAAGCAACGAACCCAGCGGTAAATTTAGATAGTAAATAGAAACAATATTATTTTATCCATTTACCACATAATAATTTCGACGTACACAATTTGTTTCGATCGAAAAGTTCAAACATACTCTTGTTGACATGGTGCATAAATGAATACGAACTGGCAAACTTGCAGTATTCTGAAGAATACACATTTTTTAACGTGGTGGCCAATGTTATACAACGAATCGATATATTTATGAATTTATGTTCCGCATAAAACGGGGTATAATCTCCATATATGTAACAGACATATAGCTTGTCGCAACCTTTAAATGCCATTTCGTAACGAAGTCAATATTTAAAGCAAATTAAAAAGAGTCATAAATTCTATATAAAAATTATATTTCGTAATACATTATATACATATATGAGGATAAACATTCCGGGCATTTAAGGGATGCCATTTATCGTTTATAGAGAAAGAAAAACTAGTCATTATCTGTGGTATTATATAATCCGTATTATTTGTGTGATGTTTTGATATACCTATACATATATCCGTTATGCGTCACCATAAGCACGCACCACGAAATCGTCGTCTTCAAGTGTTGGTACTCATTATGACCAGTATTTAAAAAGCAATATTTTTTAATTGAACACAAATAGTTCAAATGATTTTACGACGATTTTGGGGTTCGTTTAGGTTTATTGTATATTTATTTGTAAGAAAAGACATGACATGCATACTCTATCAAAATTAAAAGTGAATGTTTTAGCGGAAGACAACGTGGGATTTGTATTACTATGATATTATTTCAAAATCAATGGTCTTTCCGAATGTCTAGCAATTTTCTTATTTCCCATTTTTCGTATTGATTAAGACCGAGGGGCGGACGAGGAACTGTAAAATATATTTCAGGTTTATTGCAGCGGAAATGCGGGTCGAATTTTCGTTGGCGTCGACACGACTGCACAGATAGCGCCCGGCTACGTCGGAAACGCGTCGCAGTGGGCGCGTCAAATGATTATTATTGCGACAACTAAAATATTGGCCTGTCTCTGTTGAGGGGACGCCGGAAACTGACGGCATTTTTGATATGCACTCTTTGCGTCGAAATCAAACTAATTACATTAAAATTTTCAACATGTCACAAAATATATATTATTAAATTTCCATTTTAATCAAATATTCAAATTCAAATAAATTACCAATTGTAATATAGATTCGTTCGCACATTACGCTATTACCAATCATGATTCAGGTCAATATTTACAATGCTTGCAATTCTCACATTAATTTTAATTGCTTTCTAGTCAATAACAATGTTCAAACATCTTCAATTATTAGGAAAGGTAGGTTTAGAACACGGATGGGTGATAGCAACGTTTAACATATAACTTAATAAGGCAGAGAATAAAATGAAGGAAAGACAAATTATGAAGCAATATTGCATGTATATTATAATAATATATGTTTTTAAACTATTTATTATTGATAAAAATTAGATGAGATAAAAACAGTGATATATTTAAAATATGTGAGAGAGAGAGTACGAAAGAAAGCACTTGCGTACACAAACACGGCGCATGGCTTAGTCCCATTTTAAAATGATATTGAAGACAAAAAAATGCCAAAAAAAAACAAAAAATATATATTATTAGAAATTACTAGTCGCAGCCTTAAAGATATACACCAAGATATATTTATAATAGGTAATTCACATAAAGATTAGAATTAGGCTATAACTTCACTTTTATAACCTGTACGTGAAATGGATGAGAAATAAATTGGAATGGGCAAATCTTTTTATAGGAAAACTAATTCTATTTGTCAACTTCATTAGACAAATGAATTCTTTAAAATCTGTGCATGGTTTTATGCGACAAATATTGAAACCATTTTGCGGGTATTTCAATTCTTTTAAAAATATGCCGAATAAACTAAACAGACAACCAACAGTTTGGCACGAATAGCAATACATTTTGGGGGGCTACATCAGAGTACGGTGCAGGAAATTTTGTCAATCTTTATCTGCGACCATACCAGTTAGGCATAGAGACTCTAGAGCTAGACTTATTTACTTGTAGTGTATGCATGTATTTTAACATTTAGAACATCTATTATATATTATTATATTTCACTTTAGCCCAGAAAAGCAATAAACATATTTTTAATCTGAAGTTCTTTGTGTTTATTTCATGTTTTCCTCTTTTTCTACAGATTTCCTAAGCATGAATATAAAACTTTATATCAAAAAGATATATCTAGTAGCTATAGCGGATACAATTATAATATATCTATATGTAGACAAGAGATTTTCATATATAAAAATTATGCTGATTCCCTACATCAGGACTATCTTTTTAAAAGGCTTGTCATCGCCAAATAGTTTGTTATTTATATATATATATATATATATATATATATATATATATATATATATAATTATTTTCAAAATATAAGTAATTGTTAAAATAATATCAGATTCATTAAACTAAAAATAGGTCTTTATTAGTTTAATTTTTGTATAAAATTAAAATAATATAAACAATTTCTTGAAAATGGCGGTATCTTTGTGATTGGCATATTATTATCGCAATAAAATCAAAACAAATTTATATTAGGTAATATTCTTATATACAATTTGTATACAATTTTAAGTTGTTTTATTAAATTTTTAATAATCCCAATTTAAAGAGAAATGTTAATTATCAGGTAACATAGTTAAGTACGGCTGAAATATTTTGCATATTTTTATAGTTTTTGTTATTCAATAATATTCATTTAACTAATTTATATATGACTAAATTTTTGTATAATGTTAAATACGTGTCCGCTGGATTCCGAAATAATATTGCAACAAGTGATCCCTGCAAACTACTGAGTAGTAGTAAAATGGTAGGTAGACATGGTCCTGCTTTAATATTTCAATATTTTAATATACGAAAATCTTACAAAAAATCAACATTCAAGGACACTACTTATGTTTCAGAAAGGTAAGTATAGAGTGCGTATTAATATGAGATTTCAGAAAGCCAAAAGTTACATAGATTATGACATTTCAATGTTATGAAAGGACCGTGAAATCATTATTTGTACACCTAGAAATATTGTAGTAAATACTGGAAGTAGGATACAAAATTATATTAAGAGTTATGTCATCAATTAATGACTATACGAATCAGCACATCAGATATGTGTGCAAGAAGGAGCAGCAGCACAGAATTCGTGGAATGAATGGGAGAAGAGATTAGAAAATGCATTTTGTATAAAAAAAATAGTATTTGGGATGTATATGTGTGGAGTATAATTTTATACGGTGCATTGGTTGAAGCATATGATTCTTCTTGTAGTGCCGTCTCCTATCAGAGGTTGGCAGTCATCACGGTGATTCGAACTTTAGACGCTGCTGCTCTAAAAAGTTAGAGTGTCGTGTGCATACCATTATCGTAGATGCTTAGCCACGAGGTTCTTCGACACCCTACGGTTCTTCTTCCTTGGTTTTTCCCTGCATAATTATTTGGAGAATCGAGGGGAAATGTGTTCTAATTACTCGAGCTTTAATTTTTTAATCGTGAGAATCAATTCCTCTTCTTTATGCATTGTACGCATGACTACTTCGTTGTTTACTAGGTACGTCTAGGGTATGTTTAGCATGCGGCGGTAAATCCACATCTCAAATTACTAGCTTTTTAATGTTATATTTCTTTAATACTCACGCTTCCATCCCATATAATAACGTTGGGAAACTATAGCAACGCATTATTCGGTCTCTCAGGGTTCGGTTGAGGTCTCTATTACGACTATTTGTTTCTATATGCTTCCTAACTTTTATGGTTTCAAAGCTGTAGTCTTCAATTCGAGTCCCTAAGTGTTGGTAGTTACTAACTCTTTCGATTATGGTGTTGTTTATTAATATTGGTGGGATAATATTGCCATTGTTCTTTGTGGCGACCATAATTTTAGCTTTACTCAAATTCATTTTGAGTCTATAACATTGACTAACTGTGTTTATTTCTTGCAGTATTTTCTGAAGATCGTGGATGGTTGTTATTATCGCAGTATCAGTATCGAATTTTATTAATAGTTTGCCCGTTTATAATTATTCTACCAGAGTATTCGTTAATGGGTTCTTTGAATAAGTACTCTGAATACATATTAAATAGTACCGGCGATAATATTCATCCTTACGAACTACCCTTCATATGTGCAGTTCGTTAGTCATGTCC
Organism: Lordithon lunulatus; assembly: GCA_963942505.1. NCBI lineage: Eukaryota > Metazoa > Arthropoda > Insecta > Coleoptera > Staphylinidae > Lordithon > Lordithon lunulatus. The sequence goes on from OZ012666.1 coordinate 22,701,513, forward strand.
CTCTACATTTATTAGGGCTTTCTGATTCCAGTACAAGGTTTTAATCATTCGGATGTCATTATAGTCAAGGACCGTTTGTTGTATTATTTCTATTAACCAGTAGTGTTTAAGATTATCGAAGTCTTTCTCGAAATCGAAGAATCCGACGAATAAGTCTACGTTCAAGTTCGAGACATCTTTGGATTATGACATTCTTTCCAGATAAAGCCTCCGTTGTGCCTAAGTTACAACAGAACCCGAACTGTGTCTCACTAATGTCTGCTTCAAACTTCTTGTATATCCGACCATGAATGAGGTGTGTCTCCATCAAACTTTCTGCACTAACATCTGAACAATCTCTTGGATTGTGCTTCTTTGGTATTAGCATAAATATAGCCATTCTTGTAGTATAATTCCAGTCATATAGATGGTATTATATAAATTTACCGTGATGATAATTTTGTCTTCCTCAATTAGTTTAAAAATATTTACTGGTATCTCATCTGGCCCTACTGACTTTCTATCTTTTGATTTCTTGATAGCATATATCACTTCTTCAGCTGTTATTAAAGGTCCTTGGGAAGTTTCCTGTATGTCTGTTTCATTTCTAGTGTTCTCAAATAGTTGTTGCATGTATCTTCCCATCTTTTGATCTATTTTTTTATGTCCACCATAATATTCCGTTGTTGTCTTTTATTATCCCATTCTGTTTATTTTTTCGTTCAAAAACCCAATTCTTTGATTTCTGTATGCTAGTTAAAGGAGTAATACCTATGTTAAGGCGGCTTTATCTATTCACATTGATTTTCCAGCAATGTTTCTTTGGCGTTTAAAATTATAATTTCTTTGTATTTATTCATATCCTTGTGTTTGTATTGTCTTAATTTTTCCACGAGTACCAATATTTCAGTTCTTTTAGAGATTGATAGTTGTTAGTTTTTAATCTCAATTTATCTTTGCTGTCATTCATCAGCATTTTCTTTATGTTTTTCCATGTCTTATCTACAATTGCGTCTACATTTTTTGTACAATCAGTCCCAGCTTGTCACTGATCTTCGTCTATATGCGTTGTCTTGTTTGTTCATCTCGGAGGAAAATTGTATTTAATTTCTGCTTTCGACATTTTATTTGTACTTTTTTAATGTGATTTAAGGTGGGGATTCTGATCAGATTCGACAGAGTACGTTTGTACTGTGCGGATAGCATTCTTATATTTTTTGTTGATAAGGATATAGTCTATGTGGTTCCGTACTATATTGTCTGTTGTGTGGAACTTAGAAATGTCAAGGTGTATAATCTTCTGTTTGGTAGTTTAAACCAGATATTTAATCTGAGAGAATTCTTCGCTCGTTTCTCTCACCTACGCAACCCTCAAGTTTTTCATAGTCTATTTTGGCACTAGTCGTCTAGAGCAATGGTGACATCTGAGTTTTTGACATATTTGCATAATATCTTCCAATTAGTTGTAGAATTCTTCTATTTCCTCGACATTCTTATCTGCTATGGATGATATTTATTTTTTCTGTACATGATCTGAATTGCATCATTATAATCCTATTTGATAGGTTCACAACGTCCAAGACAGTTCGTTTGATTTTTGGTGAGACGATTATGGCCACTCCGTATCTGTGCGGTGCTTCACATCCTCCTGAGTAGTACATATGATAGGTATTCATGAAACATTGCCCCTGATCTGACCATTGAACGTCACTAATACCTAAGATCTCTATGTTCATCCGTTGCATTTGCGCTATTACATTGTGTACTTTTTGACATTCCATGTTCCTATTCTATTTACTTCATTCAAAACATTCCCCCTGGAGAACCTACTGGGAGAATTGAAGCTCCGGATATTGATCTTGGTCTGAATGAAACCATGATAATTTTTGTCCTGGGGATATCCATGTTATTGACCATTCCGTCTGATTCTTCCGCCTTTGGTTTTTTTCAAGCCGCCCAGGGCAAGAGGGTGCCCTTTCTTCCCGAAGAAAGAAGGGTGTTGCTTATCCCGGCAACAGTTCGGTCGCCCCGATTTATCCATCTTCAAAATATGTCTGAAATGCCATATCAGAGGTCCTGCTAGTTTTGGTCCGCACTGGGTACTTTATTTCCCCAGTACCCGTCATATCTAATGAGCATTTCCCTATCCGCTACCTGGGGAGGCGCCCGATGTGGGACTAGCAACCCCATACTGGCCAACGTTCGATTGGATATTCAAAGCACTCTTAGCTATGTAGTGAACAACAGGCGTATGCGATAATGATTAGAACATATGCATGAAGGTGTGTAATAAAAGAAGTGTTTGAAGGGCAACACAGAAAGGAAGGGAGCAATGGGTATATGGGAGCTAGAAATAAAGCTAATGTATGAAGAGTAGGAATTTTTTTGGAAGATGTATTTAACACTGAAGCTCATTGGCGCGGTGCTAGATATTTTAGTAAATGACATGTTGCTGTAAATAGTAGTACAAGAAAAGCAAAGTAATATTGAGCTCAGTAAATAGAATGGAGATACAAACAGATCCACAAGCCACAGCAAGTCACAGACAATAATCTGTCGCGTAACGTAAGTAAATGAAAAATAATGGCTTAAGGATTGGATAGATGATACCAATAGAAAATGTGCTATATGCGGTCAGGGCAAACAATGGGAGCATTGGTTGAAGAAGACGGAGAATGAATGGCCAAGGAAGGATGTGATAGAGTGAGCAAAGTTGGATGTGGTTTATAGAAAGAGGATAGAAGAGAAGTGAATGAATCGACTACAAAAAGGGCCATCGAGACGTCTTTCTGTCCGCAAACTCTATCTAGTATATTCTGTATTATGACAAGTTGTTTTGTTCTTTGTTTCTGGCGTCAATGCTAGTTTAGAATGTTAAAGTTGATACTATTTGAAGAAAACCTTTCATATAAGTATTGCATTACTTCTTTAATTGCGATTAAGGTTGAGTAGAGGATGTCGTGAATGAATAGAACGACGTTCACCAATCTCCAAGTTTTTAAATCGAGCTGGTCTTGTTTGGTATATTCTAGTAAGGCCCGAGTATATTCTTGACGCTGGATTGTGTTATCAAAGGTCATCTTTGAATCGAATATCACCCCTACATATGATTTCATGATTTCCAGTGCCTTTTGTATGGACTATGATATAATAGATGTGTCATCTACAATAGAAGAGTACATGGATTGAAGTAGTTTGGGTATGCGCTGATCCCTGAGGTACTTCTTGCTCAGTTAAGAAGTCTGAGGATAATTAATGACCGATTCATAAGAAAGCCTTTAATTATTATTACAAAAGGGTCGGTATTTTTAGGAGGTTGCACTTATATACACATTGTCATACAGAATCGAAAGGTTTCTATATGTCAAGTAGTGCTACAGCGGTTTATTCGCCATCTAGATACGCTTATTCAAGAGACTCAAGAGACCGGGGGTGGTGGTCCATATCCGAGCGATAGACGGAAATACCACGCGCGAAGAAGTCACCAATGCTATGAATCAAACCATAAATGCGGACCCGGAAGAAACCAGAGTGGGCATGCTGAGGCAAGGCCGCCATAGTGATAACGAGCGAGAGGACAGCAGAGGCCATCACTAGAAATAAGATAAAGATCGGAATGGTCTATTGCAGCATTGTAGTACGGGTGGCAACATCAAAGGGCTGCCACAGGCCAGAGCATGCATAGAAAATAACTTCTGCATCATGTGCAATAATAACGGGCACACAGCCGGTAGTTACGGATGTAACAGAAGGACAGATGGACAGAGCGCCAAGGCCGGGGATGGCCAACGTCAGGCACAATACCTGATCTAGTAATCATACAAGCAAACATTGGCAGTGGAGGATGATGCCGCCACAGTGGGTGCGCGGCTAGCAGGCATACCGCTCTAGGAGGCGGAAGTTAACGACACGATCTCGAGGACAGGAAGGTCCCGGCCCAGATGACCTTAACAACGAGTGGGTTAAAGCGGTAGCGGTAATCGCCCCGGACTTGACAGAATGATGGTAGCTTTCCCGGAGGTAGCAGAGGGCCAGGCGCATCCACATGCCCACGAAGTGGAAGCCAAATACGAACGAGGCAGCAAACAGGCCCCTGTACCTCCACCAAAACACAGGAGAGGCTTATCGCCCATAAGCTGAACGAGATAGCGGAGGAGTTAGAAGAACTCTCGCCGTCCCAATACGGATTCCGAAAAGGGCTGTACACAACTAACGCGATAGTGGCTGTTAGAAATATCAGGTATGGATTAATGGTCACTCTATACATCCGCAATCCCCTGAAGCTGCGCTATGGCGGCACCGAAGGAATTAGGCATCCCGTTCCAGGCGACCAAACTTATAGTGGTATACCTTTTTTTTCCTCGTGAGGAGGAATCTTCTAAAGACGCCCATGCTCTAATTAGAGAGCATGGGCAGTGTCGGATTCACCCCATAATTCTGATGGGGCGCCTACCGACTAAACCTCCTGACGGTCCCACGGTCGATGCGGCTTGTCCACCTTCGAGGCACTGCTAAGCGCACTACGCGCTGCCTGGGCCTAGGGTTGGGATCCCGGGGTGTTCGGGGTTGTCATTTTACCTTTTACACACCCTAATTCTCTTATGTAATCCTTTTTTTGGCTCCTAAGTTGCGGGGGTTGCCCCCCTCCGCCATCACACAGCTCAGGCACAGGTTGCGTCGGTCTTCCCCGCTGCACTCGCGGGTCCGGTGCCCGTCCAGCCAGCAGCGGCTCCGTGGCCTTCTTCTTGCTTGATGACAACGGGGTTATGAAGATCTCGTCGTTTCCCATGTCAGTGTTGCCGGTCGCTTCTTGTAGGCCCCCCCATCCGGCTGGCTAGAGGGTCATGGCGGTCGCTGGATGACGGTGGTGTGCATCCCGCCACGGTATGCATGACCACCGGAATTGGGGTGTCCCTCCCCTGTTCGGTATGGATCCTTTCTATTTCCTTGTTCATGTCATATTCTGTGCTTGGTTTTAGAGAGTTTTCCTTCTCTTCGCACACTAGGGCCGACTCGTCTTACTGCTTCAGTTTGTTACAACTCCTGGTCTGGGCCTGGGGCTGTCTCCTCCTTATCTTGGCGGGCCACCGGGATCGGCAAGCCATCCACGGCGCACGATAGTGTTGCACCCGGCGTCCCGGCCCGGCTGTATGGTGGCTGGTCACCGTCCCGGCTGGACTTGTCTCGTCCAGGTTTTTTTTTAATTTATATTTTTTTTATTTTATTTTTTTTTATTAAAAAAAAAATTGAGAAGATGGTTTGACCCCTAGCCCTCGAGTAGCTCTAATAGCGTCGGGGTCAGAAGAAGCCAAGAGAGGCAGAAGAGGTGGCCAAGGGAGGCCGATAGTTCAAAAGTGTGAAGTGACTCTGTAGGCTCAGCCCGCCGCGCTAGGACTGCAAAGGTTTAAGACAGTAATTTGACCCCTAGCCCTCGATACATAATAGCGTCGGGGTCAGAAAGAAGCCAGGGTGGCTGTAGAGGTTGGCCAAGAGAGGCCGATAGGTCAAAGGTGGTTGGCTCTATTAGAGAGACCCATTGTCGCAAGGAGTTGCAATGGCCCCCGAACATCTTAGCAATGCGACGACTTTCTAACCCCAGCTATGTATACCCTCATAGCTGGGCCGTTTACAGATGTCGCCTCACAGGGCCCCCACGCCGCGACAAGGTGTGTTCTGTTCGTGGGGGTATAGGGGTATACCTAAGTGACCGACAAATAGCCTACGAGGAAGCCGCAGGCGACAAAGAATCGCGATGACCGGGGGCCTGTCACATGGATCAGTATGTTTTTATCACACCAGAGGATGAATTTACTTTACTAAAATCTGGTCAAAAAGATGAACAACGAGCAGTTCTACACTAACTTATAAGACTAGGGTTTGTATCGAGTCTCTAGTTTAATTCAATAATGATCCTGTAGGCTCTACTAGTTGTACACGTACACTAAATTCTGCTTTTGCACTAACTAGTAGTGTTTCACTATGTTCGCACATCAGGGATCAGTCTTAGGGCGCCTGTTGTGGAACCAAGCTTACTACGGGCCCTGAGACTACCAATGCCAAACGGAGTGACACTCGTAGCCTTTGCTGATATGGCTGTCCTAAGATCGGTTACGTAAGAGCTGAAAAACAGGGTAGAAGAAGAAGTGAGAAGAGCGTGGCTCTAGGGTGTGGCAGTCCCAGGTCCCAGTCAAGAATCGTCTGCGCTCCCTCGGGATGAAATTCGAGGTGAATATCAATTATTCAACGAAGGTTCTGGAGGCGAAGAGAGTAGCAGCCAAAACAGAGGCAGAACTGCTGCCTGCAGAAAGAGCCGGCGCATTCCAGGCCATCAATCGGATCACGGGGAAACGGGCGAGAGTGTACGCGAGACATGTATCAATGAACACATGACAAGAGCGCTAGGCCTGCAGCACGAAAGGCGTAAGGACCAGGCGTTATGCCATAGACCGAGACAGCACGGATCTTAGACCGCTGGCCAAGTCAACTCCTCACCGAACATGAAACCTTCCAATCATACCTGGTGAGGTTTGGGAAGTCAGAGTGCGACATCTGCTGCTACTGCCTTCCATCATACAGCTTTCCATCATCCAGTGTCTTTTCCTTTTCCTAGTTCTCAGTATACCACCCCTAATGAATTTGTCTATCCGCCTTTCTAGCGTCTTGAGGTGGAGGCACGTAAGGCTGATGGGTCAGGGTATGTTAGCTTTAAATGGCCTTCATTAGCCGCAAGGATCTTGCAGATTGCGCGCAGTATTAATTGGTTTGCTGAGTGGGTGAAAGGGTGGTTTTGCAACGAGCCACGAGGCGTACGTGTTCATGCTACCCTCGAGCCAAGTATCCAGAAACACGAAAAAAGTAAACGAATTTTAAGGCTCATCCTAACATATGGAATCCAAACTTACGCGTAGTAGCGAAGAAATCGCCGATTAAGAGTGTTGAGTATGTTGAGGAAACAAAAAATGAGGAATGATATAATAAGAGAAACGCTCAAAATGGAATCCATATCTCAATTAAGAATTAATTAACTAAAATGGTTCGGGCATGTGGTAAGAAATAAAGAGACGAGAGAACAGCTAAGAGAATATGTAAAGCAAAAGCCTAAGAATAACACTGTTAAAAAACAAAAAATTATAGGCGAAAAGAATCTATAAGGAATATATAATAAGAAACAATATGTAAATAGCACACAGCCATTTAATACAACTTAACACCTAATGGTACTGAAGGTATACTGATAACTATATTATTTATTTATATTCAAAGAATTTCAAGTTGTATAGGAGTTATTTTCTTTATGCTTATCAAGAGTTGCTATAGTTTATATTGAGCGATATGTAGAAATTGATAATTATTTTTGACGCCATCTTTTACCCCGTTTCTATACATTAATTTCTTAGAAATATGTGCAAATAGATATAGTTTAATATTTGATAAGACATTTATAATTAGACTAGGTGGCACCAACGTTGAAATAAGCGTACACATAAATATGATAAGAAAATACATAAGTCTACCCTTACTTCGGAAGTCAACAAGCCACAGTTAAGCATAAAGTTATTCTTTTTCCACTATTATTGATTTTTTTTTGTGATGAATTATAGACATTTCTATTTTAAATACATACATATATTAGTTTTAGATTAATCCTCATATAATTAAGTTGCTTTAATCGTAATTGTAGAAATGTAGAAATATGGAGAAAAGTAAGGTAGATAATCACATATTTACCAGTTTCTACGGTTTCCTATAATATATAATAATAAATTATTAACCATTGTTTAAAAATATATGTAAACACACAATGTGTCAATTGCCACTAGGTTAGAATCCAAATCTTGAGACCAGCTCCGTGGTGTCCTACAATGTAAGACCGTCTTATCGTTTTAAGATCCGATTTCTGGTTGGTGCAACGTTTTAAGACCGTCTTATTGTTGAGACGGTCTTAAACTAGTTAAAATGCGTTGGAGAAACCGGGCGTAAGTTTTACATAATTTGATTATTGGAAAATATATAATTCCTTAGCATTTATTACAATGCAAAATTTGAATAGAAACATGATTAATTATAGTATTATGTTTGTGAATAACACACTAATTCATCCCATAATGAAGGAAATTTACAATTTGACAACAATAATAAAGCAACAATTTCCAGAATCGATAGTAGCATACACGTTAGTACATATCCGCACGGATTTCTAAAGCTGTATTGTTCGCGCTTTTGCATTGTTCACTAGCGTGTTTCAATTTTAGGTTATAATTAAACTTACATTATATCGTTAATTTTCACATTGATCGACGAGACATTTATTTATCAAATTTTTATTATACTTATTGTGGATTTATTGTTTAGCATTATTACTTTCAGAACCATGTATGTGTGTGTTTATGTGAGTTAATATAAAGAAAACTTTTGGTTCACGATCTTTGTTAAATTATAGTATATTATAGCATATAATATATTATAAGTGTGTTTATAGAGGGATTTAACTGCATGATTTTCACACGTTCAAACATAATTAAAATAAGTTACTATTATATTTTGCACGAACATGATTATATCATGTATCATAGTAGTTACTGTATTTGTTACAATTCTGTAACTGACCCTCGGGTCCTACTGTCATGTGTTAGTGTATGTGTATGTGAGTGTTAGAACATACATCATATATAAGCCGCTTTCGTTTATTGTTCGGGAACTGTTCTGAGCTGGTCTTAGCTGGCTTAGAACAGCGCCGGAATGCTAATAATGTGATCTCAAGAATAGTTTTAGTTTGCAATCTATGTTTGAACCTTTTTGTGTATATCTATACGGTCATGCCTTTATTCAATAATTATTAAACAAATCAATTATAATAAAGAACAATCTTCGATCTTTATCATTGGCGACACTAAAGTTGTATCACCGAATATTCTTTAAATTTATTTAAATTTCATTTATATATTTAAATATTAAAGCACAACAGTATACGTATATTAGTGCAGAGACTAAAAACTAAATACAGCTATAATCTAGGGGTTAAAATTAACAATAAAAGTATTATAAACTAGACCTAACAGCATTTTAAAAAGTAGACAATATATCGTAAATAATATCACAGATGAGCTTGCTCTCGCTAGAGGTAAAAGAAATCAACAGTTAGCAATATTGATGGCGTGCCAAACAGTTCCACATCGCCTGAGTTGACAGTAATTATTGTAAAATATCATTGATTGTTATCCTAGGGGATACTCTAGTTTTTTATGACAAATATGTTTTGTTTGACAAACAAATTAACATTCCGTAATTTGTACGTGTGATAAATAGCACGGATTCCAAAGCACGGAACAGTATTTTAGTTTTGACCTGAAGAGACATTTATATAACGACATGTATCAAGACCATACATTGACAAATTGCAAATCCTAGCATATGTAAGGATGATGCAGTTAGTTCTTTAATGTGTGGTACAATAGATAATTTCTTATCCAAGATGACCGAGATCTCTAGTGGTAGAAATATGGTTAAGAAAGACAATGTCCATATTATAATTGTACAAACTCGTTTTATTACACTGAAAGTGGCATTAGTTATATTCAAATATAGTTAATTGGAGAATTTATTTTTATTCAACACAAAACAAATTCAACAATCTTTATATGATTTGTCTGATATATGCTTTGTACATTTAAATTTGCAAGAGTGATAATAAATCTTTAATAAATCACTGTTCCATCAATACACTATATTATAGAAAGGACTGTCTATATTAATATCAATCGATTTATGTAACATATTAGTATAGAATGAGAAAATGTAAATAATTCGTTAATAGTATATTTACATTTAAACATTCATTGAACTGAATATGTAATCAAAAGAAATTAAAATGCAATAACAATATTAATTACAGAAAGCTGATAAATAATTACGCTGCATTAACAATGCCGTTGCAGGCGGCAATTTTATTTAATGAATGATTTATCGATTGCGAACGCCGCCTATTAATTATGAACGTGGGTGCTTTTCGTAATTAATGAAAAACGGGCGGAGGATGTTGTGTGTTCCGCGCACCGATGCACAATAGATATTAAATGATTTTTCTTTCTCAGAAATATATTATTGGATACATGAGCAAATAAGCTGTGTACTCATTTTTCTCTCTCACAAAAAGAGATAATAAATATTTCCAGAATTAGAAATAGTAGCGGGAATCTAAAATCAATACGTATTTATAACAGAACATTATTAGCAAATATAATTTTATATTTGTAAAGCACGAAGATAATACTGCATTCAAGAAACAACAACAACAATTACTATCGGCAATAACGTCTTTAATGTTATATTTGAATATTAGTAGTATATTCAAACACGTCATAATAGTTAATCAAAAAAATAGGTATTTGGTCATCACTCGAAATGAAAAAACTCACAAACCACTTATGGTGGTAATAAATTATATACAAACCAGAACATTAAATATTCTAATAGAAATGAATTTAATATTTATCATTCGCAGTAAAATACCCTATGTAATTTAATTGGAAAATAAAAATAAAGCGAAATAAATTATTATATAATAAATAAACGTGGATACAAGAAATATAAATTACGCCTTTTCATCTATATAAATTATTGATCCAGTAATTTATTTATTTATGTCGACTATTTTAAATTACAGCTCCATATTTCCAAACCATATATAACTTTTATTTGCCGATTAACTTATATAAAACATATCATTTAATGCATCGTCGACTACGTAGACGGAACGTATTCCTTGTTTAAGGTCCGATCGTGACCGTATTGCACGGTATGCTCCAAACGGACATTGGAACGATAAATACAGCTATTGCAAAAACTGGGCGATTCAGGCAGTTCCCCAAAAAATTATCTACTAGTGGTAAGCATGCAATATCCCACTTTAGTGGCAACTTTTAAGTTTCAGTGTTTATTATTTAATTTTCAGTATTACTTGTTAAAGAAAACAATGAAAGAATAATAAATACGAAATTTAAACGGAGTGTGAGTGGGTAATATAAATACACCAGAGAATGACTCGATAGAAAGGAAAAGTCATTAATAGCCTATTTTTAGTGAGCATATAAAACAACAGTATAACCACACAAAGCAATAACATTACCCATATATACGTAGGCATGGAGAGAGAGGGAGAAGATTAAAGATCAACAACTACTAGGAAATTACACTAACCAGCATGGATCTCTCCCCATATCTACAACGTTAAGAAGCCTGGATACTACTTTGTCTGTGTTGTCTAAGCTCTTCTTCGTGAGCTGCTACAAATGTCGGGAATACGTGTGTTACCATTGTAGGTTGCAATGCAGATACCGGTTTCTTATGTGCCACGGTTCGTTCACAATAGTTCTAGTACTTTTACAGCACCATGTCTGTATACCCCAAGTCCGCCCAGGTCGAATGACTTATTAATAAAGTACTTGTTTGTTGAGTACGACGCTAAGGAAAAGGATCGAGTTTATGCCTGCCTGGAACAAACCACCCAAAAGGTAGCCTAGCACGATATTAAAGTATTGCCAGGAGATTTCAACACAAAAATCGGAAGAGAGCAAGAATTCGTCCCAACAGTTATTGACATGCATCTACTCACAGAACGTCAATAATGGACGTGAGGAACTATAGGGGAGCAACAATCAGAACACTACCTAGTAAAAGTCAAATTAAAATAGCGGCTAACTAACGCCACCAATGGTCAGCGAAAGCATACTAGAAAACTCAATGCGAGACTAGTAGACCAACCTAAACGGATATCTAGAAAAGATGGAAAAAAAAACCGGATTTAGACACCAACTGTGAAAAAATAAAAAATAAAAGATAGCATCATCAAAGCAGCAGAAGATTCGTTAAGGTTCATGATACCGACATGAAATAACACAACAATATAAGAAACCATAAAAGGAGAGGGAATGAAAAACAGAAATTTACTTACAACGAACGACAAGAGCGAAGGAGGAAGAGTTTCAGCAAGAAAGGAAAGTTGCAGAAAGCGCGTGTAGAAATCAAAAGCGTAAGTAGCTCAGGGAAAGAATAGATAAAATAGCCGAATTATCCAACAGAACGGAGCCAGAAACTTGTTCCGAAAGGTAAATAGATGCACATACCGTTTCAACCAAGATGAACCACAATCCGATCCGACACGGGGCTATGCATGGATCCAACAAAGATTCTACAAATATGAGCACAATATTTTGAGAACATCCTAAACCAACCAATCATGATGAAAAGACAAGAACAGGAACCAATAGAAACGGCAGACCCTATGGAACCAGAAATTATCATAGCAGATGTATATTGTGCAATCTGAAAGTTAAAAACATACAAGGTAACAAGCACAGGTAACCTTGCAAATTATATAAAGAAGGTTGAAAAGATTTTCGTAATCAACAAACACTAAGCACTAAAGCTCTATTATACTCTATAGACGTCTCTACTAGGGACTTGAAGACTTTCAACTTATTGTTTGTCCAAATCCCGGTCTACTAGCTGCGAGAACAATGAGGCTTGTTCTCGCAGCTAGTAGACGTCGAGCTATGGATTCAACCTCCTAGTATACTGATAGATAGTAGTTGCCCAGATCGGTTATGGTCACCTTATTGTGTATCAGTATAATGACGGCATTGTTAGAAGTCCTCAACCAATCTAAAGAATTATTTTCTGTTTAATATTATTTTATCCTCGGCATTTGTTAATTTACATATGTTCTTCTTACCGATTGGTAGATTCTGTCGCATAAATGGCATGCTTTGATTTCTTTGATCATAGTTCTTATTCTATCAGTATTGTGTTGTATTTTCTTATATTTTCTCGCATGGCATTCGACATATCTCTGTTTAGTTGTTTTAGTTTGATTGATACTCTTGTCTATATATCTTCGAGTTCTGTCGTTGCCTTCATAAGATTTTTTGTATTTTGACAAACTCATCACCGTTTTTGGTGGTTTTAGAGCTATACTTTTAATGGCCTTCCTTCAATGTATCTACTACTTTGTTGTTTAGTTCTTCAATGTTTAGGTCCTCCTATTTGTTAGGTATTCCAGTCTAGCTTCTATAACATCGCAACAATCTTCAGGATGTTGTATAGGAGTCTATTTTCTGTGCTATGTATCATTATGACTTTTCTTCAGGTTTATTACCAGCTCTCACTATTCTGTTTGTTAATCAAGATTACGTCGTAGATATTAGCCTTCTTGTCAGTAATTATAAAATCAATTTCGTTCTTGATGACTACCTCAGCACTCATGTAAATCCACTTTGTATTATGGCTTTTTTGAAGGAGTTAATTTCATACAAGCCTTGTTGCTGAATGAAGAGCTTGTTTCCTCTGGGATTTCTGCTTCCGTAGCCATAGTAGCTAATCGCGGTGTCACGGTCGCCTTCGTTACAACCCAGCACTATAATCACACATGAGGAATGTATATAATGCTGGGGATTTTCTGTGCTTCAGATTTATAGGAACGTGTTACTGCCTCATCTGAGTTAGTTGTCGGTACATATACCATTTTAATGCTAGGGTTCAATTTCAATATTACATATATTACTCCTGCGGAGATACTCTCGATTTGGATCCCTTAGTGACAGCGTGTCAGCGGAGTGCGTCTCCCCGTACTTCGTATTCTGATCAGGCCGTTTCTTCCTTTATGAGTGATCTTGCAAGTAGCCTGATCCTGTATCCTGTTGAGCTTCATTGGCTTCAGTAAGGCTCGTCCCGCTATCTCCGGGGCGGCTGCCTTGATTATTTCGTTCGTCAGTCCGTCAGGTCCTAGTGCCTTCCTGCCCGGTAACCTGAGAATGGCTAACGAAACCTCATCTCCCTCCCATGAATTGGGCTGTGTGGGTGCTTCCTCGTTCCCAGGTTGACGTTCTTAACTCCTGGCTACTCCTGGTTGTAATAAGGCAGCTACCGTAGGCTTCGCACCTCCAGCAACTGATGCGTCAGGGCCAGGTTGGTGTTTCCTGCTCTAGTACTCTTCAACTCCACACTCTCCCCATCAACTGCATCGACGTAGTGTTATGATAGTTCGGCATGCCAACACATTACATACTGATAGATTGTGTGCAGCGGCTAGTTCCAGCACTGCACCCCCTGGCGATGTCGAATGAAGTCGCCTACCATAGAGATCAGTCCTCTTATCTGCCTTGTTGTCTGCTCTAGTGTGTTCATCCACTCTGCCGCATGTATTCTTCCATAGTTAGCGATAGAGAGCAGGCCACGATGGTTATGTCCCCTATCACCGCCCAAGCGATCCCTCTCGTGGGTGAACCGTGGGACACGATGTACCCATGGAGACCGTCCAGGAACTTGATTGCGACGTCCCTATGAGCACATCCGTTACCCACGAACAGTCGAGTTTAAAGTTGTTGGGTTCACTGGCTCTGATCTTCGTCGCAGAGGCGAACAACAGTTAGTGGGCTGCTCACGCCCTACCGACGTTGGCCTGTATTATGTGCATCAACTGTGTCGTGATTTGGGGACGAGTCAGTCTCTTGGCTTCTTCTATGCCTCCCATTTTATGGTGGCAGCGAAGGCTCCCTACATCTTGGCCCTCCTCCTTGCATAGGGTGTGCAATGCGATGTCTTGTGCTGCAGGCGCGAGCCTAGTGGCCTTCCCCACCGCATCTAGAACAGCTGCCGTGACTTTAGTCCTGTGCGTCCTGTAGTTCTTCCTCTAGTTCTGCAAACCACCAAACACTGAGGGCCTTTCTTGTGTTTGGACTGTCATTTCGGGATTTTAGCCTTCCTTCTATCACGCTAGCCAAAGCGGATTGATAGGATGTGGGACATTCATTTCCTTATTACTCAGTGGGATAACTATCCCACCATGATTCGGTCGCCAGAGCCTCGTCAGTTTTCTATTCACATGCAGGCGAGGATGACATTTGGATTGATATGTTGTTGTGTCGACCACTTACACCCCATTTTCAGTGGCATTTCTCTCTTAAACCTAGATTAACGTAGCACTTTTTACAATGAAAAAATGCTACCAAGACTATGCATTTTATTTTTGCATGTATTTGCTATTTCGATATGTCGTTTTCTATTTGTTTTGTTTCTTGTATTGTTAGTATGTTGTCCTTGTTTGGGGTTTGGCTTCTCAATTATCCCACGGTACTGCGGTCATTATGCTCCCCCAGTACTTTAGCATTCTGCATCTTCTATGAAGTCAAAAAAAAAGCGAAAGAATGGGCAAGCTTGGAGAACTTTCAGATTCATTTGCTTAGAACGAAGGAGCGTATTCCTGATTGCGTTGAATGCTTCGCAGCTAATGAGTATGTGCAGGTATTTATTGAATATGCAATATCCTGTGAGGAGTCATACAAGACTCTTTAATTAGTTCCTGCTTACTTTAATATAATGGTTGTTTAATTTCCACATGTACTTCCCTGTAGTATCAGTGGTCATTTATTCCTCAAGGTGTTATATAATATCCCGTAGCTTGGTTCGGGGCCAATGATTTCACCTATCTTAATTGCCAGGCTGTCCATTTTTGTATTGTCTTTGATTTCCTGTTTTCCCAATACACATACATACGTGACTTTGTTGTAAGATCATAGATGTTCAATACCTAGGTCTAGTATGACATGCTGATGTTTTCTTAATTCTTAGGATACTTATTTCGATAGTCCTTATTCAATTAATCGTATTACTTTCTATTTTCCCAACTTTAATCTTTTCTCTTTCGCTGCCGTACTTTAGTCATATGTGGTTTTTGTTTGCATTATCCTGGTAGTTTGTATGTTCTGCTTTGTAATGGCCATTCCATTTTGACTTCCTCTGAGTAGGCTTTTTGCATCTCTTTTTCGTTTAACGTTATTTTTAGGGATTTTTTCTCTTATCTTCCATACGTATACCTCGTTATATTTCCTTTGGTATCCTATCTTGACCAATTCCACGTTTTCCTCTTCTACTCTTGCTATAATTGTTAACTTGGCAGGGCAGGGTCCAGTCCTCACTTTAAGTTATTACAAAAATAAATGTTCGTGTTGTTTTTTTTTGCTGGCATAATCTCTTCCCTTTCTTCACAGTTTTTAGTTTCACTTAGTTATTATGGTTGCATTTCTTTCTCCACGATTGACTGTAACTACATTATTTATGTGTACATTAATTTCTAATTTCATATTTTCTTTTCTCTTTGGTTCTTGCTTCTCTCCAATTCTCAAATTATATTGTTGATTTTCTTCTTTTAAATATCTTCCCATTCTGCATACATTTCCAGATGTTCAATTAGGTTTTACAAGCAAGTTTTTTGGCTTGCCTCTTCGTCCTGGAAAATTTCTGCTTTAATATTTTGTTCTATAATAATTATATATTTATCTTTGTATTATGATTTTCGACTCCGATTTTGACGAAAAACCTACCTGAAGTTATTTCGTCAATTTATACAAACCCTATATAATGTGTAAATTACGTGAAAACATGACTGTAAATAACTAAATCTACGTAAACATAATTTTACCACTCTTCCTTATTCTAATGTGCAGTTCTATATGTCAAAAGACACTGAAATAAAACGCATATAAACATTGTTAAAACAAACAATGAGGTGTTAGAAATAAAACAGGATTATACCATAACTCACTGCTACTTACAGAGGTGAAGAAGCGAAGGAAAAAGATGAAGACTATAAAAATAAGATATGGGGAGAATTTTTTTTCCTATAAACATAATTCTACTTTGTTTGTTCCGTTTTGTTTTTTCTATTGATAATTAAATACTAAATTTGACGTCAATACTATCCAATATCCAATAATATCCTTGTATACTGATTTTCAAGTTGACATACATATGTATGTATGCAATAATTGTGTTGTATCTTGTACTTCTCAAAACCTCTAATGGACCCCTAGAATAAGTATAATTTAAATACTCAAATATAAGTAATAAGTAACAAGTAAGATATACACCGTAAAAATAAAATTGAAACAAAATAATTTAACAAAAATATTAATTATTATTTAATTATATTGTAATAAATAAATACCTTGTGTTGTTTTTAGATTTGTCGCCAATAGCAAATTACTATAAGTCTTATAGTATAAGATATTCCAATGACCGCTGGTCAGTAGGCAATTGTTGATATATTTTAGTAGACACATTTCAATACGTAAGTTGCAATACCTTTTTAAATAATTATTTAAAACAAACGCTCGACTGTAATTCATATCCATTCAAGCTTATATAATAAATAATTCTTTAAATGTTGACCCCAGATATATAATCTCTGCACGCTTTCCGAACACACCCACGCATAAAAATAATGGTGAATACACACGTACAGCCAATTAAGGAAATAAGGGAAATTTTCACCTGTGGAATTAAACTCGCCTTGAACGCGATAAATTATTACTGATAACGGAGCTATTTTTATACAATTTTCCATTCCGACGTTTAATTAAAGTGACACCTAGGGATTAGTCTTCATGTATATTTAATTAAAAATCATCGCGGTACTAAATCAAGCACGCAGACGTTCATAAATGAATGTATTTTGGCAGAAATTGGGGTTCGCCATATAAATATCAAGCTGATAAGGAGTGATGGGAGTTTATATTGGACCCCTTCGCCAAAAATTTTATATTCATAGGACAAAATAAATACGTCTTAGGGTAATCCGCTCCCTTGTTTTCCTATATTAACGGATGGCGGGTTGGATTTTTTGGGTTTGAAACATTTTACAAATTATTGTTGGAGTATTTATTTCTATTAATACAACTTTTTGTATATGGAGTGTGTCCTCCAATAAACTTGGTATTTAAACTTTGAATTAATTGGTCTTCTTAATTGTAATTTAATAGGGCATTTGGGAAGCTGTAGACCATGGGGTATATAAAATGTAACTTTGTCAACGTTTCGAAGTTTATTTTACAATTTCTATAGGACAAACAAAAATACTATATTTAAGTTTCAGTATATAAAACAAAAATTTGATATGGGCAGTATATGTATATGATGTATTGTAATGTATCTATTTATTATTAAATTACTAGGCGATATGTACTAATATTTAAGTTCATACAATAAACCAAAGTTATATTCATCGTATTATAAAATTATCATTTTTTCCAAATCTTAATCGTATATTGACTTAAAGTCTAGATCGTTAATACAACTGATTCTATATTTAGGTTATGGCATATGTAGTAGGTAATATCTAAGTTTTAATATTTAGTCGAGACAACAAGTACATGTTGCAGTTTATTATATGTACTCGCTCGATTTATCCTGTCGGCGAACGCTCGAAACATTTTTCATAACATATATGTTCGAATATATAAAGCATACATGAATTGTAGTTATTTCATCATATATATTATCCATTTTTAATTATATTAGTAAATTACAAACAAAAATCACTGCAATATATTAGTAATCTGCATTGACAATCAATTCAATCCGAATTGTAATGGAAATGCCAAGCAGTAAAGCACAAGCTCATTAAATCAGCAATAGATTTCACAGTCAGCTAATTTAAATGTCACGTGATGTATGTGTAGAAATTATTTATGGATTTGCCATGTGGGTATGATTAAAGGTTGAATCATTATAATGAACAAAACAGAAAAATCATACACCCCTAAAAAATCATAAAGTACCGTTGTTAATTGTGCTTTATGAATAATACGCGCTGTGGTTGGGTGTACTTGTAATGTAAAATCACCCATAAATCAACCTGTTTGTTAATTACTTGGCATTATCTACAGGTTGGTGTATGGGTAAGGGTGATGGAATGCTTCAGTTTTGCTGGCAACGGCGTGGAGGGGAATGGTTATACTGGCAGAACGTGATGGACTCGCGGGGAAATACGGCGCTGTAAATCACTACCGCTATCTGGATAACGTCAGCTTCTATCAGATGACCTGCGTGATCCCCCAGTGATGGATCTACCGAAAGTTCATCCCATCCGCCACAATGTGAAGCGCTTCTCAGATTTCATTACATTTTATATGAACAGAAAAAAATATAATTTGCATATGATCTATTTAGTGCTTCACAAAATATAACTCGAAGGCATCAGTCCAACTAAAATTACCTAATAACGATTTCAATGAAATTATCATAAATTGCAATGACAAACTAGACAAAAATAAATACACTACATAAGGGCTTGAATACGATGAAAGCGGCGCTTGGTCCTAAAATATTGAAATATTGTAAAATTAGTACATGTATCGGTATCATCTCAGACTAATAAATAAGAATGTTATAAATATAATTATTTATTAGTCTGAGGGTATTATACATCTAAGAAAAACTAGCTGTATGAAGATGTGGTTAACTCTAGCCCCACTAATATAACTTGCACAATATCTTGTTGCCTTTGCATTTCATTGGCTCGTAGCATCAGTTTATAAATTGTAATGTCGCTTGATATATGAAAGTCATGAAAAGTGATGTGTGAATCACAGTTTAAAAATTGAGATGGGATTGTGAAATTAAATTGGTTTTATACTTACACAAATCTTATCAATGGTCTTTATATCTAGCCCTAAAACGGCATTTTCAAATCCTAAAAAGTATACAGTGTATTTCCATTAAGTCATAGATTAAAAGATATATATATATATATATATATATATATATATATATATATATATATATATGTTTAGAGTTTATACATTATGTTACCATTTTAATATTAACTTAAGATAGTATGTAATAATGATATGTATTCACAAAAATAGTTATATTCTAAATTAAGCATCGTTTGTTTATTTTCCACAATGAATAATATCTCCATGCGGGAAAATTCATAATATATAACTTTCTGTTCAAAAAACTCGTAACAAAATAAATTATTGAAATAAAACTACATGATGATATAATTGTGTTTGGCAATTATTTTGCTTAAAATCTAGCATTATTTGTTTATTTTGTAATTAATAACGCTAGGCGAGAAAATTCAAGACATTTCGATAACAAGTATTTCTTAAACAAAAAACGTAATCAATTTAATTCTTGAAAGGTCAAATAAACAATAATATGTTCAACACTTATTTAGCTTCAACATGAGGCAATGTTTGTTTATTTTGGTGAATTAATAACAGTTGACTCCTGTAACCTTCAAGTCACATAACTTTTCGATAATATCTGTATGCTTAAAAAAATCGTAATAAATATATTCTTGAAATTATAACTACATGATGATACAGCCTATGAATGGTGTAAGTCACATTTGAATTGTTTTGAAAAGAAGAAGATTATGTGTTTGGTATTTATGTAAATCGACGTGCCTAGTTACAGACTTGAAATCAATTTATTCATAAATAAAAATGTAACTGCGTATGTCGATTTACATAAATCCCAAACGCTAAATCTTCTCCTTTTCAATACAATGTGACTTACACCACTTTCATTCTCACAGGCTCATATAATGTATATGATCTAAGAATCGAATACGGGGGTCGTAAATAAAGTATTGGCAACATATAACAATCAATGTATATTGAACTTACAAGTCTCTCCACATTTCAATATAATTACCATCAAAGTTGCACCACCTTTAAAACTGTCGATGGGCTTAAGGGAGCGGGATAAGATATAATCGAAAGAGTGCTGGTTTCTGAGAAGTCCACTAGGACTCAAAACATCGACGCCTATGACAGTGCTCCTGCAGGAAACGAATCGGATAAACAAGTCGAGTGAAATCAAGTGAAATTCGATGAAAGATTGTTAATGTTAAGGGAAGAGCGACTGCTGCGGGAAGTGTGAATGATATGTAGGAGTAGGTCAAAGAGCGAATTAAGACAGAATAGACAAAGGATGTATGACGTTAGGTGCTTTCGTTTAATATTACTACTCACCCATTGTCGTGCTGTATCGCTCCAAGTTTTGCGGTCGTGCGCGCCGGTTATAATGGACGAGGTAGAATGGTACGCATCGGGAGCGACAAATAGAAAAAGACACAATAGGCAACAAATGTGAGAGGCTGAAAGGTGAGTTAATGGTTAAGAGATAATAGGAAAGGCGTTGAAATCTCTGTTCTGGGAGTAGACGTGAGTGAGGGGAGAGAGGGATTGTGGAAGGAGGCCTATATGCCTAGTATTTTAGATGTCGAGTTATGGCAATCAAGGTTTTGGTCATTTTAGAGAGGGAATATTGTAAAATATTAAGTGAGGAGGGAATAAATTGTATTTTTTTTTAATTTTATTATTAATCTGGTGTTTCTTGTGATGAATATGCCAAATAAATGTTTTTTCTTTTCTTTGATGGTATAAATATATTAGACACTTATTTAGCTTCAAAATTAAGTATTATTAGTTTTTTTTTTGGGTCAATAATTATAAATGTATGCGGTAAAAAACACATAACTTTTCGATAAAAACTTGTTAACCTTAAATAAACGTAATAGATTTATTTTTTTAAATTATAAGACGTATGAATTAGATTTGGCAAGTATTTAGCTTTACAGTGAGTCAGGCTTTCTTTATATTCGTCTAATGTCAGTTGTTTAAACAATAACCGATGCGTTACAATTTGTTTCTCCAAAATAAGAGCTGCTAAGAAAAGAAGTCGAGGTATTTTTGAAATGAGGGGAATAAATTCGAATTTTTCTCTCTCGTTAAAAGTATTATTTTATAACAATTGCAACTAATTCCCTTATAAAGAAGTTAACTAATTGAAGCTCTGTACCATGGTGAAACCTGTTAAATAATTAAACCTAAAAGTATTGTTTTTGCAACAAACTGTTTACTACATTAAAGCACATTTATATAAATAGGAAAACTATATAGATTCTTGTTGTCAGTAACGTGTGTTTCCTCTACGAGCCCTTATTACTGTAATCGTCTGTCTTTCCAGAACTTTCCAGCCGCGTTCACTTCTTGTGTGTTTTGAACAGCAGGAATTCTTGACCTAAGCATCTCCCAGGCATGATCAATCGGATTCAGGTCCGAAGAACACGCCGGCCAATTATTTTTTTGTTATAGCCAGTTGGTCATGTCAAGTACACAGCGGGCGATGTACGCGCGTTTTCCTACTTCAGGACGAAATTTTCTCTGATATGTGGGGCGAAAGGTACGACATGGTCTTACAGAATATCCCTAATGTACCTTCAGCAGTTTTTTTGGCTTAGAGAGAAGGTTGTTATATGCAAAATTTCAAAAGAAAGAGATTAATTCACCCTCTTAATTTTAGTTTGCTGAGAAGAGAGCTTAGTGTGGACAAGGCCGCCACGTCTTTAGACGTCTAAGTTCAATTTTGTAGCCGTTGTTTTCTAATTATCCTCTGTAGTTTCGAGGAGCTCTTCCCAGCATCACCTCTTGGCGGTTTTGAAAGCGGCACACAGGGAGCCTTTGGCCTCTCAGCACGCAGCATCTGCGTCGTCTCTATTTCCTGGGCAGGGTCGTAGCTTCTGCTGCCGCTTCATGTTTCACACAACTCCCCGGCATTGTAGCATGCCCTTCTTCGGAATCTTAGCATGGGATCTTGACATAACTGTTTTGCCACATCGCTGGCATTAAGACCGCCAATCCGGCCCGAGGCACTGGGCTGCCCCTTGTCCTTGTCCTTGCACCTGAAGAACTCTCTTTGCTGCTCTGTGCGGAGGGTGGCTCGGCAGTTCCTCACCGTTTCCTTTCCACAGATGGCCTGTGCCGTCTCTTTGGATGTCGTCTCTGTGCCTCCATATGATAGCCTAGGGCCCCTACACTTATCACTTTGCCGTCCTTCCCCGTCTAACTAGTGCCTCCAAACTGGAATGAAACACTCGAAGAGGTTCATTAAGGCTCCCAGTACGGAGGCGACGGAAGAAATCCTAAAACTAAATAGGAACCAATTAAGAAATGTCGTAGGACTCTGCAACTAGCTGCGAGGCATTCAACACAGGCAGGAAAAAGCTCTTTGGTTCAACGCGAATGTACCTAAAAGAGCTCCAAGCTCGCACATTCACGAGACTTCTGGACTTCATTGATGATACAGACCTCGTGAATGAGGAATAGTTATGGGGGAGCACAATAGGCAAACCGTGGCCGCAGTGCAGTGGGATGCTACAGCGAAACCAGACCCTTCCAGGAAAAGAGAAACTAGGGCCTGCATGATTTTCCCTATTGGTCAATTGGTCGACTTTGTTTGCCATTGTGTTCCGGAGGTAATCTATTTGGGTACTCTTCCCCATTACCTGCACCTTCATGTCGCCGGCCCCAAATTTTGATTTTAGTGGCCATCGTCTTGCTGACAGCTACTACCCTCAACTGCCTCCGAAATTCCGTAGTAGATCGTCAATTCTCTTCTTCGCCTAACTTCTAGTCTTTATTTTCTTGGCCTTGCGGCCCCTCGCTTGCCTATACAGCACTTTCAGCTCCGGCAGTCCTTGTTTTGCCGGCGCGTGCACATTGCGGCAAGTTTTCGCATACATCTCCTTCACGAGACGCCACATACGTTCAAAATTGTCCTCCACACAGGTTTGCCCTTCAGTGTCGGGAGATTCTAGGGCCTTATGCTTGATTGTAGTAGTACTCCTAGGAATAGGGAACATGGCAACAGTATCCCTCCTCCTGAAGATATCTCGTTCGTTGTGATCTGTGTCCGAACCCTCGTCCTTCGCCGGTGGCTGCCTTTACGGGTGCCAAGGGTATCGAGAAAATCTCCACCCAGCCTTCTCTATCCTCCTCATGGCCGGTGACTTCTTTTGGACCCTCCATCCGGCCGGCTGAAGAGTCATGGTTGTCGCTGGTTAACGGTGGCGCGCATCCCGCCACGGAATGCCTCGCCACTGGAACTGAGGCGTGTGACACTAGGAAGCAAACTCAGTCATACATTTAGTTGTGATGAGCTCCAGAACATATTAGCAATACGACACCATCCTGGTACTCACTATGCCCTTATCGCATCACCATATCACCTAAATATACAATCATTACAAGCAGCGCACAAAGGATTAAGACTATCATTTTGCCAATGGATACTACAGCAACACAGGCAAGATGCTAATTTTTAGTTTTAGAGTACTTTGGTCTGATGAAACAAGTTTTACCATGGATCATATAAATAAGACTCATAATTTTTATTTCATTTCAACAACGTTTTAGCGTCTATATTTGGGGTGGTATTTTTAATCATAACGTATGATACTTTACTGTTTGATTTATTTGATAACGTATCACTAAACATTATTCAGAATATATAGTATCAATACGATGGAGAACCACCAACCGACGAAAACTCAATTACTTGTCTTCCTTGATGCGGTGGTGCTCCATCGTATTGATACGATATATTCTGAATAATGTTTAGTGGTAATTACAAACTTTGGAAATAATTGGATTGGTAACAGATGTCTTGTACCTTGGCCACCGCGATCAACTGATTTAAAACCGGAATTCTTTCTCTGGAGGCACATAAATCAAATTGTGAAATTACTCGCCAAGAATTAATGTAAAAAGTATAAAAATACAAGATTCTGAGACTTTAATAAGAAATCATCCAATCAGTTTACACGTATTAAAAGATCGTTGATCCGCTGAAGGTAGCATTCAAGCCGAAGGTGGTCATTTCGAATATTTTTTATAATTGTTTTTATTTCCCTTATTACTTCTCTCTGTAATTAAAACGAATCAAACCTGTAATAATACCAAAAGTAAAGTTATTAATTAATGTCACTGGTGCAATATTCGTTACAGCAGTTTTTTCATGGTAATCTCAACATATTTCATAAAAATTGCTATAATTCGCTATAAAACGAATCGGAACTGTGTACATATATTTTTTTAACATAACATAACAGCTTATATATATATATATATATATATATATATATATATATATATATACATATATATATATATATATATATATATATATATACACTCTTCCGGCGTCAATACAATAACTTTATTTATCGACATTAAGAGATGTGCATTGAAGATTGAAGTTGGAAACCGTAATATGTCCCAGGATTAACATTGGCCCAGTATTTCTGTAATCACTTTTAAATGGTCTTATATATTCACCTAAGTTGCTCTAAATAATAAAACTACCTGCCACAACCATTACTAGATCACATACTTTGATTGAAATCAAAATGTAATATTCAAATATATTAACAACTCGGATTTAAAACGCAAGTAATAAAATTATTCTTACTTTTTAGATTTAAGCATTTATGAGCCAGTTGACGGGTGCTTTAGGTATACCCAAGTTGGCATTGTATTTATTTTATATAGATATATTTAAATAGATTTTATCCGTTAATTTATTAACAGGAGTATTATTATCTTTTTTTATTAATAACTGAGATTCACGTACAAGTTACCATAATCAGAATATACCTTAAAGCATTTCAAATTATTAATAGTAAAATTCTGAAATATGTTATTTAATTAAGACATATTTATAAACATATTTATTAGTGCATTACAACAAAGAAATATATTAAAATATATGTAGTTACAACTTAATGGATAGTCAATAATTATGAATTTATAATACAAACTCAATTAAACTTAACGATGTCTAAGCGGCAATTTAATATACATTTATAACAATTTATTGATTAGAAAAATGAATATAATATATAATTAAATATTAAATTGCTTTACTATTTTGTGTACGTTTTTCATCAGCAGATACACTTTGAAATCCATTAATAGACCATTACATTTCCAAACATTTTTTCTACTTAAAATCATACGCTGCACTCCTGTAGCTCTGTCAGCAGAGTGCATAACATATTGGAACGTAATGCATGGTACGCTGCATTTTCTATACGGCTGGGTGCGCTTTCCTGCAACGGTGGCGGCGGCGGCGGCGGCCAAGTCTGCAACATCAAAACCAGAGTAGCATGGAATTATATGGATTATCCCGCAGTAATAACGCTATGGAAGTATTCGTTAGAACTATTTATATCCGGAAGGAAAAACTCAAAGTAATTTTTGAATATGTGTATAAAAGTGGTGGTGCGAGGTTTGGAATGAGAGGCGGGTGCGATAGGTTCAGACCCCCTCCCCGACCAAGCGGAATCCGATTGCGGCTTTAGCGGAAACGCTATCACTATAAATCCCGGAAATGGCCCACATCTATACGACATACAATTTTGTTTGAGTATTCACGAGCCCGTAACACAAATCTGGCTCGCCTTTTGTTTTTGTCCCTTTTTGTAATATCGGCAGGCGTGCCCCTGAAACTCCCACCCCGAGACGGTGTTTTTTTACATCGCCCCTTAATTTCAATGCCTGCATAAACGCAGAGCAAATATAAAGTACTAACGTTATTTGCAGACGTCGTGCTTTTAATAGTTATATCTCAGGTACGTATTTTATAAATTACCAATTCGCCGGAGGAAAACTCGTCTGGAACTTTCGATGCGGTAGCGCGCATTTCTGTTAAAATCACTTCGATGCATTTGTATTTCTTTTTATTTCGATACTTTAATAAGTTTATAAGATGTACTTTTTCCTTTTTCGTTTTTTCCATCCGAGCCGATGCATTCGACGGTTTCGCTTCTCTTCTACTCTTTATTACATTTATAATATCTGCATTCACTAAATAAAGTTTATTCTGATGTAATGTACCTTTTTCGTACCCAAGGTCACTTATATTTTAATATTCAGTAAGATATTATTGTAGAATATTTGAAGAAATGCACTTTTAATAATAATATTGTTTATTTAGCATACATGCTACACACAGTATCGTTACAGCTTACTAATGCTTACTAATACCACTAATACTATAAATAATGAATGTCACACATTACTAGCTAAAATACATATTTGATGTTACTAACAAATTAAGATATTTTACTTATATTCATATAAATACACACATATACAATATGTGAGTGTGTATCTATATATGTATGCACACTTTACAATATCTTATTATCTATTACTTTTTATATATTAAAAATAATAGATGTAATATACATTCGAAACCAACAATTAATAAAATTTAAAATGAAATAAATGGAAAACAGTATACAGTTTTACATAGCTAACTAAAGCCACATTAAATGAATTATCATTTTGTGTGGTATTTATATTTATATATTTAATAATACTTTTACACCGATTGA
Source organism: Lordithon lunulatus (assembly GCA_963942505.1). Classification (NCBI taxonomy): domain Eukaryota; kingdom Metazoa; phylum Arthropoda; class Insecta; order Coleoptera; family Staphylinidae; genus Lordithon; species Lordithon lunulatus. Next base: position 22,728,520 of record OZ012666.1, read on the forward strand.
AAACAAAGATCTATTAATGTTTGCCGATGTATATGTTTTTATATTGAAGGTGTTAATATATTACGCATATTGTATCGGTGTAGTAGTCTACAATTTTGAAGAGGTATTGCGGTACCACGACCTTCTTAATTTTATAGACACATTATAATGCCTTATCAGTATTCTTTGTTTGATGCTAATTTATTTATATATTTAAGCTATTTAAGCTATTTAAGCTATTTAAGCTATTTAGTATACACATAACAGGAGTGTAAGAATAACATTTAAGAATTATTCTCAGCACTCTAAATTTGATGCAGTTCAATGATTTTATATTTTGGCGTGTCGTGCAGAATTCTATGAGTACCAGTCATAGAATTCTGCACAACGGCACTCTTTAGTAACATGGTAACAGTTTAGTGTGGACACTACGAGTTACGGTGATTCTCTTTCATACATATATTTTTATAGACATTTTCCTGATGAAAACGCATACGCAAGAAAATTAAGATTAATCCAGTACTTCTAGGTATCGTTGAATGTGAAGTCTAAACTCTTTTCCGTACATGACATTTATTTCCAAATAAAATGGCTTTCGACTTTGTAATATTTATACACATGCTATTATCACATAGCCACACGTACAAGGAGTGCAAAGCTTTATTTATTTTATTCAAAATAACGCAAAGGATGACAAAATTAAAACACCACAAATAAGATAAAGAGATGAAACTAAGAAACAAGGAAAATGTAAACTCTAAAGAACTTAGAGACATATCAACAGATCTAAAACGATACATAAGAAGACACAGAACTGACCAGAAGGACCACAGAGACAAATGGTAGCATGAAAGTACATCGAAAGATACTGTGTAATGGAAAATCTTAAATATTTAAGTTAAAGGACAATTTAAGAATAATAACATCAAACAGATAATTTATCCTTGAAATAGTTGGGGACTATGCTACCATATATAAAACTGAAGCTACAGTGGACCAATGTTCATGCCTAATAGCTGAGAAGAGAGTCTTAAATCAAGGATCTGAAGACGAAATCACAAACGCGACCATAGCCTCATTCCAATGAAATGGAATACGGCTATGACTGTTCCTTTACATAAGAAATGTGATATAAACGACCTTGATAATTATAGACCTATAAGTTTTCTGTCACATCTGTATAAGCTTTTCACAAAGATCATTACGAAACATCTAGAGGTAATACTCGACTTTTACCAACCAAAAGAACAGGCTGGATTTAGTGCAAGGATTAATACACTCATAAAAAATAGTATAGAATACAACAAGCCTCTAATGCTAACTTTTATTGATTTCCAAAAACTTTCGAAACAGTTAAACTAATAATAGCTTTAAAACAATGCCGAATTGACTATCGATACATAATGCTAATTCATCGGATCTATTCTAAGACTTCAGCAAGTGTGAAAATGCATGCAATTTTTACACTTGCTGCTCACTAATAAATTTAAAATAACATAGGCGATACAATCTCCCCCAGACTATTTACAGCTTACAATACGCATTTAAATTGTGTTCCTGGGATAACAAATGAATACGAGTAGATGACGAACACCTAAACCATGTAAGATTCGCCGATAATATAGTTTTAATAGCGCCAAAGACCCAAATCTACGTTATTGGATCTTCAATATCCATCCCACAAGAAAGGATCTAGATGACAAAGACCAAAACGATGACCAACCTCATTCTAAGTGAACCAATCTCAGTAAACGACGAACATGTAGAGCACGTAGGCGCATATAAATACCTTCGTCATGAAATTAGAATTTGCCTGTGAAATTCAGCGTCGAATGGGGCTCGGCTGGGTTGTAACAGGGGTAAAAACAGTTTAATACAATCTCAGGAGCTATGGACTGGAGTAACTTGACAGTAGTTTCCAGACTATGTTTGTAACAAACTCAATTTCCGTAGCGCCCTGAGAAAGTCAAAGTGCAAGGTGAGCACCGAGGCTCATCGCGTGAAATCTCAGGCTCCATGACATCGTGAAATAAGGGGCGCTTGCAGATGCGGAGTTGTTTCAGGGACTGAAGAAGTTGCCGGACGGGCAAGATTTGTCGGTGGCACCGAGCCGGGCTGGGGCATTTGAGGAGTTGCCTTGTGGGTGGTAGCGTTGGTATAAGAGATACCTAGCCCTGGTATAAAATGATTTGTTTGTTAATGACCATCCAACACAAATTTCCTTTGTAGACGGAAAACGGTTCCGTTGAGCTACAAGCCGAAGAGCACGATCTTCCAACGCCCAGACAATTCCTAAGGCGTGGGGAAGGACGGCTGGCTCACCATATCTGGCCGGGACGGTGGCCTTACGCAGACGGCCGCGTACCCCGCCGAATCGCAACACCACCAAGAGCCCAAACTTATAAAAAGAGAAGGAGAGTGTAGGGAACCACTGAAATAACCACGATGACGACGACTACATCCGACTAAGAAAGGGCACTACTTATATCTTTGAATAAAAGTAACTAATGGACAAGGGTAAACATAATGAATCGTTTACTGTGTGGAGGAGGGAAATGTCAGCACCAATCGGTGAGGGCATTGCGCCTGTCGTTTATGAACAATACGAGCGGCTCCTCGAAACAATGGGAACCGCGCAGCAGTGGAGCAAGATGGAGACAATGAGAATACAGTTGAGATACATGCAGGCCCGGCTAGACCAATTGCCTAACTATATACGCCCTACAGCACCAACCCCCACACCAGAGGAAGTGGGGACAACGGAAGAGACTATAGCTAGAATACGGGGCTTTTTTTGAGTACGCCAGCTATAAAAAAAGCAGCCGAGACTATGGCCGTGCGCTGGCTACTAAGCCACCTTCAAGAACGTGAAGTTGATGAGGCGGGCAACATCCAAATGCCCCCAGAGCGTTGAAACAGTCAGGTTAAAGACTTTGTGATCAGAGCTGTGACCAGCGACCGAAAAATAGAAACCGAACGTATGGGCGCTGAACACGTAGAATATTCCACACCACGAAGGTGCATAGTTGCCAATCGGGCAAAACCGAGCGGTACATACATTACATGCGATACCACCAGTGAGGGCAAGATGATGTAAAACACTTATAATGGCATCTAACGCCTCAGGCTAGCCGCAAAAGCTAACGGGTCAGAGGGAAAGCTAGTTGAGGCGTCAAAACTGCCCACCCTGGACATTATTAAAAACATAGAATACCATTTTGGAGGCTCGCCTGTCCCAGCAATAATCAGGAACCTGGAGGAACACGACAGCCCCTAAAATTCCCAGGTCACGGCCACCGCTAACACAAAATCCACCAGGAAGGAAGAAGCCATATAGACCAAACCGACCAGAGCCTGGAACCGGGAATAGAGGCCAGGGTCAGGAGGCCGGGAGTAATTTTCCATAAAGGGGCTTAGTTCTCCAAACAAATAATGCAAATGTTAAGGCAGCCATCAAGGCAGTAATCAAGAACAAGGAGCAGTACAGGGTAGAAAAACATAGACCAGTCCGGAATTCCACCAAAAACATCACAGTGATAACAACCGAGAAAGCTGTCGACGACCTCATCGCAGCACTGTAGCATGCATATACCATAGTAGGTATGGTACATTACAGAGCAATGCGGAGGGAGGAACTGCCATGCGGTTGCTGGCCTAATGCCAATGCAGTGGGGAGAAGCAGAAGCCTTCTGCGCCCTGTGTAAAGGCAGGACACGCCTCGGGAGGCCAAATAAGAAGAAAACTCGGACAAGGCGAAGGATAAGACTAGAGGGGACGGCGGACGGCGGACGAGGCCAACCCAACACAGAATAACCAACAGTACAGACCTACAGGTGAAAGCCGCCCGTGGCAGATCCACACCCAAACTGCTACCCGCCATCCAAAAACTAACCATATGATACATACTAGCAACCACAACCAGAACAATACCAGGCGACAAACAAGCCTGACAACTCGAGATCCCAGCCCTAGACCAAGGCAGCGTTGTGAAGCTTTGTGTGTCTTGAAGACGGTCAAGCCCGCCACTCTACATGGGACGTGAGAAGGTTTAGTCGGTAGGCACTCCGCCAGAATGCGAGGTTAATCCGACACTGACCATGATCAACGATAAGAGCATGGGCCTCTTTAGATACTTCCTTCCCACAGGAAAAAAAAAGAATTAAAAAGGGAGTGGTTCCACGAGAAAAAGGAGGACATTTTAACAAAAGGAAGAATGGGAGGACATTATGGGCAAACGGAGGATTGTCCTCCAAAAGGAGGACGGTTAGCAATCCTACTTTATAGTGACATTGATGACACAGATATTACCAAAAGAAGAAACAACTTTCCTATATGTCATTTCCTATGGTAACTTGATCAATTTATCGTTGAAAAATGTATCGTTTCTTAATACATTTTTGCTGAAAACTTCATTCAAATCTGCCAATCTTTACTAGGTGTTCATTATTTATGACGGCTAGTAAATTTAGGTTTATTCCGGTTTATTCCGGCAAACTCACGTTACTGATGTACGTTATATAGTTTTCGTGAATACACCTATATGACCATATACTAATGGTGAAATGCAACTAAATAAGTTAGTTTAGCTGCGGTAAGGTAATATGGACAAAGGTTCTGGAATAGAAGACTGTACAGAAGCGTATTTTCTAATTTTACCCAGCGGTTAATGGATTCTGGACAAGTGTTGCCATTTAATATTGATATTGATATTTTGAAATTAAATTACGAACAATAGATATGGAAGTGTGGAGTGACCATTTCCAAGATTCTGGCAAGGAAAGCAAGATGCCACAAGTCAACAACATGTGCAAAATGCAGAGGGATTAATAGAGATTAGACAGAAAATCAAAAGCCTGAAGCAAAATAAGTCTAGTAGATCGGACAGTTCAATAGAGAGGCCTGGAAATGGGAAACAGATGACGTTTTGGCGAAGTTAGTTGAAACACTTCAACAAATCTGGGTGGGAACAGAGACATTGCCGAGTAGCTGGGAACTAGGAGAAACAGTGACGGTGTACAAGTCTGGTGATAAAATACTCACTGATAAGCGCTAGATATAAAATATTTCCGAAAATACTACCGAACTTGCTAGAAGATGAGATCGAGGACAAAGGCCTACTACCAGAGAACCAAGCAGGATTCCGAATAGGGAGAAGCACTATCGAGCATTTTGTGACGTGGAACTATTTGATGGATCAGGAAACGAGACAACCAGGAGACAAGCTCTGTTTGTGGTCATAAAACCGGCATACAACATAGTGAATCGCGAGCTGTTGATAGAGGTACTAGAGAAAAAAAGATTGTTGCAGAGTTTAATAGTAAACATACAGCGCATGGATCTGGCAGCAGGATGTAGGGTGGAAGCGGAGGTCCAGTGCTATTCAATCTATACATAGGCGACATGGAGATGCTTCGAAAGAACCAAGCAGGAGGTATAGTGATTGGGAGGGAGAACGTATGGTCACTTGCATATGCAGATGACGTGGTATGTATGGCATGAACGAATGGCGAAATGAAAGAAATTATTGTTAGGTTAGATTCCTTGTTAAGAGAAAATTAAGAGAGAATGTAGAAAAACCAGAAATGATGATGAATGGAAATGATGAAAAAGGAGGGTAAGGAGTGAAAAGTTCGAATGAAATATGACGGATTTTGAAAGAGTGAAGGAATTAAAGTATCTCGGGTTTGTGAGCGCCTATAATAGTAGCAAAAATCCGTATATAGGCTACTATCAGTAGCGGCTCAAAGAATGTAGCAAACATGCGGAACGAGGTTCAGGAACACTGTTAATATGGAAGCCGTCTGAGAGCAAAAACAAACAAATATAAGAAAATATTAGGGGTTGAAAAGGCAACACCTTGGTACATAGGTAGGGCAAGGTAGAGTAAGAATGGAAGCCGCTAAAACGTGATGCAAGAAAGGTGTATGAGGGTATGTGTGGATAGTTTGTGAAAAAGTACTAAGACAGGAAGTAAAAGAAGATGAGAACGGTATAAGAGAGACTAAATGGGGAATAGAATGAAGGAAAATGTATGGACGTGTAGGCATGTCAGAAACGGGAAGAAATTTTAATTTTCTATCATTGAAATCATATTATTGATTAATTCACTAATTCACTAATTCAAACAACTTGAACTATGATCTACATTATTTTATTACATATACACAAACAAACAAAATTTACATTTTATATAAATTGTTAGTATTATACATAAATTCCAACTATCTTTCTACCAAGGATACGAAAAAATCATTTTAAATTTTCACACGCGTTCGGTTCTGAGCATACAGCTCTATGCTTAATAATAATATAGTATGTATAAACTGTGATACATTTTACTACTCAAAATAGAATGCTCACACTGAAATGTAACATTTGTGAAGTAATTCTGTGAATTCTCTTAAACTTTATTTATGTATGAAAGTCAAACGAAACGTTCGATAATAAATGTGTGAACCAGCATGGTGCGACGGAAAGAGATGAAAATTCCGTAAAATATGACGACTCCTATCTACCACTGTCACTGGATTTCTGTATGTTTCGCCCGGAATTTGCATTCATGCAAGGACCCACTGCCCGTATTTCACCCCGTATATTATTATGCTGTGGCATTCTGTCGTCGGGACAGTGCACGCGTTCTGTACCCCCGTTTTAGTTCGGTTTGTGGAAAACGGTGGGTCGGCCGTGAACCCACCATACGTGATAATGCAGAAGTTATGGCAAAATTGCTAGTTGAAAATCGCAGCGCATGGACATATGTATGGAACTTTCGGATATTGCGCGTCGCATCTTCGTCTCATATATGTATAAGCAAAATCTCACTTCGTATTCCCCCTTAACCCAATTCACTGTATATGCGGTTTGTGACCGAGAAATTGTTCACCGTTGTTTCTTTCATAAATAATATCTTAAAAAGAAAATTTATTAAATAATTCTTTCTATCTAAATATTTTCTAATTGTCCATGCCTTTTATATCTTATTTGTATTATAATGCATATGATGCATATTAAAGTACTATATCTACAAATTAAGAAGAATTACCAAATATCGTATCGAATGAGGTCATAAAGGAATTTTACATATGTTTATAACTATAAAAGAATACGTAAAAATTTTAAAATTATATTTTAATCTAAAATGCCAGATGTCCGGTTATTACGCAAAATTAGAGATACATTTACACAATGCAACAACAACAAATCTGCATTATTGTTCCAAAATATCAGCCAATTAAAACTCTTACTTGTATGTCACTTGTATCTCTACCAATAGAATGCATGAGATACCGGAATTATTTTTTAAAAACTTGTGTTATGCTTTCTATATAGGATAATGTAATTATCATCGGTATAGAATATGAAAAATTAAAAGAAACACTCTCCATAGAAATTTGGGAATCTGTCGGTATAATTACAAATATATTATAAAATAATAATTATTTTTTTGTTAGCACATGAAAGTTACCCATTATGCAAAACTTATGAACAATTAATTTGAAGAAACTATATTGTAATTTAATTTTAAGATAACTAAGGTAGAATTGCTGGAATGAAGAGTAAACAAATTACTATTTGAGGATATGCATGTGCATGTGCAATTATGAAATTTTTGACAGTCAATCACTGCTGTGGTTCGTGTATTTGAGAAACCACAATTAGTCTAGAGAGATTAGTATAAATATAAGTAAATTTGAGAGTCCTGGTGACTGCAAGTATCTTTGTCATTATAGGGTCTCTTCAAAATTGTAAATGTAATTTCTAATTAAATCTTCTGTTCGTTTCGCTTCGCTATGTATCAGCATCATCAGGACCCTATAGTTTACCATATCAGGTGAATGTATGTGACAATGTATGCGGCTCATACAGTGGATAATCCGACAAATAAGACTAGACAAAAAGGCCCCTGACAATATAGGCCGCAACAAAATAGCTCCCCGATAAAACGGCCGACGACAAAATAGCTCACCAACAAAATAGCCCACAATACTATACATGGTAAAAAAACGTTAAAATATGAAATAATAATAAACATAAGAGTATTACAGTTACATTATTTAAATTAGCCCATTTAATGGTCACAAAAATTACCAAATATATACCGTAATACTAGTATAAATCGAGCGTAATCATGCTACAAACGACATATTTATTTTGCCTATAGTCAAGTGATTCAATTGCTGCAGTAAACAATAACTCTTATTAAAAAATTGCTGCAATTTGCCTTCTCAGTTTATCCCCCTCTCTTAATCTTTCTTTTCGGCTTAACCTCAATCCAAATAAATTGAACAGTTATCACTTTATACGAGTAAACTTTTTAAAACTTGCACAAAGGTGATTTGTAACACGAGCAGTACTAATAAGGAAAGTGGTTGCACTGACATAACAAATGTGATTATATTTGTTTCAGCGTTTTTTAGATGCGCTTATATCAATTTGTTTTTATTTATTCCATACAAGAAGTATATTAGTCACTTATTAAAATATTAGGCATATAGTAGGAAATATTAGTATTATTATATAGTAATATTTACTACTATATATAATATATATATAAAGCATATTTATGAAAAATTCACAATATTAAAAATACAACGAATTAAAATAACAAAAATTTAATATAATATTTTAGTCAGTATCAGTGTTAATTCTTGATATTTGTCATTGATATATGATCTTAAATGTTTTCATCTTTCTTTCCATAATTATGTACAAAAATAAATTGATAAAAACGAACGAAACGTTAAATTATTGTTAATTATTTATTAAATGGTATTAAATCCGACCAATACTACCAGAGCCATTGCTTTAATCCCAGTCTGGCGCTCGCAGTATTATGTTCCTTGATTTCTTAATATTTCAAGATGTAAAATAGGAGATTTACAGTTGCTCATCCACAAATCGGGCGTTATTAAAACGGATATCGTATATTCAGGAGTCAAATGAGGGTGCACTTCGAGTCTAGATCTCCTCGCAGAATATGTGCCTTTTGTATTGATTGTCTGAACAATACATACTTAAATTAGGAAGCTCCATCCTCAAAAAAAGTAAGTCATATATATCAACAAGTGTAATGTGAATGTTTCTCAAATATACGAAATATATGGATAACTTTAAATCGTTGCTTGAGGAGTATACGTATAGTAAAATTCTTGCGTTATGTTTGGGTCACCCTTTACTATAACCGTTTAGTTTAAAAGGTTAAAATAATTATATATGTTAACTATTAAACAATATATATATATATATATATATATATATATATATATATATATATATATATATATATATATATTATAGCACCTTTAATTATATACATAAATGAAATTCCCGTGGTCCGACGTATGTAATCAACTACTCTGAGCCCGTGTAATACTATGCACGCTGCTTCTTCTTCTATTGCAACTGCTAAGGTAACAATAGACGCAACTATCCTACTATGGCGTTGTTTTTATCCTTATTTGACGAACAAAACTGTCTATAATAAAAATATTTGTCATGATATTCACTGATAGCACAAAGTTCAAGTTCAAGCCGGTCGGCTTCAAAACATTGTCCTCGCTTATAGAGATCAAAAAATAGGTATCTACATATGAACCAATAACCATGAACAATATGCATATAATCTTTGAAATTAGGGCAGATTTTACCGAAGCGAAAAACTAGTTTAGAAATAATCCGGTGCTATATTTTGTATATGATAATTTTCCAAAACATGTGTAATCCGAAGGATGCTTTTTAGGCTTTATATTCGGAATATATCCTAAATAATCCTCAGTCATTAAAGTGGAGAAGCAGCACGGGTAAATGGGATATAGAAACAGACGCGTATTGTTGAATATTGGTGAAAGAGATGAGGTTAGGAAGGATATAATCCCGCGGTATTTGAGTTTGTTTGGACAGGCTCTAAAAAACATGGCGCCATTTGATCCCCAGGCTATTTCGTGCATAGAGTGGCAGGAAGCCAAACAATTATCTCATTGATTTACTCCAATTAGTACTAGTATATAAATATATACTATGCTGATAGCGAGATAGCACGAGGGTGAGGTGTAAAATTGGTGCAATGTGGTTTCCCAAGCAGCAGATAAATCCTGACACTGGAACTGATCGTGGAAAATAAATTGGAGTGGGAAATTGTGTCCGCCTTTTTAAGGCGTTTAGAGTCACGTAAGTTTAACGTAGTAAGAGAAATAGTCGAGAAGGGGTCCTGCTTTCTATACTTGGTCTTCATGCTCCCTGAATTTGGAGAATTTAAAGAGCACCACCCGCACACTGCAACATTGAACGTATGTCTGAACGTTCAATGTTGCAGTGTGCGGGTGGCATGACAAAAAACAATAAAATAAAATAAAATATACAAATGAAAATAAAATACACATTCTCTTATACATATAACATTGTATGCCGTCCTCCTCTACACTCAACAGAGCAGAGGGGTCTGCCCTAGCCAAAATCCCGTCCCACTCAGCCTCTTGCAGATTTTCACGCCTTTGCCATCCTCCACTAACTATTCATTCACTTTTCTGCAATCTCCAATCCACTCTGCTTTCACTCCCTCACATTCTTTGTTAAGGTGCCACCTCATGTCGGTCCCCTTACTACACAGGACACACGCGATGTACCCCAGTCCCATCTACACTTTTCGTTCTCTCTCATTCTTGCCACTCTCCCCTGTATCTTAGGAGTTTCCCCACGCCACTCTTGTACGAGTTCTCAACCATTCACTCACTCAATATCCCTCAATCTCTTTCTTGCCACAGTTCCTAGGCTCTTTCATACATTCTTCCACTATCTTTTCTACCCCTACACCTCATCCATGTTTTCCGCATTACTCTTTCTTCGCCCAAATCCTGCAATCTTTCTTCAAACTTCACAATCCTCACACACACGACTCCCACTACATGCTCATCCGATTCGTCCGCTGCAACAACACCGCCCTAGGTGTCGACCTTTCGAGACCTAGTAGACTCTTAACGTAGGTAACAAATAGATTGAGTGTATTGTGTGGTGCATGAGTGAATCTGAATAGTTTACCCACGAATCCGTCCCACCCATCAATTCTGTGTGCAAGCTGTAGATACCGGCGGGTCAGGATTTATCAATGCTGGGCCAGGCTAGGCCGACATACCTCTAGCTGCCTAATGTTTACTCTTTTGATTGATTGCAGCCTGGCGTATCTCGTTACCTCACCTTGCTAAGAGAATGTGTCCTATGCTCTATTCTGTTTTTTTTTCAGAGTACCTGCAAGAAGTATTGTATCTTCTTGGGTTGTTATAACATGCAAGAGGAGCATTTCTTGGTAACCTCAGCTGCTATTTCCTTCCCTTTGATATCACGGAGTCCTTCGATTCATCAGAGTTATAGTTTGTTAAGTTTAGCCCCTCCAGACTGTGAAGACATGAATATATATCCTTCAATACAAATGTGTTGGCATTTAGCACATTGTAAGCTTCTCTGTTGTCGGTGAATATTTGGATATATTTATCCTTAATATTGCGTCCAGCTAAAATTTGAACACACTTTAGTTTTCTAGTTAATGCTGCTTGGAATTAGGGAGGAGGTGAGAAAATGCCAAATCCAAATGACAACCTCTCCTGCACACGGTGCATCTTGCTGGAAAACGAAAGAGAATCTGTCGACCGAGGATCTGTCGACCGAGGATCTGCCGGAATAAGCGGATCTCTCTTGTTAGTTAACAGCTTAGGGTGAATGAATTAACAAGATAATGAAACTCATTTGTCCTTGGTATGAGAAATCCCCAAAGGAGAATGAGCCATGAAGTGGTTAACGGAATATTGATGCAGAAGGCAAGGGGAAACCACTGCATTAAAGATCTACAATGGTATCCTTAGTATAATCGTCACAGAAATCAAAAACAATCATGACAACATTCAAAAAGAATTATTCCGGACAAACAATTTGAAGTTAGACATGGAATGCAAGAAGTCTTTTCGGAGCAGAAAAAGTAGATAACATCGTAATGAAGATGAGAAGACTAAACATAAAAATATTAGGAGTAAGTGATGTTAGATGGCCAGGAAGTGGCAGCTGCAAAACTAGTAATGGTACATTTTATTACTCCGCTAACAACGACCCGAAACACCTATGTTACGTTAGTAATTGGGGACTTTAACGCGAAGGTAGGCAAGATTAAGGTAGAAGGACACACCGGCGGTTATGGCCTGGAAGAATGGAATGATAGAGTAATCGAGTTCTGCCAGGACAAACATCTCATGATAACAAATACCTTCTTTAAACTACCAGACCGTAGACTATACACATGGATGTCCGCAGCCGACACCCCAGAAAAAACCACTAAGAAATCAAATAGATTTTATTCTCATTAATAACCGCTATAAGAACGCAGTCAAATATACTAAAGCATATCTGACATTAATTCGGATTACAACCCCGTAATAGCTAAGCTCAGTATAAAAATGTAAAAGACAAAGTGCGAAACAACTACATAGACATGAAACTCCTCAAAGATCCTAAAACTCAACAAACAACAAAACAAGAGATACACGAATGAGGGATATAAGCGTAGAACTTAGAACAAGAATGCTGCGCTGCTATGTCTTTTCTACATAACTGTATCGGGTTGAAGCATGGACTCGCAAGAAACATCACTTAGACAAACTGAATGCCTTCGAAATGTGTTACCGCAGAATGTGGCGATGTGGCGTATTCCATGGACAGATAGGTAACTAAAACTGAAGTCTTAAATAAAATACAAAGGAACTGGAAATGGTTCACACCATAAAGAAGAGAAAGTTACAATACCTAGGCTACATAATGAGAGGACCCAAATAAGCGCTGCTATAATTGATAGTACAAGGAAAGATCAGAGGAAAAAGGAACATCGGAATATGCCGAATATCCTAGCTTAAAAACCTAAGGGACTGGTTTGGCTGCAGCAGCACTTAATGATTCCGACCGGCAAACCTCCGATAGGAGAATTACTGCAAGAAGAAGAAGTTAACGAATGACTGTTGAACCAAATCTCAGCTATTTTCATGTTAGCCTGCATCAAATAGCAGAGCACACTTTCAAAACTATCATTTATAATGATTAATAGGTAGCCTGCATAGCCAACGACATAATAACCTGAATTTTTTAATCCCAGGAGAAGGCTATCAACAACAACAACAGGGGAACAGCCTCTTCCCGCAAGTTTTTTTGATATGTTATCATCTATTGTTACCTTTATTGTTCTTAGCACAAACATATTTATACAGTTCCCCAATGTGGAGTTAATACCATGGGATGCTAGTGCATTCTCAATATAAATGAATGTTGTTTTCTCGAAAGCACCGTAGGAGCGACTGATGAAAGGCTGCTGAAAATGGTTAGGATTTTATGTAAAAGCAGTGTCAATGATGGGAATTAAAATGTGTATGAAAAAGCGCTTTACCATTGACAGGAGTGCAAAAATAGCCAAACCCTCTCTATGTATTCAGAAGATATTGCAAAAATGCCTTGCAGGACAGAGAATGGCAAGTGCAGCAGATATACAGGAAAGTAGTTATATCGGTAGATATAAGTATGTACCGGTACAACGCCGTTTGCCGCTGACACTGTCTAGGGCGAATGAGGACCGAAGGATAGTTATTATATAAATCTACGTTATCCATCCAATAAGGACTATAGAAAATGTAGATTTTGTGATGAATGATAACTGGGACCATTGGTTTGTTAGCTATTTGAGAATTAAAGTTAGTGAGGAGGTGATTATGAACGGGAATGCGAGGTTGGAAGGGTCTATTCTGTAAGTTCAGACCGGTGAAAAAATAATTCATTTACCCATGGCAACCAACTAAAAAACTGTTTCAGCTTTCCCGACGCACCGCGAACGCTACTACGTCAAATATTGTTCGCCAGAGTAACGTTCGATAGTGAAATAGGATAGGATAATACCAGGCAATTATACTATCTATTTCACTAACTAGTGACATTTTCCGTAGGCAGTATTACGCTGGCGTTCGCGGAGCGTGGGGCGTTAGCAACGCTGAAACAAACATTTGTTTATTTGAGTGAAATGGGTAACAGACCAGTCTGCTTTTTTTACCAGACCTGTTTGAACATACAGAATAGGCCCCAGAAAGCAATAAGAGGTATACATAAAAATGAAACGGGATAGGGAATTTTGATTTAGTATTTAGTTAGGGTACTTGAAAGATTAGTTATTTTAGCTAATTTTACTATATATACTTTGTAGAGAGTTGTTAAAATGCCCATATAACATTATCTATTTAATAGTGTTAGTCTGTCAATATAAAAATATAATTTTTCCGTTTAATTTAAGAATTCAAAAAATATGATTTCAATTTATTAGATTTTATTTTTATACATTAAACATTGTACTCTTTATATGGTTATACCAGTATACTTGCGTTACATGTCTGTCATTGTGTATTGTGATATGGAAACCATGTCAAGAATAATACGAGTACCTGCTCTATCAAAATCTAATGATAGCACGAACGATAATGATATTAGTGAGCGCACGTACGCTAATGATGTCGGTTCTAATAAAGAAAGTCGCATGTAGAGTGCGCTTTAATTAGTGCTGGTAATTAGCGACAGGTGGTCGAGAGTCCGCCCTCTTCACACCAGTCTCGTGTCAACAGGCACGGGAATGTGTGTGCTTCCTGGTGGGACGACGCCTTCGTCCCCGCGCACTTTAACGTCCGTCACTCGAGACGGTGATTTACAAGGTTTCAGATAACACGCCGACCCCGAGATAAACGGTGATATATTATAATAAAGGTTGTGTGAAATTCACATACACAACGACAATGTATTCATGCATTAAGTCGGAAATGGTGTGATACAGGGTTTACCTGTGGAATCAATTACTATAATCGAGTAAATTTCTTCTTATTCAGGTGTCGTCTCATTAAGCTGCTCACATTAGATGATGTCGATCTAGGCAAAGGTGAAACTATTCACATAAGATATTCAGTTTTGATGTCAAAATCGCATTGGATCGGTTTGTCGGCCATTTTGTTTAAGTTCCTCCTATCCATGAATGGTATACTGTATAGTACGAGTTCTTTCAATATATGCCTCAGTTAGAATCCTATACGATTTTTAATAATTTATGTTGGCTCCTTATTTCTCTAACATATTTCCGTATTTTGTTTCGTTTTCTCTCTCTCTCTATTTGCTGCATGAATTTGTGTTTAAATTTTCTCAATTATATTTGTTATTTCTATTTTCAATATGTTGATGTCATTCCTATGCAGTATCAAGAAGAGTGTTTTAACCTGCTAGATACATCAATATGCGGAGATGGCATACTTTTTAACAGCCTTAGCAATAGACATATTTCTACCGATAAATATAAATACGCATAATAATTATGGTGAATGCGCCAGGCATAAAAGTATTAAAATTCAAAAGTACTTATGTCATTGTATTGTATACGTATAGAATATTAAATTATAACCCTGAATAATATAATCAGTGATATTAGCAAGATTAATTCTAAAATAAATAGTCATCTTCGAATTCTAAGCTGAAATCAAATAATAATGGAAATGAAGACTCGGCGACCTATGAAAGGAAAGTAATGGAGTACGACAAGGAAATCTGCAAAACGAAAGGGACAGCCTGAAGAAGTTGCGAGAAGGTGGACGAAACTCCCGCATGTGCTAGAATCCCCCTGCAAAAAGAACAGAACTTCTCGTCCGACACCTGCGCAAAATTCAGAGCTATATATAACCTGGAAGCACATAGCGCAGAGCTGGCGGAAGGTCAAAGTTATCTTCCTACCATAGGTAGTAAAAGCGATTGACCACACACCCAAGTCATATAGACACTAGGTAGACTAACCGCTACGTTGTGCAGTCTTGTTAGACGATCTCTTTCAGAAGCTATCCACATAAGGCATCCACTGCCTAGGATATGCGGACGATGTTGATTATCGTGAATTAACAATTCGTGGGAATAATTTCAGAGCGCAGAACATAGTGGACAAATGGTGTGAGGAGGACGACTTATACATAAACCCTCTGAAAGCCACAATAGTCAACTATACAAGAAGAGTACTAAAACGTATAAAACGCACGATACATATAGGTGTACAAATTCCATTTGCGTCAAAGGCCAAATATCTAGATGTCATATTTTATCAAAAACTGACATGGAACTCACACATAAGCAAAACCACACAGAAAGCTACAATAACCCTACGTTACGGCTATACACTAGGATGACCCATTATACCATAGGGTGAGTAAGTAGTAGGCCCAATACTAACCAAACTGAAGCAGTGGTCTAAGACGATGGTCTGATGTCATTGCGTACCACCAACGTTCCGATGGTTCGAATCCACCGCTAGCCGGAAAATATTTTCACAAAGAATTTTCCCGGCTATCATATCATGGATGGTGTATAAGGCACAATAGGTCCGTGAAGTGCACTCAGCCCGGGGGCTGTACTCACGTTAAAAAAAGCAGCAAGACTCCTGAACAGCACACCAAAGCTTGCCTGCCTGAGAACAACAGGAGCCATTAATACAATACCCACCGCCGAAATGGTCCTGGTATACCTAGCTCCATTACACATGCAGGAAGAGGAAGAGACCTCAGAGCATATACTATGCCACTGCGAGGCGCTATGTACAGTTTGGTCTAACGAATTTGCAAGGATATGAAGGAACCAACCTCGATGCTTTGCATTCTGCTAGTCAGGACAGAGCGCATATAAGTCCTTAAGTCAAGAAGAGGACACAATTTACGCGTATACTAGTTACGCTATGGTCATATTCAACGTTCGTCGTCGACAGAAAATATTATTATACTATTAAAAGCAAATGCCATACTAATGAATTATAATTTCTAATTATTAAAACGTTACGAGTACATTCAATATCGAGAACATCTGTAGAAGAGAGTACTTCTACAGATCGAGTATACAATACTAGAATATCCTCCATACACTGAATATATGGGTTCATCAAACTTGTACACAAGCTTAATTTGCTTTAAATTTTATTTATAATAAAATACAAAATATATATATTTACATATATTTAAAGTACAATGTTGTGAATTCCAGAAAAAAAAACGCTTTTTAGGTCAGCGGTGACCGGATATGATCATATCTGACCCCCGAGATATGATATTATATATATATATATATATATATATATATATATATATATATATATATAATATATATATTATAGATGTTTCATATACCATGCAATTTCAGCCAATATTATGTAAGATATGATGCTTTAGGCAGCTGCGTTACATATCATGAGTTCAAAACTTGACACTTTTCAGATTGTACACAGCTCCCACTTTGAGTCCGTTGTTTTCAGTTCAATAGAGTCCAGTCCAGAGTAGATGTAATTATTTAAATCTTCAGTTCTTCGAAATACACTTCAAAGTTCCGATCCACCTGTAGTATCCGTAGCCAGAACCACAGTTAAAGATTTAGTAGTCTGTAGTAATATATCATGTCGAATATGTAATAACATTCTTGCTAATTGACCAATTATAACTTTTAATTTAACATTTCTTAAATGTGTTCTCGGCACTTAAAACCCTGTGAATGAGAAACATGTTATTTTTACACAACGACAAATTAAATTAAAATTTTCCCCAATAAATCATGTTTTCAAATAAATTGGATTTCTAGCATAAATAAGAATTATCACATTAAACCCTATTTATTATTTTTTTAGTTAGAAGAGATCGTATGGAAATCTATTCTGCGAAAGTTTATAGTCCAGAGTATGGTTCCCGCGGGACTCGTAGATGGAAGGGAATACTAGAGTGTACAGGTGGTCCTTTAATAATAGAAGAACCCGTGCTACTACCGGAGGTAGATGGACATCCATTCACAATCGTCCGTCTCTTATTTACTTCTTTCCGCAAGTGCATCAATAAATAAGAAAATGTGCTTTCGTCTCGTCTAGTCGGGGAAACAAACGACTGCGCCGGGAGGGTTGGAAACGGAGCGGACACTCGACCACCCTCCACGTTTGTTGCCTCAACGGGTGTTATTTATTCACGCGCTGCGACAGTGTGTAACATTAAAGCAGAGGAAATCGTATGAATTCGTCATTAGGGAAAACATTAAGTCGTGTATTTGTAACACAGGGAGGTTGTTTATTTTTATTTTCTCTTAGTGATTTTAAAATTAAATTAAATACTTATAGTTGCAACCATTATTGTCTTGCTACTTTTAAATTATATAAATCCGTCCTTTATATTATGGATGGATGTATTCTAAAAACGACTACTAAATGTATTTTCAGAGGGTTTATTCACTATTTATTCTATCGCAGTAAAAATCAGGTTAAAAGTAATTATAATTTAATTTATAAGTGTACTAAATATTTGTATTCCAGCGCGTTGCAATTAAAAAAGCGAACGGGAAGCATTTCAACGCGAGAATTTAGATTACTCTCGACCAGAAAAAAGTATCCATTAAATTCTAAACGCTGAAATTCCAGTCGGGGCTTCTTTACACGGATGTAATTTAGCCGACTGTGTGTGTGTGTTGTTAGGTCGAAACAAAACCCTCGTCGTGAGCTGGATTGCTAGCGTGAAAAGCGCACAGGGCGGCAGGAACGGCAAAAACTCGATGAGTCCCTCTAAATGAGCGGACCGCCGCGGGCGAAGCTCACACATAACGAGCAGATCAATAGCACCTGTAAAACGTAATCATGCGAAAGTTCGGCTAGGACGGGGAAGGGGCTGCCCCAAATTAAATTACTCCAGGCCTCTCTCGTTCTCCGCTATCGCCACTAACTAGCCTGCTTTGTGCCGGCCAGTTCGCCAGGATTATATGTTGGGGAAAAAGTTGCCCGGCGTTCGTTAATGCCATCGGTAAATTGTACGGCATTCCAATTAATCCACACTCCACTCTTTCGCAGTTTCTCTTTCGCCCCCACACACATGCATGACATGGAATGGTTAAATTGCACACAATAAACTGATTTAGGTGCCGCGATAAACAACATAAACCTATGATGAACGCAACAGTTTCATTTGCCAACTAATCCATTTTGACTTTAAATAAAAGTTAACTAACACAATGTTTCTGAAACTAGGGCACCCGTGCAAAACTATTACGAGGCTAAATTATATTTTTTATACCATCACTACACATGGAAATTTAAAATCAGATTGCTATTATTGCATATATAAAAGATAAAGTTATAATATTTTAATTAGGGATACAAATTCCACATCGCAATTCTGGGCGACGACTTCTATATGCAAATTTTATTTCTATACAGAGTTTACATACTATTGTTAGAATATGCACCGGAATTTTAATAACGGCCGGATATAAAACACTAATAAAAGCCTACAGAAGTAAAACATATCCACAGATATATACATATTAGGCAGGCACATATATTCCACACCATAGTTTAGAAATGAAATCTGCGATTTTAGAGCGATATTGTTTTAGTAATTTCGTTGCTGATCCTGTTTACATTAACAGCAGAAGCCAGGGAAGTTTTTGCAACGCCTTTTTGAAGCGCCTTGATATAGAGAAAAAATATATAAGAATAAACATATTTTGTCAATAAAATGTAAATCCAGGTAGTTAGTTAGTTATTAAACTTTCAACTAAAAACAATTAAAAGTAATAATATAATATATAAAATTTATAAATTCAGATTATATATCAAGAAAATCTGTTTCAGTGAACAAATCGTTTATAATGGCAAAGTATAGCAAAACTACAAAATCTTATGTGTCATTGTTAATCTTGATTACTTTTGATTACTGGCACTTCTTTCTCCAGTTGACAGATACAGATGAAGGATAGTTCTGGATAGTTCTGGATAGTTGGCTGGAGGGTAGCATAGCTACAGACACTTAGGCCTCAAAATGGGCCCATTGTGAAACCTCCCTTTAAGGCTGCTGACTCGTCCCACCAGTCAATTGCGTGCAAGCTGCAAAACTCTGGCGGGTGAGGAGTTGCCAATGCTGACCATACTAGGCCAGTACTCCTCTAATATTAGATGCCTAGTGTTTAGTAGAGCTGGGCAGAGGCATATAACATGCTCTGCTGTTTCTAGTTCTTCATTGCACCCTCTACATAACGGGCTGTTCACCAGACCCATCGTGTGTAGGTGTTTGTTTAGCCGGCAGTGGCCAGTTAGGATGTTTGTCAATAACTTCAGATTAGTTCTAGATAAGTTAAGGCGGGCCGTGGCTGCAATTTTACAAGGTTGCCTAATTGCTGCCTTTAATTGCTTGCAGCTCGGCGTTTCTCGCCATCTTACTTTGTGAAGAGCATGTGTCCTATGCTCTATTATTTTTTTCAGAGTACCTGCAGAAAGTATTTTATCCTCTTGGGTTGTTAGAGGATGTAAGGATCCCTTCCTGGCAAGTTCATCTGCTATTTTGTTTCCCTTGATGCCACTATGTCCTTTTATGCAGCAGAGTTCTAGTTTGTTATATTTAGCTAGCTCCTCCAGGCTGTGTAGACATGAATATAGCTCTTTCGACACAAATGTGTTGGCATTTAGTGCATTTAGAGCTGCTTTGCTGTCGGTGAGTATTTTGATATGTTTATCCTTAATATTCCGTTCAGCTAAAATGTGAACACCCTTTAGTATTCCTGTTAATTCAGCTTGGAAGACTGACGTGAGTCTTCCAAGTGGTGCACTTATCTTGAAATCGAGTTCTGGTGAGAATATTCCATAGCCAGCTCTCGTCTTAGTTTTGGATCCATCAGTATACATGGTTGGCGCCTTGTGGTTCTGTCGCACTTACCTTCTATGAGGGGGTCTAGTTTGATAGCTTCACTCAGTATGCTCCTGTGCCCAATGATTCTACCTCTATCATGCCACAGGTTGAGTGAAGATAGCCTTAATGCTGTTTTTACTGCAGTCTCCCTTATAATAAGGTCGAGTGGTTGTAGACATAAGAGTGCTTCAAGAGCTGCTGTGGGCGTTGTTCTCGTAGCGCCGGTGATGGCAAGACACGCCATCCGTACAGATGAAGGAACTAAAAGCTAAACTAACAACTATCGCATTTAGGTATCATTTACCATTTAACCGTTGCATTCAGAATTTCTAGGTAATATGCAGAATTTCAATTTGGAAATATTAATCCAGTCATTTGTCTAATTATTCACAAAGAGTGGTTCTGTTAATCTTTTCAGAACTACAAACTATGTTCACTTTTCATATCTGAAAGAAAGCAACATAGAGTAAACCTCGATTTATTTCTAACCAACGCCATACAAACAGAATTATTATTAGTATTGTATAATTTTAAACTCAAAAAGATACAAAAGATTAGCTTTTTTTTTAATTTCAATAATAATAGTTGAAGAACGAATTGTTGGAGCAATTGTATAAACGGCGAAGTGATTTCCAAGATGGGTATCAAAGAAGAACAACATTGCTTCAGGAGAAACAGATCGACGATAGATGACATATTCATAATTCGACAATGATCAAAAAGTCAATAGAGTGCAATAAACCTACATAGATGTGCTCGACCCAATACAGGCCCTAAGTGCGACTCTCAGACATCATAAAGACGATCCAACAGCACCAAGTGGACGATAAAATCAACGACTTACTGCGGGACATACCAATAATTAACCAATAATACAATAAGAGTAAGAGTTGGTGGAGCACTAACTGAAGAAAAACAGGCTGAAAGTGGCATACGACAACAGGAACATTTTGAGCCGCGCACTATATCTGATTTTGGACGAAATAATAGCAACCGTAAAGAGATCAGGAAGCGGATAGACGATGGGAACAGAAGAGCTAAAGATTGCATGCTACGCAGACGATGCAGTGATATTCCTAGAAAACGAAGACGAATTACAACTACAACGCCGTTGCAAACTCACTATAGATAATACCCCAATAGAACAAATAATGAGCTTTAACTACCTTGGAGCCGAAAAGAATAGCTTCAGAGCCCCGACAGAGTAGATCCGCTGCCAAGCAAATAAGGCAGCAGCAATATCACACTGCCTACGGAATGTCATTTGGCGAAATCAACACATGCTGATTGTTAAAAAAGGTCCAGATTTACCTGTGTGCGTCAATACCCGGACACGGCTAGACAAAGGCAATGCGGATTACGGAATTGAGAACCATCCGATCCATATGCGGATATACACTACAAGACAGAAATCGAAATAACGATAATTGACAAAGATGAGGAATCTAGGACTTAGAATAGTGGACTCGATTACGCACATGCTACTGAAGAAACCACGTCAAGGATGAGCCCGACAGGCAAACATCTATGTGCTGAACCAACCGGAAACCATACGATCACTCGGACGGCTACCTAAAATATGGCGTGATAGCTGGACATCGGCGTCTCATGAATCCCTAAGTGGCAGTTAGAAAGAAAAGCCGTAGACTTACACTAAGAAGAATAAACCTACTTGATTATATAGTCCTTGATAAGTTATCCTCAAGAGGCAACCACCGCCTAGGATACGCGGTTGAATGAGGAAAATCCGTGGGAATAATATCAGAGCGCACACAAAGAGCCCTGAATATAGTAGACAGATGGTGTGAGAATGAACACTTCCATAAATCCACTGAAAACCACAATAGTCAACTATTTCACAAATAGTACTAATATGTCAAAAACGTCTGATACTTAAAGGTCCAGAAATTCCATATGCATCAGAGATCTTTGAGCAAAAACTTAAATGAACCTCACACATAGGCAAAATCACACAGAAAGCTACATTAACCCATTGGTAGCTGCAGTAGAATGTGCAGGGGACCTGAATCCCAAAATTATCCTATGGCTGTACACCAGGGTAGTAAGTCCCATGATATATGGGTCAGTAGCATGGTGGCCCAAGACTAACCAAGCCAAAGTGGCCAGGTTGCTGAGCAGGACTCAAAGTCTTGCATGGCTGAGAACAACAGGAGCCCTGAAAATACCTACCGACGCAATGGAAGTCCTGCTGGACTTACCACAATGACACATCCTTTTTTTTTAGATATCATTTATTAATTTTGAATACATACATATGTTTCATATAAATAACATAGTAATTTTCGAAAATGATGCTCCCTCTCAGTGCTGTCACAAATCCACTGACCTGGACAGCCTGGTGTGAAGGAGTTCTTGGTGTTCTTGTTTTTGTTGTTGTTGTTGATGATGGTGGTGTTGTATTTTGTTTAGTTTTCTTGTTTTTCTTGATTAAGGATTAAGAGGTCTTTTAACATTTGTTTAAATGTTTTTAAGGTGGTGTTGTTGTTTATGTCTTTAGGTAAATTAAGTGTTTGATTCCAATATTTATTTCATTATGTAGAGCTGATGTCCGGCTTTTTCCTGCTGCTATATCACTTTTTCTTCTTGTATAGTGGTGATGAAGTCTCTTCTTTGATTTAGATGAACGCTAGTTTTCATTAATTTATTTTTGATTTGCATGACTAGCATGACATGCTTCTTTTTCGCCACTTTTCACTTCTTGTACCTTAGTAATTTGTTTTCTATTCTTTAGGTAGCTAGTCAATATTTTGTGTGGAGTGTTTGTTATTCCACGTTGTGACAGTTTTTCCAGCAGTTTTACTTTGCATGCAGTATCGAATGTTTTTTTATATCTATGAATATGATAGCTGTTTCGTTTTCCATGTCTGATTTCTCGAGTATATGTTCTATCATGTCTGTAATCGCTGCAGTTGTACTTGACTTCTTTTGAAATGCGTATTGGCGCTCATTTATATTATGTTTTTCTGTGTGCGTTGTGAATCTATTATGTATTATTCTTTCGGTGATTTTTCCAAAAGTTGATATTAGTGAGATTGGTCGATAGTTATTTATCGTCTTTTTTGAAGATTGGTTTAATTATTATCATTTTTTAGAGAGGCTGAGTATTCACCTGTTCTGTTGGTCAGTTCTCTTATTATTGGTGTCAGTTCTTCTTCTAATTTTTATACTATTCTAGTCGTTAGTTGGTCTTTTCCAGTTGCTGAGTTTTTTATTTTAGTGATTTTATTATTCTGTTATTTCGTTGTTCTTTATTTCTTCAAAGTGTAAAGTTTCAGTCACGGTACTATGTAGAGTGTTTGCTCTGTTTCTTCTTCCTTGGCTCAGTTGGTTTTCAGCTAACTGAGACCCTATCATTCCAAAGTGAGTGTTAAATTGCTCTGATATAGCATTGATGTTAGTTAGATGTAAACCATCTTCGCACTGAATCGTTTTTATTTTCTGCACTGTTTTACTGTTCTTATGTAGTATTCTGTTGATTTCATTCCATGTCTTTTTGGGTTATTTGCCACTGCGTTTATTTTACTTTTGTAGTAATCTTGATTCCTTGCTGTTATTTTTTTATCAATTGCTTTTTTCTGTATATAATAGTCTATTTTTGATCAGTATTTGATCAGTGGGTTTCTTTTTGTATTCCTAATAGCCGGTTTCTTTTTTTAATCACGTTTATTATTTCGCTATTCATCCATTCACTGTCATCGGGATGTCTGAATTTTATTATTTTCGTGTTCTTTTTAATTATTTTGTGTATGGTCGAAATTTATATAATGTGTGACCTGTCTTTCTTCGGCGAACTGTATTTTCATATTTTCATAATTGACTTTTTTTGTATTTGGTAACATATTTATTTTGAATTTTTTAATTTCTAAATCCCATAATGTTCTTATTGCTGTATGATACGAATCTATTAGTTTCATCTTGATATTGGTTTTGTCTTGATTTGTAATTATATGGTCTATGATGCTTGATTTTTTATTTTCTTTGTATCTTGAATAGCATTTCTTGTTTATTTTATTTATAATATTGTAACCTAATTAATGTCTTATAATCTGTTATTTTTGCTTCGTTTTGGTTTTTAGTACTTAGGTTTCTAATATGTTTATTAAGTCTTTAATGTGAACATCCGGTGGTTTATATATATTTGTTGGAAATGTGTTTTGCTTCTGTAAGTATATGGTCATCATTTCAGATCTTTTCTTATATATAGTGCAATGCCACCTCCTTGTCTGTTTCTGGTGTGATGTAAGGACTTATAGTTCTTTATTTCATAATATTGAGTTTCATATTCATTTATATATTTTTAGTTTATCCATTTTTACCTATTTATGCTTGTCATTCTTTCTAAATGCTCAAGAGAGTTTATTACGTTTATTACGTTTACGTTTATTATTATATATATATATATATATATATATATATATATATATATATATATATAGGCAACAATCTTTTAGGGTAATGCCTCGACTTTCCCTCGTTTTCTTTATTACTTCAGTTTATATTTGTTTTTCAATTTTACGATTATAATTCCGTCTTTCTTTTCTCCTCTTCTATAGAATTGATTTATGTTCTCAGTTGGTAAGCTAATTTTTAAACCCTCAGCAATTTTTTTTAAATACTTCTAAAGTATTTTCATTGTCTTCCTGTGTTGGAATTAATTTAATAACTAGACCTTTTATTTGGTGTTGTTCTAAGTCATTTAATCGAATTTCCATCATTGCATTCTTTTCTTTTAGTCTATTGTTCTCTTTCTTTATTTCTTTTAATGTATTATAGAGTTCTTTATTTTCTTTTTTAATTTCATTTAGGGTTTCTGACATGAGGTTAATTGTGTTTTTTTAGTTCTTGCATACCTTTTATTATTTGTTTTAGGACGTCTTCAGTTTCTTCTTCTGAGTCAGATCTTCATCGAAAAACACGCAAGATGTGTGAGCCACATATTACATCAAGCTCAAACCCCTATAAGCAACCTCACAGGGCGAATTACCTAGAGTTGTATAACGAGCTGAGGGCAGACTCTATAATGGCCGTACCCCTAGACAGTATGCCAACGTAATACAATTTAAGTAAGGAATACGAGGTCGTTATTCCAAGGACTGTGGCCTAGTCAAATGGCCCACCCGTCAAAGCAGCTTTCTCCTGGTTGACAGACTGCTCAAAAATAGCGGGTAGCTTCAGCGTCAATCCGGAGACAAATATTTCAATAAGTCTTGGCAAGCGCTCCATAGTGTTTCAGGCAGAAATAGTGGCTATACAACAATGTGCAACGGAAGCGCTGAGACGCAAAATAACTAATACATGAATTGCCATATACACCGACAGCCAAACGGCTATTAAAGCGATCACTACCACGTCGGTTAAGTACCGGCTAGTATGGGAGTATGGAATTGACAGCAGAGCTTTTTACGAGTTAGGTAGGGGAAAAAATGGCCCTAGCATGGGTGCCAGGGTAAAGTCACAGGGGTAGACGAACTCGCCCGAGAAGGCGCATCAAAACCCTTAATAGGCCTGGAATCATAGTAGACCTCCTAACAGGTCACTGGTTTAAGAAGCACATGGCACGGATAGGCCTCTCTAGGTTCTGCCAAGAAGAGAAAGATACCGCAGAGCACATATGCCTCTGCGAGGCGCTATCTACAGTATGGTCCAACGAACTCGGGAATAGCAAACCATCCCAATATATGAAGGAACCGACATCGAAGCTTTACATTCTGCTATCCAATACAGAGCTGATAGAAGTCACGCCGGGGACTACAATATCTCTACAAAGGGCGCAGTGTAGGGTAGTAGGTCCTGGAATACCATCCGCTTTTAATCTAATCTACTGTATCCTCCCTGCTCCACCCTAACGTGGTTATGTAACCCGGGGGCATTCCCCGTACTTGCTGCTTCATATAACCCGAATTGTCACTCAGCATCCCTAATCCTCTAAATATTCCTGGATCAAACTGCCCAATATCCGCAGTTTCTCATCTACTTACACCTCAGACTTACCCACTATTTCATACATCCTTCCTCTATCCTACCTCTCACATGTTATCCACACTATCTGCACCAGTCTATTTTCCCCTAATTCCTGCGGTCTTTCCTACACCATCCATAGACTTCGCTATCACCCAGAATAGCTCCAAATGCTTCCTACACTCATCTCTCATGGCTTCTATTTTACAATGGTGCTTGAGCTTTTACCTTGTGAAAAGCGGAGGATCAACAGTTGCCTGAGCAACAGAGCGCTTTGGTATGAGAAAACACATTCATTGTCATTAAATATGTGGTACAGCGGGTCATATTGCAGAACGTCGAATATCGAATTCCTGACTCTAATAGTCTCAGCTAATTCAAACATGGTGTGCCCCTTCATCGACGTCGAATTTGTAGTCACGAACGAAGAGGTTCTCGTTCGTGACCACAAATTTGACGTCGATGAAGGAACACAGGTTTGAATTAGCTGAGACTTCTCGTTCGTGACCACAAACTAGCTGGATAAAGTTCACAGGTATTCGTCCCACCATCGGCCTCGCCCATTCCCAACAAATAAATTTAAAAAAAAAACCTTTATTTCGCATATTCAAAGCACAACGGTAAACAATTTTAATAATTCAAACACCATCCCCATAACCTCCTTTCCCACTAAAAAAAACTCTTATACTACAGTCCCCCGTTCCTCGCCCACTTCCTCTCCCACGAGAGTCTTCTGCAAATTTCTACGTCATTTCCATCCAGCCATTCACTCACGTTTCTGCAATCATCCAACCACTCTTTTTTCACCCCTTCACACTCATTGCTTAGGTGTCACTTCCCTTACTACAGTTAACACACGATGAACCCTTGCCCCATCCTCATCCACACTTTCTTCTCTCTCTTCCGACCCATACCTTCCCAATGCCATGCATACCTTCTCCTCTATGTACAACCTTAACCTGATGATGCTTTCTGCGAGATATACAATACTCCGAGTAAATAAAGGACTAGAGATAATAAACATGTATCGGAATTATTGCAAAGTGATGCTTGCTTGTCCGCTCACTCGGCCGACCCTTTACCATTAAATACTTTCGACGCTCCATGCTAACGTTGCTAACGTCACCTGTTTAATCTATTCCCACCGCATCCAAATCGTTGATTACACTTTCACCGTACTTACGACTGCTGACGCTCTCATGAACATTTTTTCCATGTCACCTGTATATGCACCAAACAAGATGTCGCTAATTGGTTAATTCTATCGTACAAAAATACTCACGTATCTTTTCATTTACCGTCATCTAGCACTATTGTTCGTATATATGTATCGTCTGTATCTACAAGATAATTTTGTTACGATGTGTTTTAGGTTTCCCTTCGAAATCTCTTCCATTTATTCTCTAAAGTTCTCCTCCACAGTGATTTTTTAAATGTAATGCTGTAATATTTTGCCCCTTATAGTATATGTTCTATTTATCATATATTAGGTACTTTTCTTATTATCATATTTTTGTATATCAAATTGTACTTTATCACTATTCTGGGGAGAACCTATTTCATCATGTATAATTCTATATCTCTGTTTTTTTTTCTGATTGTTTTAAATTGAGAATTTAACCAATCCTGCTGTTTTTAATACCTTTTTCCAGGATTTATTTTTCTTTATTCATTAACTGATTCAAGCATAAGTTTCATTAGAGAATTTTCGTATACATAATTGAATGCTTTATCTTCTATTACTACTTTAGGTAGACAACTTTTAGCTGATTCTTTAAGAAGTCATACATAACTAAATTGTCTATCAATGTCGGTTATACTTTGTGTGATATTTTTGTGTTTGGAATTTTAACATTATTGCCAACCACATGTTTTTGTCTATTATTTTATTTTATGAACCATAAATTACAATACACAAATATAAACTATTTTACGATGTTAGAAACTTGTATTTGTTTCATATAATAATAATAAAAGTACATTATTAATAAATCCACGAATATACAAAATCACTAACTAAATAAACACAAATATGAACAGTATATAGTTCTCTCATAAACTATAATTCAAACAAAGCTCCTCCTAAATGCAATAGATATCCGGAAACTTAGAAAGCCTTACAAGTTGATAATCTATTATTTAAAGTTTAAATTAACGAAGTAGAACTGTCTTGGTGGTGGAGCCAGAAGCCCAGAAGTACGCTTTCTGTAACATTAAATACATCCAGACACATTAAAGTGTTGTTTATTTCATTGTTCTGCTATAATCGAACTGGTTCTAATTGAAGTGCGTAAAATAATCCTATTTATACCTTTTATTTTATGTAAGCTTTAAAACAAGAAAAAAACTTTAATTTTCTAATGTACGTAAGAAATATACACATTATTTACGGACGTTCAAATTAATAGTATAATATTTTCCTTTAATGTCATTATAAAATATAATACAACAATGAAGGTATTTTTCAAAACTAGATATGCAATGCGAATGTATACAATTATTGTTAGTTGTTAATTGAGGCAGTTAAAGTAATAATTATAGTTGAAAAATAGAAAACTACGAAATATAGGCAAGAAGGAAGTAAAATAGCGTTTTATTGCTGCACTACTCTAATAAGCTAGATACACAGTTATCTATTTTGAATTATATATATTATATATATATATATATATATATATATATATATATAGTTAATAACGATGTATGTAACATCTATCAGCCTGAAACCTATATCCAAGGATTACACTTAACTCGCCTTTATACAATCGAGCCTAAAATTTTTGCGCTTTTTATGTTGGTGTGAATGATCTATCTAACACTAGGCGGTTGATGCGGGGTTGACCAGATAACTAACAAAATAACTTGTTTAAAATTATAAACTTATTTCCGTCAATTATTTACAAGTAAATAGTAATTGTAATTAACAGCTACTACTACGTGTGTTTGTTTATATATACCTATATTTTCTATTGTAATTCACATGAAATCTATATTAATCAAAATAAAAACCTCTGGGTTACGCTTATGTAATCGGTCATGATTATGAAGTTTGGGTGAATTGAACTTTATGAATTAATTCTTGTTCGTGTATAGTTAATACATATACAATATACTTTTATAATACTAATAAATAAATAATATTCATCGTTTGTTATAAAATATTAACATATAAAGGTAAACATTATGTACAATCTGTACTGTTTCCCCCTAGCGGAGCTTACGAAGTGATGTCTGGTTCCTTACACTCAATACCAGTGATCTGTCACATCTGTTCCTTTTCTTTAGTCCTGTAAAGATATTTGAAGGCCCTTGCATGTTTTGTTGTACTATGTTATTGTATTCGGTTAGGGTAGTATAATTTATATTACTTATCAGCAGAATAATGTATGTGGCAGACCTAGGAATTTTAAATTTTGAGCCCAAGTCGACTCATTATCTTCCAGGGAGAATGCCAATAAAAGGTAATTAACTGTATTTAACTTTAAACGTCTAAATAGTAACAGTTACTATTGATATAATTGTATATAATATTGTTTTACAAAATCATACATAAGTATTTTCAATCCATAAAGGTAGTAAATTATTTTAATTTCTTAATTGAACAGACTCTGTATTCGTATTTAATTGATTATAGTGTCAAGTCATATAAGTAGGGAAAATTGATAACGCCGATTTCCTAATAGAACCAATTCTAGCCTCGAAGCTGCAGGCATTCATAAATTCTAATTAGTTTTTAATTGGGCGCCTGCAGCACAGGCCACTTCTTCGTTGCCAAAGGGATTAGTTTCGTGAATGCACGGAACTGACGTTCCGATAAATTCAGGTGGAAACAGACGGGTTGAGGGGTCAAAAAATAAAACGATTTGTTTTCGTGATCTGGGTCAGCCGATTAGAGCATCCGATCGGTTAATTTATTATGAAATCATGCATAATCCGAAATTATCTCCGTAGCACCGTCAGGCATGATTCGATTATATCTTTTTGTCGTGCTAGAGCGTCATTGCTGCAGATTGCCTGTGTTCAGAAATTATTTTCAATAGGTAATTGAATGATTAAATGTGTATTTTTTCGTTTTTATCTGTTTTGTTTTTAATCGGCTTAGCGGATGTAGGTATTGTACGCTGTAAAGTTTCATATGCAATTGAAATTAATTGGATGAGTATTTCAATTCAATATATTTTTTGTTTGTAAGCTAAAAGCTGGTTTTCTATATAGGTATTTATATTATAACTAGCTTAACAATATCACACGATTCTCAACAAAACATAACTATAATCCCAAGTTTGTTAGTAGCAGCGGACGACATTTACATAGAAATAGTACCCACCTAGTCACCCCTCTCTCGTAACAACTGACTATTATTACGCCAATAACCAAGATAGTTTAATGCCGCTTAATGACCCGGGTAACCCACGTCGGTGATGTTATTGCACTGTTATTATTGCGCACCTAAATGAAAATTAACAGTCTCAATGATATTCACCGTTTTAATCCCTAATCACTTTTTGTACAGTCATTTCCGTATAAATCGGTCATATAGTCTAATTATACAATGCTGTTACTCATAAAAAGATTAACTCAAGTTATGGTCAGAGGTCACTTTCGGTGGTTCGGTGCGAGATGTAATATTACAAACGCAAGAATGAAAAATGAGGGTGAAGAGCAAAGGTAGATGATTAGGCAAGTTAGAAAGTTTTAAAAGTCTCGTGGGATGCACGTAATGAGTTTACTTAAAAAGTGTACTTCAGAAGCTTTATTATTATTCCACTGCCTACGTTGCTCAAATTTAGATGCTCTACGGTTGAAAACTGTTCAGCCCTATGTAAGGAATCGTAACCTATACCCGAAATTAAATTGAAATAAATAGTTACTAATACTATTTTAATTTATAATTATGTATTACATTATTTGATTGAGCATTATTATAATTTAACTTTTAATTTACACCCCGCGCAGACAACAACATTTTGTACTGTATAAATATATACGATATTATATATAGCTTTAGTTAGTTGGGAGCTATAATTTATATTAATTGTCCAAAGGATTCAGGTCCTTCAAGACTCATCCAGCGGTGTCCTAATCTAGTGCAATAAACTAATTCCACGTGTATGATAAGAGAGATCCCACACCCGTACTTATGCATAAACGAACTCGTATAATGCAGCTGAAGCGAAGCAATTAAACTAATCTCAAGTATATAGAGTTTTAGTCGAACAAATTTATACCATAACTACGTAAGCCCTTTATACACAATTTAAGCAACTCAATTGTCCATGTAAATTAAGCCGCGCGCGCGTCTATCCCAACTACCCCGCGGGAATGGTAGCCGGGGCTCCCCACATGAACGTACTTTCTGGGCGGTTTACACAACTGCAGTGAATTAGTGCGTTAGTCGCATTGTGCATTGCATTGCAAACAAATTAATTGTTTGATTCGCATTCATGTTACATAAAATCAATCATTGTTTTGGTTGATTACTAATGCGCATTTAATACTATCAATCATCCTATTACTATGCTATCTATTATATATATATATATATATATATATATATATATATATATATATATATATATTTCAAAAATAAACTAATATCCTTATAAGTCTATGTCTGCTTTCTATTAATTAACTGTGTATAAGCTCAGTTTCAACTAGTTTTATTGAATTTAACAAAAGTATATACAGTATTGGGGTAGCTCTCATACCAGCAATGTGCAACCCATGTCCATATAGGACCTATAGGTGGTGTTATTGAGTCGATATATGTCGATCTGAACTCTGCTATGCATCGCCTGTACAGCATGGGGGTACCTCTGATACAACCCATGTCCCATAGTCCCAGATGCAACCCATGTCCATATAGGACCTACAAGCGATGTTCTTGAGTCTGAGGTATATGTCGATCTGAGCACCGCTGTGCCCCGTATATGCAGCATAGGGGCATATGGAGGTTATCTGTGAATATATTGAATAAGCAGTCCGCAACAAAGCAGCGGCGGCGATACCGGATGATGTGGTTAAACCTGTGAGAAGTTTAATTTAAAAAATTCCACAGCAAGTCCAAAGAAAGTATCGTGGCATGGCGAGTCGTATCGTAACACGAATCTCTTAAGGCTATCTGGAAAAGAACCAGGGCTAATGAGAAAGAGTATCTTCATTATGGTAGAGGTTGCGAATATGTAATATATATTTTTGGAAAGTGTAGACCCAGTAGATTTCAATGTATCTCCAAATCAACTATATATAATATATTTGTTACAATTTGTAACTGGCTACTTTCGGGGGGTTTCGCCGTGTGTATGTCCATGTAAGTGTTAGGACTCCCTCAGAAAATCGGCTCGGAGTTTTCCATAGTGTCACTAATTGTATCCCAGCCACAAATGGTACCGACTACCCGGGCCTAGATTCGAACCCGAGCCGCAGTTCACTAAGCGGGGGAGCAAACTACTACACTACATCGGCGTATGGTATAATATATTTTTCGACTTATTTAATTGATTACATCACAATTAACCTTGACACCTGTTGATTTTTTAAGATTATCATATATTCAACAGGTAATTAGGATAACCTGTATTCAATATGATGATTATTGATGATTTCTAAGAAAATAATATTGTAACTAATTTGTAACATTTTAAATATTCAAATAGTTCTATTATACGATTCAATCAAGAGTGCATATCTTTTTAATTTTAAAATGTAACAGTAACGTTCCATCTAGGGTGGTCCCTAGTGGGCTGTTTCGGGCACGGTGTGTGCACTCTTGCCCGGAATCCAACGCCACCCCTTACACAAGGGCAGTCTAGTCCCTTTACGGCCCCTCGTAGCGAGCGCACACCGCATCGACCATGAAAAATTTAATCTAGAATTCCCGCTGAAACTGTCGCATCCAATTCGATATCCAAAAGCTATCAAGTACTGTCCAGTGCTGTTGGGACACCCGTCTTCTATCACAATACGTGACAAGTGACACAAGGATTATTCTCCTCTTGCAGATTTAATAATATTTTTACTGCGTATTATTGTAATTTAATGCGACTTTTCTGTGTGTGCGGGTTAAACTTTGATGTGGTTGGTTTTTATTTTTTTTTATTAATAATGGAATGACTTACAACATTTTACATTTATAGAACTCCTAAAAGTTAAGGTTTCAATGAAATCTGTTCCCTTCCCAATGGCCTCGTGCTATCAAAGCTGGTACATCAAAGGAAACGCGCTACTCGCTTTTCAATGTTATTAATTTATTAATAATATCAGATTAAATTGTATTGCCGTACACCGGGTTTTGTATTGTCGTACACCGGGATTTGTATACATCCATTATTAATTAAAACATAAACGTGTTACCCGATGTATACAAAAAGTATAATCTCGACAATATAATGCGCAGCAGGAAACAATTGAAAATTGTAAGACATATAAGAAAATAGATATACACATACGTGGAATTCTTCAAAATCAAAGAATAGATCACAGTGAGCTTAAACTAAAATTTAAAGATACATATAAAAATAGATTAAAGCTAAATACCAAAGTAATATTATATTTAATTTTCACAGACCATACAGAAATATCTATTAATCCTACATCCTAACTATAAAAACATCTAACATCGAACGAATTATTGAATAACTGAATACTGATAGTGTCATTTCTACCAGTGACACATTTTTTAAATAAAAGTACTCAAAACAATTTATAATTTGTAGAACATTTCGTAAAGATCGTGATAATATTTGTTTATCAAAATATAAAAATTGCAGTTAAATATAAAATAAATATAGACTTTTCTCCAATCTATTTCTACCACAAACTAATCAAGATGGAGTTACGTGAGATAATGGCCATATGCAATATGTTACTTGAAACTATTCTGTTTTTCCAAAATCGCAGAGGAACGATTGGTTACAAACGACCGATAGAAGCATAGGCATTTTCCGGAGAAGATAATATAATATAGAAGAGACCTAATTGGAAAAAAATTTCAAGATCGATACGGCTACCGACTAGACATAAAGAAAGCCTTACGAATATCGTACTTAATGTGTATGGACGATATCAACCTATAAGCTGAAAACACTTCCAAGTATTAGTGAAAACCACTCATCTATTTAACACTTATATTTCAATTAATGCCAACAAATCTACACACATAGTAAAAGGTAGATTCTGCGCGCTGCAGGAGACAATTGAAAATAATAAGACACTATACCAGGATAGACATACACATACCTAGGAATCCTTCAATATCAAATAATAGATCACAGTGAGATTTAATTAGATATGTCTGGTGGACTGTCCCACCTTCAGTACCCATTCCTTTTCCATCTCCCGAGTCCCTACCATACCTTCCATACCACCACGTCCCGCGATTGGGATTGGGAATGGGATTGAGAATGGGATTGAGAATGGGATTGAGATTGGGATTGGGATTGGGATTGGGATTGGGATTGGGATTGGGATTGGGATTGGGATTGGGATTGGGATTGGGATTGGGATTGGGATTGGGATTGGGATTGGGATTGGGATTGGGATTGGGATTGGGATTGGGATTGGGATTGGGATTGGGATTGGGATTGGGATTGGGATTGGGATTGGGATTGGGATTGGGATTGGGATTGGGATTGGGATTGGGATTGGGATTGGGATTGGGATTGGGATTGGGATTGGGATTGGGATTGGGATTGGGATTGGGATTGGGATTGGGATTGGGATTGGGATTGGGATTGGGATTGGGATTGGGATTGGGATTGGGATTGGGATTGGGATTGGGATTGGGATTGGGATTGGGATTGGGATTGGGATTGGGATTGGGATTGGGATTGGGATTGGGATTGGGATTGGGATTGGTAACAACAAGGTGATTTTACTGGTAATGGTTTTGTATGTGTAGAACTCTTAAATCTGATTGTATTTTCGTGTTATTTGAAATAGGGAGGTTCCTGGAAGAATGGTTACAGATGAACGACTTAGTGGCCGGTGGGTGCGTTGCCGGTGTTTGCAACGCACCCACCGCAAACGGCAGCTCCTTGATACACATAACTCTCGCCTCGGTGGGCACAACTAGGCAAATACTCGGATGGTGAGAAGAGGTAGAAACGGAAAACAAGAGTGACCACAACACAATCTGCTACGAGTTATGCGAGGCCCCGGCCCAAAGAGAATAACTACGATTCAACAAGGCTGGTGAATTACTCTCGAAGGCTGGAAAGGATTATGTGAAGAGATGTTCGAGGAAATCGAATAATGCAAAAAGCAATACAACTAGCTATATTAAAAACAAATGTCATACATATTTTCACCAAAAAAGACCCTCAAAACTATTACAAACACTTAGATCTCAAGAGGGAAATCAGAACAGAGAAAAAACGCTCCTAGAGAGAACTATGCGATGATTTTAATTGAAAATGACATCTCGGGAAATGCCTACAAAATAGTCGCCGACAAACAGCCCTGGAATATAAAGAAACACAAGCGCAAATAAACAAACTTTCCCAGTAAATAATGACATACTACTTTTTGATGCCACAGAGATGCTAGAGGCGGACATGAACGTACATGAACCACTGCCTGACACATGGAGAATTACCAACAGAATGTAAAAAGTCCCGACTAGTACTCATAGAAAAGCCAAAAAAGGACCGACTCTCGTCCAGTTCATACTGGCCCATCTGCTTATTAGACACTGCGTCAGTTATTGGAAATTCTCATTAAGGAGAGGCTGGAAGGATCGTTGGAGGAAAAACAAGTGCTGCACGATCACCAGCATGGATCCAAAGCTACCGGCTTTATCCACTATAGACGCCTTCAGCACCGTCATGAAAATCCTGGACTCAATTAACACCAAGACAAAAAAATATCGCGAATTCTGCGTGATGATAACCCTTGATGTGCAAAATTTCTTGAAAATAGCGTGGTAAAAGAAGAGTATCAAAATCAGTGCTGTATACTTAAGTTACCTGCGATTTGCAGACGACATTATATATGTCTTCCTTCTCTCAGCTGTCTTCTCCATTCGTCACGATTTCTCTAGTCCTCGTCATGTAGTCCTCTTCTTTCCATGGTCTCATCTACGTCGTTCCTGAAGCTGCCCCTTTTGCGCCTTCTCTAACGGATTCAATTCAGTATTATGAGCTATCTATCTATTCCGGTATGTTCTAATATGTCCATAATAGTGTATATGCCTCTACACCTATTCCTCTTTTTATTTCTACATTTGTGATTCTTGTCACGCCGTAGCTTCGCCTCCAGAATTCAATCTCTGTTGCCTGTATTTTCACAGAATACGGGACCTATTCCTTAGTGCTTTTTATTAATCACCCAGTTTTCGATTCCGTAATTAATTATGCTGCGTATTATTGTGTTATGGATTCTTGTTTTTGTTTCGGTTTGCTCTTCCGCTGTTCCATTTTTTGAGATTGTAAATCTCAAATATTTAAAATCTCTCTATTCCCGTCCAGTACTATGTTATTCACTTTTGCTGTTATTAGGTATTCTGTATTGTGGAAGTTCGTATTGTGCGCGTTCTTCTAGATTTCGTAACATAAAGGTCCTGAACCCCTACTCTGGAAAGTCATCCTCGACGACGTGCTGCGACTGGAGCTGCACCAGCCTTTTCGCTTTACGACCTGGCAGTAGTAGTGAAGGGCGGGCGAGATACAAAATCCAGGATGGCGGCCGCAGTAGAAGTGGTGGTCGCCGTGCTCTCGACCAAGGGAGCAGGTGTCCAGGAGACCACCACCAACATCCGACTGCTGGGGGAAACGCTATCAATTAGCAGGAAGATCAAATATCTCAGAACTAACGTATAACGTGTAATGAGTATATCCATGCTTAGTTTATGAAACTCTGCCACCACTTCGCTTTTCATTTGTTTGCTTTTTGAGTTATCCAATATGACTCTAAATGTCCTATTTACAAGCATATTGATAATAAGGTTGTCTCTTTTAAGGCATGGTATTGCCCAGAGTAGTTTATAACTTAGTGCTTGTCTCCATACAATGCTGTATAAAGCTGACAGGTCTAAAGCTACTAATGTTTTTAGGTGTCTGAAGCCTGCTTCTATGTGTGTCGCCAGGGACAGGATCTGGTCTGTATAGCTACGGTTGGTTCTAAAACCTCCTTGCTTAATAAATACACCTGGTGCCTTTCCTGTTTTTATCTCTGCTATTGCGGTGGAAGTTTCATCTATAGTACAGTCTGCAGAAAATTCATGTTACTGAAAGTAGATTTAAGTCTTTTCAGGTCGTTTATTACTCTTGTGGTGTGGGTCCGGTCTCTTTCTACTCTTGAAGTGTCCACTATGTGGGAAGAAACTTTATTGGGGCTACGGAGGGATTTCCTCTTGCAAGGTGATTACTACTTACTTCACTAGTTTCCTGAAGAGGGGTTACGCTCTTCTGCTTGATTTGCTTAGGTCTAGCCCTTCTACGGTCTTTGTCCATCTTCGTCCCCTGGCTGTGCAGTAATTCGTCCTCAACTTCCCGATCCTGGATCTCAATGAACATTCATAGTCTTTAATACTTCTCGTCCTATTCCAGAAGATATTCCTTGCGGTATCCGCTGGAAATTGTTTCTTTTATTGTGGCAATTACTGCTCCAACAAATCTATTGTAATTTTGCTTTGTTGGTGGTATCCATCCCAGGCGTTTTATCCAGTTTCTCAATAAATTCAGTCCAATCAGCCCTTTTAAAATTTTATCGTGGACGAAGAAATGATCTATATTGGAGCCGACTTCTATAAGAATGGATGCGGAAGTCTGCTCGTACTTTTTGGAATGCTGCTAGGGGTTGGTTGTTTCAATTTTCAGTAAGGAAACATATGTCTGGGTTGTACTCTTTTCTCCAAGCTGCAAATCGAAAAGTTGATCAGTCTTTGGAGTCGAAGATTAGGTAAGTCTTGGATTATTCACTCCAGTTTACTAAGGCCACGCCGTTCGGATTGTTCTCTCTATATTTACAGAGTACCTACTGGCTATTAATATCTCTATGATTAACTGCTGGATGAGGGTACGCTTTTGAGCCTGAGCAGGCCATAGGGAACCCGGGGTTTTATATATGCTCATGGCATACGTCTTGCCCATCTTAATAAGCGATTCAAGTCGTCGGATACTCTATCTGGTGACAGATAATGAACTATATTTAGTAGGGAATCTGTTTGCATAACATTAGTTTTTTCATCATATACATGAAATATGCCCAAGACTTTGGCAATTTATACCTTAAAATTACATTAACAATCACACATTGTTGTAGAAGTGACTAAGTGGCTGTAATTTGAATGCGATCAGCTGATCAAACAATCACAAAGATCAGCTGTTTACCTACGAACTCGGAGAAAACCGTTAACGTTTCAATCGCCAATAGACTTCGTGTATGCTATTGGAATTGAGTTGGGCTTCGTTTTCTACATGGGTTTCCAGTTTCGCAACTATATAGAATTTTTTAACCCCGAAAATTATGGAGAAGACCTTTTACCTCAGTGGAATATACTGAAGAAGGCTCTTATCGACACACAAGTAAGTGACATGGGATATACACCGACCGGTAAGTAATAAAAGTGGATGACGGATGAGATTCTACAGCTTATGGATAAGACAAGAAAACTGAAATTCAGGAATAGAGATACGAAGAACTAAACAGGATCTTGAGAGGGGCATGCCGCAAGGTAAAAAGCTGTACTGCGTAGCCAAAAAGTAATAAGGTAATTACAAACAACCAACGCAAGCGGAGACAGGTGTGCTGAAAGATGCCAACAACAAAATCTTGATGAGGCGTTGAGGATAAACTTAAAAGATGAAAGGTCCTTTTCAACGACGAGAGGCCCGACCAAGCACCACCCTAGGCGACCATCTCAATGAGGACAGTCTTGATATAGTAAGAGTAGAAGTGGAGCGCGCTATTAGTCTCCAGAAATACAACAAGAGGGGACATACGCGGAAACACTGAAACTGATTGCCGAAGCTTATGGGTTTGTGCATACTGACATCATTGATTACAGCGATGTACAAAGCTAAGAAGATACCAGCTGACTGACTGAAATCAACTTTTATGTCAATACCCAGGAAATTGAACGTTTCCCAATGCGACGACTACCGCATGATCAGCCTATCTCTCGGAAGGTATTTCTTCATATCATCCACACACGCATATAATCCATATGCGTGAGACAGGTCGATGACACCCCGTTTAAATTCAGAGGCGGGATGACTACGCGCTAGGATCTATTCTCTCTTAATGTACGCAGCGATGCAGGGACATACATGTGTCGGCTACAGAGAGGCCTCGACTGCGTCTCACACCAAAAGCTTGCCAATATATATATAGAGTCCAAAGGTGCCGACGCGGGAGATCTGCGTATGGTATAGTGAAACCAAACTGTGGAAATCAGAATCTAGGGTTCGACATGTGAAGAAATTAAAATACGGAGAGGCGTCAAGCAGGGTTGTATCTTTTTCCGCTCCTCCATCTATTCCGAGGAACTATTTAAAAAGCCACTCGAAAATAAGAATAAGAGGGCATCAAGGTAAATGGCACACCTATCAATAACATTTCTTCTCGCTAACAGTCTTCCACACCTTTAGAAATTGAGGAATCGCATTATTGTGCTCCACGCGCGCAATACGGTTTACACATGAATGTTGCCAAAACTAAACTGAATATATTAGCGAGCTGTATAAATAATTAATCCGTAAAATATCACGGGATCATCATGAACGAGGAGAGTGACCCAAAGAAGGAAATCAAATCGAAAAATTTTCGAGCTAGTCTCTCGCACCATCATAGTTGAAACACCTAACCACTTCCCTTACCCAATTCATAACCCACGCCAGTATTTTGCTGGTATCCACGCCTTTCCTATCCTTCGTTAGCCATTCACTCACCTTTCTATAAACCCGCACCCGCTCACCATGGGTGAGGTAGGTACAAGATACAATATGGTTAGTAAATATGTTGTGTATGATTTGAGAGTCGTTTACACAATAATTAACGAACCACGTGTTTTAGGATGCGGTCGTTTTCCTAATAGTAAAGTAATTTTGAATATAAGGCACTAGTGCCCGTATTTATGAACGTCTGTTAAATATCAAGCTCCCTTAAATTCAAAATGGACCTTTAAATTTGAATGAACTAATTTTAGGATTACGTCACCGATTGAAACCTAACCGGCCGAAATCGACGGATACTATTTTTCACCAAGGATTAGTGCTTAACCTATGATTAAAATAATTGTGTAACTAATTAACCGGCGATTTGTACTTTTATCGGACATTTTAAGAACGGGCCTAAGAAAATTAAATCGCTTTGGAAAATAAACTTGAACTCAGTT
Organism: Lordithon lunulatus; assembly: GCA_963942505.1. NCBI lineage: Eukaryota > Metazoa > Arthropoda > Insecta > Coleoptera > Staphylinidae > Lordithon > Lordithon lunulatus. The sequence continues at coordinate 22,769,542 of OZ012666.1, forward strand.
GTCAAAATTGAAAGATCTATTTTGCATTTAAGGCAGCTTTATTTTTAACAAACGTTTATGAATACGGACATAAAACTAAAAATCTATTGACACACTAAGCGACGAACGGCCTAACAATAATTTCATTTGGGGTACACTATTTTTATCATTGACTATGGACAACGCCGGTGAGGTCAGAAATGATTTTTTTAGACTTTAAAAATCATGACTGCACGCAAATTTTATTTACAAAAACATCATTAATAAATTTTACTACTTATATTAACAAGAAATAATACAAAAGAAATCCAGTCACATACTAAATAAATACAAGTAATGTGTAATGATTAAAAAAAAATTTAAGCTTTGATGTCTGTGGTGGGCTTCTCTTCCTTTTCATTTTTCCTCTCCTTGTTCCACTCCTTCAAACCTTCCGGCAAAGTTGTATCTTCTTCAAACGAACCAGTACCTTCAACAAACTCTTCATATGTTGATTTTTCTGGGAAGGGTCTTTTGCCCAACATGTCAATCATATCATCCCTACTAATCACTTCTTGTTTAAGTAATCGTTCAGCTACTTTCCTAACATCCTCCTTATGAGTTGTGAGAAGAGCTGTAGTATGTACGTGGGCACCCTCAATTAATTTCCTTACTTCAAGATCAATTATTTGCGCCGTATTTTCTGAATATGGTTTTTCCATCATCATCTCGCCTTCTCTGGGCATATCAAAACTAACATTTCCAACTTTTTCATTCATACCATAATGCACAACCTGGGCGTATGCGCTTTGGGTTATTTTTTTGAGATCATCTTGTGCTCCGGTGGTAATTCTTCCAAAAAATAACTCTTCAGATACTCGGCCACCCAGAGTCATGCACATGCGATCGAATAATTGTTCTTTTGAGTACAAATACTGATCTTTAGGAAGGTATTGGGCATAACCAAGCCCTTTGCCTCTTGGGATAATAGATACTTTTAGAAGAGGGTCCGCATATTGTAGGAACCAACCAGCGACTGCATGGCCTGCCTCATGGTATGCAACAGTTTTCTTTTCTTCTGGTGATAGCACATTAGTTTTCTTTTCCATTCCCGCAACAACACGCTCAATCGCCTGTTCAAAATGCTTCATATTTATAGTATCATTCATATCTCTTGCAGCTATTAAAGCAGCTTCATTACAAACATTCGCAATATCTGCACCAGTAAATCCGGGTGTTAAAGCGGCCATTTTCCGCGACAAGTCGTTTTTATCAAGCGACGATTTCAATGGGCCTAAATGAACTTTGAATATATTCGCACGGCCTTTAATGTCTGGCGCTGGTACGAATATTTGACGATCGAAACGGCCCGGTCTTAATAATGCCTTGTCTAAAATATCTACTCTGTTAGTGGCGGCCAAAACTACAACGTTCGTTGTCGTATTAAAACCGTCCATTTCTACAAGCAGCTGATTTAAGGTGTTTTCTTGTTCGGAGTGGCCTCCGAAACTACGGCCGCCACGTTTTCTACCCACAGCATCTATCTCATCGATAAATAAAATACATGGGGCGTGTTTTCGGGCCATTGAGAATAAATCACGTACACGCGATGGACCAACGCCCACAAACATTTCCAAGAATTCAGAGCCTGAGACTGTTATGAAGGGTACATTGGCTTCACCAGCAGTTGCTTTGGCTAGGAGAGTTTTACCGGTACCGGGAGGTCCTTGAGAGAGAACATATATTGGTATTAATAATTGTATACAAAATATAAAAATAATATTATCACATATGTGAATAAATTTAAAAATTCATTAATATTACTGTGTGATTCATCTATCAGGGTTTTGCTAGAGAAGCTACATTATTCTCACAGAAAACTTTGATTATACATGATCTAAACAGCTGTATGCTTTATTGAAAATCAATAAGAATACGCAAGTTAATTTCCAATCCGTGATTCAATCGTCACATTTAAGAACTTTAATACATAATGCGACGTCGCCATATATAAACCGAGATATACGACTTTATGAAATGGAAAGTTAACAACAGTGTATGCAACATCTAACGCTGGTTATAGTTAAGTCGCCTTTATACAACCGAGCCTGAATCTATTTCTATATAACCAGTTAAGTGTTATAATCACCTGTAAGCATGGCTCCCTTTGGTATTTTTGCTCCTAAATCTATATACTGCTGTGGATTCTTTAAGAAATTTACAAACTCCATAATTTCTATCTTGGCTTCTTCACATCCAGCAACATCTCTGTAAAGAATATAGTTGTTTAATACAATTAAACATGTATTAAACATGTGTTTATTATGCTACATGTATCCATTTACCAGTACAATATACATCATTTTAATAATTCAAACTTATATATTAGGATCAAAAAGTTTATGAATTGATGAAAGATCCTTCGATATTATAAAATTATGATTATTGAGACTCTCAAAACACACAACAATTGTTTTTTATTAACCGTTTATGGTAACCCTCTTAGTTTGTCTGTATATCATAGTTTATTAAAAATGGTATTAAGTATACGTTATTTTCCATATACAAGGGACACTTACATATATTTATGTAACAAAATCTTATTATTAATCTAATTTACTTACTTGAATCTAACTCCAATTTCATTGGAATTAATCAACTTAGCTGTGCTTTCCATTACTCCACCAAACAAACCTCCTCCGCGTTTACCTCGTCTACCACCCATCATCTCGGCAGACCGTCGCATCATATAAATAAGGAAGCCAATAATTAAAAGAGTAGGTAAAATCCCTGATAGACTAGCAGCCTCGATTTCGGTTTTATATATAACTGGTATAAAATTTGGAGGCTCAATGTTCATGTCCATCTGGGCATTTTCTAGGTTCCTCTCAAACGAATCTACACTACCAATATTAAACCACAGAACGGCCTAAAAGTAGAGGAAAATATAACATAACATTTCGATTAGTTTATTACTATACGCTTACATTTCCTTCAACAGCGTTTCCGGCTGTTAATTTTACTCTAACCCATTTTTTGTTAACAACCTCAAGTTTATCAACAACTCCCCTCGCCAAATAACTACAAAAATAATAATAATAATATAACATGATACGAGTAAAAGAAATCCATATTTTAAATTATCATACCCGTGCACAAACTCCTTCCAGCCTATTTCTTTGTAGCCCATTTCCCAAAATGCAAGTGTGGCTAGAAATGCTATAGCGCCCGCTGCTCCGAAAAGATACCATTTCTCCCTATCTCCTTCTCCAAATGGTTTACCACCACTGCCCCTAATAATAATAATATAACAAATATAAAGGGTGTCTGTTTTTAAAGCTCAGTAGAAATAGCTTATTTTAAGACTTAATTAAAGTTGATTGCTAGTAAATAACCTAAATTTTACCTATAATTATTATTTTTGTAGATATTTACAAAATACGAACAAAATTGATTTTCTTCCCTTTCAAATTGAAACTGAATCAAACTAAATTTATATAAAGACAGTGCATATTTAAACGAGGCTACCAAAAATGCAATAGCTCTTAAGATAAACTAACTTTTCATATTATTGGATAAATATATTTCTGCGTAAATTTTTAAAACGGACTACTATAATACAGAATGTGTTCATAATATAATAAGATCATATTTATTGGCCCAAATAATGATGGTTAACTTCTATCCGTTTTTTTTTTCTTACAAAATAAGATATCGAAATAAAAAAATGTTGATATTAAAATCATTGGTCCTTAGACTATATCGGCTATACATTAAACATAATGTATTGCCGATATAGTCTAAGGACCAATGATTTTAATATCAACATTTTTTTATTATAATTTTGTATTATATAATAGTTATTTTATTTTTATAGATAATTTAATGATTGTAAATTTGATTTTTATTCCTTTGTTCTTTAATATGGATGCATTCTCAATAGTATAAATATAAATATAAATATAAATATAAATATAAATATAAATATAAATATAAATATAAATATAAATATAAATATAAATATAAATATAAATATAAATATAAATATAAATATAAATATAAATATAAATATAAATATAAATATAAATATAAATATAAATATAAATATAAATATAAATATAAATATAAATATAAATATAAATATAAATATAAATATAAATATAAATATAAATATAAATATAAATATAAATATAAATATAAATATAAATATAAATATAAATATAAATATAAATATAAATATAAATATAAATATAAATATAAATATAAATATAAATATAAATATAAATATAAATATAAATATAAATATAAATATAAATATAAATATAAATATAAATATAAATATAAATATAAATATAAATATAAATATAAATATAAATATAAATATAAATATAAATATAAATATAAATATAAATATAAATATAAATATAAATATAAATATAAATATAAATATAAATATAAATATAAATATAAATATAAATATAAATATAAATATAAATATAAATATAAATATAAATATAAATATAAATATAAATATAAATATAAATATAAATATAAATATAAATATAAATATAAATATAAATATAAATATAAATATAAATATAAATATAAATATAAATATAAATATAAATATAAATATAAATATAAATATAAATATAAATATAAATATAAATATAAATATAAATATAAATATAAATATAAATATAAATATAAATATAAATATAAATATAAATATAAATATAAATATAAATATAAATATAAATATAAATATAAATATAAATATAAATATAAATATAAATATAAATATAAATATAAATATAAATATAAATATAAATATAAATATAAATATAAATATAAATATAAATATAAATATAAATATAAATATAAATATAAATATAAATATAAATATAAATATAAATATAAATATAAATATAAATATAAATATAAATATAAATATAAATATAAATATAAATATAAATATAAATATAAATATAAATATAAATATAAATATAAATATAAATATAAATATAAATATAAATATAAATATAAATATAAATATAAATATAAATATAAATATAAATATAAATATAAATATAAATATAAATATAAATATAAATATAAATATAAATATAAATATAAATATAAATATAAATATAAATATAAATATAAATATAAATATAAATATAAATATAAATATAAATATAAATATAAATATAAATATAAATATAAATATAAATATAAATATAAATATAAATATAAATATAAATATAAATATAAATATAAATATAAATATAAATATAAATATAAATATAAATATAAATATAAATATAAATATAAATATAAATATAAATATAAATATAAATATAAATATAAATATAAATATAAATATAAATATAAATATAAATATAAATATAAATATAAATATAAATATAAATATAAATATAAATATAAATATAAATATAAATATAAATATAAATATAAATATAAATATAAATATAAATATAAATATAAATATAAATATAAATATAAATATAAATATAAATATAAATATAAATATAAATATAAATATAAATATAAATATAAATATAAATATAAATATAAATATAAATATAAATATAAATATAAATATAAATATAAATATAAATATAAATATAAATATAAATATAAATATAAATATAAATATAAATATAAATATAAATATAAATATAAATATAAATATAAATATAAATATAAATATAAATATAAATATAAATATAAATATAAATATAAATATAAATATAAATATAAATATAAATATAAATATAAATATAAATATAAATATAAATATAAATATAAATATAAATATAAATATAAATATAAATATAAATATAAATATAAATATAAATATAAATATAAATATAAATATAAATATAAATATAAATATAAATATAAATATAAATATAAATATAAATATAAATATAAATATAAATATAAATATAAATATAAATATAAATATAAATATAAATATAAATATAAATATAAATATAAATATAAATATAAATATAAATATAAATATAAATATAAATATAAATATAAATATAAATATAAATATAAATATAAATATAAATATAAATATAAATATAAATATAAATATAAATATAAATATAAATATAAATATAAATATAAATATAAATATAAATATAAATATAAATATAAATATAAATATAAATATAAATATAAATATAAATATAAATATAAATATAAATATAAATATAAATATAAATATAAATATAAATATAAATATAAATATAAATATAAATATAAATATAAATATAAATATAAATATAAATATAAATATAAATATAAATATAAATATAAATATAAATATAAATATAAATATAAATATAAATATAAATATAAATATAAATATAAATATAAATATAAATATAAATATAAATATAAATATAAATATAAATATAAATATAAATATAAATATAAATATAAATATAAATATAAATATAAATATAAATATAAATATAAATATAAATATAAATATAAATATAAATATAAATATAAATATAAATATAAATATAAATATAAATATAAATATAAATATAAATATAAATATAAATATAAATATAAATATAAATATAAATATAAATATAAATATAAATATAAATATAAATATAAATATAAATATAAATATAAATATAAATATAAATATAAATATAAATATAAATATAAATATAAATATAAATATAAATATAAATATAAATATAAATATAAATATAAATATAAATATAAATATAAATATAAATATAAATATAAATATAAATATAAATATAAATATAAATATAAATATAAATATAAATATAAATATAAATATAAATATAAATATAAATATAAATATAAATATAAATATAAATATAAATATAAATATAAATATAAATATAAATATAAATATAAATATAAATATAAATATAAATATAAATATAAATATAAATATAAATATAAATATAAATATAAATATAAATATAAATATAAATATAAATATAAATATAAATATAAATATAAATATAAATATAAATATAAATATAAATATAAATAAAGTTTACATAAATAACATGTTTCACGGATTTAGATGATTTAGAGGCGATTCACGATGAAGCACGATTAATAACTCCAGATATTATTGAAAATGTTGAAAAATTTGTTCTTGGATTAGCTCATCGTCAGACTGTAAATGGTGCACAGTTTGAGAATTCACTTTAGCTTTTTATTGTATAATTAAATATTATTTCGTGTTTCGTGTCTTCACTCCGACATTGAGAAATGATTTTTCTCGGAAATTTCCTTATGTGAGCTATATCATAATATACATCTGATTGCAGAAATATAATCCGCAATAAAAGAATAAGGTTGTAATTTGAAAAAAATGTCGATGACGTCACTACTCATTCATAAAAAAATAGCAATTTAAAATAAAAAATCGTAGTGTTCGAGCAATTTGAAAAATCATAAATAAAGGTTTTATCGAATTTATTCCATACTTTAGGGCCTATAATTACGTAAGGAAACGGAATCAATTGCATTGGATTAGCGGTCATTATGGGGGTGGTAGAACCATTCCTGGTAGAACGTTGGAAAGGGTGTCGTTTGAAATCGTCATCCTTCTACACGTCGCACAGTGGAGTATTTCACGATAAAAGTTGGCCAATATTATTTTAATAATTTTATTGGCATAAAATAAACTTTTAAATAATAAATGATGATTAATAAAAGGTTTATTTAATATTTATACTAATTTAAATACATATTCGTAATAGAAAAATTTAAGAATTTAATTAATCGAAATCTATTTCTAATTTGCTTTTTTCTTATTTTTTTAATTATTTTTGACAGAAAAAATATTAATAACTATGCCTATAATATTATTTTGTTGTAATAAAAAAATCTTAGGTGGTCAGTCGCTTATTCGTCGATTGCGTTACCGAGATATTTAGTCCAATTACCGACAAAAGTTATTAGTATTTGTATAATTTTGATGATGGACAAAGACTCTAAAGGTATGAATTCTCATAAAAATATACTATAATGCACTCTTAGTTCGTAAAACATACTCCTTCATCTTTTAGTTTATAAATCAATATTTTAGGTAATATGTCAGGCGTTGTCATTTACTAATCTTTGGAAATAATTAAAATGTAACCTTTTAAGAACATATTAAAAGCAAAAAATCTTCCCCCTATTTCCCCGAAAATATTTAAAAACGCGTTAAAAATATTACTGTTTCTTTGTATCAAATTATATTTGATTTTTGGAGTTTAACAGAAGAGATCTTTATCAAATAATTTTAAAAAAAGTACTGAATATTCGATAGCTAACAAATTAAATGTTTTGGAAAATGAAACACCTAACTGTCATAAAGAGAAACAGCTAGAATTCCGCTCTACGATACTTCAAATCGGAGTTTCAAGAAATGTGGACAGCCTCATAATATATGGAAGAACGCTTTTTAAAGAAAAATGAGAATTGACTCAATAATTTAATTCAATTGTCCACATGGAAAACAACTAAAACTTTAGGACATTAAATTATCTTTATAAGTTCATTTTCTAGAACAATTAATTTGTCATTTGTCAGCTATCAAATGTTCAGTACTTTTATTAATTATGTGATAAAGATCACATCTGGTAAACGCTAAAAAACGAATATAATTTGATACAAAATAGTATTATTTTTAACGCATTCTTAATATTGTCGGGGAAACATGGGGATTTTAATAGACCTTAAAAGATTAATTTTAATTATTTCCAAAGATTGGTACCCGACAATGCCAAAAGGTCGTTTTAGACAGGACAATTTCTTGACTCAAAAGTTAGTCAAGGTGCGAGACAATCTAAATTGTCTCGTATCATACAGCAAATTATTTGAAATATTGAATTGGATGGTAGATCGAATGGAAAAATATAACGCGTTCTCTTTGTCAAGGACAAATTGTATGGGTGGAGGATTATGAATTCATTTCTTGAACAACTTTTGAGCTAAGAAATTGTCTAAAACGACCTTAAAACGTTACCTAAAATAATTAATTTATAAACTAAAAATGAAGGAAGATTTTATTACAAGCTAAGAGTGCATGATAGTATATTTTTATGAGAATACATACCTTTAAGAGTCTTTGTCCATCATCAAAATTATACACACTTATAATTTGTGTGGGCAATTTGAATAAATATGTCATTAACACAATCAACGAATAAGCAACCTACGATTTTTTTTTATTTTTAACTATCAAAAATTACAACAAAAAATACTATTATAGGCGTGGTTATTAATATTATTATAATTATTTTTTCTGTCAAAAATAATTAAACGAAGAAGAAGAAAATCAGAAATAGATTTCGATTAATTAAATTCATAATTTTTCTATTACGAATATGTATTTAAATTAGAATAAATATTAAATAAACCTTTTATTAATTACCATTTACTGTTTAAAAGTTTATTTTATGCCTATAAAATTATTAAAATCAAAGCTGCAAGAAGCACAAATGCAAAATGTCAAAAAATATTCGTAAACGACACAAAACTATGGTCCGTCAAAATTGGGTCAGTCCCATAAGGGTCCTACTACTGAAACTAATGTCATTTGATTGAAAATATAGTCTGGATGGCGGGGTATATGTGATTATTTCAAATTAAACCGGAAAATCTAAAGAGATTGGTAAAAATGTTGAAACTTGAAAATGTTGATTTCATGATAGAAAGTTGTGTTTGACCTCAGTTTGCTGGTCTCTTCTTTCCAAAGTAAAGACCTTAAAAATATTGTTATAATAAATGTGGTGGTAAGGTCGAAGAAGTTAAGAAAGATAAAATAAAAATTGTCTAAACTAAATTAACTTCAACCTGTTGGATAGATAATTTTGAACAAAATAAAAAATCTTAGTACATTTTTTCCCTAAAACAAAAGACAAACCCATTACATAATAAATTATAAAAGTAATGAAAATTGGTAAAAATGCCAAAGCTGTCCTCCGTTGATTCAAAATTGGGACGGTCCCAGAAGTGGCCTGACATTGAAACTAATGTCATTTGATTGAAGATTGGACTATATTTTTGGCAGAGAAAATGTCGAGATTGTTTCAAATTGAACCGAAAAAGCTAAAGGGCTTGATAAATTTTTATTTGAAAATTATTATTTCATTATAGAAACTCGTGTTTAGTCTCATTTTGTAAAGCTTTTATTTCCAATAAAAATATTGTTATACAAAATGTACCGTTGTGACGGTAAAGCCGAAGAAGTGAAGAAATATAGAATAAAAATCAACTTCAGCCTGTTGGATATAATTTTGAACCAAATAAAAAATATTAGTACAATGTTTCTCTAAAACAAAATACAAACTAGTCAGGTGGTAAAATATAAAAGTGATAAAAATCGGTAGACATGCCAAAACTATCTTCCGTTGCCTCAAAATGGGGGCCGTCACAGAAATGGCCTGGTACTAAAACTCATGTAGTTTGATTGGAAGTGTAGTCTAGACGGCAGGAAAAAATATCAAGATAGTTTAAATTGAACTGGGAAAGTTACAAAGTTACTTGATTTTTGAAACTTAGACAATTTTATTTCATGATAGAAAGTTGTGTTTGGTCTTATTTTGTTGGTCTTCTAATTGAACGAATAGACCATTTCATTGCCTACTTTTTACTAAAATCTGAAAATGATTTCACTTTTCACGCCATACGAATATTATACGCGTAATCCCACCCGTAAGCAGTTGTAGACATCATACATATATCGAGTTTAAAAACATACCTGAAATTTATATAGTTCATACTACTCTTGTAGATACACCTCCCGCACAAGCGTGTGTCTAATACAAGACTGGCAGTAAATTATAGACTACTTACAATATGCATGCATACGCTTGGAATGTATAATATAAATATCAGCATCAAGTTCATAAACTTGATGTTGTTATGGCTATGAGTAAATGCTCAAAGGTGGTAATCACTTTATTATGATTGCATTAAATATACAAACTTTGCAAACCAATGCACTATAACAGCGATTGACACACCTTTTAAGCGTAAAAAAAGCACGCCGATCACAAATCTGACGTTATACAGAAAAAAATATCAAAATATCAAATCTCTGCATTTTTGATAAAGGCACCTTACACTATCAATAATACTGTCAATATTTTAGAATGACAGTATTACTGTACAATAATATGTTTAAAATGTTCATTATTCTAAAATATTGACAGTAATACTTATCGTATAAGGTATAAAGGCACCTTACACGGTCAATAATACTGTCAATCCTAGTACTGTCAGTATTTACTTCAATCCTCCTTTTATATTTATCAAGTAATCAATTATCCGGAAAAACTTCAGTATTCTCTTCATTCCATCAGTTATATACCTTACACCATAAGTAATACTGTTAATATATTAGATTAACGAACATTTTAAACATGTTCTCGTACAGTAATACTGTCATTATTCTAAAATATTGACAGTATTATTGATCGTGTAAGGTGCCTTATAGTAACGATAAAATGAAGAGAATACTGATGTTTATCTGAATAATTGATTATTTGATAAATATAAAAGGAGGATTGAAACAAATACTGACAGTACTAGGATTGACATTATCATTGACCGTGTAAGGTGCCTTATTGGTTTGAAACATGTATATAACTATTTGGCATGGTTTTTGTCAGCTCCGGTATACAATTGACAGTCCTGTTTAACTGTCATGGTACAAATTGCAGGGTGTATGAAGTTTCATCGCTGCCGATATCTCGTCATCGTTTATCCCCGGCCGTTTCATCGCCGGTATTTACATTTGTTTCCGTGTAATTTTAAAATATCGTATCGTCTTTCTAGTAGATTTCGTCGGCGATGAAAATACCGAATATTTTTTGTAGTATACAGATCGTCACACGGGTTGAGATGATTAAACATACGCCGTTGGAGGACGGGAATTTCACCTAGTTCAACTATACTAAAATTAAAATTGTGATAGGTATCTGTACTTTTTTAATGAAAAATTGATGGCAGGGATGCGATTCCTGACACCAATCGTGAATTGTCCGTATTTTTCAGTCGCTTTGACAGTTAAACAATCACACCCCAGGGGTGCTATTCTAGACACCACTCGTTTCGCACGAACGTGTAATAGTCAAATCTGTATTCTTGGCTATTCGTTTCGAACGAATACGTGCCGTGTCACATTTTCGAACATAATCGGTATTTTTGACCGTTCGTTTCGTTCAACCATGGCTTAGTAATAGTAAAGTAGTTATTACACTTTATTCTATTGAATATAATAAAAGAAACGCAACTTTTAATCAAAAATGGCGTTTTAAAAAAAAATCAAGAAAACCAGTTGAACTCCACCTGTTCCATGTCTCATAGTTGAATGTTGGGATTTTTTACTATTTTTCCCCAGACTCTATAGCGTTCCTAAACAATAAATGCGCCACTTTGTGCTCACTGTGTATGAAATATTTTGTATACCAAAATGTAGAAAATATCATTCGTGTTTTTGCCTTATTCTTATCAAAATTTAAGTCTCTACAGAAATTTAATAGGAATGTACACATGACTTGGTAAACAATACAGTTTGATCAATCCACTTTCATTATTGACCAAGGATTCTAATGAATATTGAGTGGCAAGAAAGGCAGGTGAGAATGGGTGTGAGCTTGTACAACCCTGGCTACGTAGAGTGAAAACCCAGGGGAAGCTCCCGAAATACTTAGCTAGGGGAGAGTGGAACAGGGAGGTCAAAGTGTGCATGGCAAGAGTGAGGTGTGGGTTAGAAGAGACATGAAGAAAACTGTGGATGGGGTGGGGTAACCACGTCTGCGCTATGTAGTAAGGGGGGCGACACGTGAGCAAAGAATGTGAAGGAGTGAAAGCAGGGTGGGTTGGAGACTGCAGTAAGGTGAGTGAATGGTTAGGAGAGGATGGAAAAAGCGGGAAAATCTGTTGTGCTGAGGCTGACGTGGGAAAGGAAGTTGGCAAGGGCTGAGGGGGATTATTGGGGAGAAGGCAGGCATACACTGTAAGGCAAGGGAATGTGCACCTCATTGTATTATATATTTTTCTATTTGTATAGTATAGTATAGTATAGTATAGTATAGTATAGTATAGTATAGTATAGTATAGTATAGTATAGTATAGTATAGTATAGTATAGTATAGTATAGTATAGTATAGTATAGTATAGTATAGTATAGTATAGTATAGTATAGTATAGTATAGTATAGTATAGTATAGTATAGTATAGTATAGTATAGTATAGTATAGTATAGTATAGTATAGTAACACTTTAGTGTAGTATAGTATAGAATAGTATAGTATAGTATATTTAGTTTAATATAATTAGAGGGTATTGTAGAAGGGTGTTGTTAATTTGAATTGAAATTGCTGAGAATGCTATGCCTAATAAAGGTTCTTCTTTTTTAATACTGAATCCCGTAATAGTGAAATACACCTCAAAAATAAGTCAATAATAATTGTTTTCAGGCAAGTATTGAAATTACTAATTTACCTGTTTCCAGTTCCCCCAAACAACCCAAATGACCACTGATCATAAGGTCGTGAACCTGGAGGAGGAGCACCAGGTGGAGTGGATGGTTTTGGTGGTGCACTGCTCTCTGGCTTTGGTTCCTCTTTTGCTTCTTTTGCCTTTGGACCAGTTGTTTCCTTTGCTTTGGCATCTTTAGGAACATTTTTGTCTGAAGGTTTGAAATACTTTTCAAATCCTTTTGGAGGTTTTTCACAAAATAGTCTCCATTCATTTAGTACTGACTTGAAGGTTGGTGATTGCTAAAAAAATACAATAAGCAATTGAATTAGGTTGCTCATTTTATTTATATTACTGTATTTAACTCTTTTAAATTGCAATAATACATTTTTACTCCTACCAAACATTAAATAAATTATGATAAAAATAACAATGGTACATGATGTTACTGCCTTGGTTTGCATGGTTCTATGTATACATTTACATATTACTTTATTATACAATTCTGACAAATAATGTTTATATATATATATATATATATATATATATATATATATATATATATATGTATATAACTTAAATAACTTCTGAATATTAAAAAAACAAACTTTACATGTGGCTATTATCCCATGTATCTTAATCTTGATGATTAGTTTTTGGTGGGTGTCAGTCAATCAACAGACCAGGTAAACAAGGTCTTTCAATTGACCATGTTTACTTGGTCTTTCAATTCACCATGTTTACTTGGTCTTTCAATTGACTGATGTCTTTTTTTTAAATGTTAGTTTAAATGGAACAAAATCAAAATACTTATTATTTAGTATTATTGTAAAGAAAATCAGAAATTAAACTTTGTGTCTAAATTTTTCAAAATATATATATATATATATATCATTCACTGGGGGCAATGATGGCAAATATTGCACCAATTTAAATTTTATCCCCTATATTGGAACAAGACTGTCAAGAAGTTATATTGAATAATTTCCCTAATATGGGAGCTCATGTCACTATGCCATGTTAAGAATGTTGGGGGCATAGTTACAAACCCAATCTTAGTATGTAATTAGTAATAGTCAAAAAGACAGGAAACTGATTCAACATAATCAAATCAAAATCAAAATCAAAAAAAGGAAGAACTGGAAAAAGAGTTCGAAAGAATGGAAGTAGACATATTGGCAATAACGGAGACAAAAAGAAAAGGAAAAGGAATATACACAACCAATAACAAACATAAAATAATATATAGCAGAGTAGACAAGGATAAAAGGGCAGCCGAAGGTATAGAATGCATTTTACATAGAGACATCGAACACCAAATAGATACATGGCAAGAAATATCACCAAGGATACTAACCGTAACACTAAAAGAAACTAACAGAACCAGAACAATAATTATAGTATATGGGCCTAATGAAGATGATTTAGTAAGCAACAAAGAAGCATTTTGGGAGCAACTCAGCGAAACAACCGAAACAGCTAAAGGAGAAGTTTTTGTTGCGGGTGGCTTCAACAGCAGAATTGGTAAGGAAGTAAAAGATAACGACTGGACGAGAGGAAGATATGGCGAAGACGTACTAAACCAAAATGGGAAGAAAATGCTAGATTACTGTAGAATGAACAAGCTAGTAATAACGAACACACTATTCAAACACAAGGACATATACAAATACACAAGGGAAGCGGTAAGCAGGAAAGAAAAATCTATAATAGATCACGTTTTAATAGAAAATGGAAAAAGGAGCAAATGAATAGATACAAGGGAAAGAGAAGCTACGAAATTGGAAGTGACCACTATCTAGTTGTGACGACAATTAACGAAGACTACCAAGACAGACAGCAAGGATCCAGCGACCAAATACAGCAATAAACTACAACAAGATAAGATAATACAAACTTAGAGAAAAAGAAACAGCAATACAATATATGGAGAACATGGAGATGAAGATAGAAGTGACCAACTATAGAGAAGAAGTAGAGGAAATGTGGAATAACCTAAAGAAAAATATGCTTGAGACAGTAAAATCATGGATGAAATAAAGAACAGCATGAAACCAGAAATAAACAAAGCAAATATAGGGTACATAAACATGCAAGTTGTAAAAATATCGGAAGGAGCATTCGCTGATGATGTCGTAGTGATAGCAGAAAATGAAGATAATCTGCAGCACAACCTTAGTGTATGGACAGAACATCTAGAAAAATATATCATGAAAATGAATTATAATAAAACAAAGGTGATGGTAATAGGAAACCGGGAAGAAAAAATAAATAGAACAACACAAAATAGATCAACAATTCAAATACATAGGAGTAGCACTGACAGAAGACGAAAAAATGGAAGGCGAACTTAGTAACAGAATAAACAACACAGTTAAAACATACCATGCATTGTGCAATATACTGACTAACAAAAAAGAGATCAGCAGAAGAACAAAAATAAATACTGACATATGGGAGCGAGACGTGGAAACTAACGAAGAGGAACAAAAGTAGAATACAAGCAATGGAAATGAAATATCTCAGAGGAGTAAAACAAGTTAAGAGAAGAGACAAAATGAGAAATTATGACATCAGAGAAGAATTGGGAATTGAAGCTATAGGAAAGAAACAACTTAGCTGGTGGGGACATTTAATTAGGATGGACAATAAGAATCAAACAAAACAGGAATGGGAAGCAAGAACTGGAAATAAAAGAAGAAGAGGTAGACAAACAAAAGAACAGAATAGAGGAAATAATAATCAAGAAAGGAAAGACAGTTATACAAGCAAGAGAACTGGTGAAGAACAGAAAAGAGTGGAAAGAATTTACAAATGTATAAACAACAACAATAATGTAAATGTAATAGCCTGCCTTGAAAGGTAAAAGGCAACTAGTCAAATCTTGTGAATTAAGTTAAAAAACAACACTCAAATTGTTTCTTTTTATATAAAACTTTTTTTAAATATAACAATTTTAAAATTGTAAATAAATTAAAAAGTGTGGCAGGATATCAATTTCTTCTTATCAGTTAAAGAAAGTCTACATTAATACACCACAAATTGCCCAAAAAGATGTATGATGATGTAGTAGTTGGTAGTCATTAAAAACAATCAAGATTATAAAAAGTAATTTTTTAACAATTTACGTTTGAATAAATGATACATTAAGTTGATTGATTGAATGATTTAAAATAACAGTAAGTTGCTGGGAGCTCATCCGCAGACTGAATGTCTACATGAATGGGACCTTTATGCATCTACCAGTTACTTTCTATACTTTAAGTTAATATAATTAGAAGAATTAGATTTTCATTCAATGTTTATGTTTTAGTTAACATGATTTTTATGTATATAAATAAATTGTTCATTGAGAACCCCTGTTTTCCTAACAAAACAATAATAAATAAACCATTTCCATAACATTCTAATGAAACCAATATAATGTTTTTATTTAAAAATTTTGCACTTTCTTTGAGTGCCATATCTCAAAAATTGTCCTTTTCAGAAAAAAAAAATAATACATGCAACATGGTTTACTAATGTATATAAACAAAATCAAGTACTAACCATAGTTTAACTAGTTACACTTATATCAGTAGTAGTTACTGTATTTATTACAATTTGTAACTAGCTATAAACCTTTGGGTCTTTCTGCTTGTCCTTAGTGTATGTGTATGTATATAATTAGAGGGTACTGTACTGTTAGGGCCTTGCTAATTCAGAAAATCAACTTAAAATTTTCTAATGTATCATTAATTGTATCCCAATCACATGGTACAGACTACCTGGGTCAGAATTCAAACTTGGGCCACCACTTTGTTAAGAGGAGGTGCTAACTACTACACTATATTGGCATGTTAGTTTGAATATTTTCTTCATATAGTATCTTATTCAATAGAATTCATTAGTGTAAACACCTTACCTTTACAGAATACCTCAGATATACTGTGATTGATTCATGAAATTTTGCCCACAAGGTTTGAAATAGGGAGATACTATTGTATTTCTTTAGTTTAAACAAATGCTTCAATAATTCAATCATATTTATGACCACGTCAGATTATTTGATGGTACATATGTATATTGTCTTCACAATCTCAGGCCATCTAAGCAAACTAGCCATTTTATTTTATATTCAATAACAAAATTACTAGAAAATTGTAACTAATTTGAGTTTAGTAAATTCATAAAAAATTGTGCAATAACATGACTTCATCAATAGAAATCAATAATATTTCATAAAGTAAAGCAGGCTAACCTGGGTTAAACTACAAATCTACTTTAAATTATAAAACAGAAATACTTTAAATTCAAAACTTAAATGCAAAATAACCTCAAATTATAAATAACCCTTATAATACATATGTATATTAAACAAGTAACACTATGTGAGAATAAAATACACATCAACACGATAATGAAGGTGTAATTAACGTAATTATTTCAATCACAATCTTTGTATATTAACTGAACACCAATTTTATATAGTAGAAAAATATGACATACCGTAATGGCTTCTACATTGTGCACTTTAAAATTTTTCCACAGAAATTTTTCAAGCTTTCTGGTCGTATTTATTATCCTATATGCCATAGCACTGAGTAAATTGTTCAAAATCTTTTAATTATTGTTGGTCACATAACTTCATCAATGCCCTAACCACACTTTTTGTTTCTGTGTCAATTGGAAATTTCACTCTTGCTGTGGTAACCTGCGAAAACATAATAAAACTAAAACTCAAATTATATATTATTTCTTCACTTGTCAACATTTGAATTACTATTTTAGGGCATCAAACAATTATTTGCGACTTTAGTGCTGGTACTCATAAACGTCTGTTAAAATATAACGTTCCGTTAAATTTAAAACAGTTGGTAGTCAAATATGTAGAAAATTTCAGAGGTTTCTATCACTCATTAAAAAGTAAGAATTGCTTTATATTAGATACCTACAAATAATAATTTTATGTCATTTATTAAAAAAAAAACATATCTTTATGGGACTATCAGCTGTTAGCCTTTTCCGCCGGTCGGGGGAGAAGCTCAGAGGAGTTTAATCACCCGGTATATACCTTAACTTCAGAGAAAACCTCTGTAAATCTGTGAAAGATGATTCACCCCGATGGAATAGAGCTCCCCAATGCTCAGTACGAGACGGACGACGTTTCTAACTACTCGGCCACTGAGCTGGATATAAAATTTCATTGTTGCATAGTGGTATTATGCTGAACTTTAATAGTGATTTAAGTCCTGCAATGCTTATGTACATAGACAACAAGGTTATTTACCCTTGACCAATTCTGTTTCGTATTTCCGCCATCATATCGTTGCTCTGATTCGATGTTGGGCTTTATGTATTTGGAAGAGTTCACATCTTCACAATTGTTCTCCCCTGTATGGCCGTCTTTTGTTCCTTTCTTCTTCTTGATGTTACCTATACTTTTGTTTTGACCTCATTATCCTGGAGCCCCATTTTGTCTGCTTCCTCTTCGAATAACATGTTTTGCACCGCTGGCATGCTTTTCCCAGTATAGCCACACCATACAGCATCATTTGCTCTGATTTTCGTATCACGTTGCCTTTTCTCTCTACTCCGCACATTCTTAATACATCTTCTTGTCGCAGGGTTGCGACAAGGAGATGTATTAAAAATGAATTTTGTTATGATGACTTGTTGTGAAATCGATCCTTCTATTCTTACCTGACGTGATGCATGATGATTAGTATTCTTCTTCAAACTTTTGGCGGTATACCGAGATATTGTAATGAGTACCAGAGGCTGTCGTGCCATGCAATCATATGCTTGTTTTGAAATCCACATACATATGGTGCCGATATACCATCATCATATTCCCTGCATTTTTCAAGACTTTGCTTTATACTAAATATCTGGTCTATCGTCGATCTATTGGACCAGAACCCAGATTGATAGTCTCTTCGCCACATGGGTTGAGTCTGTTCAGTAGGACGTTGGACATGCATTTTTATGCTATATTTGGTCTCTCCATACCAGTGAAATTAGGTGAAATGTTTCTGCTGTTAGTGATTCATAGCCTGCTTTGTATAGTTCATTTGCAAGATTATCTGTCGGAATGACCCTTCTACTTCCGCTATGGCAATTTCTGGTTGCATGAGGTCTGCCGTTTTTATTGTTTCCTGTTCTTGCCTGTCCTAATTGGTTGGTTTAGGATGTGCTCGAAATAATTGTGCCTACATTTGTAGAATCTTTATTGGATCCATGTATAGCCCTTTTAGAAAAAAGGTTCTAGCTCTGTTCTGTTGGTTATCCTCGGCTATTTCATCTATACTTTCCCTGAGATACTTGCGCATTTGATCTCTGCACACACTTTTTGCCACTTTTGTTGCTTGCTGAAGCTCTTCCTCCTTCGTACTTGTTCTTCGTTTTAAGTAAATTTCTCTCTTCTGTTTCCTCTCTGTTCATGCTTTCTGTTACGTTCTTCCTCATACCAGGGTTTATTTCTTGTGGGTGTCGTGAAGTGGTTTTCTGAAATTATCATTATGTCAATATCATTTTGTCTCGGCAATAAAGCCAGCCCTAGGTCGTACTTTGGCAGGCTGTTATAGTTATACAGCTATGTTATTCATTTATTGAACTTCCGACACAATATTCATCATCGTATCCATGCGCTGAGCCCTCTGCTCAACTAAACTCTCTAGTCTGTAGATACCATCCTCTGACTGGGTGTCTGTACCGTTAGTTTCTTGGTTAATATTTGTTGCTTCAGTGATTTTTAGCTGCAGCGAATGATAGTTCCTCGGAATCGTACTTTGGAGGATAGTCATCATCATCATTAGCCTATCCTAGTCCAGACGTAGGCCTCCCGTGATAGCTTATACGTTCGTTCTTAGGCCGCTTGCTCCAATTTGTATGAATTCGTCTAATGTCGTCGGACCATCTTGTAAGTGGATGTCATCTGCTTGTAATGGGACCATGCCTGAATCAATCTATTATCCGGGATTCTGGCAATATGTTCTGCCCAGCTCCACTTCGGGACTGTTATTCGTTCTATAGCGTCTGTTAGCCCAGTTCTACTCCGAATTTTTAAGGAATACGGTCTCTCAGGGATATTGCCAATATAGATACCTCCATTGCATGTTGTCTCACCTTCTACCTTCCCGCTTAGTGTTAAGGTCTGCGCTGTACGTTAGGAACAGGGAGGACGCATTGGTTGAAGACTCGTCGTTTCAAACAGGTTGGTAGGTTTGCGTTGAATACATGTTCTAGGGTCCCGTATGCCGCCCACGTTAGTCCTATGCGCCTTAACATTTCACATGTTTGATTGTCTTTTCCGCTGTTAAAGCGATAAGCTCAGAGGAATGCAATTATCCAGTATTTACCTTAACTTCACAGAAAACCTCTGAAAAACTATGAAAGGTGATTCGCCATGATTTCACTCATAACAGGATTTGTACTCCCACTCCCCAATACTCAGTACAAGATGAGCGCGCCTCTAACCCCAAGACACTGCGCTGGGTAAAGGTAGTTTTATGTTGACAAATTATAATAATACTCAACACCATATTTATCACCAAAAATAAAAACAATATAAACATTGCACATAATTTATTTACAGTTATTTACCTATAACTATAAACATATAATTAATATAAATTATTAATTATAAAGATTAATTTTATATACATTATAAAAGTTCATATATAAATGAATTAACAAATATATAAGTAATGTCTACGCAGGTAAAAGATCAAAGTCATCACTAACGTGCACCATCGGCACATGTGTTTCATCAATTGTGGCAACAGCTTTGGCTTCAATTAGTGACAACTCCTTCATCTTCCATTCCCAATCCATTTTCTGAACAGCATATAGAGATTCTGCCTCATTGTGGTGACGAAGCAACATATGTTCCTTTATTTTCTCCCACTTGTCATCCACATCCTGTAGCCAACTTAAAAATAATCGTCCTGAAATACAATATGATTTAATATTATACAACTATGATTTACGTGTATGATACATTACCATTATAACGAGATCGTGCGTTTCGGTCTTTTTCTTCTTGTTCAGGTGTAATCAAATTGTATACTTCTTCATCTCGTAAGATTGTACATACGGAAAATGGCAGGGATTGATTCGCTAATGCTCTAGCTGCTCTACCATGTACTCGTAAAATTTCTTGTTCCACTGATAACACCAATTTCTCCTTTTCAATTACATGCTAAAAATCATTATTAGTTGGTAATAAACCTTTAAATTCTTTATGTTCTAATTAAATTGTTTGATTTCAGGCTGCTCTGAGAATTATCTAAACCCGAATGCAATAATAAAAGGAAAACCAGTAGTATAATTGTTGAAAGAAGAGCAATAGACTAAATTATATGCTTGACAGCTCTTCTTCTAAAGTTTTTAGGAACATTTCTGCTAACTTGATCTAATTTTATATCCACAAGCAACCTCAATAAAAAATATAGTTAGACAATTTGGGAATATTAAAATTTAAAATTCAGAAACACATATTTGTACAAATACAGAACAGTAAAGGAAGGTATTATTATCGCGAAAATGTTTCATGACTATAGTCAAAATAGACTATTTTTGTGTATTCAGTGATCACACAATAATAATTTCTAAGTTATTAATCCTAATTTAAGCGTAGATGATAGTTTTTATTTTATTTTTGTAAATATATTAAAACAAAATGTGTCTTTTCTGCAATTTGTTGGTTCGTCCACATATTAGTTTTTTCTCTCTAAATCTCTAAACTAATGTTCCCCTAATTCTTTTGAACAGTTAATATTAGATAACGCAAATTGTTTTTAAAATTTACCTGCATCCTAAGTTTATATCTTTCTTTTTCTTGGTCGGCAAATAAGTCTTTCATTTGAGCAGGTAATGTGGCGGGATAGGTTATGTTGGGCGTTGTAGGTGCTGTACCAGCCAAAACATATGTACAGCGATTCATCAAATAATCCTTGAAACCTTGTGGTGGTTTGGGTTGAACTGGAAATAACCCTTTCCGCCTTTTGTCTATCTAAAATACATGATTTTAAATAAAACTACGTGCCGTTATCAAAAGAAAATAAACAAACTCACTTGTTTTCTGATATTTAAATATAATTGGTAACAATTAGTAATAGGCTGCTCGTGTGGATGAACCTCTGATACAGCAGGCGTTTCGGGTTGGTCGTGATTTTGTGCTGGAACAGTCGCCTCTTTATTGGGTTTGATTTTACGTTTGCGTGGATGCAACTCTACGGGAGCAGGGGTGGAAACTGTGTTGGCAATTGTTGCAGATGTTGATGCTTCTGTGTCACTATTAGCAGAAACCTGAATGTCTGACTTTGATGATGTCGACGCTCCTTGGATGCTAGGAGTTGCCACGTCATTTTGGTTTGTGGGAGCTGCTGGGGAAGCTGACGGTGATGGGGAATGAGATCTTTGTAGCTGTGGTGATGAATTATTACTACCGCGATCCGTGCCACCTTGTGGACCCGACCTATGTGAACTTCGTAAGACTCTCTGGTGGTGACCACTCGTTCTCTATAAGAAATATAATAGGTATTAAGCATACAGTTATTAACTAGTTACAGTTCATAAATTTGGTTACCACAGTAATGATTGCAAGATATGAATAAATAATAATAAAATTTCGGAAACAACAATAAATCTATATATTAAGCTAAAGCTAAAAAACTACGAAGGAAAATGTTGAATCTTGTCTCCAGGAAAACTTCAGCTACCTAATCTCAAACTTGTGTGATTTTAAATTCTCTTAGCTTTGTTTACATTTATATTATCTGTTACATTAGATTTAATTTCTCGTATATATTTTTATGGTAGTGAATATTATATTTAAATAAGATTCAGCTGTTTTCAAAATTATCACTATATGAGATATATTGACTATACTCGTTTTTTTGTTTTTTTTTTAATTATAATTTATCTCGCTTATAAAACTCCTTTTTGTATAATGACTATTTAATTTAACACCAATCTTCATCCCCTAAACAGAGTTTTTGAAGACCCTGTACATTACTCATAATTAAGATTAAATAAATCTTAATTTACTTGCCTGATCATCGCCTCCACTACTTGCATTTCCACTATTCTTATCATCACCCTTTGCAATATGTTCAACTGGACTGCTATTTCCACTATTGCTTTCTTTTTCACCCTCACTATTACTAGGTACAACATATGGAAGTGCTTGATGTGTCCTCTGGGAACTATTTTTGCCATTTCGACTCTGTCCAGACTCTTGTTCACTTGTTGTACTTTGAGGGATGACAATTTTCAAAGGTGGCACCTTCAAATCCGTTTTCCCATCCTCAAGCTCTGCATCACTTGTATTTGCTGGTTTTGGACTATCAACCGGGCTTTTTCTATCAGATGATTTCGACGTACAAACATTACTGGTTTTACCACTTGCTGCACTGGTTTTCCCACTTTGACCTTTGTTTTGTCCTGCCATCCTTTGCAAACTTCCTCCTTTACCACCCTCCTTACTTCCATCCTCCTTGCGTTTCTTTCGACGAGTTTCCTCATCATTTGTACCATCGTCAGCTGCCTCCGACATTTCTGAGAAATTTCGTTTATTGTCGTCCAACTGACTGGACGCCGATGCATTTAATGGATCACCCTGTTCATTTTCTGCATCCAAATTAATACTGTCTTTGTTTTCAGGTGATGAATCTGATTCTTTTAGGGACTTAAACTCGTACACATCATCTGTGTTTCCTTTTGCTTCCATAGTTTCTTCAGACTTGCTTTGCTTGGCTGTTTCTGTGACTTTCTTCTCATCCCTTGCTCGAGGTTGCAAACGTGTTGTCACACTTGATTCTGCAAGAATAAAATAAGTAAACACAAATATTTGCACATTTAATAAGACATACATTTATTATACAATAAACAATCATGCTGCATAGATTCATTAAAATACAACATTTAACTAAAAATAAATATTGGAATGGAATGGTTGTGTCAACTACATGATAATTCATTTTCAATGAAGGATTAAAAATAAATATATTAAATTATACAGGATGTTCTATAACTTGAGTGTAAAAATTAAATGCCTTATCCCAAAAACAATGTTAAGCGAAAAATGCATATGAATATGTGATCTAAAACATTTCATTATTGAGATTTCAAGATTCAATTAAATTATTTGTTAGTAATAAAAAAAAATTATCAAACAATAAACAATTTCAATGTTTTAAGTATATTTATATAATATAAAAAGTTTATTGATTCAAGATCTATAAAAAGTAAAAATACAGAATAAACATATATCCTAAAATGTACCACTACTGAACTATTTTTTTTTCTTATTCCCTTTATTTAATATTATATAATGAAATAAAAGTAGTTCAGGAAAAGGTGCATGAAGAGGTATCAAGATCTTTTATTACCTTTATTATGTAATTAAATTTAAAAAATATCAGGAAAGGCTACATTCATTAAAATTACATAACAAAATACATCAAATTTAAATTGTGATTGTTAATATACAATATATAATAAAAGCAAAACTTTTTATAAAGATGATGAATGAAACTAACTCTTAATAGTAATCTGTGGACACATTGTATATAATTTATAATTAGAAAATGCTACAGAATGCCAGGAAATGAATAAAAGGGCAACAAAATACATGTCTAGATGAATGGGGTTGATTTAGATATTGTGAGAACGTTTCTTTTGTCTTCACAATATCTAAAATATTTAAATCAACGCCATGTAACATTTAAATCAACACCATCATTGCAGTATCCATAAATAGTAGTAGAAGTAGTAGTAGTAGTAAGTAGTAGTAGTAGTAAGTAGTAGTAGTTGTAAGTAGTAGTACTAGTAGTAAGTAGTAGTAAATAGTAGTAGTAGTAAGTAGTAATGCAGAGGACCCATTAATGTAAAGTTTTCAGGAAAGGGCTATAAGAGTAGGAGCAACAAACTAGAAGCACATTGTACAATAATGGTCAAGGACAATAATGATAAGAAAATCAATACTAGAATTGGGTTCAAACAAGATTCGTGCCTATTAGTGGAAGTTTTCCCACTCATTGTGAGAATTGGGGAAGAAAACAAAGGATTAAATGAGAAAGGACAGCTGGAGTTTTCCGGAAAACCAACTTCTCTATGATTGTGAATCAGAAGAACAAAACGGTATATGGATAAACAATATACGATATCCAAACAACACAATACTGATGGACGATAACATAGAAGACTTCCAAGAACTCGTCAACAGGGTAAGGACTCATGGGACTGAACATAAATATTGCGAAAACAAAATTTATGTTTATATCTCGAGACCCAAACATAGCAGACCCGCAATTCAAGTATCTGGGTATATGGCTAACAGCGGAGTGATCATCATACACTGAGGTTAGATGCAAAATTGAAAATACACGCAATGCATTCATGAAATTCAAAAAGGTCCTTAACAACACCATGCTCTGAACCTTGGATTATATTATTACATAGTGCTCTTCTATAGTATGGAAGGATAGACGATGAAAGTAGCATTAATAAACAGAATAGCCTTTGCGATGACCGCAGAATGCCCAGGATCTCGTGGATTGCAAGAATAACGAATAAGGAAGTCCCGCGACGAGTAGGCAGGAGTCGTGAACTTTTGAATGCAATATAAAGAAGGAAGACTACATATCTAGGACACGTGAAACGAAATCAGAACCATGACATACTACAACTTATCATTAAATAAAGGGAAAATTGAAGAAAAAAGAGGAGTTGGAAGAAAAAAGATGTCGTGGCTTAAAAACATACAAAGGACGGGATTAAGGACTTGTTCATAAATTCAGGTATTGCGAAGAGATGAATTATATTGTCGCTAAGAAGAATGGTGGTCCACCAATCCAAGGATAATATTATGAACACAGAAGGAGGAAAGTGGTTTAGTGGAGAATCTATATATCTGACCCCAAAATTATGGAAAATTAAACATATTTTGTGAGTTGGTTCTGTTCTGCAGAAGTGCGTCCAATTAGTACTTTATCTGTAGTTTGCATTTAACGAGCGACAGCCTAATAATAGTGCGTCTTTAAGTTAGGTACGAATTTGCAGGGAAAAACTGTAAAACAGAGTCGACGAAGTCATCTGCTAATATTGAAGCACATAGATCTTAAGAAATTTCAATCTGCAGAGAATTAATTGAAAA
This sequence comes from Lordithon lunulatus, assembly GCA_963942505.1. Lineage (NCBI taxonomy): Eukaryota > Metazoa > Arthropoda > Insecta > Coleoptera > Staphylinidae > Lordithon > Lordithon lunulatus. The sequence continues at coordinate 22,796,159 of OZ012666.1, forward strand.
ACTAAACATGATATACGTATATAGTATGAAGAGAAGGAGGCCACAAAACTATGGGGCTGGATTAATAAAAAATGAGATATTTAAGTGATAGAGGCAAAGAGTTAAGTGGAGAGCCAGAGAAGCAAGTAGAATGGATATTGATGCAAGTCGGGTAAGCTTTGAAGAATGCTGCAATAAAAAGAAAAAAGCTGGATAAACCAAACTTTATAGACAAAAATGATACAACTAACCCCCTAGGAGGAAGGTTAAACCCCATCTGGAGGCACCACATCAATTAGCAATGCACACCCATATGGTAATAACCGTCAAATAGCTCATGCTATCAGGATCACCAGGTAGTCATTGTTGTATATAACCACTCGTGATATTGTGTGAATTCATCTAGATATGTAGATTGCTAAGAGGTGGTTTGACACATATATGTTTTATAAGATTGGTCTGTGCTGATATCTCAAGCACTCCATTATTATTCCATAGAGGGTACTACCCGGTGATCCTGATGGCATGAGCATGTTGACGGTTATTAACATATTGGTGTGCATTGCTAATTGATGTGGTGCCGCCAGACGGCGTTTAACTTTCCTCCTAGGGGGTTAGTTGTATTATTTTTGTATATAACCACTCGAGATATTGCGTGAATTCATTCTCACTAGCTGAGCTACACTGATGAGATCTAATAAGATCGAAATCTAAATATGTAGATTGCTAAGAGGTGGATTCACACTTATATAAACTTTATTCATCGATGCGAGGCAATTATTAAACATGTTGAAGCGCAAAAGACGAGGAAGAAAGGGAATCCAAGACCATAAAGCCAATACAGACAAAAGTATCTTTGAAGGGTATTCTCAAAGGTTATTTGTGAAGGAGGTGGAGGGGGTGCATCGGAAAAGGGTTGCAGAAATGGAGGCGAGAACGATCTGTCGCGAGTCACTCGAAAAAGCTCTGAACCAGCAAAACGAGGAAGGACAGGTAGATGGAGTGAACAATGAGAATGCGGTTTCTACTGAATCCTGTTTCTAAAGAAGCTGTGCTACGATTAATAAACAAGAGATAGAGAAAAGAGGAAAAATACCAGAACACTGCAATTATTCATGTCCTAAAGAATGGAGCAGACTTCACCTAGATAAATACAGAGGAATTATATTTACAAAATGTATACAAGACTGATAGCATGATGATTGTAAAAGTAAAAGCTGACAGTTTTTTTTTGTTTGGGGTGGGAGAGGAGGGAAAGGTAGAAATGAAATAGGCTAGTAAGAAGGGAGGTGGGGGAGTGTGTTTCTAGTTTACTGTTGTACTTTGTATTATAATGATGGGGTGATGTAATAGCCAAAATAAAGGTTTTTTTTTTCTGAAACTAAAAGTAGCCACTTCATTCCTGAAACATCAGTCTAAATTCTAACATTGCATGTGATGGTCAAAAACGATAGTAGGGTGGGGCATTATATGCTCTTTTAATTGATTCATCACCATATGACTCTATAGAGACTACAAAGTAGAAAAAGAATAGCAGAGCTGTATGCAGAAACATATTGTAGTTGTGTTGAGTGAATGTAGGGAAATCTTACATTCCCTACACTCACTCAGAGATTTAGGGTGTATAAGAGCTGCCACATGAGTACGTTTTGGTTTAATATATTTATGTGGAAAATATTCGAAGTGCTGGAGATGAGGCAGGTGGTCGGTGTTGTAATGGGAAGCTCTAAAGTGTGGAGGACATTGTTGTAATGACAAGGAATTAAAAAGAAAAAATTGTTAAAGAAACTTTAATGTGGGGCGGGGTATGGTGGAGAATATATGTTGCTTTAAGTACTTGGGTTTTATGTTCGCTGATAACGGAAAATGTAAAAAACATATAAGGTACATTAGACATAAGACTCAAGTAGCAGGGAAAACAATAAGGAAAGTGTAGTTAAATGAAGCTAAGTGAATGTGTTGAGGAGCATTTGGTAATTTGAAATGTGTGCATGAGGTATATTCTTTTGTATGGGGCCAAAATGTCGGCGTACCATGGAAACAAGAGGTCCAAAGAGTAAACTACTATTCCTAAAGAATGAAACTCAGGGACATAGTATTTCAGGAAACAGATAACATGAATGTGGTGTGGATGACTGCAGTGACAGTTATGAGGTATGATATGGCAATGTCAAGGATGAATGAAGATAATCTTGTCAACATAGTGGAAAGGGCATGCATAGCTGCAGTTACAAGATGGTCTATGGGAGTTGAAATATATATAAAAGAGCTACAAAGGCTGATGAATAGAATAGCCCAGACTAGCCAGAAATACCAGCTCAATTTTAACATAAAGAAAACTAAATACATCGTAATAACTAAAAGAATACCATCACTACAAGGAATACTGATTATTGTAAACCAACAGATAATCGAAAGAGTAGAAAAGTTCACATATTTAGGTAGCACCATATATGATTAATGGGACCACTCACTTGTAATCAAGTGTAGAATAAAAAATGCTACATCAGCTAGTTACAAATGAGGGAAATATTCAAGTCATGACTTCAAAAATAAGATCAAGGCTTGCCTTCTCAAATGCTATGTCTTCTCCATACTTTTCTATGGGGTAGAATCATGGACAGTCACTGGTCTTCAAAGAATGTGAAGCATTCGAAAAGTGGCTGTATAGAATAATATATCACAGGTTGACCATGTAATTAATAAGACTGTACTAGAACAAATGGGAGGGGGTAGAAGTACTAATAACTGTGAACAATAAACCAGCATATCTAGGCCATGTAAAGAAGAACAATGAGCATTACTGATTACTCCATCTGGTATTACAAGGGAAAGTAGTTGGAAGAAGAGGCCTGTGGAGAAGAATATCTTGGAATATCTAAGGAACCTTAGAACATGGTATGACACAACAACAGGTCTCATCTGAGCAGCCATCAACTAAGTAATGACTGCCAACCAAACAAGGTAATGACTTCACAATGAGTAGGCATGAGAATAAGACAATACCATAATTTAGTATAGAGGGAGTATTATTACTTCTTTTTCCTTTTGAACTAGTTATTAACCCACCATTAGAGAGATAAATACAAATAATAATTATGGAAAAATGCAGTGATTCCACACATGCGGAACACTAATAATGAAAATATTAATATCTTAATAATTAATATCTTTAATTGCAGTAAGGAGCTACAATAAAAATTACTTGAAGATTAGGTTTATTTATCACAAGGCTTTAAAACATAATAATAAGTATGTCACAAACTTTATGTAAACATATTAATGTTTGTTATTACTTGTTTTTCTTACACTGTAAATGGGTGGTTGTCTGTAATTTATAAATAAATAATGTGTTTTTGGTTGCTTTAACTACAAATACTTATGGGTTCAATAACTTTTGATAAATTTGTGGAATGTTGGTAAATATAACTCCATATTCCCCAATCTTCCATAAAGTAATAATAGTTATTATACTTGTTACAATTTATAACTGGCTATTGACCTTTGAGTCCTTCTGTCATGTGTTAGTGTTTCTATAGAGACTATATTCCACAATAAGATGATGAAGATGAAGTAAATTCCAAAATGAATTTAAAGGTTTTGTTTTTTGTTTTCATGGTTCATATGTATATTTTAATACTCTTTTAAACCTTTTTACCATTTAAAATAAACCAAATTAATATTTTAAAAAAATATAGAACATTTAACTCAATAGTAAATCTACTGGAGCTATGAATCTTTAAAATATATTTATCTCAAAAACTCATTTTGGAAGTTACAACATTTGTCATCTCACAGTGCAATATAGAGTAGTTAGAAAATAATCAGGGCTGCACGTTCAGGTATGTTTTATAAAAAAGCAGACTGATCTGTTACCTATGGCAACCAAATAAACATCTGTATCATCATTGGTGTGACCCAGGTTTTGCAAACACTAGCGTAATAGAGCCTTATGTCAAATTTGTCAAAAGTGACATTAAAATAATGAAAAAGCTTATTATCCTGTCACTCTCAACATATTTGTGACATTTGACAAAGGATTATTACACTAGTTGTTACCTATATGGCACATTACACAATCAATAATACTGTCAATATTTTAGAATAATGACAGTATTACTGTACATTAACATGTTTAAAATGTTCATTATTCTAAAATATTGACAGTATTACTTATCGTGTAAGGTACAGTAATGAGGGAATGAAGAGAATACTGATGTAATGAGATAATTGATTACTTGATAAATATAAAAGGAGGATTGTAACAAATACCAACAGTACTAGGACTGACAGTATTATTGCCTTAAAGATGTTACCATGGATAACAGAATAGACTGTTTTTTACAAGACCACTCTGAAGTTACAGAATAGACCCCCAGTTAATTGTACCAATGATATTGGTCAGGATTCAAACATAGCTAACATAGGTTAGCATAGTAACAGCAACATACATATAGTAGTTACTGTATTTGTTACAACTCTGTAACTGGCTATCGACATTCAGATTACAACATATAAATATAAGAATTAATTAAAAAATATCAGATAGTAAAAGCTGACAGTAATCATGCAGTAAATATTAACATTATCAGGTATTTAATCATCAATTTTAAATAAAGGTTCATTATGAGAAAATAATAACACACAAGCCAATACCAGCCAAATAAATACATCAATTAAAACTAATAAATATATATTACTAATACAATAACATACATTTGTACATAATCAAAACCAGTCAATAAATAAAGTATACTGCAACCTGCACAGTGACTTCTAATCATAATAATTTGAAACACTTGAGAAGTCAAACACAAGATGCATAAATGTACAGAAACACATTAATTGACATACCTTTGTGTAACTGGGATGCTCGTCGCATCTCAGGTAGGGTGCCGGTTAAAGCGCTGCACTTGCACGAGCACTATCGGGTATTGCCCGCAAAAAAATAATAACAATAAAACTTGGAATTCGCCGAGCTGAATGGGAAATAGTGTGCGCTTGTGGGAAACCACAAACAGGTTGATGAATATTTAGCGTAACCGGCTTCTATAAACAGTCGGAACTGAACCCATAACGTGGTTGTAAAATAGTAGCACCTTTTTCCAATTGTATGCGATCGATGGTCCGCCTGAATGCACTGCGGTTGTGTAACGGACAAATTCACTTATTTAATCCCAGTTTGTACGAAATGGTGCAGCTAGAAACAACAGAATGGCGACGGGGATTTGACAGCTGACATCTTGTTTACGCCATAGTTGTTTACATTTATTCGATAGGAGGCGGGAATTTCAAATATTTGAGTTCCCACGATTTTTAATAGCAATTGCAAAGGATGCTAAACTAGTAAAGGATATCTTGTGCCTTATATTCGAATATATAGCACACATATAATCTTGAATTACATAGCACTGTGAATTTACAGGCTATTTTGCGTTACCGTTTTAAAGAAGGGCAAAGGCTGTCAACACTAAATACGCTCACTCTCTACACAAATAACTGGTACAGCAAAAGCAAAATACAAAGAATTTAAAAATTAAAACTTGTATGGAAAATAATGATTGAATAACAACTTATTGTGTTTTTCTTACGGCTCATATTCCTGTTCAGTGCGTCAACGTTTATACGTCAGCCAATCATTGAGCAGGTTTGGATCAGCTGTTCTCACTTTTCATTTCAAACCTGGCCTCGGATTGAACGTTGACCCACTGATCCATAATAATCAAGTTATTATTTTATATCCGGATAGCGAAAATATGGGCTTTAGGCTGTGACTTAATGTATGTATTTATTTATAAATTATGATACAGTGCGACCATTAAAAGGCATTAAAACTCCCCAGTATGTTGAAGGGGACTGTAAAATAATCCTTGCTCCTGTTATTTTGAGATTTTCGATGATAAATGCTCAATGGTCCTAATCGACTTAGAATATTCATACTTTGACACTATAGTAATATGTATTTACAAATGAATTATAAAGCCAATATTTCTGCTGTCGGTGCGTCAGCCAATCAGAGACCCGTTTTGCATCAGTTATTCTCACCTTTTCCGTCGACAGATTCAAACATCCTACGCTGAGGGGTAGGATATTTTTAATTTGAGACGACGGATTGACAGATATATAGAAATTATATATTATTTCAATCAATTTTGTTTCTCGATAGTCGATAAGAACAGCTTATCTGATCTCTGATTGTCTGACTGATGAACGCACTGCTAGTAACGGAAAGTACTTTAGAAAGTTCGTTGACATTTACGCTAATAATTACGGACGTGGCAACATTGCGTTAATGTAAATGACAACGTCGCGTTATCTGTTTATTATGATCAATTTGAGGTTAATTTTTCAATCGAATTAGTTCCAGAGAAAGTGAAAATGGATAGAAAAAGACGCGAGAAAGGACGAAACTATAGTATTAGAGAAAAAAATATATTACTGTCGATTGTTGATAAGTAAGTTAAACTTATAATCAATTTTATTTTTTCCACATAAATACAGTTATTCAGATATTAAATGACACTCCTATCATTCAATACCGTGTCTTATTAGATTTATTTACTTTTTAAAACTGGTCAAACTTTTTTTCTTATTTTCTTTTAAATATCAATCTTTCTACCAAAATGCTTGTAGTTTGAAAGTATGTCAAATAACCTATGACCATTACTAGAATTTACAAACATAATAAGATTATCAAATGTATAGCTGGTATGGCAACTCTAACTATTGAAGAAGTTGTTGCTAATTTGTAGCTAGTTATGCAAAAGTAATGTTGTTGCTCTAATGATTTTGAAAGAAATGAAGCTTACTAAGCCAGTTTGACATTAAACTGTCAAAGCAATTGGGAATGCTTGATAAAATTCCTACAGGATAATCTGTTGCTATTTCCTCACAGATTAATGTTGATAAAATGCTGTTAATTTATTTCTGTTGTAAATAAAATTATAATCATGTCAACTTGAAGGTAAGCTGGCAGAGCAATCAGAAATTTTAGATCAAATTATATAAAGTCTATGTGAAAATGTTTTGCTATATGATGCATGTCTACTCAGTAGTGACATATGTTTATGTTTTCAAAAATATAATCAGGAAAAATAATAATATAACAGGGGAAAAAAACTTGTTTTCAAATATACCATGTGTTCTTGGATTAAGTTGCAAAGAGAAAAAAAAGATTTGTCATTTTAGAAAAAATGCAAGAAGAAATACCTTCTTCACTTCATTTATAAATATGATTCCAACTGTTTGTTTTCAAATGTAACTTCACAGTACTGAAAAAAAAAATATTTCTAAAGAAAAAATATATGAAACAGTGACAAGTTCATTACTCTGTCACAAAACTATGATTAGTCTTAGAATAAATCTATTGTCTGTACACTAAAATGCAACACTTTGACAATTAATTTTATTTGAACTATTCAATTGTATCTCCACCACATAAAACACATATTTCTAGGCACATATGAAGCTGGTTATAAGAGTTTTGAATTTCTTCTATCATGATCATTTGAATGACATCTTAGATTCAATTTTTCAATATGTTTACATCATTTGGAATGAGAGTACCATAAACAATTTGTTTTAACTGGCCCCACAGATAAAAATCACAAATCATTAGATCAGGGCTTCTTGGAGACCATGGGTCTAGTCCATTTCTCTCAAAATTTCTCTTTCAACCAATTTACCACTATGCCTGCTGAATGGGCAGGACAGCCATCCTGCTGAAAATATGCTGCAACTCGATAATTTAAAGGCAAACTATCCATTTCCTTGTAGAAGAAGGTATTAAGCATTTGCAGAAATGAAGCTTGATTCACAGTTCCTTCAAAAAGGATGGCTCTATTATGCCATGGTAGGTAACAGCGCATCAAACGTTAACTTTAACGTAGTACTGACGATTCGTGTTCTCTGAAACCTGGATTTGTCAAGCTCCAATGTCGTTTTGCGGAGTTGCCATTGTCACGTTAGAAGTAAATGTTGCTTCATCAGAAAATATGATGTACCAATGAAACGGATTCTGTATCTTTTCAAAAATACGCGATCCAACCCATAGACAAAAAGAAGTTTTGCGTCATCACCTTCATTAACGTGTGAATTCTTAATGGTTTGTATGGATGATATTGATGATTTTAAGGATTCTATGGATATGAGTTTTACTGATTCCAGTCTCGTCGGATCGAGTTTTTAGCGATAATCTATGCCGATCTTGCACAGAGTTCAGGATGAGGACTGTTGCTCCATCATCTTCATCATGAATCCGCTTTGTCTTTTTTACATTCCTCACAGAACCGGAAAATAGGAACATTTTTTATTACTTTTGTAGCTCCTTGGAGTGAAATGTGAGCTTCTGGATATTTTTCATGGAAATAGTCTACTACATATGCTCGCCATGCCTGTCCCGTAGCACTGAATTAGATAAATTCTCTGTTGCATTCTAGCAGAACAATGTTTCATATGAAAACATATTTGTTTAAAAACGTCTAACCTGTTTCAATATTACAAGGCTATCGTAGTTTTGTGACAGAGCGGTGAAGAGCGATGTCACTTTTTCAGATATTTTGTTTAGAAATTTAAACATTTCTCAGTACTGCGAAGTTAAATCAAACAGTTGGAATCATTTTTATAAATGAAGCGGAGAAGGTATTTCCTCTTGCGTTTTTCTCTAAAATGACAAATAAAAAATGTTTCCCTCTTTGCAACCGAATCCGGGAACACAGTAAGTTCACATTTAATTTGTGCAGTTGATTAAATAATTTTTATTGTTCTATTAGTTTAGAAATAATATGCATGTTCATTGTAAAGACTAAATAAAATAATAAAAGCAATCATATATTAGTTTTCTTAATAGAACTAAAGACATTAAAAGAACAAATTTGAGATTTTAAAGCCAATATCTCAAACTTATTCCACGAATAGCCTTATTCGCCAGTTAAATGTCAATTGTAGAACCGGCCCTGAGAGGTCTAAAATGCACAAATGTTACTCATCTCCTTAATCTCTTTAATCAATGGCAGAATAGACTACTGTATTCTGGTATGGTTGCCAACTAATCATAGGGATACCACAGGGATATAGTTTATGACCAGTTCTATTTATTATCTACATCCGTGATTCTCAAAGTGTGATAAAATATTTGGGAGGTGACAGAAAACATTGATTACAATCAGAAATTTTGTCTACACATATGCTTTCTTCAGAATGCAGACCAATAAGTTTAATAAACACTGATCTATATTGTCCTGTCCAGGAGTTTGCAAAAATAATATATGCCAAATCAAGTAACAATTCATTTTAGACAATTTAAAATTACTGGTAATATATCTCAGGTGGGCTCGACATGACTTTCCAAATTAAATAATCTATATTAAATAAAAATTTCTCAAAAAAATTGATTTGATTCGATTTGGTTGGACTCAGTTTGGTTCAATTTGTTGTTTTTATTTTATTTTGTACTATTTTGTCTTTATATATTTTTATTTGTCTTTCATTTTCATTGTATTAGTTTAATTATCTATTCGTTGTAAATTAATTGGTGCGTAATTAAATTATAAACCTAATTCGGCAACATCAAACACAATTAGATGTTATATTGGTGAAATATCTCCATACTGAAGGAGTCACTATTAATTCATAAGAAAGTACACAAAACGGAGACCTATACATCTCAAAAGAAGCATGTCATGCAGAAACGCGAGTCGTTTCTAGATGGCATGCCAGGAGTTTTCTGTGCATTTCATTTTATTGCATAATATGTAATAAAACCCCCAGATCGTGGCACGCGAAGATATTAGTTACTTTTTTTATAAAGTGGCATGCAGGTCCATGACTGTTGCAGCTCTATACAATGCTGGATCAACAACACATGATACTGAGACCATATGAAATCAGCCCAAATCTACATAAAAAATGTTTTAGTCATTTTTAGGCATAGCTACTAAAATATTTAACAGCATACCTGACGCATAGTAATAGAGCAAAACATGTGTGAAATATATACTTAAGCCCTGGTTTCCTAGGAGAGCGGTCGCTTAAAAACGGCCGCTTTTGACGTCATTTTTATGTCAAAAAAATAATTCTACGTGTATATAACGAATATGTTTTTCCTTGAAAAGTAATACCTCAACGTACTACAAAAACACAATGAATTACGATGAAAATTGTGAGTTATTCAATTACATATATCCAAAACGATTTTTGTGATATGTAAATGACGTCAAAAGCGGCCGTTTTAGTCCCAATTCACACATAAGCGACGTCGGGCGCAGGCGCGGTGCAGGCGCGACGTCGCACAGGCAATTGTGATGTCCATATGCAGTGCAGGGGTGGATATTGCTGCTTATGTTTACATAGAGGCGGCGTGGAAGAGTTATGCCTTTCGCCTCTTCGCCTACCGTGTCTTAGGCGAAGACGCGGTGCCGGCGCTGCGAGAGGCACGACGCTTCAAGCCCCCTGTATATAAACATGTGGTGCAATGCTTACTTAGGTGACGAGGCGCGGGCATTTGCCCCGTGCCACTCGCCGCGCCGGCACCCCGTCTTCGCCTAAGACACGGTAGGCGAAGAGACTAAACTCTTCCACGCCACCTCTATGCAAACATAAGGTGCAATGTCCACCCCTTCACTACATATGGACAACAATCGCCTGTGCAACGTCGCGATTGCGCCTCGCCTACACCGCGCCTGCGCCCGACGCCGCTTATGCGTGAATTTGGCCTTAAAGCGACCTAGAAAACCAGGGCTTTACTGAAATAATCAAATCGATGCCCTTAATAATTATTACTGTGTTATGACATATTTATTTAAACCTAATCCTTTTTTATACCATTAAGTGTAAGGGTTAATATATAATCTTCTTGTGTATACCTCGTTGCATTGCCTTGTGTTAGTTGTTATCACTCTTCCTATTTTATCCGCTTCTTCTTTGGTCTTCCTCTATAGTTTTTTTTTCTGTTACTCTACTTTCATATGTTCTACCAAGAAGAATGTTTTCTTTGGCATTTGGCATGTGTCCAAACCATCTAAGCTGTCCTATAACTTTATAGAAGATTATAGATTTAAAAATCGTATTTCCACGGCATTCATCTGTCATTACTTATCTTGCTTTATCTTGAAATCCATCGGTATGTCTTTCCCTCCAAATAACGTTTATTATCATATTAAAGCAGGATTAAGATTTTCCCTGTTTCCCAATCTCTCGTTTACCTCCTTGTCTATTTTCCGTTTATTTCTATTATCGTTCCTAGATAGCTTTCTACCTGTTCTATTTGTCTTAAATGGAAGACAAATAGAACAGGTAATCTTTTGCGTGTTTTCCTGGATATTATCATGCTTTTGGTTTTTCTGTTTATGTTGATTTTTATTAATTCTTTGTTTATTATTTTATTTTATTATTATGTATTATACTGTAGGTCTTCCTCCGATTCTCAAATATCGCCATGTCGTCTGCGAACATCATTTCTGATACCTGTGTGTGTGTGTTTCATGTTCCAGTATACCACGTTTATCGTCTTCATATCTTTCGTTTTTTTCATAGCTCCATCCAGTACTATTGCAACTAATAGCGGATTCATGACACATCTCTGTTTAACCCCTATTCTTGATGTGAACTCTCCTGACTCCTCATTTTTTGTTCTTATTATATTTTTATTGTGTTGTGCATGGCTTTTGTTATTTTTATTGTTCCTCTATCTATTCCTGTTTTTTCAAGTGTCTTCCCTTCTCATTCTACCAAAAGCCTTTTCTAAGTCTATAAAACATATAAATATCCCTGGTTTTATTTATCAATTTTTCATATATTTGCCTTATCAAGAATATCAGGTCCTGGGCGTTTCTTCCTCTCGAATCCCCATTGGGTATCGTCTATTGTCTCCTCGATCGTCTATGATTCTGCCCAGTATTTTTCCTAATATGCTGGTTAGCGTGATTCCTTTATAGTTATTGCAGTTTTTCTTATCTTCCTTTTTGTGTGTGGGTATAATAATTCCTGTGTACCATTCTTTTGGCATTTTCATTGTTTTTATTTTGACATTAAGTTGTTGACTTAGCTGTTCTAGTCCTCCTTTGCTCATAAGTTTTATCCCTTCTGCAGTCTTTGACGGGTGCCTACTTTCTTTACACTTTCTACTATTTATCTTTTTTGTGTCCTTTCAATATCTTGTATTTCTTCCTGGTTGCTCTGGTGTTGTTATTATGTCTGTTGCTGTTTGGGTCATGTTATCGATGCTCGGCGTCGACGAGGTTGGAGAAGGAAGCTGCAGTCCGTCGCCGGGGTCAGCTCTTCGTAAGACAGGCACGGGGAGGGTTAAAAACCGTCAGGCCGCCTTACGGGGAAGATAGGATCAACGCTCGGCGTCGAGGATGTTCTTGAAACGGTTCTCTGAGTTGTGGTGAGGGAGAACCGTCACAAGAGGGAGATGAGGCACAATTATCAGTGTAAGCTGATAGCTGCAAGGGAATAAATCGATCCTCTGAGTCTTGGTGAGGGAGGATCGATTTACCAAAGGTAAAAAGTTAAACTCAAGTATAGGTTTCAAGGCGATAGTCGGGTAATACGAATCAGTCCTCTGAGTCTTGGTGAGGGAGAACTGACTGCCATTTAGGGGTGCGTGCACGTTATTTATAGGGGGCGAACGGACCCCTACTTTTAGCATCCGCTGAAGAGGCGCACGCATCCCGGGTTTTACCTACCCTACTGAGCGTGGAGTAGGGGTAAGCGGCATGTTTGCCGAACCGGTAACAGTCAGTTCTTCTTCAAAGTGTTGTGTCCATCTTACCATGATTTTGTCCCCTTCTGTTATTACGTTTCCTTCTTTGCCTTTTATATTCGCCATATTATGGTTTTTCTTCCTTTTAATTTGGTTTAGTGTCTCGTAGAGTGTTTGGTTCTCCTTGTAGTTTTCTGCTATCTTCTTTTCAAATTTTGCTCATATCTGCTGCTGGGCTTCCGTGATCTCTTTCTTAATATATCGTATCTATATATCTTTCTCATTTGACTTTTTTCCTTAATCTTTGTTTTGATTTCTTTGGTCCACCACTATTCTCTTTTTTTTTTGTTTGGTTGTTTGATTATTGTTGATTCCGTAGCCTTCTTTGACTGCCTCCTATATTGTACTTGAATGTTTCCCACTAGTAATCGATTTCACTGCTTCTTTCCTTTTCTCTCAATTTTGTCTTTAATATTACTTGTTGAAATTGTTTTCTACATTCATCTTCTCTTGTCTTGCCTGTATCTGCTTATACATCAGATCAGAAATCAGGCAACATTTATAGTTTACTATATTTGCAGGAATCTTTACACATACACTAACACACGGCAGAAGGACCCGAAGGTTGATAGCCAGTTACGGAATATTTCTTAGGCATAAATTAGATTATACTAGATTCGTTAAAAACTTGAAACAATTTCATTCAAGCTTGCTCCAGCTGAACCGTGCAACTAGAAAAAGTTTTGTACAAAAAATACTCGGCCAGACTCTACTTTTCGTTGAAATTTTACTCAAAATTGTATTCATGAAGACATGCTCAGTACATCATTGGTCACAATACAAATTTGTATTCATGAAGACATGTTCAGTACATCATTGGTCACAATACGAACTGAACTTCGCACATGCAAGGGGTTTCTATGCACACAAGTAAATTATAATAGAAGTGAAGACCACTGTAAAGATGATAAAAATCAATTTAACAATAACAGTATAGTCCATGCACTTTTTGTACAATATTCTCAGAATATTCATAATGATATACATTTTCTTGTTTCAAGATATAAAGACAAAATAGAAACAAAACAAACTGACTCCATGAGTAATTATACAAAAAGTGAGATTTGGAGGGCAGTGGAGAAGGAGTTCAATTGTAAAGTAGGAGAAAATGATGCTAGAAATGCAGAGCAGCTGAAAACATTGTACAAGAATTTAAAGAGGAGAAAAAAGGCTACTGGTTCGATTATGAATGTAAGTTAAAATAACTGTAATCATGCTTTATACTAATTATAATTAGACATTTAATTCAATATCATTTAGAAGGAAGAATCATATCTGGAAAATGTGTTCATTCATGAAGAAAACAACAAACACATGCACCAATTAGCACCTGAAGATATGGTAAGCAAGTGTATTTATTATTATTGTATTCTACAACTTCACAGATCTTGAACAATGACAATGTCAGAACTATTTATAAATTAAACCCAGACTGTGCACAGTCTTACGTGGCTTATCAAATCCCCTAAAAACTAGTAGTAATTAATGAATAAGTTATAAATATTATAATGTTAATATATAAATTAATTAATTCAATTACATTTACACAGTTTAATTTACGTTATCAATACTATAGACTAAATCCGAACTATTTGTAAAAAAAACTTCTATCTTTATAGGGATATCAGCCGTTAGGCTTTTGCGTCGGTAAAGGGAGAAGCTCAGAGGAGTTAAATCATCCGGTATTTACCATAACTTTAAAGAAAACCTTTGAAAAACTGTGAAAGGTGATTCGCGAAAATTCGCCTCGATGGAGTTTGAACTCACGATCTCCAATGCTCAGTACGAGACGGGCGGCGCCTCTAACCACTAGGCCACTGAGCTGGGTGGAAGAGTATATAAATATATACTAAATATATATATATATATATATATACATATATTCTAAATATGTAGAAATTTACATATTTAGAATCTAAATGCCATTCTGCATGTAATTAAAATTTTGGGCTCATTCTTTCTCATGGCGATCCAAAATCTAGAAAGCTTTGAATTGATTTTTCCTGTATTAATAAATCAAGCAACTATAGACCATTGTCTTTTGTATGCAAATGGTGACTTACTAAGAAGAACATTGGATGTTTGTCACAGGTATAATGTAATTAAATCTTATAAACAAAATGGGACAAAATGACTATAAATGTGGGAAAATAATCCTACGATGACTGATCAGGGGAGCTCGAAAATGGCTAGAACTTAGCCGACACTAGTTGCAAAGGGTAATTAACTAGTGTGATAAAAAATAGTTTTATTTATCCTTACTTCATATTTCTTCTCAGCATAAATCCACCTTTACAATATTAAAATAAATTTAAACTAAAAATTGTAGCCAGGACATTACTAATATACATTAATTTTTATTTTTATTAACTGGTTTCAGACAGTGACATTGTTGAGGGTCTGATTGAATAGAGTTACAAGTGCATATCTTTCATATGTTTTATAAGTGTATATAATAATATAGACCTTAGTATAGATTTTGTAATCTATAATAACTAATATTGTAGATTAAAGCTGAACCATCAATGTATGGAGAAGAGGAATATACAGAACTTGAATTGTTTCCAGAAGAATCCACACCTGCTAACTCTATAGAAAGTTATAAGGACATGTATTTCAGGAAAAAAATTGAGCTATTGGATTTGGAAATAAAATTTAAGAGTGATCAGGTCCAGTATTTAGAAATTGAACACAAAAAGACAATGGCAATAAAAACACTTGAGGAACAACTATTGTTACAAAAGTTATCAAACAGCTAATATTGCCACCGGTTTAGTTTTAGGGAAAGAATAACCGAGTTAATAATATACTGTATCAGTAAAATTATTAAATACAGTTGACCCATTTAAAAGGTTACACCCTCAATTTATTCGACTTTTTGTATATATTGTTTGTACTTATTGTGTCATATTTCCATGTAATTCCATGTAATACAGACACCAAGCCGTAACTACGACTTTTGAATTGGACAAAAGGATGATGTTTCTACATAATGGATGCAATGGTAACTGTCACTCTGCATTGGAGGTTTTATAGCCTTCAATTTATCTTGGATTGAAAAAAGATCTCACAATAAATCTATACATCTATAAGGCACCTTACATAGTCAGTAATACTGTCGTTATTCTAATATATTGGCATTATTACTGATCGTGTAAGGTATAGTAATGATGGAATAAAGAGAAGACTGATGTTTATTTGGATAATTGATTGGTTGATAAAAATTGAAGGATTGAAGCAAATACTTACAGTACTAGGAATGACAATATTATTGACCATGTAAGGTGCCTTCAACGCTACTGGAAAATGGGACCTGTTACTAGTACTTACTACATCAAAACAAACTAGGATTGGAGACGGAAACATTAACATATAGTGATGTATTTATGAGTCCTTGGAGCAATGAAATATTGCTATCTTACAGAAAGCTTCTAAACAAGCAACTTGCAAAAACTGTAAATACGATGAAACGCGGAAGAAATAGAAATATGAGCCTTGCTCATATCGCGGAGGTTATCAATGTAAGCGAATTGAATAAAACTCCTAAACAGATGGACCAAACATTTTGTCAAACGGGCGTGCAATACGAGTACTATACGTAGGAAATCTTAACGAAATAATATATATATATATATATATATATATATATATATATATATATATATAATAATAATTATTCTCCCATAATAAACATGTAAAAAGAGTGAACAAATATGTAGAAAACGTGAGGTTTTGGGTTTTAGGAATAAATACACTATTAATTATTTACATACATACATATTTAACATAGACAAACACCCTGTGTATATAAATATGAAATATAAGTTAAATAATAAATGTAATAAATTAATATTGAATTATATTTTGTATATGTCACATGAATTTATATTAATTTATCAGGTATCCTTGAATTGAAGATCATTTAATCACAGTTCCACTGCTACATAGAATTTTGGTCATATAGCAAGAAAACAGGAGTCTATGGAAAGATTAATAGTTGGAAGGGCGCAGACTACAAAGGAGGACACCCACTCGTTAGATAGACCAGGTCCCACAACTTACTGGCCACAGATTACATGAGGCAGCCCACTTTTTCATTTACGATAAGGGAAGAGAATTGAGCAGACCTGTATCAAATATAAAGCGCATTGCTCTAAAGATCTTGTGTGACACCGGACACCACTTTTCACGAATAAAGGGTAGCTATTATCTATATTAGCAGTTTCCCTTCTCTTTTGTAGCTCTTTAACTATGCATCCTCTTTAGTTTGCAGTGTGTGCTTCCCCGCAGTTAAAGCATTTAGCTGGTGTATTGTTTGGTTTTGTAAATTCAGCTGTTCTGTGATTACCAGCACATTTGACACAGGATGGATTTCTTTGGCAGAAACTTTGCGTGTGACCATAACGTTGGCACTTTTTGCATAGAGGTGTTAGTTTTCATGGCTTCTATTTTTACCTTCATGTGGCACAGATATTGTAATTCATATATTTTGTCTTTGTCTTTTGCATAAGTTAAGATAAACATCGGTAGTTTTCGTAGCCGTGTTTTGTTTTCCCTAATTTATTTTCTGCCTTGATATTTTTGAAGGATTTGTCCTCTATTTCCTTTGTTATTTCGTTTGTGTCGCAATAGGGGTGCAGTCCTTTTACCACTACTCTAATCGGCCTATCCTGTTTATTTATATTTATATTTCTTGTTGACTATGTTTCATGTACTTTATGAGATCTATACTCATTTTTTTTTTTAAATTTGATTATTATTGAGCATGGTTGCATTAAAATATTTTTTTACGGGTCGTTGGGATATTTTAGGCTGGTTTTTAGTTGGGCTGTTATTTCGGTGGCTTTTCTTTCCTTATTATTATTATTATGTTGCTTGAAGCAGCCATATTGTTTCCCCTGCTACCAGCATTTCTCTTCTTCTGAATTCACTGGACTATATTTTGTGTTCCTTTCTGTATTGATATGCGATGCTATTTTTACCTCTACTGTTTTGTTTTGTTGCTGCAAAGGTATCAATTGACTCATCGATTGAATTTCATTCAGCGTTTGTTTCAGCTGACATTGTAGATTTAAAATAACCTCGTTCTCTGTCATCTGACTCGTTAACATTATTCTGGTTAACTTCCTGTGGTATAAACTGATTTACCGCGAGCGTAATCACTCGCGATAGCTTGACCGCCCGGGCCATATGGTATCAGCGTAAAGTGATACCATGCAGGGTTCACGTAGTAGTTAAGCTCTCGCTTCTATATGTCAATGAAGTAACATCTTATTATTGGCAATGTAATCTATTAATTCTTCTTTTCTTCCAAATCCTCTTCGACACCACAGGGGCTGATTCTATTACCTCTCTCAACGATTCTGAAACCTCCTCGACTTACAGGTTAATAAGGGGGACGAGTTTCTCAAGATCGGGAGGAGGTTCTAGAATTGGCTTGGGAACTACTAGTATAGAAAGTTCGAAATTCTAAAAACCGATAATATAAGAATGTATTCATGGAAATTAATGTAATAATAATATAGATTTATTAATCAAACTTATTATTATTCTGCGCTACCTAAGCTTGTTATTTTTCAATAGCAACAATCTACTCATAATGGAAGTTCTATTGGATCTGCCACCAATTCGCATTACAGTTGGAATTAGGGTTGCTAATCGTCCTCCTTTTAGGAGGACAATCCTCCTTTTGGGTGAACAATCCTTCTTTTAGAAGGACAATCCTCCGTTTGAATATAAAGTGCCATCCTCCCTCTTGTTAAAATGTGCTCATTTATTATTTACCTTAATTTTTAACCACCCCTAACCATTTTTTATTTCTGTGAATAGGAATCAAAAGACAGAGAGTGTCGCATTCTGACGGAGCGCCTGTCGTCTAAACCTCCTCACATACCACGCGGGAGGCTTGACTGCCTTCAAGGTACACTAAGCTCTCACGCTATCTAGGACTGAGGTCTCGGGTCGCTAGGTTGGTTTGTGCCGGCCTAGTGCTTTCTGGTGTGTCTCGAGTAGATACGCTTGGGGTCGGTCCCCTTCGCTGTGTTACTTCCAGCCTTGTTCTGCGCCTCGTCCAGAGCCCTTCTCTTTATTGGGCATCAGAGCCCCTTGCAGCATAGCCTTCTGCCCTGCATGGTGCGCAGTAGGCTGTCTGCCACTTGCACTGTCTTGACTGGTGTCCTCGCGACACCTCAGTTATAGGTTTCTTCTGCCCTCCCTATTGCACTCGTGGGCCCAGTGGCCATCCAGCCAACAGCGGCTGCAGCCTTGCGGCAGTCATCTTCTTGTTGCTCTTGTTGCTCATTGTATCATACCCACTCACCTTCAGACTTATTGTTGCTAGGTCGTTCGCCCCTTTCTCAGTTGTTATCACTGTTATGTTATTCATGCCGTTCCGGACCAGTCTAGGTTCCCCTACTCTGTAATGTTCCTCACCCTTAGTTGCCTTGCAGGTAGTCTCAACCTGTGTTCTTGTTGTAAGTAGGTCTAGGTCCCTTATGTGTAGGATTATACCCGGCCTCCTGGCTCTGTCCGTTTCGGTTTTCTCGAAGCAGGCCGATATGGATTCCCCCTTCTTTTTCTTTAATTGTGCAGCGTTGGTGGTGGCCGTTTCCTAGGGATTTTTAGTTGTCTGTAGTTCCTCCAGGTTCTTGATGATTGTTTGTACATTCGAGCCTGCGAAATAGCATTCAATAATTTTCCTCGTATCCTAGGTGGGCAGCCTTGGCGTCTCAACTATTATTCCATCTGTGTTGTTTGACTCTGTGATAAGCCTTACGCGTCGGATGTCATGTTAGATGATTTGCTTCCTCTTCTTCTAACTAGTGGTATCGCGCACTATATAGTGTATATACCGCTCTATTCTTCTCATTGGGTCTTTGGCAGTGTGGCCACTTCACCCACCATCAGATTTGAACTCGCGAGTTCACCAACCAGCCGTCCGATTTTTCTCTGCCGCTGGTTAGTACCCTGTATACTTCGTCTATTGGCCTAACTGTTTCGACACTCGGGGGTCAGCTGGTTTCTTCGCTGCTCACCACATCCCCTTCTGGAAGGTGCCCTGCAGCTAGTGCTCGGACAGAGTCTCGACTGCTTCCTTTCCGGTGGCTGTCTTGACGAAAAAGCCCCGTATTCTGGCCATGGTCTCTTCCATTATCTCTACTTCCTCTGGTGTAGGGTTTGGTGCCATTTGACATGTTTGGTTCGTGAACTGGTCCAGCCGTGCCTGCATATCTGTCCTCTGTGTTCTTATTGTTTCCATTGCGCTTTTTCCGCCTTCAGAGCTTCCAACTGGTGCTTGAGGCCTTTCGCTTTGGCGCCTTTGGGGGTTTCTAGCGGGGTTTCGGTTTTTCCGAAGAGCCGCTCGTATTTCTCAAGAACAACCGCCACGTCCGCTTTTGAGTCTTTGCGTATATCTCAGCCGTGTCCGTTAGTCCTAACACTGTACGTCTGAGTTCTGCCAACTGTAGGCGTCCTGACCCTCGTTTTCGTCTTCGCTGTCGGTTTTGTAGTGCGTCGGCAGGTTCTTATTTGTCCCAGTTAGTTCCGCCTGCCCGTCTCCCTTTTCCGGGCGAGGCGGCTTTCCTCTTGGCAACCACCCCTAACCTAACTCCCCATCCCCGACCGTCCTCCTTTTGTAACAAGAATAGTTGGAAACTCTAGTTGAGACAGATGTCAAAATAGCAATCTACAGATACAATTAATACAGAGGTGAGGTGGCTTTCCTCTTGGGAACTATCCTTAACCTAACCCCCATTCCTACCCGTCCTCCTTTTGAAACAAGAATAGTTGGCAACTCTAGTTGGGACAGATGTCAAAATAGCAATCTACAGATCTAACATTAGCTCTTAAGAGATAATAGAAGTTTCATTCTGACGAGTGTGACAGAGTGACCATACTTGAAAGGGAAGAATGGACATCTATATTTCAAAGTTGAAAATGTGTAAATAAATGAAAAAATAAAAAAAGACTGATACAAATCTTATATTCAACAAGAACATTAAAACAAACTTAATTTTCATTTTTGAGCTGAGATATTTGACAATTTAAACATTCCCTTTGTTTTTCACGTTCCCAGTGAAGCGTCTAATTAACTTAATAAACACATATTTTGTATCTATAATTATTTTTCCATTTTCAATGAAAGGAAAAACATATATATGATTATAACCTGAAATATTAGCTATTGTGCTAAAATTAAACATTCCCTCTATCTCTTACAAGTTTACTGGTTTATTTATTTAATTTTTCTTTATTCATAATAATTGTATATGGTAACAGTAGCAATTTTATTATTAATATTTAGTAATATCAATTTACCATATATCCTGCATACCTTTATGCAAATTGAGAAACTAGCTTTGTATTGGGGGTTTAAAATGTTAGATAATGTACTCTGCCAAACTAGTTAGCAACCGCTGATTAAATTTAATTTTGATCACAAATTAGAATTTCCTGTTCAAATCCTGTAATCTTTTATCACATATAATAGATTATGTTTGATATGTATTTTTTTTATATATAAATACAATTTAAAACACATATTTTAGACAGGTTTTCAACTATATCTAATGTAGAGACTTTCAATTTTATGATGAACATACAAAAAATATTATATTTATTAATTATTGGAAAAATAGTTTACTACATGGGTATACATACTCATCCCTATTAAAAGTTCTAGTCCCATTCAATGAAACCTAGCTATACAGGGTTATTTTCATTCAATGTCCACCATATCACAACAATTTGTAACTGGTTATTGACCTGCGGCTCCTTCTACCGTTCTACCATATCAGAAACCGTGAAAGGCATTATATAAATGCAATCATTATGAGCTATTAAATAATGCAAAAGACATATGATTGTAAATTCATATGATATACATATAATTAAAAAAAACTTCTATCTTTATAGCCCGAGGGCTTTACCGCTGATAAAGAGAGAAGTTTAATCACCTTAACTTCACAGAAAACCCCTGAAAACTGTGAAAGATGTATCGCGAAATATCGCCCACAGTGGGGTTCGAACTATCAGTCCTCAATGCTCAGTACGAGACGGACGGCAACTCTAACCACTAGGCCAGGGATCGGAAAACTGCGACTCGCGAGCTTTATGTGGCTTTTTGAATACTATGTGTGTATATATATATATATATATATATATATATATATATATATATATATATATATATATATATATATATATATATACTTTGTAATATTACAAGAATAAAGTTATTATTATTATATTTTATACCTTCTACCATTGTATTCAATTGGCAGAATTAAATTTGAATAACCCTGCATTATCATGTGTAATATACAAAAAAAGAAATTCTATGAGCAGAGGTTACCCACTAGTTGTTATTTCATTCCCTGCAATCAGATATACATATAATACCATAATATCTATGTATTATAAATTTTAAATAAATGCAGTTGCATTTTGACTATTATGATTCAGCAACCAATACTAAATAACAATTTTTATTTACTTACCAGAAATAGGCAGAGATGGATTCAATAGGATAGCCACAATACTGGGAATTGCAACATCCAAAGGGGTCCTACCCTTGGAATTTTTTGCATAAATATCTGCTCCTCGCTCCACCAACATTTTCACTAATTTCACATGACGGTTAATGGCAGCATCATGTAATGGTGTTTCATTATCTAATCCTTTTGCGTTTACATTTGCGCCAGCTTGAACCAAACGAAATGCAACTTCATACCATCCATGATTGCATGCTTCATGTAGTGGAGTCCAGCCTAAAATATATGTTGATTTAATAACCTTAAATGAGCTAGATGTGTGCTTATGCACATAGACATGGGAAGATGAAATATATGTGTATAAAATGTTTTATTTTATAAATCACATAGTACAATTTTATCTTGTATTATACTCATATTTCCATATTCATAAACATCTGTTAAATCAGAAAAAGTTTCATACAAGAAATAATAGATCCAGCCACTACTTTTCATTCAAGTTTCAAGTTATTCAAGACATGTGCAGTATGTGATTGGTCATAGTACAAGCTGAACATGGCACATAAAAACATGACATGCTATTCTATTAAGATTTACTTCAACCAAAAATTATAATTGAAACTAGGAACTTGTTCAAGTTTAATGATAAATCTAGTGGAATGTAATTCATGCTTATTTTTGTAATGCACAACAATGGTTTAATGCACTATAATTTTGGACAATTTGTTTAGATGGTGCCCATTACTAGCTCAAATTGTAAACATTTTAATAATTTGAATACCCCAATGACTATAACATTCAGGATTTTAGATACCACCTACTGCATTAAAAACAATTTTCTAAAATGTACAAATTAGCATAGAACTAATATCTGTTTTACATTTTGATACAATAATATTGGTGTACATTAATTGTCATATTATTCAGTTAATTAGCAGTATACAATAGTATTCAAATTTTTGATGATATTACCAATTTAAACAAAACTGCTTACATGAAAAATATTTAATGTCAACACTTGCCTAATAAATATATTTTTATAGGATGTGTATTACCCTTATCAAAAAGATGTATTTATCAATAATCTCAAATGCTTTAGTTAATACCTATTACATAATGATTACACATTGTAAATATTGGTCTAAGTACTTAAGAATATTAATATCTTGAAATAAAAATATTAAGTTTCATATTAGTTTTACCTGCAAAGTCCACAACATTTGGATCTGCCCTGTGTGCGAGTAAGCGACATACTTGATCAACATCTCCTTTAATAGCAGCTAAATGCAAGGGTGTTTCACCCCTCTCATTCCTATCACGAGATCGAGATGAGCTAGAAGGGCTTCTAGATCCTGCTTCAGATGTAGAAGTCATTTGCATTAGCAAAGCCAGCTGCTGTCTCTCTGACATTGGAGTAACAGGTGCTGGCCTGCTAGACCCAGATGAACCCTTCGGTTTAACATAAGATGGCATTATGGACCTGAAATCAAACAAATTATGCATTTCACATTATTTAATACATTGTTTCATGGCAAATTTACTATCAAAACCCCCAAAATTTAGGTATACATATATTTTCGTTTTGGCTTATTTAGGTTTGTTGACATTACACATAATTAGTTTTAAACAATTCTTATTACCATTTACAAGGCAACAGGACGCATCACAACAACGATTTCCGTATTATTCCAAAAACTCTCGAACTTTTTCACTACAAAAATACCATAACCTGTAAGGTTATTGTCATGGAAACGAATACGCGCGCGAAACAACACGCTGCAGTTATCTGACTCCTCAACAATAAACTACGCGTCTATCTCTTTTCGCCGCAAAATTTGCTTATCAGTAACTTTTTCGTTTATACACACAAACGCATATATTAAACTTAAATTGTAAATATATTTACGTCGCTGAAAATCAAAAATGAGAATGAACAACGGCCTCTTTTTGCCATTGAAGTCATTTTCGTTTCGAGTTAGTTCAACAAGTTATACATAGGTGGCGGCTAAATGAAATATTATCGTTTTATTTTAATTTTGTACTCATTTTATGAAATTTTCTTGTGAATAAATACATTATAAATCTCTATAGTATACGAAGCGTGTATAAAACAGAGTATAAAGTATTGTCCGTTACAGATTCTTATTAATCAAACAACTACAGAGTATATAAATTAGATACGTAACAATACATCTGAATTCTTCTATTCTGTGTTCATTCTTCTCTTTTATTAAAATTTATTAAATAGCTCTTGCATTTAGATTTTTTCAAGGTGCAAAATTAAATGATTAAATCTGATATTTAACACGACTTACCGAACAAATTTATATTAAAACAAATTTCATACTTTTCTCAAACATCATTTATTTTAAATAAAAGTTGCTTCATTCAATTTTTAATATTTTATACAATTTATAGTTATAAAATTCATCCTTTTATAATAGTAGTTGTAGTTACTGTATTTGTTACTATTTGTAACTGGCTATCAACCTTCGGAGGTCCTTTTGACGTGCATATGTGTATGTTAGTGTTAGTGGGAATGGTAACAACTGCATTACCTCAATTTTTTGAGAAATAAATTCTATTAAAAGTTATGGGGAATCAAATATTAGTATTATTATGAATCTATAACTACCGCTACCTGAAAAAAAAACATCCCAGCTGTGATTACGACACAAAAGTCTCGGACAAGGACCTGACATTTGCTACGTTTAAGGATAAAGAATATGTGAACATGGATATGCTATTACTTCTCCCATCTTTAACTTTATTACTAATAATTGCATTTATTATTATTTACCATTTATTACTAATAATGCAACATCTATCAGCAGATTATCTTCTCGAGATAATTATATTAACAACTTTAATTAATAACGTAACGTAAGTCAGGTGATACTTGAACTATGAACATCAGAAAAAGGTGTATACAAGAAATATTAGGTCCATTCAAGTTTCAGTCAATTTTTATTCGAGACATGGACAGTATTTGTTCCTTTCAATTATATAGCTACTCAAATTCCTCAAACTATTTATTACTTCTCCCATCTTTAACTTTATTACTAATAATTGCATTTATTATTATTTAGCATTTATTACTAATAATGCAACATCTATCAGCAGATTATCTTCTCGGACTAATTATATTGTACTAGATTCATCAAGAAACTTGAACAACTTTAATTCATGACTCCGTCAGGTGATACTTGAACTACTCACAAAGGGGCGCCAAATGGCCCGCAAAAGTATATTTTACATGTAATATTATATAGGGGGGCGGGAGGGGGCGGAGCTAAAAAGGTATTGTGCCCCGGGCGCGAGTTAAGCTCGTTACGCCACTGACTTGAACTATGTACATCAGAAAAAGCTGTGTACAAGAAATATTAGGTCCAGCCATACTTTCCATTAAATGTTTCAGTCAATTTTTATTCGAGACATGGGCAGTATGTTATTGGTCAAAGTACAATCTGTACATGGCACATAACAACATGACATACGTTATAATTTTTCACATACGTGAATATGACACAAAAGTCTCGGATAAGGACGGACTCTCAAAGACTGCATTTGCTACGTTTAAGAACCATGAATATAGGAACATGGAATATGCTAAGTTGGTATAGGACAGGGGTCTCCGAATATGCCTTCAAAGCATGGATGTAACAGCAATCTAAGAAATTAGATGGTCAGATAGGTTACATGTTTTCTACAGCGAGAACTATGACGGAAGGTATGAATTAGGAACCGCCTTTGTGTATTCGAAAATCTTAGCAGCCTAATACGATTTATGCCAATTAGCGAACGCATTTGCTATATCCAACTAAAAGAAGGCACCATACAACTACTCAGTAATATTTGCGCATGCCTTTACTGAAGAGAAGGATGAAGAAGTAAGATGAGTTCTTCGACCACTGAGTGGCAACAATCAGGCAAGCGGATATAACGCTGCTATGTGGAGAGTTCAATGCGAAAGTTAGACAAGAAAAAGTTTTTAGACCAATAATAGGAATACATGAAATCAGCAATGACAATGGTATAAAACTTTTCCAAACAGCGGCAAACAATAACATGGTAATTCAATCTTCGATTTTTTGAACACAAAAGGATTCACAAACAGAAAGCAGACGGCGGAATTACAAGGATATATCTGCATCCATTCTCAGGATACCCAGGACATTCCTAGCGTGTCCCGCGTCTTCTATTATATGGTCTAGTTGTTAGTCCATATACTAGAAGACGCGGGACACGTTAGCAATGTCCTGAGTATCAGGTAGATATATACCACATTGTAGTAAGAGCGTAACGGGGGCTGAGAATCTAGCCAGATAAACAAGTAAGCGGAGAGTATCATATCAGATACCGGTAAACTAAAAGACGAGGAAACCAAAAGTAATGTTTTTTAAACAAGTGGCGGAAAACCTGCCAGAAACAATTGAAAATGATGTCAGTATTGGTG
Source organism: Lordithon lunulatus (assembly GCA_963942505.1). Lineage (NCBI taxonomy): Eukaryota > Metazoa > Arthropoda > Insecta > Coleoptera > Staphylinidae > Lordithon > Lordithon lunulatus. The sequence goes on from OZ012666.1 coordinate 22,822,848, forward strand.
AAAGGTGAAAAATTATAGAGATACATATATGCGGAAGCAAAGGAAATATTAGGACCAACTAAAAACGAGAAAAGTCAAAATGGGTTCAATGATGATAGCCGACGTATACTTGATGAGTGAGAAAAAGCTATCCGTCTATAGCTCTATAAAATTCCACCGAAGCAATAACATACATCTCTCCAAAATCTACCAGGCGAAGAACAAAGAAACGAAAACAAGGACAAACTGGAAGAAATAGATAGAAGAAATTCGATTACTTCCGAAAAAATAGAGGAGATATATTGGAATTTGGGTACAGAAAAAAGAGGATATAGACCAAGAAACGGAAACATCTTAAAGAAGCATAAAAGATTACTCATAAGAAAATGAGCTAGATGTTATAGAGGAATGGAGAAAGTATTTTGCGAAATTAATATGACTAAATCTATCAGACTGTGGATTTCCTAGTAGAGGAACCCAGTCGGGGGAGTTAAAGACAATCATAAAGCAAATGAAAATATCTGGTCGACCGTTACAAAGTTATATGCAAATCAAAATTTCAGATGCAATAACTTTCACGATATATGTGAAATTGTTTTTGTTCACAGACAGAAATTTTCCAAAATGAATCTATTTCGAATATATTAGTCATAAAACGTAAAAATATTAGCAATTCGAAATTTTTAGCGATGAAAATACCTACAAAAGTGTTGTATACGGAAAGTAAAAAGGTTAAGATACTCAGCAAAGACGGCGTACCTGTAGAATGTCTGAAACATGGAGGAGACGTCCTCCACAGCTACATATACCAACTAATAACCTGACCCCGGAAACATAGAAAAATACCAGATAATTAGAAGAAAAGCATAATCATCCCCATACACAAGAAAGGAGATAGATCAAATACGAAAACTAGGGCAAATACAACATAGGAAATAATGTTGATGCTAATCCTCCAAAGAATGTCGCTGTTAGTAAAAAACCTGATAAGCGATTTCTAATACGGTTTTAGAAAACGCAAATCAACAGTGGATAAAATGTACCAAATTCTCTAAAAATGTTGGGAAATTAACCAAAAGCTACACGATCTGGTTTCAGACAAGTTAGTATTCTTATAGTGGAATGCGATAGAGGAATTATCAATCTCCCAAGAGAATGACGTTACGGAAAGCATGTCTATATCATTCTTTAATATCTTCTTCTATCCGGCTTTTGGAAGAAGGTGATGATCATCTTCACATGCATAGTTTAGCAGTCCACGTTTTTCTTATTGTGGACTTTTGTTTTTCCTATTTTGGTATTGAAGTTACTGGTGATTATATTCAATTTTCTTTCATTGCTAGATCTCGCCTGAGGTCTACAGAGTGCAGAATTTACGTATAAGCTACTCAAGCTATAGCTATAGCCCACTTTCTTGGGGGCCCCCAAAAAATTGTCCGGAGTATACAATGATATTGAAAAAAGTTTACATTCTTAACAAAATTAGAAGCTACAGAAGAAAAGATTCCTTAAGGAGTGCTTTATGGCAAACATATTCTGAAGATGTGAACATGAATCTTGTAGAAGAAGTCAAGCATTTTCATCAATATGTTAGATATCGTTAAGCCTATGGTTCAGCGGAACATGATAGTCTGACACATCCGGATCCGAATAGGGTAATATTTGACGATCTTGTCCAATCAACATTTCCTAATGTAGAAGCTATTTTGAGTTTGTTTCTTAGCTGAAGAGGATAAAAAATGAATTTAGAATAACAATGACTCAAGATAAAATATGTTCCCTCAATCTTATGTGCATAAAAGTGTCAAACTACGCAGTTTATCATTTGACGATGTCATCAGTGACTGCTCTGGCAAAGGCAAGAAAATAAAATATTATAGTTTAATATAATTCCTTAAAAGTTTCAAAAAATTAGATAATAAGCCTTTGTAAATTGTGCCTTTTAAAAGAACTCTTGTTTCTTTTTAGCAGAATTTTCATTTTTAAGTTTATTATTATGAATAAAAATGACTTTAAAAACGTTCAAGATTTATTATTTCACTATCTACATACTTCTTAATTGTATATTTATAACCCTCTAGATTTCCGAAAATCATATTTGGCACTGACATATAATATCTAAACTATAAAAGACCCCATATCTCAAATAGCTTAGGGCCTTATCAAGTCTAAATCCGCCCCTGGGTCTACCTACACTTCGTTTCTTGGTCCATTTGACATAATCTCGGGCTGCATGACCTGCCTGTCGTCACCGTGATCTAGAAATTCGGTCTATGAAGTACACTTGTTCTACCACTTCGTTCTCGTGGACCAAGTTTGGCGCATATACGTAGACTACTCGACGAGAATTTTCTTCAACCCTGAAGCGCCCACTGCTGAACATGGGCTCTCTCCATCTCCTTCAAAGTCTATCGGTTTGGAGCTGGTTGCATCCAGTTTCTCCTGACTAGAGTGTGCAGATAGTACCGCCATTTCGCCCACTTTTCTTCATTTCTTGGTCCATTTAACATTATCTCTTCTCCACCTGTCTATCGTCACCTTGATCTAGCAATTCGGTCTATAACATCAGTATCTTTGGTGTGTTTGAGAATTTCTGTATTACTGATCTTATCTCTAAGGCTAAACCCTAGCATCGCTCGCGCCATTGCTAGTAGACGATTTATGCTGTTGCTATTTCCCAACCATTAGTTACGGCGGGAAAGATGGACGCGTCGGACAATTTTTTCTTAAGACACATGGGGATTTTATGATCTTTTAGAGCGTAATTTAGTTTGCTAAAAACTACCCACGTCAAGCCAATTCTTCTCGTGATATCCGCTGTTTGGTTGTCTCGACCTAGTTTAATATTGTGCCCTAGGTAAATGTATTGCCCCGCGTAAGCTGATAGCCGCAAGGAAAATATAACGATTCTCTGGGTCTTTGTGGGGAGGATCGATTTACCAAGGGTAAAATGTAAACACAAGCATCGGTTTAAAAGCGATAGTCGGGTAAGGTGAATCAGTCTTTGTGAGGAAGAGGTGCACGCATCCTTGATTTTTCCTACCCTACTGAGCGTAGAGGGTAAGCGACACGTTCGACGAAACGGTAACAACAACTTATATTCGGAGGAAATTTTCAACGTAGGTTCAAAGTACTTGAAGATGCAGACGAGGGTATCTTAATAAACGGAAAGTTAGTAAAGAACATTCGGTATGCTGATTATACACTACTGCTGGCTAGTACTAGCGTACTGATCGTCTAGTGAACATATGCAATAACTACGGATTAAGATTAAAGACTAAGGGCCGATTCTACAAGGAGTGATTGTCGTGATGTTATTTCACATTATCGGGCGACAGTATTTCGGTTTTCTGGAAATTCATCTTCAGGTCGACATCTTGAGAAACTTGCTAGAGTTCGTTAGTATTTCTGCAAGTTCGTTTGCGCCATGGCTCACAAGTAAAGGGTGTTTCATTTCGAGGTATAGAACTTTTAATTTAAATAAAACACAGAAAACCCATTTTAATAGGTACGAATGTGACATTTTTGAAAGAAAATGTTATGCCATTCATGTTTATATATGATTTCGGAGATGTGGCCGCTGCGGCTGACGCGTATATGATATTGTAGGTCCAATTTGCAATAACTCTTCGCAACATTACTGGTAGTATTTGAGCAATAACGCATCGAATGTTGGCTTCAATAGTTTCTGGCTTATCAGCGTAGACTAGCGACTTCACATACCCCCAACGAAAATAGTCCAGCTGTGTTAACGGATACATTTATCGATATTAATCGTTCATCAAATGTTTCTTGCAGTAAATTAATTGTATCGCGCGCTGTATGGCATGTGGCTGCGTCTTGTTGGAACCATATATCTATAATATCAATACTATCCGATTGAGGCACACACAGTTAATATTTTGATGAATATTGAGAAATGGACCAGTCAACTGGCCACTGCGTTCGTGTTTTTTAATGTCGTGGGACTATTTTATTTGGGAATATCAAGTCACTTGTCTACGCTGATAAGCCAGAGACTATTGAACACTTGGAAGCCAATATTCGACGCGTTATTGCTAAAATACGATTTTATTTTTATATAAGTAATATAGCTCGAAATGAAACACCCTTTATAATATCGTTCGCAAATCGAAGATAACTCAGGTATATTCCAACTATACATACACCTTTTCCCCTATTTTACGTTTTTAAATACGTCCTTTAGTGCCAGAGTGAAGTTTTGCGGAAATTGTGTACGCCTCTCTGTATTTGCAGATATTCGATTTTGACTTGAATGATTTTTTTTTTGGAAATATGATCGATTAAATCAGTGTACCTTGAGTCTATTCTTGCCTTGTGCGTGGTTTCCAGCACTGCCCATATCTCTATGGAGTCAAGGGTCTTTTAATAGCCAACGAAGGCTATGTGCAGAGGTACGTTGTATTCTACACGAATTTCGATTGTTAATTTTGTTTAACTTTATGTCTAGTGAAATTACTTTGTAGGATATGCTTCCGTATTGAGTGATGTTTGGTGCTTTTTTGTTAATTTGAAACTCGACTCCGCCTCCTGCCTTCCTATCATTTCCTCTATAGAACAGTGTATATCCGTATTTTAGGATTATACTGCCTCTACGCCTCTTTTATATATCTCTGTTATGTTTGTCCACTTGATTTTTTATACTTCCATTTCTAGTTCTGATAACAATAGTTCGTGCAATAATTGCGATTTTCTATAGTCGTTTGCGATATATTTTATAAAATTCATATTAATTATTTATATTCTATATTATTATATAAGAAGAGCAGAGGGCGCAGGACCACATATTTAATAATAATACAGATGATGAAAAAATACCATGTACCATGTGGCATTTGTAGATCTAAAAATGGCGTTCGACAGGTCTACAAACAACAAGAAATATCGCATAAAGCACTAATAATGAGAAATCTCCAAATAAACCTGGAGAAAACAAAAGTTAGTGCGATCGGAAGGGAAGACTGGACTTTATAATTGAGATAATTGAAACTAAAGAACAAAGAGAAATATTCGAATACTTCGAGGGGTAAAATTACACAGAAATGGGAAAATTTAGATGGAAATCAAAGATATAATAGAAAGTATAACTCAGCTGTTCTATTTCTTAGACTCTCCATTTATAAGAACAAAATAAATATGCGAGAAACCTAAAATCAACGTCTTCAAAACCATGTTTAATTCCATCCTAACAAATGGAAGCGAAACTTGAATATTAACGAAGAAAACTAAGATCCAGTCAATTTAGAGATGCGTTCCTTAAGAGCCGTGTTGGGTATATCAAGGAAACAATAAATAAGGAAAGATGTAATAAGAGAAACGATGAAGATGGAATCCATATTGGGAACAATTAAGAGACAAGAACTAAAATGTATGGTGCATGTGGTAAGTATGAGGAACAGCTAAGAGAATAAGCGACACCGGACAGGCCAAGCAACATCTGGGATATGACAATAAAAGAGATCCTCAGAGAAAAAGGTCTATTATGGGTCAAGGAATGAGACTGGGAAAAAATGATGGACGAAGAATCTACTAGTGGTATAGGAAATGAAATGATATATAAATAACAAATAGCATTGTAATACACCTTAACACACAACGGTACTCAATGTTTACTGATTATAATAATTTATATTATTTATTATATATTAATACACGCGTGTATTAGTAAGTCGGTAAACAGTAACTAGTTTTTTAAGACATCAACTAAATGCTCTAATATTATTTGATTCGATTGTGTTTATTCCATTGATTTTAATCGATAAATTTTATTCGATAGTTGTTGGTCGATAGTTTTACTACTACTATAAATATATAATGTATAATAGTCGATAGCCAATTGTTTTTTTCTTGCTCAATACTAACTATGATTTCAAACTAAGTAACGAGAAGCTTTGCAGATGCGTTAATTTTATCCAGGAGCATACATGTTGTGTATTTCCCTACAACAAGTGAACTAAAAATAATTTTCTGACAGTATCCTGTAATAGTATCACTAGCAGTCATTATTATCAGATTAATTTTTATTTTCCGTGTACGTCTATCTGAAGAAATAGTCGCACCTGTTCCCAGAAATATATACTGTATTATATGTAGTATTATTATTGAATCAGACTAATCCTGTTTATCATCGATTATCTCAAGTTGTTTTTTTTAGTGTGTTACTAAATCGTTAATATCGATAATCTTTGATAGTATGATTAAGTAAACCCTTGCGTAAAAAAAAACTAAGCTTGCCTAATCATTGCCACCATACATATATAAGAACAGTTCAGGACTACTATTCAACTACACCTCAGTTGAAAGTTAGTTGCAATGTAATGTATTTTACTCTGATTAAAATTATATGTATTCAATATATTAAACAAATTTTAGATGAAGGTGTTTTTACTACTAACAGTGCTATTGGCACCTATATTAGCCGCACCAAGAAGTGAATTATATGCTAAGGCGAAGCAATGCGTGGAAAGTCAATGTAAACTGCCGGATTGTAGATGCTCCTCTTCAAACATTCCCGGAGGTTTTAAACCAAAAGATATCCCACAAGTAAGTTAAATTTAAAATTGTATTTAAAATAAATTGTTGAGAATTATTGTTTGGAGAAAACTGAGTTTAATATTTACTTTTTGATATTGGTAGTTAGTTGCTGTTGTTTTTCTCTATTCTCTAATATTTTATTTATCCATACCGAAATATTCAGAAATTTCTATGCCGTGGCTGTTTTAATATTCAGGTTTTGTAGCCTGTATTTGAATTTTATTAAATTTTTTATTTAACAAGTCTTAGCTAACTCATATATTAATTAAACAAAATTGATTTTGATATGTTCTAATGGTTAGTTCATCCATACCGAAATATCATAAATTTCTATACCATGGTTCTTTTATTTTTCAACCATTTGTAGTATGTGTCTCGATTTATAAATGGTTTATTAACTTTTTTATTCAGCATGTCATAGATAACTAACTACTAATGAAACAAAGTTGTTCATACATACTTATTCAGAAATTTCTATACCGTGGTAGTTTTAATACTCAATACAATTTGTAGTAGTTATAATATTCAGAATTGTGGTAGAAAAAGTCGACCGACACATGAAATACGGACTCCTATTTTGAAATGAGTAGGAAGCGAGGGTGCGCATCCAGACATCACACGTTCGGAACAAGTGTTTTGAAAAACGCACCCCACAATTAATATATTCGATAAGAAAAACCGAAATTCCGCCTTGGAACGAACTCAAATCATGATTTTATATTGTATTTTGCGGAGCAACTTTAACACCAACGCATATACGTGCTGTTACATACCCCAGAATACTTGCAATAATACTAAATTTGATATACTGTTGGTATGATTAATATGCTTCGTATTAACAAATATAAAGCTGAAGGTGTACGTGATAAATATGGCACAATTTATTTAGATAAATGAGTAATCTATACCGATAATAAAACAATTATAAGTAAATTATGACCACACGTTTTAAAGATTATTAATATTATTGATATTTTGTTTCACCCTTAAGATTATTATGAAGCAACTCTCATGAAATTTCTTATCAACGTACAAATAAAGGAATGGATTACGGTAGCAAACAATAATATAATCTTTCTGTTTTGGACATATTATATGTATTATTAAACCAAGTACAGTTACAAATTGTAACAAATACAGTAGCCATTATTGCTGTATTATGTAATAATTACAAGTGTATTCCAATTACTATTACTGTTATTCTAAAAATACTTAACTATTAATTCTAAGATCATACCATTAATTTAGTTTTGGTAATTGAACTAAAATCCATAAGTGTAGATTGCATATTAAATAAATAAAAAAATAAAAAACGCCAATATTTACCAGAGCTAAACAATTATCATCTTATCTGGAAACTCTAGATTTATATTTACTAGATAACACCCTAGCAACTAATAAATATACTTCACTTAATTTTTGAATTTTGTTCGTCTATTTCTAATCACACTATTACTTGAAAATTTCACACTTGTAACAATACGGCAACCAATAATTCAGTTGTTAAAAAATCGGTAAAGATAAAGGTATACAAAATTGTAATAATATAAGAAGATTTTTGAGAGTAGAGGCAGAATATACAAAAAAACTAGATAAAAATATTGAAAACTCGCAATTTGGGTTACGTCGTAGTCTCGGCACTGTTCGCAACACGCCTACTTATCCAAAGATGCAGAGATGTAAACCATAATGTATATATGCATGCGATAGATTTGAAACGGCCTTTGGGTGTTTTCGTCACGGTAATATGATAGATATAGGAATAAGCCACATTAGTCAATGAAAAAGATATTCGTATAATCACCAATCTATATTGGCAACAGTCAGCAACAGTAAGAGTAAATCAACAATTATCGAAGGACATCGAGATTAGCAGATGTGTGCATATATAGGATAGGATATATCCTATCCCGGCTACTATTCAATGCTATCGACAATTGGGGTCGACGGAGTTGGTGCAAGAGGAAGCTGCACTCCTCGTAAGACAGACATGGAGAGGATTATAAACCGTCAGGCCGTCTTACGGGGAAGATAGGATGTACTCGAAACGGTGGTGAGGGAGAACAAGAGGAATAAGGACAATTATCAGCGTAAGCTGATAGCCGCAAGGAAAATATAACGATTCTCTGGGTCTTTGTGGGGAGGATCGATTTACCAAGGGTAAAATGTAAACACAAGCATCGGTTTAAAAGCGATAGTCGGGTAAGGTGAATCAGTCTTTGTGAGGAAGAGGTGCACGCATCCTTGATTTTTCCTACCCTACTGAGCGTAGAGGGTAAGCGACACGTTCGACGAAACGGTAACAACAACTTATATTCGGAGGAAATTTTCAACGTAGGTTCAAAGTACTTGAAGATGCAGACGAGGGTATCTTAATAAACGGAAAGTTAGTAAAGAACATTCGGTATGCTGATTATACACTACTGCTGGCAAGTACTAGCGTACTGATCGTCTAGTGAACATATGCAATAACTACGGATTAAGATTAAACACCAAGGGCCGATTCTACAATTGACATTTAACCGGAGAACAAGGCTATTCGTGGGTTAAGTGTGAGATATTAACGCCAATATAAATTATAATTTGACCAGCGCTAGTCTATGACTCTGAAACATGGAACCTGGCAGAGGCAGATAAGATATCACTGAGAATATTTGAAAGAAAAGGAAGATATTTCGTGCAAGCTTCATAAAGATCAAAAGTGTTCTAGAACTTATGAAAATTGTCCCCATTCTCCTATACGGTGCTGACAAATGGTCATCACGGAAATGCTTCTCAAGTGGGTGGAAGCGTTTGGGATTAGATAATAAACAACTACTAAAGATCAGTTGGGTGCAATTGGTTAGGAACCAAAGTGTCTTAGAATAAATGAAAAAAGATCTTCAGGTTATCAACATTATAACACAGCGAAAACTCGAGTACTTTGGGCATGTAATCCTCAAAAATACGAACTTCTGCACTTAATATTATAGGAGGAAATTAGGGGAAGAAGAAGCGTCGGCCGGAGTACAATAACATGACTCAAAAACCTTAAACAATGATCTGGTTAAACTACGGTCCAGCTTTTTCGTGCAGAACCTTCGACTATGGTCCAGTTTTATCTTTCAACAGTAAACAAGACGCCGATGTTGTAAAGACCAGTCATGACACGCTAAAATAAGAAAAAGGTTCGGACAGAACTACGAACTTCTACACTTAATAATACAGGGAAAAATTATGGGAAGAAGCGTATGTCGTCGTACATAACATTTTGACTCAAAAACCTTATGCAATGGTTTGGTAAAACTACAGTCCAGCTTTTTCGTGCAGCAGTAAATAAGGCGATGATTGCAAAGACCGGGTATGATGTGCTAAGAATGTGAAGAAAGATGAAACAGAATTGCGAACTTCTACACATAATAAAACAGGGGGAAATTATGGGAAGCAGAAACGTCGGTCGGTGTAGAATATCTTGGCTCGAGATCCTTTGACAATGGTATGGTAAAACTGTGGTCATGACACCCGAAGAATAAGAAGGTTCAGAAAGAAATTATATTTATGGGAAACAGATGTATGTTTAATTTCAATTTATTTATTAGTGTATTATATGAGCCTGTGAAAATGAAAGTGGTGTAAGTCACATTTGAATTGTTTTGAAAGAGAAAAGATTGTGTGCTTGGTATTTATGTAAATCGACGAGTGCAGTTACAGATATGTTTATCAATGTATTGATAAATAAAAATGTAACTGCGTATTTCGATTTACATAAATAGCAAATGCAAACTCTTCTCATTTTCAAAACAACTTAAATATGACTTACACTACTTTCATTCTCACAGGCTCATATGTAAAGAGAGAAACACAGAATGGTTTGATGATGAATGCAAGGAACTGATAAAGGAAGAAAACAAAGAATGGGCATACTAGAGCAAATAAGCAAGTATATGAAGAAAACCGAATGGACAATCTATACTGCTATGTATACATGAAGCAAATCAAAACTAGTAACCAGTAACTTCAAACTGAGAATATATAAATCTCTATTAGATTAAACCTACGGTGGCCTACTGCACTGAATCATGAAACCTGTCTGAGGCAGATAAGATGTCACTGAGAATATTTCAGACACAAATTCTAAGGAAGGTATTTGAACCTAAGAGAGGAAGGTGTACAGGATATGAATGAACCATAAGCTACAAATATTAGTAAATGGGGAAGACCATAAAGCAAGGAGACTACAATGGGCAGGTTATGATCAGCATGACGGAATAGAGAGCCGATAAGGCAATATTTAAATCACAATCCAGCACACCACGAGGTAGACCAAGAAACTGATAGAAATGTAAGGTGACAGAAGATGCAGAAACGATGCACGTATACAATATATGGAAGAGGAATGTACAAGGAAGCTAAGGTCCACCCAGGGCGCTAAACAAAGAAAAATTATGTATGCGATATTCTTTTATTTATGCATATTCTTTTATTTATGCATATTCTTTTATTTATGCATATTCTTTTATTTAACGCTCAACACAAATAAACATGGTTATTAAATAAAAGAAAAAGAAACAATTGAATCCCTCACATATTACGAAACGGTAATTACGGTTTTATTGATGACATGCAGCGGGGAAGATCACAAACATACAAAATACAGTATTATATTAAATCTTTTCAAATCAAGTACAATAAATTTCGTAGAAAATAGTAACCGTAATAAAAAAAAAGGAATAATATTTTCTGTGTACCCAGCTCAATGGTCAAGTGGTTAGGGGCATCGTCTGTCTAGTACTGAGCATTGGAGAGCCTGAGTTCTAACCCCATCGGCGCGAATTTTCGTGAATCACCTTTCACAGTTTTTCAGAGGTTTTCTGTGGAGTTCAGGTATATACCGGGTGATTAAACTCCACTGATCTTCTCCCTTGATCGGCGCAAAAGCCTTACGACTGATAGCTCTATAGAGGGAAGTTTTTTCAAAAAACCTTTTAATCCCCAAGACACCAAGAAGAAATATTTAAAACACAAAAACTATCTTCATTTAATTTTGCCATTCAGATTATATGTGTATTGGCGCTAACATTATGAATATCATCTAATTCTAGTACTAATCTAAACATGTTTCAGCTGGTTTATTTCACATTCGATGATGCTGTAACAGCCATTAATTATGAATGGTACAAAACAGCGTTTAGTGGCAAAAAGAATCCTGATGGATGTCCTGTTAGCGCGACATTCTTTGTATCTCACGAGTATACCGACTATAGCAAGGTAATATTTTGTTTAAGTGTTAAATAAGACTTCATAACATATATGTAATTTTGGCAGCTCCATGAATTGCATGCTCAAGGGCATGAAATCGCTTTACATTCGATTACCCATACACCCTCGACGGATTATTGGAGGAATTTATCTGTGAAGACTTTAGGTGCTGAATTTGGAGGTGAAATGGATGTGATAAGCAACTTTGGCAATATCCCTAAATCAGATCTTAAAGGATTACGTCTGCCGTTGCTACAACTTTCTGGTATTTCATCATACACTTTAATTATAATTTATATATTAAAAATTAACAATAAATGTGTCTAGGTGATAATTCATTCCTTGCAATGAAGGAAAAGGGCATTCTGTGGGATTGCTCATGGCCGACAAGAGAAGCAGATCCTGGATTTTGGCCGTATACTTTAGATTATGCTAGCACTCAAGATTGTACAGTTACCCCGTGTCCGGATATAAGTATTCCGGGGGTGTGGGTTTCACCAATGGCAATGTGGAAAGATGACGAAGGTTATACTTGTTCAATGGTTGATGCTTGTTCGTACATGTAAGTTTTCTGGAAAGTTTGTAGTAATGAAGTATACAATTAATATTTTTTAGTCCTGACGATGAAGAAGGCATTTTTAAATTTATGTTAAGAAATTTCAACACTCATTATAATGGTGGTCGTGCACCATTTGGAGCGTACATGCACGCAGCTTGGTTTGGACAAAGAGAAAACGCATGGAAAGCGTATCAACGATTCGTTGATCATGTAGTGAACCTGAAGGATGTTTATGTTGTAAGTATTATTGTTTGAAGTCATTTGAAAAAAAGATATATGCTTTCGATCATAAATAAGTAGTTTACAATAGAATATCTTCAATTAGTCTCAATAAATTGTCCCTTTTTTTTAATGAAATAGCTCTCGATTTCTAAAGTATATACCGTCCATGGTTGACGCTTTGGCCACCTACGGTATATACAATGTAAGCATGCATGACCAGTATCAGTATCTTGGTATATATAATTACGTTACGCTCGTATAGTATATTTAAAAAAATCTTATGTGGTCAGTGCACATTACTTTATCACAATAATTAAATTATTACTCTATCATACGAAATAATGAAAATATTGTAATCCTGCTGAAAAAATCTATTTTTTACGCAAATTCTAATTCTTACGTCTCCTGTTTATTTTAAGAACATCTCTGGTAAATGTATGTCCTTCGTATGATATTTTTGTTCACGTAACTCCGTCTTGATTTATCATTTTCAGCGAAACTAAAATAAATTATATAAATTTAGAAAATAGGAAACAAATTTCAAGGTATAAACAAAATTTCAAAACAGTTAACATATTTTGTATGCAAACTTGATTGTTTATATTTTTAACTAAACGGGGTGTTTACTAGGTAGGTATACACAACGTAGGTAGGTATACACAAAATTTAGTTAATTTTCTTAATGAAACAGTGAAAACCCTAATAGAAAATAGTTTTTGAGAAAATTACTTTCGAAGATTGTATGTAAAAATATCCGAAAACAGCAGTCTTAAAACACATCAATTGTATATTTTTGAAAAATTGCGGTAATTGCGTCATTTCTGTCAGGATACACTTGTTTTCATTTGTAATAAAATACTGGAAATATTTTGTACACAATTTAGTAAACTTTTTTTATATCGGAAAATAGCAGTTAGTAAACATGGACTTTCTGCCCTACCGGTTTCCCCCAAAAACGAATAAAGACGGAGTTACGTGATTTAATAACTACATGGAAATTTTGATTTGAAGATATGCAGATTCTTCTAAAACGTAGAGGAAAACTTTATCAGTGACGGACAATGGATTTGGACAAAACACTAGTTGGCACGATTACAATACTTCATATGATAAAGCAATATATAAACTTAATACTACACTGTCAGCTTCTTTTTTCTTATGCTCACACTATTATCACAATTTTACCATTGATATAAGTTTAAAAACTAACTTAAATTGATACCATGACATCACACGCGGTCATCTCTTTTTTTTTGGCGTTCGCACGACGTTGGTATCTTTTAAAATATATAAGTTTGAAAACGAATTTAAATTCCAATCATCTTAAGTTTTTTGACATTTCAAATGTGACTACATAACTATTATTATATATTATTTTTATGGACATATGTTTACAGATTTCATATTATTAATCAACTCAAGAGTAACCCCATAAAATTTACTGTTTGAATTAAATCTTACAAGTTGGATATAGGCAATAGCAACTTGGTCCTTTAATCTGTACACTCAAACTGACCATGTGCTACACATCCTGTTTTCCTGTATATCTAAACAAACTTATTTGTTTTAGGTCAGTGTTAGCAAAGGTTTGGAATGGGTGCGGAAACCATCAAATCTAGCAAATATCAAAACCACGTGGCCAAAATGCCAAAAAACGTACACACCATCATGTAAGCCCAGGAGCTGTAAACTTAGTAAAGGAAAAGAGGAGCGTTATATGACCATTTGTAACAAAGAATGCCCAGAATCCTACCCATGGTTAAACAACCCCCTAGGAAATTAATAATAAATAAATCAATAAATTTTTATTCTTAACATAAAAGAATTAGAAATAAAAATTTATAAAATATGGTACGACTTATTATATATCAAGAATCTATATACAAAATATAGAATTATCAAATTAATTTTCATTCATCATACAATCTCATATCAAATGGTTTATCACAATTTTTTTTGATACCGTTTTCAGCTACCCAAAATGAAGGAGAAAATAAACGGTTGGTATTGCAGTATCGTAGTTTACAAAATACAAACGAGTACATCATATAATTCGTATTTCAATAGTCGAGAAAAAAAAAACATATAGACTCTCTATGGCTGGCCCTTGTAACAAAATCTGCTTATTGTAAGACAATACATATACAAGCAGTAACGAAAATCTCACCGCTTTTGATGCGCATAAACATACTCTTCCAAAAAATTTATTATATAAAAAGATGTAAACGTTCTTTGCATTTCAAAAACAGCAATAAGTAAAAGCAAAAATATTCTAAAACTATAAAATGCACGGACTTAGTTCATATTTGGCTGCTTTCTAAATGATATCAGTTAAGTACCGTTTGATACAAATTAAATTAGATACCAAAAAAACAAAAAACTTTCACAACGATACAGTTTACTTTGAGTCACAATTAGATTAGTTCGGTTATTGCTGGTCGGTACTTTCAACAATAAGCATAATTGATTGTTGTGGTGCATCCGTGGCAACACCTCGCACGCATTCGACTTGATGAGAGCCCCAGTCTTTTCTTTGACAAAACGTTGAACAGTACGGCGTTCGCCTGCACAGCGAGCACTCGGCCAGGGCTTCTCGATTGCAATTTGCACACTGAAAATAAAAATAAACATTTAGTAAGTATATCATATTTTCAAAAGGAACAGGAACAGAAACAACAATGCTAAACAATTCTACAAGAAACAAAAGAAAAATACTAGGCTCAAACAAGAGGATTAAAAAACGCTGAAGGAATAACGGAAAATGACAACAAAAACAACCAAATATGGAAACAGCATTTCCAAGCAGCACTGAACACATACATCCAGGTAGAGCTAGAACAAGAGAATGACACAACACAAGCAGATGAAGTAAACGAACCTACCCAAGCAGAGTTCAAGGAAGTAATAAAGAAACTAAAAAGCGGAAAAGTGCCAGGGGCAAACGAGATAACTGAAGATATACTGAAATGTAGAGGAGAACTACAGAAACACTATACGAGCAGATAGTAAAAATATAGAGGAAGGAAGAAATGCCAGAAACTTGGAAAACTGGAATAACTGTGCCAATACACAAATAAAGGAGAGAAAGCAGACCCGAAGTACTACAGAGGAATCACCCTCCTAAACACCACATACAAAGTACTATCAGCATTAATACACAACAAACTGGAAACACACATAGAGAGAGTGATAGGGGACTACCAAAACGGATTCAGACCGGGAAGATCACCAACAGACGCCATCTTTACGTTAAACCAACTACTAGCAAAATGTCACGAAGCAGGTATAGAAGCCCATTTACATTTCATAAACTATAAAGCCACTTTTGACACAGTAAGCAGGAAGAAAACACTAGGGAGAGATGCAAAACATGAACATACTACAAAAACTTAAGAACATGGAAAACTAGCGACAAAAATGACACAAATACTAGCATACGCAGATGACATAGTGATCGTAAGTGGAGCAAAAGGTGACTGGAAGAGGCCTTCAGAGTGCTGAGAGTCGCAGCAAAAGAAGCAGGACTACACATAAACAAAAAAATACATGAAAATCACAAGAAAGGAGGTCACAAATGGAAACAAAGTACAACTAAACAACATCGACATTGATGAAGTAAACAACTTTAACTACCTAGGGACACAAATAAGCACAGTCAACTGTAATAGGGAAATAAAAGCGAGAATACAAGCAGGGCACAGAACATACGCAATACACAAGAAGCTATTTAAATCAAAAAGCCTTAGTAAGGGGACCGAAGTAAAAAATCTATAAAACAGTGGTAAAACCAGTGGTAACATACGCACTAGAAACGAGAAGCATGAGGAAAAAAGGTGAGGAAGAATCTTCGAAAGACGAGTAATGAAAGCAATCCTTGGAGCAAAAAAAATTAAACGGAGAATGGACACCACTAATGAACACAGAAATACTAGAACAAAATGGAGGAACAGACATAGTAAGAGAAATTAAAGCGCGGAGAATACAATGGTTTGGACATGTACAGATGAAAGACAAAAATGCAACAATAAGAGGAATGATGGAATGGAAGCTAACGGAAACAGAAAGTGAGGAAGACCAAGGACAAGGTGGACAATCAATGTAGAATAAGACCTAAAAAGTAGGAGTACAAAACTGGAAAGAAAAAGTACATAACAGGAAATAATGGAGAAAGATCGTAGAAAAGGTTAAAATACACAAAGGCCTATGAAAGAAAGAACGAAGGAAACAGAGGCTGATCCCCTCAAAACACGGATCAAGGGAGTTCGAGAAACGGCCGAAGCGAAGAGATTAGAGAAAGGTTGGCAATGTCATCGGTATAGAAGAAAACAGAAGAGCGATAGTTCGGCTATATTAATCGGATTAGCAAAACAAGGCAAGTAAAGCGGACGAGGGAAGCAAGAGAAAGTAGAAAGAAGACAAGAGGATGGCCATAGGAAACTTGGAAGGGTGCAATTACAAAAATGCTCAAAAATGAAAAACATGACAAGAAACAAGAAAGTTGACAGAAGATCGGATCAAATTCTGCAAACAATGAGGATAGGGAAAAATTGGAACAAATCAAAACAAATCTTGACACCTCAAACAATTAAGAAAGAAAGAAGACCTTAAAAATAGATTACAAGCACGGAATATATTTCGACAGTACAACAATAGTAGAAGTGACTGAAAGTGTAGATGTTCTTTTCAATAACTATAACATTTATTATAAAAACAGACACATCTTTTATTCAACAGAATCTTGAAAGTATAATTAGTGCCAATTTCAAAGGATTTACTCGGTATTAATAAAATGCATTTAGAATGTGCCACTACATGTACATACTTATAATCCTTACCTTTTTCTGATGTTCATTGTCTAGCGCAGGTTGTAGTGTATTGTCATTATTTTCAGGTTGCAAAGCTGCCACCTGTGCCTCAACTCTCGCAGCTAGCACTGCAGCATCTTTATCACGTTGAAACTTTTCTGATTGTCTATTTATAACATCACGCACTTCTTCAACCCCACGTTTAAATTCTGACGATAAACGTCCAATAGCGCCTGCAATTTCTTCCAGTCTTTTGAGAGTTGTTGTGGGATCTGAGTTACCAACTGGTTCCATTAGTTGGTATTCATTGGAGTCAAGTCCTTCCGCTAAATTCTGCCAGGCTTCTTCCTTTGTGGGGTGGCCATCTTCACTATCATCTCCACTGTGCTCCCTTCTTTTAACAGAACCTAAAACAAGATAAATAAAGTATTGAATGTTCTTATATTATATATTTGTTTTTAAACTTAAAAATATTCATTTGTTGTTATACTAGCAGTTGACTTAGAGATATAAAACATAAATATACTTCATTTGCGACTATATTTTGAACATATTTTACATTTATTTACAATATTGTTGTATTAGGAATTCTTTCCTTATACAGTAGTACTTCTATTTTTTAAACAATTTGAATAATAATTTTGTCATTTCTTTATATTTGATGTATGTAGTCAATTTGTCATTTAGAAATTGAATGGTTTTGGCGTCTACTACGTGGCAATTCATTTTCAATAAAGGAGATGAATAAAACTACTATGTTTTTACCACTTATTTAATTGTTTAAAACAACTAGTTTCGCCTAAGCTCTAGGCATTGTCAAGTTTTACCCGATGACTTTGTCATTTCTTTATAGTTGATGTATGTAGTCAAAATAGACTATTTCTATCAAATTTATCAATCTATGTGTGAGGTTCAAACCAAATTGCGGGAAAACAGCTTTATCGAAAACAAATTTGGAAATTACATATTTTGATATGTGCTTGAACAGACAAGATGTGTAAATAGTTAGGTGGTACTACCACCACTCTCCCCAAGTATTGCAGTAGCAATTATGCGTGGGTGTTAGAAGTCTTAAGAGTGTATTATTTTATTATCATAAAGCTTAAAAAAAAGGTAATCTATAATTCTTGGTTATCATAGTGACAGACAGTGGCATTAAATTACCAAGTACCTTAAATACTACCTACATTGGTAATTAGTTTCACACCTATACACGTCTAGTCCGTTTTATTTGTAGCTATAGCAATTATAATAGGAACGACATGAATTGACCGGCACAGCCATCGATAGGTCGCCACCGCAAACGCCATGACGTTGACACGATTCCAGAGGAGCATAAAAACAAATGTACACTAAGCATAAAGAGATCCAACATGAAATCAGGTCAAAAATAAGATCAGCAAAAGAGGAATGGTTATCGGCACAGTGCGCTGAAATTGAAGCTCTAGACACGCTGAGCTCTTAAAGGTCCTCAAAGATGATAGCTCTCTCCTAATAATCGTCAGCCTACCCCAAAAAAAAAAAACAAATGCGAAATAATGTAGAGATTATAGGACTATCAGCCTGATGAGTCAAGTACTGAAAATACCTTTGAAAAGAATCCACAATCGTATTTATCGTAAATGTGAAGAGTCGATCAACGAGTCCCAGATTGGCTTTCGGAATAGGTTCGGGACCAGAGTTCTGATACAACGCAGCCGTGATGTTAATGTGATCTTTTACCTGCATTTATTTTCCGAATACAGCACTGCTGTATAAGGTATTGTTTCGCGAAAATAAAATATCGAATTGCTAATTTTGACTTTTCTCCGCGTTTCATGACTTTTCTAGTCGAAATAACTATTTTTGTAAAATGTCTGTGTGTGGATATGAATTGGTCTGTGAACAAAATTCCGGGAAAACCGCAGAATGGATCGCGACCATATTTGCAATTCGGCTGGGAAACCGAGTTGGGGTGGCCCGTGAAAATTTGAGTAAAATCGATTCACAAACAAAGAAAATATCTTGATAATACCGTTTTCCCAGAAAAGGTAACTTTCCCGCCAATGGATTTCAGAATGACAACACAGATATGCGGCGAAAAACCAACCGTTAGTATAACTTCGGTTGCCTAATAGTTTAATTTTATATATAGTTTAAAATTTAATCACAGACAAACGAATGAAAACGAAACAAAAAGGCTGAACAACAGGCACTTGAAATCCCTCTCACAATCAGATTGTTGCGGTGCTACGTGTTCAGTATCCTCTACTATGGCGTCGAGGCTTGGATTTAAAAATCTATTTTATTCTTAAAGTAAGAAGGCGGACGATTTTGAGATGAAAATGTCGTAGGTTGAATAATAATAAAAAGTCGAGGTTTTGCAAAGAATCAGTAAGCAAAAAGAAGTTCTCAACACAATAAAAAAGAAGGAAACTGGAATACCTTGGACATGTTGTCCGTAATGATAAATACAAATTATTGCAGACTATAATGCAGGGTACACGCAGTCCAGGCCACCGCAGAACATCATGGCTCAAGAACCTCCGCCAATGGTATGACAAAGTACAAGGTTCCTATTTAAAATACAAATCATGAATTTAGTCGTCAACACCCTTGGAGGGCATGATACATGAAGAAGATAAGTAAGGGATTAGATGTAGCGCCACATATGAACTAGAATCTTATACTTTGTGCTCTGTTTGTGTTTCTGCCGTTTTTATTGGGAATTATTGGGATCTTGTGTTTAACTTAATTTGTTTTAGGTGTTTTAAAGTTAATTCAACAAACTTCGGTCAGCTTTGTTCATAATTTGTTTATATTATGTGATATTTTGGTAGTTAGACCACTGCGCCATCATTTACTTATCAATTTGAATGTAACTTTGAAGATTTCCGGCCAGTCATTGGGTAAATATCTGGTGTGGGCACCACACAACTCCGAATGAATTAATTAATATTAAATCAATATTTATGATAGATCGGTTCGGCTCGATTCGATTCACATTCTCTCGTATTTTTTTTCACGATTTTTCTTAATTTTCTCGCATTTTCCTAGAATTCTCACTTTTCTCGTATTGTATCACATTTACTCATATTGTCTTACATGTTCTCGCATTTTCTCGGCGCGTTAATTTTTTGGAGCAACCCAGTCCCATATGTGCATAAAATCGGTTTTATTGAGTTTTCTTCTCTGTTAGTGTGCTCAAATTCATGGGATCATCCCAGCATGGTTTTTCAACCGATTTCAAAATTTGGTCGCTATCGGTTAGGCCGTTTGCCCAGAATGTTGTTCACAGACAAACATACACATACACAAACATCGTCAAAATTTATTTCGACTGTTTTAGTAAGTAAAGAAAATTGAAAATAAACTATTCTAAATTGTTCGTGTTTACAATACCTTCCATATACAGCAGTGCTGAGTTTGGAAAGCAGAAACTCATAATCTCGTGTATACTTCCAGCTTAACTGAGAAAAGTAGTACGTTCTTGATAAAATGTTCCTGCGCGGCGGGGTGAATATGTAAAATATTCTACTGTCACAGATATTAGAAAAGCCCTATTAAACAGCAAAATATGCATTGTATTTATTAATTTAGTACAGAGACAAAAGGTATAGAAGATACTTGTGTAAAGTACAACCTAATGCAGGCATTCTAAAGACTATACAGGCCTTCCAAAAGTCCCCGGACGTTTTGAACGAATGAAAAAAAAAAAGAAAATCACTAAAGAGTCATAAAAAACATTCTTAGATAGTTTAGAACTTTCATGCAATGTGGAGTTTTTTTTTTAGGGGACCACCCCAACATTTTTAAATAGCAACCCCAGTTGAGGTTCACCTTATTTTAAAAGTAATGAAAAAAGAAACACATCCCCATAAACCAAAACCCTATGTCTTAATTATTGCAAGAATTATGAAGGGTTGACTACCATATGAGGAAAAAAAAGTTTTAATGTTTTTTTGCACATTATTAGGATTTTTATAACAAATGTTCAAATTGTCGACCCTCTTCGGTCTCGCAATGACCCAAACGCTCGTAAATGGAATTTTGAACCATCAGGAGCATATCCCTAGTAATATTGGTGGTTTCTTTAAGCATGCGATTTTGCAAAGCATTTATTGATTCTGGTTTTGTTGCATACACTCTACTTTTCAGAAACCCCCCAAAAGAAAATTCGAGTGGTCTTACAGCAGGAGAATTTCACCTCTTCTACCAATTCAAAAGTTTGGAGACGTGCGACTTAAAAAGTCTTGGGACTACGCGACTAAAATGTGGAGGAGCACCATCTTGTTGGAACCTCTTATTGTCATTACCATTAGGGCATACACGTACACTTGGAACCACAGTTGCAAATATTTGTCTCCGTCCAAATTACGATTAATAAAAAATTAATACCAGCGCGTACATTAGTTTTCTGCTTATCTTATAAAACGTGAATTTTCGTCAGCCTAATAACGACAAGTGTGCCTATTAACCTTACCATTAAAGTAGAAAGTAGCCTCATCAGAGAAAATAACATTTAAAAGAAAATATCTGAAAATCACATTTTTCAAGTACTATTTCACAAAATTCCAACCTTCGTCAATTCCAAAATTAGTTGAAACTTATAGGGAAAATAGTCACTTCACTTCAAAATTCTATAGACACAACCCTTGTGAAAATCTGTAACCCCCAAAGGGCGCGTCCCCAGGTGGCGGATAGGGGAATGCCCGGTAGATATGCCGGGTAGGAGGTAGATATGTCTCCCGCGGACCAACAGATCTGGTAATGGGCAGCAGTTTTACCAGTACCGTGCAGAAGACTACTGAAAAATTATTTCTTTAAAGGCTCTTGTTTCGGAAAGCTATGGGCGTAGCTGAAAGCCAGCATAATCGGATATAGTACTGCAGTGCGGAAAGCAAGGAGAAACTACCGCACAATAACTCTCAAGACAAACAATCATGACGAGAAATCAAATAGAGCTGGCCCCTAGTCCGTGGCAGACCTTAAATGGTCAAGGGGTGCGAAGAATACCCGCGATGAATAAGAATAGGACCCACCCGAAAGTAGAAACTAATGGAGAAATTCCTATAATAATCGGTACATGGAATGCACGAAGTATGTACGTCCGGAAAAATTCATAATACAAACAAAGAGATGAGAAAACTAGGTATCAACGTTCTGGGAATTAGTGAGATGAGGTGGCCTGGTGAGGGAAAAATCTGTATAGACGACTCTACGACAGTCAAATGGTGTTGGAATAATACTAGACAAAAACGCACTCGGACTACAACTAAAAGCAAACCCCAAAAAACATGAATGTCTTTTCTTACGTAAAGAAGTGCGAAGAAGACCTAAGCAAGGAACAGTACGGTTTTAGAGATGGACTGGGAACAAGAGAAGCGTTGTTTGGGCTGTCAGTTCTCATGCAAAAATGTAGAGACCAAAGGAAAGACCTGTACATCTGTTTTAATGATTATGTAAAAGCATTTGACTGTTTAAAACACGACGTCCTAATTAACATTCTAATGACCAAAGGCCTCGACCAAAAAGATATCTCCTTCATAAAAAATGTGTACGAACACCAGCCTGTGCAGTAAGACTCGAGGACAATACGACCAGCGATATTCCTATTAAAAGTGGGGTACGTCAGGGCTGTGTACTATCACCATTGCTGTTCAATATCTACTCGGAGCAAATATTCCTGAAAGCCTTAGAAAGCTTTACAGATAGAATCAAGATCAATGGTGAATTATTGAACAACATCAGGTACGCGAACGATGCGACTATAATTGCAGACAGCGCAGCTGGCCTACAACGTTTGATGAACCAAATAATGGCAGAAATTGATGCGCTTGGGCTAAAATTAAATACGGCCAAAACGAAAACAATGGTTATCAGTAGAACACCAGATATCCAAGCCGATTTGCAAATATACAATTAGCAAATAGAACAGGTCGCTAAATTTAAATACTTGGACAGCTGGATCATCGAAGACCTGGATCCAGATCTGGAAGTAAGAACACGCATCGAAATAGCCAGAACAACTCATCCTTAAGATGAGAAAAGTATTTTGCGAGAATAGCCTAAACCTGAAACTAAGATACCGGTTCGTTAAGTGCTACATTCACTCGGTACTGTTGTATGGTGTTGAGGACGTTGAAGATCAATACTATGAATAGAATAGAAGCGTTTGAGATGTGGATCTTTCGAAGAATGCAGAGAATATCTTGGGTGGAGCATATCACGAATAATAGGGTTCTTAGACGCATGGACAGAGACAGAGAACTATTGGCTACTGTGAAGAAACGTAAGACAGCGTACCTAGGACATATCTTCAGAAGTACAAAATATAGCCTTCTAAAATTAATAATGGAGGGCTATATAGAGGGTCGCCGTGGTCCAGAACGAAGGAAATGCTCCTGGTTAAAGAACATAAGGGACTGGACTGGTCTGGACTCCCACTCATTGTTCAGAGCGTCACAAAACCGTGCGGAATTTGCCATGATTGTTACCAACCTTCAGTAATGGAGAAAGCACCTAAAGAAGAAGAAGATAGACACAACTGTTCGTAATTTCATGTACCTGACTCGCTTTTAATACGGTTCTTCAATAAAAGACAGTAACACTTCTTTTTTTGAGTTGTTGCAGATTTAGGTCTGCCAGTTCTCGGAAGATCTTTCACAGTTTCATCTTCTTGAAATCTTCTAACAGTTCTTTCGACTGTTGATTTAGAAATCGGTGGTCGTTCATGAAAACAAGCATTGAAGAAGTGCAGCACTTCATCTATTCCCAAAGCCACGAATCATTAAAAGAGTATTATTTTCTTTTTCGGTCTTATCTTGTTTTAGTATTTAATTAAAACTAAGTTGTTTTCTAAAATTTGCTTTTATTAACCACAAAGTTCTCGATTCTCCCCATTACTAATAATTCTTAAAGTCACTGGGGAGAAAGATTTTCACGTTTATGATCTCATCTGCCAGAAGATATGGATAACTGGCTCTGTATTCCTTCCTCTGTTCAAGAAGGGTTTCAGGGAGAAATGTGGCAACTACCGACTGATAGCTCTCATGTCGCATGCGAGCAAATTCCTCATCTCAATCTTAAATGAGAGACTTAAAATGTTTCCACAATGACAAATTCTAAAAGAGCTAGCGGGCTTTGTAAAAGGACGCACCCATATTTATATATACTCATCATGAAGTTAATAGTAGAAAAAGCACGCGAAGATAACAGACCAGTGCACATGTGCGTTATTGGCTATCGCAAAGACTTCGATATCCTTTAATGGAAAAAAAAACTATGGGAAATATTAGCCAAAATGGGTGTGTTAAATCACCCAATCATCTTAATCCAACAACTGTATACCAACAGCGTAGCCACATACAAGTAGAGAAACTTCTCTCAAAATCCTGCGCAATACGTAAGAAAGCCAGACAGGGATGCATACTGTCTCCTATGCTTTTTAATATATTTGGTGAATATATTATAAGGAAAACACTGGAAAACTGAAATGGAGGCATTGCCGTGGGAGGAGGCATTGCGAGTTCGGCCGAAGAACTCAGCTTATGGAAAGGCTAGTACAAGAAAGCGCCAGCCTGGATCTAGAAATTAACCACGACAAAACAAAGGTCATGATCATGGATAGAATAAGCAAAGGCAGACACTACGCATATTGTCCAATCTCAGGTGGTGAAACAATATGTTATCTGGGTGCATTCATTACTAACGAAGGTGAAAGGTCTGATAAAATACGGCGCGGGTGTGAGATGACAAAATGACTACGCGAGAACTACAAAGAACGTGGGTATATAGCCAAAACACTCTGAACACAAAGAAACAAATAATAAATACCCTAATATGTCCCATCATACTGTATGTTGCCAAAGTCTAGACACTTAAGCTAAAGACAAAAAGAAAATTGATGATGTGAAATCGGGTGCTTGGGGCAAATGCTTCAAATACATTGGGTGGTCAGACGATCAAACGTGTATGTACGCTCGCATCTTAAGATACTTTGGCTACATATCAAGATGAGAAAGTGACAACTTAAGACAGATTAATTGTTCAGGGAATGGTAGAATGGTCGAAACTAAGAGGGCGTTCTCCAAAAGATGGGTAGACCAAATTAATAGGCCGACAAACCCCACCATAATACATAACTACCAGGAACACTCAATTGCGGCCCAATGGCGCGAGATGTCCACTGCTCCGCAATAAAGGAAGCCAGATCACAACTCCTCTTCCAAGAGGAAAGTGAAGAAAAAATACTACTATCAATGGTTCACAAGAAAATTGTTCAAAATCAAAGGAAGTCATTTTATAAGCAGCAGATTTTAAGTATCTAGGGGTGTTAATTCAAATATCAGCATATTCTTCAAAGTTCTGAACAAAACACATGAAAAACATTTCATAGATCCAATTGTCTGATTCATATGCTCCTAATATTTCTATCTGTCTTTCTAATATTTCCTAATATTTCTATATCAATATTGCTGTGCCATTCAAGAAAATCAAAATGTCTTTTAAAAATGAAGGCAAAGAAGATATATCAACTTTTTTGATTATTTTGGATAATGAACAATGGGTTTGTAATACTAAAAAATATTTATAATTGTTCTTGAAAATTATACAGAATAAATAGAAAGCACCAATATAAATGGTGATTTTTAACATCTGCAAATGGGTTGAGAACATAATAATAAAAAATAAATAACTTCCACATTTTATTGAAATTACAGTGTCATGACTAATATTAAATCAAATATAAATGTCTATAAACACTAGAGATAGAACATTCAAACAATTTCTGTGATATGAATCATTGCATCTCAATCTTTGCTGATTCACTGTGTGAGATGATTCATTTAATTTAAGTCACTGTCAAGGAGACATGTTTCATGGCAGTGCTAGTGAACATTTAGACTGGATTATTGAGTTTTCTGCATTTTACAATAGTTTACTTTGTGCTGGATAGTGTAATTATTAAAAAAATATATATTTAGGTATGGAAGTGTCAAATTCACGATGCTATTGGATACTTAAATATAGATACAGATCACAAAGTTTGATAAAGCCTTATGCATATGATTATGCTTCTCCACAGCCCTTGTGAGAAATAGCTGAAACTGACTGCATTTAGGTTATAGTTAACCCATGAGTGTAAGTAATCCACTGAAAGATGTTGTATATCATCACCTAAGCAGCAACACCACACATTTAAAATTGTATTCAAGGTTGGCAGGAGAAGGAAAAATTAATTATAAAATGTTTATTGTAAGTAATTAAATCACTCCTGGTTCAAAAAATAAAATATAAACAATAAAATTAAAAATGGATAACTTGTCAGAGTAAAATAACTCCAATAAACATTTTATAATCAGGTTCTCTTCCTGTCAACATCAAATAAAATTTTATATGTGTGGTGTTGCTGCTTAGTCAATGATGATCTTTTTTTATACAACCCAGCCCATGACACTTTCATGTCTACAAGACAAAAATCACTCTTTGTTATCAAATTGCAAAGTTGAAAGGCTACTACGACCCAGCCTAATCATATTAGCAGGGCCATGTTTATGGTTGAGTGTGGAATTTGTATACATGTGTAAAATTCATGTACCAATTGTGAATAGCCCTTAATATGTGTGACATATATCAAGGGCCATTCACAATTGGTACATGAATTTTACACATGTATACAAATTCAGGCATTTACATCCTTAATTATCCCACACCATACTGCCTAATTCTGAACATCATTCCTATACCTTATACGCTAAGTAATTCTGCGAATATTTTAGAATTTTTTAAATATGTTATCGTACAGTAATACTGTTATTCTAAAATATTGGCAGTACTATTAATTGTAAGATGCCTTATAAAGATAGCCATGTTAATATACTTAGACTGGGTTCTCTAAAAATGAGTAGATGCTCATGAGTGCAGGTAAAAAACTGTGCATATTATAGCATCACATACCTGTCTTTGCACACGGTAATGTCACATCATACATTACAATCACAACCAAGTCAATATCCAATTTGTGTTTCAAATAATTAACTTTTGACAGCATTGAGACATAAAGTGACATGGCCATATATAAATAAATAGAAGTAACAACAATTTATACAACATCTATCAGTGTATTACCTGTAATCACAGTTAACTTGCCTTTATTTAAGCCAGTCTAATGAAAGTAATCCACTTTTATATGATTTAGCCTTAAGCCACTTTCATTTAAAGTTTGGGAACTGTTCTGAGCTGTTCAAAGCCAGCTCAGAACAACTCCCAAACAATAAATAAAAGCGCTTTTAATATGTTAATCTAGTGTTATGGTGCTCAAGATGTTACAACAAAACAAACATTGACATACTGAATTCAGAAAAACACAAACATGCTGTTAGTGGATATGCAGAAGTTCAAAACCAACTTGTTATAAAGTTTAAAATGTTTTAATTTGTATTGAATAATAATAAACTTACCTTCATTCTCTTTCCTTCGTTTTCTTTTGTAAGGTGTGAACAGTCTTACAGGGCCAGTTGCAGTTTCATCATCACAACATGCAGAACATGTACAGCTAGTTGCATGTGGTAAAATAATGCCCTCATCAATTAATGTCTGTAAGCTACGTCCCCCAAATCGTATGCTCCTCTTCCAGTCTTTGCTTGAAGCACGTCCACACAAAGCCTCAAATTCACTTGGAGTATACCATGTATTACCTAATTTAATACATCGACCTCGGCCACCTGATCCAAATCTATTTTTATGCAACTCTGCAGAAGTATTTTTGCAGCGCACTGGTAGGATAGGCAGGCTGGCTGCTTCGCTCCACGAACCGGCCGCCGAAACAGCAACTGGGGTATTTCCTCCAGAAACATCTTCCTGGATTACGATTGTCTTCAGCTCGTTGCCGGCGCCGTCGGTGGCGATGTAGCCGTTGTTGTCCACGCAGAGCATGGGCTTGAAATGGGGTAGCTGATCTTGCGTGATGACATTGAACGTGGAGGTAATAAGGGATCCAACGGGAAGCGTAACGGGGACGCCACCATGTCGAACAGTTTGCACAGTAACCCGGTTTTTATTGTCGACGACGGAGACGGTTTCGCCATTATTGTCGCCGCCATCGTGCTCGTTCGCAAGATGTTCGGCTTCGGAGATGTCCGGTAGGACGACACCTTCCGAGTTTGATGTCTCCATGGCTAGGTGGAAAATGGCAAAGGTTCTAAATTGTTTTGCACCGCACTTTTGCACCGATTTCACACGGACGCGACTTAATTTAACAACGCGGAGACTCCATTACTGTACGTTGCCGGATGTAGCTTGCAAACATGTCCGATATACAGGGCGGCGTGCCCCGCCCTGCGCATGTCCCGCACCAAATTCAAACCCCTTATTTCATACCACTGGTTTTGCACTTTACATTGTTTAAAATGTTTGTTGTTGTTTACAAATATATGTCAGTAGTTATTGTTTACTACAAGTAATTTTATTTTTATTATACAATATTCGAAATACTTTATAGGCCTCACCAAGTATGGAAGTCTGTAGTTGGATATTACATACATTTGTACTTACTAATTTGCTATTTCGGATTAGTCGGTACAGAAATATGTATTTTTTTCCTGGAGTACTGTAATAATAAAAAATAAATATGCGTGTAGACACCATTTTTCGAAAATAGTCAATTGCTGTTGCATAAGACATAGGCGTATTAGATCAGTGTTTCCAAAACATACATCCCTTACATTTAAAACGGAATGTATACAGCATAAAATATGGCCTAAATTGAGAATTAGTTTATTGTAGATTATTTTGATTTATTATTTAATTGATTTTTCTCGTTAGATATTGATTCCACGCAAATTCAGAAAGTTCATAAAATATTCATCATTATTCTGTCTAAAACTATAAAACATTCTTTTATTTCTGTAAAATTAAAATTTAGATATTTAGATTAAAATATTAAAGTTAAAAAAAATATTGGCCTTTATACACTATCATTAAAAAATACCTATTATCAAAAACCTTCTGTAGCCTTGATGAATTCCTAGATGATGATTCTATGATATTATAGTGTAATCTACATAATTAAAAAAAAAATTATATCGCTTTAATCCACATATTTTATTTATCTCTGAATTCGTTTTTCTACAGTTTATATTTATGCAATTAATAATAAAGATTTATTTGGCATACCCACACAAAAATGCTCCTTAGCAAAATTTCCCAATGAATACTCTCACTTAAATAAACAAAAAAAGGAGAAGGAAAAAAATACAAATTACCATAAAATACATATTCGTTAAATACACTATACCTCCTCTGCCCTCGCCAATTTCCTCACCCACGTCAGCTTACTGCAAATTTTCACGCCTTTCCCATCCTCCCCTAACCATTCAATCAACTTTTTGCAATCGGGAGATTGTGGATGGGAATCCACGCTGCTTTCATTCCTCACATTCGTGGCCAAGGTGCCACCACGTATGAGCGACAAGTGATGGTGCCTTGCTACACGGCGCACACGAGTTGTACCACAGTCCTATCCACACTTTCCTTCCTCTCTCCATTTGACCCACACCTCGCTCTTGCCATGTACACTTTGTCCTCCCTGCTTCACTCTCCCCTGGTTAGGTATCTCCGGAGTATCCCTGCGCTTGCCACTCAACGTAGCCAGAATTGTATGAGCTATCAGCTATTCTTACCAGCTTTCCTTCTCACTCAATATTCTTCATCTCTCACTAACTAGGCTTCCCTTTCTCTCAGATTCTCCTCTACCTATACCTTAGACATGCCCAGTCTTTTATCTATCCTTCCTCTATTTTTTATTCATCCACTATCCGTGCTACTATTACACCTATCCATACCTCCCGCATAAGTTCTTCACTTTCCTCACCAAAATCTTGCAATATTTTCTCAGACTTCACAACCCTCATACACGACTCCCACCACATATTCATACGGTTGGTCTCATGCAACAGCACTGCCCTCGGTGTCGACCTTTCGGGGCATAGCAGACTATTCAGGAACCAATCTTTCTACTACATCCCATTCACACAATCCCCACACTTCCACTCCATACAACGGTATAGGTTTTACACAAACATCCCAAATCTTGCACACCATTACGAGGTTGCCGCCCCACAAACTCCCTCATTTTCTGTTCGCAATCCCTCAAGCTATTCTCGTTTTTGCCTGCATACACTCCACATGCATCCTAAACCCTCCTCCACAGTCAAACCAAAAGCCCAAATATTTAATTCCATTCACTCTCTTAATCATTCTTTCCTTCTATTTAAGCTCTTCCACTCTACCCTCCTACCCCTATTCCTAAACATCATACATTTCGTCTTTTCCACATTCACCTATACATAATACTTGAACACAGTATTCAAGAAATGCTTAAACACGGTGAGGGGCATAGCGTGGGGAATTAATAATACTTGGCCTTGACTTTGCGGACGACATAGTATTCCTAACACACGCCAGGCGAATACAGATAGAGGTAGCCTCTAAAGCAGGCCTAAAATCAATGGAAATAAAACAAAGGAGATGCGGATCAATACAATCAGAGCACATGTAGAAGATTTTCTATACCTCGGAATAGCGCTGGCAACTATTCTTGTTTCAAAATGAGGACAGGTCGGGGAAGGGGGTTAGGTTAAGTTTGAGTGGTTGCGCTAGTTGTCTATGGTTGCGCTGGGACTGGAAGGAGAAGGGGGAAACCGCAACACACAGATAATTCCTGAGGCGTGGAGAAGGACAACTGACAAAACAGCAGATAATCGGTAGTCGAGTGGATAATATCGATGGCTTAACTAAGTCAGTCAAGAGGAAAACCACCTCGCCTCCGGAAAAAGGAAACGGGAAACACTGACAGACGGATCCGAAGGAGAGAGGTAGAGTGTACAACACTAAGATTAACCAATACGGCTGTTATCTTTTGTATAGAACCACAGAGTAATATAGAACAGGAATACATTATATGTATACAAAATTGTCTGCAAAGAATGTTTTATAAGTTGCCTAACAAACATTTTCTACAGGAATTAGTACTTATTCATGATTCTTCAAGAGAATACTTCACGGTATAACACACATTGGGTTGCAATGTAGATGTGATAAAGTTCTAACGTATTATCCTGCATTGCTATTGGCCAAGATTATAATTTATTCAGCATTGTATAGTTGGTATAGTACAGATGGGTTTAGTTTAGTTAAAATACGACAATGGCTAGGTGTACCGGTGGTTGTGCCGCGTTGATTGCATTGTGTATGGATCACGTCCCCGCGGTAAGTTTTGTATTTAAAATATCTGGTATGGACTTTCTGTATAAATTAATAGTAACACAAAATTTAATATTGTTGTTATATCATTTTATATAAAATAATGAAGTTTAACCTCTACAGTTAACCTAATAATATAATAAAGCCGGCTGGCAGAATATCCGCTGCTTGCGGTGGTAGCTGGTGGTAACGTTCTAATTTATAAAAATCATTTGGCTAAGGGTATATAGGATTTTTTACGGTCAGTTTTGTTGTTTCTTTCTTGAAACAGGGTAACCGCAGGAGAACAGCAAATTCTCTGATAGAATATGAATACTTAACAGTCTCAAAATATTACTAGTGTGTGTATTAATTTAAGATGATTTAAGTTATGTTTAAAATAATAATTTCAAATGTACTAGTAATAGAAGTATGTTCAATTTTATGGTTATTGATTTAATAATACTATATTAATGTATAAACCCTTATATGGGTATACTATAAAGATTATTATCTTTGGTTATTTTGTTATAATAAACGATATTATAGGAAATACTCTGAAATGAACTCCTTATTTATTATTTTATTTATTATATTATGTCAGCATAAACCTTCATACACCAACTCTATGAAGATTATTATCGTTCATTGAAGTAGAATTATAATAAATACAGCCTCCGACCCATGGCTGTGTGCGCTGCAGCTGCTGCAGCCCCTCAATTACCTTTTGTGCCTCGGTCAATTCGACATGAAATCATTAAATAGAACAATGTATGGTAAATTAAAACTTGTTTTTAATTATAAAAAACTCTTGTTAACTTTGAGATTAGCCTTTAACATGATACGTAAAA
Source organism: Lordithon lunulatus (assembly GCA_963942505.1). Classification (NCBI taxonomy): domain Eukaryota; kingdom Metazoa; phylum Arthropoda; class Insecta; order Coleoptera; family Staphylinidae; genus Lordithon; species Lordithon lunulatus. The sequence continues at coordinate 22,855,280 of OZ012666.1, forward strand.
TAGGACTCACGCTAAAAATATACACAAAGTTCTTACTTTGGATGCATGTCATCAGTTACCTGAAGATCCTGATTTTCTTATTTAGTATTTCCAGATTAATTCTGTATCGAGAAATGCTAAAAAATGTTTATTTTGCGGCGGATTCTGTGCGGGTGTGTAGGGACCAATTTGAGTTATTTATGAAATCCAAATTTTGTGGAATCGATTGATTACGTGTTGCGTACCATAACATATAATTGTAGTATATAATTAGTTATATAGTCGTTGGTGTATAATATATGTTGTCACGCAAATAAATGATTTTGAACCTGTTTCACTCAATGCATTTTTATTAGCTAGCAAGATTGAATTAGTATATATCAACAATGGTCTGGTAAATCTGAGTAATTAGTTCACACGCAATTTCTCATTTAGGTAATCTCCTTCTTTGACTAGTATCTGGATAGTTCTGGATAGTTGGCTGGAGGGTAGCAAAGCTACAGACACTTAGGCCTCAAAATGGGTCCATTGTGAAACCTCCTTTTAAGGCTGCTCACTCGTCCCACCAGTCAATTTTGCATGCAAGCCGCAAAACTCTGGCGGATGAGGAGCTGCCAATGCCGACCATACTAGGCCAGTACTCCCCTAGTACTAGATGCCTGGTGTTTACTAGCGCTGGGCAGAGGCATATTACATGCTCTGCTGTTTCTAGTTCTTCATTGCACCCTCTACATAACGGGCTGTTTACCAGACCCATCGTGTGTAGGTGTTTGTTTAGCCGGCAGTGGCCGGTTAGGATGTTAGTCAATAATTTCAGATTAGTTCTAGATAAGTTAAGGCGGGCCGTGGCTGCAATTTTACAAGGTTGCCTAATTCCTACCTTTGATTGTTTGCAGCCCGGCGTTTCTCGCCATCTTACCTTGTGTAGAGCATGTGTCCTATGCTCTATTATTTTTTTCAGAGTACCTGTAGAAAGTATTTCATCCTCTTGGGTTGTTAGAGGATCCCTTCCTGGCAAGTTCATCTGCTATTTCGTTCCCCTTGATGCCACTATGTCCTTTTATCCAGCAGAGTTCTAGTTTGTTATATTTAGCTAGCTCCTCCAGGCTGTGTAGACATGAATATAACTCTTTCGACACAAATGTGTTGGCATTTAGTGCATTTAGAGCTGCTTTGCTGTCGGTGAGTATTTGGATATGTTTATCCTTAATATTCCGTTCAGCTAAAATTTGAACACACTTTAGTATTCCTGTTAATTCCGCTTGGAAGACTGACGTGAGTCTTCCAAGTGGTGCACTTCTCTTGAGATCGAGTTCTGGTGAGAATATTCCATAGCCAGCTCTCGTCTTAGTTTTGGATCCATCAGTATACATGGTTATGTTGGCGCCTTGTGGGATACCATCCATTGTGATGATGGTCTGAAAGTGTTTGACAAAACTGTATTTGGGTAGAATTCTGTCGCACTTACCTTCTATGAGGGGGTCTAGTTTGATAGCTTCACTCAGTATGCTCCTGTGTCCAATGATTCTACCTTTATCATGCCACAGGTTGAGTGAAGATAGCCTTAATGCTGTTTTTACTGCAGTCTCCCTTATAAGAAGATCGAGTGGTTGTAGACATAACAGTGCTTCTAGAGCTGCTGTTGGCGTTGTTCTCATAGCGCCGGTGATGGCAAGACACGCCATCCGCTGGATGTGTGATAGCTTTGAGATTGTTGTAAGTTGTTTGGTTTTCGACCACCAGACTATTGCACCATATGCTATGGTTGGTCTTATGATCGCGGTATATATCCATTGGGTGATCTTGGGAGACAGGCCCCATGTTTTACCAACCGCCCTGCGGCATTGCCAGAATGAGATGCAAGCTTTTTCCAGCTTGGATGTTATATGCTCATTCCAGTTCAGTTTTGTATCCATGATTAGTCCTGGATATTTTACTTTATCTGTGAGAGTCAGAGGGACCTTAAAAAGAGTTGGCATGTTCATGAGCTCGAGTTTCCTCTTCCTCGTAAACAATATTAGCTCTGTCTTTTTTGGGTTAACTGTTAGCGAAAGGCTATCGCACCAGTTCTCAACAATCTGTAGGGCACTCTGCATGAGATTACAGAGTACACCTTCAAAACTGCCATTTATCATGATCACTATGTCGTCGGCATAGCCAACGGCATAGTATCCTGAGTTGTTTAATTCCAGGAGGAGGCTATCAACTACAACGTCCCATAAAAGGGGTGAGAGGACTCCACCTTGAGGACAGCCTCGTCCTGCAACTTTTTTCGATGTTACGTCATCTAGTGTTACTTGGATTGTTCTTAGACCAAGCATATTTTTTATCCAGCCCCTAATAGTGGGGTGAATCCTGTGAGATGATAGAGCATTATCAATACTCTTAAATATTGTTTTGTCAAAAGCACCTTCAATATCAATGAAAGTGCCAAGCAACGAATTTTTATGCTCTAGTGTTTCCTCTATCTTAGAGGTCACCAGATGTAGGGCTGATTCCGTTGAGCGTCCTGGTTGGTAGGCATGCTGTTTCGGATGTATGGGGTACGTTCTCAGCGGCCCGTCCCTGATTCCACGATCACAGAGCCTTTCCAACGTCTTCAATAGAAATGATGTTAGGCTGGTGGGCCTGAATGACTTGGCAAGTGTGTAATCTACTTTGCCTGGCTTGGGTATAAAGGTCACTTTGACCTCTCTCCATGTATTGGGTATGTACCTAAAAGCAATGCAACCTTTAAATATGTACACCAATGTGTTTATAATGTAGGTTAACCCCATTGTAGTAATGCTGGGAATATTCCATCTAGTCATGGGGACTTAAAAGATGAAAAGCTTGATATTGCACATTCTATTTTAGTTATACTTATCATTTGGTCAGCTAGCAGCCAATCTTCCTCATCTGGTAGATGAGGATCAGTTGCCAAGTTGAGACCTCCAGGTTGATTTCCAGGAAAGTGGGTGTCTAGGAGTACCTCGATAGTTTGGGAGGGTGTTACCGTGAAGGTGCCATCCTCCAGTTTTAGCGAGTTAAGTTGTTGTACAGGGTCTTTTGAGATTACTCTCTTCAAACGAGCAGCTGCTGCTGTGGATTCAATGCCATTGCAGTAGGCTCTCTATGTATTTATTTGTCGCTTCCTGACTTCACTTTTGAATTTTCTACGGGCTTCCCTAAAAGCTTCCCATAGAACTATATCATTTCTATTTTTGGCCTTGTTGAAAGTTTTTCTGGCCTTAGATCGGAGACAGTTGATCTCTGCACTCCACCAAGGAGGTGCAGAGGCTCTCACGCCCGCCTTTCTTATGGGACAGGAGTCCTCATATGATGAAATCAGTGATTTCTGGATGTGTTTCACACAGGCCTCCAAGTCGTCCACTGATTCTGGAATTTTGTCTACTGCTTGATACTCCATCCTATCCGATAGGTATCTGCAAAATAGTAGAATAGAGTGACTAGTATCTACAATCCTGTTTGGTTTTCATGTTCACACCATTCTTCTTACCTTCCCTTTGACCATTTTACTACGTCTTGAATGCAGCATTGCCTCTGCTTTTTATTCGGTCTCTTAACCCCAGAAATGTCCGTTCTACTTTGCCCACATTTCCCACATTTAGGATATCCAGCACATCTTCCTTCCGCTCCCTGCCGAACGCGACTTTCAGGTCCACGCAAGCCATAAACAATGGTGATCTGAATTCAGTAGTTTTTCTACTAGCTGTCGAACGATAAATAATGCATATTTAGTTCCGCGATTTCTTCGAAACCCTTGTTGTTCTTCAGCGATTACGATTGTGGCTCTAGTTTTTTCCTTATGATTGATATGATAGTTTCGAAGCTGTGTTCATGAGTGTTATGCCCCTATAGTTGGCTGGGTCTTTGCGATTCTCTTTGTTAGATAGATGGGTATTGTCATGCTGTTTCTCCACTTGTCTGGTATTTTGTATTGTTATAATATATTGTTAAAGAGTTTCTGTATCTATGTTGTTAATTTATCGCCCCCATATTTGAGCATTTCATTGTGGATTTTGTCTGGTCCGGGTGACTAAGTAATTAAAAATCATACTCTATTTTAAAACTGTATATTTATACAAATGTACTAAAAACTGATACAAACAATACCAGTGCAATGGCGCTAGACGTATTAATAATAATTTCAGAGCCCGAAGAATTGCAATGGCGCGGCTCGCTATTTTCTGCATCCCTCGCAGGTATCGCGGGGTGAAATTGGCCTGAGTGCGACTGGCGCCTAAGTGTCGGGCCAGATGTGGGAATGGATGATATCACATGCACATATCACACAAAAATCCAAAATTCTCGCTAAGCGCTTATGGCCGGTTTTGCGAGACGATATGTGCCCATTTGAAATATCATCTACTTGAACTAGCAATAAACATCTCTACGATTATCAAGCAGGGGCGTTCCCACATGCAGTGTGTGGTCGTAACAAGTGTCTTCCACTTAGGTCTTGGTGATTACATCTTCGTTGTTGGTAGTTTGAGCGTGGGTCTGCGTTTCCTCTTTCGTTTTATTGTAGTGGTTGATGAAATGTGATCGCCACTCCCCTATGTTTATGTTTTGATCGAGTTCCATAACTCGTTGGTAGTTATTATGGGTGTTCAGATGGATGCCTTTGAGGTTATCGTTAAGTCTTTTAGCCTATAAGTAGCAGGTGCTTCCTTCATTTAGACTTTCCACATGCACTCATTGTAGTGCTACTTTTTCTTGATGGGTTTGATGGAGATTTTGAGTTTGCACAACACTAGGTTATTGTCTGATCCTATATTTGCCGATGTTAGTGACCTTATATCTAGAATTTGCTGGGGGTGAATGTTTATGTTTATTATGACAAAGTCTATTATAGATTGTTCCTTCATGATTATTATCCAATTCATTCATCGCCATTCGCAGTGGTTGGATCTTGCTTAGCTCCTTCGGTATGTTGAAATAGGATCGGTGAGAGGGCTGTGTAGACCTCATCATGGTTGATGATTACAGTACTTTTGTTTAAAAGAGTAATATTTTAATTAATAATTTGTTGATTATGTTCGATCAACGAGACCGTCTGGTTAAATTTTCCTATTACTTTGTTGGCAAGAACAATCCTTTGGTTAACATTACTAACAACCTTCTTTTGTAAAAATGATACAACTAACCCCCTAGGAGGAAAGTTAAAAGCCATCTGGCGGCAACAGATCAATTAGCAATGTACACCCCTATGGTAATAACCGTCTACATGCTCATGCCATCAGGATCACCAGGTAGTGCCCCCTATGGAATAATATTCCAACAGTGTGCTTGAGATATCAGCATAAGGACAATCTTATAAAACATATATAAGTGTGAATGCACCCCTTAGCAATCTACATATCTAGATTTAGTTGTATGATTTTTGTATATAACCACTCGAGATATTGTGTGAATTCACCCTCACTAGCTGAGCTACACTGATGAGATCTAATAATATCGCAATCTAGATATCTAGATTGCTAATGAGTGGATTCACACTTATATATGAAACCTTCTTTTGATTCTCTTAAAGTTCAAATATTGCCTTAACATTATCCGGCGTCGGCAGAATCTACATTTCCTGTTATTACTTTAATTACGTTTCCTAATCCGTTAATCAGACCTCATTTAGAACGTCTACTAACCGGGAGTAAGTTTTACAATTTACTAGTTGCAATTTCTAGTTGGATTTGCATCGTTTTCCGAATTATCTAATTCTTTCAATTAATCATGATTTCTAAAAGGTTCAATGACATTTATCAATTTTGTATATTGGCTAGATATTACTAATTATTTAAAATAATGAATGACTGTTCGAAAGTATGAATGGGTTTTTGCTGATCCTAATTTAAATAGTAATATTCCTGGGTTTTTTGATAGGTCAGTTATTTGAATATCCATGCCATGTCTGTTAATTGTCATAAATCTGTAAGAATTGAAAATATTCTTTTTATTTGATTCTGTCAAAATAACATCATCTAAAATAAACCTTTTCAGGTTCTACTTGCTTGACCTTCCTTCATCATCCATTTTCTGCAAGTGGCCACACCAGCTCAATTGTCCCTTTTCGACGAATTTTAGGATAGATGTTGTCTTCAGGTCTTCCCTATTTGTGTATTTCGAATTCTATCTCGTTTTAAGACTCCTCTTTCTCGTCTCGAATATTTCACTTCAACTGTATTTTACTTTTCTGTTTTTTTGTTAAAACCCATGTTTTACTTTTCTGTTTCATGTTAAAACCCCATATGTTCTATATATCACCTTGTAAATATTCATCTTGTTTTCCTTCCCACTTTCCTTTTCCCATAAATTTGGTGTTTAAAGCATAACAGGATTTCATTGCCTTATCGATTCTGATGTCTGTTTCGATCTCCATGATCCCATTTCTCTCTAAGTGACTCCCAAGTATTGAAATGAGTTAACCTATTTTATGGTAGTGTTTTCTATATGTAAAAGTTCAATTCGTTAGGTGTTTCTTCAACTGTTAAGGTTTTCTCTATGTCTAGTTACATCTCACTTTCTGGTAGCACTAGGTTTCAAATTGCTAGGTTCCGCTGAAGAGCTCGAGATGAATATATATATATATATATATATATACTCGATTTAAATATATATATATATATATATATATATATATATATTTATATTCGATTTAAACTTTCAGTGCACTATGCATCCTACTCCTGCAGCGGCTCTCAATTTTTTTCTACTCAGCTATATAAGAGTAAATTTTTTGTTTTGTTTTAGTGTCTCTCGTATACCATTTCTATTTCTTGCCGTGTACGTCGCCTGATGTGTGTACCAGTATTTATTTGGTTTGTTTTTGCTATTATACCCTTCTCTGGTTTGTTCCAGCCGTATTCTTTATATGATATTATAAAAAAGTTTAAAATTTAATACTTATTTAAAAGGAATGATGTTTAAGAGATATCGTAAATTATGATTCAATATTAATTAATTCGGAAAGTTGTGTGGTTAATTTTATGGTTTTCTATTTTTTAAATTTTCTGTTTATTTTAGACGTCTAGGATCCGTTGCCCATGCGATGGAGTAATCTTTGACCCTGAGGGTGCGGGTCACAGTATTATTTTCGGTCAGGAACTTTCGGAGACGAAGTTCCTGTACCTTTTTACAGTACCAGGCCAAGAGGGGTACTATATCAGTGTGGAGGAGAACCTGCTGCTATGGTATTGTTTAATTTTTATTATATTATTTGTTATACTGATCACTAATCTGTATATTGATTGTTTACAGAAACCTCCCTCTAATACTTTTCAAATCAGATGAGTCTACAAAAACATTTTATATACGTGTTACATACAATTTTTGCACACGTTTGGGAATACCAAATATAAACTCCACCATAATCTAGTAAGCAGAATCAGATATCACTTATTGCTCTAGCACTATGGCAAACATTTAATTTGCCACGTGCAAAAAAATGTTTATTTTAGTTCCAAAGAAATCGCGATAACCTGGTACTAGTTTATATATATATATATATATATATATATATATATATATATATATATATATATTATAAATGGTAGATCGCGATAGATGTTCTGGATGCCTCAATCTATAAATGAATAGACCAAAGAGGCATATCAAAATGCCGTGACAGCCATAATAATCATCTAAATTGTCATTAGTCCTCTAAAATGCTGATATGACAGACTTTGTAGGACTAGTCTGGAGGAGAGCATATACAATAAAAGTTTAATAAAAAATATTTCACTTGTTACAATTTTACTATACCGTGTTATACTACCAACTTAAGTGAGCTTTTAGAATCTTTCTAAGTAGGTAAGTATATAATATGATTTATGAACATCTTCCTTTAAAATGCTTTACCTTTCTCCTTTTTTTATATATCATTCATTGGGCCTTGAAAATTTAATTTAGAGGCCACTAATATCTTGTACTTTCAAGCACAAATAGTGTTTACAGTTTATTCAACTAAACAGGAGGTAGTATAGTCGGTAGCTAGTTGGTACTTTCACACAAAAGGTTTTAAGCTGGATAGAACTTTGGATAGGATTAACTTTCATTCTGCCACTGTTTATAATATTTATGTAATGTCGCCAATATATCAAAGGAATGTACAATGGCGAAAGTGTGCAAAAATCCAATGTTATCGATTTGTCGTAGTGGACAATTTTGCAGAAGTATCTTGGCCTGTACCCATATAATATTTAGCTATTGCAGTAATTAAAGCCACGCAACCCTCGTTTGCGTCGTTATTTAAAGATTGAGATTTAGAGCAGTTGCAAGCTGCCCTGTTATTTTATCGCAAAATTGTCGTCAGCAAAGTAGTTGGTTTATGGTAATAAACCAGGAACAATTGGCATCTTGTAAGACAACATAGTCGGCCGCCAATACTCCATAAAGTGAGATTGTACTAAACGAATGCGCGTTGCCAGGAACAGCCGCGTTGGCCATATTTTCAAATTTGAATATTATATAATCGGCCGCCAATACTCCATAAAGTGAGATTGGACTAAACGAATGCGCGTTGTCAGGAACAGCCTCGTTGGCCATATTTTCAAATATGAATATTATATAATAAGTTTACAAATAAGACGAGCCAGTCAGTCGGTCTTCATGGCTTTTATATAATTATATATTATATACCAATTGGAGTGGACTGACTGGCACGACCGTCAGTTGGCCCTAGTTTTAAACTCGAGTCAAATGGACTCGGACTATATGGATCTCTCGTGTTTGGGGGCCTTTACTGAATGCTATATAGATCATAGATACATCAATATCATTAAACGCGTGTACCAAAAAGCAAAAACATATGTTAAGCTTCCGAATGACTCCCTAGATTTTGCCAAGGCGATTTCATATCGCCAAAACGATGTACAACCCTTCTTGAATACATGTTTTAACAGATCAACTTTGGAGATATTGGCATTAACATAGATGGAGAAAAACTTAACCATCTGTGATTCGCCGACGATATTTTAATTACAGCAGATAGTAGGCTCAATGCAGCTTCAAACTCTGATGGGCTCAAAATTAACACCAACAAAACATAACAAATCACAAGTGAGGCAATATAGAGATAGAATGAGCATTGAACAAGTGAGCTTATAAATACCTTGGCTACGATATCTCATGGAGAGACAATCAAACCCTTGACATTTATAGAATAATAGGTTTAAATTGGGTTGTCTTTGGATAATTGCCCAACATCTTTAAATCAGACATTTCATTACGCCTAAAAAGAAAAGTGTTGATGCACTGGTATTGTCCGTACTTATGGAGCTCACACGTACACTCACTAAGAACACTACAAATAAAATAAGTATCGCGTAGAGAGTTATGGAGAGGTCAATCTTAGGCGCTTCTCTTGGAGACAGGGTCTCAAACAACAGAATAATGGAGAGGACTGGATTGACAGATGCAGTTACCAGTATAATAACTTTAAAATGGAACTCGGCCGGATATGTTGCGCGACTTTCGGATAACCGCTAGACAAAGATCGCCCACCAACTAGATGTGCCGACGACATTAAAAAGACTAAAACCAACTGGATAAAATTATGGGAGCCTATGTTCAGCAGTAGACGGAATTGATTGATTGATGATTATGATATTAGCTCAGTATGTTTTAACATTTTATATCTATTGGTTTTCTTGACGATATTCAATCGCTTGCAGAGGGAAATTTAATTATTATTATTTTATACATAAAACAACACAATTCTTATTTGAGAAGATAAGGCAACAATTTGAAGTTAGGGCCGAATTATCACTTTCTCTGAATGTGAAAAAGATTAATAACGATTGTTTAATTATATAACTGCTATTGGAATCGTTAGTTTTACCGTTGGTAAGTTTTTAAATATTTCAGTCAACGGTTTAATCCAATATATTTATTAATGTTTATAAAACTCCGTATTTATAGTTTCCGTATCGTATATTAAATCAGGGAGAATGAAAACAGGAAGGTAACATGTTTTAAAAAACAAAGATGATACTTAAAATGGCCCAGGAGATCAAGGTAGAAATTAGAATAGAGTGCTACGAGAAGAAATGAAGATAAAAGATACAATTTGGCAAAAAGAACTATATAAATGAGTAGAAGAAATCTAAATATATGAAATAAAAGACCGGACAATAATATAATAAATAAAGGTTTGAAAATAGATAGTAGCAGGATAATAGAAAAAACGGTTAAATTATAAATGAGCAAATGGAGATAAATGCTACTAACTAAAAAAAAGATAATACTATCAGAACAAAGGATGGGGACGGAGATGATACTAGCAGTTGCAAACTGGCAAACGAAACAATGATTAAGAAGAAGAACCTGAGAAATAAAAAGATATACGACAAAGGTATAGGTTTTATAATAGCGTAGGAGGCAAAGAAAGGAGAAGCCTCAACCAAAGTCGGATATCAAAAACTATGGGTGAACAACAGCAAACAGGTAGAACTGCAAAGAAGCTGTGTTTGAAGAAATAAATGCAAAAGCTGATCAACAAAGCAGCAAAGACACAATATACAACGACCAATAGCTATGAACAAGAAAAGCGAATATGAATAAATAACGATCAATACAGAAGTAACTAGAAAAGAGAGGAGTAGAGGAACATTAGAAATATCAAAAGCCATGTACAAAGACAATAAAAATATAATAAGAACAAACATTGAAGCATGTCTACACAGCCTGGAGGAGCTAGTTAAATATAACAAACTAGAACTCTGCTGGATCAAAGGACATAGTGGCATCAAGGGGAACGAAATAGCAGATGAACTTGCCAGGAAGGGATCCTTACATCCTCTAAAAACCCAAGAGGATGAATTACTTTCTGCAGGTACTAAATAATAGAGCATAGGACACATGCTCTTCACAAGGTAAGATGGAGAAACGCCGGGCTGCAAGCAATCAAAGGTAACAATTAAGCAACCTTGTAAAATTGCAGCCACGGCCCGCCTAATCTGAAATTATTGACAAACATTCTAACTGGCCACTGCCTGCTAAACAAACACCTACACACGATGGGTCTGGTAGACAGCCCGTTATGTAGTGGGTGCAATGAAGAACTAGAAACTGCAGAGCATGTAATATGCCTCTGCCCAGCTCTAGTAAACACTAGGCATCTAATACTAGGGGAGTGCTGGCCTATTATGGTCAGCATTGGCAACTCCTCACCCGCCAGAGTTTTGCAGCTCGCACGCAAAATTGACAGGTGGGACGAGTGAACAGCCTTAAAGGGAGGTTTCACAATGGGCCCATTTTGAGGCCTAAGTGTCTGTAGCTATGCTACCCTCCAGCCAACTATCCAGAACAGATCCAGAGAACATTGAGGCGTCAGGGCAGTTCACAGCAATAATAGGGGTTAGACAAGGATGTGACATGAGCCGGCTTCTATTTTCAATGGTACTGGGCGGTGCAATGAAAAAAGCAAAGAAAGATATAAAGACGATAAATGTGGGATACTGTAACATGAAATAAACACAGGTATGAGAAATGACGTTTGCAGACGATAGGCCAATATTTGCGTACAGCATAATATAATTTTTATTTTAGCGTCTAGAATAAACACATCTGGGATAGCTATAGTAAAAGTAACCGCAATTTTTATCATTATTTTATTTTTATAATTTTCGACGATATACTCGGAAATAGTTTTGTTGTTCTATATCTTCATCTAATTTCACTAAATTAGAAATACGTCCTCCTTAAGTAATACATATCTATATTTCCTGTCTCTCCGCAGCCGCTTCTATTTGTCTATACTCTGTCACGGCTTTCGGCCCGGCCCATGTGAAGTCTTGCATCTCCGTGTATAATTCCACAACATTGTCAATATTAGTATTTCAGTTTAAAATAATGTTATTATTGCTTATGTATGTATATAGTTTCCTTAATCAAAAATGTCGCCAGAAGCAAGCTCCTGTACCTAATCCAAAAAGGTAGATCTAGATTGATTTGCATGTGATGTTTGCAGTATATTGATGCTAAAGTGCAGTCCTACAGCTGAAAAAGAAAAGAAGTTTACTGTAACTCATGTGAAAACGAAATTAAGGAGTTAATAGCCGAGATAAACATTTAAAAAAAGACTGAGATAGTATAGAGCTGATAATACTGCCAATATTAGTATTGGATGTCTTGAAGAAAATAGTCATTGAATTGCATACATAATTTAAAGTACTAGCTGAAACTCTAAAACTATTATCTGACCAATAAATCCAAAATCTACAATCGAATATAAAACGTAAGACTTTCAAAACTGTACTAGCTCAGTTTTGTTACGAGAAAACAAAACAAAATCCAGTAATATTGTTCTCGACTCGACAACTGACTGTAAAAATTATGTAATATGCCAAAAATATGCAGGACCGCATAGCAATAGACTTGTGCAAAGTGCATAAACTGCTCTTTAACAAATGAAAAATTAAGATTAGGAATTGATTGTGCCCACACATGCATATGGCCTTCAGTGTCACTGCTATATAAAAGCAGTGGAACATTAAATGCAGTTAACGAACTTATCTAACGGAATCCAGGTATACTCACAAGCTGAAAAATAAACAGTGTCCGGCAGGATACTACATCTAAATATCGAAGGCTTATCAAACAAAATTGACTCCCTAGAAAAAGTTGCAAATGATAACCACACAGCTGTAATTAGTTTGCATGAGCATTGGGCACGTGAAGAATCCATTAATTGCTATATAACTATCTCCTAAAGCTGTGGAAATCTATGCCCTAGAAGCATTTCCAGAAGAGAATGCCGTATTGCTAATGACTCCTTGTTCTTCGAGTGAATTATCCAATGAATCACTCATGTTCTAGCAGTATACATAATTATTATACGATAGATGAAAATATTGAGCTAAATAGATTTACATTTTAATAAACAAAGAATTAATAATAATCAACATGAATATAAACATAGAAACATCCAAGAGCATGATAAAATGCAGGGAAAAACTCATAAAATAACATTAAACGGAAGACAAATAGAACAACTAGAAAGCTAGCATCTAGGAACGATAATAGAAGGAAATGGAATCATAGACAAGGACGTAAATGAGAGATTCGGGAAAATCTTTAATATGATAAAGAACACGTTTCTTCGGAAGAAAACCAAAAAATAGATTCAGTAAGAAAAGTATAAGACCCACAATAATGTTTAGCAGGGAATCATGTAACATGACTGAAAGATACAAAACAAAGATATATGCCATGAAAATGAGAGTTTTAAATTGAAAACAGGACAAGAATGGACAAAATAAGAAACGATATTTAGACAAAACGTACAAATTGAACCAATAAACCAGAAAATTATAGGACAGCATTGGTTTGGACACATAGTAACCAAAAGAAAAAAATCCCCAAAATTAATTAATGAAGGAATATACACATGAACAAGATAAATATACACACTTCGACCTAACGGTAAAAAAGGGTTAAGTTGAAATAAATAAAATATTTAATTGAAATAAAAATAAATGAGAAATAAAACTATAGTAAATAAAAACTTTATTATAATAATATAACCTCCACACCAATATAATATGCAAGATATATTATGCATTCGCGTAAAAAATACAATTACAAATTAGCATGTGGCCGTTTTTCCGCTTTAAGGGCGTCAGCCAGTTTTTGTCCAAAGGTTTGGTCAACTTGTGCAAAGTTCTTCACGGCGCGCTCCTGAATAAATTCAGCTGCGTCTTTCAAGTTTCCTGCGATGTTGGCGATAAGTCTGCCCTGTTCCGCAGCATTCAGTGTCTTTTGATAGAAAGCTCTTGCTTGAGTGAAATTATCCTCATCGCCAGAATCGTAACGAGCAACATCTCCGCTCAGTGGGTATGTGTGGTTCAGACTTTTAGCTCTTGGGCAATCATTTGGCCCACCGAAACTGTTTGGATGGTAATTTGGTGCGCCATCTTGGTTCGCAATACACTGTGGACCATCGCGTTGGTAGTTTTGTACTTTGAAGGGGCAATTAACTGGAAGTTGTAAATAGTTGGTTCCAAGCCGGTGTCTGTGTGTATCACCGTATGAGAACAAGCGACCTAGCAACATCTTATCTGGAGAGGGCTCGATACCAGGAATCATATGTGCTGGGCTGAATGCAATTTGTTCAACTTCAGCGAAGTAATTCTTTGGATTACGATTCAAAACGAGTTTACCAACTGGAATTAATGGGTATTCGCCATGTGGCCATACTTTTGTTAAATCAAATGGATTGAATTTGGACGCAGCAGCTTGTTCCATGGTCATAACTTGTATGTATGTTGACCACGAGGGGAACTTTCCATCAGCAATGGTGTTAAACAGATCTCTTATGGAGTAATCAGGATCCGATCCGGACAACTCTCCAGCGCGTTTCACATCCAGATTTTTAATTTTTTGATCGGTTTTAAAGTGGAATTTACAGTAAACTGGATTACCATTAGCATTAACCAGTTTGAATGTATGAGAACCATATCCGTTCATGTGTCTATATCCATCAGGAATACCACGATCAGAAAACAAGAACATTACTTGGTGTGTGGTTTCAGGTCTGAGTGAAATGAAATCCCAGAACATATCAGGATCCTTGCAATGTGTGGCCGGATTTCTCTTCTGTGTATGGATAAAACTGGGGAATAGAATCGGATCACGTATAAAAAAGATAGGTGTGTTGTTGCCAACCAAATCCCAAATTCCATCTTCACTGTAGAATTTCACGGCGAATCCTCTAGGATCTCTAACGGAATCCGCGGAGCCAGATTCCCCGCCAACAGTGGAGAAACGAATTGCAATCGGAGTTTGTTTGCCTACGTTAGCAAAAACTTTTGCTGCGGTATATTTTGTGATGTCATGTGTTACTTCGAAGTAACCAAACGCACCAGCTCCTTTCGCGTGCACTACCCTTTCTGGGATACGCTCTCTGTCAAAATGAGCCAATTCCTCCACAAATGCAACATCCTGCAGAAGGATCGGCCCTTTAGGGCCGACAGTCATTGTCGCATCTTTCACGCAGATTGGCACGCCATGTGCAGTTGTAGCTGCACCGGTGTCATTCTGAAATAAAAGAGAAATAATTAGTAAGTCACTTACAAACAAACCTACAAACGTAACGTAACGTACAAACCTAAGCTTAAAATCTTATAGTCATAACAGCTAGCTAGGGAAAAAACAGAGGAATGCCAAGGAAAACATGGGAGGACCGAATGAGAGAAAAGACGGAAAGTAAAGACATAAAATTGAAAGAGATAAACTAATACGGGACAGGAAACGATGGAGAGAGAAAAGACGGAAAGTAAAGACATAAAATTGAAAGAGATAAACTAATACGGGACAGGAAACGATGGAGAGTAATATACACACGAACAAGGTAATTATACACCCTTAGATCTAAAGGTAAAACGGTTTAAATAATGGTAATACATGCGGATCATTATAGCCGCGATTTATTTCATCGCCTATTTTTAAATTAAACCTATATTTTTATGGTTCAGATAGACCTTGATTTTCTAAAGTTTTCGAGATAATTTACCTTAAAGTTTAATAAATAATATAAATATAATAAAATCATGACTATTTGTCAACAAAAAATTTATGATCACATGCGGCTAAAATCGTAAAACAATAAAGGTTTGCATTATAAAACAACGCGAAAACACCCAATAATTTTGGTGTAACACAAACTTGTAAGGCCCGATTTTGGGAAAATAAATAATTATATGAAAATTGTATTGTAAGAGTTATTCCTATTGGTGATGCTATTTATGACGTAATTTACAATAGTCAAAATTTAGCCAAACTATGCCGAATACAATTCGTGAAATAATCGTAAAATCTATTAAATACAGATTGATAATATTAAAGAAATTATGACGTATATGAAAAAATTAACATTTCTGATTACATATAAACAGAAGTAATAATATTGACATGAGTCCAATTTATTTTTTCAATGTTTTACAATAATGTAATTACTGATAACCAAAGAGTCAACTAGGAGACGCTAATCTAATTTCCAATGCACGTCATTATTAGTATGACTAATTAAAAATTAGTATAACTAATTAAATCCCCTATCGCAAAATTTTGCTCGATACAAACAAATAGAAGGAATAGGAATCATGAAAAAATGCGTACCGATTCAGTTCTCCGTCATATATTTATTTAGTTTATGCATTTCTTAAAACATTGATATTATATACTCGCAAAATGAATAAGAATTTTCTTGAATGCTTGAAGATAGTAAAATTGCATATAGCAACATAGAAATTTAGCTAATAGTTTTCACTTTGATTATGATATGAAGTATGGATACAGTTTGTAATCGTGAATAAAAATATCTGGTTTGGGCACCAACCACGACGTTACGAATTATGTAATTAATATTCAAAATTTAAGATATTTCTCAAAAAGTTGGATTCGGTTTCATTCAGATCGATTCACATACATTTTGACAGTTTCATTCACCTTACTACATTTAACACGCGACTATTTTCGCGCGATTTATATATGGTACCGGCGGTAGCTGACGAGATTTGTTGACGTGAATATTCGCTATATTAAGTGGTTTTATGAAGTTTTTTTCTCTGTTTGGAGACGGATTTGTTAAAATTTTCATGGAATCACAACAGCTTGCTTTTTCTTCTTTTTCATCCATACATCCAGACACACACACGATCACTTTCCAAAAATAGACTATTTCGACTATATTAGTCATGAAACGTAAAGAAATGTCAAAATTAGCAATTCGATAACGATAACAATATTTTCCTTATACAGCAGTGCCGAATATAGCATAAAGTAAAAATATCGACCATGGAAATTTCTATCTGTCTGTGTCAAAATTTATTGCAATATAATAAAACTATTGTATATTGTTCAACAAAATTCTACATGAGCCTATTATTTCACGTAACTTAGTCTTGATTATTTATTGATGGAAATTTGTCCGAGAAAAGTGTGCCAACTGAGATTTCCCAATTTCAAAAAAAATTTTAATTTAAATTTAATTATAACAAAAACAAAATTCCTAGTTATTTTGTGGTTTTCTGGAAAGTTAAGGCATATATCGAGTAGTTAAGCTCCTCTAAGCTTTTACCAGCGGAAAAGCCCTTGAGCCGATAGATAGTCCTATACAAATTTTATTCTATTTTTTTAAATGTATCTTAGAAAAAACCCATTAACTGTATTTATTTTATGAAAAATGTGTTTCATTCAGAAATGCATTTTTTGTTATAAATATAGAGAATAGTTATAAAATTAAAATTTTTGAATGTATGTATAAAAAAAGACCTTTATTTGGCATATCCCTCACAAAAAATGCTCTTCAACATCACGAACAACAACAAAAATACATCAAAATAAAAATAAAAATAGAAATAGAAGTAACAATCCGCAAAAAATACAAATTAACATCATATATAAATATCCGTATTACTTTATGAATGTATATAAGAATCGTGCAAAAATAATAAAAATAATGGAACTGTCAAAAGCTAAAATATTTTCGTTTGTAAAATGATAGGTATGATAAAATAATGTGCACTGGCATATTTTTTAAACGTGAAACGGACGGACGGTATATATGTTTCATAGATTTTCATTAATAGTCTGACACATGAATCAAATATTTAGCGAGTTTTCTATTTATTTATTACTATGAATTAAATAAAGGAAAACCGTCTGTTTACCGTTCATAATTATATTAATAGTATGTTGACTGTTGATTGCAGATAGCATTAATATATTAAAAAAAACGTTATCGCGCTGGATAGCGCCCCAGGGTGAAAGGTTGCGCATATCACTTTTCTTTTTCAAGAAGTAACAATATTACTTTTCATTTGTTTTTTACTTCTGATGTGGCCGGTGCACATTATATTATCATACGTATCATTTTATTTAAAATAAATAGATTTTAGAATTATAATTTTGATTGTAAGATATTCGTGACACAACGCGGTTTCTCGCCACCTAGTGGCGGAAGAACGAATAAAAGTTCATAGGTGGTCGTCCGTGTAAACGTTGTATCAGTGTAGTTATTTCGCTTTGTTTTTATTATTTATATGTGCTCTGTATTGTGCTGTGCGTTGGTTTAAACGACATTCATAATACCTTATAATGATGTTTAAGACAACATCGAAATCGAAGTATTTTGTTGCGTTTATAACTGTAATTTGTAGGCAAAGCAGAGGCCGAATTTGTCGTACCACCATTTTTTCCCGTCTGTTCGCAAAAAATAGCAGATAACAAACAGGACATAAAATATTTAATTAATGATATCTTTAATCACATAATATGCTTCAATTGCATTATTTTAAATGTCTCATTATAGCATCTTGTACGATAGAGTGAAACAGCAGACACATGTCTGCTTTTTACAAGCACACCTTTAATTTCATATGGGGCCTTTGATAAATTACTTGTTTGAAAACATAATCCAGACACATCAAATTTAGTTTCTCACGTCGGCAATTCCACACAAAATCAAATGACGTGCATCTAAAACAGCTTTACTTAAAAGTTAACTGTGGTAGGACATATTTATACATAATTGAGGTTTTAAGTAATGTTATCTTACATTCCGAAACATTCTTACGTGTGCAATTTACTTTTAAAAATTTGAAGTACACAAACACCGATAAATTTACTCGATTATTTAAATAAATAAACAAGGTGTTACACAGGAAAAAACAATAAAAATACTGGAAAACGACCAAAACACTCGAAAACAAGATACACAAGCGAACCGAAGACTGCAATTGTACACTCCAAATACAGAAAACAGCAACGTACGGGATGGTTAGCTCCGCCGGTAAACATTTAAACATTTTAAGTACGAATATAGTTGATGGTAATGGGTTACCAATATCCAACTTAACTCGTGAAAAATATTTCTTTTGTGGGGAGTGAAATGCCTTTGTAACATATAACACCGTTAATTTGACTCAGAAGTCCCCACTAATATCATATGCGACATTCTACGATTATTTCCAAATCACTATCAATGTTATACCAACGGGAGCAAGAATTTTCATATTGGGTGACCTCGACGCAAGAATAGCAACAGTGTCAGGAATTACTCAACGATTTAATGAAGACGCTACAAATAAAAATGGAGACGGGCTAATGGCTCTGTGTGCTACAAGCTCACTGAGGATCAACAACTTCTTCAAACAGAGTGAAATACAGATACACATTGCAGAATATCGGAAGCCAGTAGTGATTGACTATATAATAACGAATAGGGCAATTCATCCAAACCAGATTCTGGACGTGTGTGCATTAAAGTCTACGAATATAAGGCGCTTTCGTTTAGCATGGTTTATCATTGCTAGTCGCCCCCGTGGCCTGCAGTATCGCTCAGGCCTTGCGGTCGTTCGCCGCCGGTTGTAATGGTCGAGGTAGAATTATGCGCATCGGAAGCGACAAATAGAACAAGAAACAATAAGCCCGTACCAGCCCAGAGTGATAAACGAAAGGCACTTTAGGAATTTATCATAAACTGGTAGTATACAACCAAAGTTAAAAAGCTCAATATGGCAAAACATTAAAACCGAATTACTACAAATTTTAATATCGAATCACTTGCGGAGGAAACAAGAACATTGTAAGAAGCTAGATTGGCCCAATTAAACTAAACTTGACAATAAAAACATTGGAACCTAACACACTGCAAGTGAGACGATAGGAAGACAAAAAACCACTACAACAACAATACACCATGGTTTATACCAGAAATTCAAGAACTAGCACAAGAACAAAGAAAAGCATACCAGAATTCCTTAAATAATTAATCTAAAGCAATGTGGACAATGTAAGTTAAGCAGCGTAACAAATCAATCGCATATTTAAGAAGAATAAAGCAGGGATACCGGACGAAGTTGTCAACATATATGGAAAACCTATATGGCGCTCAAAAGAAAATATGGGCAATACTAAGAAGAAACAAAACTAAATTCAATGACGCTGTTAAGAGAAATAAAATCAGAAGGCATTAAAAACCTAAACAACAAGAAAGCGTCAGGACCTGACGAAGTCTCGAATAAGATGCTGAAATAAGCATTACAAATGGTACGACTCTTCCAAAATATAATTACTATTGGAGAATACCAAGCAGATACCAAATGCGGGAAGAACAACAGGACCCCACTCGCATCTTTATATAATGACATTAACAAAAAAACGCAGCACACAGAAGTTGTTGATTTTATTTTAATAAAAGAACACGAATGTAACAATCCTATCTACATGTAGATATGGCCAAGGCAATTGACCGTGTACGGCTAAAAGACTTAGTATAGATACTAACAGAAAACTGAGTATTAGACGAATTAATATCGGGATGCATGACGGACATGATATGGAATAATCGCTATATGACTGTGGAAAGTAACGTTTGAATCTGCAAAACCAATTATGACTTATGCTGTAGAAAGCAAGAGCTGACACCACCAAAACAATAAAACTAGCCAGAACTGTGGAAATTAAAATAATCAGAAACCGAAAAAGCATTATGGCAGAATAAGGAGGGATCTGAAAGAAAGGAGTAATCTGCAGGATGTGGCAAAGTGGATCCAAACGAGGAGGTGGAAGGAGCACGTTAACAGGACGACAGACGACCGGCTGGTCAAGATAGCAAGGGATGATAGACCAATAGGTAGAAGAGGTAGAAGGAGATCGCTTAAGCGCTAGAGAGAGTGCTGGACCTTGACATTGGAGGAGGCGAGTATATAATGAAACCAACAGGCTAAAGCCTATTTACAAGAATAATATTTGAGTCTTGTACATAACTTCCTATAATTTTGTAACTGGTTTATTCCCGGATTCGGTTGCAAAGAGGGAAACATTTTGTATTTGTCATTTTAGAGAAAAACGCAAGAGGAATCTTCTCCGCTTCATTTATAAATATGATTCCAACTGTTTGTTTTCAGATTTAACTAACGCCGTACTGAGAATTTTTTAAATTTCTAAAAAAAAAATCAGAAAAGTGACAAAGTTCATCGCTCTGTCACAAAACTATGAAAGCCTTGGAATGTTGCAACAGGTTAGACGTTTTTAAACAGATACGTTTTCATATGAAACATTATTCTGCTAGAATGTTAACACTGCAACAGATAATTTATCCAATTCAGTGCTATGGGACAGGCGGGGCGAGCATCAACTATGTGGTCGACTGTTTCCTTGAAAAATATCCACCTTGATATTCGAGGAGGCGAGAATGTGATGGAACCAACAGGCTAAAGCCTATTTACAGGAAGAATATTTCAGCCTTGTACATAACTTCCTATAGTTTTGTAACTGAGGGAAAAAAATTATTTGTCATTTTAGAGAAAAACGCAAGAGGAATCTTCTCCGCTTCATTTATAAATATGATTCCAACTGTTTGTTTTCAGATTTAACTTTAACTAACGCAATACTGAGACATTTTTAAATTTCTAAAAAAAATTCAGAAAAAGTGACAAAGTTCATCGCTCTGTCACAAAACTATGAAAGCCTTGGAATGTTGCAACAGGTTAGACGTTTTTAAACAGATACGTTTTCATATGAAACATTATTCTGCTAGAATGTTAACACTGCAACAGATAATTTATCTAATTCAGTGCTATGGGACAGGTGAGGCGAGCATCAACTATGTGGTCGACTGTTTCCATGAAAAATATCCAGAAGCTCACATTTCACTCCAAGGAGCTACAACACTAATAAAAAAGTTCCTATCTTCAGGTTCTGTGTGGGATGTGAAAAAGACAAAGCAGATTCTTGACGAGGATGATGCAGCAACCGTCCTCGTCCTGAATTCTATGATAGGCCATGATTATTTAAAAAACCAATCCGAGACTGGAATCAGTAAGACTCATATCCATAGAATCCTTAAAACTCATCAATATCATCCATATAAATCAATAAGAATTCACACGTTAGAAGAAGGTGATGACGCAAAACGTATTTACTTCTATGGGTTGGATCCCGCATTTTTGAAAATATTCAGTATCCGTTTCGTCGGTATATCATATTTTCTGATGAAGCGACATTTAATTCCAACGGGACAGTGGCAACTCAGGAAAAATGACACTGGAGCTTGACAAATCCAGGTTTCAGAGAAACCACGAATCGCCAATACTACGTTAAAGTTAACGTATCGCCCTATTACCTACCATGGCATAATAGGGACATTCTTTTTGGACGGAACTGTGAATCAAGCTTCATATCTGCAAATAATTAATACCTTGTTCTGCGAGGAATTGGATAATTTGCCTTTAAATTATCGAGCTGCAGCATATTTTCAGCAGAATGGCTGTCCTGCTCATTCAGCAGGCATAGTGGTCAATTGGCTGAACGAGGAATGTGAAGAGAAATTGATCGGAAGAAATAGACCCGTCCCATGGCCTTCAAGAATCCATGAGCTAACGATTTGTGATTTTTATCTGTGGGGCCGGTTAAAACAAATTGTTTACAGTACTCCCGTTTCAAATGATGTAAACATATTGAAAAATCGAGTCCGAGATGCCATTCGATCGATCACTATAGAAGATATTCAAAACTCTTATAACCAGCTTCATACGCACCTAGAATTATGTGTTTCACGTGGTGGAGATATAATTGAATAGTTCATGTTGAAATAAAATTCATTGCCAAAGTGTTGCGCTTTAGTGCAGAGACAAAAGATTTATTCCAAGGCTACTCATAGTTTTGTGACGGAGCGATGAACTTTGTCAATTTTTCAGATATTTTGTTTAGAAATTTAATTTTTTTTCAGTACTGCGAAGTTATATTTGAAAACAAACAGTTGGAATCATATTTATAAATGAAGCGGAGAAGGTATTTCCTCTTGCATTTTTCTCTAACATGACAAATCATTTTGTTTCCCTCTTTGCAACCGAATCCGGGAACACACGGTATAATAGGTCGCCAAAAGTTTCTCTGTAATTTCCGTTAGACAGAAGATATTGTTTTAACATAAGGGTCCAGCTCGGAACACTTCGTTCTTCATGTGTTGGGTATATTTCTCTTATGGAAGTTCTATCAGTACACGACTATAAATTCTACTCATTGAGTAGGTTGCTAAGACGTATCAGTGATTGTTGAAGTCATCTCTTGGTCCTTTATTGTGGATAGGTTTTAAGTACCAAGAGATATATGTTAAATTGAATCAGTAAAGTATTCGCTTTAAATAAAAAATTAATGCCAAGGCTATTAAGACTGCAAATAGTAGTGTCTGGAACAAACTATTACGGAACCAAATGTTTTACTTTACGAATGTAAGAACCTATTGTATCGCACAAACCGTATTATAAATCTGTATATATCATCAAGATATGTAAAGATACTTCTGTAGCATATCGGCGCCTAAGCAGCAAAACCACACATCTAGAATTTTATTTGAGGTCCTTCGTTGAAACTTTTTTGTGCCAGATGTATGAAAAAACTCTATATTGGACTAAAACATTTCGGATGAGGCTATTATCATTTTGAAAAAAAAAGAATGCTTGAATTTAAATTAATTATTTAGAATATTGTATTATAATATTCTCTAACAGAAATAGTACTTTACATAAGTTGTTTATTAAAAAATAAATATTTTGTTTGAGGTTGACAGGAGACAGAAAAGCTGATTATAAAATTGGAGTTATTTTATTCTGACAACAAGTTATCATATTTTTATTCTATTGCTTATATTTTATTTAGTTGAACCAGGGGCAATTTAAATACCCCAATAAACATTTTATAACCATTTTTCTCTCCTGTAAACCTCAAATAAAATAAAATTTTAGATGCGTGGTGTTGCTGCTTAGGCGCCGATATGCTAAATAATACAACATTATTATAACCCTAAGAAAGAATTTTATTGTTTTCATTAATTTTTACGATTGGTAACGATTTACCGATTTTAAACTTCCAAAACATTTATCTTCCTAATTCTGTATTTTTGTATTAATGTTGTTATAATAATTTCAAATTAAACTGTAATAAACACAAATTAAACTATTATTTGAGACAAGTGAAAATTATATGGTGGCCATTTAAAAAACAAAATGTAGGGTACAATAATTATAAAAATGTATAGTTTCACGTTTATCGTAACTATTAATATATTTTTTAAATAAATAAATGACCGTGTAAGCTACTAAACATAGAAATGCATTAAATTAAATAAATCTGTCTGTTTTTCTGCGAGATATGTTCTCTAACAACGAATCAAGACTTACATTACATTAGATAATGAAGATTATATGTAAAATATACAAGTTTCCGTTAATTTCGCACCAAACATGTTCATAGTTGGACTAGGGATGCTGGACGACAGAGAGAAATGCATTTTGGCTGTGCCGTTTGTGGTATGTTTTTCCAGACGCGTCTTGGTATTATAATTGTGCATATTTGTAATGGCTTTTATCTTAGCAGAAATCCATTTATTAAGGTCTCCTGACCATTTTATTTTTAAGAGCCAATCGTCCTTCGTTGAAACTTTTTTGTGCCAGATGTATAAAAAACTCTATATTGGACTACAACAATTTGGATGAGGCTATATCATTTTGAAAAAAAAAATAATGCTTGAATTTAAATTAATTTAATTTAATTAATTTTAATTAAATTAATTTAAATTTAATTTAAATTAATTATTTAGAATATTGTATTATAATATTCTCTAACAGAAATAGTACTTTACATAAGTTGTTTATTCAAAAATTAATATTATACGTATTATAACGTAGTGTGCAGTACCCATTAGATTTTCATTACATTGAAATAATTAGTTAGAATTACTATTATTCTAGTAAACTTTAGACCATCTCTGGTAATGTCTGTCTGTCCGATGTCCGTTGTTTATTACAGATTTCGGTGCCACGTTTTCGAAAAAACTACTGTATATTTTACAGCCATTTTTTCCATGTGGTATTATCTCACGTAACCTCTTGATTATAAGATTAGACTTTTTTGGGAGGAAATCTGTCGGGGAAAATCGTTTACCAATTGTAACTTTCACATTTTGATTGAGTTTACCTGTGTCCATTTTTCAAAAATATATTTTCGTTTCATGTAAACTGCGTTTTTGCAACAACAAAAATAGAGTATACTATTTATAAAGTATTACAATTATTATGATACGTATTATCTAGTACCTAATACGCAGTGCCCATATCATAGTTATTGAAAAATTACAATGCTTTATCCATTCTTTGTGGGATATAATTAAGTAAAAAGAAAATGGGGCGTGGTTACGCATGCACATCCGTTGATGTACGGTAATTCTACACTATATAGTGTATTACCTACAACAATGCAGTGTCCGTTTTAGTATGCATTTTTTAAATAACTTTTATATTTGGATTCTCTCTTTGGGTTCTTCATAAATACCAAAATATTATATGAACTGTGCATATTACGTATCTATTAAAAAAAGAAAATCCGAAATAATTTAAATGTACTTATTTTTAAATATATTTTTACGCCATATTCATGAAAATGTGTTGAATACTGAACCTGAATAATGTATAGTTCGTAACTTTTATCTATAATAGTAGTTACTGTATGTTTTAACAATTTGAAACCGGCTATGGACTTTCGGGTCCTTTTGTCATGTGTTAATGTATGTGCTACTCTAAATCGTATCCCAACAACAATTGGTACCGACTACGCAGGCCGGGATTCGACTACATCGGCGTGTCTTTAATCTATATAGTTTTTCTTATATAGCCTTCTGTGTTATAATTCTAAATAAGACATTAGTAATAACAGCCGTATTTAGAAGTGGGAATTATGCTGAAATAAAATCAGAAATAAGGAATTATAGAGAAACTGATAATGTTCAGTTATGTATATTGTGACAAAAATAATTAATAAGAATTAAATAATTAAATAAAATAAAAGTGCATAGACTTATTTTGTGGCCATAACCAGTTCAAAATTATCCTTAAATGCACTAATTTATCCCGTTTTATTACTTTTATTTATTATATTATGTCAGCATAAACCCTTTTTAAAATAAAGTGTCTCTTTTTCCAAACCAAATTCATAATCAATGAATGTGTACATAATAAAATTGATGAAAGATACATCCTACGCGACGTAGAGAAAGTTGAAAGTGCCTACACCGGTCCTTAGACCGGTACATGAGCAAGTGATCTAAATTTCTCATAGGTAGATAAATCAAGCCGATATTTAATTTTTATAAAAATTTTTTAGTTTACTCGACGCTAAACATGGCATGTTGTTAATTTATACAATTATAATTTATTCCGATTTTAAAAACACAGTTTAGGTATCGTGTATAAAGCCATCAGTACAAAGTACATAAATAAAATACAAGTCGAACCAGTTATACTAAACTATCGCATGCATACGTTGTTAAGTTGAGAGTAACACTTTGCGAGGCAAAGTGCAAACAAGTATAAACAATAGCAGGATGCATACATAATGTATGGAGATTCAACGCTAAGAATATAATACTGCATAGAATATTAAATTAATACTGTAGGTGTAGTCCGTAATAATACTGCATATTATTATTTGTGTAACTAGTAAATAAGATGTATTATAAGTTATTTTGTGGACTACAATTATGAAGGGAATTTTCGTATGTAAGGCAGTGACTACTTTCAAGTTATATGCCTGAAACTTTCTCCACTGGATACGTTTCTATCTCTCTGATATTGATTAACTTAAGTGCAACGTGTAGTATAAATATAATTTGAAGAGCAATTAACAAAAACACCGCAATAAATAAATAAAACCTGTTTATCATCATATTATCTGTTTTTATCATTATTAGTACATGAGATTATCTACTTATGAACATTTACTAAAATAACCACTTATGCAATATACAAACTTGTTAAATTATGTATCTAATATAAGAATTTGATAATTTAAATGCATTAATTATCTATATAACCTATATTGCAATGCTTAAAACGCAAGTCATACAATGCAATGCGTTATTATGAATAAACATTTCTATCGCTATCGCCTAATGAACTGAGAAACTCGTCAAGCGTATGGCATACAAACAATAGGGCACAGCAGATAACATATTATTCATGTTTACTTATGTTATATAGTTTTGTGGATTGCGTCCGTTAATATATAGTAGACCTACCTTATGCTCATTTTTATAATTTGTCAGCTGGCTTGTGACCTTATCACGGTTTGCCATTTTGCACAGAGGTCTGTTCACGATATTAAAAGCCGGTGCGATGCGACAGCAACAGTGGTTAGCAATCTAAACATCGTCGCCGGGTTTTTATAGATATAGAGGATGTGTGGTGGGGGAGAGCTTACTGGGACGCATAATCGCTGCAACTTGAACATTTGTATCTATTATAGATAAATAATAATGTATGTAATAATGTTAAAATCATATATTTTAAACTGACATGACTGGCATTGTTGTATGTAAATGAACTAAACATTTTCGTTGCCATATTTATGGTTCCTTATATCGATTGATTTTTATGAAAAAATTTTATATAACTTTATTATATGTTTAATAAGTGTGTAACCATATTATCTGTAAGTATAATATGTTTATGTAAATCATATATTACTGAATATAATAATATAATATATTTGTTTTTAGTTTTTAATCATGAACAGCAGTGCCATATTCTCTTTTTAAGGTATTATTTTAGAATTATATTAAATTAATTAATTTCAAAGAGCTATTTTATATAATATTGTTTATTGTGATCAAAATAATTGATGACAACTAAATAGAATGAGTAAAAATGGTTAGTTTATTCTTTTATTGTCAAGAAATTGTATAGCGTCATACAATAAAAGAAAGAAATTGCATGGGAATCACTGGGGTCGCCGGCTGGTCTGTTTATCCACGGTGTTTCTATTTAACGTATGTATACAGAAATATATTATTTTGTGTATTATTTATCTAGGGTCACTATGATTTACAGAATAAAAATATGCAACTCTCTAGTACACATTTGGTTGCATAATGCTGCTGCTTACTATATCTAGATTATACAGAATAAAGATGGACAGAGCTAGATTTTTAAGGCGGCAGATTTTATGAATACGGACTATAATGCTAGATAATAGATTGATATTGTAATTTAGGGTATTTTATATTGAAAAAATACAATCGCAACATCCTGATTTAACACTATATCATTTGCAAAATAATGTTTTACCTCCAGTATATATAAGTGTTATTATTGATAACAATTTATGAGATATGCAACTAGACACAGGATCCACTATTTCACAAAATTTGTAGAAAAAATTATTTTCTCAAAAAAATCAGTTAAGAGTGAGTATGCTTGATAATGTAGGCTAGTGGGGTATACTGGGGAAAGAATACATATCTGTTCTATGTACTATGACATATAAAAATTAAACTATAAATAATTGTGTTATACAAGAGGATAATGGCGGTCGTCCTATATTAGGTATGGATTTTTTAAATATTTTTAAGTTGAGATTAACTAAAAATTTTAGTTTATAAAATGAGGTAGATGAACTAATGTACCAGTATAGAAATCTATTTGAGTCAGGAAAATATAGGAAGGGTGTTTCTGATGTCAAGCTACGGCGAATGCAGTAGCAATTTTTCATAAGCCGAGACCTGTGCCTTTTGCCTTTAAATCCCAAGTTGAGCAGCAGTTAGAAGAAATGGAAGCGGCTGGTGTTATAACTCTTTTTTGTTTATGCGAGAGTATTGTTTAAATGGATTTTTGTAAAAGTTTTGTGCGACTATTCCAAATTGGTCTATTATTTATTTTTTTGGTGTCATAACTGCAGTGGAATACAGTAATTGGGGCACCCCACTAGTACCCATATTAAAAAAGGATGGCACAATCAGGATCTATGGCGATTACAAAGTAACAGTGAATCAGCATGTTATGGAAATTAAGTACCCACTTCCCAGAATTGATGAGATTTTCCAAGCAGTAAGCAATGGTAACGAATTCAGTAAACTAGATTTACGTGCAGCCTACAACCAGTTAGTGATGAGAGAAGACTCATCAAAAATATTAACCTGGAGTACCCATAAAGGATTATATCAGGTCAACTGACTTCCATCTGGGATCGCTCCAGCATGTGCCATATTCCAAAGGGTGGTGGAATAACTTGTAAGTGATATCAATGGCGTTACTAACTTTTTAGATGATATCATCATAACAGGACCAAGGAGGCAGCAACACTTAAAAAATCTAAGAAAGGTATTTGAGAGGCTTGATGATGCTGGATTAAGAATTAAAATATCAAAATGTGCTTTTTTCAAACGGAAATCCGATATCTAGGTCACATTATTTCTAAGGAGAAGGCCATAGAATGTGTGATGATAAGATAAAAGCCATTCTAGCAGCTCCCAAACTGAAGAACGCCCCAGAAATAAAATCCTGTGTAGCTATGGTAAATTATTATTCAAGATTCATACCGAAATTATCCATTATAATGAGACCTATATATAACTTGCTAGCAAAAGGAGTAAATTTTAAATGGAATTTTGAATGTGACCAAGCTTTTAGCGAAATCAACAAGCTAATTGTGTCAGACAGAATTCTAACTCACTTTAATCCAATAATTCTAACAACTGATGCCTGAAAGTGGAATAGCTGGAACATTGTCACATATGTTAGACGATATAGAACGTCCTATTTTATTTATTTCAAGAACATATTCACCAGCAGGAAAAAAAAATTCTAGACTGGATTTATTGGACAACATATAAATGTTTTCAATATTTGAAAGGAAAGAAGTTCACTATTAGAACTGATCATAAGCCACTATTGGGAAAACTAGGTGAAGCTAACGGAATTTACTGGTTAAAGAAGCATTAGTTATTTATTGGGCAACATGTAAATGTTTTCAATATTTGAAAGGAAATAAGTTCACTATTAGAACTGATCATAAGCCACTATTGGGGAAACTAGGTGAAGCTAAAGGATTTTACTGGATAAAGAAGCATTAGCTATTTATTGGGCAACATGTAAATGTTTTCAATATTTGAAAGTTCACTATTAGAACTGATCATAAGCCTATTGGGGAAACTAGGTGAAGCTAAAGAAATTTCACCAATAACAACTGCAAGACTCCAAAGATGGTCAGTATATTTAGCAGGTTTCAATTACTGGATGGAATATATCAAAGGGCAACATAACAATGTAGCAGACTTATTATCACGCTTACCCATTAAAGACTATGAGAGCTGGGAGGATGAGCAACCTTTCAGTACATACATTAATTTTATTTGTAATTGTCAAATGGCAATAGACAATAGGGCTATTAGAAGAGCTACTAGAATTGTTATCTGAGGTTATACATATATAAATGGTAGCTGGCCTACAATTATTGAGGATGATATTAAAAGATATCACAGCCGAAAAGACCAATTAACAACAGAACAAGGTTGTATAATGTGGAGTTATAGAGTCATAATTCCTAAGGAATTGTAAAGGAATGTTTTAGAACAGCTACATTCCACACACTTAGGAATAGTGAAGATCAAAGCTGTAGCTAGATCTCACGTCTGGTGGCCTAACATACATATGGATGTGGAACAGGTAGTAAAATCATGTAATTCATGTTAGAAACTAAGACCAGAACCAATTAAATCAAAGTTGACACCATGGGAAAGACCCGGAAAACCATGGGAAAGGATACAAGTAGACTTCATTGGTCCTGTATTTGACAAATACTTTCTAGTTATTATAGATGCATACAGTAAGTGGCCAGAGGTGAGGGAAATGTCTTCAATATCAAGTAGTGCAACAATTAAGGAATTGAGAGACTGTTTTGCAAGATTTGGATTGCCTGAAAGTGTGGTATCTGGCAATGGTACCCAATTCACTTCAATAGAATTTAAGGAGTTTCTGTCAAGGAACAAAATTGAACAGTTAACAACAACTCCAGCTCATCCATCAACCATTCTTCCCGCAGTGGTATTATTGCCTAGCTTAGGGTTCCCAGCAATAATTTTTGTTTTCTCCTTTATATTTTTTAATATATTATCTAGGAATATTATAAACAGTAGAGGGCTTAATGCTCCACCTTGTCTTAGTCCTTGTTTGGTTGTAAATTTCTGTGATATATGACTTCCTGTCCTTCCATTTAATGTATGTCTTTCTGTATATACCTTGTATTGCTCTAGGGGGAACTTGAAAGCCCTACAGGGCGCGTCCCCAGGTGGCGGATAGGGGAATGCCTCTCAGATATGAGTGGTAGGAGGGAAATCAAATACCTCCCGCGGACCAACAAGTACACCGTAGCGTCTGTACCCAGAATGGGCGTCTACAAACAGCGTCTGCACCCAGATTGGGCGACTGAATTACGACTCGCCAACACGCCTGACAAACGCGGCGTAAGATGTCAAAAACCCCTCTATGATTATGTCAAATTTTAGAACAAATCCCCAGGTGGGTAGTTCAGAATCCCACACTGATGTACCATCAGTCTGCCTCTCGGAATCTGGGGGAGGCAATAATTTGATACAACGTAGAAAAGCCAACCACTGCTCCTTAAATATCGCAACATACAACGTCAGGTCCCTCTTTACAGATGATAGGCTAGTCGAATTAGAAGAGCAATTAGGACATATCAACTGGGGTGTCGTTGGTCTTAGTGAAGTCAGAAGAAAGGGTGAAGATCTAATCAAATTAAAATCTAACCATCTCTTCTATTACAAGGGTGAAGAGGATACAGCTACCAACGGAGTTGGATTTATCGTCCACCGAAAATGGTCCAAGAACATAGGGGCATTTGCGGCAATATCCCCAAGAGTTGCACATCTTAACATCCGAATATCACAAAGGTATGAGTTGAAAGTGATTCAAGTATATGCTCCTACATCCACACACCCTGATGAAGAAGTTGAGCAATTATATGAAGAAATTGAGAAGGCAATCAATGAGAATAAAGCATATTACTTTCTTATAATTGGCGACTTTAATAGTAAACTAGGCAAACAAATGAAGGGCGAAAATTGTTTAGGGAAGTACGGAATTGGAAAGAGAAACAACCGTGGCCAAATGCGCATCTCATTCATACAACAACACAAACTCAGATGTATGAACACCTTCTACCATAAGAAGGAAAGCCGAAAATGGACATGTGAAAGCCCGGATAGTAGAACGAGAAATGAAATTGATTTCATCATTAATAACAAGACCAAGGTAAATGACTGTACTAAACCGATTCAACACAGGAAGTGATCACCGACTCGTAAGATGCAAAGTACAACTGAACACCAAGCTCCAGCGGCGTAAGCTAATAACGAAAGGCTCAAAGAAGATCAACTTACATCAGATACAAGAAAGCCCGGAAAATTCTGTGAAAACTTGGAAAATCGATTCAACGAACATAGGCCCCCAGAACAAATTATAGCGGACAACCTAAGCGAATACATCAACAATAACCTTAAGAAAGCAACAAAAACATTAATAACGAAACCAAGCACGCACAAACCTCCCTCAAAACTGACAGACTTTACAAAACAACTGCTAGCTGAGCGAAACGATAAAAGACATTGTTTAACTTCCGATGAACTACGATATCTTAATAAAAACATAAGAAAGCATGTAAGGAAGGATGTTTCTAAAGCCAAAGAAGCTTCTATTCTAGAAGTGATCGAGCAAAATAAAGGAAGGAAAGTATTTCAGAAGAAAATCTCCGAAGGTAAGAGAGAATTAACACAGCTTATAGATGAACAAGGAATAGTAATCACAGATCGAGATAGCATCCTCCGAAGAATCGAACGATTTTATACGGAGCTATATTCTTCAAAAGTGCAGAAACTAACCATCAATGCAAACGAACCAAGAGCAAAGCTAACAAAGCATTATACTGAGGATATTCCCGAGATCGATGAAAACGAGATCAACATCGCTTTAAAAAGCATGAAGAAAGGTAGAGCACCCGGCAATGACGGTATTGTAACGGAGTTACTACAAGCAGGCGGACCAATTCTGATAAAACAACTAGAGACTCTTTTTAACCACTGTCTAGACACAGGAACGATACCATCCGAATGGAACGGCTCTACGGTCATACTAATATACAAGAAAGGTAGCAAGCAAGATCTAAAAAACTACCGACCGATCTCACTATTATCTCATGTATATAAATTGCTAACGGAAGTCATAACTAATCGAATATATGGATTCGCACCAACCACCGGAACAAGCGGGTTTTAGAAAAGGCTTCAGCACCATGGACCACATCCATACAATTAAACAGGTGATGGAAAAGACTGAAGAATACAACCAACCTATATACTTAGCTTTTATCGACTTCGAGAAAGCGTTCGATACAGTGGAGTTCTGGGCACAAATTGATGCATTACAGCGATGCAAGATCGACTACCGTTACGTCCGACTCTTCAAAAATATGTACAAAAATGCATCCTTAACAGTACATACCTTCGACTTCACAAATGCTATCCCAATCAAACGCGGAATCCGACAAGGGGACACAATCTCGCCCAAAATATTCACCAACACCCTAGAGGATACCTTTAAAACACTAGACTGGCAGACAAAAGGCATACATATAAACGAAGAATATTTATCGAACCTACGCTTCGCAGATGATATAACACTTCTTTCACATGATCCCGAAGAACTAACACTTATGCTAGAGGAGCTAAGTTCTGCAACGAGAGGCGTAGGATTACAAATGAATATTGGAAAAACTAAGGTGATGTCAAATAGACCAATTCTTACACCAATCCACATCCAGCAAGACATTATCGCAGTAGTGGGTGAATATATATATATATATATATATATATATATATATATATCTTGGTCACTCTCTTGCTTTTGGAAAAGACGCTCAAACCTTCGAAATAGAACGACGGAAAAAAACTCGCTTGGGGCGCCTACGGAAAGATCTACAATGTATTTAAAAGTAACTATCCTCAACACCTTAAAACTAGAGTTTTTAAACAGTGCATCATGCCAACTCTCACGTATGGATCCGAAACGTGGACTCTCACCGAGAGTAACATGGAAAAAATGAGAGTTATTCAGAGAGCGATGGAGAGATCGATGCTGGGCATTACACTGGCAGATAGGCGGACAAACGAGTGGACTAGAGCCAAGACAAAAGTAAGAGATGTGGCCCAACGGATCGCTACATTGAAGTGGCAATGGGCTGGTCACCTGATGAGAACTGTAGATGATCGATGGACCAAGAAGGCAACGGTATGGACACCTCGAAAAAGTGCCAATCGAAGTATTGGTCGCCCTAAAGCCAGATGGAAGGACGATATCGTTAAGATTGCAGGTGCACAGTGGACACGACGCACAGAAGATAAAATAGCCTGGAGACACATGGGGGAGGCCTTGCCCAAAAGTGGGACGTAAACGGCTGACAATGATGATTGTTCTTTGTAGTTGTTTGCTTATTTGCCGCCTCTTCTGTAATATATTCCACGTCGTTTTTCTCGGTACTCTGTCGAACCCTTTTTCCAGGTCTATAAATGCTATGAATAATTTACAGCCATGGTTCATTTTCTCCGTCAGTTTTCTTAGTGTAAATATATGGTCCTGCGTTGAGTGACCCTTCCTGAAACCACTTTGTGCATTTTCTATCGTTAGTTCTGTTTGTTGTCTTATTTACTTTCTAGTATAACCTCATACATTTTAGTAGTTGTGCATATTAGTGATATTTCCCTGTAATTATTGCAGTTTTTGTTGTCTCCTTTTTTGTATATTGGAAATATCACTGCTTTCTCCCAGTCATTTGAAGTTTTTCCTCTTTTCCATATAGTGCTTAAAAACTCTTTTAACATCTTCCTTGTAATTTTAAAATATTATTAAAAATTGTAATAGATGGTCTTTTAATTAAAATTAATGACGTATGTAATTTCCTCTTATATTTCCCATCAATAAATTTACTTTACTATATAGCACATCTTTTTATTTTACTCTTTTCGGGCTTGTGTATGTTTCTTTGATCTTTCCTCGACTATGACATAATATTAAAGGTCACAATTCTATTCATATTTCGGATTTTCGTTTTCACGCATTAACATCGTAGTTGTCCATTTCCGAGGCTGTGTGCTGTGAACAATCTTTACATATTTAGGTAGGTTGCTGGCTTTCTTATTTTACTCCTACCTTTCACATAGAGCTTGTCGAGCTTTCCCCGATTCCCCTAACCTCGGGGAATTACAAGACGCCCAAGAAGCAAATAGAGCAAATTTAAAAATTATCGGCTGTATTTGGAACAAAATCGGGCGGAATTAACAAGAAATTAAGTGTTTTGAAAGGTGGCCTAACGATGTTACAACAATTTAAACAGGGGTGAAAATATTTTTTTGTACTCATGTTCTAAGACAAATCATTTCCCGCATTGATTTGGGTGCGGGAAATACTACTTCCCGCACTAGTGCGGGAAGTAGTCAGTGCTGCCAACTTAAAATTCGGTACCAATGTAAATGTGTATTGCATGCAAGCACAGCGTACACCCCTTATACTTCAAATAGCATTAAAAATTAACGATATGGTACTGAATAAATACAATTTTAAAGAAAATATAGACTTTAAATTAAATTAAATTTATTCGTACAAAAAATAAGATACATTATTCGTGCGAGAAGGCCGTTTCCCGAATTCGCTCATTCGGGAAACTTGCCTTCCTGCACGAATAATGTAAATTACTATTACTTGCTCACTGAGTAGCATTATATCATTTTTGGGTTTTATTTTTATTTCTAATGGCTAACATGTTCAGGCAGCTGCTGAACATATTAGCCATTATTATTGTAATGGAGTAGAATTTTAATTTGTTTATATCAGTGAATTTATGATTTATGACTCTAAGCTATGATTAGGGAATATGTATCAATTAATGATAGGATTATGTCAGGCATGCAGGTTAGACCGTTACGTTTATGTTACAAAAAGATATGTATCGTTATAGCTGTCAGCCCGAGCGCTGTTCCGCTGGTAAAGGGAGAAGCTCAGAGTAGTGTAATCATCCGGTATTAACCTTAACTTCAAAGATTATCTCTGAACACTGTAAAAGGTGATTCGCGAGAAGTTACCCAACACGGGGTTTGAACTGTCGCTCCCCAATGCCAAGTATAAGATCGACGGCGCCTCTAACCACTAGGTCACTGTATTGGGTGCCCTTGTTACATCTATTAAAATAACAAAGTATCACTTATCTTTCTAATTTGAATACAAGTAAATATATTGTATTTATAGTTATTTAAATTTCCAGTGAACGTAACTTTTTAATGAATCATATCCGGGTAATGTTTAGTTAACAAATTTTATCAGTATGAGCAAGTGTTTAAAGTTTAGTAAATACATTAATTACGTTCGAGTAATATATATGGGACATTACCCATTCGTCTCCACGTTTGGAGGAGCTAAACGGTTAGAGTTTTATACCAACTTAATCGATTCGTATATAGGAGAGAATAATATGTTGGTAACTGGCGTGCGGTCAGTATTGAAACTTGCTTTTCTAATTTGTCGATATTTCTCCGATATATTTATTCATATATTCATATATTTTTCCGTTACGTTACAGTTAGTAAATAACATAACATAATTGAATATACTGTATTATATCGGAGAAATATCGATAAAGATAAAGAAGTTTCAATACTGAGAAATTTTAGTGAAAAAAATTACCGAAGTGATCCTTACCCCAAAAGTTTCGTATGGTATGCTGGCCATAGGGGTGACCTCTTAAATTTTTTAGGAATCTTTTGTTTATGTCTTGCCGACCATAATATTAAATAGTTTCTCGGCTCTTGACTTTGAGCAATGATGGAATATACATCAGACTAATAAGGTCGCAAAACGGTTTGCCTATTTGTAATTTAAACATTTTTATGCGTTTCGAAATGTAATCATTCAGGTATTCCTGAAAGTCCGAACGCAAACAAATCAATTCTTAAAATCTAGACAAGAAAAATGATATATTCTCCGCAACACTTATTTGGTCTGAAAGAAGTTCCTGTGGAAATATTAACGTTAACGCACCTTTCCACATTTTTAAATATAAAAGAAAAGACTTTCTCAAAATCCGAAAGGAGACTAACGTTTGCTATGGAAAACAATAATAATGTGTCTATATGTATACACAAAATTTACAATTTTGTGTATACATATAGACATTTATTTGCATTTTAATGTCTTGTATAGTGCATAGGCAGACGTGAAAAAACAGTCGTCCGTTTCATATTTTAAACAAACAAGCTTGAAGGACATTTACCCGACAGTTATGGAATCGTACGCTAGCCAAATCAATTGAATATAACCGAAAATGTTTTTAACCGTAAATTTCTGATAGTACTTTTTTTAATAATTTAAGTATTATATTAAAGATACTGATTTTAGCGATAATATACGATCCCGGTATCAAATAAGAACAAAAGTACGCATAAATTTTATAAAATAGCTACCCTTGACTAAATGGAAATAGTTTTATCACTAAGATTAATCTAATTAAATAGTACTATTCGTTCTGTACAATTTATGTTCTGTAATCCGTGTGAATGATTAAAAAAATATGACATATGATTAAAACATAGATTAAACAAATAGATAAATAGCAAATAAAATATTTTGGAAAATTATTAGGCACGAGCATAATAAAGATAATATATATGACCATTGGTTTACTTTATGTTTTTAAAGTCGAATGCCCTATGTTAATATATTACACGTGTTAAATTTTAATTTCAAATTATTAGGCTTTTATTTTTTATTATTTCACTTCTTATGTCTATGAGCAATTGTATCCGTTTGCATGAATGAGTCCTATAAAGGCGGTGCAAGTATTTTATTATGTTAGTTATTTAAAATTTAGAATTACGATGTTAAAATTAACTGTGCGGCTGGGGATTAAATGAGTCGAATAGTTTCCTGCAGTTTTTAGATGTTTTGATATAACGCCGTCATCGCCTGGCTCTTTGTTATTTTTCTGTTATCTCAATTCTAGTTTTTCTCGTATATATTTATGTCGAGTATATCTTCGGTGTAGTGTCGGGTGAGTGTTGCTTTTTTATCCCCGGTTACAAGGAGGCTTGCAGGTCCTGCTAGTGGTGCTGGAGATAGGAGAGCTTGCGTAGAACTTTTCTATATCACTGTTGATCACTGCTTTCGAATTTACCATTTTCCCAGTATATTTTCACTTTTGTCAGTTTTGACCGATCGAAATATGTGTTTGAATAAGTTGTAGCCCTAGTTTTCTTCTTAACCCTTTGAATGCATTCGGCCATGTCGTCTAGCTGAAATCATCATCAAAGCAGGTATAGCTATAACACCTATAAAATCGACCCAAATGGAAATGGTATAAACACGTAACGTAAAGTAAAACAAACTAGAAAAAAATGGCGTGGGTACGACATGACTTTCCGAATTAATTAATTATTTATATCCATCGGTTGACGGTATTGATGGCCACTGTTATTTTAGCCTGTAAATAATCTCTGACATTTACATTACTTTCTTGGATATGATTTGATTTGATTTGATTTGATTTGATTTGATTCGATTATATTTTATTTGATGTGATTGATTTGATTTCATCTGATTTCATCTGGTAAAAAACTTCTCTGTGAGGGCTTTTCCGGAGAAGGAGAAGCTCAGAGGAGTGTAATCATTCGGTTTTTACTTTCACAGAAAACCTCTGATAAACTGTGAAAGGTGTGATGTGTAGAACACCGGGATTTCGCTGCCACCACCTCAGGATTGAGGAAAACGTACAACTTTAAAAATATTTAATGTATAATGGTTAACAACTATTTTAACAGCTAGCACCTGTAGCTCGGCGATGTTGGCTGGTTCTGATGTCTTCGGAGAGTCGGTGTGGAAATGAATGTTGTAGGTATAATGATAATGATTATGTCCTGATCTGTGAGTATGATGTCCTATATTATCGGTCCCTATTCAAGGACGATAATGGGTTCGGGCAAAACTCTTCTAATGGGGTTGTTAACGTAAGGCCCGTCCGCTAATGGGGTTGCAATTACGCCGGCTTCTTCTGGGGTGCACCATTAGCTTATGTCGGCTTGTTGTTACTTAACCCTTAATTAGGCGTACCCCAGCAGGATATTTTGTGGCATCAGTTTGAAGGCCTGCTAGGCTGGCAAATGGCACCTGTTCTAACCTTTCATTGACATGTTTACCTGAAGAATTTATCTACTTTGGACTTTTTCTATCATCCATTATGAACAGTTTAGCTAAAACCTAACAATTTGTGGAATTTGGGGTACCAGATTAACCCTCCCATGCGAGCAGAAATGTATTCCAAAAAACTGTTGTGCGTTTATCAACCATGCATGACCAGGAGGAGATTGACGCAGAATTAGGGAAGCCTTAGATCATTTTAGAATTTAATCAAAATTTAGCACTGATTTCTCTGAATATTATTGGAATTTTATTTATTGATTTATAAATGATTGTATATAATATCTCAATGTCTTTTTATACACTTTATATTAAAATCAAACATTATTCTTATAATTGATTATAAATATTCATTTATTTGTATTACAACTTATTAAAAGTCAGTGGGGTACAAAATATCCCGTGCGACCATCGATGGTATGAAAACGGCGCGCATAATTAAGAGTAAACGATGTCAACGGATTATCCACAGGGATAATCGGACCCCAATTATGTATTACACAACAGGTGATTCGCGAACTTTCGCCCACAACTGGGTTTGAATTCTCGTCTCTAACCACTAGGCCACTGAGCTGATGATTTGATGAGATTTGATCTGATTTGATCTTTGATTTGCTTTGATTTGCTTATGATCTGCTTTGATCAGATAAAATCATATCAGATCAAGCTTATATTTGATCTGTTCTGATTTGATTTGATTATTTACTTATTTTACTGATGTGGGTGCGACTTTGCGAATTAATTAGTTATGTTTATTCAATGCAAATTTAAAATATTTCTCAAAAATCATTAGTTTAAATCAGTTTGTAGATATTTTAATTTTTCACTTTTTATAAAATCCATGTTACACACGATCAATTAGAAATTTGAATTTTTTCGCGATAACAATACCTTCCTTGTATAGCAATGTTGTATTCAGAAAGTAATAAGAAAATAGAATTATTATCAAAAAACGCACCTCGTCGTAGATAACCAGCGATATTAAAATTTGTTTGTAGTGTTGCCTACCATACCGGCAAAGTTATTACGAAATATTTGTAGGTTATTCTCCGTAGTAGAAAATAATATGTCTTTACCGTGTGTTAGATTCTTACCTGCCCTGTGTAAACAGTTTACTCATAAAAATGTGTTTAGTTATAATACCACACAGCATGTTCTAAAGAGTGCCGCAGTTTTGAACAACCACAACTTCACAAACTGTGTACATGCTAGATGCTTCAGTCAAGATTCAGGGAAGAAGCAAAATTTGGATAACAATGATAGAATACAGGTGTATTATGGTATGCTAACGCCACAAATAAAAACTATAAAAGTAAGTAAAGTTTACATGATATCATTATTTATATAAAGTAATATTGTGTAGTAAAATTTTGTGGACAACCTCAACAAAATTGATATGAAAGCTAATATCAATTTTGTTGAGGATGTACAATTAACTATCTTGATATAGAGGCTGTACACAACAATAAATATAGAACATAATATAAAAATACATACAATACTGATTTTAATTATATTAATGATTGAAATACACATGCTAATTACACACATTAAAGTATGTTGGTAGCTGAGATGAATATGTCAGTGCCATGAGGATCCACATGCCATATCCATCTATCTAGGATCGTGTCTGCCAGCAGCTAGCAAGCAATTGTATCATGGATAGTTAAGGCCCTAATACACTTACCAGACAATTCTGTTATACCCATGTCAGTTACTGGCATGTGCATTCAAGCATGCCAGCTACATGTCACTGGCATGCTGTTTCAGTTATGGCTGGTTTACATGTTGCCAGTTACCTGCATGCCAGCTGACGTCACAAAAGTAATGCTAGTAGCTGGCATTGCCAGTGGCTGGCAACAGGTGTTTACACCTTGCCAGCCACTAGCTTGCAAGTTGGAGGTATAGTTTGCTAGCAGCTGCACATTTTGCAGTGGCAACAAGAAAAACACTAATGGTGTGTGTTTGTGTTTCTAGAGCAATTCTTCAAAAATTGGTTGTGTGGTTACTAAAATTGTTGTTTCTATAAACTCACAAATTTGGATGTTTCTTTCTTATTCATGTGAAAAATTTTGCACATGGATGTTTTTAAACCTTTTCAGCTATGATTTAAATGAAAGATGATACAATAAATTAAATACATAATGAAAACAGAACCGAAAACAAAGCATGTGTCACTTTGTTTACTTGCACTGGCATGGGTATGAACTGACAGACCTGTTTACACAGTGGAAACAGTGCCATGTTTTTCAAACAGAGTGGTGGGGGAAGGGCCAGCATTCCAGTAAATCAAATATTTTTGTTTCACTGGCATTGCAAATGACTGGCACAACAGACTTACAAGCCACTGGCAAGGAGCTGTTTACACTGTGCCCATCTCTACTGGCACACTGACTGGCATCATGTAAATGATACTTGACATGTTTTATTTGGAACTTTAAAGATTTGATTCACATCATTGATTAATTAATCATTACCAAGATGTTCATTTGTGGTGGCGACCAACTGATGGCTCTGTTGGTCAACATTTGCACATTTCGAAATGTGCTTAAACTGACAAGACATATAAATAGTTAGGTGGTACTACCAGGTCGGGCACGAATTGACCGACCGGCAGAGCCACCGGTAGGTCGCCACCGCAAACGTCATGACGTTGACAGACGTTGAACCTCTTGGTAATGATTAATCAATGCTGTTCCTAGATAAATTATACTGATGCTGATGCCAGTGACGTGTCTATCCTGTTGTTGCCATCATAGAAAACTGTTGCCATGGTATGGCATGGTATATTGATTTTCATGGCAGAGGCATGCATTATATTGCATATTGACATTGCTTTGGAGTATACTTTCTATTTAATCTATATTCATTCAATAGCTTTTATTCCATATCCTTTTATTTTGTAGCTTTACCTATCACTATTATTTAGTAATTAGGAAATCTGAGATCATTTTAGAGTTTAACCAAACTTTAACTTTGATTTCTCTGAATATTGTTGGAATTTTTTTTATTCATTTATAAATTATTGTATATAAAATCTCAATGTTTCAACTAAGTTTTTTTATATACTTTATATTAAAACCTATTATTATTCTTATAATTGATTGACAAATATTTATTTATTTGCCTTACAAATGATTAAAAGTAGGTGGGGACCAAATTCCCCATGCGACCATCGACGGTATGGCGCGCCTAATTAAGGGTTAATGCTGCAACTACAATAGTGCAATTCGTTTGATACGGCTTATTACTATAACTAATAACTTTTTATATATAAAATGTTTTTTCATTAAAATTTACATCACAGACACACTCATATTTCTGAGTTATTCATTAGTGAACTATTGAATAATTG
The DNA here is from genome assembly GCA_963942505.1 of Lordithon lunulatus. Lineage (NCBI taxonomy): Eukaryota > Metazoa > Arthropoda > Insecta > Coleoptera > Staphylinidae > Lordithon > Lordithon lunulatus. The sequence goes on from OZ012666.1 coordinate 22,897,700, forward strand.
GAAAAGTTATTCCAGTCGGCCACAGGGGCGTCCTAAGGTATTCGGCGCCTGTGGGATACCAAAAATAATGCCCCCTTTTCAGAAGAAAATAAAGATATGCATACATATAAAATTTTCTAATTAATTTAGAACAGATTATGTGGGTATTTTTGTCATGAATGGATTTTGAATTAATATAACTAATAATAACAAATGATATAACAGCAATAGGGTTTTGGGTTGCAACTGTTTCTGAACAGTTGCGGTGCTACATAATAGATGGCGCGGCTATAACTACTCGTGTATGAGCGTGTGCGCCGGGCATATAAAATACTCATGTTTGAAAGAAAAGTTACTCTGGTTTCCCTTCAGAGCGAATAAATCTTTCGCCTTTTACTAAAGATTTCCGTGGAGGGGAGCAACTCAAATGAGTCTAATACCAATTTTTTTGGAGATCCGGCGCAAGCTGGGTCGCATAATTAAAAATAAACAAAAATTTGTCCATTTTACCAGCTTTCTTAATTTTATTTCTCTATTCTATTTTGTTTATGTAGTTGTTTCGATTATCTATGGTTGTATCTCCACCATTTTAGTTTTTTTTCCGCCAACTCAATTTGTTGTATTTCTGTTTTCTATTTTGTTGATGTAGTAGTAATGTAACAACCGTTAATCATATGCAACCGATATTTTAATTGTTAATCAATTCTTATTATTTCTCTTGTACCGATGTGTTGGTGATTGTAATGAGTCATTAGTATGTGTTAATAATTAACTTACAATTACTACATTAACAAAATAGAAAACAGAAATACAACAAATAGGCTTGGTAGAACGGAAATATCTAAAATACAGGAGATACACCATAAAGGCACCTTACACCAGGGACTTACACGGTGAATAATACGGTCAATCCTAGTAATGTCAGTATTTGCTTGAATCCTTCAATATTTATCAAGTGATCAATTATCCGGATAAAGATCAGTATTCTCTCCATTACATCATTACTATACCTTACACTATAATAAATACTGGAAATATTTTAGAATAATGAACATTTTAAACATATCGTTCAGTAATACAGTAATTATTCTAAAATATTGACAGTAATATTGATCGTGTAAGTAAGATAACCGATAAAACTACATAAGCAAAATAGAATAGAGAAATACAATAAATAAAGTTGGTAGCAACCCTATTTGTTGTATTTCTGTTTTCTATTAATGATTTAGTACAATCACCCTCGGTACAAGGGAAATCCTAAGAATTATTATTAGCAATTAAAATATCGGCTGCATAGGATTGGCGGTTGTTGTTATTGTATTACTCATTTGCACATACACATGTTTATATGTTGCACCTCCAGTGGACAATCTGCAACAACGCACTTACGAACTGGTTACATTTAAATCAATTTGTACTTGATAAAGAATAAACGTTTTTAAAAACTCAACTCCGAAATATAATTTGTATTTATTACGCGTATGTACCACAGCAAGCAGTTTGGTACAACTTTTCATTCCTAGTGAATCGTTGATTACATTCAGTAGTGTCGTTTTAATATAATTGTACTAAATTCTGAATATCGAAGATCTACTGTTATTAGACATAAGTCAAGTTTGCATGGTAGCTCCAGCAAAATAAACTAAAATGTACTACAGAATTTGGTGTTGGTTTGGTGTGCAACTGCTTGATAGGACTTGATAGTTACAGTAGTATAATAAAACATTTCTAGACTCGGTTGTGTAAAGGTAAGTATATGGTTGTCCGAGAATAATTTGATAGATGTTGCCCAAATTGTTGTAAACTTTAGAGTTAAAACCCTTACGTACCTCTGTTTACATTTGGAAATGTTGCTCTACACGTCAAAGATATCAAAAGTAACATTAACCAACACCACCGATACTCAATATACTACTCGCCAATATAAATAAACGAACACCCAGTAAACGTCGATGTATTTTGATGAAATTATCAGAAAACGTGGATTTTATTCCTATTAAGAAACGATAAAAATTTCAGCAAAATACAACAAAGATTAATCAAGTTAACAACGACAATGAAACAAAAACCCTTTCTTTTCATTTGGCATTAGTTACTAAGTTTCAATGTAAAGCATATTTGTTAGCTTAATAAGTAAACACATTAAAGTTGAAACAATAGCTTTTGTACGACATGGTGCACATTTCCATCAGTTAACCGAGTTTCAACATGGCAGAATAATCGATCTACGGGAAGCCGGATTATGAATTCGTGAGGTTGCCGCTCGCTTGTCGCCACAATTTCCCTATTTTGGTGAAGATGGTCAGAAAATAATGAGGAACGACGATGAGTGTGTCCCGGACGTCCTAGACGCACCACTGTTGGTGAATATCGTGTTCTTCGGTTTGTAGCTCTTCGAGATTGTTTTTCAACAACAAGGGAAACTGAGGATAAATGGGGATTATTAATTGATCATCAAACCTTCCTACGTTCGACATATCGAAGAATTGTGGGCTCAGGTCATACTGAATATTGCTTTTTTTATCACTCTAGTCTATACTGGTATAACAAGAGCTTGCATTGGAATCTGCAATGGAATCAAGTCATCTTTAGTGACGAATCTCAATTTTGTGAATGGGCTGATGATGGTCGCAGATTGGTTAGAAGACGTCCTAGAGAAACATCCAATTTGCAGTTTTCTGTACAACGACATACAGCTTTCACTCAAGGTTTGATGGTGTGGGGTTCTATATGCCATGAAAGCAGATCTCTGGTAGTTATTTAGGGAACATTAAATGCAAATTGGTACATTAACAACGTGCTTCAACCAGTATTACTGCCATATCTGTAAGAAATAGAATGTTCATTTATTTATGGCGGCGAGTATATGTATATAGATGGTGTTGTATTAACTCGGACCACTGCTATAGATTATTCCATTCCATCTATGTTCTAAAAAAAGGCCCATTTCTGTCATCTGAAAAAAAAACGGGGCATTAAATTGTGCTAGTGTTGAATTGATCTTTTGCACATATTATGGATTGGACACTATTTATCAAATTAAATGTTATTTTTTGACAGTCAAGGACTAGTTGCGCTGTGTATTTCGAGCTATACCCCGCTAATAAACGATTATAAAATACATAAGAATATCGGGAAATCAAGGTGGGTATATGATGAAACAAAATAATAAATAAAAATGTAAGTTCACAAGTCTCTCTTCCCTTAAGTAGATTATGGTGACAAAATAATAATTAATTAATAAAGTGATGTTGGACTATATTTATTTAATAAATAACTTTTACAGGGTCATTGCCTGCTTGTTTTGATAATAGAATCATAGCAAAAAGAAAATATACTTTTCGCAGTTGGTGCGTATTATTATTTGTGACCATGAATGCTCCTAAATAATCTTTATTTGTTATTTTATTTCAGCATAAACGTCTTTAGTCTTATATTGCTAATTTTGTAGTGATATACTCGTGCCAATAACGGGGAAAGATATTTCGTTTGTAAACAAATTAATTGTGTTGTTCCTTTTAAAATAGCCAAAATAAATGCAAAAACAACATGTATTATGTTAATTTCTATCACAAATATTTGTGTTTGTGAGAGTAAATGAAAACGATTATAGTGTTGTGATTTAATTATTTTAATATTTAAATCAGCGATCACATTCACAGTCAATAAAATGCATGTTGAAGTTGAGACAATATACCAGTAGATGGCGTTTATTGTGCTTCTTCTAAAGCAAAATCGGCAAGTTTAGTTTAAATACCGATCCATGAGCCAAAACAAGCATACTTACCTGGCGTAGGGATAACCGTGATCAACTAGGCGGTTTCCCCAGGGTGAGGCCCCTCCATTGCACTTCGGTCGGGCTGACCCTTGCGATTATCCCTAATGTGGATAACTCGGGCGCGTAATTTTTGGTAGTCGGGACTGCGTACGCGCTGTCCCGGTGTTATTAAAATTAAGCAAAATATCTATATCCGGTCTCATTTGTCTGCATCGGTAGTTCAGTTTATTTTATTTAGGTTCCGATTGGGAGGCCAAATACTATATTGTTATCTACGTCATTGTTAGACAATTCCGAATTCGTGTTAGGATTATCGCCGTAGTGCAATAAAGAATTGTTTTTACGTTTTTCGCGACTATTTTTTGTATTGGTGTCCCGACCGTAAGCAATTTTTTGCATAATTTTAATCCATTTAATTCCCTTCTGTTAATACCCTTAATCCGATCTGGAATGGTCTCCTTTATGATAATAATACGAAATGTTGCCTGACATGGAACCGCTCTCTTTATGTTTGGGTTGTAGGTGCTTATTATTTTTCTCCTCCAAGGACGTTGACGACCAAATTCATGATTTGTATTTTATCTGTAGTTTTTCGAATAAGGAGCTCGTACGCTTGTACCAGGAATCTTGTACTTTGTCCATACCATTGGCGGAGGTCTTGAGCCGTGATGTTCTGCGGTGGATTGGACGCGTGTTCCTTGTATTTTCGATATTAGTTTCAATTACACATCACTGTTGTTTGGGCAAAGGGGCTTAAGCCATATTTTTTACGAGAATAAGGTTTTTATGTCTTTTTAACCAAAAAAATCTGCTCTTTCCATTGGTAAAAACGGCTTGTAAACTTTACATTTCCTGACTTAAGCCCTTTTGTCCAAACACCAGTAATATAATATCGTAACCATTCCATGTATATTTATTTTTAAAACACGTATGTATGTTAGGAAAAATTATATTATTTTATAAATCATATGATTACCAGGATATTAAGTAGATGAAATAAAAATCACGAATTAAACTCACTCGTCGTGGATTTGAGTTTTTAAAAACAATTATATATTTTATTTATTACTTGGTACTTGCAACAACAATGGAATACGTATATAAAATTATAAACTATGTTACTACTACGAAGTTAAGTTACGGCTATGCGTTTACGTTACGACTACTGCATGCAAGCGAATACATAGAATATATAAGATAATTAAGCAAACTAACGATCTATAAGAACAATAGGAGCATTCAGATGGTGCATATAACTCCTCCCTTCTAAAAATGAACTTTATACATAGCAAAAAGGTCTTATCTCAATTTCTGGTTTAGATGGAATATTCCTCCTGTTTTCTATTTTACTTGAAATACATAATTATATATATATATATATATATATATATATATATATATATATATATCTATATATATATATATATATATAAAAATAAAAACAAGCTAAAATAAACAAGACACAATACAATCAAATGTTCCACAGTTAGGGAACAGAACACATTATTGAAAACAAGGTCGTTGACACTGTGACTATGATGAAGATGCCTTTGTAAGTCATGAATATTATCCAATTCATTTATCGCCATTCGCAGTGGTATGTAGTATGTTCAGTGCAGTAATACACCGATTTTAGGTCTTTACAATTTTCTGACGTATACATGTAACTTTCATTACCTAGTGAGAAATACTTTTGCTCAGGAACAATAATATTTTGATAATTTTGTTCCATTCATTTTTGTATCGAATATAGATGATAATAATGAAAGTTTTCTGGGTGAACAATTGGAATCATATTTGAATATAATTTTCAATTTTTGTAAACTCGAAGTAATTTTCAACCCGATCTTTGGTTACAGGAAATAATAATTGATTTTTAGAAGTATCTTTTAAAAAATTACTAGAATTTGGAAAAATTCTAATGTTTTAATAACTAAGTTATGAATTACATTTAATCGTGAGAAAGTACATGCAATTTCGAATCTAAATCTGCGCGATATTCAAATTTAGGTGTAACTGGTCTAAGATTTCTTTTGAAATTAAGAAATGTCCGTAGTCAAAAAGTACAGATAATTATTTGTTTAAAAGATTAATTTTTAAATAAATAATTTGTTGATGTGTGTTAAATTTTCCTATTACTTCGTTGGCAAGAACAATCCTTTGGTTAACAGTACTAACAACTTTTTTCTGATTCTCTTGAAGTTCAAATATTGCCTTATCATATTTTTCGGGGTCTGCAGAATCTAAATTTCTTGTTATTACTTTAATTATATTTTCTAATACGTTAATTAGATCTCTTTTACTAGTAACCGGGAGTAAGTTTTGTAGTTTCTTCATATTCATCTTCATCAGCCTGTATTAATTAATAATGTTGACCTGTTTTGTGCTGGGAGCATCCAGTTCTTTCCCCTCTCGCCTCTGTATGTTGTCTCGCCATCATAGCATGGGTCTTCCGATGCTTCTCTTCGTTCTCCGTGGTTTCCACTGCATAATGATTTTCGTCCATTTCACATCATGTCGCACAACATGCCCTGCCCAACGCCACTTGCTTTTTACAGTTTGTGCTACGACGTCGCTCACTTTGGTTGTTGCTCTGATATCCTCGTTTTTTGTCTATCCCTTAAGCTAATACCCAGCATCGCACGCTCCATCGCACGTTGACACACTCGTAGTTGCTGTGCACTTCTCTTTGTCAGGGTGACTGTCTCGAGCCCGTACAATATGACTGGTAGTACGCAAGCATCGTTTCAGATTTATTGTTATCTTCGGTTCTTTGAGGATATGTGTGAGTTTTCCAAAAGCAGCCCATGTCAAACTGATTCTCCTCCATATCTCAGCTGCCTGGTTGTTTTTGCCTAACCTGATGTTGTGTCCAAGATAGATATATTCTTCCACTAATTGAAGTGTGTGGTTATCGATATTGACATTGATGTTGTTTGGGCTCATGATCTTTGTTTTCTGGAGATTCATTTCTAGGCCTACCTTCTGTGACGCCTCCTTTAGTTCACATAGCATAGTGGTAAGTTCGTCCTGGTCGGTGCTCATGATCACAATGTCGTCGGCAAATCGGAGATCGGCTCAAGAATCTCCCGTCTATGCTGACTCCCTTTTGTTGCCATGACAAGTTCTTACACACGTCTTCTAATGCCAGGGTAAATAATTTTGGAGAAATTGAATCGCCCTGTCTTACCCCTCTCTGTATGTGAATCTTTTCGGTTGTTATATTTTCGGCTGCTTTGACGTGTAGTGTAGCACCTTTGTAGATATCTTTAATGAGGTTGGTACATCTTGAGTCAATCCTCGCCTTACCCTTTGCCTCCAGCACCGCCCAGATTTCCACCGAATCGAAAGCTTTTTTGTAGTCAACGAATGCGAGTTGTAAGGGGATATTATATTCTGTATACTTTTCAATAAGAGTACACACTGTTTGAATGTGATCCGTTGTACTATAGCCACTTCGGAACCCTGCTTGCTTCACTGGCTGGTAGAAATCGAACTTTTTGTTGAATCGGTTGGTTATAATTTTGGTGAGAAGCTTATACAAAACGGACAAAAGACTGATCGGTCTATAGTTTTCGATGTTGGTTCGGTCGCCCTTTTTGAAGAGAATTATCTCCTCGGCATTTCTCCAGGAATCGGGAATTTTTTGTTGTTGTTATTTACTAGTTACAATTTCTAGTTGGACTTAAATCGTTTTTTCAGAATTATCTATTTCTTCCAAATAATCATGATTTCTAAATGATGCAATGACTTTTATCAATTTTGTATATTGATTATAGATATTACTAATTTGGTTCAACATTAAAATAATGTATGAATGTGCGAAAGTATGAATGGGTTTTTGCAGTTCCTAATTTAAATGGTATTATTCCTGGGTTTTCCGATAGGTCAGTTATTTAAATATCTGTGTTATGTCCACTAATTGTCATTGTAATTTGTAACAATTAAAGATATTATTTGTTGGGTGGTTGTTTGATATTTTTCTGGTGAACCTTTTTGTTTGATGCTGTCAAAACAACATCATCTACAATTTCTACTACTTTTCAGTTCCATATTTATTTTAGTGTTTACTTCTCTCAAAAGTTTTAACATATATTTTTTGTGCTTCCTGAAGGGGGGGGTACAGTTCTAACTTTTCATTTAATTTGCCAGTAATCTTTTCTTTATTAGAAGTTGAAGATTCATTTAATTTTTCATAGATAATTTTAATGTGATCTCGATGTTTTTGAACATAGTTGCTGATTAGTTGTTGATGAAGATTTATATTAAAATATTAACTGGAAGTTCAACGATATGTTTTGTTAATGGTGGTTTTCCTGATTCTTAGTAAAACATTGGATTTCATTACCAGATGTTATAAACTTGAATAATTGAAATTTAAACTAGCTTTTAAAAATTTTAAATTATCCATACCAATTAATCCATCATAATCGTCATGAGAATGGAATAGATAAAATTTTATTTTAGGTGATAAGCAGGTATTAGATTCCGTAGGGGTCGGTATTGTAATACTATGATCGTGTGTTGATGTCTGAAAGGCAGTAGAGACTACGAATGGGTCATAATTCATAAATTGTGAAAATTGTGATTTTGTTCATCATATTAAACATCATATTCAATATCTGTACTTTCAAAATTAGTATTGTAATTTGTTTCTTGGTCGGTATTGTATTCATAATTAGAATCGACCAGTTGTCCCTCACTAATTAATTCGGTGTTAAATAAACTCAGTTCTGTCGGATATTTTTTACGAAATGGTGGTTTAGACGTATTTATTGATGAAATGCCACTCATAGGGATTGGTTTTGGTCTAGGAATAATCTTACTTGGCGGTCTCCAAACAATTGTTTGAGGATTTTGCCAATTATTTTGTGGAAATTTATTTACAGTTGATCGTGATGACCTTGCTGCATAGGCATTTACGTTTGATAATTGTTCTGCAGACTTTGAACTTGTGGGTGACTTTGTACATACGGTTGTTGAGGAATGAATGGTCTATTATATTGTTAATTATAGGAATACGTTTGCTTAAATAATTTGGGTTTACTATTATTAATCGGATTTGGAATTTGTTTATTTAAAGTATTTTGTAAATATCTAATATCTTCTTCTTCCGTTATATATTGAATTGCCTGAGGTAAATCAATAGGTTAGTCATAGTTCTAATAGTTACGCCCAAAGGATCGCGTAATCCAGCCAAAATACTAAACTTTTTAAAGTTAATTCATGATAGAAATTGCTTTTTAAATTATGACTAGCAATAATCGCCTAATGTATAGCAACGCATGAATATATTGTATTTAATAAATTTAAACAGCGTTCATAAAATTCCTGGGCTGTTTTGCTATTGTCGCAGACTTGAGGTCGCGATTTAGACAAGCTTGGTCTTGGTCAGAGAAATTTCGGACCAATACTTCCTTAAGTTTATTCTAAGTAGTTATTTTATTAATATTTGCAATTACTTTTGCAGATCCAGTTAATTTATTAATTAATTAATGTATAATAAATGTGTTTCTAAAACTATCTATATTATTAGTATTATCATAAAATGTGGTGAATGATTTGTTCGCAAATATTGGTATATCTATATAGTTCATTTGTATTTCCATCGAACTCTAGAATACATTTTAAATTATTAACATCGAATAAAGGTACAGGTACAGCTATAGGTGCGGTTGCCATTGCTGTTGTCCTATTCAATTTTAATTTATTAAATAAAGAAATAAAATCTTATCATAATTAAACATACAATAATTAAATTAATAAATAAAATTAGTATAGTATAAACGACAAATATATTTAAATTACTTTTGCCTAAACGGCGTATTTATTACTAAGTCTGAGCGACATAATCTAAAGGATTTTTATTGTCTGAGCGACGCAATTCCAAATTATTTTATATTTATATTTTATTATTATATATTTATTTATTATATATATATATAATATTGAGTCGCAATTTAAAAAATATTTATTTATTTATAATAGTGGAAACTTCAGCTACTTAATTTTGGATTTAACTTTATTATTATTTAATTTTTATTCTGTCGTTTCAAACTGGCTTTCCTTCCACGTCCACTTTTATTCATGAGTGCCTTCATATTTATATTTATTAATAATGCTTTATACTGTAGAATGTGTCCTACCTACTAATTTCGCCATTTGCCGTAGTGGCTTTCCTTGGGAAATTAATGTTACTATAAATGTTCTTTCTCAATAGTTGTTTCACTTTTTTTACTCAGCATTGTGTTCAAAAGCGTGATAAGCTTACTTTGAATGTTAAGACGCTTTGGCTACAATGTTCTCCGTTATTACCATAAAGAATTCTGTAGCATTTGCCAAATAATTGTGTGTTATCAGCTATCAAAGAGGTTGTACGAATAATTGTGTGAGAAAAATGGATTGCATTTTGTTTTTTTATCTCTAGTTTGATAAATATCAATTATAATATTTATCTGTTTTGCCAATATAATGTTTAATGTATGATTTAAATTATAACCGAAAAAAATGATTGAATAATAAGAAATACATTATTATTAAAGAAAAGTATTTTTAAAAGTGTACGAATAATTTTGTACCTCACTGTATGTTCGTAAATTATTATAATGCCAGATTTATTACCATGGTATTATTTGTAGTCAGCGCCTCTCCCTCCCGTTTGGAAGCGTTCTGCCTCCCCATTTGTCGACGACACCCCGTGAATTAAGGTTACTGCTTGAAAGCCATAGATTAAAATTATTTCATAATATTTTCAATATTAGTGTTAAACTATTTAATGTCATACTCGCAGGCTACTACAATAGGAGAATATTTGTCCAATTGTAATGTATGTTTATGTAATATACTGACATTCTAATAGATTGTACTGTACATTAGCTTACGACAATAAATATCTACCTATATATCTATTTGGGTCAATTTCTATTACAAATTATTGTTGTTTGTGAGAATAAATTATAGCGACTATAATGTTGTGTACGTTATGTATGTTAATAATTGTTTAAGACATCACATTCACAATGCTATTCAAATAGGTTAGTTGAGATAAGATACCAGTAGATGGCGTTTATCGTGCTTCCACGAAACGATAATAGGCAAGTTTTGTTTAAATACCGATCCATGAGCCAAAAAAAGCATACTTACCTGGCGTAGGGATAACCGTGATCAACTAGGCGGTTTCCCCAGGGTGAGGCCCCTCCATTGCACTTCGGTCGGGCTGACCCTTGCGATTATCCCTAATGTGGATAACTCGGGCGCGTAATTTTTGGTAGTCGGGACTGCGTACGCGCTGTCCCGGTGTAATTAAAATTAAACAAAATATCTTTTCATGCTGTAGTGTTATTGGCAATCCATCTTCTATCATCTTTTAAAAGTTGTCAACATGAAACCTTATTATTCGTGATATTACGGGAATATGGTACGTCGCGGCGCAACTTTTGAGAATATCGCTGCTACGTCATGCTCAGGAAATATGAGGGGAAAATCTAGTGGGTTTTTTGATCTTGGCCCTTAAAAGCACAGTGTGTGTTATTTAAATATGTCTTGGTAAAATTACCATAATACGTTTATAAGCATTGTCGCTTGATTCATGATGGAATATCAATATCCACAAGGTATACGCAAAAAAGAGCAAATGGGACAGTCGACGGACGCCCATACTCTTTACCTAACATGACACCCAATTGCACTATCTTGAAAACAATCTAGCAGTTACCAAAATTTTTATTCTTCAGTGCGCAGAACGGGTCGAAAATTGTACGAGTATACGACTCCCCATGCTTATTATTAATTAAATTTGAATATGTTTCCAGGTTAAGGATTATCTAATCATTAATTAAAAGGAATGTTAATTATAGCAATAAAATACGTTATTGATTCTTAATTTCGCAGCACACTTCTGTTTAGTTGTAGAAATAAAAACTGAAATGAGAATTCATGTGAATTACGAAGAGCATATTTACGAAATAAAAGCATGACTTGTTGACAATGATCTATGTGCCATTAAGAAATATGTGACGCTTTTTTCATGGGTTTTGGGGTATTCTTGAAGTCATGATAATACTCTTATATACATGGCATGACCTCAGACAAAATTATAATTATATGCATTATATTATATGAACTATAGAGCAAAATCGACGTGCAGGCTAAAGTTTTAAGCACAATATACTCATAAAGCTAATATTTATTTTTTATTTCAGTGGTTTTCATTATCAACAAGTATTCTGGGTGCTGTAGCCCAGCCATTTATTTATAACGAATTATCAAACTTAGGAAATACACCACTTTTAGTAGCCGGATGTTCATTTATTGGATTCTTCACCTTTGTTACACCGTTTTTGCTCCATTTTATTACAAAGAAATATATTATACATATGGACTATGACAGAAAGAAAGATACATATATTGCATCAACAGTCAACTTTTTCTGTATGCGCAAAGAGGTAATGTATTCTAAATAAAGTTATTTAATAGAATATATGTAAGTTTGTATTGTTTTAGGTGGAATTTAAGCCAGAAGATGTGACAGTGCCAGATGTTCCAGGAATGTTTACTACATTTATTACAAAAGGCAAATCATTGTTTTTGGAAGCACGTGCGTTTGAAGATCCAACACATTACATTAAAATTATGGGTTATGATAAGCCAATGGATTTTAAATTATATGGTACCGAGAAAAGTGATGATGTTAAAGAGCAGAAGTAGTGCAAACATGTTTAATTTAAGTTAATCTATTGTACATATAATATTTATATTAATAAATGTTAAATGTGGAGATCTTTATTTTATCTGAGTAACTATTGAAGATTCAAATTATATGTGGGTTACCCTTCCAAGCAAAAAAATGCTCATAATGCTTGACAAAATTATATACAGATACTCCATACAATGTATCATTGAATTAGTCATCTTATCAAGTGGGTGGCTTCTGATCTATGCCCTTTAGCTTTTTAGTTTCAAAACAATGATTTTAGTATTGTTAAATGTTTTAAGTATGTTCTAAAATTATTTATTATTATTACATACATAGGAAGATGTTGATAAAATGAAAAAGTTTGTGTTTTTTATATCAGACTCGACAATTTGAACATTTTTATTGTTAAGCTCGTTTTAGACAAGGCAATTTCTTGAACCAAAAGTTAGTCAAGATATGAGTCCATATAAATTCTTTAGTATCATAGAGCAAATTGTTTGAAATATTAAATTGGATTGTAGTTGAACGTAAAATTAAAAAAAAATAAAAAGGACACATTTTATTCGGATATGGATGATTGCGACCCAATCTTATTCTAGAAAATGTTTCGTTTCATACAGAATAATTAAGTAAAATTTCTTAGTCAATATATTAACTATTTCATTTCAACAACTTTTGATTTCAAAAATTGTCTTGTCTAAAACTAGCCTTACTATTAATATTGTTTTGGTTACATAAAATAGAAGTTGTATTAATATATAGAACATACAATTATATTTTAAGATTGACAAATATCAGGTAAGTAGAAAAATTTGAATTTTAGGTGTATTTACTTAGACCTATACTATACTTATTAATGGATTTATAAAGAATGGTTTTTACATTTTTTATAAGCTTTTAATAAACTTCTTGACATATGTATGATATTGTCTGCAAAGCGTAATTTGACAGGCTTTGTTTATATGTATATAACTAAAATAACTAATGGAAACCAAAATTGTAGCCCAAATAGGTAATTATTTTTATGTTAAATATAATCATCTTTTTCGACCATATCATACTTATGACAAGAAGCTTACCAGAACTATCTCAAATGATTAAAAAAATTGAAAATAGAAAATCAAGACGAACGGTAAGCATATAATACCCAATTTTTGTCAAAGGGAACGAGGTAATAGAGGTGCTTGAAGAGTATATATACCTAGGCCAACTTATTTCTTCCAGAATATGGAAATAACTCAGAATAAAACTAGGATGGGCAGTATATGGTAAACGTACTTAAATCTAAATCATACCAGCAATACCTAAAAACCAAAGTTTTAATCAGTGTGTATACTCGATACTTAAATACGTCTCCGAAAGATGGACATTAACAGATAATTGAATGGAAAGGATGAGAATAACTCAATGAGCTATGGAGAGGTCTATGTTGGGATTAACCAGAAGAGATGGACCTTTGTGGATAAGAAGCAAACAACTAGAGTAACTAACATAACTCGGTTATAGCAAAACTAAAATGGTCGTGGGCTGGGCATGTAATGAGAAGTTAATAATAATAATAATAATAGATTTATTGCTCTACAGATTTACATCCATTTACAGAATAACATACAAAATAAGAAGAACATATAACATGGTACATACAATACATCAACTTAACTCTACAGTGCTTACAATCTTTTTATATGAACAAAATGTTTGATGAAATATTTCAATATCTATGCTATTACTAATGCTATTGTAGTTACGACACATGATGAAAATGGGCGATCTTTCCATTGCGTTTGATTTGGCGCGATTGACATAAAAACATAAATTCTGCCGGCTTACGATTCTAGCGAGCATGTATATGTAGACAGGACAGGTAATTTTGCCACGAATTATTTTAAACAAGAAGCATAAACTTGTAGTAAATCTACGGCAATCTAGTGACGGTAGTCGAAGCGGGTAAGCAATATTTCTTCGGAAATTCCGCGTGGAGGGTAATGTCCATCTATTTTATATAGAATAAATTTCAAGAAACGACGCTGAACTTTTTCGAGCGCGTATATTTGTACTTTATACGTAGGGTACCAAATTAGTGAAGCGTATTCTAGTTTACTTCGTACGTAGGTAAAGTAAAGGTTCTTGATAGCTTCGGTATTATCAAAATCTTTACTGATTCTCATAATAAATCCCAATGTTTTAAAGGCGGAATTATTTACATTAGCTACATGTTGACGGAATGATAATGTGGCATCATACAAAACACCTGTCTTTAATTTCCTTTAAACTTTCGAGAATCACACTCCTAATATTATAATTATAGTTAGTAGGACGTTTACATTTGGTGTAAGACACTATCTTGCATTTGTTGACGTTTAGCTTGAGATTATTTAACCCACACCATTTCAATAAATTGTTTAGACCATGTTGTAGATTACTGCAGTCTGTTGGTGATTTTATTACATTAAAAATCTTCAAGTCATCTGCAAATAGTAGGTGGGGACTATTCAACGCCGACGTAACGTCGTTGATGAATATAACAAATAATAGTGGTCCTAAGATGGAACCTTGCGGAACTCCAGATGTTGAGATAGTAGCCGATGACATGTGGCCTTTATATGAGACCACTTGACTATATAATAGTTTGACAAGACTTGAGCTGAATCCATAGTAATCAAGTTTGCTTAGTAATTGAAGATAGTCGATTCGATCGAATGCTTTGACAAACTCAGTGTAAATAACGTCCACCTGTCCTCCATAATCTAAGACTTTAGCTATGTAGTCAGACAGAACCGGTAAGTTCGTAACAGTTGACCGGCCAGATATAAAGCCGTGCTGTCTCGGGGACATATATCTTTCGGTGGCATTATATATCTTAGTGTACAAAACTTTTTGGAAAACTTTCTTAATGTTGGAAATTATTGTTATTGGTCTATAATTGTTAATTTGAGTTGGATCCCCATGTTTTAATATCGGACGCACTATACCAGATTTCCAACATTCAAGAAATGGAATATTGCTGCGTTCCTCGAAGCTGGAGTTGTCACCAGAGTCTGGTTTATATACGCTATCAAAGAATGCGCTAAATGCATTAACGATAGCGTCTGGATTAGAAAAGGGTATTTCCTTGTGGTACATACGGTTCGGGATCTGTTTGTCTCTATTTTTATCTTTAATGAAGGACCAACATCGCTTGGGATTCACTTGTATTTGATTCTCGACTAAGTGTACGTAGTCTCTGTAGGCATATGCGATCAAACTTTTGCTGCGAGCTCGTGCGCTTTTATATGCTTGTTCGATTTGATTATCGCCTGTTTTTTATATTTCTGACGGAGATTTTCTTTACGTCTTAGTGAATGAATTATTTCTGGGTTATACCACACCGGATATGTTCTTTTTGCTGTGTGCATCAAATAGAGTTATTATTTTATCTCCTGGTACGCCTGATTTATATCATTATGCGTTTCTAAAGGTGTCCAGTCCATATCCAACATACCATTGTAGAGTGAAATGAAGTCGCATTTTCTGAAATTATATTCAGGTGTCGCACAGTTAGCTGGAATTTGAGTGGAGTGTCCAGGAAAACTCAAAGTACATTGTAAGGTTAGATGATGTTCATCTTCAGACAGCATTGGGGCGTAGTTGCGTTTCACTGCCATTTCTGTATTTGTAAAGGCTAGATCTAACGTTCTATCAGATAAGTTTTGTATAAAGTTCATCTGTTGGAGACCCATAAAACTGCCGAACGCGTGAAGTCTAGCAGTAGTTTTATCATCGAGACAGTTATTTGAATATTTTGGAATATTAAAATCGCCCATAATAATTAAGTTTTTACTATCCAAATGCATGGTTTCAAGGAGTGCACGCCAAGTATTATACATTTCATATCACATACCGGGCGGCATATACACAATTATAACATAGATAGTTTTAAAATTTAAGACACATTTACATGTTAAGACATCAACCATCGGCATATCTTCTTCCAATATCTTTGTTGAAATTACCTCCACCACATTCGAGTTGCGGGTGGATTTAAGTATATATATATTGGAATTAATAGATGGGCGTATATCCTATCCAACAATACGCACATAAACATTTATGATATAAAAGAAACGAATCTGTGATGGGAAATTTACAGCGTCGTGTGGAAAGCACGAAATATCTCTTAAGAATTACACATGGTTAAGTATAAATATCTGGGGAGTCATGTCTTAAGTAATGGCAGTATGAATGAACACATCAGATATGTATGCAAGAAGGCTGGAGCAGCAGCACAGAGTTTATGGAATGAATGGAGGAAACGATTCGGGGATGCATTCTGTATAAAAAAGAGTATTTGGGATGTGTGAGGAGTATAATTTTACAAGGATTCGCAAATAATATAGTGACAAATTAGTATAGGGGCATAAAACATTACAGCAAAGAATCATTATAGTTTAAAAATATCCATAATAAGCTCATGGTTGTTATATACACTTTTTTATTAGATTGGACAGTCTTTCTTGAAGTAGTCCGTAGGCCTTTTACTTTTCAAGCGTCTTATCATGCCTTTGGTGGAAAGGAGACGGGAGGCTTCAATATTGTTGTGGTTACTAAGGGTTGTTCATGTTTCTTCGCACATATAGTTTGTTCTTCAGAAACTGTGGCCAGTTTACGGTGAATATCTGTTTTACGTGCATACCATAGTGCATTTCTGATACTTCGAAGTACTTTATTTTGAAATACTTGAATTAACTTTATATTTGACGCACAACTACCCAGAGCTGGATGTTGTAAGTCCAAGTGGGGTTTACAACAAGTTACTCCTGTATAAGCAAATGCTGCTTGTACAGGAGTAGCTTGTTGTGGAGTGAGAGTTTGTATTTTCTACCAATTAGCCATTCTATCTTTGATAGCACCCTGCTTAACTGTTTGTGTTTTGTTTTAATGTATTCCTTCCAGCGCAACGAATGTGATAGATTATTTGAGTTTGAATAGGGGGTAGCTTTTTAATTAAAACTGGTATGGAGTTTTCCTTTGTGGTTGGTGTAGTTTATATGTTGTAATTTATATCTATTTGGTGGGATACGCCACCGCGTTCTCATTAACCTTACTTATAGCATTTTGTAGTTTCTTTGTCGCATATTGAGTATTAATTCCGGTAGTTAAGAACGCTGTATCATCGGCGAAGGTTCTTACTTCGGTAATTGGCCATTTTGGGATGTTTGCGGGATAAAGGAGGACCGAGAACACTGCCTTGAGGTACAGCAGCTGCCATTAGCTCGAGTATGATTGTTCATAGAGAACACGGTAATATATATTTTTCAGATAGGACATGAGAAGAATTATTTCGGAAAACGCTTATTGACCATATAGTTTACTCCTTCCTGCAATACATGGCACTCTCAAATCTTGACTCACATCCAGAAACTCGGCTGAGCAGACTTTTTTCTTCCTCCTCAAGCTTTTTGAATGCTGGTTGTTATGCGGTGCACTTAATGGATGGTAGAATGTTTGTCCCTAAATCCAAACTGGTGTGAGGGAATTAGATATCTCTTCACGATAACAACCTTGAGCTGTTTTTAAATACTTTCGATGCCACTGGAAGAAGTTAGATGGGTCTATAGGACGTCACTTCTTCGGGTTGCTTAGCGGGTTTAAGAAGAGTTACAACTGCGGATGTCTTCCATTGTTTCGGTATTGAGTAGATGTGTGAATTTTAGTATTCCTCTTTTACGTTGCTCTTTGAGTATCTGTATAGTTATGATATAAAATCCGGGTGACTTCTTCAATTTCTTTCTTCACCTGTTTCGTAGTTACAGGTTCAATGGGAGTATTGTCAGTAATGCTTTCAAGAAAAAGCGCTTGGTTGAGGGCAGTGCTTGGATGGGGATAGTATACTCCTTTAAGGCGGCCGGCATGCGTATCAACTTTGTTTTGACCGCTTCTAGCCCATGTTTTATCATGTTTACGAATAGGGGTATTCGCGTTAGGTCTATATATACGTATAGTTGTTTATGAAGGTATCATTGTTATCCCTTTCAGCTGTAGGTCCTTGTAGAACATTTGAGATTTCATCATTTTTGATTCCGTATCTGCTGGACCAATGGCTATGTTGTACATATTTTCTATTCTTTTTAGTTGTTGACTGCGATTATATAACGTTTTACGTTTTTGATTTCCAGTTGCTTGCCACCATCTCCGCACCTTGCGTTTTTCGTTGATCAGTTTCTTTATTTCTAAGGGATAGTTTTTGTTTAGAAGTTTACTTCTTAGTTTGTGGGTATTTTTTTAGCTGCTTCTTGAATTAGTTTGGCGAATTGCATTTCTGTGTCTTCGAGGTGCAGTTTTGTTGTAAGTGGTATTTCTAGTACTATTGATCCATCCGAGTCTTCTCTAAATCCATCGATCCATTTTCTGTGTCCTCCCACTTTGAGGAGTTGGCGTCCCTTAGTAGTAGTGTATCTGCTGGACCAATAGCTATGTTATACATCAAGTCCTCGCCAGCTATGGTATGAATGTATTTTCTAAACTGAGCAGAAATTTAGAGTATTGATCTATGATTTTGAGTTTTAGAGGGCTGTATATTACTGATATGGAACCTCGATTTCTGCATTTTAGCTATAGTGACTTGGATACTTTCTATCTCATGTTTCACTTCCTCAAAGTATTTTATATTTCTGCGTAAGACTGTTGATCCCCCTTTGGCATTTTTTGAGGGATGAACAGTAATGTAGATTTTCTAGCCTCGTATTTTTGTTATAGATTGATTTGTGGACTAGTTTAAGCACATGCCAATATTTTGCATTTCGAGAAATATTTCTTACTTACTGAAGTGATATCCTACCTGCCATAATTTTCCTGTCACAAAAAAAAACACTTATTGCCTCTGGGCAGTATGTAGATCCTCTAGAGAAAAAAAGAAAAAAAAATTCACGCTCTCCGATGTGTTGGCTTAGGCTATTTGCGTTCTAGGTAGCAATTCTAAGCTCCTGCCATTGGAATTTGTATTGTAGGGTGTTAATGCTTTGAGCATTTAGAGCTAATATTGTAGCATTTGGTTAGACTGTTCTTGCTGATTGAAGCATTTTGCTATCATGTCCATCAAAGACATTATGGGGTGTCTGGATGGTGAACTGGATGAGTCATAGATCGGAGACACTTGTCCTTGCTTCTGCGTATGATTCAGCAGGATTACTTAGTGCTTTATCGATGTTTGTTGTTGTTTCGGCTTGTTGTCGGGTACGCTGATGCTGCTTCGGTTCTGTCTTGTTTTAATTGCTCTGGTTTCTGAAAATGTGTAGTCCTCTGGCATTCTCTCATCCCCAATAATTATCAGTGCGTCCTTTCCCACAGTTAAAACATTTTTGGTCCGGATGTATTGAACTCAGAACTCATATATTCTCCTGCGCATATCTAGGAGTTTTATGGCCCACGTACGTACATTATTATACCCTTGGCAATTTTTGCATTGCATAATGCGGTTCGATTTTTTTATTCAATTCTTCTATACAGCGGCGGTGGCGGTTACGCCTTCTATGCGTAGAATATGAAAAACATCGCGTCTGTGAATTATTGTTCATTCTAAACACATAGCCACAACACAGTGCAGAAATGCGTACGTAAGCGTGTCGCCTCAGCGCCCCGGATGACACAGGTGATGTTTCTAGGTTTCACTTTCTTTTTTACAGCTGTAACTTTGGGCATAAAGTTGAACTTTGGACCCGCCAGATCAAATTGAATCTACTCTAGTTTGTTGCATTTTCAATTTTTTTGTCTGCTCCGTTACTAAAGGTTAGCATGGAAAGATTCAAAGGCTTCTTAGTTTTGTTACATAGAATGTTGTTTTTATTCTTGGCCTACAAGATTCTCAATAATGTGTGTTGGTAAGGTTTTAGAATCGAGTCCTCTAGCCATGACTTAGAGATCTAGCTTGTTTGTCTGAAAATAAGTGCCATTCAGTTTTATTGCTGTTGTGCCAATCTGATATTTCCCCATATTCATTTTTCGATAAAAAGTTTATTGTATAGCAATTTGAGGGAAGAGGAGTAGTTTTCCCTGTAGGAGATTTGGTTTCTAGGGCTTCTGTAAGACATTTAATGTCCGATATTCTCTCAGCAAAGATCGGTGGAGGAAGATGGGGTTTGATGGTTTGGTTTTGTTGAGTATATTTTGATTGGTTGTCTGGTTTTTCTATTTTTGGAGATTCCTCCGCTTTATTTGTTAGGTCTGTTTTGTGTTTTTTTTTAATTTCCGTTTCCTATTTACCTAGTTTCACAATCCAGCCAGTGTCACGTTCCAATTGTTCTTCATAGAATTCCTCCGTTTCCGCATTTCCAGATTAATTAATTTGAAATATTGGATTGTCAAGACTTTGTGATAATTCATTTTAAAGTATAAATAACACGATGTTATCATCGGAGGAGCTCGAAAATGGCTAGAGTTGAGCCGAAAGTTGCAGTGTTACTGAAGTGTGATAAAATCAAAGTAAATAATCGTTTTATTTATGCGTTAATTAGTTTGGACTCAGGTTCATTTTGCTTTGAGTCTGGTTTGTTTGTTAATCTTTTGCTTTAAAATATTCATGTCTTCTTAGAGTTTTCAAATAATAACATTCGCATATTCTAAAGACTTCCATAAATAGATTTCATTATAAGTTCTTAGATAACTTTCTTTTAAGGTGTTGTTTTGTTCCTCCCTAGAATCCGAGGAGTCGTCCAGTGTAAAACTAGAGTGAATCGGTCCTGCCCACCTAGGTTACTTCGTTTTTCTTTACTGACATTTCATGCATGTTAAAATGGTCGTGCAATCCTGTTAATCCGCGGCAGATATTTTATTTTACACCTGCCCGCCGGTAATCCGGTGAGGGCATTCCCCTATTTGCCGCCTGGGGACGCGCTTGGTAGTAGAAGTGGAAGGTGTCATTATCCCTAGGATTAGGATTATAAAATTTATATATATATATATATATATATATATATATATATATATATATAATTCAAAATAGAAAACGATGTTTCTAGCTTATTAAAGTTCAGGATGTTTTTCAAACTCCCAAATATGTCTGTATCTAATCTAATCTAATCAGATTTCTTCCGCATAGAAGATGATACTTCTTCAACAATATTTGTATCTACAATCTTTCTATTTTTAGTTTTCTTAAGGCAACTAGAACGTGGCATCTTAAGAGATGGCATTTTGTTCTTTGCATCCACTTCAACAATAGAACTTGAAATACTCCCCCCCACTAGAGCTTGTTGAAGATACTGATGAAAACCTTCTAGTATGGATATACATATCAGATTTTACCTCTCTATTTGATTTATTCTTATATATATATATATATATATATATATATATATATATATATATATATATATATATCTTCTTTGGCCGTTTTTTTATTATCATAGATATTTTTGGTTGTGTCGATAATATGGGAGATTTGTTTGTATTTGTGTATTATTTCTGTTAATAATAATATTAATTCTTGTTCGATAATTATAAATATTTATATTTTGGTCCGGTATAGAGGGAATTCATTTTTATTAATGATATCGCGCAAAGACCCTTCTGGTATATTGACATATGCATATACATGGTTTAGGTTTTAAAAACTACATCGATATATAAAACAATAATATTGAATATAGGCTCTTGTTAACTTTTATATATAATATTATATAAAATTGTTATTATTATTATAGTTTTTTATGTTTATTATTCATCATTCAATTTGATAGACGTTGTCAGTTGTGTCGATAAGATAACTTAAATTTAAGTGGTAAGAAACAACTTAATTTTGGATTGCTAAGCCGTCTACTTTTTGATCATTAATTTTAAAGGATAAATAAAACTATTTTTATTTGTTTTTTATCACACATTAGTTACACTTTTCAACTAGTTTCGGCTAAGTTCTAACCATTTTAGAGCTCCTCCGTTGACTAGAGCTTAGCCGAAACTAGTTGCAACGTGTAAGTAAAGTGTGATACAAACAAAATAAAAATCATTTTATTTATCATTTGTAATTAATTTTGTTTATTTCCTTCAATGCCTATTAATTTTAGATTTTTTTATAATTTTAATTATTTTATGATTGTTAAATGTTTTTAGTTGTTTCGGCAAGACAATATATTTGTTTAAACTTGTGTATTTAATTTTATTATTCTTTATTGGCAATTGTAATTATTTGTGTTCTGTATATTAACATATATCATGCATCTACATGGTTTACATTTTAAAACAAACATTTTTTTATAAACATCTAAAGCTCGTGTTAACTTTTGTATATAATATTATATAAATGTATGCATAATTGAATGCCTTTAAATAGGACAAATATAACATATTTAAACCTACATGACCTATCGCAATTGCACATTAGATTGCATCTAATGTATGTATTAATATTAATTGAACGGTTCGGCCTTTTCTCATATTGTACCACAAGAATTTATTGAAAGGTGTCGGATGTATAAAAGTGGCTACATAAACGGTGAACAATGGGACCTCCTGTAAGGTACACATGGATGTGGACCTGCAAGAATGTTGAAGAGATGATTGGTGTGGAGGACTATACATATAGTCAGAGAGGGATTTCGTGCGCTCCAGAGAGACACGAGTTTAGTTTTAGACTTGGGTGCATCGCGACCTAGTGCCTCCTCCGCCTAGCAGTGAAAATACCATAAACAAAAATAAATACGGAAAATACAGCGTGCAGCAGGCCACCGGCGGAATGTTCAAGCGCGCGCTCTCAGTATTGTTATTTTATGTTTTCTTTAATTCATGTAAGTTCTTCATTTATTTTGATTTTAGTATGAAACATACTTAAAATACATCATAAGCCAACAATTTAATTATAATATAATACAATAAAATATTTAAATATATCACCCTGCTTTAATTATGAAAACTATTGAAATTTAAATTAAAAAAATAATAATGTAGTATATGTAACGTATATAAACTATAACAATTAATTAAATATTGATCTTAATGTATATAGTACGGTGGAAAGACTCATGAATAGGTCGATAGCTAGATGTAAATAATTGAATAGTAGTTTCTGACTTTTAAAATTTTATATCTGCGATAATTGCGAATGCAAAAACTATTCAGTGGATTGAATAAAAGAAAATACTTTGTATTTAGTAATAACTTTATTTATATATTAACATATTCTGACATATTTTGTTCATCGTCAATTTTGTAATTATTAGTAATAAGTAAGGATTATAAATTGTTTTGAAATATTAACAGAATATCAAAAATAATCTGAATGATAACAGATTCGATGTCAAAATCTGAAATTTATTGTTTAATTTTTGGGTTGAAAATTGTAAAGGCTATTAGTTGAAGGTAGGAAGTAGTTGAGGTGCACCAAATAATTTTAATTTAGGTTAAATTGTATTCAGTTTTTGTCCCATGTCCCACAAACTTTTATTTAGAGTTTATTTATCTTAATGCCTAATCGCCGCTGCAATGGAAGAATTAAAAATAATAACTTTAGTATTTTTCAATGATGTACCTATTATAGTCAGTATATAAACAGTTGATATGCATTTTTAATAAAAATCAATAAAAATCGAAATCAAAAGTTTCAACAAATATATTTGTACACAGCGTTCCTTATAATTGTGTAGCAAAACAAGATCTTGTAACTTTTTATGTACCACCTGTATTTAGCTATACAATACAGGTCATTTAGCATTTCTCAAATTGCGCTTTATTTCTTTCTAAACTGCATATTATTGAACGTAAGATTGGAGATTGGACTTTTGATTACGCAATTAAGTAATCCAGGACATTCCGAACCTTAGAATGCTAACTTGTTGGTTTGTCCCCAAGTTTTCACACCATCCGTTGTAATAATATGGTATTGTCCGATAGAAATTGAGTTTGGAGTCGGTATTGGACAAAACTTTTAAAGTAATTTTTCCACAGATTTACGCAAAAAATAGCTTACTTATTGATTATAATTTAATAAAATGCATTGACAATGACGTACTATATCGAAAATCACAATTATAATTGTGATTTTCGATATTGTAAATCAGTCATAATAGTAATTTATTGTATTTATGGTAAACAAAATAAGTTTATTATTATCCGAAAAAAATCTATAAACGCTATTTGCTTCTTCGTTATCCAGGTTATTCAAATGTTGTAAGGCAGTGTGATTTTCGATATTGTAAATCAGTTATAATAGTCATTTATTGTATTTATGGTAAAGATCACAAGTTTATTATTTTCCGAAAAAAGCCCTTAAAGCTATTTTTTCTTCATTATCCAGGTTATTCGAATGTTGTAAGGCAGTAGTCTGCCATTTTTTTCCCTAAAATCTTTGACCACAAAACATAGTAGTAGTTACTGCATTTGTTACAATTTGTTACTGACTATCGACCTTCGGGTGCTTCTGCCGTGTGTTCGTGTATGTGTATGTAAGTATTAGGACTTGGTATTTCAGATAATCCCCGAGTTTTCTAAAGTGTCGTTAATTTTATCCCAACGAAAAATTATATTGACAACCCCATGAAACATATTATGGCGGAAAGTGGCCGAAAGCGAAACCTAATGTTCGGCCGAACACTATTTGTGTGAAAAATGTAATTTATGTGCATTTCCACGTTTTTTTTCGGCTGTAACTTTTTCTAAAACTAAACTACGATAAAGATACCAATATTATAGGGATTTTAAAACCCGACAAACAGTCCTTTGGATGATTTCAACCATCTCTTCCCCTTTTCCCGGAAAATGGCAAATATTATATGAAAAATATGGTTTTCGAGTTCTTAAACGTTTTATTTGGCCGTAACTTTGTTGTAGGGAATTTCAAGCCCTATAAATGGATGTTTTCCGCTATATCTTACCGTTTTCCAGCAAAAAGGGCGACAATTGTATAAAAAATATGTTTTTTTCACGGTTTATCGGTTGTAACTTTTTCTTTTTAAATCTGGAAAGATAATTCAAATAGCAAAGTTATAGAGTATTTTAAGCCCGACAAACCACAACCTTTGGATGCTGCCCGTTACCTCTGACCGTTTTCCCGGAAAATGGACAAAATTGTGTGCAAATGTGACTATTGATCCTTTTCATAATATCATAATTTCCAGGCGGCTACTAGAGATGATCATAATCGCCGATTCATGCCCACATTAAAAAATTCGTATCAACTTTTGAGCTGTTTAGTAAAATAAGAATGTTGGTTCAAACATTTGTATCTAATATGATTATAATGATATTCATCGATTAAGTATTATACACGGTACGGTAAATAAATATAAAAACAACAACTTTATTTGGCATTAAAACAGCTTATAAAAATAAATTCCAATATAAAATAAAATAAATATTATTAAATAATAATATATCTCTTACTTGATTTACTATTCTCTTTCTACCCTCTCCTTTCCCTCACTAACTTCCTCTTCCAATCTATTTTTCTGCTAAATTACACCTCATCAATACTTTCCTCTCTCTATCTTCCGATCCGCATATCGCTTGTGCCATGCATATATTTTACCTCTGCTCCACCCTAACCTGGTTATGGGGTTTCCCCAATACGGCAAAGAACTACTGTTATTTCATAGATATTTCCATGCTATAAGTTTTCCGAAATAATTTCCTACTCAATAATTAAATATCTGGAACTACTTCAACTCGAAGAGAAAGTGATTATTCAGAAATTGCTATAGCACCGCTATATTACATTTTGGTTAGCATTAAGTGTCATATTAAAGATACATATCAAATGTATCTTAAACACAAATTATATTCCAAAAAATCTCATAGATTAGCCTAATATTTGTTTAATTATGTAAACATGAAATGAAATTTGCAGAGTATGTTATAGATCAATATTGTCATGAGACACACTAAGGTTTCTGATGTCGTACATTTCGATATCTCAATAACGAAATGTAACATGTTATTTTGAAGATTTTTTGTTTAAAATTGTCTTTTCTATGAGGTGTTATAAAAAGAAAATGTTATTTGGATGGAATTGATACTCATTTTTATGGTTTAGTTTTGATATATTCGTTTTTGAATGTTTAGATTAATAAATTAATATTCTGTTGTTTTGTACGTCAAAAATCTTAGCTATTTGCATATATTTTTATATTCGGATCAATTATAATTACGTTTTTTAAAACCACTGTTCTGAGGTGTTTGCAAATATTTAAAAAAAGTAAAGTAAACATTACAAATCTACACATGTTCTCTACATTAAATTATTCGCCTTCCTATCTATTCTAACTAATTTAATTTTTTGTTTTAACGATTTTTCCAAGTACTGTGTCTCTGTTCATCTTGTGTCCATCGAGTGTAACCTCCTATCATCTTATTTTTACGCTTTTCTCTGTATCTGTCCAATTTACTTTGGGATAAGTACTCCAGTGCACCCAGTTGTCTCCCTTCCTTCCACATATTCCGCACATTTTCATTTCCTCTTTCACTCAATAATAATTCGATCTCTCATAATGTCCACATCTAAATCTCGCAATCATTCTTTGGCCGTCTCCTAGCTGGTTCTTAAATATGTAGGCACCCCGCCGTGCACATGTATGATTTACTACTTTGTGTTGTACCTACTCTCTGTATTTTTCTTGCTCTCGTTCTTGGGCATTTACCTCAGTTACCCCCGTACCAACGTTCCATAAATGTATCAAAAGCTAGTGAACCCATAAATATTCGTTGTTGTAGCAACAATATATACATTATCTAGAGAATGTAGTTACTTTAGATTCTATTTATTGGAAACACTGAATAATTAAACAAAAGGTGTCATCAAAGCTCCAATCACAAGCGCCATTCAAGGTGTTTGACATTTATTTTGGCAATTTTATGTCACAATGACGTGTTCACTTTGTCTATTCAATAGCTTATGGAACCTATACAGTTTATGGGATGTTGGTGAATACGGGCATTTGCTTTGCTTTGCTTTGATTTTCTCAGATGTTGTTGTTGTGCTCTATTTCTTTTCTATCCTTATACTTCAAACATCTGACCCGTATAAAAGTATATTTCTCATACATGTCTTTCATATCAACATTTTCACTTTGAAGGTGTTTCTGAAGCTCGTTTCCTACGTTTGTCACATTCCTTGAGCTGCTACTGACGCCTTTCTATTACAGTAGGCTATATGCTGTTGTTATAGGCGTACACGAAGCCGTCATACTTGAACTCCTTCTCCCTTTCAATTTTCGTCATCATTCATTCGACCCTTCACTCCTTTTCCTTCCCCCTTTCTGATATACCATAATATTTTACATTCACTCTTAGTTTTCTCTTATCAAGTAAGCTCTCTAACATAACAATCATTTATTTCATTTCACCATTACTACGTCGTCTGCATATGCAAGTAACTTATACTTTCTCCCTCCCCATCACTATACCTCCTGTTTGGTCTTTCCGAAGCATCTGCTTCATGTCGCCTTTGTATAGAGTTAATAGCACTGGACTTCGAGGGCATCCCCGTCACATATCAAGCGCTTTGACGAATATCGGTGATGTCTCCGCTCCCAGCCTTACCCTACATTTTGTTGTTCGATACATGTGCCGTATGTTTACTATTAAACTTTTCGACACTCATTTTTTCTCTAGTACCTGTATCAACAGCTCTGGATTCACTATATCGTATGTCGCTTTTAGGTCACAATATTCTCGGTGGAATCCTGGTTGGTTCTCTGGTAGTAGACACTGCGTCCTCGATTTCTTCTTCTAACATATTATTATTTAATTTTCAGTCCTGCTATATTCCAGATCGCTTCATTTATAGCGGTCGTCGTTGTTATTGGTTTCCCCTTCTTTTTATCTTATACATTTATTTCACATATAATTCCTTTTTCGTTGTTTTGATTCCTAAGCTTTTCCTTTGTCATTCTATGTTGTCTTAATTTTTCCATACTGATCGAACTCTATTACTTTTTGGGGCTGCTAAATAAGTTTCCACCGCCTGTATGCCGTTCTTTTCTTTACACCAGCTGTATTTTTTCCTGTTTATTGTCAGTTTCCGGTACCCTATTACATCACTGCCTCCATATATAACTACCATTAGTGCAAGTGTGCAAAATTATCACTTATTATTTAATATTCCATGTAAATTGCTAAGAGTTAATAAGTTTTGAATATTAGAAATGATGCCGCTGGTAAAGATTATTCCATCAATAAGATATATTGCTTTATATTTTGCCAATGGTGCACACAATTTTGCTTGATATTTAAGTTTCCAGCAAGTTTATAATGATACATATAACAGCTTAATTTGTAATACAATTAAAAAAAAAATTATATTATTATGTGTTGAAAAGGTACTCTATTGTTTAAACTACTTACAGATGCGACTGCATTTTTGCATTGTATTTTCTTGCTTTAACGCAATAACTATAACTGAAATTTAATAAAAAATTGTATTAAAGTACACCTAAGTGGGATACTAAAAGGACATTTTTAAATTGTCTTATAAAAACACCTAAAATAGATTCTTGTAGAAACATATTTATTACATATATATTATTTTAACCATTCTATGTACATACAGTTATATATGTTAACTTATTTTTATAAATCTTATGATAACCATTGCTATTCAACGAGACGTTGATAAATGTTACTGCTTGAACCTATAGATTGTTTGATAATACATTTTTTAATTCGTGTTAAATTATTGAATGCCTCAAACAGAGATAACCACACACAGCCGTAACTTAAATATAAAGCAAAAATCAAGTCATACCTTTCTACATCTAGATTTTACTCAATAAGCCAATTGTAATTTATGATTTTGTAATATAATGGGGTTCTCATGTATTGTACTAAGCCCGTATGACATTAGCTAGTTTCCTATATCGTTTTATATATAAGAATTGATATATTAAACTGTATAACTATTTCTAAATGGAAAATTAACATTGTGTATTACGATACTGTTATTGTTAAGTGAATTTATTATTATTCCGCGGCTATATCATTTTCTACATGTGTGTATGACACTATGTAGTGTCTATGTAGTGTCTGCATCGAAAACGATTTAAGAAACTAGATAATGTCATACGGGCTTTATACACAAGTTTACGAGAATAAATATCTATCTATCTATTCACAAAAGAAATTTATGAATTATCAGTAACATTTAGTATTTACGAATTTAAGCCACAATCGTATCTGTATGGTTTGATTAATATAATACATTTGAAATTATTTTTATATTCATTAATAAAAAAACTTCTATCTTAATTATCTCTGTTAAGCCGTGAGGCTTTTCCGCCGGTCAAGGGAGAAGCTCAGAGGAGTTGATCATCCGATATATTTAACTTCACAGAAAACCTCTGAATATAAAATAAATATTCATTAATATATCTATAAAATTAATATAAATAGGTATTTGTTTATATTATGGAGAATATACAAATTTAGAAATTTCTCGTATTAAGATGTTCCGTTTATACATAACAATTCCACTCGTCGCACAAAACAATAAAATCAAATGAAGACATCAACATTATTGCCGATAAAGATATCTACGTCTTAAATAGCATGGATTTATTAATAGATGATATTTATCTAATAATAAATCCATTTGATATCGCGTCCCAAACGCGATAGCATTGCCTTTTTTGAATTAGTTTCCACAGCTTTATTGCCACTTCGTAAGCCAAAGACACGAGTACCCTACGCATGAATGAGCCCACACGCTTTATTTTTCATAAATTACACGTATTTGGTGGTAAATTTAAATACTGTTTCCTCAGTGGGCGATATTTGTACTACTACAAATTTATATGCTGTACATTTCTTTTGACGACGCAAACAATTATTTATATTATACAGACACAAGCCTACAATTTAAGGCATGGCATATGGCACTGATTATTTAATTAGTAATTTTGAATTGTTTTCTTGTATTATTTTAATTATATTTATTTTTTATTTGGACCATTTTAGCACTTATTTTTCATTATTTAATATAAAACATTATTAATGTTATAATTAAGTTAACATAAATTGTGTTTCCTTTATTGATGTTATATAAATTGATTCTAATAGTAGTCCCTAACATGCTGGAACATCTGTAATAGCTACAAGTAGATTCGCATATGTGAGCAAATTATTTTCCATATGGTGTATGTAATTGCCAAATAATTATTATAAATTATAAGATGTCTTCACATTAGTCATACACCATTTTTTAATTCAATGATTATTGGAGAAGCAGGCGGCCGTTATTAGGATATTCAAACTAGCATTGCAATATATGAGCTAATTATTTTATAGTAATTGTTCTATTAAAAGTACATTAATGATCACGTATATTATTATCTCTATAATATAAAAACGAAGACAATGTTTTGAAGCCGACCGACCTGTTACTTATCACTTTTAGCTGTTAGTGCAAAAGTAGGTGTTGCGATTTCGAATACCAACGATGATGGTATTTTTATGTTTTTTATTCAATATTTATATTATATATATATATATATTCAATATTTGAGGTATTAAGTGAGTTGAATAAATATCAAATTTTTAATTAAGGGTTGGGTTTTTATACATATTAAAAATTAAGTGAAGTCATTTTCGATGTACACTGAACATTTCTGAATGAATCTAGTGTTACGGTAAGTATACAATATCACGTTTGGAAATACATTCTAAAATTAGTTTTCATTTCAAAATTGATTCATCATACCCCGTAGAACGACGGGCATTCACCTAGTTTATTCACCTAGTAAATATGGTATATTTATTAAAGGACAATATATGAATTTGTTTCTATTTTTGATTCCTGTAGATTTTAATGTAATTGTTATAAATTACCCATTGTAAATATACAGGTGCATTTATTATTTTTGCACGATATTCTTTATCCATAACTTGTATGATAAAATAAAAACCCGATTTTTTCTTATAATTAACATTCCAGTCAAGTAAAGTGGAAATGTTGAAAAATGCTACAAATTATATGGAAAATATTTCGATGGGTTAAAAAGGCGAACAACTTAATTTATAACAATTTGACGTGAAAAAGCAATTATAATAAATGAAATTTCTTCAAATATATATATATATATATATATATATATATATATATATATATATATATATATTTGAAATTATTGAAAATTTGAATCGACGCGATAATTTATCGTCGTTTGCAGTGCCCATTTTGAATAGCATCAGCCAAATAAATCGGATGTGGTTAGTGCACTTTACTTTATCTTACGTATTATAATCATTACATTTTTTTAAGATATATGAATATTTTAGCATTGCATTATTATTTTATAACAGTTTCACACAAACACAAATTTCGTTTTTTACCTTAAATAACTTAATCTTGGTTAATTTAAGATGTAAACATATTTCGGATACTAGTTATTTACATATCACAAATTGACGATTTGGGAGAATGTCTGCAAATTGTCTGCAAGTATTTTTCAAATAAATATATAATAATGTATATTAGAAATATGGACAAAAGTTATTATATGTAAATTAATCAGAATCTAAATTTTTAGATAGTATTCTGATAAAATAGTAGATTATTACAAATAAAATCGTGTGAAATGTAAAATATTTGGAAAAGAATATAGTGATAAAGTAGCGTGCATTCATTCACTCGTTCGTCAGATTATTACATTTACAACATTTACTGCATACACTTATTGAGTAGTTAAGAGACATTAGAACTACTACTTAGTATGTTTTGCAATTGAATGAAAATCATCATGATATTTATACAATATAATGCAAAATAAATTCATTGCGACAGCTAAAGGAATACGTATATGTACAAATGCATGTGGAAATAATATCATCACAGTTATTTTTTCACTCATTAAATTACGGATTACGCGGTAAACATTAAATCATAAATGTAGGGCTATTTTCGAGTGGGATTTATTCTATTCTATTTTCAGACAAATGTAAGTAAGGCGGAAGCGTGGGCTTACTTGCATTTTGGAACTTCAGGTATAATTTAATTTGGAGCTGGTTCTCCTTTTGTATTGTTCATAAATAAAATAAATAGACTCTGAGATAGGACAACTGTTTCGCCTACATTAAGAATCATTTAGATAACACCTCTGTGAAATAATAAATTATATTTAAAACATAATATCGGTTCGTCGTATGCGATTATAAGAATTATTTAAGATTAGAATGATATATGCGCCTTTACAATGTACAACTGGTACAACTGTTAATAAGTTATTTGGAGGATATATATATATATATATATATATATATATATATATATATATACCGCTAAATTTATGATTTTAACACATATTTGTTGGTAATGTTGACTAATTAAATATATGGTTCACAAAATAAGAAAACTATTCCCCCTCTATAAACATCTTGTTGCAGATATTACAAATTCTATTCATCTGAATAGTTAATCTGAGGGTAGCATACCTACAGACACTTAAGTCGCAGAGTTGACCCATTGTGAAACCTCCCTTTAAGGCTACTTGTCCCACTAATTCATTCTGCCTACAGGCTGCAGATCCTGGCGGATTAGGAGTCGTCATATTATATTCATAGTAGGGTTAACGTATTTTATAACTTGAACTTGAAACTGTTTAGATAATAATAATATGTTTGTAGTGATCTCTTAATAATTCGTAAGAACGTACTAGCGAGCGTTTCCGCCAATTTTCGGTCACCCCTGTATTAGCATTCATTTGAGTTATCCTGATTTTCATAGAGTCTGACGTCTCCCAATTTTTTACAACTCCTTTTAAAACTCGATTGGTGCTGTTGTTTGTTCTTGTTCTTCTTAAAGTGCCCTATTTGTTCGACGAATGTTGGCGGTCTTGTTGGTTGTTATTTACTAGCTGCTGCTCTAAATAGCGTGGTTGCTGTTTGTAACCATGAGGATTTTCTTCTGCATGGGCCACGTTTTTCCTCAATGTTTCCTTGAATTATTAGTATGTAAGGTATTGGAAACAGGATAGTTTCGTGATCTTCACAGTGTTCATCATTTCCATTTCCTTTTCCTTTTTGTTTCAGCGTAATCTCGGTTAGGGTCCAGGATTCACATACAAGAGTACAGAGTAAATATAGCACCGTATCATTCTCATTCTCAATTCCATATTTGGGTTGTATCCACATAGGATTTTGGCATATCCGCGTTTTTATTTTCGTCGAGCGGTCCCAGTCATCGCTCAGCACTTAGTCCTAGTTATTTAATTGAGGTTGAGCTTGAAACGGGGACGGGATACAGATCTTTTGTATGACAGTTCTTCCGTTGTTCTGTTCCCCATTCATTTGTTTGCTTCTTCTCGCCAACATAGAAGTATGGATTCACGAAGAAGTCTAGGTCTTTGTCATCAATCCCAGTTGTCTTTAGCACTTGGATAATTTTCTTGTGCTGTACCTTATCAAACGCCTTCTCAAAATCTATAAAGCACAAGAAGACGTCGCAGTTTACATCTCTTCTTCGTTGTACTAACACCTGGATGGTGAAGATTGCCTCTCTAGTATCTAGGCTCTTACGGAATACAAATTGCCTATCCGCAATGTACTCTTCAATTTTTCAGTATATTCGCTGGTGCATGATTCGTAGAAATTACTTCAGAACGTGGCTCATCAGCTTATGGTGCGGTGGTCACTGCACTCCTTAGCTAGAAGTTTTTTGTTTGCATCTGTTATCCATAACCTTGTGTTTTCATTTATTCATTTGCTTCTCTGATTCTCCTTATTATTTCCATATTTATTTATTTGTACATATTCTTATTTTTCCGTATTTTTTTGTTGTCTTCTGTTATCGATAACCCTGTGGTTTAATTTATTCATTTATGGTTGAGGTGACAGTTTGCAGACTTTGAAGTCTCTGTGAAAGGAATATATACCCTTTGCACAGCAATTCGAAGCTTCGGTCCTGCACTTAGTAACTAAATCTAAGTAATGATTTACCATCCAATTGAGTGAAGTTAACTTTTGTAATGATATTAACAATTTAAACGCGGAAAAACTTATTGCGATTCGTACATTTATTTTTTATCGTTTAAATCACCCCTAAATGCTCCCACATCTAAACCTTGTTATAATACGCTGCTGGATGCTTGGCCCTTATCAAATTGGATACTTCGATAGTCTATGGCTCATTTGAAATACGGAGTAATTTGAGTTGTAACAGCAGGCTCAGATCTTTCAGTGTCGCTCCTCGACTCGACAATTTCCATCTAGCACATGACTACTCTCTCCAACTCACACTTTTTCGTATCTGACATCACTTTCCATTTCTTTCCAGCCCTATTTTCATGTTTATAAACCTTCCCTTATCCAATTTATCCACTTTCCTTTCATACTTAGCCACTCTACTCGCTGCTTCACACACCACTTTCATACGGTTCTTATCTTGCCGCAATATGTATGCTGGCTTTGATCATTCTAATCCCATAAAATGCTTAAACAAGTATTTCTGGACCTTTTCCATCCATTTCTCTTTGCACTTCCACGCCCCATACCTCTACTCTACCGAAGTACAAGTTGTCCACATTAGCGGTCAATTTTCGCTTATCGAAGTAGCGTCTCAGTCGCTCCATCTCCTTCTAGTTTACAAATATTTCAATCTCGTCATTCCTCCAAACGTTTGTACTTTTATATTTACTTATTAATCTGATCGATTATTTTGCAGCAATTTTAATACTATTTATAATATGTTTGTATACTTCGTGAACAGGTTGTTGGTGTTTTGTGTCAGATAGTTGTTCAGCTAGTCTACGTTGGAGTAAGGTTCGTGTACTTTCATTTATCAAGCTTTCGACTTTCGTATTGTTTGTGTGGAACTTTTTCAATTCCTTCAGATGTTTGATTCATTCCATCTCTATTCCGTTTAGGTACAAACAGAACTGTTGTTGTTGGTTCTGGACAATGTTCTTACTTTTAACAATAAACGTGGTTTGTCGATATTCATTTCTAGTCTGTATCGGTGTCTGCCGATTGTTATTATTTTAACCATGGCGCCAAGTCTTCTCTGTCTGCGTATAAGTTGCTATTTATTCACTTTCTGTTTAGAAGCACTCTGGTTTGTGATTTTTATTAGGTAAATGTAATCAGAATATGTTGAACAATGGAGGAGATATACCGTTGTTTCAGTCTGTGTGAAGTTTTAACTCTTTGTAATTTTATGCTGCTGCACTTTCACCTTGGGTCAATTTTGAAAATAATCGCTTATATAGCAATATTTCCCCGAAGTAGGAAAGATAGTAGCAGAGAAGATATACCAAGTATCAGGAAGAAAACATTAAATTGTCCTTGTCCTTGTCCTATTTTATTTTTCTTTTCGAAATAAATTAAATGTTGGTATATTGTAGGGGAACGTTTCTATAGTGGAAAAATTGTAAACATATTCGTAATATTCAACCTAGATTAGAACAGGTATAGTTGTGAATTCAACTTACTTGTGTTCCTAAATGTTTAATAAAACGTCATTTTTATTAAGAGTTCAATTTCTTTTATTATTTCCAAAAAGATCAACAATCACTTTGTTTCCATCTTATTTAGGTGTACATAAATCGATAGCATCCATATTGCCAAATTTACTATTTTTTTTTGGCTATTTGCTAAATATTTATTCCCGGCCAAACAATGCGCATGCGCCATGGTCGAATCTGTTCCCAAGTCTCACCAAAATAGATGGCGAAACCTTACGACGTGTGAACAAAATATTCAAAACCAGGCCCGAATTCTGCACTGGCGCGTTTTTGTGCACGTTCCTTGAGAGTTGACTTAAGAGCGCTTACATGAATTGTAAAGTACGCTAAAATCGCAGCTCAACAGAATGGGATACGCTGCCGATCTACTAAGTACAGGATGCAACCAATAGAAGGAGACACCGGTTTATGTTCGCTTTAAATGTCCCGCAGTAACCTCTGAAAGGCAAGCTATGGTTGGCACCCGCATCCTAGACCTACGCACGCTGAGTATAATCCCCCCTAACCTCATTCTACAGTTTTCACTACTGTGGAATGGATGGAGGAATGACAGCTAAAATATCAACTGGAGGATGCACTGCGATCCCACACAAGTGGATTAAGTGCAGATAAGCCCCCCAGCAACCTACTGTTATTTTAAATCAATCAATCAAAAATATTTAGGACAGAAGAATTGTTTTCACTATTTTCCCAGACTATGAATGTTCTGTTGTAGGGGAACTGTACTGAAGGAGAGCTTCATTTTATACTCACCGTTATATTTAAACTTGCTAAAAGCAATATACCAAGCAATACATCTATATAAAAATCAATATTAATCATATTCAAAACACAACAAAACTTCAAACAATTTCAACAACTTAAACGCCATCCCCATAACTGCCCTCCCCAGATAAAAAAAAACCGTACTACCGGCCCCATTTCTCACCCACTTCCTCTCCCACAATAGCCTTCTGCAGATTTCCACGACATTCTCGTCTTCTCTTAAAAATTCACTCACCTTTTTGCATTCCCCACCCACTCTTCTTTCATACCCTCACACTCGTTGATCAGGTGTCACCACGTGTCACTCTCCTTAGTACACAGTTCACACGTGGTGTATCCTTGGCCCATCCACACTTTCCTTCCTCTCTCTTCGGACCCGCACCTCGCTCGATCCATGCATACCTTCTGCTCTTCTTCTGCTCTATGTTCAACCCTAACCTGGTTATGTAGCCCAGGGGTTTGCCCCGTCTTGCCGCTCCACATACTCTAGGTTGTACGAGCCCTCATTTAAGATTTCCTGACACTCTTGCCACTCAACATTTCTCAATCTCTACGTGACCTCTGTTCGCATGCTTCCCCGCCTTTTAGTTTCTCATCCACCCACAACTCAGACATACCCACTCTTTCGTACATCCTTCCTCTATTATTCCTTCACACACCCTCTGCCCTACCCCTATCGCTAATCCTCACCACCTGCACTAATATATCCTTCTCCGACGCATGCAGGCTTTTCTCAAACTTTGCCATCCTCCCACACGTCTTCCACCACATACTCATTCGGTTCGTCTCTTGCGGGAAGATCGGTAAAGGGCTCGAGCTTTACAGCCCCAGCAGCTTCTTCGAAACCATTCCTGCTCCCAATCTTTCGCATCCCAAATCGTAGATGCTATATTTCCGTCCCACCATTTTCCCCATATTATCCTCCTTATTCCTCACATCGATCTCGCCTTTGCTTGCACCTACTTCAGGTGTTTCCTATACCCACCTCTGCAGTCAAACCAGAAACCTAGATAATTAAACCATCCGTTCTCTCAATCATTACACCCTGCCATTTATACTCTTCTACTCTACCCATCCTTCCCCTATCCTTAAACAACAATCATTTGGTTATCTCCTCTTATCAAACTACAATATGTGAATCTCTTCCACCATATTGGCCACAAGTTCTACATCATTCGCATACGCCAGAATCCACTACCTTCGTTCTTTCTACCACAATCCGTCCCGCTTGTCCTCTCCTTAATTCCACCTTCAACTCACTTGTGTAAATATTGAACCGGAGATGTTTTAGCGGGGTCCAACACCCACATTCATTTTAAACTTCTCTGACACTTCTTCATTCAGTATCGCTCTCATCCATTCCACAGTCTTTTCTTCCATCCCTAACCTCTCCATATAGTCAAATACTCAATAAGCTTGCCCCTCCTCCCACTTCACGGACTTTTCATAATGGGCCGCCATTTCCGACTCGTTCAACCCGAAACCCTGCTGCCCTTCATCTCCTCCATGTCACTCTTCCTCCCCCTCACCATCACTTTCACCGCTATATGATTTGATACACCCTGGTTTCCAACTCTAAATTTATCTAAATCCAACTCATCATATCACAAGCATGCAAATATTAACGTTATACGTGCCAATCGTTGCAGATTTACGCATGTACTTAAGACGATTCAGATTTACCCGGAAATAACTGAAAATATTATATTAAAAATAAATAAAGTATACTAGAATTGCTATTGTTTCTTACACGTACATATTTTCTATAAACATTTAAATTTCCAAAGAAACTCCAACATGTGCTGTATGAAACACAAATATGTAAAATATACATGGCATATAGTCAGAGTAATAGAGTCATAAACTACTTAATAATATTTTGATAATAACTGAAGATAAATATCAATATTTTAAATTATTATAAAATAAATTTGTTTTGAAAATAAAACTTTTATTATTTATGTTTTAGCATTTTGGAGCTATATATTTATTAAATGTTATTAGGTTAATATTCTGGTTGTATAGGTACATACATAGTTTCAAATTTTAAGATCACTTTAGTTTCGATAGGTTGTAATATAATATTTATTAATATTCTGATCTCAGACTAATACACCAATGTTTACTAATAGCAGCGCTAAATGTGACATCATAACAATACTGTATTCTGATATGACATGCTCTGTCTATATTTATTTATATTTATTAGTCTGCCGTTCTGTTATTAGGAATACTAAGGTTTTAAATGTTATTTAAAGAATATCTTAGAATATTCGCCTATTATTTGTAAAAGATATTTCTGCTGTCTACATCTTTTTCACGTCTATCTAGTGGAAGTCAATATTCTATATAATAAAACTACTTATAAAATAGAATTTACAATTTTGTTTAATTGTTTTAGAGCTGATGTTTCTTCTCGCCAGTATATCTATTCTACTTATGAATAACATCATAACCAATTTAAACGAGGTTTACTTAATTGCATATTCATGCTTTTATGAGCCGTTGTTTTATTCTAGTTTGTAACGTTTGAAATGTCTTATTTTAAATTTCTCAGCATCTGAAATTAGATACAGGTTCAGTAATATATTTACCAGTAACTTAAGATATCGCAAAACTAAAGTTATTTTGGGCTTAATGTAGCCATTTGCCTAATCTATGTCCAAAAATATATTTGTCATTCTTTATCTTCACTAGAATTTCAAACACATAGGAAGAATGATTACTGTGACCAAAATAGAATGAATTTTATACAATGCATGTTTGGATCTGATTTCTCTATTACTTAGATATAATGTTGGAATCATGCAAATTTATAAATTGCATTGGCAAGGAAAAACAAAACTATTTTGTTTGTTTCCACTCATATTATAGTAACTCGTTTCGGCTATTATCAAAAAATCCTCTCAATTAATGATATAATAAATGTAAGTTGTAACAAAGATTTATTTACTTCCATGAACATTATTTATTTATTACAAACATAGTAAACGCCGCAATGATATAGTACTTGAATTAATTACACATTACTTTTTATATATGTATAATATGTTTGTTAAACCAAAACTGTGCCATGGGGTATTCTAAATATGCAATACACATATTTTATGTATACAACTAAAATAGAGGACACATAAAATTGTGCGGTAGTAAGAAAAGCAATAAGATAAAGCCTAGTTTTATTTATAAACACATCTAGTTAGAAGTGCACTCAACTGTGTGTATATATGTTTTCTTATTTTGTATATTTATTACTATAGTATACTTACATCGTGATTGTAACTTTACTTATCGTATAAATAATTTTCTTTTATTTATCATACTGATAATTGTTATATTTTTGTATTTTGAGGTCCTTTGCATATTTGAATAAAGCTCTTAAAATATGCAACAATATGTATGCAATCAAAAAAATGTTATTCGTTAAAGGTTATGTAGATAATCAGATGAGTTCGTCTATCTTCTTAAACAAATGGTTGATGAAATTTATTTGCTAAACGTTCAAGTCTCAATTTTATTTCATTTCAGGTTTAATTCAAAATTTATAGTGTATCACTAAGTTCTGAAGATACTTAAATAAAATTAATTTTATTGTATCTGTCCTAAACTGAGTACATACCTAGATTAACCTATTGCTATTTTTTATATTTAAAAACATATATTTTCTGTCGATTGTTATGTATATGAATTGTGATTTATTA
Source organism: Lordithon lunulatus (assembly GCA_963942505.1). Lineage (NCBI taxonomy): Eukaryota > Metazoa > Arthropoda > Insecta > Coleoptera > Staphylinidae > Lordithon > Lordithon lunulatus. The sequence goes on from OZ012666.1 coordinate 22,938,029, forward strand.
TTTGCATTATACTATTGTTCAAATGTAAAAAAATGTATATATGCGAAGTAAAATGACATTTTTCAAAATGAGCTTTTGATAAAATTCCTATCCCATATGGAAATGAGATTGAATATATCTATCATACGTAGAGTATTATGGCTAATATTGTTTGTTAGGTTTTAGATTTTATTATAGAACTTTATTCAAATAATAGGTTTATTTATTGTCTTGATGGTAATCGGATGATTTTTACTTTAAAAAGATTAATGTAAATAAAGCCACAGTGTGTTGTAATTTACTCTATTGTCGGTTAATTATTGAGCGTTTCTTTCATGTTTAACATGTGTTAAGATTATTAAATATTCATGCTATGAGATGAGGTGGATACCAAATACGGTAGGGCTTTCTATTGCATTTTTGATTCAACTTGTCGGATGCGTAAATCAGATAAGCGGCCGATACATCAGTGATAATGTCCATCTCATGCTGCTTGCTTATGTAATGCCGCTTAAGTAAAAAAAACAAGTATAAATAAGTCATTTGAAACGATTATACCGAGCGTAGGTGTAGTAACTAAAATAGTATGAATTATTCTAATCCTGTAAAATAATTAATATCATATACTTCTACCTGATTAGTTTAATATATTGACATATAGAGATCTAGGAGGATCATCATGTGTATAAACAAAATTCTCTTGCAGGCGACTTTATGTTATTATTATTTTCCGAATACAGCAGTGTTATATATATATATATATATATATATATATATATATATATGACCAATTTGCAATCATATAGTTAATTTTTATAAAGATATTATAGTTTCATAATTACTGTAAACTTTGATTCCTAACATTTTTTGTTACTATACTTCAACAAATTAAAATTAAATTAAATTAAAATATTGTTTAAACCTTAATTATTTTTCTTTAAGTGCTGTCCCCTTTAAGAAAGGTTGGCGATGATATGGTGGATAACTATATATTAATATAATTCACTTTAGACTAGAAATTTTATTTTATATTCTAATTTCTATAAATTTTTACTTGTAGGTATCATTTCAGCGTATTCACATAATAAACATTTACAAAGATCTCGATTCGACAAAAGCATACCGTTCCATTTGAAAAGTAGATTGGACAGCTCGTGCTTATTTCCCAACTTAATAAAACCGCCTTCAATAAAGCATACAGTGTCTGTGAAATACACAAAAAAGCGGTTTCGAGGATCTGGAAAGTCGGTGCTTATTGCAACTTATAAATGTACGAAAGGATATACGTTGTTACAAGGAAATGGAAAATTGTTTTGTAGCAGGAAGAAGTGGCTGGGAGCCAGACCTATTTGTATCGAAAGAAACGGTAAGAGTTTGGAATTTGGATTAATTATAGGCGCGTAATGAGAAATGCAGCAACGATCTGTCTATCACCGCCATCAATATTATCCATCCAATTAAATTACATCAACTGCGGCATGAGTAATTTGAATGTAACAGACTGCTACTTATTTAAATTTTTAATGCTGTAATTAATAATTAGCATTTAAATATATTTACACTTAAACGTGACAATGCAATTGATTTATAGACTATGACAGAAATATCTTTGGATGTTTATAAATGCGGTATAATAAATTCTTCGCGAATTATAACTTTTTTATTTATGTCCTTTATAAATATAAACAAAATAGTATAACAATTATTGATATATTTGTCTGCACGTATTAAAACGAGTTTAATTAGGGTGACCATAAGTCCCGAATTTCCCGGGACATTCTCGAATTTTCAATCTTTGTTCCGATTTTTCACAACTCGCTTGTTGGTCCTGATTTTATAGCATATGTCCCGAATTGTCCCGAAAAACAGTAGTGTGAGAACGTAAAAGTTTAAATTGATTTATTTATTTAAGTAGTGTAGAATTTATCGTTCCTGGTAATAATTCTGAAACTGAGCGAGTATTTAGCATTATGAACAGTTTTTGGAGTAGTGATAAATGGATAGGGTATGTTGATCACCTAAATAAAGTTTGATGAAAATTGCAGGGACTTTTATTAGAAGATTAAAAAGGAAAAAAAAATTCTAAGAAATATTCATGAGAGAAATATAATCAAAATAATTTATAATAATTTATAATTTACAAATTTATTATTATATTCTTTAAAAATGTATGTTGCGTTTTGATTTACTGTATATTTATTTAAAAATAAAATTATATATCACTATTAAAATAAAACAAAAAATACTTAACGAGAATGTGTCCCGAATTTCGAACTTCGAAATCTGGTCACTTTAATTTAATCGAGAGTTATTGTGACATACTCTTGGATAAAGTAAGCTGCACAAATCATCTTCGGCATGCGATAAGTTTGCAACCGCATAAGTTATATGATGACAAACTACTTAGATAAAAAATAATGGTTATCCAAGATATGTTGTTTTTTTGAATCCTATACTTTATTAATTAAATAATATAGGTATGATTTTGTTCATTTTAATAGAAATACATGTTATATATTTATTTATATAGTTATATATATATATATATATATATATATATATATATATATATATATTGTGTCTCTTGGACAATATAAGACTAATTCCAATAACCGGAGAAAGCTATTATCATTTTTTGATACAAGACATTTTTAAATAATTTAATTAAATTCTATTATTTTTACAAATTGTAGGTAACGTTGTCTAACAAACAACCTTTATTCGGCATAACCATCACATCAAATCAAAATTAAAATCTCCCCCTTCCCTCATCCACTTCCTTTCCCAGGCTAGTAATTTGCAGATTTCCATGCCTTTCCCATCCCAATTCCTCCTTTGGCCCTTCCACCTAGTCTGATCCTGCCGGTATATTGCTTCTCACTTGCCCCCACACTTCTATCACCCGAGTCTTTGGGAAACCCACCATGTACTTCGTGTCTATCCATTCTTTCAGTTCTTTATCCCCACATACGCCCCACAAATGTTTTCTCAGACCTGCTATGTTCCAAAATCCCACCCTGAAACTACGTCGTTGGAGCCTTCAATTTTTTCCTTTGAACCTGCCACATTCCTAAAGCATACTGTTAAATCTATTTTGTTATTCTATTATCCTTATTTACCGTATTTCTCCCTGTTCTAATCCATTCCTTTGTAGTTTTTTTTAACAATATTTCTGAATCAGTATACCACTTCTATTCCTATTTGCTTGTATCCAACATACATCGCCTTTCCGGCGTTCTGCAGAGTTTAGAACCTTCCTGAGGTTCTTCTGTGTCTCTTGCTCGGTGTGGGTAAAGTCATCGTTAACATAAATAGTCTTTCCTCTAAGCGCCGCTCTGCCTAGCTTTATTCTTCTCTTCTCCCCCAGCCTTGCCTTGATGTTAAACTTTTCTCTTATAAACCCTGTTGTAATTGTATTCCTCATTCTCGCTTTCTTCTGTTTCATTTACTATTCTTCTGTACGAAAGCCATGTGACTTGTTTTGACAAAACTCTTATCCCGGGTCCTGCTCCTGTGATATCGACGACCAGCTGTCCTTCCACCTCTTTGGTGGACTGCCGAGAGGGCGTTTGGTGTACGTTTTACCGTCTCGGTCTATCTTGGTGATTCTATCGTCCTGCATGCCTGTTACGTGCTCGTTCCACTGTCTTCTTCTGCTCCGCGCCCATCTTATAATATCCTGTGTGTTGCATTGTTCCCGTATTCCCTTTTATGTTTTTCGATCTGCAAGTGAGTAGCCAGTGATGGATCTGAGGGTATTCATCTCTGCGCATCTTAGTCCACGTATTGTCTCTGCCGTATCGGCTCTGGTTTCAGCGGAGTAAGGAAGAATGGGTCTCACGCATGCTTTGTAAATCCTTACTTTGCTCTCAGTTGTTATGTTTTTGTTCTTCCATAAAGGATTTCGCAGTGCTCCTGATATTCTGGACGCTTTTCTTACCTGGTTTAAGACACTGTTTTTTAGGACTCCGTAGGAATTTATAGTTATTCCCAGGTACTGGAATTCTGAGACTTGCTCAATGATGGGATTCGCATCTGATTGGATTCTTTACGATGACTAGGCTTTTGGTTTTAGCTGTGGCTATTGTCATGCTTATTGTTTCATACTCCTTTCTAAACGTGTTCAGTAGCCATTGTAAACCGTCTTCTGATTCTGCGATTAGTACAGCGTCGTCAGCGTAGTACACTGTTTCAATGAATTTGTTTCCCAGTTTGTAGCCATGTTCGCTTTGTCGTTTTTCAATTTTGCTAGGATAGCTTCGACGTCCTCGGTATTGACTTGATCGAGTGCAGGCTGATGTGGTCTTGTTGTTATTGTCACCTTTTTAAGTTCTGTGTCTTCATGATCATATAGTTCGGTGAAGAAGGACTTCAGCTTGTCCGAGCTAACGCTGTTTATTTCTACGGTTTCGTTCATTTTTTTTTCTCAGTCCCCTGAGAAACTTCCAGATTGGTTTTTGTGTCCCATATAAGTCGTTCTCCATTTCCATGCTAAATTGTTCCCACTTTTCTCTTTTTATGGTACGGATTCGGTTATTAGTTCTGTTTCTTATTTCCCTATACTTTTCGTAGTCTTCTCTGGAGTTCGTCGATTTGTGAATAAGATGGGCTTATTTAGTTTCTCGTGCCAGACCTTTTACCTCCTGATTGAACCAGGGTTTGGATCTTCTTTGGTATGTTGGTGTATTGTTTATTATTCTCTTCCCAAGCGCTTCTGTGGCAGCTTGGTTTATGTTTTGTTTCAGTTTTTCCCATGCCGATGGGATTATGCCTCTGAAGAAAAGTCTTTGTCGGTAGAGCGTTTTTGTGCTTTCGTTTCTAAATGATTCTATGTTCAACTTTTCGATTTTAATTGCAATATGTGTTGTTCTGTACTGTGGTGTCTCTACTGCAAACTTACCTACAATCAGGTTGTGATCTGATCCAATGTTAGCAGATGTTAGTGCTCTAATGTCTAGTGTTTGCTTTAGTCTTATGTGTTTGTTGGTAATAATGGATTGCCCTCTTGCACCTGTAAATGCTATTTTGTGCTGCAACTTGTGTTCAGAGAATGTGTTGCATATTCTTAATTCATTATGTGTGCAGAAGTCTATTAGTGTTTCTTCCCTGCTATTTAGCGTTGGCTCATTGAATCTGTTCTTTACACCAGGGATTATGTCATTTCCCACCCGGGCATTTAAATATTATAAGTTTATCTTCCTGTGGGATTGTGCCTATCACTTCCTGCAGCGCTTCATAGAAGGACGTTGCCTGTTCGTCCGGCAGTCCAGATTCTGGTGCGTATACAGATATTATGTGCAGATGTTGCTTTTGATTCGTTTTCATTGATATTTGAAGTATTAACATTCGTGTATGTTATGTTTGTGATGAGCCAGTTTGTTGGTTATGAGTACCCCCGTGCCAGATGCTGCTTGTTGGTTATTGTTTTTACCTGAAAAGATCAAGACATAATTTGGGTATTGAGTTGTACCCTTACCTAGCTTCTTTGTCTCTGCGACTGCGCAAATGTCTATTTTATGTTCATGTAGTTTCATTAGGATTTCCTGGTCTTTGCCACTGAGAGATCTTACATTCCAGCATCCTATTCTAAGCTGAGCGTGTGCTTTCCTTTTCTTGTTTCCCAGGCTCTTTTCCTGTTCCTTGCATATGTCGTCAACGTATCCGTCCGGTTCCGAGGTTTGTCGTTTGGTCCTGTGAGCCCTTCTTGGTTTTTTTACATGACGCAGGTGGCTGGCCTAACCTCAAAACCCTACTTTTTTGTCCGGGCTTGGGACCGGTAAAGACATCACCGAGCTACTCAGTTCACCCGGTTACTGTTCTTGCCAGAGTTTCTTCTTTCTCTGTTCTCTATTTCTCTGTCCAGATTCTATATATCTACCTGCCAAATTTCTGTTTGCTTCTCCATATTTTGTGTAGCTATTTTTTATTTCTTTCGCCAGCTCTGCAAGTCTGTTTCTCTCCTCCTTCTGTTCTTGTCTTATTGCTATTAACCACTCGTATTTCTTGTTCCCTATCTGCTCTCCACAGATTATCTGCTATTAACTCTTTCGTACGTTTTTAAAACTTCTCCGGTGTGCTACATTACTCCTAGCCTTATTTCTTTCCTTTTATTTTGTACTGAAAACCTTGTAGTTATTCTGTTCCTTTCAACGGGTTCATCTATGGTGCTATCAATATTTGTTTTGGTCTTACTCATATTCAAGAGTAACTGTTGTGGTTATATTTTATATTCATTGTACCTATACTACATTACTATATGAAAACACAGATGTTTATTGCATAGACAATAATATCGGATAAAAATAAAGACGCCACGAGATCTAATTCTTGACCCTAACGGGGTCTATCGCAGTGACTTATCTTAAGACTCAACACAGTCCTTAAGCTTCAAACCTCCTCTGCTCGGATGTTTCTTGCAGTCTCCCTTGGCCTAACTTATTACTTTACCCTACGGTGCTTTTATCCCTTATATATCCTTCAGTATTATACTATTATCAAATGCCACTCGTAATTGTACTAGATCTTCTGTTTCACAAATCCACTTGTTACGCCACTGTAAAAAACTCGTGCAATTCCATCACAATTCCTCCCTTGGTCCTCTCCATTCTCGCCTCTTTTTCCCTGCATCACCCAGTCCCACCCTGCCGGTATATCTCATCTCTTACACCCACTCTTCTTGAACCATCCACGTCTTATCAAAGATACAATGTCTATTCAGTTTCTAGTTTTTCTACCCAGCCTTGCCTCCTACTGTACTATTCTCGATTCCCTTAGTCCTTTTTTTTGCTAGATAGTTCCCTTGCACTGGATACGGCTATATCAGTCATTCGCAATATTTATTCCACCCTTACGTCTACTCATTTCTGCTAATCGTCACTTGTGCACTCTCTCAGTTTCATCTGTACGTCCTTCTCCTATATGGTCAGGTCATAGTTTACATACATATAGTTCTAGTGCCCCTCAATTTTGTTTTCGCATCCATCAGTATTATTTTTTCCTTCTAGCTTGCCAATTCCAGCTGGATTTTATCTCCTTTCTTCGCCAATTCGACTGACGATCTCACCTATATCTTCTATAATTAGTGACTAGTTAATTTTGTCTATATTTCAATAGTTCACACTTTCATTCTTCTGTTAATTCTAAATTCTAATAATAATATAGGTAATATAGGTCCATGAGAAATGGGAAACATTTTTTAAATGCTTTTTACTAGAAAATCTCGTTCAGGATATTTCTTCAAAACCGTAGAAATCTAAAGATTTGGTTATATACGTATAATGGCCATACATTATACAATAATAAATTCCTAGAAAAGAAATCGTAGAAAATTATTGTTTCTTACTGATATTATATTATATGTTTCAGAATATTTCCAAAAGGATGACTCAGATATTATCATGCACCATTCCAATTCAACATGTCCTGTAGATTATCGAATTCAATGCGAACAAGATTGTAACATCATAGATGGAACACCTACCTGTATTTGCTACAAAGGCTTTACATTATTTAACGGAAAATGTCAAGGTTAGCAGTAAATATTATACAAATGAAAAAATCATAATCATTTAATTTTTTTAGACATAAATGAATGTTTAACAAATAACGGTGGATGTGATCAAACTTGCACCAATATAATAGGTTCATATCATTGCCATTGTTTGAAAGGTTATCGGTCATCAAATGAACATACATGCGAAGACATAAATGAATGCCTTCTACGTAATGGTCATGGCCCATGTGAAGATCACTGCGACAATACTAGAGGCGGATATATTTGTTCTTGTACTCGTAACAGTACTCAGTTATCTCCTGATTTGCATTCATGCGAAGAAAACGATGAATGCTCAAATGGTAAAGCTGGATGCTCACATGACTGCATTAGTTCTCATGGCAAATCATTTTGTTCATGCCCCATTGGTATGATTTTAGGAGACGATTGGAAAACTTGTAAAGGTAAATACAATTACTTGTTTTATTATATTAAATGTTGTGTTTTAAAACACTCAACTTCCAAGAGTATAAAATAAAAGTTTGTATTGTAGCAATATTTATTTTATTAAAACAGAGCAAGTACTTTCGGATCAACCAATGAAAGATGAATATGAAGAGTATGATGAAGAGGGAGATGATTATAATGAAAATTATAAAGAAGAAGATGAAGAGTCCGAAGATAATGATGATTATGATGTGTCAGTTTCAGGAAATGAATCTCCTGGAAATTCAGAAGATAAAGATGATTATGATGAAGAAGTTAGACAAAAAGAAACAGATGGGGAATTAGAAGATAATGATGATTATAATGATGAACTTGAAGGCGAAGAAGATTATAAAGATGAATATGACGATGAACATGATTCAATAGAAGATAAGAATGATGCATGTGACGAAAAAGGAACTGAATATGAGGGAAATTATGAAATAAAAAGTGAAATAAATGTATTACATAGTACATCTGAGGAGAGTGTTGGTAAAAACAAGGAAAGTTATAACAATTATACTAAAATCTCACTTAATAATGGAAAAGAATCTGAAAATTATAATCATGCGAACAATATCCCAATTGAAGTCAGTTCCATCGACCAATTAACGCCTACAACAGCGGGAAACGTATTTAACTTATTAGCTAATAATACTAAAGAAACTGATGATGAAAGTAACCATGATGACTATGATGACGATGAGGATAATAATAATTCCGATGATTATGAAACATCTAATAAACTTGTTACAGAAAACGCGGGTGCATCGATAACAAATAAAACCATAAATAATAATACTATTATCCATGAAACAAATATCGATGAGAGAGAATATGATAAACTAAATAGTAAAACTGATGAAACGAATGAATACGAATCAACGGTTCAGGGAATAAAGGATGATGTTACAACAATGCCAGCTTTTATAAAACTAGATACAATAAGCAATAATATTGTTAATAATAACCGAGAAAGTAATAGAAAGAAAGAAAGTGTAGAATATAATACTAATGAAAAAATAGAAGATGGTAATAATCAACATTTGAAAATAGAAGACACAAAATATAAAAATGATATTGAAAATGGCTCAGATGATGAATATGACGACGATATTGACGATGATGCCAATTACAATCTGACGAATAATATCACTAGAAACATAACTATCGAAAAACAGATTACTGAAATTACTGAAGAAGATACTGCAAATACGAAATTCCCTGAAACAAACACTGAAACAATAGATTTGATTACTGAAATAGATACTAATCATACACTGCTCGAAAGGGAAAAGGAAATTACTACCGCCATTCCGTTATCAATTACAGATAAATCTACAACCACCGAAGCTGAATCCGAAATAGAACAAGATGAGTATGATGAGAATGAATATACTGGGTTTGATAAGAAAATAATTACAAGCGGTAGTTCATCTGATATTACTGATAAATCTACAGTTGGTAAAGATTCAAATACAGAAATAGAAGAAGAACGCGACGATGAAAATGAAGATTCTGGATTTGATAAAGAAAATATTAAAAGTGTCGACGTAGGAGTAGAAAATAAAGTAAAAGTAGACAAAGAAGAACGCTACGATAAATATGATCATACTGATTTCGCGGGTAGTAATAAAGTTGTAACTGTCAGTCCATCTTTAATTACTACCAGTAAAGGTTCTGAAATTGAAACGGAAAATGAAGAATACGATGAGTATGAAGATAGTGATTATGATAATAATTCACACTATGATACAGCAGGTAGAACTGAAAGTTATAAAGAGAAAGATGAGCATGAACATATATCAAAGAAACTGGAAAATGAAAATAATAAAACAACAAATAATTTTGAACAGACTATATTTGATAATAAAAAAATCGAACCTAATAATGTCATAACAGAAACAAATGTGACACCTTTAACAGTACATAGTACTACTAATAGTTTTTCAGAAGTTGTTGAGAATAATGAAGTAGAGGAGAGTTATGACGATAGCTATGATGATATTGAGGATTATTCTAATAATGTGCATGATATAAATAATGGTGACAATCAATCTGTTGTGAAACCGAATAATAATAAAACGGAATCACAAATCACAGATAGTGACAATGACAAAGACACTGACGATTATTCTGATAATTATGATGATATCAACATGGAGAATAATGACATTAATAAAAGTCGTAATGATACATTGCATATTATTGATGGCGATGTTCATTTAAATATTTCTAGCACTAATGAAGATGAAGAGAATATTTCTAAAAAGCATGAGATTGATGTTAATGTATTTGCTAGCATAAATAACGAACACGTTATACATAATATAAATACAACTGACAGTCTTGACAAAGAAAGTGATGGCTCATTAAGTATTGATAATAAAGGTGATAGTTCATCAAGTATAGATAAAGAAAATAATACAAATGATAGTATTTCCAATCATAATAATTCCAATAATGACAATACTAATAATCATGAATATGAAAATGAGGACGATGAAGATTATTTAGATAATTATGATGATGACTTTGTTACAACCACCATGGCTACATTTGATGAAATCACAATACAAAACAGCAGACACAGAAATGAAGATAGTGATGAGGATACTTATGATACTACAACTGTATCTCGCAAAAATGAAGACTTTGACTTCGACTCATCATCAATTACTAATAATCAAGATAAAGCTAGTAACGAAAATTCTATTTCAAGTAATGCGTGCCCACATGGTTTTGTTTTGAATCAGCACACAGAATGTATAGGTAAGTTTTTGAATGCGTCAACTATTATTCGCAACATAAAACGCTTTTAACGCAACAATTACTGCATTTATAATTGAGAAATAAGAAAATTCAAAGATTTGTAATCGTTATGTTGGTAAAATATTATTCGCAATACAAAACGCTTTTAACACAATATACGTTATAAAATTATAATTATACAATTTGAATATTCAATTGGGCTATAGTTGCTATTGTCTATGAATATAATTTCGTTTGTAAAGATAAAAATATAGTTCAAGCATATTTTCAATCAAACACTTTGAATCCCAGAATATCCAACTAGTTTATATAATATATAGCCTTTATAAAACGCTAATTTTGCTTTAAATATCTCTTGTGCATTAGCAAGTTAGAGATAAAGTCATTTGGCAGTTAAACTTGATACTGTATAATAACACAATTAACACCTTTTATTTTATACTCTTGTTTTAATGCATACTAACTATTATTTTGCATGAAACATATACTTGCATAGAAAATGGTGGACTAATCATTGAATCATTATGAAATGATCTGCATGAATTTGCTTTTATTTTTGAAATTGAAAGTATCAATTGAATGGATACGGCTACGTAGGGTTGTTTGAGTGTCAAATATTGTTATCTTGTACCCTGACAATTGTTTTGAAATAACCATCATCCTTATGAGCTGAGAATCAGTTGTTATGGTGCAATATGTAACAACTGCTTCTCAGCTAATTTATTTAAACCTCATCATAATGTGTTATTTGTCACTTAAAATATATTTCTCGAACATATATAAGTGTGAATCCACCTCTTAGCAATCTACACATATAGATTTCGATCTTATTAGATTTCATCAGTGTAGCTCAGCTAGTGAGGATGAATTCATACAATATCTCGAGTGGTTATATACAAACATATAGAGGGATCCTGATGGCATGAGCATGTTGACGGTTATTACCATATGGGTGTGCATTGCTAATTGATGTGGTGCCTCCAGATGGCGTTTAACTTTCCTTCTAGGGAATTAGTTGTATAATATTTATATATTTCTCGTTCGATAAGTGATTGGCTGTATCTAATTAATTGAATAGTTACAAACTAATGAATTTAAATAATCGATAGCTATTGACTCAAAATTGAGCTGAAACTCATGGACTAAAAACCATACGATACTAGGGAATAAAAACTTTTAAAAGATCTATACAATTCCCAAATTACCTGACAATGTTCAATAAGTATTGTATTCGTAGATAAAGTGGCAATATTGTTAGTACTGATATAGGAATTTTTAATTTGTCAACCAGTCTCTAATAGCCACATATCAAAAATATGCTGATCATGGCAGTATTGTTGTTATCTCACTAAGCCTACGGGCGGTGTTCTATATGACTTATGCATGCCCTTTATCTATTTTGGGTCGATATGTGTCAATTTAGCACTGTGTATATTTTCATAGAAAAGGAATTATTTTTTGATGGCAGGCGACGGTTTGCTGATGATGGGAATAATAACAAAGGGAACCAGTGAAAAAATAATAATGGAAATTCTCTAGTTTCTATGACAGCTTAGCAACATCTTGAAAAGCAATAAATAAAGTCTGGAAATATTTGTTGTTTTTCTAAACGCAGTTGACAGCTGCTGTTGATTCTACAGATTTACAGCTCGTGACGTTATTAATCTTTTTGTGTAATGTGTTTTAGGAGACGAATTCGGAGTGAAATACTCAGGTCCCGTTAGACTTTTTCTGTTAAGACCTTCCTCATACATTAAAAGGCGCTTCTAGCTTGCTTAATTCTGCATCGTATTTCCTGCATGTTGTTCCACTGCTCGTTCATGTATCAGCCAAGATATTTATATGAGTATTTCTCCACTGCTTCAATTCCGACTGTAGTGTGTTTTGCCGGTTTTGCTAAATTCTTTCATCCTTGCTGAAGACCATGCATTTGGTTTTCTTTACATTCAGCTTTAGTCCTGCGACGACGCTTTCGTACATGGTGGAATCTCGTAACTCCTGTAGATATACTTAATTGAACACCAGTATAAAGGTATCGTTATCTATGGTTATTGACTGCGGCTCCGTTGATTATGATACCTAGATATTGCTTTCCTTCTAGGGCTTTTGCGAATGTCCTCGAATAGCCAAAACCGCTTCTAATGCCCAATTGGATAGATTATATAGATTTTTCTATGGATGACTTAGAAATACTTTCAAGGCGTGGCTCACTACACTTATAATTCTGTGATCGCTACACGTTTTAGCATTCGGCTTCTTGGGAAATGGAATAAACGTGGAAGGTAACTAGGCCGTTGGTATGGTGGCATTTCTATAAATGCTGTAAAAAATGTCTATTCGCTGCGATGAGTCTTCTCCTTCTTCCAGTATGTTTCAGACATCGATATGCACACGGTCTGGGCCTGCGGCCTTCTCGACCTGTCCACAATGTTGGCGCATTGCACTTTTGACTTGGTGATGGCTAACCCGTTATCCGACTCAATGTTAAGCATTGAATTTCACTCGTCCTGGAGAGACTTGTTCGATGTGATCTTTCCATCCTGTAAGTTTTCTGCGGTGCCTTCTAACAGTTTACCGCGGTTATTAAAAGGTGTATTGTTTTTTCTTGGGTTCTGTGTACCAGCGGCTTGTTTTACTTTTTCGTGTAGGTTGAAGGTATCATGTTTTAACTAAGGTATTTTGCGTTTATTTGCTCTCTTTGACGAAGTACTCTTCGTTGGCTAATCGAGTCTCTCCCTGCGGCTGTTGATGCTTCCTTGATTATGTCGTCAATATTTAAACGCCTTAGTGGCAACTCTAAAGTGCAATAAGTCTTTCTGAATATATCATCTTATTCCCTTATAACTTCTTATAAGGATAACCGTTGACGAGCTCAGGAACTGCACTGATGAGATGAGATAATATTAATCTAGAATTCATTTGTATTTACAAATGAATTGTAGTTTAAGCTGACTACTTTTACAGCATATACACTGCTAGTCAAATGAATAACACACACTATACTCGTTAGAACCTTCATACTAATTGATTTGACATTTTATTCAAATATATTGAGTATTAGTTAATCTTGTTAAAAGAAATTTTGTTCTTGTTTAAATATTGTGTTGCAATGATTCTTGTGATGTTAAAAATGCCCTGTGTTCATCAGCGTTCTCAGTTTTAGCAATTAACGCCCTTAATGAGGTATAATTGTTGATATGCAAAACTGGATTCGGCTATGTCTAGGAGACACGTGAAAGCGGTAGTGGTCGTCCACCAGTGACAACACGGCATTTCCCATGGACGTCGGTCACGTCTAGGATTTATTAATGGCAGTATAAATGCTCGTCTTTACATTGATCTCATGCTGGAACCTATTGTAATACCATATCTTCACCACGTCCATGGAAGCATTTTTTCAGCAATATAACGCTTCACCACATACTGCACTAAAGTCACGAGAGTTACTTTAAACGAATAATTCTAGATTTTGCCTTGGGCATTCTCACGATTTATCTCTCATAGAAAATGTGTAGGATAGACATGGTAGAAGAATAATATCAGAAAAATCGAAGAAACCTGTGCCAGAAAGCAATAGACATATGAAATAGCCATACATCAAATGTAAGCATTTAATTGGTTAATATATGTAGACGACAATTGTTTTTACGATTGGTGTACTCATAAAAATAATTGTCTTCTACAAATATTAACTATTTTATTGCACTTTAAAAGAGGAAAATATTTTAGTAGGTTATCTATTTGTTCTTCTGCTTCCTTTTGCCATTACGGTCCATTAAGGACTTTGGCACTCTGTCCCAGTTGTGTCGGTCCCTGGCAGTCCGGTTTCAGTTTGCTTACCCTAACGTGTCCGCATCCTTGGCGACAGTGCCTTCCCATCTGTTTTTCGGCCTCCAGCATTTTATGGCTGCCGTAGCTCAAAATTCATTATGTCCTTCCATTGTCATTCACACCAGTTTACTTTTACTTCGTGGGTACTGTTGATCGTCCACGATTCACTGCCATAAAACACAATCGGACGTATAATTGTTTTGTAGATTTTTCCTTGTGTGTTACGAGATAGAATTAGTATTAGTCGATTTACTGCGCAACATTCTGTGTAGGCGAAAGAGGCATCTATTTTCTAGCATAATAGCGGTAAAGGTAGAACCACTTCAAACCTCAGCTCGCCAAATATTTTTTCGGGTCCTATTTCTCTGCCTTGCCTTGAGAGTGCCACATATATCGTCTTACTGCTGTTTATTTGTAGACCAATTTCCTCGGCTGCTTTTTTCAGGGGGCGCAGGCTGCTTTTATTTCTCCGGTATACCTTGCGACGATGTCTATGTCATCTGTTAAGGCTAGCTGAACTATTGACTTATTGAAAATGGTGCCTTTTTCGCTATTTCTTCTTGCCGTACTGCTTTTTCTAAGGCTAGATTAAATAGAATTGTCTCCTTCCCGTAGGTTGTTACTGGGAAACTTTCTGTCAGGTCTCCTTGTATTCTCACCTGGTATGCCCAGCTCTCTCATGATAACAAAAAGCTAGCCTCTGTGAATGTTGTCATATGCTTATTTGAAGTCCGTGAAGAGTTGGTGCATTTCAATATTGTGCTACCAGCATTTCTCCAGTGTGTTACGAATGCAAAATATCTGATCAGTAGTTGATCTATCTCTCCGAAACCCACATAGGGAATCCCTCATTTCTCCCGTTCTCGTTGGTCTTCCATACGGATTCGGTATTGCATCTCTGGCGAGGTTACTCAGGTTTCCAGGGTTCGCCCGCCTCATCAGCTGAGACTCGGAATTGGACGACAGAGGCTATGCAACAAGCTCTTGCTATTCAATTGTCGTGTGGTACGCATGCACCACCCCATTTTGAATCCCCATTGCTTTTATTCATTCTCTGCTTTTTATGGTTTAATCAGAAATGGACACAAATTAACATTTTCTCTTGGATTTTTCCTTGAATGATATAATGATAGCCTGTATCCGGGTACCTCATAACATGCGCGAAATAGCCCAACTTCCTTGCCTTGATGGTTCGAAGGATTTCTTTGGTCTTGCTCATTCGTTCCATTACGATGTCATTTGTAATCCTGTCTACCCAGCTAATACGGAGCATGCGACGATAACACCGCATTTCGAACGCCTCAAGCCTTTTGGTAGTTGCCTCGGTCAGCGTTCAAGCTTCCACATCTTACATCAACACAGAAAATACATAACATCTCAACATTCTCATGTTTCAAGGTTAGATTATTTCCTCGCAAGATGTTCCCCAGACTGATAAAAGTAGCTCTGGCTTCTGCGATGCGGCATCGTATTTCTAGCGAGTAGCCCCAGTCATTGTCAAGGTCAAGGTATATCTTAGGTATTTGAATTTTGTACTATATTCGAGATCTTTATCGTTAACTTGAATGCCATTATGAATCATTGGTTGTTTACTGATGATCATGTATTTTGTTTTTTGGTGTTTAGTTTCAAGTCATATTGCGTACACACATGAGAAACTCGATCTACTAGTTCCCGTAGTCCGTAAAGGCTCGCTGCAATGAGGACGGTGTCATCTGAATACCGTAGGTTATTTATAGGGGTACCGTTTATAATGATGCCCTCTTGCATATCCACCAGTGATTCATTGAATGTATTTTCAGAATATATATTGAATAGTGTGGCGACAAGATGCAACCCTGCCTCACACCCATTTCTATTGCCACATTGTCGGTTAGTTTATCTCCTATTCTGACATTCGCTGTCTGCTGCCAATATAGATTTACAATAATATTCGTAGGTCTTTATCATCAAGGCCAGTAGATTTTAGTACTGCCGTCAATTTTTCACGTTGTACCTTGTCCAAAGCCTTTTCTAAATAAATGAAACATAATAAGACATCACGATTCACATCTGCTTCTTTGAACCAAGACTTGCATGCCGAATAAGGCTTCTCTAGTTCCTGGACCATATCAAAAACCTATCTGTATTTCTCCTATATGCTCTTCTAATTTTATATAGATTCTCTACTGTATTATCCGTAGAAAAATCTTCAGCATGTAGCTCACGAGGCTTATTGTGCGATAGTCGCTACACACCTTCGCCTTTGTTATTTTTAGTATTGCCACAAAAGTCGATTTTAGCCAGTCTGGTGGATTTCCCCGCACCATAAATGGAGTTACCATAAATGGAGTTAGACAGTGAGGTGAGAACACGTAGTCCGTTTTCTTGTAGGAGTTTTAGTAGTTCCGTTGGTACGGAATCAGGTTCTGCCGCTTTTCTGATTTTAGATGTTTTAATTGCTCTTTCCACTTCCTTTATTATGATAGGTAGCCCGGTTGAGGCATTTTGCATATTCGGTTTTTTCCTACGATTATCTGCATACAGTTCCTCCATGTACTCTTTCCATCTTGTCAGTTGTTCGTCTATATCCATAATACGATTCCCATATTTGTTAGTCAGTAAATTGTTGTCCGAGTATTTGCTAACACCAGACACTTCTTTTTATGTAGTTGGAACATATGGTGTTTTTTGTCGAATGTTTCAATTTCTATACATTCTTGTTTAAACCATTCGGCTTTTGCGTTTCTGTTTTTTCTTCGGATGTCGTTGTTAATTTCTTTATACTTGCTTTCATCTTTGTTTTTATATCTTCTTCTTATTGCCATGAGATTTAGCAGGTCATTTTTTATTTTTAGGTGGTCGGTTTCGCTTTAGGTTTTCCTCTACTTTATTGATGGCAGATTTAAAGTTAGTCCATGCAGTTTCAATTTGATTTTGTTGCTCTGGGTTAATGTTTCGGAATTCTCTTTCTAGTATTTCGCCAACCTTAATGGCTTTGTGGTGGTCTTTCAGTTGGTCCAAGACTGTTATATTTGTTTGTGGCGGCTTTGGTATTTTCTTTAGGCTTATGGAATGGTTTGCTAGCAGTAGATTATGGTCTGATGCTACGTCGGCACCCGGATTTTATAACATTCATTTTCGTTTCTTACAATATTGAGAAATGTATGTGTCGGTGATGTCCATGTGTATAAGCGTCGTTCCGGTAGTTGAAAGAAAGTGTTTAGCTATAATGAACACTCTTTCAATTACCAGAACGACGCTTATCGTTTCCTACACAGAATTGTACACATCTATTTCCACTATCGTTTCGGTGTCCTAGACCGAAATTTCCTACAGTATTTCCTTCTCTACCGGTTCCTACTTTTGCATTTAGGTATTCCATTATTATTGCAATGTTTTTTCGCTTGATGTGACCTAGAAGTTGATCCAAGTCGCTGTAGAATTCTTCTATTACTTCGCCTTCACAGGTTGATGTTGGTGCATATATTTGTATGAAGTTAATATTTATTGGAGACGCTTGTGTTTCCACCATGATGATTCTATCAAAGACAGGGATCACTATTGAGTTTTTCGTTTCTCTACTAACAATAATTGCTACTCCATTACGGTTCCTCGTATCGTCCTCGCCAGAGTAGTATAAGTATTGTGAAATTTTCCACCTTGCATTTCCCGCTTTTCTGTCAGCGTATTTCACTTATGCCTAGTATGGTTATGTTTAGTCTTTTCTTTTCCTTGATGGTGTATTTTGCCAGGTTCGTGCATGCTTCTTACGTTCTAGGTTCCAATTCGTTTTCTGGATGTTCGTTGAAATTTGACTTTGGCTGTCCGTGAGGTTCTTCGCACCCCTGTCTCATCTTATTATTAAGACGGTCTTATACTAGTTGCGATTCGTTGGAGAAACCGGGCGTTAGATTTGCTGATTATATCAGTGCGTGCCGGCATTACCTCTTGCTGTCACTGATACAGCGTCGGTCGTTCATCGATGTTATGGTTTTTCTATAATTATTCAAACCTAGTATCACTCATTGGTTTTAATAGTCCTGCTAGGCACCTATGAAGTTCATTCTTGTTTTAAATTCTCATCACAAGTACAAATGTAGGTAAACACTCTACACCTCAGCGAATGGCGTATACCGTTAATCATTTAGCTACTGTAAATACAGATATTTTTTATTCGTCTACACCAGTTTTTAAGAAAAACATTTTTAACCATTTTAAGCGGCATGTAAACTACTAACCATTAAGTAAACTAGTACATAGAGCGTACCTATTGTTTATTAGTGTTATGTATTATTTTGGGGTACTTTGTTGGGATTGTTTCCTGTTTGTATTCAGTTATATGTATATAAAGTATAAATTACGGCTGGGGAAGTCCTTACGTAACACGTATTAAAAGATGGCAGGGGCCGAGGGTCGTATTTTAATTTTTAGCTGCAAGTTTGGGTGATTTTGGTCTGGTGTATCGGTCTTAAGTATTTTCATAATAATAACAGAATGTACGAAAACGTATGTAAAATAAAAATTATACAACTATCCCCCTAGGAAAGTTAAATGCCTTCTGACGGTACCAATAATTTGAATATCATCTCTTATCTCCTTTTTAAGGGTTTTAACTATTCTAAACTAATATAAAGACTACGCCTATAAATATTGATTACTGTTGCTGTAACAATTAACAATTCTCACTTCAATAAGTGTTTCATAGACTAATGGAACTCTGGTTGATCTGCTAAAGTTAGAATGTTATTAAAATACTAATATATTGTTCAAATGACTAAACTCACTGATATTGCAGATATTAACGAATGCGAGGATCCTGAAAACGGATGTTCTGATTACTGTGAGAATACATTGGGAAGCTATAGGTGCACGTGTCCAAAAGGATATGAAATTACAATCAAAGATAAATATACGTGTCAAGATATAGATGAATGTGCATACCCTCAGTCCTGTTCACATATGTGCAATAATACACCAGGAGGATACACATGCCAGTGCCCTGAAGGATGGTATTTAAAAAATATTACCTGCCAAGAAATAAAGTGTTCCCATTCACATAAAATAGTTGATGGAAATATTACTTGCGAGTGTCCATTTGGTTTTATATTAGATGAAGATGGAGTGAACTGCGCTGATATTGATGAATGTATTGAAGAACCTTGCTCACATATATGTATAAATACTTTAGGATCATACGAATGCCAATGCGATGAGGGATATCGATTAATAAATAATACCGTATGTGAAGATATAAATGAGTGTTTGGAAGCAGTTTGCCCAACAAACTGTGATAATTTAGAAGGTTCCTATAGGTGTTTATGTAATGAAGGATTCACATTTGATGCAGACTCTAAAAGCTGTATCGATATAAACGAATGTGCTGATAGTATTCATGACTGTACACAGTTCTGTACTAATATTAATGGTAGTTACGAGTGCAGTTGTGATACTGGGTATAAATTACAGCATGATGGAACTACTTGCGAAGATATAAATGAATGTGATAACGATCCTTGTGACCATATTTGCTTAAATTCTATAGGAAGTTTTAACTGTGAGTGTAATGCTGGATTTATATTAGAGAAAAATGAGTATTGCAATGATATCAATGAATGTTTGATAGAAAATGGAAATTGCACGCATCTATGTGCTAATTTGGTAGGATCCTATAAGTGCGCTTGTAGTGATGGGTATGAATTGTTGCAAGATAATCGCACTTGTAATAAAATTGATATATGCCAGTTTAATAATGGTGGTTGCTCTGATATTTGTGAAAATATAAATGGAACTGCTTTATGCTCCTGTCCCGATGGACACGAATTAAACGATAACACATGTATAAAGATAAATCCATGTCATATAGATAATGGAGGTTGTTCTCATGCCTGCATATTTCTGAATGATTCAGTAAAATGTGATTGCCCGGAGACATATAAGCTTTCAAATGATACTCATTGTACAGAAATTAATCCATGTTTTGAAACAAATGGCGGATGTTCTCATCTATGCACTAGTGCCGATGGTGTGGCTACATGTATGTGTCCAGATGATACATATCAATTAAAAGATAAAGTATGTTTTAAAATCAATCCGTGCACAGTAAATAACGGTGGTTGTTCACATTTATGCGACTTTGATAATTATACTGTAAGTTGTTCTTGTCCACCTTATTATAAATTATTTGGAAATATATGTGAAAAACGAAATCCATGTGAAACCAATAATGGTGGTTGTAGCCATTATTGCAGCTTTATTGAAGAACAAATTATATGCGAGTGTCCAGATAATTATGAATTAATAGGAAACGAATGCGAAAGGATAGATCCATGCTTAATAGAAAATGGTGGCTGCTCGCATGAATGCTATAGTGATGATGATGGTGTAGTTGAATGTTTGTGTCCCATAAATTATGAACTAAAGGACAATACAACGTGTGTAACACAAAATCCTTGCCAAAATAACAATGGTGGCTGTACACATATATGTGTAAACGATAGAGGCAGAGCTGTATGCTTCTGTCCGTTTAATTACGAATTAATTGGCAAAACATGTATGAAAATTGACCCTTGTTTGGACAATAATGGAAATTGTTCACATATATGTACTGTTGATAATAATCAAGTAAAATGTGACTGTCCAGCAGGCTTCGAGCTACTTTCCGATACTAACTGTGTTAATTCTTGTTTTATAAAGAATGGAGGTTGCTCGCACGAATGTAAAGTCAAAGATGGTATTGTGCAATGCTTATGTCCGCTAGGTTATATATTGCATGACAAAGAATGTGAGAGAGTAAATCCATGTCTTGTTGATAATGGTGGATGCTCTCATCAATGTGTTAATATTCAAGACGCAGCAGTATGCAAATGTCCGGATAGATACGAACTGATCGACAAAACATGTCGTAAAATTAATCCTTGTTTGATAAATAATGGCGGCTGTAGTCATAATTGTACAAATATAAATGATCATGCTAAATGTTCTTGCCCTGAAGGTTATATGTTGCATGGACGTATCTGTATAGAAATTGATCCATGCGCAAAAGATAATGGTGGTTGTTCACATACTTGCCTTAACATAAATGGATTAAAAACGTGTTCTTGTCCACCTAACTATTTACTGCGACCCAATAAAAGGACTTGTAAATCTACCAATGAATGCTCAAACAATAACGGGGGCTGTTCTCATACCTGTAAACAAATTGTATCTGGTTATACATGTATATGTCCCCAGGGATACAGATTGCAATTTAATAATAAAACTTGTGAGAAATTGGACTGTTCTATGAATAACGGAAATTGCGAACATCTTTGCAATAATAATTTTGGTGGATATAGTTGCAGTTGTTATGAGGGGTACAAATTAACATCTAATGGCAGGAATTGTGTTAAAACTACATGTGTAATATACAATGTTAAGAACGCTAAAGTAAAGTGTAGTGATGTGATTGGTAATTCTAACTTAGCACCAGTAGGTTCTCAATGCTTAATTCGGTGTGACAATGGATTAAAACTTGTTGGGGAATCGATACAAACTTGTAATGCAGTTGGAAAATGGAGCGGAGAAGAACCTTCTTGTACGAATGGTATGTAATATGTGAGTTGTAATATTAATATAGTTTTATTCAAATTATGTGCTTTCTATAGACTTATATATGCCCTTATATAATCTTATTTTTTAATTTTAACAAGCAACAGCAACAGAAATATGACTCGTAGTATATTTAAAATTAGATTATCCTTAGAATTCTTATAACATTTAAGATTGTTATGGTACAGTTTTTTTTATATCTGTCGTAGACAATAAACCGTCTGGTTTTTAATTTGGATTAGTTTCATATGGTGTTTGCCAGTCCCGGGTTGGCAGGAAAGAGTGAAAGTGCAATCTTAGGAATACTTAAGTATTCCAGTACCAATATAACTCATACTAACTTCCTATTTTAAACGGTCCAATTAGTAATGTTTCATTTACTTCATTAAATATGTATATATTTCCCTCTTTAAGCTGATGCTAAAGTTATACTTTCCTTTGGAGAACACTTTTCCGTTATAATAAACCTCTCAATCGATATTTCTGCCATCCTTCTCATATTCACCTACATGTATCTCTCACCTTCACATTTTTCGTCATTGTTATCTGACGGATTAGATTACCTCTATGCTAATGAACCATCCAGCAAGCCGAGACCTAGAAGACTTTCTATAAGTCATCCAAATAAACGGAAATAAAATCTTCTTCTTTCTGCATTACATATTCGCATACTCCGAAGACGAGGTTCAGCACCCTCTCCAATGCTTAGGTGGTCTCTCTCTACCTCTTCATTCTATGGGTCCTTTGCTATCGTAGCCAGACGATCGTCTGTCATCCTGTTTACATTCTCCTTCCACCATTTCCTTCTGGTACGGATCCACTTTGTCACATCATGCAGATTATTCCTCTCTCTCATATGTTCACTCGTTATTCTATCATGAATGCTTTTTCGGTGTATTGCTCTGACTGCTTTATTTTCCACTGTTTTCGAGAGTTGTATTGGTTTCGCGGTGTCAGTCTTTGTTCTTTGGTTTAGTAGATTCGGGCTTACTTTCTACGGTCATATAGCGATTATATTATATCATGTCCATGTATCCCGATATTCTGGTTGTATTGATGGTTTGTGCTCTAACATCTTGGTCTAGTGCATTGAAACTCGAAAACTCTGCATCTAAGTAATTGTAGGTCGTGAGCTGTTATATAAATTTTTCATCTGCTTCAAACTTGCACCTGGTTGGGTCCTTTGTGATTGTCATACATTGTCTTGTTACTATTTGGTATCATATTGATAATTACTTTGCGGCTGTATTAATACAGTGCAGGAGTCTTTGTAAGTCATCCTCTGTTTTGGCGAGCAATACTGCATCGTCTGCATAGTGTATGATTTTGAGTAAAGTGTGTCCCATACTGTAGCCTATGTTTTTAGGGAGACATTCCATTATCTTCTTTATAAGAATAGAAACTTACTAAGAAGTGCCCTCGGGGTATTCCAGTAAACAGTTCAATGTTTTCTCTCATTATATGGTTCATCTTTATTTATATACACAGTCGAATGCCTTGGTCAAATATATACAGCACATGTAGATAGGATTATTATATGCGTGTGGCTTCTTGTTGGCTGTTTTATTATTATAAAAGGGTGATACCTTGGTTATTTTCAGGATTTTTCTTTCTCCTTTCTTAAAGATCGGTATGCCTAGTCTTCTAGCTGCTTGGTATTCTTCCTATAGTCATTATATTTTGAAAGTGTACCATTTGTATTACTAGTTCAGCGCCTGAAGATTTGACAATTGTATTTTCATTATTTACTGGCGATTTTCTGTTTCTTTGATCATGCCTACCAAATTTTCTTCTGTTTCTTTTTATGCGTTCTCCTTCATTACTCTCCGCCGCAGAATCGTTTCATTATCGTTATCCTCTTTATACAGGGCTGTTACCCCCATTGGGCGCGTTCCAGCGGATAGGGAAGACCTTGGCAAACTTCTCTTGTGTGAAATAAACTAGTTCCCAGGGAGCAACATCAATAGGTCAGGCTAGCAGTCAGCTGACAGTGCTTAGGCAATATTTTCGAGTTTTTTAACTGTGTTATTATTGCCTTCTTTTGCTTTCTCCTGATGTGATAATAAATAGTCTGTCTATAGATGGTTGTTGTGCAAGTTGATGGTAAAACTGAATAGTTTGGGTTTAAAAATCACTTTACAAGTCATTGATAAAATACCACCCTTACTTGCTAGTAGAGAGGAATGAGCCATTGAATACATTGGTAACTGTAACTGTGAACTTTATACGATGATATGCTTTGTTCTTAAATTCGAGACTACAGCAACTAATTACATCTGAGACTCTTTACCAATTGACTTTCTTGATTTTATTTCTTTGCTATTCACGCAGTCATCCCAGTTTTTAGTAAATGCACTTATATTCTCATAATGCGCTTATTGGCATTTTTATATGATATTAGTTATGAGTCGCGGTTTTGCCTCTCTGTTACCTCCCGACAATTCTACGTTTCCAAACTACGTCTTACATTGGATGGGCCTAGCCTTCCTTGACAATCGTCTTCCACTGTACTTTATCCATCGTAACACTCGCCCAGTTTATTACTTGCATCATTTCTGCATCCTCTGTTACCTTATCCTTATATTGGGTTCTTGGCCTACCCCTGTGATTATGATTTAAATATTGTCTTGGGGGGACGCTCTGTCTTTCTGATCATATAACCTGTCCATTGCAGGATCTTTGCTTTAACGTATTTAACTGTCTTTCCTATTTTCTAATACTTGTAATTCATGATTCATTCGTATTCTGTGCCTCTCTGTCTCTTTCTTTCTCAGGGTCCAATATCTTCATTAGAACTTTTCTCTCAAATATTTTCATTGACATATTGTTTCTTACGTTTCATGTTGCAGCGTTGTAGGCCAGCGCTGGTCTAATTAGTTTTATACATTCGTAGTTTAGAGTTCATGGTTACTAGTTTTGATTTGAAAAGCTTCAAGTGGACATTGCAGTATCGACTCGCTAGGGTATTATTACAATATAAATAAGGAATACGAGGTTGTACTAGCGATTCTCGCCGGGTAGTGTGAGACTCGCCTTGTATTTCGGTACTAGGCATATCCACTAAACTCTAAACCCTTGATCTGCCACCCGGCCCGACACCACTCCATGGGTTTTGGTTAATCACGGCTGCATCTTGGGGATGAGTCGTCTCGTCCAACTGGCTCCCACTGCCACCGTTCTGTCTCTAGCGGCCGTGGTGGTCAGCCCTTCTCGGAAGCGGTCAGCGCGCTCCTGCTACAGATGCTCTACTGGAGGTATGTCCGTAATGCCTTGTATGGCCTCTCTGGACTCCGCCCTGTAGCCCCTCGTTACCCGTAACGCAATGTTCCTCTGTTGCCGTGCTAGAATTTCCCTGGCGCGCTGGTAAACCAGCCTGTGGCTCCCACAACGGGGCGCCGTATAAAATCACTCTCACTCTCGACTACCTGATCTCGCCCCTGTCAGTTCTAAATGCTTGCGGAAGGTTATACCCTGGGCGATAACGATCCCCAGGTACTTGACCTCCCTTTTCGGTATCACTTCCCGTGGACCCGATACGGAAGCGGACTTTCGAGCAGTTTCCTGGCGATGAGGTGTACCGCCTCTGTTTTTCTCTTCGCGACCTGGTGGAAGTTGTCGGCGATCCATCATCGCAGCTCGTCCCTTGCAGCTCCTCCTTGTTGCATCTGTTACAACCAGTGCCACATCATCGGCATAGCCCACCACCCATGCTCCATCGGGCAGAGGGATCCGGAGAATGGCGTCGAATCCTATCTTCCTGCACCTTACTACGTTAAGTACCCAATGTGCACTGTTAAATGCGTTCTTCACGTCGGCCCTCACGAGGACGCACAACTGCCTCTTCCTCCACGGCCTTTCCATGGCCGCCTTTGCTACTTCTAGGATCTCGTCCAGGGCTTTGATGGTGGATCTGCTCAGCCTAAAACCATGCTGGTGGCCGGACAGTCGGTGCCTCGGTGTATGCTGTAATCCGTCCAAGAACCAGGTATTCCAAGACCTTTCCCGTCGTGTATAGCATACACAGGGGTCTGTACGCCGACGGGCTGTCCTGGGGATTAGAACCAACCCCACCCTCTTCCATCTTGCTGGGAAGACTCCATGGCTTAGCGCCCCGTTTATCACTGCCAGAACTACGGAAACTCCGTTCGGCCCCGGCGCCTTGTTGATGTTTAGGAAGATCTTGCTATGGCCTAGCTATTCTCTGGTTTTGTTATTCTTTAGTAGTGTCACGAATGTTGAGGCTAGCCAATCTCTATGAATTGTGCCTGTATCATAGATCTTGTTAACCAGTTTTACTAGAGTATCTATTGAATTAACTTTGTTAGGTCCTGGTGCCTTTCCAGGTTTACCGTTTTTAATAGCCTAATAGGCTATTAAAAACGGGTTCTTCCTTTAGTATATATGGGCCAGTATATTCCAAGACTTTATTTTGCTCACTAGTACGTCGTCGCCACTCCCAATTTGCGGTCCTCTTCTAACCGCTGCATCTAATACTGATCTTGTCTAAAATGTAATACATTATTGACTACATAATTCTAACAATAATAGGAGCAGAATCTATTATTGTTTCTTTATATAGAAAACCTTTATTGTTATATATAATAAAACGTACTCAAAAGTTCCGTTGAACTCCTCTTCCATTTAGCCATTTATTACTCTAGCCACTCATTCCATCACCCACCTACATTTTCTTCCTCTTTCCTCGGAGCCTTCCCTGTTCCTTTTCTTCATATCAATCATCGTTTTATCTGTTCTATGTTGATGCACCTTTGTTAATTTTGTGTCTTTTCTAAAATTTGTTGTTCGACACCTTCTTCTGCATCCCATACATATATTTCCTTCTTTAACATTAGCTTCTGAAAACCAACTTTGATCTGCTTCTCTGTATCCACTCCTCCGCTGCTGTTTCATCTTTCAATTATGTTATCTTTTAATCTGTGCTATTACTATTAAGTTTCCGTCCCCCATTTATATTTCTTTTATTCCTTTTATATTTGTTTATTTATCATTTCTTTTATTTTTTACTTATTCGCAATTTTTCTCATGTTGCATTTACGCCTCTTCTTTTTTCCTTGTACCTTTTCCTTTAATTTATTCCGTGAAATAATTTGTCTCTTTGGTTGTACTTTTAAGAATAGCTACTTATCCTGTATACACTCTTCCCTTTCCAATTCATTGTTTTTCGTTTACCGGGTACTCAAGAGTGCTTTTGTTCTTTGTGTTAACGGACTGTTATCCTGTATCCATTGCATTCTATTTCTTTATTTCTTATATCCTATTTTTTTATCTTCTTTCATTCTCTACTTTATTTCTTTTATTATTTTTAGTTGTTTTTCAGTATATTATTTCTGTTTCAATTTAAATTCTGTATATAATATAATAGGTGAAACTACACGTTTTCATTAAATTTCTCCTTAATATACCTCACGATTTATCGATCAAATCAATATCTTTTCAAAATTTACAATATTTCTCACTAACAATAGCTGTATTAATTATTTTTATACTAGCATATATAACGTTACGTTATGATCTTGTTATATCTTTGAGCTTTCTTTACCTGTGGGTGCCTTTCTAGTTCTCAGTCATGATTTAGAATGAAGTTATTCCATCTTTCATATAACTGCTCCTTTCCTATGCCATTCCGTTCTAACATTTTTTAATTTTTTATCATTTTCAATAACTGAATGTTGTGTATAAATGTACACATTATTTATTTCTGTCAACAGCGCTATCTTGCAAAAAACTTCGTCTTCCAGACAACGGACGTTTTATTCCAACATCCTGTACTAATGGGATCAGTAGTATTGGAGAAAATTGTAGGATACATTGCAGACGTGGTTTCAAACCCAAATTCGATAATTTAACATGCCAAACCAATTTGGAGTGGAATCCATTTTTGGACGAGACAGCTATTAAAAGTCTATGTGTTCCAGGTAAATATATAGCAAACGATTTTCACTCAGTTTCTATGACATAACATGACATAACATGATACTTTATTCATTAAAACAGGGTTTCTTACAAGAAATATTACCATATAATTCAGAAATTGAATGGTTTTGGCGTCTACTACGTGGTAATTCATTTTCAATAAAGGAGATAAATAAAACTACTATGTTTTTTACCACATATTTAATTGTTTAAAACAACTAGTTTTAAACAATTAAATAAGTGGTAAAAAACATAGTAGTTTTATTCATCTCCTTTATTGACCATATAATTCGTTTATTTACATTCGTGTTCCGTTAACCTTAAAATGTTTGTGTTTAGTTTGTAGAATCTCGAATGTACACATATTTTGTAAAGAATGTTCAATAGATCAATAACAAAATAATCACTTGTAGGACGACTCTACAGCCAACATTATATTCTTTATTATTCACCGTCCCGCTTAAGCGTAAGGTCACCTCTATATTTTTCTTGTGACGCGTACTTTTATTGAATTTTTATAATACCATATATAGAAGTTAAAAGCACTTGTTGGCCCTGGAACTTATTTTGTAAGAATGGAAGATCATAATTCGTAGATAGAACGTAGAAGATATGAGTATACAGAGTATTACCCTTCTACATATCCGTCACTTAATGGAATATCCTATAGACCAAATAATTACCTTTGAAACTTATTTTCCCAAAGTGCACGCCCAGGAGACAAAGGACCTCAAGGTCGCAAATAAAAAAATAGATAATTATCTATAACTTTGAATAGAGAATCATAGATAAATAATATTATGCATATAATTAGAATGTACAAGACCCGTATTTTAATGAAATTTTAGAAATTATTTGTGTTTGGTTTTGATCTTATAGTGAATTTGAAATTTTTGTATGTTATGTATTTACTTTTATTTTTAAAGATATAAAAGAAACTTATTAGAACTTTGGATAGAACATTTAATGATGATTCATTTAAGTATTCTCTAATATTTTTGAGGAATCACAGGCTCAAGAAAGGTGCAATTTGGGAGAAAAAGGCCAAGGAATATGAGATTTACATGCAGTAGGGTACACCTCGTACAGCAATAATAGAGTTGTATCTTGTATAGCCTATAACGACGAATTATAGTCATTGAATCTTATAAACTCAAATTAAAAGCCAATTAGAATTCTAAAAAAAACTAACACATCGATTTGGATTTAATTTTGATATAGAATTCCTATATAATATATTAATGATCTGTATCGATGCCGATTAATAATAACATATGCAATTATTTGAAAGTATTGTATTTGTAAATAACGCCGGGTAGACATAAATAGCAATTGAGGATAGCAGAAGATACCAGAAACCGTTAGCTCAACAGTGATCCTGTTTAGAAATTGCAGTACACGAGCATATGAAGGCTGTCTAAAACATGGTTACCAATTGCCCCATTTAGAGTACTGTAATACACTTCTGTTTATAGATTTTCCAAAGCCATTCATCCGTTGTCCTAGTGGGGGATACCTCACATTTACACTACCCTCAGGAGCTAATACAATGTTTGTGAAATTCCAAAGACCCGATTCAAATGTTGATTGGTGGAGGTATTTATTAAATATTTATTTATATTGAGACGTTAATTTATATCGAAATATTACTTTTATAGATACGTTACATCTACTCCAAGTTGGGGAATGGAACTAGGCGCTACACTTCCACCAGGAAGATTTGTTATTACGTTTTCAGCATTTAGTCCGAATATGAATAGTTCTTCTAGTTGCCGACTTACACTACATATTAAAGATGATGAACCACCACGGGTCTCAAATTGTCCATCAAATATGGAGGTCATTTTGAATAAAGGCGAATATTCACGTGGGGTTAATTGGCAGGATCCGCACTTTGAAGATAATGTTGCAATAAGAACAATATATAAAACCAAGGTGGGTTTCAAAAAGCAAGTTTAAAATATAAGAACATATTCATGAATAACTATTGGTGTAATTTATATACATCAAGTATTAAACAATATTGCCGGTAACATTGATTCTATACTGCAACTTATGCGTATCAATTAATTTCTTTTCTAATCTTTCTTAATTATTTGCTCTTTTAAACCTTTGAGGTATCGAGGTTGTTTTGTTTCGTTTATTCAATGATGAGATCTACTTTTTTCTGTTCGCTGTAAACCTTCATGCTTCTGACCATGACTTTCATTTATTACTGAGCACTTTGATAATTGCATCGCTGCAACTTTTCTGTGGCAATTCTGTTGTCCTCTTTACACTTGCTCTTGCTGGGGATACCTGCTTTACTTGTCTTGTAGTGTCCATCCTATTCATATGTCCGACCCATCGCAGTTGTCCCTCTTCTATTTTCTACTGTACAGTGCCGTGCCCAGTCTTTCCCTAATCTCTTCATTTCGTACTCTGTCCTACAAAGCACTCCTTCGACCTTCCTTAAATATTTAATTTCTTCGGCCTGCACTCTATATATTTGCAATGCACTTCTCGTTGCTGTTTTTTTATATCACTATCGTACTTTCCGTTTACATATAATATTACGCTTCAGACAATTAAAATTGTTTACTTGATCTTAAGTTTGTCTCTATCCGCGTATACTAATATGTCATCTGCAAATGCATACTTAGTTATCTCGAGATTTTCCTGTTATAACTTATACAGGGTGATCTACTAGCTCGGTACCAACTCTGACAGGTGTATTAAACTTCACTTTTGGCATTATCACTGGTTTGATTCGTTTTATTTGAAGAGTAGGTATACAAAGTAATAAGAGAAATAAATACTTATAATAAATGTTCGAAATGTCCACCTTTTTTCATGGATGCACGCTTGGCATCGACGAACCAATGACCTTCAATACGGTGTAAACTGACTGGATGATTCCTTATTTGCTTTGCAGCATCTTGTATTTTTGTACTATTGTTGGCGGGTATTAATACACTATTGTAACAATTTGCTGCATGTGCCCTCAGAGAAATAAATGCGATGGATTGAAATCAGGTGATCGCGGTATTGATAACATTGTTGGTAATATTTCCAAAAAGGCTTTGCATCTTTCTTGTAATTAGGTGCAGGTATAAGCGGATACGCTTTCACTTATCGTTTGAGGGCTGTTCCGGGCTGTTCTAAGACAGCTACGACCAGCCCAGAACACCACCCAGAACGATAAACGAAAGCGACTTATAATTCTTCTTCTGGTGCCTTCTACTATCGAATGGAAATTTTAATTTATGACGCAGCAATAGCGATTTGGTTATCTGGCCGTACTAATCCCGAATATTATTCAGCCACGGTGTCTTTCTCCTTCAAGGATTCCTTCTCTACTCTATTTTCCCTCTGTGACTAACTGTAAGATTCGGTGTGTGTTGTATCGCATCACATGTCTGAAGTACAATTTTTGTTTCTTGAAGTTGAATAAAACTTCAGGTTTAGTGTTCATCTCTTGCAACACTTCGACGGATATTTTTTCGATCCATTGGAGGCGGAGCAGGCGTCTACTGTCCACATTTCAAACGTTTCCAGTGTTGTCGGCAAGGTTTGCACAAGGGTCCATCCCTCGAGTCGATACAGCAGTATATGGAAGATGTAGCATTTTGCCATTCACAGCTGTTGACTAACCACTGCTAAAAGCTAAATTTAAATGTTTCATATGTACTACTAAAGTCACAAAAAAGTCGTACAAACAATGTTTGCATTTTGTAATTTTTGGCTGAGACGACAACTGATGTCAGTTTGAAAAGTAAATCAAACTTCAGTTTTAATATGCCACAGTTTAACACTCAAATAAGTATATATTATGTTATTTCAAATAATTTCTTTTACGAAATGAATTCCCTGGCTGGTATATTTGATCACATACGTACGAATCTTGATCTTCTGGCTATACTCGCACTTTTCATTCAGAAAACATGCAAGGTGTTGAAGGCATTCAATTACTTCATTAATATGCGTTAACTGGGCAGCGATTACTAGACGTTTCGTTATTAGCACGAATTTCGTCTATATTTTGTTCATTTTCAGACTCATCTGTATACTAGTGGTGTTAATTTTATCCATTATGGCTTGTAGATCTTCCAAGTTATCCATCAAGAGGACAGTGTCATCTGTATTTTTTTTTGTTCTGTGAGGAGGAAATCTTCAAGACACACCCATACCTCACTATCACCTCCTGGTGTTAGAGGAATGGGTAGTGTCGGGTTCACCCCGGATTCTCGACAAAAAGCTAACCTCACGTTCTGTTGCTCGGGGCTTGCCCGCCTTGTAGGCATTATATGTCCCTCTCGCCTTCTCACGTCAAATTGTTGTAGACAAACGCCAGAGCGTGTGTCACGTCACGTCACTGTTGCAGGCCGTCACTGTACTTCAGCTTCATCACGGTCTGGGAGAACCTCACTAGGTTTCCCATTTTTGGCTGTCCTCTAGCGTCCGAGTTCCTATTTCTCCGGGGGTGGCTTCTCCCAGTTCAAGCCAAAGCATGGCATGGCTCGCTCGCGGTACCATCGCTGACATTTGTACAAGGTGTGGTCTGGACCATCAGTACCACTTCAGTATCGGCACCTTGCCGTTGCGGATTTCCCTATCCGGCACAGGTATGTGTAAAAGCAGCGTGCCCGGATAGCAGCTGCGTTTTCAATGGTCCAATTTCCTGTGCTCACGTTCCACTCAGGGCTCCAGCGGGGGAATGACTTTCTTGGTCCAACCAGCCTTCGTTCCATCTGTGCTGTCACTTCGTCGTTCGATGGTGCGCAGCGCCCTCTTCAGTCTATCCACGTTCCTCTGGGTCGATTTTGCGTAGAGTCGTCAGCAACCTCCTTTTCTTCTCACACGGACCACCGATGTTTCAGTCCTTATGGCCTTCCTAGCTGTCTCCAGCACCTGGGCCACGTGGCTTTTGTTTGCCTTCAGGGTTGTTCCTAGGCACTTCAGCTTTTTAGCAACCGGAACTTTGTCCTAGCATCCTTATTTGGTTGGTTGGTTGTATGCGTCGTCTAGGGTTGCTCTCAGTACTTCAATTTCAATTTTTTTGGTTGCCCAATGTCCTCGATTGTTGGGGTAGACTTCGATCTTGGGGTCTGGGCTGAGCGACCACTCTGTTGGTTTGGATATCTGTGGTTGCTCAGTGATTGCTCGTCCATCACTCTCCAGTCTCGCACTCTCTGAAAGATGCCGACTCGCGTCTCATGAAGGTCGGCACCCCCCCCCCCCCCCCACGTTGCACATCTTCTCTGATAGGTTGAGTGCAGCTGCCATCTCCATCATCTCATCTCCTCGAGTATCGGAGAAGGCCGATCTCCATCCTGGCGACTTGGCATTCAGGTCGCCCGCCATGAAGTCCTATAGGCCCACGACTCGGATGGCCTACTCTAGTTTGTGCAGTCATTCCATCACGTTTGCCTGGTCACAGTTTGGCGAGAGGTAGCATGCCATTACAGTCCAGTAGCTTTACCCACGCGATCCCCCTCGTGGATGAACCATGGGACGTGATAAGTCCATCGTGGTCGCCTAGAATCTTGATTGCGACGTCCGCCATGTCCATCCGTCACGAGCATTCGAGATTTGTGTTGTTCGGCTCGCTGAGCACAATCTCGTCGGCCCCTCTTGACATCGCAGAAGCGAACAGTAACTGGTGGGCTTTTTCTATCGCACTTGAGGCAGAGCCTCCGGTGCATATCGCGGCCCGATGCCCGTCCATCCAACAACGGGTCTAGCCGCCGGTCGTTGCTCCTTGCGGTTTGCTGCCCTAAATGGTGGTTAGCTTCACTACCCCTCGCTCGTGCGTCGTGATGGATACGACTTGGATGGAGTTTCGAGCCGGCCGGGGCTCTCCGACTGGGACCTCGCCCTCCTCATCTAGTACTGTATTGAGGGTTGGCGCCAACTCTGGTCTAGTTGTAAGGACATCTAGTCCCCTGAAGTGGAGCGTCACTCCTGGTCTCCTAATTTCCGTTTCTGTATCTCTCGCTTCCATTCTGGCAGAAGTTTATTGCTATGTTGGGTTAGATCGTGACTCGTCCCTTTCCACTAGGGCTATGCTGACTGCTGACCCCGAAATCTGGTGATCTCACTGTTTCCTGCACTCAGCTGTGGGGACCATCGGGGCTTCCATCAACAGTGCCTTGGTATTGGCTGTTACCGTGATTTGTCTTACTCGATGGGCTCTATCATAGATTTTCTTGTCCTTGGTTGTGTGGTCGCACATGATGTAGTATGTCACCACATTTGGTCCTTGTGGCAGGTCCATTGCCATTTTGGACCTCCGTGGTCATCTGTGTATAAGGTGTTATTGATTCTCTCACCATTGATATTAACGCCCTCTATTGCATTCTTTAAAGCCGCTTGCAATATTTCATCCGAATAAATATTGAAAAATGGAGATATAACACACCCCTGGCGGGCCCTTCTATTATTTGATTCTCTCTGAGGTGCTACCTTCGATCCTTACAGAAACCTTTTGATACCAGTTGAAATTACGCGTATTTTTGCTATCCAGACTAATGACGTTTAGTATTTTCACTAACCTACCATTCAGCTTTTTCATAATGAATGAAACATGCATACACTGCTTGATTCATATCTTGACTTCTCTGCACTAGTACTTGCATACAGAATAGAGCGTCTCTTGTACCTAGACCCCTCTTGAATCCAATTAAATGTTCGCATTTGTTGTAGATTCGTGCATATATGATTTTCATTTTTCATCTCTTGTACCTAGCCCCCTTTTTAAATCTAATTAAATGTACGGGTTTGCTGTAGATTCCTGAATGTATGATTTTCAGGAATAGTTTCAATATATGACTAACCGAAGACCACCCTACAATTAGCTTAACGCTAATTGTAGGGTGGTCTTCGCAAAGTGTTGATATCTACATTTCTTTAGCCTTCCGAATTTCAGTTCTAATGTCCTTGTGTATTTGACGGTATAATTATTGGATCTGGTTTTTACATTTGTGCATAATCCACTGTTGTGGGTTTGCCATTTTGTCAGGTATCGGATGGTTTTCTCCTGCGTTTACCAATATTCCTGATACTTTGCTATAGATCTCCTTTTCATCTCCGTTGATATTATTCATGCCTTTAGTTATATTACGGATCTATATTTTAGATCTTTGATTTTTTCGATTTCGATCTTCTTATTTCGTGTTCCCTTCGGAATTCATTTGGGCCATAGTACCAACGACTGGGTTGTGATTTGCCACTATATCAACTCCAGGGTATTTTTGACGGACTGAAAGCAATTTTCTATAACGTGGGAATAATAATAATAATAATAATATAAATTATCAATTTGATTCCGGACTGTTTTCTGGTTATTATTTTGTGGTTATTTCCTTGAATATAGTCTTCTTGGGGATAACTTAAGGAATATATTTATTATTACGATATTTCTTCTTGATAAAATTGAATAAGCCGTGTTCTTTGTTAATGTTAGCGTACTTTTAATTTATTCGTAAAATTGCTCAGCTTCATCATCGTCTTTATCTGAAGTCGGTGCTACACTTTGATAATATTGACGTTGAGTGGTTTAGCTTCTACCTGCAGAAGTAGAACACGGTCTGAATATCCTTCTTGTGAGGTAAGAACTGCCACTCCCTGCCTATAGCTCATGTCGTCATTTCCGACGTAGTAAATGGTGTGCTCATCGTATTAGCATTGGTCTGAACCTTTCTATTGCAACTCACTAATACCCAGCAGATCGATGTTCAGCTGGAGGTTTTTAAGGTAACAATACTTACAACATACAATGGACATTCCAAGTTGTTACCGTTTTAGTAGTTGTCATAATTTTGGACCCTGATATTATTTACACCCCTGTTCTATCTAAAGAGGACGCCGCTACTTGAGGCATTTTATTAATGTGTTTGCCATGATGATTGTACTAGAGAATTAGTGATTTCCGTTGCCTTCCTCATGCAGTATCGAACCCCGATAGACGAATATTTGATCACCGCTTCCAAAAATCTGGTATTAAGCCTACCTCTTCGCCTTAACCCAGTACAGACGACACTGCTGCCCGTCGCCAAGGAATATGATTATTCTAAGGGCCGTTCACTATCCGCCACCAGATCAGCTGTTATCACATAGAGTATATTATTGAATGGTTTATTCGCATATTAATTATATTATTTAAGTTGGTAGGTTTCATTGCTGACGCTTTAATACGCTTCTTATCATGTGTCTTATGAGTAATACAAAATTGTTTGTTATTTAAAACCTCTATTTAATTGGCAATGTCATCCTACGCTATCACTTTAAAATACGTAAGTATTGTAATCGTGCGGAAGCATATGGTCACCAAGCAGCTGTGCGAAATACTACGTTCTATGGTCTATTTTACGGTTCCTCTGCCTTTAGGGCCACTGTCTCGACCCTTGAACAAATGAGTACCCTGTTTGCAGCCGATCATTCTGGGTACAGACATTGCCATTGCAGATTAAGTTAGCTTCCTTTTTCAGCTTCTCTGGCATGACTCTCAGGATCATTAAATATCACGTCAAAGTTTTAATCTCCGAGAGGATCAAAATAATGGATAATTTAAAATTATCGTTATTATTTTTTAAATGGATTTTATTTAATTAATATGCTACATAAAATAGAGTAATCTAGTGAATATATACATCTTTCTTTATTACTTAATTTATTTCTTTAAAAAAAAGAGGAGTGGCAGATTATTGATTAATTTAAAATAACAGAAGGTTGCTGGGGGCTCATCTGCAGACTGCACTTAGTCCTAAGTGTGCCTTTCGGAGGTGACTGCGGGACATTCACATAGATCATGAACCGGTATTTCCTCCTGTTAATTGCATCCTCTACTTAGTGGATTGTCAGCGTATCCCATTCTGTTGAGTTGCTTTATAGCGTGCAATGACCAGTTACAATTCCTGTAAGGTTTTTTACGTTATCTCAGAGAGACATACACAAAAACGTGCCAGTTCAGTATTCGGGCCTGGCATGAATTTTCTTGCATGTTGACTCGTCATAAGGCTTCGTCATCTATTTTGGTTAGATTTGAGAACATATTCTTTTATGGAACAAAAACGAATATATTCTCAGGGTAGGTACGGGCAGTACGGGGTAAGCACGAGCAGTGAGTTTTACTGATTCATAGTGCTTGTAATGCAACTCTGCTGTCCATGCAGAGACATATCATTGTTCCTTCGACTTTTCGGGCAACAGCTCTTCCGCACAAAGGAAAATTGCAAACACTTCCATTTGCTTGACTGTACTAAAGCTACCCGTGTTGGTAGAAATTTGTAATTCTAGTTGGTCA
This sequence comes from Lordithon lunulatus, assembly GCA_963942505.1. Lineage (NCBI taxonomy): Eukaryota > Metazoa > Arthropoda > Insecta > Coleoptera > Staphylinidae > Lordithon > Lordithon lunulatus. The sequence continues at coordinate 22,975,375 of OZ012666.1, forward strand.
AAGTGTATTTTGTAGCCGAAGCTTTTGAAATGGCAGATATTAGTAATATATAATATAAGGAATTATGTAAAATTAACATATTTGGGTATTATTTCATAATTATACCTAGTTAGTTCTGGTAGATCTAATGGCTTACATATAAAATGTCTTTTATGGTACTATTGTTAACGAATTTTAAGTAATTTGCATTTTACATAAAAACTAAAATCTTTCAGAAACCGTTAAAGAATAGCATGCTATTGTTTATTAACATTAAATAATTATTATTATTTCAGGATCCTGGTTCTAGCTTCACTGCAGGCTTACATCATATTAGTTACATCGCAAGTGATGATGCAGGAAATAGAGCATATTGTCATTTCTCAATATCCGTTAAAGGTAATAATGACCAACAAAAATGTATATAAGACTAACTACATTTCAGTGAATATAATTTTCAGCAATGGACTTTTCGGATAATCGACCAGGACGCTATAGAGCAGTATTAATATGTCCGCACGGTATTCAGTATATGACGAATTCACCTGAGAACTACGATGTAAGATTATTCTTTGATTTTATCACCATGTATAAATACATTTTATTTACATATTCCATAGAATTCCATCACATCACAACAAGGATGCCACTGGAGTCACATAAGAGTACCGGATTCTCAAATTCAATCTAGATTTAGAGTTCCGTCTCATAATTCATATTATGATACATCTCGAACAAATAAAGTTATAGCTGCTCCATATAACTATAACGCATATAAAACGGCACATTCTCTTAAATTGAGGCATTCACCTTTTTCTTGGTACAATTGCTGTTAAATGATCTAGTTTGTATTTTAATGCTATTCAAAGAAGATTTTGACTAACTGTTTTATATTTGATAATAAATGAATTGAACATTTTATTTATTTACACCTAACCCTTGTTTTACCGTAACAAATAAGGGTGCATCTTGTCCGCGTGTACATTTCTCCAAAGATATTTACCTTAACTTCAGGGACACCCCGCTAAAATATGTTTGAACGTTTATAATACATTATTCATACTTTATATGATAGAGAAACATTTAAATACATACAAGGTGTCCCTAAAGTATAGAATAAATTCTATAAAACCTTTAATTATGTTTTGCTCGGACATGTTGTTTTAATTTTTAATTGTCAACTTTTAATGAAAGTATCACTTTTTTCAACCATTTTTTAAATGGGGGTTGTCATTTGAAAAAAATATCCCTTTCAGAACCCGCAATACAAAAATGGGTTTGTCATCCGAAAAAAGTGTCGATATCGTCATTGCTCATTCAAAAATGGTCGAAACACACTTTTATTAAAAGTTGGCAATTTAAAATTAAAAATCTACGTGCATTTGTTGCAAAAGTCATAAATAAAGGTTTTATCGAATTAATTCCATGCTTTAGGAACATGTATATGAAACTATTTTCTAATCACGTTCGGTTTTATAATAAATGGGTTAAACAATTAATTAATGTGAATATTAAGAACTATCGTGAGATAGAGACGTCTCTTAAAGAATGTAATACGTGAAATTAAAACTTTAAATCGGGCGGATTAAGATTATATTTAATGTAATTATTAGAGCAGCATTGCATATCGCACCTTGAGACAACTGTCGTAATTTCCAAAACAGTTTTTTGATAAATGCATTTTAAAGATTGTAATAGTTCCAGTAGTTTTACCATTGAGTATAATGTTATTTTTTTTTTAATTACAATTTGTTTTATTCTAAACGCAAAAAAAGGATTATAGGAGCGTTAAAATATACATACGAATCATCAACACTAAAATCCAAACCTGAAAATTCATTTTGGAAGTTACGACACTTGTCACCTCAAGGTGCGATATTGTTAAGGTGGAGCTCTGGTGTCCCCGAATTCGCGCCCTTTGGGTAGTGGGATCAGGAGTAGAAATAATGTAGGGGAACAAAGAGTGGGGTGACTGCTGGAATCATATCAACCAAATAGGCGTTTCGGTTTCGCGAGGTTGTACACATGCCCATCCCATCTTATACCAGGGATTTATACGATCCGAACACGGTCATTGTGCGAATTGCTAGGCCGTAGCGAAAAGTGAATTATATGAACAGGATAAAATGAATATACTTTAAATATGTTAGTAGATAGAGCCTATAATTTAAAGATGTGCAATATTATTTAAATAAGGTGATTTATTTATGTTTATTTTATATTATCTCCTGACAGTAGCACACAATTACCATCGTTACTCCATTATTTTTCAATATGGCCGCTAGTTTAGTGTGGCATTTGCGATAATTCCTATAATTAATATACTTAAAACCTAAAATTTGCACCTCTATTCTTTCTGCGTCTAGCTGATAAGAAAAGCTTTCCGTTTTTATCATGTCTCGGCATTATCAAAGGCAACAAGTAAAAAAGCACAATTAAATATACTTCTCAATGATGTAAAAGAACAAATCGCACAAGTAGTATCGAAATAGTAAAAGGAATCCGCAACATCCCTGCCGCAACTATGATTTTGAATTATGCGACACGAAATTAAATGAACGAGCCGAAGCATAAAAGGGGGTGGTGCGTAAGTAAACGTAGTGGGAATCAACGAGAACGGAGGGCAACTCGCGGCTTCGATAATTTTCCACGTGAGTGATCGCAAACATAGGTGTTTTATTATTGCAATTAAATTCTTATTATTTATCTTACAATATTCAAATTTTAAATATAGGTAAAATAAACCCAATAGAAAGTTTTTTAGGTTTTAGATTCTCAAAATATTGCACGTGGGCGAAGATATTTCGAATCGCGAAGATTCATTAATTTGTAATACTAATGAATTAATTAAAAAAAAAATTAATGCGAAAATTGAAAAAGTAATTAATAATAACTTTTATAATTTACTTTAGCTTTACAGACACACACATTTGATCAAATTCCTACAATTGAATGATCTCTAAATCGAAACTAAAATTACATATTTGTGCATCTATTTTCAGCCGTCAGAACTCCGCCTTAAGGGGGTTATTTTAATTTAATAATGATACCGGTCATTAATATTGTATTGACTAAATGTTTATGCTGACATAAAATAAAAAATACGGAACCATTTTAGAAGAAGATTATGCATAATGTTGTTTATTGGGAAAATAATAACAATAATAAAATAATAAGTGCATATTCTTATTTTGAGAGCAAAAACGGTCCAAATTAATTATTTTTTCGACTCATTTCTGCTGCCTTATTATTATATTCCTTATTTATTATCAGCATAATCCCTGTATTTAAATAGTATTATTATTAAAGGCCTAGTCCATTATGTTGTACTAGCAGTATATTTTCTTTATATATAAGGAGGGGATAAATAAAATTAGTTTATGTATTTAATTTTCCTGTGAATGAATCATGTATCCGCTACTATATCGGTTGCGATAAGGTATGATTTTCCAGTACAGTGTGCGCGTACGTAAAATAATGTATTCCTATTACACATATGTAATATTATTATACATTTCTACACCATGTGTTCGCTCAAGTATAAGAATCGAATATGAAGACGGAACTACATCGATTCAGGAATATACATACAGTACAATGACTTTTGATGAAAGAGCAATCACCGTTGACTTATCATATAACAACATTAAAGAATTCCCAATCATCAGTATGAGTGTCAAACATGTGGATTTAAGTCATAACTTGATAACATATATCGAAAATATAAATGCTCTCACTTCTCTAGAGGAAATTAATTTAAGCTACAATTTTATTCAAGTTATACCTGATATCAAATTATCAAATTTAAAATGGATAGATTTATCTGACAATCAAATTAGTATCATATCAAAACATTCATTTGATGGAGTGGTGAAATTAAATTACTTGAAACTTAATTATAATATTATTAGACAAATAACAATTTGTAGTGATTATGAAATCAATTTATATGTGACAGATGAACCCAGTATTACTTGCAATAAATGTACTTGCTGGTCTTGGTTTGGTACAGAAAGTACTCAATGTGGTGAACCATGTATTCGACAGATAAACAGAAACAATACTGATGATAATTCTTCAATGCGTCTCAATTTAAAAAATAATATTTTCTGGGCGTACGGGACACTTGGAGCTATGATTATATGCGTGCTTATTGGAATAGGACTTTGCACCTGGAAATGTATAAAAGGTAATACAATTTTGTATAATATTTCATACAAATGTTACGTGCAAATTAGTATGCTTACGTAAAAAGATTACATTTAATGTAATTATTAGAGCAGCATTGCATATCGCACCTTGAGACAACTAACAACCAAAACAGTTTTTTTGATAAATGCATTTTAAACATTGCAATAGTTCCAGTAGTTTTACCATTTACCATTTGTTTTATTCTAATACAATTTTGTATAATATTTCATACAAATGTTACGTGCAAATTAGTACGCTTACGTAAAAAGTGCTGCATATTGAAAATATATTAATTATCTTATGTAAGTTAGGCATTCAGGTTGGTTCAATTTTAATAAGAATTGCCCTAAAATTTAACTATTTCCATAGTGACAACCATGCGATATCGATTTTGCCCAGATTACTTCTAGTCAGGTCAAGAGATATTATAATATTATGCTAGATAAATAGTAATATATGATTGTATCACAAGAAAACTACATTACTATATATCCCTTGAGCATTGTTATCATCAGTAAAGGGATACAGTTTTAATATTTTAAATTTTTTTGTGGATGGTGCGACCGGGCCCTGGACTCATTTGTTAATACAATGTTCAGGCCCGGACTATAACGCATTTCATTCAATTTCCTGTATACTCTTTTATCTATAAGAAAACATTCTGCAATTTTACTATTACGTGATTTTCAATGATAGCTCTGAAACGTTGATTTATTAGCAGGATTCCTTTAATTATTTTAGGCTTATCATAAAAACATTTACAAATAATCTGATATGGCCAGTGCTCACGACTATCATTGCATATCACAATAATTAAAATAGAATACTGTTCTAAGAAGGTAATATGTTAGTGAGATTGTTATATATTATTAACTTTCCATTTAACAGTTAATTCTGGTAAAAACAGATTTTTATATTATTAGTAAATTATATTTGGGTCTGACTGCTTTGATACAATTTTAGGAAGGAAAGCACACTACCATAACTCACCTATTCCACAACAAAGTATACAACAGAGTTTCGAGATCCTTCACTACGATGTACTTCGAGCAAGAGATGAAAAATATTCATACGTATATGATCACAGCATATAATAATTAATAATTACTAATAGTTTATAAATAATATTTGTTTTGATATCTTATCTGTACTTATTTTCTATTCATATGTGTGCAATAAAAGTTATGATGTAGCTATAGCATTTAGTCAGAGCTGGTCCTGTGTATGCGGCCTCCCACGTGCGGTTCTATTTTCGCCGCCCAATTATAGTATTGAATTAATTAATTAATTTTCAGGAAAAAAAAAACCTTCATATACAGGCCGTTGTACGTTAAAGATATCAATCGCTTGTGTATTAGCAACAGCACAATATTTAAATTTGTCATTTTAATTACATCAATCTATTTGTTCTATTTGCCAGAAGCTGATTATGTTTGTATTTTGTTACATACATTTTATATTTTATTTCTACATGTAAATGGTCTCCCAAAATTAACCCAAGATTTGAATTAAATAGAAAACACAGTTTTTAGTCTTTAGATTGTTATTTTGTATTGAATCATAAAGTACATAGGATAGAGTTATTTATGGAGCACATCGGGCAAATGGCCTCCACGTCCTTGCTGGCACATATGCACTCTTTTGTCGAACTTTGACCATTCTGCATAAATGTGGCTGAATTTCGATGCAGCGTTTAAGGGGATTCTCTTTACTGTGAAAATAGACCTCTAGGGAATTGCTGACCAATTTGTTAGTTTTTATGGTAAACCAAAATATAAAACACTATCAGTTAGATAAAAGAGCGCTTTATGGCACGACAGAGAGTTTTTGTTGAATTGATTGTTAATATACTCTTATATTTTATTACAAAATAGGCCATATTCAAATCGCCGTGTGTAAGTTACTACTTCTCTAAATTGAAATATGCCTCTGTAGCGCCGTAGTTCCGAGTTTCATTTTGGCGATGAAATTTACAAAATACGATTTTAATAATTATTAATTGCGCGAGCAGGTAATTCGTAAATAGCCTTTTTAACCCGCTGAGGAGATATTTTAGATCGCGCGGTGGCGGTGCCTACCGCTAGCCGATAGAACCCCCACCTAGTTCCGCACACTTGGACTACTAGCGGCATAATTCTGGAGCATGTTTGGCATACTAAATCATGTGTATATATTATTATATTATTTCGATTAAACGAGATGATGCGTTTTGGGATAACAAAATGGAATCAAAACTAGTCAATTTTGACTAAATATGTGTATTTCCCGAAATGTCAAATTTAATATGGAATGTGATATGTGAATCAAAGTAAAATGCAATAACATCTGCACAGCCCTAGGCCTGAAATAACAAAACAGGAAGTAGAGCATGCAATAAGGAGCTTGGAAGGGGGAAAAGCTGTAGGTCCAGACGAAGTGCCCATAGAACTACTAAAACTAGTAGAAGATGAAGAAATCGAAATAATCGTGGACCTATACAATACCATATATCGAACAGGCGTAATACCAAAAGAATGGCTTGTATCTACATTTATTGCGATTCCGACGAAGTTAAATGCCCGAGAATGCAGTGACTACAGAACGATATGTCTTATGAGCCATACCTTGAAAGCATTCCTGAAAATAATACATAAAAGACTTTACACGAAACTTGAGCAAGATATTAGCGACACTCAATTCGGATTCAGAAATGGCTTAGGAACACGAGAAGCATTATTCGGCATTAACGTGCTACTACAAAGATGTATGGATATGAATGTCGAGGTACACGCTTGTTTTATAGACTAGGAGAAGGCATTCGATAAAGTCCGCCATGAATTACTTGTAAAACTCCTAAAAAGCAAACGTATTGACTGGACATACGAATAATTGAAAACCTGTACTTGCATCAAACAGCGACGGCAATGATTCCACAGAAAGCATTAACATCGAACGGGGAGTGAGGCAGGGCTGTATACTGCCACCGATGTTAGTCAATCTATACTCAGAAGCTATATTCAAAGAAGCCTTATCTGAGGAACTATGTGGGCTTGTTGTTAAGGGGCGACCATTTAACAACATTAGATACGCTGATGACACGGTGATAGTAGCAGACAACACAGTAGACCTGCAAAGAATGGTGGAAAGCACGAAAACTGTCAGTTGAAAATATGGATTAAATATGAACCTTTAGAAAACAAAATACATGATCATCTCAAAAGCACGTACATCACCTAACTCAAATCTTCTTATTGATAACACCTATATTGAAAAGGTAACCAAGTAGAAATACCTAAGCACTTGCATAATAAAAACAAACGAGCAGACAATAGAAATCAATTCCAGAATAGAGATTGCTAGAACTGCCTTCCTCAAAATGAGAAATCTCTTCTGTGATCGCGATCTAACGTTAGACCTTCGTGTTAGAATGGTAAGATGCTACATATTTCCAATTCTACTGTATGGTATGGAAGTATGGACACTGAACCAACACCTCAGCGATAAACTTCAAGTTTTTGAGATGTGGACGTATCGGAGGGACAAAACCTCGAATGCCGAGGTCCTCACAAGAATGGGGAAAGACGAAGAAATCCTTCACATGATAAAGACCAGAAAGCTGAAATATTTGGGACATACCATGCGAGGGGATAAATATAATGTACTGCAGCTAATTATGCAGGGGAAAATAGCAGGCAAGAGAAGTGTGGGAAGACGCAGAATATCCTGGATGCGGAACCTAAGAGACTGGTTTGGCTGCACCTCTGAAGATCTTTTACGAGCTGCTGTTTCAAAGATCACAATAGCCACGATGATAGCTAATCTCCGAGTAGGAGATGGCACGTGAAGAAGAAGACGATATGTGATAAGTTAAAGAGCTGTTTTGACTTTTTTCTATTATATTATTTAATTAATGTTATTTTAGTTGTTAGAAAATCTAACAATATGTAAGATTGAGGGTTGGGTTAGGAATACTTTTTGTTGTGCCTTATACACAGATTATTAATCTATACAATTTTCGTTAAAATACACGTTTTTCGTACTTTTTTTCTATCGTATTTCGGAAAATAAAAACAAACAAAAAATATGATGTGGCACATTACGTCATATATTTTTTTTTGCTCAGATACAGTGTTAACATAGTATATCAGCTAAAATATAAAACTCGATCAGTGGCCATTCCCTCGCTTGTGTTTCGTCCCTGATGTTGAGGGTTTATGTTGTAGTAGTGATGTTCTTCTTTTATTTTGTATCGCATTTTAAGTTTTAGGACTATCTGTATCGTTTTGTTGTTTCATTAGTAATTGCTCTCGTAAGTTTTTCTTAAATTGTTTCACAGCCATTTCCTTTGTGTCATTTAAGGAGTTATAAATGTTTATAGTTTCATGTTGTTCTTATGTAATTGTTATTAATTTTTATTTCGAGTTCCGTAATTGTGCTAGTCTTTGTTTAATTTGTAATGTATATTATTTCTGATTTGATTCTATATCGTTTTGAGAATTATTATAAGGTTTACTCATGAATATTTTGTTTTCTATGTATAACTCGTTGTGTATCTTGTGTGCCCTTGTGTTGTCGGTGGGTATGTTTCCCCATATTTTTATGAAATATGTTATTTTGGACGCATAGAGGAATAGTTTTTTTTGGCTTTTGATGGTATTAACTCCCTCGTTCTATAAAATTCTCCATTTATTGATGAGTTTTGTTTTATAATATTTTTTCATATGGTTGTCCCAGCTTGAGTGTTCGTTTATTTTTATCCTAAGTATTTTATATTGTGCACTTGTTTAATTTCAGTTTTGTTTATTTTTATGATTCTTATCTTCTCCTTTTTCCGGACACTGTTTATTATGAAATCGGTTTGGTCTTCGTTTATTGTTAAATAGTTTTTTGAGTAATTGCTTGCAGATTCTTTCTTCTAGTTCTCTTTGTTTCTTTCCGGTATATACCATGCAAGTCTCGTCTGCATAGATGAATAATTTACCTGATATATCTAAAGTTATCATGTCGTTAATATAAGAAATATAACAAAGGCGGCAACGTTCCTCCCTGTGGAATTCCGTACTATGGTCTCTGTTTCATTTATCTTTGTAGTTTCTTTTCTTGTACTTAGGTATATTTTATGTTAAGAAATATGCCCGATATTCCATTTTCTTTTAAATTGTCTAGTAGAACTGTTGTTGATATGGTATCAAAGGTCTTTTTTCTGTTGATGACACTGCATATTTTCCTGTTTGCTTTGTTTCCTCTATGTGTTGTATGAGGTCTGTTACTACCGCTGTTGAGCTAGTTTTTTTTGGAATGCGTACTGGTTCAGATTAATAAATTTTGAAGCATATTCATATACTTTAGTGTGGATTTTTTCTATTATCTAACTTATTGCAAGCAGTAATGACATCGGTCTCTACTTTTCGGTTTATTTTTGTTGTACTGTTTGTATACCGGCTTGACAATGACGGTCTTTAGACATTCAGGGTATACTTCATTGATGATTGTTTCATTATTATAATAACAAAAGGTATTTTTTGTGTAAGAATATTTTATATTTACAATTTTACTTTATTTTTAAAATTTTTTGTTATATTATTATATTTATTTTTTTTTTGTTATGAAAATAGCCTGCCTAATTTTTAATTCCGAATTATCTGCTTTTATAACTATTCTCCATATTTTCTACAAAAACCACACTTTACCTGAATTAAATGTACATTAATAAAAAATTGACACAAGCAAAGTGTCAGCACGGATGAGATCGTCAAGTGCGTGAAATCGTATCGCAAATGTACACTGTCAGGTAACTCGGAGTTACTCGGAGACACCCCTGCATTCCGCGCGCCTAGCCACGCGAATGCCTAGCGATATCCCTACGTGGTGTGGGTTCAGATATACATTTGTTATTTCGTGATAATGCGCTCACTTTAAATATGGACCAAACTATAATTTCCATCGACTACACATAAATTTCGGCACGTCGGACGCGGTGAATTCGCTCAAACTATTGTTGACGGTACAACGTATAATTGTGGCGTTTTGAGAGAATCCCCTGAACTTCCTGTAATGCACGGGTGGTTGTGGTTTTGTTGACATATACCTTTGACTTCAAATAACCTCATAAAAAGAAATCTAATGGTGTTAAATTAGACGATCAAGGGGGCCAATTCTGACCACCGAAACGAGTGAGTAGGAGCGGAAATGTCTCATGCAGTAATTGAATTGTTTCACGGCCTGTATAGCATGTGGCACCGTCTCGTTGAAACCACGTGTTGGCCACATCAATATCATCCAATTTTGGCAGAAATGTTATCATGTCGCGATATCGAGCATCAGTAACAGTGCTTGACCAGCCTTATTTAAAAAAAGTATGGTCCAATGATGCCTCCAGTCCTAATTCCACACCAAACAGTGACACGTTGTGGATGCATTTGTTTTTCAACAATCACATGTGGATTCTCCGAACCCCAAACACGGCAATTTTGACGAATGACAAAGCATCAAGGTGAAAATGTGCTTCATCTCTTAGGATGATTTTGCTCGAAAAAAACAGCATCCACTTGTTCAATAATCCATTCAACGAACTTTCTCCGCTGTGCATGTTCATTAGGCTTTAGTTCTTGTACCATACAGGAGTCGTTGATCAATTTTAATAAAATTTTCACAAACTGCTTATTATGATGAAACAATTAAATGATTAAAATTTGAAAACAAATGAACAGAAATAAAAGAAGTTCTTTCAATAATGAGTTGCTCCACCACGTCTTGCTATGAACTCGTTTAAACAGCGGGCATAATGTCAATTCAAGTGATGAATTTTGGTTGCGGTTTATCATTCCAAACTTTCTGAAGCCAAAGATGCTTGAAGTCGTTTGGTGGTTGTGGTGAATCAGTTTGTCTTCTACCAATCAATCCCAAACATGCTCAATAGGTGACAAATCTGGCGATCGTGTAGGCCATATAGAATACAACTATGTTAGCTTCTTTCAGACATCGTGTTGTCACCCTTGCCGTATGAGGCCCTGCGCTATAATGTTGGAAAATTGTATTTCCCAACCACCGAAGAAATGGAAGTTCAATAGACTCCAGCACATTGACAATGTAACTGGCTGCGTTTGAGTTGCCATCGATAAAACCAAGTGCGATCTGCGACCATAACATATTGATACCATCGCTCCTTGTGTGAGGGCTGTGTGGTGCCCATCGTGGGTGGACACAACCAAATCGAGACTCGTTACTAAACAATTTATTCAGAGAGATTGATTGAAAAGGTGACCAAATCGAGAAATTAACTGTGTGGGACTTTGAGAGAAGGAAGATATATGAATGTGTAGGGCTATCGTAGACTGAAGTGGACAACCTAAAAACAGCGTCAGTAACTGGATAAGATAGTATCAGAGAGGCTAAAGGAGGTGGAATTATAAGAACGATATAAACAATAATAAATAGCAGGTATATAAAGTATTGACCATGTTATGTTGACCACTACAAAAGAAGAGCAGATTGATTGAAATATAGCGCACAGCTACTGAGGTTGATTGACATTTATATACGTAAGTGTCATCTTCATCATGGCAATGTGATTATTTATTTGGTCAAAAATATGATGCGCATTCTCGTTGGTCAACTTAAAATTTGTCAATATGGTTACATCATTTGGAACGGGAGTAGTGTAATAATTTGCTTTAAAAATCACAAATCGTTAGATCAGGGCTATTTGGAGGGCATGGGACTAGTCCATTTCTTCCTATTTATTTCTCAATTAGCCACTATGCCTACTGAATGGACAGAACAGCCATCCTGCTGAAAATATTCTGCAGCTCGATAATTAAAAGGCAAATTATCCATTTCCCCGTAGAAGAAAGTATTAAGCATTTGCATTTATTTTCTCTCAAAAAAGAATGTCACGCAAACGTATATAAATACGAAATCCAACCGATAGACAAAAGTAAAGACGTTTTGTGTCATCACCTGTGAATTCTTATTGGTTTGTATGGATGATATTGATGAGTTTTAAGGATTCTGTGGATATGAGTCTTATTGATTCCAGTCTCGTCGGATCGGTGTTTTAGCGATAATCTTGGCCTATCTTGCACGGAGTTCAGGACGAGGACTGTTGCTGCATCATCTTCATCAAGAATCCGCTTTGTTTTTTTCACATCCGGAAGATAGAAATTTTATTATTAGTTTTAGCACCTTGGGGTGAAATGTGAGCTTCTGGATATATTTCATGGAAACAGTCGACGCCGTAGTTGTCCACGCCTGTCCCCTAGCACTGAATTAGATACATTTTCTGTTGCAGTGTTAACTTTCTAGGAGAAAAATATTTCTTTTTTTAAATTTATTGAAACTTCCAGCTCAGACATTTTATTCTAACGCAGAATAAAATGTGTATGCAGAGCTACACCAAAATGTTAAAAATAAAATTGATCAGGAGGGCATCGAATTGTTTAAAAATACTATATGACAGTGTTCTTTTCGCGCTATTTGTTCTTATTTTATTAAGATGTATATTTTGATTTAATTTGGTCGCATAATTATGCAGAACTCCATGAGCTTTGCATAGAAAATTGGTCTTTACTAGTTTATGCTTTATTTTGTATGCAAGCTTGGCTTTCTCATAATATATTATTTGTTTCATACTCATTTTTCCCAGCACCTTATACAACTCTTAAAAAATAACTTTAAGGACTTGTTTTGAGTTCGTTGTAAGGACGCTAGGTTTGTTTGAGTGCAATGCGATCAGACTGAAATCATATACCTTACTATCAACAGTACATATGAATCATAAATCTGTTTATAGTAGGTGGAAAGTTACATCTGCGTAGTGCACCACTTATAGATGTGATTTTACTTCTAACATTTGAAACATGCGTGTTGAAATTCAATTTCTCATCTACCATACTCCTAAATATTTTGTTTCAGATACCGTTTTTGTTTTAACACTTTGCCATACTTAAATCCAGATTAAAATTCTTCTTGAATGCGATATACACAGTTTTATTTAAGTTTATTGTCAGTTTATTTTTCACTAGCCACTGTTCGTACTGGTTCAGATCTTCATTTAATTGCCTCTCTTAGTTCTCCAACATCTTTGTCATAGCACACTAACACTGTATCATCTGCATAAATTACGTAATTAGAGTGTAACTTCAGATCCTTCATGGATATTATGTATAATATGTGCAGTAGCGGATTAAGCACCTAACCTTGAGGAACTTCCATTTTAATTTTCTCTTCTTCACTCACATTCCCTTGCACTTTTGTCTGCTGTTTTCTATTTGGGAGGAAATCCTTTAAGATGCTAGTTGCCAGACACTTATTCCCAAGTTATGTAGCTGGTTCAATAACCTGTTATGATACATTGTATCAACGAAAACAGCTGCCACGTAATATTGTTTATCAATTGCCTTATTCACTGTTTCCATTAATTCAATCATAGCTGCTTCTGTATTACTATTTTCAAGGAAACCGAATTGATTATTATCAAATCCAATTGTTGACGTTATAAATGACGTAATACATTTTTTAAACTTGTTCGTAAATTTTTGACAGAATATTTAATAATGAGATGGGTCTATAATTGTCAGGTTCTTCCTTTGCTCCTGATTTATGAATTGGAATGACTATAGTTTTTTAGGCATGTTGGTTATGTCCATATTTCATGTACTTATTAATTAGCTCATAAATGATTGGTACTATAGTTTCCTTATATATACATATACATATTACATCCTTGCCAGATAGGTATTTTATCTGCTCCAGGTGCAGCGTTTGTCTTAAGTTCGCCTATAATACGTATTTAAGATTTCTGTATGTGTTGTTGGAGTTTCCTTAGGAAGATTTTTCCCCACATTTATAAAATATGTATTCATTGTATTAGCTAATTGACATGGATCTGGGCTGGCAGTATCATTGTTTGTATTCATGACCACTATTTGGTGTTTAGGTGCACATTCGGAATTTGTCAAAGATTCATTTACGATTTTCCAAATTTTAGTAGGGTTTCCTTCTGTTCTAAGTAATTTACTTGTTATATACTCTGTCTTTTGGTTTTTAATTTCTATCTGTACACTCTTTTTTAATTCTATGTATCTGTTTTATTATTATTTCATCTCCAGGATTGGCATTATACTTGTCATATGCCTTTTTTCTCTCCTTTATTTGGCGCATAATTTCTAAATGTATCCATGAATTATATATCGATCTAATTACAGTTTTAGACGTTGCCTTCCTTTTGGATTCTTGAATTAGGACAATTAAGGACTCGACATTTACTATCGATTTTACTAGTTCATCGCTCTGTCACAAAACCAACAAAACTATGATTGCCTTGGAATATTGCAACAGGTTAGACGTTTTTAAACAGATACGTTTTCATATATTCATATATTTCGTTTGTAAGTTCGACTGCAATGTGTGTCTCCACAATATTTGTTGCAAACAATTAATTTGTATTACTTATCAGAAATAATACGTGAAACTATAATTATAAGGCTATAAGTACGAGCTACTGAGTTGGCTTATGAAATAAATTGTATTCCAATACACCATGGTGTGATTAAGGAAAATATAAATTCATACTTTTTTTAATCAGTGCAACTTATGGCTGGGTATATAATAAATAGCTTAAACTGTTATTAGAGTTAATATAAGTTATAGTTGTCTTACAAACTTACAAAGTAATGTGAATATTAACAAAAAATGTCATTTTGGCGTCTGTTAAAGAATATAATGCGTGTACTTAAAGCTTTAAACGGCGGATTAACTTTATATTTAATGTAATTATGGAGCAGCATCGCATATTGTCAAGAGAGTCATTTTAATTTCATAATGAAACCGGTCATTAATATTTTAAATTAAAAGTAGCTGCATAATAGTGTTTTTATGCTGAAATAAAATAATAAATAAGGATTAATTTTAGAAGAATTGTATGTATTATATTGTTTATTGGGACAAAGATAATAATAATAACTAAATGTGTACTTATTCTTATTTGGAGAGCATAAAGCGTCAAAAATATATTTTCTTTTTACTTATTTCTTCTGTGTTATTTATTACTATATTCCTTATTTATTATCAATATGAACACATCATTATATTTAAATACTGTATCTTGTCACATCCAAACAACTAGTGGTATGTTTTATTTAAATACAAGGAGAGGATAATGTAAATAATGTTTATCTTTTAATTTTCCTATAAATGACTCATGTATCCGCAACTGTGTGTCGGTTGCGATAAATTTAGATTTTCCAGTACAGTGTGCGCTCACGAAAAAGAATGTATTCCTATTACACATGTGTAATATTATTATACTTTTCTACGCCATGTGTTCGATCAATAATACGAATCGATTTTGATTGCGGAACTACAATAATTACCAATGCAACATACAATAGTTCAATGATTTTTAATAAAAGTGCAATCGCCGTTGACCTATCAAATAATGAAATTATAAAATTCCCACACATCAGTACAAGTATCAAATACGTGGATTTAAGTATCAACTATATCACATTTATTGATAATATAAATGCTCTCACTTCTCTAGAGGAGATAAATTTAAGCAACAATATAATTCGAACTATACCGGATATCAAATTATCAAATTTAAAATCGTTAAATTTATCTAACAATTTAATTAGTATGGTATCAAAACATTCATTTGATGGATTGGTGAATTTAAAGCAGTTGGATATTACATTTAATAATATTCGTCAAATTATAATTTGCAATGATTATGAAATCAATTTAAATGTAACAAATAGTTTCCGGCTTTTCTCGATTATTACTTGCAATTACTGCAGATGCTTTTTTGATAGAATCAATGTTCAATGTGGTAAACCATGTATACCACAGATAACCAGCAATACTACTAATGATAATTCTTCAATCCTTTTCAATTTAAAATCTAATATTTTCTGGATATTCGGGATAACTGGAGCAATTATATCCGTGCTCGTTGGAATAGGACTTTGCACCTGGAAATGCATAAAAGGTAATACAACTTTACATTTGCTATCAAATTTAATATTACGTTGAAAGAAAAGATACAATTATAGTAAATATATTATTATATACTTGCAAAATAGTACCATTGCAGAAAAACTACTGTATATTGTAAATGTAATAATTATTATCTTGTATGTAAATTAGCATTCAGGTCTGGTTCAATCATAATAAGAATTACTCTCATATATCACATGATTGATTAGGTGTATATTTGCTAAAAGCTGATATTCTATCTATTTCTATCTGTTTCAATTATTTTACTTAACATTAAATTAACACATTTTCTGTCACATAAAAGAAATAATTTTAACGAGTGCATTTATAGACATTTCTGAAATAAATTCAGTCAACTTCACATACCAGCTCCTGCCAAATAGCCACAGAATTGCAAGAATGAAAAACTGTTTCCTTAGTGACAACCATACAATATCGATTTTGCCCATATCACTCCTAGCCAAGGATATTAGAAAATTATGCTAGACAATTATTAGAATACTTGATTACACAATAGTACAGTATGCATATTATGTATAACTAAAAAAAATATTGCTATATATCCCTTGAAAATAATTGTTAATAGTATAGGGATTTTTTACAATTTGTTTACAAAGTTGATGTTGTGACCGGCCCCTGGACATTTATCTTTTGTGTATATGTTTGTCTAGTCAAAATTTCATGGAACACTCTCTATAATCTTTTATTTATACGAAAACATTCTGTCATTTTACTATTACTTTTATTTTTAATGGTAAAACGAAAGCATTGATTTATTAGCTAGATTCCTTGAACCATTTACTTGTGAGAAACCTAAAATGGTTCAATATATATATATATATATATATATATATATATATATATATATATATATATATATATATTATAATTCCATTTTACAGTTATTTCTGGTAAAACCAGATTTTTATTTTATTAGTTAATATAATACTTTCTGACTGAGTTTTGATACAATTTTAGGAAGGAACGAATACTACTATAAATCACCTACTCGACAACAAAGTATACAACCGAATTCCGAGTCCCTTCACTACGATGTACTTCAAGCAAGAGATCAAAAATATTCATACGTATATGACCACAACAAATTATAATCACTAATAGTTTGTAAGATATATGTTCTAATATGTTATACCTACATATAAAATAAAAATTATGTCATAGCTATAGTATTTGGTTGGAGGTTCTATGCATGTGATCGCTCACGCGCAATCAACTTTCGCCGCGCTATTATAGTGTCTAATTAAATAATTTTCAGAAAAAAACCCTTCATATTTAGGCCATTGTAAGTTAAAAATATCATCAAGCTTGAGTTTACCAACTGTATAATAATTAAATTTGTCATTTTATATATCCGATGCCTATTTTTACCATAATTGGGTGTTAAGGTTTTCATTTATCTCTATTCTTTTATATATTTTTTCCATTCTATTCTATTTAAGGCGTCTATCATGGTTTATCATTGCTAATCGCCCCCGTGGAGTGCAATATAGCTCAGGTCTTGCGGTCGTGCGCCGCTGGTTGTAAGGGCCGAGGTAGAATATACGCATCGGAAGCGCAAATAGAACAAGAAACAACAAGTTTTTTCCTTTCCTTTTAGCTCCTATATATATCAATTTTTTTATTGTTTTTTATTTTTTATAATAATAATACTAATTTATTTCATAATTCCTGTTTTTACATGAATATATACAACAAAACTCTACTTAAAAAAAGTAAAAGTAAACCTTAGGTTCATTGCTTCATTTTGTTTTGCTTTGTAAGCAATATTTCATTTTGTTTAATTTATATTAGGACCCTCAGACGTTGCGGTATATGTTCAATATAACGTGTTTAGAGAGGTGTTCTAATTTGGTAATTTAAAAAAAAAGGAGCGGTTGTTGGTGTTTGGGTGGAGCCCCCGAGCGTAGTGATGGGGAGAATCGAGAACTTTTGAGAATCGAGAACTTTGTTCTTGAGAACATTCAAGAATCGAGTACTAAAAAACGAGAATCGAGAACAGTTTTCTAAGATATCGAAAACCGAGAACCGACACCCAAGAATCGAGAACCGAGCACTGAGAACCAAGAACCGTAAAACAGAGAACCAAGAACCGGGACCTTTCGAGAGTATACAAAGGCATTAAATTAAAATTTTTGATGCCTATTCGGCATACTTTACAGATTCGTTTATTCCTGTGCAAGTACGATTTATTTTAAACGGTTTAAAGTCGGTTCTCGGCTAATTAAAGTTCTCGATTTTCTTCGACACTGCCGAAGTAGCCAGCTTTCATCCGGATACTTCTAACATACTACGTTTGACAACTTATCTTTCCGAGCGAGGCGCGAAATATCATACGCACACCCTTCCGAAAAAAAGGGTGCTATGTGTGGTGGTCCCCGGTATCCCCGAAACCGTCACAAAGGACGATGTTCTCCTTGACCTAAAAGATCAAGGTTTCCCTGCCATTTCGGTCCACCGGATGGGCCACAAGGCCAAGTTGAAGTTATTCCCCATGATGGATGGTGGTGGTGCTGCCATCGGCTCCAGCGGGAAGAGAAATCTTCAAGCTAGAGAACATATGGAATTTCTTTCCATCGCATCAAAGTGGTACACAAACGTAAGTCCCTTATCGAACAATGTCATCGTTGTCAGAAATTTGGGTACTCATTATCAAATTGCCACATCGACTTCGCCTGCTTTAAATGCGCAGATGAACACCCACATCAGAGTGTACGACAACACGCCAAAAAGATCTCGTGAAATACGCCAATTTTGGTGAAAAGCAACAGCAAATTATCGCGGCAGCCCCTATTTCCCCAAACCAGGCTTCCCCAAGCCCTCCTATGCCTAAGAAGACCAACATTGGTTTCAGCATAAATTACTCACGCCAGCGGAGATTCGCCATCTATTAAAGAAATGCGCCAAAAGGTAAACTCCGGGTCCAGATAACATTCCAAATACTGCTCTTTGTTTAATGCCCAGAATGACAATGGTTAGTTCACATCTTCAATGCTATGCTCCGAACGTCGCATTTTTTAGATCAATGGAAAACTGTGACGGTGGTGATGATTCGCAAACCGGGCAAAGACACAAAGTTTCCTCAAAACATTCATTCGATCTTCTTTCCGATATCGGCAAGCTAGCCGAGAGGATCATACTAGGCCGTTTACGCGATTTCATCGAGGCAAACAATATTTTACCCGAAGAGTAGCACGAGTTCAGAGCTCACCTTTAAACGCAACATAGAATACGTTGCGAAAGGTTTTAACACGAATCGATCCACCGTCGCGATATTCGTAGATGTTGAGAAGGCGTTCGATAAAGCATGGAACTGCTTTATAAACTCATCCAGCATGAATATCCCAGGATACGTTACGTGATTCGACTAGTTGCTTCATACCTGAAGCAACGTAGTTTTAGAGTACGGC
This sequence comes from Lordithon lunulatus, assembly GCA_963942505.1. Classification (NCBI taxonomy): domain Eukaryota; kingdom Metazoa; phylum Arthropoda; class Insecta; order Coleoptera; family Staphylinidae; genus Lordithon; species Lordithon lunulatus. The sequence continues at coordinate 22,994,949 of OZ012666.1, forward strand.
CGGGGAGGTGTCTCTCCTCGGAGAGATCCCTACTCGCCCAAGGAATTGTATCGCGCCATATCTTTTTAATATATATTTTGCGGCCATTCCGCGATCGCATAATGTAATGATGGATCACTACGCTGACGATACAGCTTTACTCTATCGTTCGACTAACTCGTCCGCTATTGCCGCGCGTCTCTAATCAACCACAACCGAATGAAAGTTGTGGATGAAGCCATGGAGGGTACAGGTGAATACGACAAGAGCACCGCGGGTTTCTTCTCTCGAAGGAAACTAGTTACACCAGATGATGCTCATTTATTTCATAAGAACATTCCCGGGAGTGATTCTGTCAGGTACCAGGGTGTCATTCTGAAGCGCATTCCAACTCTGCGCACCTAGACACGACCCTGGCGAGACCCAAACAATGCCGCGGGCAGCATGTTTCCCTTAATTGGGAGATATAGCGTTCTTAGTTTGTCTAATTAGTTAATGATAATAACATTTCTTACCGTGATTAATTCTATATATGAGTTAAACATATATAAAACTCTTTTTTTCGATATGTTTCAGGCGGTAGTGCTTTTTAGTCAGTAAGAATCTTACACTGTCTCTCCTCACCGAGATTCGTGTTTTGAAGATTTTTAACATTGCCAGACCTTGCGCCAAACCAAAACAAAAATGTTTACCGCTCGTCGTGTATTGAGTGAGGGGCCGTTCGATTTGTGGGACCGTTTACGGTAACAAGGGATGATATGGATCGACCCTGGATGGGCCCGGGTGCAGTGTTGCAATTGTTTCATCCTTAAAATGACCTCCAGCCCAATGAAAACAAGTGTGGGGTTATGATGCCCAAGAATCACGAGTTTCAGCCCCCTATCGGAGGTTGGCAATCATCATGGCGATTTTAATCTTTGACGCTGCAGCCTTAAATAGTCCGACCGATGTTTGTCCGTACCATTCTCTAAGGTTCTTTAACCATGAGGTTCTGCGACGCCCTATGCTTCTTCTTCCTTGTATTTTTCTTTGCATGATCAGTTGGAGAATAGAGTATCTCCTTCCCCGGGTGATGTGCCCTAAGTACTCTTACTTTCGTGTTTTGATCGTAAGGATCAGTTCCTTTTCTTTCTGCATTCTTCACATGACTTCTTCGTTGTTTACTAGGTCCGTTCAGGATATCTTGAGCATGCGGCGATAGATCCACATCTCAAATAACTCTAGTTTTTTTATGTTATGTTATTACATGTCCATGCTTCCATCCCATACAGTAAGTGTTGAAAAAATGTAACAGCGAATTATTCGGACTCTCAAGGCTAGATTGAGATTTCTATTTACGATAAGATTTTTCATTTAGACGAAAATTACTCTTGCTATTTTTATTCGTATGTTCACTTCTATGGTTTGGTCGTTATTGTCTTCAATACGTGTTCCTCAGTGTTGGTAGCTTCTAACTCTTTCGATTCTGATGTTGTTTACTAGTATTGCTGGTATATTATTAACATTGGTCTTATTTACAACCATAAATTGAGTTTTCTTCAAATTCATTTTGAGCCCATAGGATTGGCTAGTCGTATTTATGTCTTGCATATTTTCTGAAGCTGGCAGATGGAGGGTGCTATTGTCGCAGTGTCGTCTGCGTATCGTAATTTATTGATAAATTGACCGTTTATTACTCCACCCCAGTCATCATTGATGGCTTCTTTGATAAGCATTCTGAGTACATATTAAATAGGGCCGGTAATAGTATGCATCTTTGGCGGACTCCCCGTCAGATATCCGATTTTTCACAGTTATGTCCTTCAACATTTATTTGTGCTTTCTGATTCCAGTACAAAGTTTTTATTATTCGGACGTCATTGTAGTGTAGGCCCTTCTGCTGTACTATTTCCATTGACCGATCATGTTTAACTTTATCGAAGGCTTTCTCGTATCGATGAAGCCTATAAATAAATCTACGTTCATATCGAGACATCATTGGATTATGACATTCATTCCAAATAGAGCCTCTCTTGTGCCTAGATTATTTCAAAATCCGAACTGTGTCTCACTGATATTTGTTTCGAATATCTTGTAAATGCGACTGTGAATGATTTTTAGAAAAACCTTTAATGTCACGCTTATTGTTCTAAAATCTGAGCAGTCCCTTGCGTTGTGTTTTTTGTTAATAAACAGAATGTAGATTTTAACCATTCTTGTGGTATGATTCCAGTCGTATAGATGGTATTATTATATAGATTTACCAAGATGCTAATATTGTTTTCCTCAGTTAGTTCAAGAATATCGACTGGTATTTCATCTGGTCCTATTGCCTTTCTATCTTTTGAGTTCTTGATAGCATACATTACTTCTTCGGCTTTTATTCTTGGTCCTTGCGACGTTTCTTTTATCTTTATTTCATTACTGGTGTCTTCTAATAGTTGTTGTATGTATTCCTCCCATCTTTTGATCTTTTTCTCTATGACCACTATAATATTACCGTTATCTTTTATTATACCAGTCTGTTTCTTCTTTCCCATGCCAGTGAATCCTTTGATCCGTTTATGTAAGTTAAATGAATCATACCTCAGCTGAAGCGATTCTATCTCCTCACCACATTGGTTTCTCATAAATGTTTCTTTGGCTTCTATAATTTTTTTTTCGAATTTCTTGTTGAATTTCTTTGTATTTATTTCTATCCTTGTCTTTGTATTGTTTTCTCTTTTCCATTCTCGTCAAAATTTCATTTGTCATTCATTGTTCTTTTGGGGGTTGGCGGTTGTTTTTCTGTTTCAATGTATCCTTACTGCCGTCCCATACAGCTCCTTTTATGGTGCCCCGTGTCTCATCCACATCCACATTGTATAACTTGTTGCGTGATCTGTCCGAGATTTTCGTTGATGTTCGTCTTCACGCTTTGTCTTATTTCTTCATCTCGAAGCATAGTGGGTTTTAATTTCTGATTTCGAAATTTTATTTGGAATTTTTTCAGTTTGATTTGTAGGGTGGTGATAAGGGGATTATGATCCGACCCGACATCTGTTCCATTCTGTATGTTTTGACTGTGCGAATGGCGTTCCTATATCTTTTGTTAATTAGAAAATAGTCTATTTCGTTCTATATTATCTGATCTATGTCTTGGGTATGTCCAGGTGTATAGCCTTCTTTTTGGTAGTTTGAACCAGGTGTTAGTTATTACCAGATTTATAATCTGAGCGAATTCAATAAGTTTTTCCCCTCTCAAACGCTGCTCGACACTTACACGCACTTTTCCGCCGTGCGTTGTTGTTTTCGCGCGGCCCGCCCAATTATGCGCTATAATTATCGTTTTTATCGAGTTTTCTTCCCGGTTAGTGTATCGATTATTCTCAAATTTTCATTTGATCGTCCCAGGTAGGGTTCTTAGCTAAAACAAAAAAATGATAAAAGGATAAGGTATAGTCTTAATTCGCTGTTTCTCATTAAAATTCAGAAAAGTATTTGAGAAGAATCTAAGAATAGTCCCGCTTACATACAAGTAACAGTTTTGTATTCAGTGATAAACGTTTAGCGATTTTGCATAAAGAGAGATTATATGAGAACAAAACTAAATGTCGCTGATTAAAACTAATAATAAAATCTGTAGGATACTCGACGTGTTTTTTCCGTATCATGTTACAATGTATCCCAATACAAAATGCGTTTGAACATTAAAACGTTTAAGTTTGTATCTATAAATTATTTAGTTATATAAATTGCTGGAAGTACATGGGCTTCTATTCATAATAAATAATTTGTTGTAAGATGCAGAATGAGGCTAATTACTATAAAACGTCTGATTGATAACATTTATATTTCGTGCCTTTAGTTCATATATACTCAATATGAGCAATAATAATTTGCAAGATACTAAAACATAACACTTGCACTTGGTGAACGCTTTTGATTGCATCACATTAAATTCCCAACACATCGCGCATACATAGTTTAAATTGCCGCCAAGTTCCAACGAATGCAGTTCACAAGAAAATATAGTGTACAGAATAATGTTCTTGAGGTTTCTATTTATAGTAGTGATTATAATAATTAGTGCATCAGGTAAGTAATAATATTTAATAAAGCACACATATAATAATTAACTTCCTATCGTAGAGTATACCACCGTAGGTTAGTAATGCAGATTATAGATTTTTTGAAAATTATTTATTTGTTATATAATATTATAGATTATATTAATTCATAATTTTCAAAAAATATATTAGCTGGATTACTCTTAACTACGGTATACTGTACGGTGGAAAGTTTATAAATAAGTAATCTTGAAAATAATTCTCCTATAAATTCAATAAACGTGAAACCATATTTTATTGATAAATATAATTATTAGTGGGGTACACAACGGATTCAGCACCTCCAAGTGTGCAAGATGATCTATTTCAAGCTTGTTCTGAGCTATTCTAAGCGATTATAAACTGATTTTAAGTTGATATGCTTGATTCTATGCTAATAAACTAAATTTTTAATGTGTTATTTTGCTCAATTGGGGGTACTCAAACTGTTGTTTACCCCTACTCATTAAGTGATACAATAATGGTATTGTAGGATTAGTACTACAAAATTAATATTTTGCTAATATCATTGGACATAATCATAAGTCATAATGTCAATTATCCTGGTTGTTTACAAATTATTCCAAACCCAATCCAAATCATTTTAATTTTCATATGAAAGTATGATTAAAGTATAGTAATAGTGGGAAAAAAATGTCACACAATAAATGATTAAAATATATTTTCTTGTAATAAAATAAATTTAAAAATAGTAGATTTTCAATTTTCCCTTTTTTAAATAATTTTCACGCGATTGTGTTGAAAATCTGTATAGATGTCTAATTTTTAATTCCAAATTATTTATTTTTGTAACTATTCCCAATATTTAGGACCTAAAATACACTTTACTCAATTGGAATGCAAATCTATTAAAAATTGAGATTATTATTTTGGTAAAGTATTATTTATTATTTAAAATTTGTTTAATTTCTAATAAAATAATAAATAAGATAATGGCGCAAAGGCCAAGGGCCGATAGCCTAACAATGATTGATTTCTCTCTCTAATAAATAAGAATTTTATACAGATGGTCGTAAACGTTGTGATTTGGTTTGAAAATATGCAGTACTTATTTCCGAAAAACTGGAAGAAAAATTTATCATGCGGTGCGCACGACAGACATTTTCCAGAGATGGTTTTAAAAAGCAAGGGACATAATAAAGAGGATTTCCTAAAAATGTAGAAAACGCACGAGTACAATACTTTTTCTATCCTTTGGATAATGTAATAAATACTAAGTAATAGATTTGTTTTAAATAAATCTTATACAATTGTAAAATTAATAAGATACAATGATGCTATAATGTGCACTGATCACTGAATGAACAAATATATTTGATCTCGCGATAACCTATTAATTACCTATAGACTTTCAATCACGAGTTTTATTATAAATAACTACAACACTATGCTTACAATTAATAATTAATAAAGAATTCGTTTTTAAAAAGAGATTCGTTTTTTAAATATTACATTACAATATTTTTAATTGCTATTATCGGTGTGAACAACTGAGATTTATTGTACTGAGATTGAATTGGCCCTAATAGATTTGCAAAGGTCGTATATTAAATTTGTACATCATGTATTCTATAAACTGATCTGTTTCTATTAGCACATTCTTGGAGGGTGACCTAATTTATATTTATTGCGCGTATTTCATAAATGGCATTATAAATGAACTTAAATGCAAGACTAATTTTAGAACACAAGTAACATGAAGACTGAAATAGACAACATAACATATAATAATAGATTTATTTTAACAAAATAACAAGTACTGTATGCATTCACACCCGAAAAGGAATATGTAATATTATGAATCTCTTTATAATCATATCTTCACAACAAATCAATACATTAACGGTGTCACTGGCACACATTCAACTGATTCATTAATGTTTCATATGGTAATACAATTATTGGTTTGCTTCCTTTTGCAGAAGTCGCTAATGAGGACCCTAGATTTTATCGAACTAGAATATTAAATGCAAATGCAGTGAAAAGTCATAAAGCCGACAAAGTTTTATTTATGTGGGACAACGATAATATGATGCCGAGTAAATCAAAACAGGAGGATGAAATAAAATTAAAAACACGTGTTACAAAATTGGAACTAAAATTAAATAGAATGAAAAAACGAAAAATTAAAATGCTGAATGGTAATAGTAATAAAAAGGCGGCATCTCATTGGGATTTGAAAATAGGAAAGATACAGAAGAAAATTAATTATTTAAATAGGAAACGATTGCGACTTACTAATAATGTTAAACATATAAATGAAGAAAAATTTACACATACAATTTTAAATGACAATAAAAGAAAAAACATTTATAATAAACCTACAAAAATTAAAAGTAAAAGTACGACAAGCCCAACTATTACTACACAAGGTAATTCCACAAATAATACTGCAATGAATAATAGTAAGAAAAAAACGGAAGATGTGAATGAAAATAGTTTAGTTTCTGAGATAAATATTTACGAAACTGTAACTTCACTTCCTATGAATAATATAATTGAGCCGAAAAAGTATGTACAAATAAACGCAGTTTTTAATGAAACCACGAGTAATAATACTATTGTAGAAAATACGTTAATGTTACATATTCCGAAGTTCTTAAAAACTATGGCATTGAATAGATCAAAATCATCCGAAATTGAAGTATTAATGGAAATATTAACAACTCTACAAGAAGGAACACAGAATCTTGATATTAAATGTAAGAAAAGAAAAAAACGCTGCAGCCATATTTGTGAAGACGGAAAATGTTATTGTCCTCCAGGATTTTATCTTGGAACTGATAAGCAAACTTGCAAATGTCCCGAAGGTTTTAAGTCAAATGATGGTGAAACGTGCATTGATATAAACGAATGTCATTTAAACAATAAACACGGACCATGTCAAGGCAATTGTATAAATATTAAAGGTTGGTATAGATGTTCATGTGTGAATCTTTCTGGAACAAGATTATCGGCCGATGGACATTCTTGCGAGGATATTGATGAATGCACGGAAGGTACCTCAGGATGCTCCCATGGATGTATAAATACAAAAAATGGTGTTTATTGCACATGTCCTGATGGAATGCTAATGGGCACGGATCAAAAATTGTGTGAAGGTATGTATAATAAATAATTATCAGCAGATATATTTAAATATTTACAATTAAATGTTTTATACTACACGCCGATGTGCAGCGGTTAGCACCCCCGCTTAATGCACGGGCGAGGTTCAAATCCTGGCTCGGGTAGTCAGTACCATTTGTCGTTGGGATACAATTAAAACACTCGGCTACGATTTAATTAGCAAGTCCTGACACTCATATACTACAAACACATAGCGGAATGACCCCGAAGGTCGATAGCTAGTTACATATTATAACACATACAGTAACTACTACAACTATTTTATAGTTCTATCTATATATCTTATCGGTTTTAAAACGTCTTTCGCCGTTGTCCGATATTCCTTGTGATTCTGTCGTTCCAGTGCTCCTCTCTCATGTATTTTGGTCTGATTGCCTTAGCTATTCCATCCTGCAAAATTGATTTAGGGTTTCCTCGTCTATTACAGATGTGATAGTATCCACTTTAAGGCTAATTTTGGTGATCTACCTTAATATGGCCATACCGTATTAGTTGTTTCCTCTAGATATCTGTTGTAAGTGAGCCTTAAACACCGATGCATTGTTATTCGTCGTCATTTCGGATCCTGTATCTTCTGAATACCCTCAACTTGCGTCTAAATCCATCCATTTCATTTTGATTGTTATTCTTTTCTTTAGTTATCTGTATTCCTTTTCTGTTACATCAAACACCACCCCTAGGTATGTATATGCATTGCATGTTTTTATTTCTTTTCTTAGGTGTATATTGAACGGTTCTGCTCCAATAGGGAGATTACTTCTTCCATTTCGGGAAGGACAAGCTAATTTTGAACCGCAGTAATAGGATTATTGTCCAATACCTGTAACACTATGACCACCCGCAGAGGGGGCGTAAATCTTTCGGAGATTATTATGGAAGGCTAATACATCGGACTCAGTTTCTTTAGGTTTAATTATATGTGTATTGAAGCTGCAATGAAGTACAATCAAGCCGGAGTAGGACCCTGTTCAGAACGGTCCCGTATTAGACCTGCATTGACATTCTCCGTGTGTATTGCATGGGACCCCCACGGCGCTCACAATTACCCGAAAAATGACTTAGTCCTTCCCGAAATGGAACGAATATACTTCGGTTTGTGTGTCTTCTTCTTTTTCGAGTGCCTATCCGTTCCGGATGGTGGCTAATTTGATTTTGATTTTGACAGCTGTAGTTGTCGTGGAGAACCAAGATCTTTCAGCCATATAATTCTTCTCCTTCCGGCGCTTCTATTTCCTTCTACTTTTCCTTGCAGGATACACTGTAATAGTTGGTACCGTTTTTCATTACGCATAATGTGGTCCGAGTACTAAAGTTTCCTGATTTTGCTGGTTAAGTATTTCTTTTTTCTTTTGACATTCTGAATAGGAGTTCGTCACATGATCTTTTCATGATACTTTCAACATTGTTCTGTACACCCACATCTCAATGGATTAGACAGTTTTCTAGTGGATTCAGGCAACGTCCATGACACCACTCCGTACAGTAGAACCAAGAACAAGTAGCAGCGTTTTCTCATTTTGGTATCGATAGGAGATCTCACTATCGATACCAACATTTAAAAACTGTTGCCATTTTTTAAAAAGCACTTCTACTCTTTTAGATTCTGCACTTAATTTCCTGTGATGGGTCTCATTTATCATTAACAATACTGCCGCGATACGTGTTGTTGTTTGTTCTCTTGATCGGTCCAGGATTTACTATTAAGTTTTTCCCTCTGTTTATATCAAGACGGTACCGTTAGATTGTTATTCTCTCTGATGATCTGTTCGTAAGTTCCTGAAGATCTTCCATACTGTCCGCGAAGATCTCAGTATCGTCAGAGTATATGATGTTATTTAATCGTTGCCTATTTATCAGAATTCCTTCTTGTGCACTGTTGAATAGAAGGGGCGACAATACATACCCCTGTCTCACTCCACGCAGAATCTCCACAATGTCTGTTTGATCTCCATCCACTTTTACGGTGGCTGATTGATTCCAGTAGAGATTTATGATTATTATTATGTCTTTGTCGTCTATGCTGATATTTTTCAAAATTTCTATTATCCTGTGGTGTTAAACCCTGTCTAACGCTTTTGTGTAGTATACAAGGCATGCCTACATCTTTGGAATACAACCTGTACACTAAATAAAGCTTCATGTGTTCCAACTGCGTCTCTAAATCCAAATTGTGTGGGTGCTATTTGTTCTTCAGCTGTTTTATATATTCTATGGAGAGGTTAGGGATGGAAGAGGATGCTGTAGAATCGGTGAGAAGAATGTAATAAGAAACTTGGACAAGAGTGAAGTTGGAGGATGTGTTAAGAAGTGGCTAAGTGAGAGGGTTTGTGGTAGGAAGAACTAAGGTGTGAATGCTGGCGTATGTATATGATATAGTACTTGTGGCCAAGAGGGTTGAAGAGATGCATGAGATGTTGTCCATTATCTTGTTAAGAGAAGGTTGGTTGTGAAAGTGGGGAAAACCAAATGAATATTTTTTAAGAACAGGGGGGGAGGGGGTTGTTATGGGTAGAATAGAAGAGTTGATAGGGTGTAATGATTGAGCGAATGGATAATTTTAAATATCTAGGTTCTTGGTTTGACCGCAGAGTAGGTGTAACTACGAGATTTGGGTAGGTGATGCCAGGTGAAAATAGAAAAATGGACGGATATATAGAAATTGCATGTAAGATTTGAGATGCGTGTGTGAAGGTCATACTGCTATACGGAGTGGAAGTATGGGGTACGAGAGAGTGGGATCTGATGGAGTCCCTGCACCAGAGGTATAATTTTTGAAGCAGCTGCTGGGGTTGGAAAGGTCCAGCAGACTCTGTGGTGGGAGACGTGCGGGAGAGTGGTAAAGTTTGTGGTAAGGCTGCGGGGATTGGAGGAGGAAAGACTAGTGCGAGAAGTGTGGATGAGAGATAGGTGAAGGGCAGAGAGCGCTTGGAAGAAGAATAGAGGAAGGATGTATGAACGGGTGGGTATGTCTGAGGTATGCGTGAATGAGAAACTAAGAGGAGCGACAGGAAATATTGAATGAGGGCTCATACAGTACGAGCGAAGCGTGGGTTGGAAGAGAGAGGAAGCAAAGTGTGAGTGGGGCAAAGATACACCACGTGTATACTGTGTAGTAAGGGGAGTGATACGTGGTGACACCTGAGCAACCAGTGTGTGAGTATGAGGATGGATGGGTGGGGGAGTGCAGAAAGGTGAGTGAATGGCTAAGAGAGGACGGCGGGAACGGCGTGAATATCTGAGACGGAGAGCATGTGGGTAGAGATGAGGGACGGTAGGATGTTTTTTTTTATGTTGGAAAGAAAGTAATGGGCATACGTTGTTTATATTGCTGGGACTATTTGCTGTTTTTTGTATTGAGATGCCAAATAAAGATTTTATTTTGATCACATTGTCCTCAGTTTGATCTCTATACAGGTTTTCAAAATGTGAAACCCATGTTTAATATTTTCGTCATCGAGATGCACTCGTCAATTTGGTTCTTACGATTTCGTAGGAAGTCCTATATATTTCTTTGTGGATTGTTTAGGTCGTGTTCCATGTCTTTCCTGGACTTGATCTAGAATTCCGTCTTAATTTCTCTTATCCTGCCATTGATGCGATTTTTATTCTTCACTTCTTCTTTGTGCCATGGCTTATTCTTGCATTTTGCATTAATGTTTCCTTTTCTGGTGCCCAATGCCTAATGCCTATTCCGATGCTTGATTTATGTTAATATTTATCTTTTCCCAGGCTGTTTCTGCATCATCCCTCTCTTCTATTGAGTTATTGTATTTTTTGTCTCTGATTTTGCTTTGTGTTTCTGGGCAGTTGTCTCCTTTGTATTTCACGTTTATCAACAGCCCTACGGCCGACTATGCTAGCCTCACCTCTGGGGCTATGCAATCCACCTAGGGCAGTGTAGGCGGAGTTTCGAGAGGGAAAAACTATTCACGTGGGACGATGTATGTTTCGCACCTCAGATTAATATTAATATTTCAATTTGAATTTACTCGAAAAATACAATATACCTATGCGTCCATATGTAAAGTACTTCTGTGTTTCTTCGCGGGGCAGTTTCGGACGAGAATCATTAGAATTGTTTCTTACTGTAAGGTGACCTTAATTTATGAATTTCACATCTTATGTAATGTTTCAGATATAAATGAATGTGAAAATGAAGATACCATAAAAAAGTGTTCTCACGGATGTACTAACACGATTGGATCGTACGAATGCAATACGGATATTCTAATGATGGATAACCAGAATATTCCAGATACGTTAACTTGTCCACCGTTAAGTCCTCCTGACATTGGCTATTACGCATGCAGCAAAGATCATGCAATAGATACAAAAATGACGAGTTTTACAGGCCGAAAACTGGATTTAATAAGGCCTGGTACAATCTGCAAATTTTATTGTGAACTAATGGGACCTGTACAACATGAAGTTCTCTGCGGTAGTGATGGAAGTTGGGCAGTGCAGGATACAGTTTTCATTAACTGTCGTACAGTTAGATCAACTTCAACATTCGTATAGATTTTAAGTAGTGCCTTATATGTCATATTCCTGTTAATGTGGATAATCAGTTATTTTATGATATAAATACTATGAGTTCATATATGTCGATTTATGATATAAATTTCGATTAGTGTTCCGGGGCCAATTTGGTCGACATCAGAGTTGTGAGTTCGCTCGCAGATGTATTATAAAATTCACTTATTAATCATATTAATGGGTGATTATATAATTTTAATTTCCGTGGTGAAAATTAAAATTAAAAATAATTCCGAAATTATAATCAATCCTAGTATTTTATGTACTTTTTAATATTATAATCCTTATTTAATTAAATGTGTAATTCAAAAAAAATCATCGTAAATAATAATTGTTACAATAAAAAATAGTAGGACTCGATATTATAATTTTTTACATAATATGCATAGCATTGTTGCACCATATTATATAATATTCTTCAAACAACATAAAATGTCCGTCATAAATTCATAAGTGGATAATACTTTGAACAAAGTAACTCTAAAATGAGCGTAAATGCATTATTATTTTATTAAAATTATACAATCCATCCAGAAGATGAATTGTTCATTAAATTTTCAAGTGAACTACAATCTATAATTACAAAACATTTTTGAACTGATACTAAATTCTCCACTCAGTTTTAGAATTGTGTTTGATGTTATTCTATTATTTCCTAATATTTAATATGTGTAGTAAGTAATTCAGTTAATAAATGTTCAATTTTTCACGCTGTAATTTTAATATAAGCGGTGTATATATACTTGTATATGAGTTATAACAGTAACACAATTTGTGTTATATTATTTTACATGTTGCCGCCCAAGTTTTGCGGGATGTTAAATTGGGTATATATGCTGAGTGGATTATATAAACCCGAAAAGGAACCATGGGTTTTTAAAATACTGATATATTTGTATAACATCAATATGCCGTGTGTAATACTTATATATTATTTCATAGCAGAATGCATACAGTTTAAAATTTCATACAATAATCTAGATGACTTCATTGATCATTTCGGTTTAGTGATGTGTCATATATTGTGCATTGTTAAATTTTTCTTCGTAAAAATTAATATGGACAAACTTAAAGCGATTTTTATGGAATTGGAAAATGAACAATTTTCGTATGAAGAAACATTTGAGTTTCAACCCGAGAAACGATTTAAAAAAGGTGTAGTATATTTAAATATAATGATCATTCTGTATTCTGTTCTGGGTGCTATGATCCCTACTCTACGAGGAGTAATTTCATACGAAAGGTATATTAATGAAGGAATGCTAATAAATACCGGAAATATTACATGTGATGGATTTCTACCTTTTTATTGTTGGTTCCCATTTGATTTAAATACTACACGTATTTGTTTTTACGCTATAACATTCCAGTTGGTTTCCATATGCTTAAGCGTTTATCCGTTAGTATGTAAGCATGGTATTTATAATGATCTTAATTTTTAATTTTACATGTCGAACAATATTTTTTTTCTATTTTCATATTTTACTTGCTAAGTTAATTTATATGTTTTAAGCTAATTACCGCTTAAAACCAATATTTATTAAATTTTATGTAGAATGATGAACAGCGGATGAAACAAAAAAGTTCGTAATACTAAATAAATGGTTTGTCCATTCTGCAATTGCAAAACTGATTGTAAATTTACATATAATTATTATAGATAAAATTCAGATCCGGCCAATGCACATTACTCATATAAATCATATTCTTTCAAACAAATCAAGTTTAAAAAAAAAATTATAATTTCAATTTTCCATTAGTTTTATAAATTCACGCAATTCTTTGTTCATTTTTAATATTTAATTTTGGATTAATTATTTGTATAACTTGTCTCTTTACAAAGTCGCACATTATTATTATTTTTGTTCTCTTAGTTTACTTAGTTAGCGTTTTATTTTATGTTTGCAATTAGTTGTTCTTTTGAATAGATAAATATAATTATAAGTCGTTATATTTAAATCTCCTACTTCTTGTAGCTTGCGATATGACATTCGTAGGCTTATGTCTTTGTGTGCGAGCACACTTTATGAATGTTGGCGAAGCATTTAAAACGTTGCGAACTCGTTGTCTGGTAAGAGCCAATTTGTCAAAAGATTATGAAATACTAAAAGATGAGGACAATTCTGTATTGGCGGAAGAGATTGATCAAGAAATTCGTAAATGCTCGATTCATTTGCAAAAAGTTATAAAGTAAGAAATATTTTTATTATATACATTATATTATATAGTGATAATAGTTTGTGTGCAGATATTAACAAGCTCTATAGTTCCCTAATTCTAATAGAAGTGCTACTTTCATTAATTGCGTTGGCCGCTACTCTTTTTGTATTAGTGAATGTAAGTTATATATCGGTTACACACACTATGTTCATTCCAATTATGTGCTAATTCTATTAATTTTTAGGAACCATTCTTTAGTTCTGTATTTATTGCTGAAATTCAATTTATAGGTTGTATTATTTTACAAATCGCTACTTATTCAGTGGTAGGCATGGAGGTTACAACAAAGGTAATGATTTATGAAACTACTAGATAATGCGAGGGTTATCCAAATGAATCTTGGCTTTGATTTTTGTCCTAAGTACATGCACAATTAATCTGTGTGTATAATGTTCACTACAATCTAAGTGATGATCACAGAACAGAGGAGGCCACTACCTCTTTCCTGTCTATATGACATTATAAAAATCAATCAGAAATATTCTACTCCCATAATATATTCCTACTTTTGTTTTTCATTATATATATAGCTTATAAGCGTGCTGTGATACTGCTGACTGGCAGCTATCTTAGAAATAATCACTACGGTTCTCGCGGCTTATTGTTATGACAACATGATGTGCAAACAACGTGTCATGTTCATAATTTGTGCATTAAGGGTAGTCATTCTATAAGAGTTTTTCTTCTTCTGTTGGTCCTACAACTCCGGGGAGCTTCGGTCGTTCGTTTCCCGAATAATAATAAGAAGAAGAAGAAGAAAACGTACAGAACTGGAAATAATGGAGGAAGATAGTACAGAATACAAAAATATACAAAGATATACAAATATCTCTAAGAAATAATGAAATACAGAAGTTGATCTCCCAAAACAAATATTAGGGTCCTTCGTTTGAGAGCATCTACCTCTGTATTCCTTCATTATTTCTTATAGATCCTTGTGTATTTTTGGTTTATCTACTACCTCCTTCCATTATTACCTCCTCTGTACTTTTTCTTTTCAGTTTTGGATCCCTAGCTTTTTTTAAATTTTGTTCTACATTATCTGTTCTCCTTGTCCTTGGTCTTTCACTTCTTCTATTTTCCCATGGTTTCCATTCCATCTTTTCTCTTACTATTATATATTTGTCATTCGTCCTACATGTGCAAACCAACGAATTCTTCGTGAATTTATTTCTTTTACTCCATTTTCTTTAATTATTTCTGTGTTACTTAAAGGGATTCATTCTTCGTTTACTTTGTTGGTACTATTGCTTTCATTACTCTTCCTTCTAAGTTTCTGAGGTCCTCCTCGTCTTTTTCCTCGTGCTTCTGGTTTGCAGTGCATATATTACCGTTGGTATTACCAATATGTCGTAAAGTTTTAATATGGTTTTTGGACATAAGTAGCTTCTTGTATCCTATCTTGACGATTACTTCCTCGCTGCTCCGTAGGAGTTCATCCTCCTTTTCTGTTATCGAAGGCATATTCATACCTTTCGCAACGTTATGATCATCCACTAAATTGGACGCACTTGAGGTAGCGTCATCACCTTTTATTTCCATACGTTGGTCCATACTTCGGTCTTACGAGTTGCTAGGGAAATATCCGGTCACACCAGGCAGTACCCCGCAGTATTAGGAGAAGGCTAATGAAACCGAGGTGCGCCACTTCCTGGAGTCCGCCATATTATTGACTAATGCTTTCCCTTGGCCACGCAGCTGGGCATAGGCTGTTCAACCTTTAGCTTTTAGACTCTATTTAGTGTGGGTATTATTCCACTAGACCCGTGCTGTAAAGCCTAGGTCCCCATACCCGCTGCCTGCGAGACATGTCCACTAATAGAGCGAGTCTGTTTGACAGATTATATCAGGAGCAAACTGATCTGGCGCCATTTGACACCATCTTGGCCACGATACTACAGTCGGGTGGTTTCGGCATCCTCTCACACAGGCCATAGGGCCTGATTCCCTAAAACTGTAGTCGAGACCACCACCCCTTGCGGGGCCTTCTTTTTCTACTTTCTTATATATCGACAATATTATTCCAGTATTCCAGCTCTCTGGCATTTCTTCTTTCCTCTATATTTTAATTATAAGCTCATATATATGCTGGTGTAATACTTTTCCTCCACATTTTAGGATTTCTGCTGTTTTCTCGACATCTCTTGGTGCGTTTCCGTTTTTTCGCCTATTCATTATTTCCATAAACTATACTTGGGTAAGCTTGTTTCTTGTTCCTCGTACCTTTTTGTGTTTAGTACTGTTTGGAAATGCTCTTTTATTTGGTTTATTTTTTGTTGTCATGTTCCGTTATTCATCAGTGTTTTTTAAACCTCTTCTTTTTAGCCTGTTATTTTTCATTTGTTCCTTTATCTGGTTTTAGAATTGTTAGCATTGTTGTTCCTATTGTATCTTTCCTATTGTTTCTTGTATCTGGGTTTGTTTCTGGATCATTTATTTGCATTCTTCGTTGAACCATCCTTTCTTTTGAGTCCTTTTCTTACCCCTATTGTTTTCTCTGCTGTGCTTGTTATTGCATTATAATTGTGTCCATACCTCCCCCCCCCCCCATATGTTCTATGTTTGTTGTTTACACCGCTACTTCGTACAGTTCCTATTGTATTAGTAATAGCAAAACTAAAACAAGAACAACATAAAGTTCTTGTTTTAGTTTTTCTGTTTCCCATTTTGCTGTGCTACTTTTGTGTTGCTATTGTTTGTTTTATTTGAACTGATATAAGATAGTGGTCGGAGTCCGCGTTAGCTCCTCTTAGTGATTTTACATCGTGTATTATTCCTTCTCTTCTTTATTTCCACGTGATCAATTTTGTTTGTTTTGTTGTGCATTCCTCCACATCTCTTTGTGCTCCTTATTATGCTTGAATTTTGTGCTGCATATAACCATGCCCATTGCTTGCGCATAGTGGACGCCCGTTATTGTTAGTTTCTTCGTGGAGCGTATCTTTTCCTGCTACTCCTTCTATGTATTCTTCTCTTTGCCTATTTGTGTGTTGACATCCCGAAGTGTGATTAGCTTGTCGTATTTTGGGACCGTTTCGCTTATTTATAGTCATTAATTCGTAGAAACGTCAGTTTAAACTTCTTTCGCTTTCTCTGTGGGTACGTACACATTTATGATTGCTATATTGTATATCCTGACAGGGGACAGCGTAGCGCAGTGATTACGCACCGATCTGTTCATGATCGTGAGTTCAAATCACACAAAGCGAAAAGCTTTATGGCTTGTACACGAACCCCACTCCTCAAGACGCAACAGGCATGGGGTTTCACGGCTAACATACTTGGAGAAGTATGTTAGCCGTGAAACCCATCTACTCCAGACCAGAGGGTCTGGAGTAGATGATATTCTCATCTAAATATACTCCAATTGTTCTACGCTAAGGTGCCAGCATTATAGGCAGGGACGAGAGCAATACCCCTGCAATGTGTATCAACCTATATCAGTTGATTGATACATATTTAATATCCTGCACTATAACTGATTCGAAGTTGAGGATGTTATTTTTTATTTTACCAGCCATTTCTTTTATATTTCTCATAATTTGTTGTTCCTCTATTATCCATGCTTCTTCTTTTCTCTTCTTTCATCATGTATTTTTTTATTCTGATTTCTTTCTTGCTTTCCTGGAAACCTTCGCTCTTTTCACTACTCATCTCTTGTATTGCTCAATGTCTTCCTGTCTTTGTTCTATGTTGTTCTCGTTCATTTTGCTATGCTTGTTGTTTTTTTTATCTCTTCTTTTTCTTTCCATTATAAGAATTACTCGTTGTTAAATTAAGCATTTCGTGTATTTACGTTCGTGTTCGTTCAATAATATCAAACTAATCAAACCAGAAATAATGAAGCTTTCGCGTCATTATTTCTGGTTTGATTAGTTTGATATTTTTGAACGAACACGAACGTAGATACACGAAATGCTTAATTTAACATCGAGTAATTCTTATAAAATGGAAAGAAAAAGAAGAGACGGTGGTCTACGAAATACAACATTTTAACATAATGTAAACAAATAGTGAATAAATCTAACCAAGGATCATTCATGTTATAAACACCTACACAAATGAAATTCTCACATGAGAATTAAATAATTGATCCCTAGAAACGGATATATTATAAACCAATGCAAACACAAAATTCACAATGTATATGATTCTATTTTAATAACAGTACGCGGCGCTACATGTCATTTTTTACTTATATATAATAAACTAGGATTGACCCATTTGTAATCATAATTCAATTTCCTCAACGGTGCAATGTCAGTATGGGTCGTTTGGACAATCCTCTGATTATAACAATACTACAATTTATATATTTTTATTCTAATATTTATCATTATTTCAGTGTTCTGAGATATCGCAATCAATTTATGAATTTGATTGGTACTCTACAAATAAATCAGTTAAATCGATAATGATGATTCACAGTATTAGGTTGTTAAAACCAATTTACTTCACTGTTGGTAAATTCGCACCTCTTTCGTTAACAACCTTATTGCAGGTTATAAAAGGATCATATTCATACCTCGCATTCCTTCAACGTTTAAAATAAAATAATTGAATTTTGAATATATGAGTCGTTAGATATAATATTTGCATATTATAATCACTCTCATAATGAATATATACTACGTCACCATTTAATCATATGGGTAGAAATTATATATATATATATATATATATATATATATATATATATAATATTCAATTTGAAGTAAAAGCACTCTCAAATCTTTAAATAAAATAAGATGGATTCAAGCAATATTAATAGTTTGTTCACAATATACGACAACTTAAAATGCGGTTTAAAGATTACTTAAGATTAGCATGTGACAAGATACATGTTCATATGTAGATACGTAATATTTATGTCACATCGGTTTGCTAACACTGTTTGAAAATTATAGCAGATCCACATGGCAATGGTTAGTATCAGATAGTCTGTATATGTTGTTTGTTAATGTGAGTAGTATTCATGCGACAGGAATCAATATATGTTTCTCCCAAAATATGTTGTTTAAATTTGGTCAGCATAATAAAATTATATATTATATTCCAATAAAGATCATGGTAGCAAGGAAAAATAACTATAGAGGTTACGTCAATGAACCTAGTGATTACAGGACCCCTTTATCCGTCTATTCCAGTCCAAATATTTTCAGCTTTCGTAGATTTGCTTTTTTATTGATTAACACTTGATAATAGTTTGGAATTAAGATGTTTAATTAACAATTTGAATAATAGTTAAATGCATGAAATGTATTGTCTCACTAACTCTAAACATTGATAGAGGTGTTAATAAAATAATATCAAAACATAAGAAATAAAGAATGCTATTGACAGAGACATACCAAAATACATATACCATATAAAACGAAAATCCTGTATTAACCAAAACAATAGAGAGCGTAACAAAATGCGTGGCATTCGCAACTGCACCAACAAATTGCAAGCGGAATCATGGTACAAATTATTACGTTTAAATATATAAGAATTTTAATAACAGCCTCTAGGAACTGGAAACGTAGGTGAGAGTTTAGATTATTAAGGGAAACTATGTAAAATAACATTATCTGAAAATATAAACTTATAAAGTGGTACCAAATCTAGAATCTATAAAACAATGATTAGATACCGTGGTAATACGACAACAAGAACAGAGAGCCAGCTGGAAACCGCAGAAACGAGAGTCTTCAGGCAGATCGAAGAGGTAAAATGATATTTCTGTTATTTATGTTCATAAAGTGATTAGTTTTATTTTCAGAAGACTCGAAAAAAGGAGGAACATTGATTGGCATATGGAAATTATATAGCAATTAATATGTTTAATTAATAAATTGAATAATACACAATTAAATGCATGCAATGTATTGTCTCACTAATATTGATAGAGGAGTTAATAAAATAATTAACAATAAACCCTGACCAACTTAAGATATTCCCTCGGTCTTCTCCCAACAGAATGTTTGTAATAGTATAAGTATTTTCCTTTTTATAGCTTCTTAACCATTCCGGATGCTAACTGTGCAAAAATGTGCAATAGCATACTTGTTACGGTTGCGCAGAAGAGCATGACAGTCATGGCAAATCAAGTTCTTAAAATTTTTCAGCGACTATATTTTTCTTACAGCTGTTATTTTTCCTGCAATATTGTTTGCAGTAGGTAGAATCTGGTTTCATTCCTCATAATGTGCCCAGAAATATGCGAAAACTTTCCCGGAAAAAAATCACACCAGAAGAAAGGTATTGTTGTCGTGTACAATTTAGCAAACAAATCAATTTTGGTTACGTTTTATGTCTAAAATAGATTAATTAATCCCGATTTCTGCGATGTCTGTGTGTGGTACATCCGTATGTCCGTATGTCAGTATGTCTGTTTGTCTGTCTGTCTGTCTATCTGTGAACAAAATTCCGGGAAAACGGCACAACAGATTGCAACCAAATTTGGAAAATATCTGCGAACATTATCTGAGACGATTCACGAACAGCGAAGAAATCACAATCAACACTCACGGCGGGAAAACATGTCGCGACCAAATTTGTAAATTGGGGTGGAAATCAATCGCGGAATTAGCGAAAATGGTCGCATGTTAAATGTAGTAAGGTAATGAAAATATACATTAATAATTACATTACATCTTCATGTGAAAATTTGAAAATGCGAAATATGAAAATGTGAAAAATGAAAATATGAAAATGCCTAAATGTAAACATGTCAAAATTCCAAAATTTAAAAATATCAGAATGCCAAAATGTTAAAATGTCAGAATGGTAAAAAGTTAAAAAGTTCTAATGTCAAAACATGAAAATGTCAAAAATTTCAAAGAAAGTAAAAAAAAATCAAAAATGTAAAAAATGTAACAATTTTTTTTTCGAAAATGTCAATAATTGTCAAAAATTTCAAAAGAAGTAAAAACTGTCAAAAATGTAAATAAAGTAAAAAATGTTATTAAAAAAATCATAAATGTAAATATGTCAAAAAAATTAAAAAGCTGAAAAGTTTGTCTGTCTGTCTGTCTATCTGTGAACAAAATTCCGGGAAAACGGCACAACAGATTGCAACCAAATTTGGAAAATATCTGCGAACATTATCTGAGACGATTCAGTGAAAATTTGAGCACAATCGGTTCACGAACAGCGAAGAAATCACAATCAACACTCACGGCGGGAAAACATGTCGCGACCAAATTTGTAAATTGGGGTGGAAATCAATCGCGGAATTAGCGAAAATGGTCGCATGTTAAATGTAGTAAGGTAATGAAAATATACATTAATAATTACATTACATCTTCATGTGAAAATTTGAAAATGCGAAATATGAAAATGTGAAAAATGAAAATATGAAAATGCCTAAATGTAAACATGTCAAAATTCCAAAATTTAAAAATATCAGAATGCCAAAATGTTAAAATGTCAGAATGGTAAAAAGTTAAAAAGTTCTAATGTCAAAACATGAAAATGTCAAAAATTTCAAAGAAAGTAAAAAAAAATCAAAAATGTAAAAAATGTAACAATTTTTTTTTCGAAAATGTCAATAATTGTCAAAAATTTCAAAAGAAGTAAAAACTGTCAAAAATGTAAATAAAGTAAAAAATGTTATTAAAAAAATCATAAATGTAAATATGTCAAAAAAATTAAAAAGCTGAAAAGTTGAAAATGTCGAAAATGTTATACAAAATTAAATGTAATTTGGATAGTCGTGTGGTGCCCTCACCAGATATTTCAATACGGATCGTTGCATTTCTTATGAGTGATCTCATTCATCGTTAACCGTAGTGTGCAGATATTTATATTTGTTTAGTCTTTCAGTGGGTTTTTGATTGACGATAAGATGACAGTTTTCAATATAGGATTTGCTTATCTATATATTTGTTTCGTGTGTGTTAATGACTAAACCATACCATTCGCTACTTTTTGACATCCTATTCCTGAGATGCTCTAGTTTCTCTATGCTGTCAGCAGAAATAACCGTATCGTCTGTGTAACGTTATTGTAGTAATTTTATTTAGTGTTTCACCGTTTAGGGACATGCCATCTTCCACGTCTTGGATTGCTTCTCTGAATATATATTCTGAATAGATGCTGAATATTAATAGAGATTTTATACTGCCTTGCTTTGCTCCTTATAGAATCTTTACTTATTTTATGTTCTGTCATTCTACTCTCACTGCGGCTGTTTGTCTCCAATTCATGATAATTCAATCTATCGCAGATATCTTCAAAATATCTATGTCAGGTCATTTTTGGATTTTTTTTATTGTTCCCTCTATCTGGGAGTAGAAATCTATTCTATATTTTCCGCACTTACCTCTATTGTCGGTGCATATATTTGTATAATAGTGATTTTTGTAGGCTTGGCATTTATCTGTAATAACATTATTTTTTCGGAGATTGCAGAATTTACACCCTTAATTATTGTCTTGTATACCACTATCCCCAGGCCGTGGGCCGTGGACCGTGCTTTTGCTTACCAAATATGTTTCCGAATAGTACACTCGAAATTCTTTCATGTTGTAGTAGTTCGCGCCGGTCCATTCCATTTAGCTGAATCCCATAATATTGATACCCATTCTCTTCCTGAATTTCATTATGTATATATATATATATATATATATATATATATATATATATATATATATATATATATATTAGGCGTTGTTGTATAATATATGTTGTAACGGAGCCTGTTTCAAAATAGATATTGATTTGAAAAAATTACAATACACAATATTTATGACAATTGAAAAAAAACTCTCTGTATCTACGTTTTTCTTTCTATTTTCTTCGTAAGTAAGTTTTACGCTCATAACTCATATTTTCTTGGGTTCTTGTTCTTAATAAAGGTATGCAACTTGGTTTCTTTAGTTTTTACTGATTATTACTGATCCTTGTATACAAATTGTGTACTAGATTCCGAAAGGGAATTGGAATTTTTTTTTGGGCATTCGTAGATGGTGTGAGCCGGATCGTCTACACCACCACAGGATCGGCGTGTTTGCCTTCCCTATCCGGTGGAGGTATGACTGGAAGACTCCATGACCGGATAGGGCCTGGGTAGTCCAGTGATCCAGCTCACCATGCCTAGATACCCATAGTTTTATGTTGGGCACTAACCTTCGGGTCCACTCTGCATTTGGGGTGGCGTCTCAGCGTTCTTGCCATCGCCTCATCGTTTCCGCACATGCTGTCTCGCGTGCTCTATTCGTCTCCTCTCCGGCCCTCTTACCGCGGAAGATGTCGGCCCGCTCCAATACTAGCAGGTCACAAGGAATTGTCCCGGCCAGGACATCCGCTGCGTCCGTCGAGTCATTATGATTCCTATGGCGCTGGTGCGCAGTGCCCGTCGCAGTCTGTCGACGTTCCGCTTTGCTTGGTGGTGTCCGCCCAGGCGGATGCTGCCTAAGTGAGCTGGGCACGCGACACCAACGCTAGTAACCTCCGTTTCTTTCCGCTGGGGCCGCCGATGTAAGGCAGGAGCCTAGCAAGCGTTGCCTCTGTCTTCCCGGCCTTCCTTGTTGCTTCAAGTACCTGGGCGGAGTGGTGCGCGTTGGCCTCTAGGACCATTCCCAGGTACTTGATCCTCCTGGCTATGTGAAGCATCTCCCCAGACAACTGGATGTTGGCCTCCTGGTACCTGCTCTCTTGGTGGAGAGCAGGGCGACCTGTGTTTTGGTAACGGCGATGGTGAGGCAATTACCAGTCATCCACTCGGCCACCGCCTCCACCGAGGTCCTCATCGCAGCCTTGGCCGCCAGTTCGCGTCGCCGCACTACTACAGCAAGATCGTTGGCGAATGCTATTGTTTCAGTGTCCTCTGGCAGCTGCAGCCGCAGGACGTCGTCAAAGATGACTTCCAGAGGAGAGAGGCCTGAGGACAGATCGTTGCCCCCCATTCAGTTACCTCGTACCTCCCTAGTCCTGCGGTGCCATCACAGGTGATCCCCCTCCTGTCTTGGAAATATCCACGAATAATGTCCCCTCAGCGGTATTCCCTTCTTCACCAGAGCAGCATTGATGGTCCCCCATGGCAACGTGTTAAACGCGTTAGCCACGTCGAGGGTGGCCATCAAGCAAACGGACCTCCTCCTGACCAGCTCCCGGACTGCCAGTATTGCGTCGCTGGTCGACTTCCCCTGCGGAAGCCGTACTGGCTTGGATGTAGTCCTCCAGTCTTCTCTATGGCTTCCATGAGGCGGTTGCAGATCATCCTCTCCAGCGCCTTGGCCATGCCGTCCAAAAGGCACATTGGACGGTAGGCATTAGGGGTCTCCGGGGGCTTCACAGGCTTGGGGATGAGTGCGAGTCTTGCAACCTTCCATGATTTTGGGAAGGTTCCGGTCCTCCAGCACACATTGGCGATCTTAGTCAGCGCCGGAGCTTTTCCCGCTGACGCTGCCTTGATCAGCTCATTCGGGAGCCCATCCGGCCCCGGCGACTTCCTGTTTGGCAGTTTGGAAAGTGCCTGGAGAGCTTGCTCCTCGCTCCTGTCCCCCTGCTCATCCTGGTCCCTTAGGTAGCTGTCTGCGGTCGGGTTCTCTGGCGGGTTGCTGTGTGTGCTTTGGGGAAGAGAGCCTCCACAACCCTGGCCACACCTCCTGGAACCGCTGCTTCAGGTCCTGGTGGGCGGGCTCCCCCCTTCTTCATCATGACTTTGTAGGGAAGGCCCCACAGGTCATCTTCGACCTCTCTACAGAGTTGTTTCCAGCATTCTGCCTGACTTTTCTCGATTGCCTTGCGGTAGTCACGCCGCTTCGCCCGGTACTCCTCTAGGAGCTCTGTGGTTTGCGCCCCGATGGCCCTGGTACGCTGCTCCCTGCGCCTCGCCCTGTTTGTTTCCATCCTGCAGGCAGCGACCTTCTTGCACCACCAGTAGAGGCTCCTCTTCCGCTCACTGGAGGTGCATCTCCTGGGATTCAATAATAACCTACCAAGAAGTTTAATACACAAATTGTGACAGTGGCAGTTTTCGGGTGACATGGTCCGTGTGAAGAAGGGTTTGTACTTTCTCACTACCACCCTACACCCTTTGCCTGTTTCTATGATGGCCGTGTGGTGCTACCTCTCCCGGTCGACGATTATATTTTTCCTACTTTGAATGTTGCTATTTATCGTCTATTAGTTAATACTTTGAGACAGGGTAATTTTCAGATGGATTTCGTTGTATTAAACTGCTCTCCTCCTTCAGCTGAGTTTTTTTGTTATCATAGTTACAGGATTTAAATGCAGCAATGATTTTATTAAATTGAAGTGCTCTTCCGTCTTGAGATATAAATTTATTCCGCTATAATTGAGCATTTTGCGATAATTCCACGGATGAATATGAAATATATTACTATACTTAAGCATTAACAGATTATAGTTATCAAAACTAGCAATATAAAACTACAATTTCTTTATAATTGTGATTACAAATCGGAGTAAATATATACTTTTCTTAAGCAAATATTGAATTTCGCATATTTTTACTATAATATAACTATTTCGAGACCAAAAATAACTTTTTCGTCCTAACAAAGTATTAAATTGTCCCTTGGGCTTGAAATAGCCAAGCATATTTTCAAAAAATTATAAACTGTTGATAGAAAAGACTGCGCGATTAGGTCAATATTGAACGGTATTTCGTCTTCCGAGATTCGCCCAGGAGAGTTTATAGAACATAATAAATTATCTAAAAAAACACAGAAAGGCATACAGAAATATAAGAAATAAACGAAGACTTTTAGTTAATCATAAAAAAATCGAACATACCAATTCCAATACTCAATTACAAAACAACCAATCAGTGTCCATTCCCAATACCTCTGTTGTGACTTTGATAATGATGAAATTGAAGAAAAGTTTGTTGATGATTCGATCATAGAAGGCATGCCTATGATTTTTTGGAGGAAAAAAGTAGAATCTTTAAAGAAGATAGTTATCAAGAAATCATGTTTATTAAACAGTATTAGGAGCAGATATTGCTTTTAAATGTCAACTTGATTAAATGCTTTATGGATTATGTGAAAACGTTGATATAAATCAAAATTATTCCATAAACAAAATGCCCTAGAGTACCAAATAATAGTCATTTGATCTTAGTCTATATTACAAATCTTCTGGCGCTCACAAATTTATTCGTAATCATTTGAAGGTGTGATTGTCCGCAATTTAGACTGCCTTTCATGGATGTGAATATATAATCTAAAAAATCAAAGAGAAAGTTGCAACAATGAATAATTAGAAACGACAATGTATATATTTGGTTGATAAAATTTAATAATAAAAATGTATAAATTATAATCAATACAGAGAATATTCTATTATCGTTGCAATATTTTAATTTTTGTAGGATCTCGATACAAAAGAAGCAAATGTTGATTGATGAAAATCGATGTTTTAACGAGATAAGATTACTTCTTCATTGAGCTGAACAATTCGTCGTTTTGTATAATCTGCAAATGTTTTTAAATATAATGTAAAACGACACAAAAGGCAGCAGGCAAATATTATCGTGATATGTGTCGTAAAGTTAATGATTTGAAGTCTCTCGATTTTATGATTTACGAAGTGAAATGAAGACGTTTATGAAATCGAATGACGTGAGATGTGTGCGAGAACTTGATGATGATTGAGCCAGTTCACTGGTAGATTCAGCAAAAAATTGAAAGAAATTTTCGCATTTTAATACTTTGGCCGAACATAATTATTTGAACAGGCAGAAATACTCAAGTCTTAATCTTCGATTTGATACGGGAATCGAACAACGATTTAAGGATTTTGGAATGAATAAGCATTATTTTAATATTTTTACATTTTAACATTTTTGGTAGAAATAGATTGTCACCGAATTTTCAAATGTGGTGAGGTGCAATCTGATATACAACAAAAGGATAAATCTGACCAAGTAATTTTGATTGTATTTTATAAAAAATCTACCAACAGACAAATTGTCCATGTTACATAATATTTATTGTAATACAGTTAGATCAACTTCAACATTCGTCTAGATTTTAAGTAGCACCTTATATAAGTGTCATATTCCCATTAATGTGGATAGTCAGATATATATGAAATAGCTAATATGCGTTCATAATACAAATTTCAATTATTGCCCCGGGTCATTTTTATCGGCAAGCAGAGTTCCCCCACAGATGTATTATAAAATTCACTTATTAATCATATTAATGGATGATTATATAATTTTAATTTCTGCGGGGAATCCGAGTATTTTATTTATTTTTGATGTAATAATCTACTTTATTAAATATATAATAAAAAACATAAATCACCATAAATAATTATTGTTACAATAAAAAGTAGTAAGTCTCGATATTATTATTTTTACATATATGCATAGCATTGTTGCACTTTATTATATAATATTCTTCAGACCACTTAAAATGTTGATCATAAATTCATAAGTAGATGATACCTTGAACAAAGTAACTCTAATAGGTGCATAAATACATTAGTATTTCATTGAAATTATACAATCTATCTAGAAGATGAATTGTTCATTAAATTTTCAAGTGAACTACTACATCTATAATTACAAAACCTTTTTCAACTGATACTAAATTCTCCACTCAATTTTAGAAATGTGTTTGATGTGATTCTATTATTTTCTAATATTTAATATGTATAGTGAGTAATTCAGTTAATAAATGTTTCATTTCTTCACCCTGTAATTTTAATATAAGCGGTGTATATATACTTGTATATGAGTTAAGTTAAAACAGTAACACAGTTTTTGTTATATTATTTTACATGTTGCCACCCAAGTTTTGCAGGATGTTAAATTGGTTATATATGCTGAGTGGATTATATAAACCCGAAAATGAACCACGGATTTTCAAAATACTGATATATTTGTATAATCTCAATATAGCGTTTGTAATACTTATATTTTATTTCATAACAGAATGCATACAGTTTAAAATTACTTACTATAATCCAGATGACTTCATTGATCATTTCGGTATAGTACTGTGTCATGTATTGTGCATTGTTAAGTTTTTCTTCGTGACAATTAATATGGACAAACTTAAAGTGATTTTCATGGAATTGGAAGATGAACAATTTACTTATGAAGAAACAATTGAGTTTCAACCTGAAAAACGCATTAAAAAAGGTGTGTTATATTTAAATATAATGATCATACTATATGCAGTACTGGGCCCTATGATCCCTACTCTACGAGGAGTAGTTTCATTCGAAGGATATATTAATGAAGGAATGTTAATAAATACCGGAAATATTACATGTGATGGATTTCTACCTTTTTATTCTTGGTTTCCATTTGACGAAAATACTACACGTAATTGTTTTTACGCTATCACATTCCAGTTGGTTTCCATATGCTTAGGCATTTATCCGTTATTATGTAAGCGTGG
Organism: Lordithon lunulatus; assembly: GCA_963942505.1. Lineage (NCBI taxonomy): Eukaryota > Metazoa > Arthropoda > Insecta > Coleoptera > Staphylinidae > Lordithon > Lordithon lunulatus. The sequence goes on from OZ012666.1 coordinate 23,023,273, forward strand.
TATTTATAATAATCTTAATTTTTAATTTTACATGTCGAACAATTTTATTTTCTATTCTACTGTTTTGCAAATATTTGATTATGATTATTTCAATGTTTTACTTGCTAATTATTGTTAAGTTATTTTATTTGTTGTAAGCTAATTGCTGCTTAAAACCAATATTTATTAAATTTTATAAAGGATACATTAAATTAAATCATAATGGCTTTGTTTTTCTAATGTATAAATGAATTCAGATGAAACAAAAAGGTTCGTAATACTAAATAAATATTTTTTCCATTTCGCAATTATAAAAATGGCTGTAAATTTATATATAATTATTATAGATAAAAATCAGATGTGGCCTACTTTATAATATAAACCATATTCCTTCAAAGAAATCGAGTTTAAAATAAATATATTTAAATTTATAGTTTCAATTAGTTTTAAATATTAACGCAATTGTTTGCATTTTATTTTATGTTTGAAACTGATTGTCCTTCTGAATGTATAAATAGGTATAATTATAACTCGTTATATTTAAATCTATTAATTGTTCTAGGTTGCGATATGACATTCGTAGGTTTATGTCTTTATGTGCGAGCACACTTTATGAATATTGGAGATGCATTTAAAACGTTGCGAATTCGTTGTCTGGTAAGAGCCAATTTGCCAAAAGATTATGAAATACTAAAAGATGAGGACAATTCTGTATTGGCGGAAGAGATTGATAAAGAAATTCGTAAATGCTCGGTTCATTTGCAAAAAGTTATAAAGTAAGATATATTTTTAATATATACATTATATTATATAGTGATAATAGTTTGTGTACAGATATTGACAAGCTCTATAGTTCCGTAATTCTAATACAAGTGCTGATTTCTTTACTTGCGTTGGCCGCTACTCTTTTTGTATTAGTGAATGTAAGTTATATTTCGGTTACCCAAACTATGTTCATCTAAATTATGTGCTAATTCTATTAATTTGTAGGAACCATTCTTTAGTTCTGTATTTATTGCTGAAGTTCAATTTATAGGTTGTATTATTTTACAAATCACTTCTTATTCAGTGTTAGGCATGGAGGTTACAACAAAGGTAATGATTTATGAAGGCCAACTAGATAATGCGAGGGTTATCCAAATGAATATTGGCTTTGATTTTTGTCCTATGTACCTATACAATTAATATGTGCATATAGTTTTCACTACAATCTAGGCTATGATCACTGAACGGCGAAGGCCACTACCTCCACACCTATAAGATTTATAAGAAATAATGCAGGAATACAGAGGTTGACCCCCCGTAAACAAAGATTAAGTCTCCTTGTTTTGAGAACATCAGCCTCTGTATTCCTTCATTATTTCTTATAGATCTTTGTGTATTTGTGGTTTCTCTACTACCTCCCTCCATTATTACCTCCTCCGTACTTTTTGTTTCCAGTTTTGGACCCTTAGCTTTCTAAATCTTGTTCTACATTATTTGTCCACCTAGTCTTTGGTCTTTCTCTTCTTATATTTTTCCTTGGTTTCCATTCCATCATTCCTCTTACTGTATTTTTGTCTTTCTTCCTTACATGTGCAAACCATTGAATTGTTAGCGATGTCCCTTCCTCCATTTTGTTCAATTACTTTAGTGTTCGTTAAAGCGTTAAAGGTTCGTTTAATTTTTTTGCTCCTACAATCGCTCTCATTTCTCTTCTTTTGCAGATTGTAAGGTGTACCTCGTACCACATATATAGTGGTAATACCGCTGGTAACTTATGCACTAGAAACCAAGCACGATGAAAAAATACGAGGTAGACCTTACAATCTGCGGATTTCGGTAGCTTCTTGTGCATTGCGTAAGTTATGTATCCTGCATGTATCCTCGCTTTTAGTTCGCTATTATAGTTGGATGTTTTATTTGTATCCCTAGGTACTGAAAGTTGTTAATTGTACTTTATTTCCGATTGTGCCCTCCTTTCTTATGTTTTTTAATGTATTTTTTGTTTGGATTATGTGTTGTTCTGCTTCTTTTGCTGTGTCTCTCGACATGCTACCTCTAGGCACATTTTTGTCCTACTTACGATCACGATGTTATCTATGGATGCCAGTATTTGTTTAATATTTGTCGTTGTCTTTGTTATAGCACTTTCAAGAACCACGTTGAATATTGTTGTTCATAGTGCATCTATTTGTCTTACCCCTGAGTTTATATTGTTTGGACTACCGTGTTTGATCCCTCCATTGTCATTCTCGTTAAATGTATATATATATATATATATATATATATATATATATATATATATATATGTGTGTGTGTGTGGAAGGTTCATATTTTTCATCTCCTAGTGTTTGATTTTCTAGTAAAGATTGCGTCCGTAGTCGATCTTCTTGATTTGAATCCCTTTTAGTAGTGTCCTATTTCTCTTTCAGTTTAAGTGTGTTTTTAGTTTCTTGTGTATTAGCGCCGTATATAATACTACATATACAGCGCTAATACACAAGGAACTGAAAACAGACTGAAACTGAAAGAGAAATAGGACAGAACTGTGATTTAGACTGGGCCTGTTCCCTTTCGTCATTTGTTTCAGGGTTTGTTCACCGTTCCAGATCACATTGGAGTCATAGCCATAAGCTTGTAGCCTCCTTAAGGCTGTCTAGGTGTCGGTAAGAATATATAGTCGCACTCCCTTACATCATCTTTCCAGGCAGATTTGTGAACATCTCTCAAGGGCCATGATTTCTGCTTGTGGGATAGTAGACGTCTGGCCCGTTGCCAGCGATTCTTCATATCCTAGGCTTTGATGCGTCTGTGTAGCAAATTATTGATTGCTGTTACTTAAGTTGTGCGATTTTTCGAGTGCTACTCCGGCGATCAACTATGACCACTTTAAAAGCCTAATCGAAATCGAATTCAGCTGGTATGGAATCAATGGGATACGTTAGATACTTCATTCCGGCCAGCGATAGGACCTTCATATGCCCGCGAAGAGGCACATGACGTCCTGGCTCTAGTCTGAGAGCACTGAGTAGACCTTGTTTTTCTACTTGTTTGTGCATTGGCAGCAGATTTAACATCACTTCTATTGCTGTGGTGGGAGTCGTGCGCATCGCTTCTGTAGCGCCCAAACATGGTAGCCTTTGATGCTGTTGCAGCATAGTTTGCATTTTTGTTCTTGTACTACCGAACAAGTAATTCACAGGGGACATCTGACATCTGCCAAGTATGTCCATAGCACCATTTTCGGATTTAACCCCCATTGCTTGTCGAAGAGTCTGCGTCATATCCAAAAACCGCTGTCAGATATTTTCCAAATGCTGGATCCACGTGAGCCTTTTGTCAAGAATTACTCCTAGATACTCAGTCTCTGTCAAGGAGCGAGCCTTTAGATTAAGCTTCCTTCCCCTTGTGAATGAAATCATCAGTGCTTTGCTTGGGTTGACGCTAAGGCCCTCATTCTTGCTCCATTTATTTCCTAGTGGCTGCATTATGGACAAGCGGATTATATTGTCAATGCCATTTCTATGTTTAAAGATTCCCAGAGTAATTTCCTTGTTTTCCAGGGATGCTTCAATGTTTGTTGTGACCATATGTAGGGCATCCACTGTCGACTTGCCTAATTGATAAGCATATTGGTGCTTACGAAGTGGCTTCCTTTTCTGTGGACCATATTGTCCACAATGTCTTCCATCATTTTGAGTAGGAAGGATGTGAGACTGATGGGGCGATATGACTTTGCCTCCTTAGGGGGTTTCCGCCCCGCCTAATTCATGATTATCACCTTGGCCTCTTCCCATTCCTTTACTACGTATGCTGGCATTAAAAATCTCTACCATTCATGAGGCGATTATTTCAATACCATTCTGCGGCATTGCGGGGAAAGATACTAACAGGCCCTGGTGATTTGTAGGATTTGAAGCTATTTACAGCCCGTACCACTTTGTGCCTGGTAAATATTCTACTGGCCATTTTTTGCTGGATCTGGTGTGACAGGGTTGTCGACATGTCCAATTTTCACAAGTCGCCACTATTCTTGAACTGTTGAAGGCTTTCCGTAATACTGTGCGCAGTCCCCCAAGCTCTTTGTTCCAGTAGGAAACATTTCGCGAGAGATCTCGTTTTTTAGAGCATAACTGGTCTCTAGGGCATGTTTTATAAATCCTTTGAGATGAGACGTTGCCCCCTACAACTCTTTCGTAGTGTTTATAGTGTGGTTGAGACTCTAGGTTTCTGATCTAAGGGATTCCTTGTAAAGGTTTCAGTAAATTTTACTGGGATTTCTACATTCTACAAAACGTATCACCGAGGCCGAAAACAATCTTTTGGTGATCCGAAGTGATGGCTCGCCGTATACGCGTCATCTTTGAATTGTAACCTTCGTAAATGTATCAACTCGGATTAGATTAAGAACCTATGTTTTGCTTGCATTTATAAAGGTGTGTTTATTTCCTTTGTTAATACCTTCAACGTCTTTGGTACATAGTCATTCATAATTATTCATAGTTCATAGCTCCTAGCCTCGATTGTTGTCGTCCGTGCTATCACCATATACTGCACGTTGGCATCGCGAAACAGGATGTAGTGTTTGTTACCCTTCCAGCATCACTCAATGAGGCGTCTTGTTTACTCTTTTGGGGATGGTTTTTATCATCTGAAAAGTAAGTTGAGTCCATGATGAAATGCGTCTTGCCCGCCTTCATAGGAATATCCACGGCTGCTACTGACTGATCTTCTTTAGTGAATTCTGGAACAGGTACAAATTGTATGTTATTTCTGAGAATTACGGCTGCTTTTGGTTTGGGACAGTTAGTATCATAGACCAACTCACAGGCGTCGGTTGGTTGGCCTTTTGCCCTGTTGGTCCTTGGCTCCTGCAAAAATCCTATACCAACCTGTTCTCTTCTGAAGCTCCAATGTAGAGCACTAGATGGCGCTTTTGAATATTCAAGGTTGATTTAATTGCAGCTTATCACCATTTTCCTTTATTTTTATTGACGTGGTTCTTATGCCCTAAGATTTTTACGACCTACAGATCCTTTTGGCCCGGTATCACTTGGTTTTGCTGCCTCTTCGCCAGTGCGGGATCTTTTGGCACCTTCATTGGTTGGGATTTCTTTCTCCGACGAGGCAGAGGAAGATTCTGGCCGGTTAGGTCCTTGAGTCTTCTTTCGCTCTCTGAAAGTTAAATGTCCAAAACCATAGTTTCTCCGTTAGCTTTTTTTGTCCGCCGACCCTGAGTATACTGACAACGTTATCTCCAGCGCTGAGCCTATCGGAATTCTTCGTAGATCCCTCCACATGGAGGTGTCAAGGTCATTCTGACTTTACATGATTGCAAGGATCCTTTGGACCGTTTTCTCTGAACTGTTTGGAAAGTAACCAATGAAGATTTCCGAATGCGGAATCTCAGCCGCCTCGACTACCTTCAGCTCGGAGTTGAGCCGGAGCCTCTAGGCCCTTTAGCCAGCCTGCCGTTTTTCTGTTGACATAGGTTAATGCAAGCCATCCCATCTTTACAGAGGTGGCCAGTTGGCTGTATATCACCGAGGCGTGACTAGTTGTAGTGAATGTCTTCCAACCACTTAACCTCTGGGGGTTGGGCTCGTGTTGATGCTCTGTAGCTCTCTTGGCCTAGCTTCTATCAGGATTGCTGCCGTCACACCTCTGGCGCTTATTTGGCACGAAGTCCTTTAAGGGATTGTAAGGCTGTAATCCCTTTTCCCTTGCCTCTTCTACCTATAGGCCCGATTTAATGAGGTATCCTCATTTTAGCAGCGCCGCACATCTTCTTCTATAGGTTGATGCCTAGACCCTTACGTCTCGTCTCTACTCCTCCATAGAAGAATGTTTGATATCTTTCATTATTCTCTTCCTTCCTATCTTGTTACTTGTAATGCTATTATTTTCATTTTGTATTTTTCCATTTCCATTGCTACTTCTTTTGTTCGCAGTTTTCGTCATCGTTCTTATGTTCCATATTCTAATTTTCATTGTTTGTTGTTTTCTTCTTCTTTTTTCTCGTATTATATCTTGTTCTTTCTCTTGCTTGTTTAATCGTAGTTGGATCCTTTTCGCTATTCCTTTAATCTTATAATAATAAATAATTCTGTAACATCATTTCTTTCTTTGTTATATCATTATCTGTTCATCATTATCCCTGCCAATTTATTTATTGTTTGTTTCCCGTTGTGGCTGCTATGTCTTGAGCTTTTTTATTATCGCCTTTCGTTCTTCTCTCTCTCCTATATCATAGGCTTCTATTACCTTGCTTTGTACTTTAAAGATATAGGTTAGGAACTCTTTTATCTCATTGTATGTGTCTTTCTACTTTGCCAGGTTCATTCCATTTATAATGATATTACACTTCTTTATCTTGTGATTCTATTTTAACTTACATTTCTTCTATCCCTTTCATCATTTGTTGTTCCTCTGTTATCCATTCTTCTTCTTTTCTCCTCATTTCATCCTGTATTTTCTTCTGGCGATGTGATTATTTTGTATGAGTACAAAATGTGAAGTGCTGATTGGTCTACTTATCTCCAAGTTATCAAATGAAGACGAATTTACAAATATAAAAATCGAATTCTTGCTAGATTAATCCACCTCTATTAATTCTTAAGGGATTACAGTCGAATTCAAACATCTACACAAATGAAATTCTCAGATAATAATTCAATAATTGAAATGGCTAAAACATAAATCAATAGAAACATAAAAAACCACAATCTATATGATTCTAGTTCAATAAAACAGTACGTGGTGCTACATCCTTTACTTATCTATAATAAACTAGGAGTGACCGATTTGTAATTATAATTCAATTTCCTCAACGGTGCAATGTCAGTATGGGTCGTTTGGACAATCCTCTTATTATAATAATACTCTAATATTTATATATTTGTATACTAATATTTATCATTATTTCAGTGTTCTGAGATATCGCAATCAATTTATGAATTTGATTGGTACTCTTCAAATAAGTCCGTTAAATCGATAATGATGATTCACTGTATTAGGTTGATAAAACCGATTTACTTCACTGTTGGTAAATTCGCGCCTCTTTCGTTGGCAACATTAGTGCAGGTTATAAAAGGATCATATTCATACCTCGCATTCCTTCAACGTTTAAAATAAAATAAATGAATTTTAAAAATATGAGTCGTAAAGTATACAATTTGCTTATTATAATCACTTGCACAATGAATATATACTACGTCATCGTTTAATCATATGGATAGAAATATATATTGTTATTTTTAAAATAAACGAACAAGATAAAATGGATCAAATATTAAATATGAAGTACAAGCACTCTTAAATCTCTAAATAAAATAAGGGAAATCCAAGCAACTTTAATGGCTTGTTCACAATATACGCAAACTTAAAACGTTCTTAAAGATTACTTAAGTTCAGCATGTGACAAGATACATGTTCACTTGTATATACGTAATATTTATATTTACATCGGGGTTGCTTGTGTACATTGATTGAAAATTATAGCAGATGGAGATCGCAATGGTTAGTATCAGATATTCTTTATATCGTCGCCTAAGCAGAAACACCACACATCTATTTTTTTAGGTCGACAGGAGAGAAAAAACTGATTTTAAATGTTTATTGGAGTTATTTTAAGGTATACATACACAATCGCTTCATTCGAATGTCATCCGAATGAATGACATCCAAAAACCTGGAACATACATCATCACTCCAATCATCCACGCTTACTTAATTGTGAAAAAGAAAAACAAACGAAATAAGTAGTGAAAGATTTTTCTTTGGAGCCAACCGATTCAAGCAATTATCTTCGTATGGACGAAGAGAGTTATTTTCTTATATTAGAAATTATTACTCCAGTTATTAAAAAGCAAGACACCTTCTTGAGTATAACTCTTCATAAAATATTGTTGGCGACTATTAAATTTTTGATTTCGGGGTGTACCTATGAAGAATATAAATATGCAACTGCCATTTCTCCTTAGTCATTGGGTCATATTATACTGCAATAATATTATTATTATATAAATATTATTTAAAGCAGCACCGCAAAGATTTTTTTAGGACGGTTTTCCTATTTGCATTAATGTCTTAAATTCCTTTCAATTGTATTATGATACTCTGGGTTCGTAACTTGCCATAAACATAGTTAATCATGATATGTGTTAATAACTTCTAATACAAACTCGACATTATATTATAATATAAAAAAATTGGTTGATATTGTCGCGGACAGAATGAGACCTGTTTGGACCACGTTATCACCACACACCATACGATTGGAGCGATGGCGTGATGTCACTCTGCGGGGTTTTACCCACACACCATTACCGTTAGATTGAATTGATGATGGTCCAAACGCGTGGATTTTAAATTGACTGGATATCCAACTCATCCTGTCGCTCCACATCACCCACCTAGTTTTCCACATTCACTCTCAGATTTTGGAGTGATATTGCTCCATTCGGACGGATGGAGCGATAGTGTATGGGCACCTTTACTCTGACATTTTTTATTTTATTGCTTATATTTTATTTATTTCAACCAGGAGCAATTTAATTATTCCAATAAACATTTTATAATCAGTTTTTCTCTCCTGTCAACCTCAACTTAACTTTTAGATATGTAGCGTTGCTGCTTAGGCGACGATATGTTGTTTGTTAATTTTATTCTTATTATAGGATACTATTCATGCAACAGACATCAATATATGTTGTGGTGCAACATGTGGAAGATTTTTTGAAATAATCTAAATCCAAATTTGTTTGTCTGCATAATAAAATTAGTTACACATGTAAATAACTAAATCCAATATGGATCTTTTTACCAACTTGTATAGCAGAAAACAATCTATAGAGGTTACACCAATTACAGCACCATTTCCTTTCTATTCCAATAAAAATATTTTCAGATTTCCGGGATTTGCATTTTTTATTGATTGGCAGTTGAAACTAGTTTGGACTTAATATGTTTAATTAACAATTTAAATAATACACAATTAAATGCATGAAATGTATTATGTCACTAACTCTACACATTAATAGAGATGTTAATAAAATAATATCAAAACATAAGAAATAAAGGATGCGTTCGAAAGAGACACATCAAAATACATCTCGTATATAAAACGAAAATTGCCTGTATTAGCAAAAACGATAAAGAGCATGACAAAATGAACGACTAACGCAACCGAACGAATAAATTGCAAGGTAGATTTAGGAGGAAATATCGTAATTATAGGGATTTAAATATCTAAGAATTTCTTCCCAACCTCGAGGAACTGGAAACGTAGGTAATAGATCAAATTATTAAGAAAACTTTGTAAAATAATACTATCTGAGAATCCAGTAGCTATAAGACAGTGATTATATAGAACATGGTAATACGAAAACAAGAATAGAAAAGCAGCTGAAAACCGCAGAAACAAGACTATTCAAACAGATCGAAGAGGTAAAATGATATTTCTGTTATTTATTTTCATATACTGATTAATTTTAGTTTCAGAAGACTGCAACAAAACCATTTCCAACTATTAATTGGCAGATGTAAATAGTTTGTAATTAATATATTTAATTCATAATTTGAATTATACATTTCACTAAATGCATTCAATATATTGTCTCACTAACATTGATATACGTGTTAATAAAATAATTAAACATAAACCCTGAACACGTCAAGGCATTCCCTCGGTCTTTTCCCAATTGAATGTTTGTAATATTATAATTATTTTCCTTCTTATAGGTCCTAACCATTCCGGATGTTGGCTACTATTTGGGCAATAGCAAACTTGTTTATAGTTCCGAGGAAACGCTTAGTGGTAGTCATGGCAAACCAACATTTTCAGCCATGATATCCTTCTTCTTCCTGCTGTTCCTTTTCCTTAGCAGTTTCCCTGCAATATTGTTTGCAGTAGTTAGAATCTGCTTTCATTCCTCACAATGTGGACTAGATATTGTAGTTTTGAGTATTTTTGTCGTGTTGAGCATCTATTTATCCTTCTGCATTATGTGGAGGATCTCTTTCTCTCTGTATATTATGCGATACTTCCACGAAACTCAGCATTCTGCAATACCTCCACTTCTCGAGTGACTCAATTTTGTACTAGTAGCTTCGGTCAGTACCGAGGATTTCCATAAAATACAAATGGTTTGTTTACTCTTTCAATGGGTTTTTGATTGACGATAAGATGATAGTTTTCAATATGGGTTTTACTTATGATCATAATTTTTGGTTGTGTGTTAATAACTAAGCCATTTTCTAATATCTGACATTCTTCATGAGATGTTGTAGTTTCTCTTTGCTGTCAGCAAAAATAACCGTAACATCTAATGCGTAACGTATATTATTTACTGTTTCCCAGTTTAGGGATATGCCACGCTTTCGATTGCTTCCGAATATATGTTTTCTGCATAGATGTTGAATATTAATAGAGAGAGTATAGAGCCTTCCTTTGCTCCTAGTAGAATCTTTACTTCTACTGTCTGTTAATTCTCATATTTTAGCCATCTTCAAAATATCTATATCAAGGTCTTGTTTTCGATTTTTTTAGTATTCCCTCTATCTGGGAGTAGATAGAACTCTCTGTATTGTTATCTCTCTATTGTTGGTGCATATATTTGTAGAATATCGATTTTTGTAGGCTTGGAATTTACTTACAATAACACTATCTTTTCGCAGATTGGCACATATGTTGTTACACTATTTAATTTAATTACTCCATTAAACATTTTGGCAAGCCAATAGCTGCTTGCCAAAATGTTTATTGGAGTAATTAAATTTCTCCTGGTTCAAATAAATAAAATATAGGCAATACAGTAAAAAAGGGATAACTTATTGTCAGAGTAAAAAAGCTTTAATAAACATTTTATAATTATTTTTCCTCTTTCCTGACAACCTCGAATAAATGTGTGGTGTTGCTTCTTACGTGACGATATGCGAAACATAATTTTATTAGACATAAGAATTAACAACCGATATAGTGTAGAGTAATCCAGGTATATGCGCCAACCTCGTACCACAAGGACGAAGCGAATTTCAGAAGAAAATTACATGGATATGAGATAGGCTTCGTAAGTAGCAATAACGAAGACATTATACATAATGTAAATGTACTAAACGCTATAAGTATCGAAAGCGACTACCGAATGTAGCAAAAGTGTTAATTAACACAAAACTAGAAAGAAGTTCTTTGCTCTTTACAAACATGTTATTCTGCCACCTAGTAACTACAACAATAAAATAAAATGTAATAAAATTACCCCCTTCTCTCACCTCGTCTTAAGCGGACCGCACCGCTGCACCGCCCCTATCATTCAGAATAATCGTCCAAATATTCTCTCATTGTCCCTCCACTTCCCATAATCATCCAGTACATTAAATCAAACAATGTTTCCACCTATCTGCTTGCCCTCCACACATTCCTCATTATTTGTACTCACACTTCATCCACTTTCAACGGCACCTGTCTTTATCGCCACACTCTACGTCGAGTCTCTTGATACTTTTGCAATAGACCCTGGCATTTAGCAGTAGGTACTTGCCATCATCAATCAGCCAGCCAATTACTGGATATAGGCCTCATCTAAACTTGGGCAATCACTACTGCTTTTGTCCATACGGGTTCTCCATTTTAAGAGCATTTTGTTCCAGCGACCATCCTTTTATCGGCCAAGGTGTCCTGCTCTTAATTACGTCACATACTCCTGTTCTCTGTATTATGTGATCATGGTTGATGTGATATCGAAGTAAGATACCAAGCATTGCACGGTCCATAGATCTCTGTGATACTCTTAGTGTTTCTGCAGTAACCTTTATCAACGTATTGTGTCTTATTAATGGCAGCACATATTTTTGGTAAATTTTTGCTGTAGGCACCAAATGCAATCCAGCTGGTAATGATAAATTTATTAGTGTTTGCATGTATCTTGATACTTGCTATAGCGTTAGAATAGATGTGATGATTTAGTTTTGTGTATCGATAGTCTATTCGACATTGTTTTGAAGCTGTTATTATTGTAGTTTAGTGTAGAAGTTTAACTGAGTCGAAAGCTTCTTGGAAATCAATAAAAGTTAGCACTAGAGGATTGTTGTATTCTATTCTCTTCTATGCGTGTTTTAATAGTTTGAAGCTTGACATTCACTCCAAACCCTGCTATAAAGCCAGACTATTTTGGTTGGTAAAAAGTCGAGCTTTATCTCTAGATGGTTCGTGATGATCTTGTGAAAAGCTTATACAGACTTATACAGGCATATATATCTAGGTCGGTTATATAACCTTTCTTATGTAATAGTCACAGCATTGTTCCATTTAGTTGGAATGACGCTACCATATAAACATAAATTAAACAGGTCTTTTATCAGTTAGAGTAAAGTGCTGCCTCCCAACTTAACATAATCTATGGCTACATCATCCTCTCCTGCAGACTTGTTGTTTTCTATGAAATTTCTGGTTATACTTCAGATCCTTGATTTAAGACTATCCTATCAGCCCTTTGGCAGCAATATTGATCCATGTTTGAGTTTTAGTTTTATATAGGTGTTTGTACATCTCATCGTGTCACTTCTAGTAGGAATTATAGCTATACACTTCCGTAATTACTATACACTCTGTTATCTCACTTACTCTCATTCTCATATCTTAGGTGAGCACGCATTGGCTGCAATACCAAGTTTTAAGGCATTAAACGATTGCACGTGAAGTAGTATTACCGAGAGTTTTATTATCTAATCGAATCCAGTCCAGACTTCTCCACCATTTTTTGCTCCATTATTGCACACATTTCAGCTTCCACAGCAATCACTTCATTCCATATCCATTCTTCAAATTTTCTCCCCCATACATTCCACATTCGTTCCAAAGCCACTCCCGACAGTCGACATACATTCCTCCACACTTTTCAAAGCTGAAGCCTAGATAGGTGATCTGATCTATTTCTTCAATACAATGCTCCCTGTGACATAAAGGTATCGCGGGGTGAAAATCCGACTGGCGCCTAAATGTCGGACCAGATGTGGGAATGGAAGATTTCACTTGCACATATTGTGAAGAATAGGTTGGAAAAGAAAGTGTACAGAAACGGGCTGATTTTAACACTAGCCAGAGTAGTGGAGGAAGTTCTGGAATGCAAGGGATAATTTATGCAGTGTTTGTGGATTTGGATGCGGTATACGACTCAGTTCCGAGGGACAAACTTGTGGAGTGTATGGATAGTTCTGGATAGTTGGCTGGAGGGTGGCATAGTTACAGACACTTAGACCTCAAAATGGGCCCATTGTGAAACCTCCCTTATGGCCACTCACTCGTCCCACCAGTCAATTTTGCGTACGAGCCGCAAAACTCTGGCGGGTGAGGAGTTGCCAATGCTGGTCATACTAGGCCAGCATTCCCCTAGTATTAGATGCCTAGTGTTTACTAGAGCTGGGCAGAGGCACATTACGTGCTCTGCTGTTTCTAGTTCTTCATTGCACCCTCTACATAACGGGTTGTCTACCAGACCCATAGTGTGTAGGTGTTTGTTTAGCCGGCAGTGGCCAGTTAGGATATTAGTCAGTAATTTCAGATTAGTTCTAGATAAGTTAAGGCGGGCCGTGTCTGCAATTTTACAGGGTTGCCTAATTGCCACCTTTGATTGCTTGCAGCCCGGCGTTTCTCGACATCTTACCTTGTGAAGAGCATGTGTCCTATGCTCGATTTTTTTTCAGAGTACCTGCAGAAAGTATTTCATCCTCTTGGGTTGTTAGAGGATGTGAGGATACTTGTCTGGCAAGCTCATCTGCTATTTCGTTCCCCTCGATGCCACTATATGTCCTTTGATCCAGCAGAGTTCTAGTTTGTTAGCTAGCTCCTCCAGGCTGTGGGTACTGAGTGGTGAAGTGTCGGAGAAGTTTAGAATGAATGTGGGTATTAGACAGGGATACCCTCTAAGTCCTCTCCCTTCAATATTTACACTAGTGAGTTGGAGGAGGTTTTAAGGTGATTGTACGCGGAATGGGTTGTGGTAAGTAGAACTAAGGTGTGGATGCTGGCGTATGCAGGGTAGAGGGTGGAAGATATACAGGAGATGTTGCAGTGAATGGGAAAGTACCTAGATAAGAAAAGGTTATTTATGAATGTGAACAAAATAAAATGTTGTTTAGGAATAGGGGAAGGATGGGTAGGATGGAAGAACGATTGAGAGATTGGATGGTTTTAAATATCTAGGTTTTTAGGTTAATTACGGAGGTATAGCAGATACTTACAGTGAGTGCAAGCAATGGATTGGCATGGGGGATAGCAAAAGAGAAGTGGGAAAAATGGTGGAACGGGAATATGGGACGTAATTATAGGAATTGCATGTAAGATTTGGGATGCAAGCGTAAAGCCCATAATGCTGTAACGAGTGTGGGGTGCGAGAGATTGAAATCTAATGAAAAGGAAGCAGGGATGGTATCTGAAGATATTGCTGGGGTAGAAGAGATCTACCAAGAGACGAACCGAATGAGTATGTGGTGAAGGGCATGTGGGAGGGTGGTAAAGTTTGAGGAAAGCCTGCAGGAGTTGGAGGACGAAAGACTAGTTCGATTGGTATGGATGAGAGAGGTAGGGCAGAGGGCGTTAGGAAGGATGGAGGTAGGATGTATGAAAGAGGGGGTATTTTTGAGTTGTGCGTGGATGAGAAACTAAGAGGCGGGGAAAGCATGCAAAATCAGGTCACGAATAGAATAAGGAATTTTGATTGGCAAGAACGACAGGAAATATTGAATGAGGACTTGTATGTGGAGTGGCAGGTACGGGGGAAGGGTTGAGCAGAGAGAAGAAGGTATGCCCGGCACGAGCAAATGTGTGGATGGGACTAGGGTACATCACGTGTGTACTATGTAGTCAGGGGAGTGACACGTGGTGGAACCTGAGCAACGAGTGTGTTTAGATGAATATGCCAAATAAAGGTTGTTTGGTTGTTGTTTAATAAGGGCTTATAAGTCACTTCTGTGCGGCTGCTAGACAATATTAAAACTTTAAAAAAATTAAATTAAAACCTTGTGCCTAGAAAATGGTTAGCTAAAACAACTTTAAAAAACTAGTCTGTACTTACTTTACGTAATGACTTAACGTTACCGTACAGCATAACACCAGTTATTGAAAGTAGTAATACAATAGATTATTAATACAGAATACATAAATCTTATTGAACGTTTAACAAAAGAATTTAATTGATGATATATTCTAGAATATGATTGATGTCAAACCAATCGTAATTAATATCCTATTCAATATGCTTCCATTATATACGGCATTGTTACATAAATTTAATTAATGAAATCGAAGAAGGGTACATGTCCAAAGTATATTGAAATCATAAAATGCATTCATTATTATAGCCCGTAACAAATTACTATATTACTCCGTACGTTAACAATATTTGCGGTATAACTAGTATAACTATACATTTCTAAAACAATAAGGGAAGAAATTTTGAAGCTATTACGTATGTACGAATTTTAATGTAAATTATACATTAAAACAGTTAATACGCTTAATATGTTTTATTTTCAGCAATTATACGCAATCTTCAACCACTATAATATACAGACATAAATTAACACATTCAATTAATATATTAACAAAATCCATTAAATTAATTAATACAGTAATAAATCTAAATCAGGATATAATACGTTAAATCTTATACATTTAAATATTTATAATAACATATGCGTTCTATCTAAAATCAGATACACGTTAAACACTATACCATCATTAAATACCTCATTATTTATACTACAACATATTAAGAAAATGCGGTATGAATTTTAGATTAACTCAAATATGCAACATATAATCAAATATTATTAAAAATAAGGTAAATACCATTCTCAAACATGCATGGTGAATAATACAACAATCCCGAAATACACAGCAATATATAAACGCGTGGATAAATATTGTATTAATTTACTGTTAACATGGCGCTGTTGGTAGCAGAAACTAATACAGATGAAAAGCCATTTGATCATTATTTTGATACTTGCATAAACATATTGAAATTGTGTGGACTCTGGATACCACACGCATCTGCACCCCTGAGAAAACGATGCATGCACATAGCATATACGTGTCTAATTTTCGCTTATCTTTTCACATACCAACCTTGTGAATCATCAGTGATGTTTATCAATCCAAATTTATCAACTTTTCTCCGAGCTCTTCGTGACCAGTTAAATCATTTTTTGTGTTATTACAAAATAATTATTTGGTTTATCTACAGAAAATTAATAATTCGAATAATGGATATTATGAGAGATAGAAAGTATTACTATGATAGTTACGGATATTTTGACTCGGAACAGATTGTGCAATTCAATAAAAAACAATCCGATAGATGGATGTTACTATTGCTAACATTTATTAATCTGATTTGTTTTAATATGTGTTTGGCTGTGTGTTATCATTTTATTTTCAATGCGGAAGCACAGTATATGGTTAACGATGAAGGAAACAGAGTTTATGCCCAACAGCTACCAGTTAATCTTATAACACCGTTTGCTCAAACAACAAAACTTAGCTTCATGTTGCATTTTATTTTCGAAATAATACCATTGGATATATTCGGTTGGATGATAGTTGGTAAGTTATAATTTAATATACATGTCTGTCAAAACAAGCAGCACCCAGATAGAGTTATTATACGAATCAGCATTTATTGCTAATATTATTAATAAATAATTATAATCTGTATACGCACCAGATTCTGGACTGCCAGACGAACAGGCAACGTCCTTCTATGAAGCGCTGCAGGAAGTGATAGACACAATCCCACAGGAAGATAAACTTATAATACTGGGGGATTTAAATGCCCGGGTGGGAAATGACATAATCCCTGGTGTAAAGAACAGATTCAATGAGCCAACGCTAAATAGCAGGGGAGAAACACTAATAGACTTCTGTACACATAACGAATTAAGAATATGCAACACATACTTTGAACACAATTTGCAGCACAAGATAACATTTACAGGTGCAAGAGGGCAATCCATGATTGATTACATTATTACCAACAAGCACATAAGACCAGAGCAAACACTAGACATTAGAGCACTAACATCTGCTAACATTGGATCAGATCACAACCTGATTGTAGGTAAGTTCGCAGTAGAGACACCACAGTACAGAACAACACATAGTGCAGCTAAAATCGAAAAGTTGAACATAGAAGCATTTAGAAACGAAAGCACAAAAACGCTCTACCAACAAAGACTGGCCCTTCAAATAAGGCATAATCCCATCGAAGACAGTGATACATCCCAAGCGGCATGGGAAAAACTAAAACGAAACATAAACCAAGCTGCCGCAGAAGCGCTTGGGAAGAGAATAATAAATAATACACCAACATACCAAAGAAGATCCAAACCCTGGTTCAATCAGGAGGTAAAAGCTCTGGCACGAGAAAAGAAACAAGCCCATCTTATTCACAAATCGACGAACTCCAGAGAAGACTACGAAAAGTATAGAGAAATAAGAAACAGAACTAACAACCGAATCCGTACCATAAAAAGAGAGCAGTGGGAACAATTTAGCATGGAAATGGAGAACGACTTATATGGGACACAAAAACGAATCTGGAAGTTTCTCAGGGGACTGAGAAAAGAAATGAACGAAACAGTACAAATAAACAGCGTTAGCTCGGACAAGCTAAAGTCGTTCTTCACGGAACTATATGATCAAGGAGACACAGAACTTGAAAAAGTGACAATAACAACAAGACCACATCAGCCTGCATTCGATCAAGTCAATACCGAGGACGTCGAAGCTATCCTAGCAAAACTGAAAAACGGTAAAGCGCCCGGCCCTAATAACATCAAAAACGAACTGCTGAAATACGGGGCACAACCACTAGCAGGGCAGATGGCGAAGCTATATAACATAGTTCTATCAACAACGCAACCCCCCCTTGACTGGAAAGAGAGTGCAAGCATTACACTATACAAAAAAGGCAGCAGGAATGACCCGAAAAATTACAGATGCATCTCCCTGTTGGATGCGACTATGAAGACATTCACAAAACATCTAGCGAACATTATAACACAGAAGATCGCGATGCGGGAAGAGCAACAGGGCTTTCGGAAAAATCGCTCCACCACAGACGCTATCTATGTGGTGCGACAAATTGCAGAGAAGGCGCTGGAATTCAACAAACCCGCCTATCTCTGTTTCGTGGATCTAGAAAAGGCGTTCGATAAAGTCCGGCTCTCAGATGTACTAAAGACGTTAATTATCAAAGACATACACCCCAACATAATTAAGACAATAAAACAACTGAACACAGACACCACGACCAAATTAAGAGCGACGAACGGGGAGGAAATTGATATCCGAATCAGAACTGGGATACGGCAAGGGGACAGCTTGAGTCCTCTACTGTTCAACCTCCTGATGGATAAGATTATAACAGCCCTTGACCCAATAGAACATGGCTACAAACTGGGAAACACACTCATTAAAACAGTGTGCTACGCTGACGACGCCGTACTAATCGCAGAATCAGAAGACGGTTTACAATGGCTACTGAACACGTTCAGAAAGGAGTGTGAAACAATAAATATGACAATAGCCACAGCTAAAACCAAAAGCCTAGTCATTGCAAAGAATCCAATCAGATGCAAGCTAGCCGTGAAGAACATCATCATTGAGCAAGTCTCAGAATTCCAGTACCTGGGAATAACTATAAATTCCTACGGAGACCTAAAAACCAGTGTCTTAAACCAGGTAAGAGGAGCGTCCAGAATATCAGGAGCACTGCGAAATCCTGTCTGGAAGAATAAAAACATAACAACTGAGAGCAAAGTAAGGATTTACAAAGCATGCGTGAGACCCATTCTTACTTACTCCGCTGAAACCAGAGCCGATACGGCAGAGACAAAACGTCGATTAAGATGTGCAGAAATGAATACCCTCAGATCCATCACTGGCTATTCACTTGCAGATCGAAAAACCAACAAGGGAATACGGGAACAATGCAACACACCGGACATTATAAGATGGGTGCGGAGCAGAAGAAGACAGTGGAACGAGCACGTAACACGCATGCAGGACGATAGAATCGCCAAGATAGTCCGAGACGGTAAAACATACACCAAACGCCCTCTCGGCAGGCCACCGAAGAGGTGGAAGGACAGCTGGTCGTCGATATCACAGGAGCTGGACCCGGGATAAGAGTTTGGTCAAAACAAGCCACATGGCTTCCGAAAAGAAGAAGAAGAATGATTAATAATTGTAACTACCACAAAATTAATAATGATTAACATCTCTTTGAATCTTATACACTCCACATGTCGAAATGGTGTGTTATTGGCTTTCCATACCCAAAAATTTTCCGGATTCTTGCATACCAACAATTCTATCTCTTTTAAAGGGCGTTAATCTTGAAACTAAGGGCGCTGACGTACACAGGGCATTTTATAACACTTAAAGACTAAATTTCCAACACCAAGTGACGAAGTTAACATGAACTAAACTTACCCCTCAACAAAGTTTCACAAATGCTTATTTTTATTTACGTGCAGTCCCCTATAAGAAGGTTAGCTATCATCATGGAAATTTTTATTTTTGATGTTACGGCTCTGAATAACTTGAATAAATTGAGCCTTAGATTGTTAAACCAGGAAATGCGTTTTCTATTTATTATACTTCTTATTCCCCAGCAACTTTTCTTGTATGATAGTTTATATCAGTGTGCATTTCTCTCCTCTCGTCACGTAGCCTAGGTATTGTAGTAATTTTATTTACGATTTATTTCTCCTTTTCCAATCATCATAATACTTCCCTGTTTGTTGCTATGTTTCTCCAGATTATTCTCAGAATTCTTCTAGAGGGCCGCATCTCGTATGATTCGATCCGATAAACGTCATTTCTCTTAACCTTCCATTCCACACAATACTATTACTGGAAACACGTAACATTTAAGCATTATAGCCTTTAGATATAAAAGAAGGTTTCTCATTTTGTTGAATATGGTTCTAGCTTGTCTAATTCTTAATCTTAATTGTTCCTTGGAACGCAAAGCCGAGTGGTAAAACGCCGACTAACACAGCAGGCCCGAGTTCAAATCTCGCTGTCGCGCTGCATGGATCCTAGTTGCAACATCTGCGCTTCACGGTCCTTGGGAGGCACTTTAACACGTTGATCCCGTCGGCAACGTAGCACTTGCACTGCTACTTACACTGCTTACTTCTGACACTCAACACAAACAACGTAAAGGGCAAATATCACACAGTAGTATACTAGGGAGCTACCTGGGAATCGGATAGCATCGTCAGACGCCACAAAACCGATATATAGATAGATAATTGTTCCATTTACTAATTATTCTCGTTGCTATTGTTCTAATAGTACTTTTAATTGCATACCTTTGCCACCGGCTCTCCTTTAATCCATATATTTTCTCGTTGTTGTTGTGCCTTTGTAATAATTGTCATACATTTTGTCTTGTTGGTGTTCAATGTGAGTCCCCTCTCTTTACTGAGGGATTCTGTAATCATCTGCATATCTAATATTGTTGATAATTTTCCCATTAACTTCTACGCCGGTTGTTGTTTGTACTGGCAGAATAAAGAACAACTGGACTGATAGTTAAAGGCAAGCTTGTTGTATTATATCTTCTGAGGTAAGTTGAAGAGTAGTAGTTTATATATGCTTCGTCTAAATGTAAATTTCCATACCGCAAGGATGTATGGTTAAAGTAGAGCTATGTTAGTATCCAGTCTATGTATTTATGTATCAGTAGCTTTATGACGGACCTTATCGAAAGCTTTGTTATAATCAAGGAAGCAATCATAAACTGATTGGTTCATGTCCATGCTTCTTTGAGTCAACACGTTAAAAGCAAACAATGCCTTTATGGTTCCCAAAGCGGTTTTGAAATCTTATTGGGTATCGCTAAGATCTTGCTCAATCTTCTCTGATGTACAATCTTCACGAATATCTTGAGGGTGTCATACATTAGGCTAATCGTCTGGTAGTGATTGCATTCCTTTGCCTTCGTTTTCTTAGGTAGTGTAATGCATGTTGACTTGAGTCGTTCTCTAGGGATGATTCCGGTATTATATATTGTGCTGTAAAAGTCTACCAATAGAGCTATTTGCTCTTCAATAATTTAATAATTTCTGTTGAGGGTCCATCGGGGCCTGGAGCTTTATTATTTTCTACTGCTTTCACTGCGTGCATAACTTCTTCTTCTATATGTGTCTCCGTCCATTGGTTCCTGTAGTCATATCAATCTTCAAACCATTCTTGGTTGTACTCTTTGTAGTTTCCCCTTGATTTCCGAGATTATCTTACCGTATTTGTCCAGTAGAATGTTATTTTTGTTTAATATTTGTAACCAGCTAGTTCCTTATCTTTTTATGTAGGTTTAAGTCATCGGTACTTTTTGTAGTTTTTATATTTCTACACAGTATTTTTCATACCATTTTTCTTTGGTATTTCGTATTTCTCTTCTTATTTGATTCTGTATGGTTTTATATGCCCTATCGTCTCTGTTCTTATATCTTGTATCTGTTTTCTATTGGTTGTAGTATTTCTGCAGTAGTTATCCATGCTCTTGTTGATATCCTTGCCTGTTTCTAGTAGCTTTCTTGTCAGAGCCATTATTGTAGTTTTGAGTGCTTACCATTTTTTGTCTCCATTATTATTTAATTTCATTCTGTTTAATTCCTCATCTATTCTTTCTGGTAATTGGTGGTTTATTATTGTATTTTATTCATTTAGGTGTGTAATTAGAAGCTGAATTTGTTATTTTCGATTGTCTGTTTCTAAAGTCCAGTTTATTTTTATTGTGGCCTGTTTCTACATCTGAATTCGGGCAGGTTTTGGCTGATATAATGGTACTCCGATATCGCTTCTTTATTAATACATTGTTATTTATATCGCTGGTAATTTCCATGTATATAATCTTCTTTCGTGCAGCTTGTAAAAGGTGTTGGCGATTGCGATATCCTGTCTATCTCCCCCTACATTCCTTATTTCCAGTCCAAAATCATTAATGTCTTCTACTTTTTCTTGCAAAAGATAGTGCTTTGACATCCCTCATAATAATTAGGATTTCTTGTTTTTTTCTGTAATATCTATCCCCAACATCCGTCCTCTCTGATCTGGTCGTTTTCTTTTCTCGACCCTCGGCCCGGGATTCCACCAGGAGGTCAAGGCAGTTGTTGTCGGACGACGCAGGGTTCCCGTCGCAGACATCATCGACGCCGGTAGTGAGGTACCGACTTTCTGAACCGTATTTTATCCTTATTTCGTCAGACATCATACATCATATGTTTGCAGGGTTGTCTCCCTTTAGCTGTTGTGGCGCCATTATCGTTTGTCGCAGAATCATTTAAGTTAAACTTCTGCTGTTTTTATCTGATGTAGACAGTTGGTTAAGGAATTTTTGAAGATTTTGTGTACTACGCTACTCTTCTATTTTGTGGTTGGTGTATGAGCGTTCATACCCGAGTATATTATATTTGCTTTGTAACTTGCATTTCACCTTCGTCGGACCAACTATGTTCACTCAATCCCATTATTTTTACTTCAAGTCGTTGCATTTCTTAAAGCACATTGTAAATTGTCCTTCCTCCGTACAAGGATCTAATGTTCCATTTACCGACCATCATTATTTTGATTACGGGACTTGAAACTCCGGAATATTTTGTTTTGAAATCAGCCAGGTTAATTTTTACTAGGAATATCCATGGGATCCTTAATGCAGTTGCCTTCTGCATCTTCATGCTGTTGATCTTTGCAGATTAGCCCAATAGTGATCTACTTATACTGGCAAACATTCGGTCGACAGAGCCTTGTTGCTTATCCTGCAGTATGTATCACACTCAGGAGAGGTTGGCATCTGGGATTACTTGCGTTTCGCCCCGCAATATATTTGGGTAAAACGTTATTCAACTATTATGGAAGTTCTAATTAAAACATTTTGTTATTTTCAAGCAGGTTCTACCTATTCGATGTTATGGCCACATTTTAGTAGTAGAAGGTGTTGGGGGGCCACAGTTATAGACAACTATTCATTAAAATAAAAAATAAAACGTGGATAATCTAGTCCACTACATTTGAATGCTTCTTACTGATTTCCATTCCATCAGATATTCTATTTTTCGAGTCTTACTTTTGGTGTGGCTCAGTCTTGATAAGATTTATTCATGTGAATCTGTATGTACGTGATGACGAAACGGTATACCAAGATGAGGATGGAAATGATTATGTAACGTAGGAAATTTGTGTCTTTATAGATAAGATTTATAAAATACATGAAAAATGTATCCTTTAGTTGCATATCATATTGCAATTCCATATTGCGCATTCCATTTGAAAATTCGGTGGCCATGTATTTATTTCTACTGAAAATGGAGTAAAAATACTAAAATAATGCTTCGAAAATCCTGAAATCATTGTTAAAATTCCCTTATCAAATCGAGGAGTAAGACTCAGTATATCCTGTTCATTCAAAGTATTATGTTTGGCCAACGTATTGAAATGCGAAAATTTGGTTACATTTATTTGTGACATAATTTTAGTTTCATTAGGAACGCGTTTATAGTTTGAAATGTTGAACTGATCTTTGCTTGAGAGACGATTGTTGAATTCATTAATGTGAACGGTTATAAATCAAAAACGGTAAATCAGCCAGACAGAATCGTTGTCGCATGTGTCCCCGACCGAGGCATCTGACTTCGGAAACGTATAATTTGAGAAATTCTTGATATTTGAGAAATTCTTGATATTGGCGATGATTGAAACCTCTTGATCTTATAAAACTGACGATTTTGACGACAGTGTGCATGACATTATCAATTTCTTTAAAGAATAAAATTTAAAACCAGTATTCAATTGCTATTAAATGTTGTTCTGAAGATCAGTAACTCTTCGACCGACAGTTTTATGTGGGCAATTTATTTCTGCCATTCTTTGATAAACACGCCATCAGAAAAAGGTTTTCACTTCATAGCAATTAAACTGCATACTAGATTACTAGCTTTGACTATCGCTCTCGGTTGAATTGAATCATTTTGAAAAATCTTTTGTTTGGTTGGGAGACATTTCTTTAAATCATTAACTTTATCTTCGCGACATATATCACGTTTTAGAATATAATGTCGTTTTATATTATATTCTTTAAAAACATTTATAGATTCACGGTAAATTAAGCAAAACGCCAGCTCAATGAATAAGTATCTTATATCAATGTTTCGTTAAATGTATTGCGTCTGCATTTACTTGTGGACCACATTGACACTTGATGCAGACTATGTGTTAGACAACCCTGTTTTAAAGTTTCTATCTCATTATTTTCAGGGTTCGTTCTTTTTTATGGGCAGTGTATTATATATGTATATTTATAATACAATTAACCCCCTAGGAGGAAAGATAAACGCCATCTGGCGGCACCACATCAACTAGCAACTTAACTTTCCTCCTAGGGGGTTAGTTGTATTATATTTGTATATAACCACTCGAGATATTGTGTGAATTCATCCTCACTAGCTGAGCTACGCTGATGAGATCTAATAAGATCGAAATCTAGATATGTAGATTGCTAAGAGGTGGGTTCACACTTATATATGTTATATGTATTATATATAATATATATTTATATATATATATATATATATATATATATATTTAAGAGTTTAAATATCTTGAAACTAAATACTTTTCTTTAAACTTTTTTTAGGTATGGATGGGCTATTTAGCAGTCTAATGAGCTGCGTAAGTGCCCATCTGGGGATATTAAAAAATGCATTTCAAACAATCCGACCAAGATGTATGAAACGATTGGGAATGGAGCCAACAGAATTATTACATGACCCACCCGAACTTGAAAGAGAAATGCTGAAAGAAATCAAAAAGTGTATTAAACATCTTAACATGTTGTTTGGGTAAAAATTGATACCTTGGTTAACTATAGAGCATCTTTACCTAAAATGTGGAATGAATTGAGATTATCTTAATGTTTCTCATCTTTTTAGGGTTGCCGATAACTTGGAAAGAATTTACCATTTGCAAACTTTTGCACAAGTGTTAACTTCATTATTTGAGATGTGCTTCTGTTTATATTTATTATCTACGGTAATTAAAATTAAATGGATCTAAATATACATTACGCAATTTCACACTTAGGTTGGGTTGTATAAAAGCAAATTAACTATAGTCTATGGTTACTGATAATCATTTGATAGGTCTTGCATAAATTGTTGTTATCTTTATATCGTTATTTATGTCGTATACCTCTGTTTGCATATGATAACATTACTTATCTATGATGGTAATATTACCTTATATGTGAATGTTCGCAGAAATAATATATGGATTGCGTATCAGATATTGATTCAGAGTGAAATTAACCTGCTTTACAACCCAACTAGTGTTTCAAACTGCGTTTCCTATTGATTGAACAGTAGAACATGAGAAGTTAATACGAGGATTGGTAAATGTGTAGAGCTTAAAGGAGAGTATTTTGAAAACCAATAAAGAAGTTTCTACACCCCAATCATAAATATATAAATAGCAACCCTCGTATTATTAAACAAAAAATTGTAGCGTACTAGTGATGCAAAAATCTGACCTTTTAATCAACTATCAGTTGATAGGGACACAATCTTGGGCGTCACTTTATTGCTTCATGTTCTCTGTATTGCATAATTCTAGTACACATATTTAAATGTTTTATTTCTTTCAGAATATTAATGAAGATATTGGTCCTGAGCTAACGTATTTAGTATCTACCAGTTTCCAGCTATTATTGTACTGTTGGTTCGGTAATTCAGTTACAGAAGCCGTAAGTTATTTCAATATAAAGTTCGTTAATTGAAGCTACTCTATTCGAGTGAATGAATCCATTCCGCAAAATACTACACTAGACGATGACTCTAAACATCTAGGTGGTGATTTTCAATTACCTTAATATCACAATATATTCCCTAAGAACATCCATGCACAATTGCAAAAACGCCTGGGGAACAAACACCTTGCCAAAAAACTTCGATCTTTATAGCTATCAGCCTGGGGGCATTTCCGCTGTTCAAGGGATTAACCTTAACTTTACAGAAAATCTCTGAGATATTGTGAAAGGTGATTCGTGCAAGTTCGCCCACGAGTTTTGAACTCTCATTCTCAGCAGGGATATCTCAGTGTTCACTACGAGATAGAGTTAGAGACGCCTAGCCACTGAGCTGGGTACATGTTGCCTATATTAGTATATATCGCAATTTTAATGAGTACGGCATAAACTGACCGGCATAGTAGTAGGTTCGAACATATGGTGAAGACGGAAAACATTTTTGAGGCCATTGAAGTAGCTGCTAAAATTATGAGAAGGATTGGATCTCTTGGTAGAGCTAGAGAGAGATAATCCGGGAATGTAGCAAAGACTTTCTAAAAAAAAATGTAGTAATAAGTGAGTTCTCTAGTAGGGAAAATAGTTAAAAAATGGTATTCGTTAAGACGTAATATAAAATGAAATGAAAAACGTAAAAGCAAAAAGGAGATCCAAATCAGATAATATGTTTTTATTTTGCTATATGCCGCCCAGGTTTGTCTCGTTCTTTCATTTATGTTCCGTTCTTGATTGACCGTCGCTATAGGTATTTATATCTAGTTAATCTCTCGATATTGATTTCTCCGAGAGCGATTTGTCGCTCATCATCTGCATTTGAAATCAACAAAGTACACGTTTAGTCAAAGCGGATTTTTAGGCCTATACGTTTCATGGCCCTGTATATGTCTTCGATGAGTGTAATAAATTCTTCTCTGCTTTCGGCTATCAACACTATGCCATCATCGAACATTAAGTGGTTATGTTTCTCTCCATTAATATTACAGATTTATTATTTTTTAGTGCATCCTTTAAATATCAGCATGAAGCGCTTGGTTGACATAATTTGTAACTGGATTTGTAGAGTAGAGTTTCTGTAGATGTTGCTAATTAAGTTTGTATATCTGTGGTCAATTTTAGCCTGTTTTAGGGCTTGCTGTAGTGCCTGTACTTGCACCGAGTCGAAGGCCTTTCTGAAATCGATGAGCCATAAGGGTATATTGTTTGGAGGTGTTCCGTAGTACTGTAGCCCTTCGTAAACCCAGTCTGCTCTTTTGACTGATTATAGTCCAGCTTTGATGTGAGGCGGTTAGTTATTATATTTGAGAATAGTTTATATATTTAAGATAGCAGGCTGATCTGAGTCTGTAATTTTCGGTATCTCGCCCTTTTTCTGGTAGTATATCCTGATTTTCCAACCATTTGTTGTACAATATTTCTAATTGGTACACTGATATATCGCCACCTTGTATTAACATCTCTAATATTTCTTCTGGTTGCTTTAAATTCGTCGCAGCTGGTTATTACTTGTAAAGAAGTTTTTCCGTCTTCATCACATCCTTTTATATTACTACAATATTTTGCAGAAATACACATACACACACGCTTATGTAATATAAACAATAAAACCTGAGAATATAAAATAATAATAAATTACACAAACACACACACACATATAAATAATAACATATGCAAACATATACACACAAATATAAGAGCTAAATAAATTAGATTTGTAGATTTAATTAACGACTCTTTTCCATAATATTTAGAGCATCGCTATTCCGGATTCAATATATGAAGGAGATTGGTTATCATCTAGTCGTGAGTACAAGAGTTGTATGCTCATCACAATGATTAGAATGAGAAAAAGTATTTACGTAACCATAGGAAAGTTCACACCACTCACGTTTACTACATTTCTTTCCGTAAGTATCTAAGTGCAAATACAATACAATGAGAGCAAAATGTCCCAAAAATAAACATCCTTTTGTAATTGAATTAGCACTAATTGTTAGTTTATAGCTAATGTTGGTGCAGTAATTTATTTTTAAATTCCACATTATTTCTAAATAAACCAATATGTTCAGTGGCAGACCATAGTTGGAGCAAGTAACTATAAAAATATAAGTTTAGTACTTCTTCTCGTACCACTACGGACCTAATGAGTTGACTTCTTGAAAATAGTTAATGTATAATTCATTTTCGTTTGCAAAATATTGTTGTGTGTACAATTCAAACACGCTTTATATATATATATATATATATATATATATATATATTAAATATTTTTTTTGAAATTTTATTCAAACTTTATTTTGGTGATTAAAGGTCGTTTTAGACAAGACAATTTCTTGACTCAAAAGTTAGTCAAGATGCGATAGAATCTAAATTGTCTCGTATCATACAGCAAATTATTTGAAATATTGAATTGAATGGTAGATCGAATGAAAAAATATAACGCTTTCTATTTGTCAAGGACAAATTGTATGGGAGGAGGATATAAGAATTAATTTCTTGAACAACTTTTGAGCTAAGAAATTATCTTGTCTAAAACGACCTTAACATACCATTCATATCAAACGTATTATTTGCTTGCTTGATTATTAAAGTTGTATTTACTATATGCCTATCCCTTAAAGCGCACATTGCACATCATCCATATGCAGGCAAACAACAGAGCATGAAAACATAATATTGCAAGCAGTGTAATTTACTAATTTACTATAATACAATATTATGCGTACAACATTCCCTTATTGTGCCTTTTACTTTATATAATAACTACCAGCACAATTAATATTTTCTATTTTTTTAGATTGCACGAGTGGCATATTCGTTCTTTACTGTAATTAAGAGTGGCGACATCGAGTAAACAACTATATTAAAATTGAAAGATAGAATTGCTATAGAAAACTATACTATATATAATATAGAAATTCGTTTATTATTTTAATAATGTATCTATGTGTAGTTATTACAGATTATTAAAACATACTTCATAATTAATGCTAGATGTGCACATGAGCAATAGGCGCCTAACTGATTAGACTTGACTTCTAGGATCACGTCTATACTTCTTTTATTTTTTATACTTAATTATAAAATTTTGCTTAATTTTACGTTAAAACTAGGCAATGGCATACAATGTATGGAATTTATAAAAATACTTCGTTCTTGGCTCTGAAACTTAATTTGTAAGAATTGATGACAACAATTCGTAGTTACAGCATGACAAAATTTTAACTGTATAGCAGGTATTACCTTCATTTATGTTAATTACACACTTTTAAGCTAATGTATATGTCAGGTTGATCAAGGTGTTTGATCCATCAGACGATTTAAGGCCATTGTCGAAATACTCAAAGAAACGCCCGAAACAACGAATGCAACAACTCAACAACAAATCATAGAGACTTCTATCCTCTAGAGAGAGAGAGAGAGGGAGAATAGCATAAGAACAGAAGACAAATATGTACAACTAAACCGAGATATAAACGGGCAGAAAAGTAAAAAAGATCACCTATTGGGAATCTTCACAGAAGCGAAAAGACATTGAAGACATTGAACATAACAACATATAGGATCTATACTAACTAGTGAATACTATAGACAAACGGTTCACGTTACGTTCATGAACCATCGAAAATTAAACTGGCGAGATGTTCGATGAAGATGTTGAAAACCGCCGTTTATCTGGATGTGATTGGTTGACAACAGATCGTGATGAACACCGTTTAAGAGGTTTGGTCACAAGAAACAGATCGGTCAATTGTAATAGACTGAATGAAAGGAGCAGGAGGTAGAATCAATCTTCATATCGCCGGATAAAATCATATGTACTACATTCGTAGCGTCCATTTTAGTGTCTTCCTCATACACTTCATCGTACCCGCAGACTGGAATGGAGCAACCAAAGAGCAAATTGGTTCTAAAATGGCATCAATTTGTATTTAGTAGATTTTGTTTGTGGGTCCACCACGGTTCTAGGAGAGTCGAGAGATGTATGCGCGGAGAATGCAATAACTCAACATTTCTTTGTTTAACATATATAGTCAAATCAATGTGGTCAAAAGTGAAAGCGGAAAAGAGCAAAAATAAAACCAATTTAATAAAAGAACAGCTACGGGTCTCTAGCCATAATTATAGAGAAATTAACATTACTCCTAACCCTAAAAATAAATATAAATATAATCAAAATACTAAAAATAATAGTACATTTAGGTGCATATCAAGAATCTATGTTAAAACTCGCCATCATCTTGCGGAAACAAATCCTAAAATGAGAAGAACAACTAGAAAAATCAACACGAAAGGTAACCAAAAAATTTATTCCAGCGAAAGCGAGGACGAACAATCAATAACTAACTATCTCCTTAAAGTACTCAAAGAACTGCAACAGAGAGTAAAATTCCGGAGCGAACAATTCGATGAATTACAAAAAGAGAACAAAGACCTAAAAAAATTACCGAAGGAAAACAGAAAACAAAACTCAAACCTGGAGAAACGTGTACAAAATACTGTGTACTAGAAAAACTCATAATAGAGAAAGACAGAGAATGACAAAATAAAGAATAATATTAGGAGTGGAAAAGCAAGAAAAAAATGAAAAAACTGAAGAAGTAGCTAAATAATCATAAAAAAATTAAATAGAAACACCGTAACAAACAAAAACATCACAGCCTACAGGAAAGAAGAAAACAACGAGAAGAGTCCAATGATAGTGATTTTAGTTCCACTAATTCAAAGGACATAAAAGCAACATGTTACATAATCTAGAAAAATAATAGGATCAATAACTACGAAGGAATGTGAACTAAAAGGTAAAACTTGTGAAATTTATATAAATGAAATATAAGTGGTGTAAGTTACCACCAATAACCTATTTTACAAGGCCAGAACAGTTAAAAAAGAACAAAGCTACAAACTATGGACAAGAGATGGAAACATATACATCATATACAAACATACAAACATACAAGCATACAAACCCCAAACTAGAATGTATAGCATATACTTACACGATATTCCAAGAATGTAAAATAAATTCCATGAAATAGAACTTCTCCTCACAACAAGTAGACTACTTAATATTACGAATTCAAGACAATCTTAAATGGGACGAGCACATAAAACGCGTAATAACAAAAAACACAAAAGTAATCCCAGAAATAACAAAAATTCAAAATTATATACCAGAACAATCACTGAAACAAGTATACCATGCAATCTTTATCCCACAGAACAACTACCTAAACACTATAGGGGGGAATAACAAGTAAGAAAATTGTGTCAACAATACAAGTACAACATAACAAAATATTAATTTTTTTATACAAATAAAATAAAAGAACGAATACGAATGAACTACACAAACAAACAAAACAATTAAACTTTACAAATATGATTACTCAACGTAATATATTAATGCATTATAAAATTGAACATAAATTAATATAAAAATATAAAATTAAATACAAATAAATAGATACCCGAGTATAAAACAAGACGGAAATCAGATTTTCGAACCAACAAAACCACAACCGCAAAATACACATAATTATTGACATCAGAAACCATCCTCAATTATATTCCTTTCAAACTAACACAACATCTAATACTCAACAATAAACTGCTATAAACAATAAACAACAACCACATAAGCCTTCAATACCACTAGCCCGAGACGAACCATCCTCAAATCCCGAGGCGAAGACAGGAGGAAGAAAAAACAAGAGGGGAACTAAATATATACACAATATTCTATGTAAATATGGACAAGCAGAAAACTGTGTATTATAAACTTATTAAAGAAAAACGCCACACAGCCCTTACACAAGGGGTGATGATATGGGGTGCAATATGTTATGGTAGCAAATCACCCTTAGTGTTCATCGATGACAACTTAAACGCAGCCAGTTACATCGATAATTTTCTCATTTTCTCCGGGGTTGGAAATACATTTTCCAACAAGATAATGCTCGCCTTCATACGACAAGTTTTGCAACAACAAGCTAACATTGTTGATTTCCCATGGCCAGCTCGGTCTGCAGATTTGTCACCCATTGAGAATGTTAGGGGTATGATTGGCAGAACTGATTTACCACACCCACCAAACGACTTCACGAAGCTTGGAATGATTTACTGCAGGAAACAATTGGTCACTTGACTGACAGTATACCCCGTCGTTGAAATGACTGCATAGCAAATCGTGGTGGCGCAACTCATTATTGAAAACACTCTTTTATGTTATGTATTTTTATGTTTATGTTCTTTTGTTTTCAAATTTTATGTCATTTGTTTGTTTCATCACTATAAGCATTTTCTGAAAATTTAATAAAATTGTCAACAACTTCTGAGTTTTGCGTTTTCTTTTTATGAAAGTCATTATATATTGAGAATATATAACTAGAAGAGTGATAGAAAATTGGCGTGGAGGAATCGTCATAGGACGAGTCCCTATCAATAATCTCCCATAAGCGGATGACACAATATTGATGGCACGTGCAAAAGATGAACTAGCTGAAGTGAATAAAATCAGAGCAATGATTATCGATAACGCCAACAATAGACGAGACATTACACAAATATGAGAATACCAAGTCTTTAACCGGTATATCTATCTAGAAGTGAGGTGGCTGCTTGGAAGAATTCAACAGAAGTTGTGAAATGGCTAGAAGAACAGTAAGAAATGTACAAAAGGCATGGGTAGAACGAAATGAATTCCCAGAGAAACGAATGTCTTCATACTAAGGGACATAAACGAACCGCAACGACCATAACAAATTATGTACACACCTATCGTTAAATATTTCCGGCACATTACGAGGACAGGCGAGAACTTGGTGACCACTAGTAGTACAAGGGAAAATGGACGATCTCCAAAAAGATGAAAGAACCTTATCAAAAAACACCATACAACAAGCAAAAGAGGAAGCTGGGAATCGAGAAAGATGGAGAGACATCGTGCGAAGACCAACAAACGTAGTGAACCATGACCATGTCAAGAGGAAACCAAGCAAATGATAAGTATATATACATTATAATAATATACATTAGTATATAGTGTTATGTGGTGTTTATGTTTAAGTCTTGTACTTGTTAATATAATTTACTAGTGTTTGTTTTCATGTCTAGTTTGTATGTTTTAAAAATTATGTTTTGTTGTATTTATAGTTTAAATTAAATATAGTTTGCTGTTTACCCTCAGATATGGTTTTGGCAATTGTTATGTGCTGTAAAATGTTCGTGGTACATTTGCTTTTTGGTCTGTTATATTTGGGTTTGTTTTTGTTATTCACTTAATTGTTTTTTGTTTACTTTTAATTGATTCGAGTATTTGTATCTTAAAAGATATAACAGTCAAAAACATTTTTTTGCACGATTAAAATATGTTATTCACACTAAATAGATAATATTCAACAACCTCCATATATACGATTGTCGTATTTATCGTTGCGTTTTAAATATGCAGCAGCTGTGTAAATAAGAGTTATTTACTAGGGTTTGACATGTTGTTTTTAGTGACACTATTTATAGAAACAAAATTGATCAAAACAAATCTTCAAAACAGGGTTATCGGTATTTACTAAACTTATATTTACTAAAATACGTCGAAATTATTCTTCAGCAATGCGCTAGGATTAAATATGAATATTGATGGCTTCAAAATTAGGAAGTAGACGACTATCAATGAATTCCCCGGCTACACATGAAATGATAATATAGAAAGATAGCTAATTTTTTTTTGTGAATTTGTTTAAATGTAATATATTAAAAAACCTTTTATCTTAAATACTGTGTCGATGGTAAAGAGAGAAGCTGAGAGGAGTATAATCACCCGGCATTTACATTAAATTCACAGAAACCCCTAAACAACTGTGAAAGGAGCTTTCGCCCACAACGGGGTTTGAACTCTCGCCGTCCAACGCTCAGTACGAGATGGACGGCGCCTCTAACTACTAGGTCACTGAGCTAGGTTGTAATATATTACATTTATTATTACAATTATTATTATTAACAAAGTAATTTTGACAGTTATTTATATTTTCACCTATTTTACCATACTTTTTTTATAACTTTTATATAATTACATTTTCTGTAATCTCTAATATGATGGTAGTATGTTTGTGGTTATATTGTGTCAGCATTAACCCTTAACCACCTAAGTCCGGTCACTGAGACTGTTGTAAAATAGCAAATAATTGTTAGCTTTGTAAAACAAATTATTTTGTTACAAATAAAAAAAATATGTGGTGTTACTCATACCAACTTCAATAAATAGTTTAAGCTACTTACACATAAATAATAATTTAAACTTATATTTCTACAAGAAATATTGCGGTATCAGTGACCGGTATCGGATACGAACGTTCGGATTTTGATACCTAGGCGGTTAAGGGTTAACAAAAAATTGATATATATATATATATATATATATATATATATATATATATATATATATATATATATATATATATATACTTATATTGACAATTATCAAAAACAAAATATCTACATCCTAGTTTACTTAACAATATACATGTTATACTCGCTACAAAGTTATCCTGTGTTAGAACATATTTATCATTAATTTGTGAACATAGCGTCAAACATTGTTAAATATCTATTTATTTCGAAATCAATTTTAATTATGATATATTAAAATACGTTATTTACAACATACTTCACTTATATACTAGACTGTTATGTTCACGCAGCTTCTCTAATTACAATAATGAGGAATGTGGTATGACATGAAAATCGTAATGCCATATACGATTATATGGAAGATTTGCAATGTATATAGCTTTTATATTAATGAATTTATTCAATAACCTTGCATTTCTTAACGCTTTCCGATGATTATCGAGTAATTTGGATTTAATTGCTATATGTTTTCGAACCGGATTTTTTTATGGAAATTAAAATAGTTTATTAAATCACTAAGGTTTATATTTGCTTGTTATTTATCCGTAGTAATAGCTACCAGATTTCTCAGAGCATTTTCCGATATTATCAATAACTCCTTTATTAAGATTTAAATGAGAGTAGCGCAACATAAGATTGTTATAATAATATTTACCATTTTGAATGTTTATATATGCATGTTTCCTTATTAGATTTCTAATTTATATTATATTATAACTTACTCCAAGCAAGACCAAGTAATTTGTCCCGTATATCCGAACTTAGGTTAGAGACAGAACTTAATTCATAAGTAAATTGTATATTCTGGAACAATATACATATACCATACTAAGAGATAATATATAATAATATAACACAACATTCGTCTTGGCTTGAAAAGTCAAGACCGCTACAAATAACCATTTATAAACGAATATCAACGATCATTTCTTTTAAATTGTAGACCAAATTTTAAAATGTTCTACTATATTAAAAACAGTGCACACTACAACTGCCTTTCATGGCTTACAAGACACAAATTCGTTTAATTTTTATTAATTAGGATCGGCACTAAAGTACCTTAAATGTTTTGTCTAAACCAAGGCTATGGCATTTAACCGGTACGTCAATTTACCGGAAACCACTGTATATGCATGATAAAGAAGAATCTACTAATTAATTCAGATGCTAGGAAATATCAATTACTTATTCAAGCTTAAGAACTTACTTAATTTCAATAGAATACATTGTAAATCAAATATGATACAACTAACCCTCTAGGAGAAAGACACCATCTGGCTTAACTTTCCTCCTAAGGGGTTAGTTGTATCATATTTATATATAACCACTCGAAATATTGTGTGAATTCATCCTCACTAGCTGAGCTACGCTGATGAGATCTAATAAGATCGAAATAGATAGATATGTAGATTGACGAGGTCGGTTCACACTTATATACATTGTAAATCGTTTATGACTTGCATTGCTAGAATTGATATCGGGATAGGAGAACTTACTGTCGATTTTGTATAGGATGGTGTTGTAGATGTGTATGTAAAATTTGCAACATTTCCGTAATATTTATTAAATATTAAATTAGCATCTGGTAGTTGGTTCTGTCTCACCTGCTCAACAATTATATTATTTCTATTTCCATTTCTATATTGAGATAGTATATAACTCGTGTATAGCTTGCATTAGTAGAATTGATAGATTTTCTACTACACAGAACGAAAAAGTAAATATAATGAATTAAGTCACCGAAATAATGTATTTGTACATTAATTTTCAACCGATGCTCTGTTTCATTGGTAGAATGTACTACTGGTGATTACTTGATGTTACAATGATTGTGTTAAGGTGTGAGTGCATAAACTTCTACATGCATCTTTATAACCGATATACGTTACATTAATGATTAATTTGCATTCTTCAATCTACACGTGCATTAATAGAATCACGAAAAGCATTAACTATCTATCCCAGTTTCAATGCCTTGTTACATCTTCCATGATTACAATGATTATTTTATATTGCCTAATGGATATAATACAGTCTTATAACGTTGAAACGTCGATGTTTCAGTGCATTGAATCACTGCTCAAACAACACGTATGCCATAAACTCCATAAATTTACTCATTAATAAATGGGAAGCTTTATTATT
The DNA here is from genome assembly GCA_963942505.1 of Lordithon lunulatus. NCBI lineage: Eukaryota > Metazoa > Arthropoda > Insecta > Coleoptera > Staphylinidae > Lordithon > Lordithon lunulatus. The sequence goes on from OZ012666.1 coordinate 23,059,653, forward strand.
AATTCAGAATTGTAATAAACGAATTTCATTTCCATATGTAAATCATTATATTTATGTATCAGAGGATGTTGTAATTTAAAAGTAAGTAGAATAATTGAGCTGACTGAATCAGTTTTTCGAAAATAGCCACAAAATTGTATATTAACAGTTGATCCAACTTAAACATCTAGGGTAGAAAAGAAGTTGTTATCCTGCATTAGTAATAACATTTTATTACAGAAGATATATGCAACAGAAAACTATAATTATGATATACTACATTTTATTAAATAATTAAATAATTCTTCAATATACGGTGCTACAGTGCAGATAAATTATAGTACTCAACATAGTTCTATAGAAAATATCTCAGCACACGTGTAAAAAGGTAAAAACAGCGTAACAAATTCCAACTTAATTTAAAACAATTTATTCAGATAATCCTAACTTATTACTAGTTATATGAACATTTGAAAATACATTACATTACATATACCTATAACAAGAGTTGTTTCTCAGCTATACAGAAAACGAACTGTTGGTTTGCTGATTTTTTTTCCAAGAAACTGATCCAGTCCTTCATCTCTTGTAGGGTTTTAGATAAACAAAGATTGATGTGAATCTCTAATTGTATATTCAATGGTATGTTTTTTTCCTTTTATATCTTTTGTAACAACTTTATTAATGGGTGCAAAATACCCATGCATCACATGAGAAACGTTATACTATGATTATATACTCTCAAATCATATTCTGCAGTTATATGTAGGATTTTCTGGGTTTAATTGATACATTTGAAGTAATTCCATATTTATAGAGTCCATTGTTTTCAAATTACTCTAAATACTAACAATATTCCAATAAAAAAACCTATTCAATTCTTGTTAAATTTCAAGACAAGCATACTTTCTGGCGAAGAATAGAATACGTTGCTCACTATTGAGTTTCTCCATATTACCGTCCATTAAAAACGTCATATTTTTGTGTTTGTCTTTCCCAGTTGTTTAGTAGACTATTATCAACAATATCTGCTAAATCCATGTCAATCTATAAATCACGAAGAAATATATTTGTAAGGTGACATGCTGGTAAAAATATAATATTTGTTTTATGTATGAATAATTTGTAATATAAATTAATTTACCAGTCTATGATCTAAAGGATTTTTATATAAAGGTTATTTCTTCCAAAATTGCTGTAGTCGATTCTAGTTGGTTGATATCGTGTAACGTATTGACTGCAAGCTGTACAGCAGTGATCGAACTCTTCTGTTGACAAATGATCCAATTTTAATATGCTTACACCTCCCTATTTTGGAGCTAAAATAATTAAAAGTTAGTGCACATAAAATATATAATATAATATTACTTTTACCAAAATAAGTTTCCCTGTGACGTTTATTTTCTCTCTGGTTTGGGCATAAATAAGTTCGTGTTCCGCTATTTATTTTATAACTTCTCTCTCTTATTTCTAGGATAATATTCCTAAAATTTACAATATGTGCTAAAGATGATAGACCAGAAATGTTTCGAGAATTTCTCTTTCCAAGTGACAAATGCGTTGCCAGATTCATGAAGATTCCATTTTCCTCAAAGTATCGCGCTACAATACCTACTAATTCATTTCTTTGCTCTTCTTGAAAATTGAAATATTTGGCGATGCATGCAAATAAACATAAATATCACTATAAACTTACCTGATCAATCACTCAATATAATGGCTAAAACAATGGAACGTACGATGTTTGCCTACACTTTCGGAACATACATGTTGTATACTACTAAAAGAAAAATAGTTCCTCGTCGCTCTGCAGATGTACCTGAAACGGGTTCCTTCGATTGATAGTTCGGTGCTTTCAAACACCAACATCATTGAATTTGGTGCATTTGGACATTAGCGTAAGGAACAGGAGTCAACTTTATTACAATCACCGGGTGATTGATCTGGGAATATTGAGTTATGCATCGACGAGTTAACATTAATACTCACTGGTTTTAAGAAATGACGTGTTTATATAATCACTAAGTAACCTACTTCTATTACCTGGTACTTTAATACAATAGCACTGATTAAATGTATAAAGTAATAAACACCATATGGACATTGGTATAATGTATATTGACTGAGTTAATGTTATTTTTTATCATATTGATGATATTTACATTCAATTCATGAAATTATTACATTATTATAACGAACACATGATCATTGTGTTGATGAAAATATTGATGAGTCGATCATTACAATTTGTACTTATTAATGTGTTGGTACATTGTATTAATGCAAAATACATTATAGTAATGACTAGGCAGTATCATCAGCAGTATTTATGATCAGGTTCAATAATTTTCTGTGTGTATTCACTTGTAAATGAAATATCAGCTAACTAAGCTTATATAACTAGTAAACTCTATCGATTTGTTAATGAAACTCTCTTCTAGTTGGATTTCTAAGTGCTTTAATAATAAAGTAAAGTACTGGTAGTACTACTCTTGTATTTTATATATGTAAGCAAGTTTATCATTCATATTATAAGAGTAATTAGAGAGATTTTTAAATAAAACTGGTCAGACACAACTCTCGGTAGCAACAAAAACTGGATTAGCGTCACGATTTTCTTGTGTTTGTTTTGAATATTAATGGCCCATTTAAATAAAACGCTCGAGATAATATTATGTATGGCCTTAGGGTCACTTAATTTATAAAACAAGTTTTAATCCACTGTCCGCGCCGTTTTGTGTCATTTGTGTTTGCGTCGAAGTTGCAGGCAGTTTAACTTAACACATTTTGTTGCGATATTGTTTATTAAATACAAGTTGAACAATGTTAGCCCCTCCGCGACCTACGACAGAGGAAAATTCGCTGAAATGTGGTACACCGGAGGACGTGGTAAGTTAAATATTAGACTATTTGTGTGTACTTGTAATACACGTTAAGATTAGTTTGTGTCTTAAAGCTCAATTTCATCTTATGTTTTGTTATCGTGTTTATGCAAGTCAAACATAAGTTTTGTTAATTTTTTTATAAAGAAACCTCATTTCATATGTTATATTTTCTCACTTACATATTTCTAATACATTACACTTGCATTATATATATATATATATATATATATATATATATATATATATATATATATATATATAATGCTAGTCGCAAGTTATGAAAGTTTTTTGTATCACAACATCCATTCACTTCATATGTGCTAAATCGTACGCATATGTACCGGTAATTCCAGAGTTGCGATCTCACAATGTGTATGTGTATATGGCTTACTTATGTAGGTATGAGAGATAGAGATTAAAGCTATCTTAAATTAAAATAAATTCGTACATTTGGACGACTTTCTGCATACAGGATACAATCCACCTAATGTTAAAGTTGCGAAAACAGATTTATATAAATTAAAAATTATCTATTCGTGTCAGGTTAATTTTGGACTTCTAGAGCTTTAGAGCTATATTTTTAAATTTAGTTAAGTTAAATAGTTTACCCTGAGTATAAAGGTAAGAGAAACAAACATATTTTGTGGGTTGGTTCTTTTCAGTAGAAAGACGTTCATTTAATATACTAAAAACAAATATATTTTGAATTTTTTCAAAAGGTTTGTAGAATCAAAACTATAATCTGTTCCGCTTTATTGGGATACATCGGGACCATTTGCTTTAATACTAAAACAGCTGCTACCGTTTTTCCTAATCTAGGACTTTATAATTTGTCGCAGTAATTTATTTTATAATTCATATGGCAGTATGGTTGATAACAACTGTAGCTCAAGTTTTGAGATTTTGTTTGAGAAGAATTGCCACTCTTGAATATATTGTATGCGTCCCTATACTTGCGTCTTATTATATAGCCTACACTTCAGCTGCTCTCATATCTAAACTAACTCTACAATATAATAATACGTGGCCGTTTCGCATTTCCAGCGTTTCGTAAACCATCTACTTTGTCTCAGTGATTGCTAGGATATCCAATGTACCTTTTCATATTTTTCTATAACTTCGTCCTCTTTCCCATTTAGCTATTTATTGTTACAGGTGCTCATTTTAAAATGTGTTATTTAGTTTTGTTTTTGTTCTGTCCATTAATGGTATCAATGGTTTCCTCTTCTTCACCATTAGTTCATTGTACGTTCGGTATCTTAGTTATCATTGTATTTTCATTGTCATGATTCCTTTTGTATCCGTTGTTGCTGGTACTTTTAGTTTTTTTGTAGCAGATGCGTGTAATTCCTTCTCCATATTACAGTTCTACTGTTCTCCATTAATGATCCGTTTTCTAAAAAACCCTTTCTCGTGCCAATTGTTGTTGATTTATTAGCATTTACAAATGACGTACCCTCAAGAAAAAAATATTGACATGTAAAAATGAGGCTCATGGCTGAACACAATTGCAATAAAACAACAGGTTGGCTTGCAGCTGCTCAAGCCCAAGGCCCAATCAGCAAATGAACGGCGCATGCGATGGTCTTGCGGCTGTTAGTGTTATGTTCGTTATTATTTTGTTGTTTTGAATTTTGTATAGTATTAGTAATTTGTTTAGTGTTATCATGTTTTTTATGTTTAGTTCCCATGTCTGTTGATATAGTTCTCTGGTGTTGGTTTTCTTGTCGAGTTTGTATAGTATTTTGAATATTTTGTTTTGTTGTATTTGTAGTTTATTTAAATTGTTGTTGCTTGTGTTTCCCTAGATGCGGTTAAGAGATATTTATTTTGTGCTGTAAAAAGTGTGTGGTATATTTGTTTTTTGCCTGTTCAGGTATATATTGTTTTATTTTTATTGTTTTATTGAGTGTATCATGCAGGTGTCATATATGAAAGTGTTTCCTTTTAGTTTGAACTCTAGTATGTCGTTGGTGTATATAATGTACAGTGAGCGTGGCAGATTTCCTCCTTGCGTTATTCCATATTCTGCTAGAAGTGCTTTGCTTTCTGTGTTATTTATTTTTATTGTTTGTGGTATGTCGTTTAAATGTGTTTAATAAGTTTCTCGAGTTCCCTCTTATTCCTATAGCTTCTAGCTTTTCTATTAGTTCTTCTTTCGAGATTGTGTCGAACACTATCTTCATGTCGATGTATATTGCTGTTACCAGGTCAGTTTCCTCAAGTTTGGTCTTTATATAGTCTATCAGTTCACTTGTTGCAGATGTGGTTCCTGATTGATGTTGAAAAGCGTATTTGGCGTGGAATATGATGTATTTCTTTAGGTGTTTAGTGTTTGGGTTTGTAGCGTTCTTTCTAGTATTTTATTTAATGTTGATAGGAGTGCTATGGGTCTGTAGTTGGCTGGGTTAGTTTTGTCTCCCTTCTTGTGTATTGGAATGATATTGGCTTTTTTCATGTAGCTGATTTTTACTAATATTGGAACGAGTGTCGTTTTGTTTTGTTTAATAATCTTATTTGTGATTTTGTCGAAGCCCTGTGCCTTGTGGTTTTTAATTCTGTTGCTATTTTGTTCATTTCTTCTTTATTTGTCTGCTGGGAAGTCATTGTTTCTTTTTGTCGTTGTTATTGGATCGATTTGTCTATTTTTGATTTGTTGTTCTGCAAGGGTTTTCCAACATTTGCGAAGAAGTAATTGATTTCATGTACAATTTCTTCTATATTTTTTGTTATTGTTCCGTTTTCTTTGCGTATTTCTTCAATGTGGTTTTCTTTTTGGTTTGATTTGTTTATTTGGCCGTTTTGTTATTTTCCAGAAGATTCGTGGATTTCCTATATGCGTGTTTAACTTATTTGAGTAGTATTCAGTTCTTCTTTGTTTTATGAGGTTCATTGTTTCTTGTTTATAATTTTTGTAATTTTCTTTAATTGGGTTTGTATAGTTCTTTGTGTATTTTTGTTGGAGCTTATTTCTTTTCTTTAGGACTTTTATTGTGTCTTCATTTATCCACAGGCAATCTCTTGTCCTTTTTATTTTTTTGTTTTTGGGTTATTTTCTATTATTTTTTGTATAATTCTTCAAATGTGTTTATTTTATTTATATCAATTTGATTTATTTCGTTTGTTATTTGTTCCTGATCTGTTGAGGATTTTTCAAAGTAATTATAAATTGGTTTTCTTTGTCTTTTTCCATTTATTTTGGTTATTATCACGGTGTGGTCAGATATAGCGGATTGTTCAATGTCTATCTTTTCTGTTTGATCTATGTTGTTGGTTATGACGTGGTCTAGTATCGAGTTGTTTCCGTTTGTGCTGCTTCTTGTATATGCTTGTTTTTTATGTTGTTTATTATTTTGTAGTTGTTTTCTGTTAGTATGTGTTTGTATTCTTTGGTAGTATTATTGTTTTCTAATATGTTTATATCTCCTAAGATAATTTGCGGTTTTCTTTTATTTAGAATGTGATTTTTAAGCGTGTATTTTAGATTGTTTAGTGGCTTGTATAAGAGGGTTTTTGGTGTTGGGTGAGTTACATACATATTTGCTTTATTTATGTTCTTACATAATGTATAGAGTGGGTGGCACAAAATCTATCCACAGTATGACATGCTCATATAGACGATGATATGCGTCATAAAAATCTTTCTCTTACATTCTTTTATAGGTTACATTCAACAGTGTTATTCCTCTATACTTGTTGCACATTTTCCCGTTTCCTTTCTTATGTAATGGGATAATTATTGCATTGTTCCATTCGGGCATCTGCTCTTGTTTCCAGACTTCCACCATCAATTCATGGATTTCATGACGTAGTTTTTCCGAACCGTATTTTAAAAGCTCCGCTGGTATATTATCTTCTCCCAGCGATTTAGTGGTAATTCCTTGCCCGTAGTGCTTGGTTTGTTAAATATCTCAGTAAAATATTCCTTCGTCCTCTCTTTCCATTCTTCTATTATTTTGATTTGGTATGACTATCCTCTGGAAACAGGGTGACTAAATCAAATCAGATGTTATTTATATATCGTACACTAACACAAACAATGCAATGACGAATTTTAAGTTGAGTATATTGGTCACATGCGCTCTGTTTGAACCTTTAACTGTTCAAAGGTGATATCTGTTACTTTAAAACTCTATATCAGAGATCACAAATGCCCCAATGTTTTAAGAAATCGCATGACTATAAACTTTAAATTACGGTTTATTTAACGTCAACTAAAAAATATTCTTGATTCTTGTCCATACAAACGTTTGTTTTTGTTTGCTCTCTCATATTGGTTCATCAACATAATGCATAGTCTATGTTTATTACGAAAAGGAAAACTTGCATTTATGGGAAATATTACAAGGTAAAGTAGTGGTACCTACATACATATTTCAACCGACGGCTGTGGTATATCCACTTTCTGAGATACAAGAAACACATGCAAAAAGGATATTGTTTTAATAATATGAAAATCCCGATGATTTCGTACGGTATACTTTTACATTAAACCATGAAAAACAATAAGTAAAACAATTTATATTTACTAGGAATAGGAATAACATTTGTTCAGTTATTCTATATTCTTATTCAATTTAAATATGTTTCCTTAAATCATTATTGTCAATTTTAAGTCGAAATATGTTTTTAATTTTATTTTATACTTCAAGGATAGTATATACAACTATAAAAGTTCCCTCATAAGGCATCAGCCAACCAGAAACTGTTTGTACTGAACTAATTGTTGAAGTTGTATAATTATGAGGTATAAAAACAATTTCCCTCATTACCCCTCCACATCACAAACCTCAACAAAAATATACAAAAATAAAAATAAAAATACAAATATAAATAAAAGTACTACTCCGCAAAAAATTACAAATTACCCCCATCTATCGCCGCTCCCTTTGCCCTTGCCACTTTCCTCTCCCACGTCAGCCTCCTGCAGATTTTCACGCCTTCCCCATCCTCGCATAACCATTCATTCAGCTTTCTGCAGTCTCCCACCCACTCTGCTTTCACACTCTCACATTCTTCGCTAAGGTGCCACCACGTGTCGCTTCCCTTACTACACAGCGCACACGCGGTGTACCCTAGACCCATCCACACTTTCCTCCCTCTCTCGTCTGACCCACACCTCGCTCTTGCCATGCATACCTTGTCCTCCCTGCTCCACTCACCCCTGGCTAAGTAACTCGGGAGTCTCCCACTCACTTGCCACTCTACGTAGCCAGGGTTGTAAGAGCTCTCATTCATTCTAGTCTGCCGTTCTTGCCACTCAATATCTCTCAATCTCTCTCTTACCTCAGTTCCTAGGCTTCCCATTTCTCTCGGCTTCTCCTCTACCCACACCTCAGACATACCCACTCTTTCATACATCCTTCCTCTATCCTTTCTCCAACCACTCTCCGTCCTACTCTTACACCTCATCCATACCTCCCGCACCAGTCTTTCCTCACCCAATTCCTGCAATCTTTCTTCAAACTTCACAACCCTTACACACGACTCCCACCACATACTCATACGATTCGTCTCCTGCAACTGCACTGCTCTCGGTGTCGACCTTTCGAGACCCAGCAGACTCTTCAGGAGCACACCTTGCTCTCTCTCTATCAAATCCCACTCACGCAATTCCCACACTTCCACTCCATACAACAGAATAGGTTTTACACACGCATCCCAGATCTTGCACACCATTACGAGGTTACCGCCCCACAATCTCTCCCATTTCCTTCTCGCTATTCCCCAAGCCATTCTCGCTTTCGCTTGCATACTTTCCACATGCACCCTAAATCCTCCTCCACTGTTAAACCAGAAACCCAAATATTTAAAGACATTCACTATCTCAATCATCCTTCCCTTCCATTTCAGCTCTTCCACTCTACCCCTTCTACCCCTATTCCTAAACATCATCCATTTAGTCTTCTCCACATTAACTACTAGCCCTCTCCTATCCAGGTACCTTCCCATTCTTTCCAACATCTCTTCCACTCTCTTGGCTACTAATACTATGTCATCCGCATATGCCAGCATCCACACATTGTTTCTCCCCACCACGACCCCTCCAGCCTGTCCTCTCCTCAGCACCGCCTCCAACTCGCTTGTGTATAGATTGAACAGGAGGGGTCTTAGCGGGCACCCTTGCCTTACACCCACATTCACCCTAAACTTCTCAGACACTTCTCCATTCACTCTCGATTTTGCCCACGTCTCTTTATTAATTATGAGGTACAGTAAATCTTAAAATAGGCCCGGGCCCTATGACCAACCAGTATGCAGCAATATGCCTTGAATTTTTTAGTGAAAGAGATAATAAGATTGACTATGTTGGGTGCATTCACTCTCCGTAGTTGGTTGACTAAAGAAAATATATGAGAATGATGAGTTATCGGTATGCGAGATATAAACCACGATGCCAAGAAATACAGGTACACCATTTCTTGGCATCGTGGTTTATATCTCGCATCAATCAGCCAACTACGGATAGTGAATGCACCCAACATGGTCAATCTCACTAAAAAATTCAACCTCATAAATGCTACTATCCTATTATAGTTCCGTACCCTCATTGCTGCCAGTCATCCTTTCTCTCTATTCTATTACATTTTTGCCGTACTATATAATCTGGAATTGACTTCTCCACTACGAGAATCATCTTTAGATGATACGTCTGTATTCTCTCTACCTGCTGTTCCACGTGCACTATCGACAATTATGCTCCATATACGTGGATATATCGCAAGCATGCATCCCAAATTAGTATTTAGTATGTATTTGTTACAATTTGTAACTGGCTATCGACCTTCGTTTCCTTCTTCCATGCGTTAGTGTATGTGAGTGTTAGGACTTTCTACTTCAGAAAATCGAAAAGTGTCGTTAATTGTATCCCAATGACAAATGGTACCGACTACCCAAACCGGGATTCGAACCTTTTACATATTTTTTTGCAAAATTATGATTTCTGATTAAAATAATTTCGCTGGCTTCCAGTTTTTAAATTACGAATACATTTTCTTATGGTAACCAAACCAGCTGGCATGATAATTGATATTGATATCAAAATATAAAATATCTAAAATCGAATGGGTTTCACTGTCACCATATATTGCTGGAGGATCTGACGTGAAATGTAAAAACACGCATACATAATTTTTCCATTAATATCCATTAATAAAAGAGAAATTAGCAACATAATTACATTACACTTTACCTATTTTTATTTTCCAGAAATTTATAGTAGTTGCAAGAGTATATATATGTTAACAATTAGGAATATGTAAAATGTGAAAATTTTTAAGCTAAAATATTTTGTTTCTAATTAATAGAATATAATTAATTTTTCTAATATATATATATATATATATATATATATATATATATATATCCATATATATATATATATATATATATATATATATATATATATATATATATATATATATTTATATATATATATATATATATATATATATATATATATATTCTGAAAGATTTGTTTGATTCCATCAGAAAGTTATTCACGGGCCTTATCATTCGGTATTATCGAATAATGTTGTTTATTCGTAATTTATAAGAAAAACAGTCATTATTAGGGTATTAAAAACCGAAACCGTCAATCAAATCTTCTTCGTTTTATTTATATATAATAAACTATGTTTATCCAACGCGTGGCTCTCTTATCGCATAAACAAAACATTATGTTATCATAATTTGGCAATAGTCACACGTAATGTTCCCATTCGGATAATTTATTGAACTTTCAAATTAGTGGGTCAACATTTTATTCCGCGTAATTTTATCAAAAATAAAATATAAATGTTATAGCATCGTCACTTTGACGAATTGAATTTTACAAATATTAAGTTTCCTATTACATACATACAACAAAATCCATGTTTCAAATATTCAACTTGTATTGTAATCACATAACTCGATAAAATTATATATAATGTCAGTGGTGAATGTGGAAAACCCTAAATGGACAATGTTTAGGAATAGGGGAGAGAGGGATAGAGGGAAAGGGCTGAAATAGCAGGGAAACATTACTAAGAGCGTGAGTAGCTTTAAATATTTGGCCTTTTGGTTCAACTGTGGAGGAGGGTTTAGGATAATGTTTAGGAATAGGGGAGAGAGGGATAGAGGGAAAGGGCTGAAATAGCAGGAAAGATTAACTGAGAGCGTGAGTGGTTTTAAATATTTGGCCTTTTGGTTCAACTGTGGAGGAGGGTTTAGGTGCATGTGGAGTATATATAGGTGTATATAGGTATATAAAGCGAGACCAGCTTGGGGGATAGCGACGAGAAAATGGGAGACTTTGTAAGACGGTACCTCGTAATAGCGTGCAAGATCTGGGATGCGTGTGTAAAACCTATACTATTGTATGAAGTAAAAGTGTGGGGATGGCGTGAGTGGGATGTAATGGAAAGGGAACAAGGATTATTCCTGAGTCTACTAGGTCTCGAAAGGTCGACCCCTATGTCGGTGCAGTTGTCGAATCGGACGAGCATATTGTGGAAGGGTCGGGTGTGAGGGTAGTGAAGTTTGATGAAATATTACAGAATTTGGGTGAGAAAAGACTGGTGCTGGAGGTATGGATGAAATGTAGGATAGGTTGGAGAATGAATGGAGTAAGGATAGAGGAAGGATGTATGAAAGAGTGGGTTTGTCTGAGATGTGGGTAGAGAAGAAGCTGAGAGAAAGGGGAAGTCTAGAGATACTCCCGACATACTTAGCTAGGGTAGAGTGGAGCAGGGAGGTCAAAGTGTGCTTGGCAAGAGCTAGGTGTGGGTCAGAAAAAAACAAAACAAAAAGCATGGATGGGGCTAGGGTACACCGCATATGGGAGCGGCACGTGGTCGCACCTTAGCAACGAATGCGAGGGAGTGAAAGCAGAGTGGGTTGGAGACTACAGACAAGTGAGTGAATGTAATTATTACGAGAGGATGTAGGAAAGATATGAAAATCTGCAAGAGGCTGAAATGGAAAAGAAAGTTGGTTTAGTGGGAGCTTTAGTGTGGAGGAGGAGGGCATACAATATCAGACAAGAGAATGTGTATTATATTGTATATGTTTTATTTATATAGTTTACTTTATTTTATGACATTTGGAAGAATGAGAGATTTTTATTTGGGCTTGTTGAGACTGCTATATCTAATAAAGTATCATTTTTTACCTTCTTCATTAATATTGTAAATTATTACTTAGTTTAGTGAATATTCTGAGGGCGAGGTCGCGATAGCTCTACATTTATATTTGGTGCCAAATGTATCTTTCAACTACTTGCCAGCGTTATTACTGTATATATTGGAGAATAGGGAATAAGGACATAATGACATGTATTTATGTATGCGCAAATTATACTGGATGACTTTTATCAAGGTGGGGAATGCCTAACCTTTGTTTACCGTTAGGTAGAAGGGAGTACATTTATTTTGTGTATATTTCTCTCCAAATGTTCCTGTTCTTTGTTAGTTGTTCTCATTTTATGTCTTTTCTTTCCAGTTCTTTTCTTACTCTGATTTCGCATGTTTTTTTCGGTTTGTCTCTATAGTGTTTTCTTGTTACCCTAATATCGTATACAATTCTTTTATATATATTTATTTATAATTTTTCATTTTGAATTCGACATAATATGTGGTTTGGACACATATTATGTGTGTCTAAATCACCTAAACTGCCTTTCTATAATCTTCTAGTTTATCAGGTTTTTGTTTCTTATATTATCTATCCGTGTCCTGTTTTCAATTCTGCTTAAAATAATCATTTTAATGATTTCATTTATTTTTGTTTTGTGTCTTCGTCATGTTTCATGATTCGTTGCTATATCGGTTTTTATGGTGGTGGGAATATATTGTCTTCCAAAAAATGTCGTTTTCATCATATTAAAGATTTTCCCAGTGTTCCCAATTTCCTGTCTACCCCCTTGTCTATCATTCAGTTCCTTTTTATCATCATCCCTAGATACGTTAAGCTTTCTACCTGTTCTATTTTTCTTCCATTTAATATTATTACATGTGTTTCATTTACCTTGTTTATTATCAACCTTTTGGTTTTGTCTGTGTTTATATTCATGTTGATTTTTGTTAATTCTTTGTTTAATGCTTGTAGAATTTGCTGTAGGTATTCCTCATTTCTGCAAATATCGCCATGTCGCCTGCGAACATAATTTCTAATATCTGTATTTGATTAATTTTCTAGTTTCCAGTTATTCCATGTTTATCGTCTTCATATTTTTCTGCTCCTTTGATTTCTGAATACAGTACTACTGAAAATAGTAGTGGGCTGACATGCCCTTGTGTAACCCTTAGTCCAGTTGTAAACTCCCCAAACTCTAATTGCTTGATATATTTTTAATGCATGCCTTTTCTATTGTTCCTCTATCAATTTATTTCTCTCTCAGTTTCTTCAATATATTCACAATCCGTCAAATCCGCCCGGTATTTATATATATATTTTATATTTGTGGCTTATCGAGAATATAAGGTATTGTCTATCTTATACCTTATTCCCTTCTTCATGAGTTTTGGCTAGTGTTTTCTCCGGTATGCGTAATTGCCCTGTAGTAATTGCAGTTTCTCATGTCTCTCTTTTAGTCTTTGGCTATTATAATACATGTCTTCCATTCTTTGGGAATTTTCATTGTATTTATTATGTCATTAAGTAGTTGGGTTAGCAGTTCTATTCCTCCGTTTCCATACGATTTATCATTTCTGGTGTTATGTAGCCTCTGCTGGATGCTTTTCCCTCTTTAACTTCTACTTCTTTATACTTTCTACTATTTCTTTCTCTTGTGTCTTTTCTATATCTTGTCTTTTTACGGGCTTCTCTTGTATTTTTATTATGTCGCTGTTTGTGTCAGATCTTCAAAGTATTCTGCTCCTCCTTCCATGATTTTATCTTTTTCTGATATTAGGTTTCTTTCTTTTCTTTTCTTTTCTCCATATTATGCTCTTTATTACTTTTAATTTCTTTTTGTGTCCCGTAAAATAATGTTTGGTTCATCCTGTAGTTTTCTGCCATCTCTTTACCAAATTGTGTACATGGCTTCCTTGAACTCTTTCTTGATTTCTGTACTTTTTATAGTCCTCTTCTATCGTGAGGTTTATATGTTTCCCATTTGTGTTACTTGTTCTTAATCTACGTTTTAAGTCATTTGGTCCACCGCTCGCTCTGTCATTTTTGTTTGGTTGTATTCATCCAGTTCTCTGCCTCCTCCATTTTCTCATTAATATTTCTTGAATTTTTCTCTACATTTATCTTCTCTCAGTTTGTATCTTCTTATTTTTTTTCTGTTATTTTATTTCTTCTTTTAACTTTATATATTGGTTCTTCTTCTTTCCTTTTCAAGTCTATTACCAGGTAGTAAGCTTTCCATCTCTGCCGTCTCGATACTGTTATGTTTTCGCTGTATTAACTTTGTTTTTACTTTTAAAGAATAGTCTATTATAGATTTCTTTTTTCTCACTGATTTTTCTCTTAAATATGTGTGTATCAACTTGTGTTGGAATTTGGTATATCCAATTAAGAGGATTAGTTTCGTTGCTCAGTTATATTATTCCTTCTCTATTATTATTTCTCATCTCCTCTCCTTCCGCCATGTTTTCCCCCACTCATATATTCTGATTTCCTACTCCTTCAATTAAATGCCCCATGATGGTTATCGTTTCTTGCCTTTCATCTATTTCTATCTGTATCTTCTCGAAGAAAGTATCTGTATATTCTTTCTTTGCGTTTTCGATTTATCGATATGCTCTATTATTTTCCAGTTTAAAATAATGTGATTTCCACCCTTATAATTTTCGCTTGTACGTACCTTGCATTCTTAAAATCTCTGGTCGGCGATATTATTAATTTTTCCCCTTTTGATATAGTTTCTTTCTTTATTCCTGACCATAGCATTTAGTATCCTCTCATTCTCATTCCGTTCCTTTTTTTCTTTGTTTCTGTGATTCCCCTTATTATTTATTATTTTTTGTTTTATCATTCTTTCTACTACTTCTTCCTATTTTCCTTTTATGCTCCTTTGTTCCATGTGTCCATCATCAATTTGTTTCCCATTTTAGTTTCATTCTCTTCCTTCCGTTTTTTCTTCCATTTTCGTTGTCCTTGTTTCATAGCTAGTAGTCGTTGCAGGTTGGGCGTTATAATATATAGTATTCTTCCAGTCCAACTCTTTATGGCTCCATCTATGTTTTCTGTTACCATAACCTTTAATATCCGACATTGGTAGTGGTTCCTTCGTTCCTTGCTTCATTTTTTTACGGTGAGTACAGCCCCCTCCCCTGGGCTGTCCCTTCACGGGCCTATTGTGCCTCATACAACATCCATGATATGTTAGACGGGTAAATTCTTTGTGGAAAAATTTCCCGGCTAGCGGTGAATTCGAACCACCAACCTTCCGTACGCAATGGCTTCAGACCATCGCCTTAGACCACTGCGCCACGGACCGCCTCTCCTTGCTTCCTTGCTTCCTGAGCTATTCTTCTTATTCCCACTTGGATTTCTCTTTCATTTAGAGTTAGGTCGTTGCCTATTGTATATTTTCTTGATTCCTAGCCTTTTCTTTTTGATCATTATTTCTTGTTTTATTTGCCAGTTTGCAACGTATGCTAATATCATCTTCGTACCCATTTTTGTTCTGATAGTAATGCATATTTTAGTATCGCGTTTATCTCCATTTCCTCCTTTGCTATCCCTTTCAGGTCTTATATATTATATTAATTTATTGGGGTTTTTACCCTTGTATTTCTTGTATATCTTCTTACCAAATTTGATTTTTATTCTAGATTTCTTCCCGTTGCTTCTGTACATTGATATATAAGCGACACATTCAATACTCATTTAATATACTTGTATGTTAATATAATTTGTGTTAATTTATGTTTAAGACAATTTTTACAATTGTGAATGCCAAGAACTGAAGAAAACCCCATTTGGTAAAAAATAAACTAGAAATCATTTTGTTATAATTATAATTATGTTGTTTATGTATTTACAAAAGTAGTAGTTAGGAAATATAATATAATTAAAAACCGTGAATAATATGTTTATATAATATTTCGTAAACGATTAATAATTCTTAGTAATTAGCCTCTTGCAAAACATTTGATAAATAAGTATGTTCTTTTTTAATATTAATATTATCATAGTTGGATATATCAATTAATATACAATCATCAAATAAAGTTCTACGACCCGAAAACAAGAAACCAAAAATGCATTAACCGTATATCTTTTGTTTTATTTATTCGCTGCAGGGCATCGATAATATGCTATAATTAACCTTTATTGACCATATACACTTCAAGGTTGAACGATTCCCCATCAACAGAATTTTGGCGTGATGCAAAAATGGAAAGAATTGCACTATAAAATATCTAATTACTTACGACACGGTCTCCGGGTTTTTTTGTTTGAAACAAAATTACATTGCATACTGTGAAATCGTTTACGTCAGCAAATTAATCATTTCAAATGTATAAATATGATTGATTGAACAGCAACAACTCAATAATACAAATAACTTCCTCGTGGATAAACATTAAGAAAATCAACTGAATTATATTTATTTAACTTGATATAAATTTACAGTATTATTTAAATAAATGCGGAATTAGTTTAATAGAAAAGTGTTATTTATTAAAATGGTGTTTGCTTATATTGACACAGTTTTAAACCGCAATTGTGATGAAGTGGAGAACGATGTAAGTACTGAAAAATGTTATTTGCTGCTTATTCAATATTTTCTTCAATCGTGTTGAACATACTTTAAAATCTTCTAGACTTGCTTAGCTGATCCGTTACCAATTTTTGTATGCATTCAGACAATTAAACATAAAATTGATTTTGTTAAATTAATTCTTCTTATGGATGGATTTAATAAAAAATATTGACTGGTTACATAGAACGACAACTATATGTTTTATACTAATTCAATAGATGTTAATATATATATATATATATATATATATATATATATATAGATATATATATATATATAGATATATATATATATATATATATATATATATATATATATATATATATATATACGCATTTAGACTTAACAATTGTTTCGAACAGGCATAATATATACAAAATATTCGCTTATATATGAATATCGGTGATTTTTCTCTATGTTCCCTTGAAGATGTTTCTCTTCTGAAAATACGTTGGTGGTTGTACATTTAAAATTGTTATTTTTTTCAATTTACCTTTTAATAGTAATGGGCTCACTCGATTGTTAATCGGATTGAACTCAGAAACTGTTCGTTGTTTTTTGTATGTCTTATGAATCTCATTCCTATTATTCTATTCTTTCCCCCAGTATTAAAGTATGTATGTTGTTAAAATTATTTGCATTCCGCTTTGTTTTTTATAATGCAAGTATATCAAAGTTAGCTAGCTCCCTTTATCTCCTTCATCAAATTCTTTAATACTCTGCATTTATTCACCCCTTACATTCCATGTCCCAATCCTGTATGTGGTAATCACCAGTCCTAATTGTCGCCATTTTCTTTTCCGCATATCCGTCCTCCTGGGATCTGTCTAGTTTCTTTGGGTCATTTGTATCTGTACTATATTGGGTGTAGATTTTTTCCAAACCTCCTCTACTCTCCATCTGCATTCCATTTTGTCAATACATAGCTTTCGATATCATATTATTATAGTTTTTCCTTTTATGCATTTCTCCTGATTAGACTTGTATTGTCCGGTCGTATTTTTTTTCATTTATATATATATTTGTTTATCATTACTTTATATTTCTCTTCTGAACTTTCCGGTTCTATTTATAATTACATATTATCTTGGTTATTAAAAATGAATTGATTGATATGTAATCTTGCCAAGTAGTTTAATTACATATTTTGTATGCAACATAACTAAATTTCTAGATAAGTTATATCGTATAAATTATTAAAATCCTAACTCAGTCTTATTTTTATTAATATATTGTTCTTTTGCAGCCTACTCTTATGCCCGGTGGGAATTACATCAAACCAGGCCGTGATTCGGCTAAAAGCATATACCTGATATTTTCCCCACCAGCAGAAGAAGTTGGAATTCTAGCCAGATATCTTAAAATTTTTGAAAAATATCAAATTAACCTACTGCATATCGAATCCCGTCCATCTGCAAGAGTCCATAACAAGTATGAATTTGTGGTCGAATGTGCACCCGAAGGAAATCTTCAGGGTGCAATTACGGAAGTCAAGGAGAGCAGTGAATATTTCAATATAATTTCCAGGAATTATAGTGACAATAAAGGTAAATTTTAATTTTTAAACTGCAAATTTTTTAAAAAATATTTTTTAGATACTATGCCATGGTTCCCCCGCCGTATCCGTGATTTGGACCGTTTTGCTAACCAGATTTTATCATATGGAGCCGAATTAGATTGTGATCATCCTGGATTCACAGACCCGGTTTACAGGGCAAGAAGGAAATACTTTGCCGATATGGCATACAACTATAAACATGGCCAGCCATTACCACATGTAGATTATACCGAAGAAGAAACTGCTACTTGGGGACAAGTATTTCGGCAACTAACTAAGCTTTATCCTACTCATGCGTGCAAGGAACACAACCATGTATTCCCGTTGCTCGTTCAAAATTGCGGTTATAGAGAGGATAATATTCCCCAGTTAGAGGATATATCAAACTTTTTGAAAGGTATTGTATTATATTTAAAATATAAAACAATATTTATACTATACCTAATTTTTAGATTGTACTGGATTCACTCTACGACCAGTAGCGGGTCTGCTATCATCTCGAGATTTTCTAGCTGGTCTAGCTTTCAGAGTGTTTCATTCCACTCAATACATTCGGCACTCAAGTAGGCCTTTATACACACCTGAACCTGATGTGTGCCATGAAGTATTAGGACATGTTCCATTATTTGCAGACCCTTCATTTGCACAATTTTCACAAGAAATTGGATTAGCTTCTTTGGGAGCTCCTGATGATTTTATAGAAAAACTAGCCACCGTAAGTACAATTTTACTGCACGATTATATAGTATTAATATACAGTAATATTCTATATGTAATTTTAGAAAGTGCATGCATATAAATTAGGAACTTCCCTTTTTAACGTTAATTATATAATAATATTTTATTCTTATATGTACTAAATAACATTTAGTAGTAGTAGTAGTTACTGTAATTGTTGGACCTATGGGTCCTTCTGTCGTGTGTTAGTGCATGTGAATGTGAGTGTCAGGACTTACTAATAAAAAAATCGTCCTCGAGTTATCTAAATTGTCGTTAATTGTATCCCAACGACAAATGGTACCGACTATCCGGGACGGTATTAGAACCTGGGCCACCCGCTTGTAAAGTTCTCAATTAATTGTATACGCTCAACTACTTGATATTGGTAGCATTTCTCATTAGCCGTACAGTTTCATTAACGCGATGAAGTTGTTTTGGCAAGATCTTAAGCCAGTAGGGTGCAGTCTCCCAACATTGCCATCGAGTTACAATCTGTGGAGGACTCATTCGGATTATTGCAAATACATATCCGCAAAAAAAAGAACGTACCCAAAATCACATACATTTTAAAATAACACAATATTTTAGCCTGCAAATTCCCTCTGCTACATCCATTAATTTGGTCAGCAAATCTCGTCGTTACATAATTTGACAGATACACGCCGAGCATTACTCCTAGATGGCTCGCTGGGTATTTATCCATTCGTTAGGGTCCACGTTTCCGCGCCAACTGGGAAGACAGATTGAATATCACGCCTTAAGATACTGAGTTTTCTAAATTCCAGCCACGCGAGCTGAGTTCGAGCTGTTTGTTTCTTTGACGAGATCCTGTCGGCCAAATTATACGCTCTGGCCTAGATAGACTCTTCCACTGTCTCTATGATCGTATTGGTAACTGCAATTGGCCTTTGGGTAATTCGCCATCATTTTGGTTTTATCCATTGTCATCTTTAGACTAGCCTACTGGGAGGCGAGGTTGTCATTCAGCATTTTATCCAGATCTTCGCTCATATCTGTAATGATGACTATATCGCCCGTGAAACGTAGCTGTGAGATGTATTAACCATTGATATTTAGGCCCACGGTAGGAGCTTGAAGATGTCTTCGTAGGCATTCGTAAAAAGTTTCGGAGATATAACATCTCCCTTCCGAACACCTTTATGAAGCATTATGGGTGCTGTCTTAGTTGGACAATCATATATAGAGGCGTTTAAGAATCTCAATATATCGGCAATGTGCTCGACATCGTTGTGGATTTCGGTGCAGTCGCTTTCTCGTACTCTACGAAGCTCAGGTAAATAGGCTTGTTATACTCTTCCGTTTTTTGTATAATTTGTCGTACTGTGATCTACGGTACTGAAGCCCTTGGTAAAACCTGTCTGTTCGGGTGGTTGGAACTGGTCTAACTTTGATGTGTCTGAGAATTCTGGAAACAAACCTTATATATTTGGCTCAGTAGCGATCTCTTCTGCAATTGGGTTTTCAGCAGTTTCTAACGCTCTGATATAACGCCATCTTCGCCTGGTGCTTTGTTGATTGCTGTTGTCTCAATACTACTTTTCTCTTGAATATACTTCTTTCGGGTATATCTTCGGTGTATGGTCGGGTGAGCTTTTTTATCCCTTATTGCAGGGGGTCTTGCTGGCGCCGCTGGTGATGCTGTTAATATTGAGGATTTCATTGCTTTTCAAGTTTGCTATTTCCCCAGTATCTGTATTCACTTTTGTCAGCTGGCTTTGACAGATCGATATATGTTTTTTGAACACTTTGGAGCCTTCGTTGTCTAGTGTTCTCTAGTCGGGGAACTCCCCGACCACAATGTGTTATTTTTCATTTTGTGTCGTTCTTTCTTGAGTTCCAGTGCCTCGGCAGAAAGCTTCGATTGATGCCTCGTTGGTCTATCTTTGAAACTCGTTTGTGCGGCTTCTTAAATATTTGTTTTGTAATATTCTGTCTCATTGACATCTACTGTTTTCGTAAGAGTTGTAAAGCGATTTTAGTCATCTGTCTATCGTACATTAGTTTTTTTTTTTAATAATTCCTACCTTTCCAGTTGAACTTTGATACCTAGGGAAGTACCCGATGATTAGTTCCTGTATTAAATACTCTTCTTTTGGTCGGGCATCGGGGACCCCTTGCTGCATGGCCTTCTACCTTGCAGATCGTGCAGCACACGGTTGGCTTCTTGCATTGCATGGCCTGGTGGCCTTCTTCGCAACATCTCAAGCACAGCTTTCGTCGGCCCAGTGGCCGTCCAGCCAGCAGCGGCTGCAGCCTTGCTGTAGCTCTTCTCGCCTGGTGACTCTACTTGGGACCATACCAACTTTTATCTTCGTTCCTACGACTTCATTGGCACCTCTCTCGGTTGTTGTAACCGTTATGTTGTTTGTGCCATTTCGAGCCGGTCTCGGCTCGCCTACCCACTACTTATCTCCGCAATTTCTTGCCTTCTGGATAGCCGTCTCGACCTAGGTTCTCGTTGTCAGGAGGTCCAGACCCACTATGTGCAAGGTTACGTCGCACCTCCTGTCTCTGGCCTCGGTGCCCGGTTTCCTTGTCTTGATGGCGTCACACAGTTCGTCCACTTTGACGCCACTGCTCCTCATCTGGATCTTGACGTTGCCATTGTCTATTCTTTCTAGTCTGGCGACGTTGTTATTCCCTCTGTCGCTCTCCCGATGTCCCGGATCCGCCGGACTAAGTCTGCGTAACTCTGTCCTTCGGCCGGCTTTATCAGGATTGTCGCTTCCTTTCTTACTTTAGGTTTTGTCTCGGTGGCTGTTCCCTGGGGGCTGTTCGGTGTGCGGGCGTCCTTCAAGGTCCCAGACTGTCGCTTGTACCCTTGAGCCTACTAGGATAAACTTGGCCATCTTCCTTAAAACGTGTGTTTGTAGCCTCGGGGTCTCGATTGCCAGCTCCTTTGTTTCATTCCCCTCCGCGATTGATCTTATTTTCTGCTCGTTGATGGTATCACACACAATGTAGTGGGTGAACCTCTTGATTCTCCCGGCTGGGCCTTCCCAGAGGTGCACTACTGTGGTGTGGGCTATTATAGCCACGTCCCACACATTCAAATTTAGACACGCGAGTTCCTTTATCAGTCTGCCGGTTTTTCTTTTTTGGGCCACTCGTCACAGCTCTGCACTGTGCGTTGATGTGTTTGACCACCTCTACGATTGGTTATCATCTATTGTCGCAACCGCCCCGTTTTAACTGCTGTACCTGTTGAAGGCGCTCCTTATTCTGGCTGTTGCCTCTTCCGGTGGTTGTTTCTTCTCTAACGTGGGGTCTGGTTGGGTTGCTTTGCTAGTTAATTGGTCCATATCTGCCTGCATCTCCTTCATTTCTGCTCTCATTTTCTTCATTCCCTGTACCATTTTGCTTTTTCAGCCCCAAGGTCTTCAAGTTGGCGCCTTTCATACTGTTCCTTCTCAGCCTCGTTTCCGTCTTCTCCGTGGCCTTCTTCTTGCTTGGTGTCCACGGGGTCATGAAGATCTCTTCGTTATCCATGGCTTGAGAGTCATGGCGGTCGCTGGATGACGGTGGCGTGCATCCCGCCACGGAATGCATCACCACCGGAACTGAGGTGTCCCTCCTCCCTCTGTTTGGTATGGATCCTTTCTACTTCCTTGTTTATGGCATGTTAAGACTTTCCTTTTCTTCGCACACTAGGGGCCAACTCATGTTACTGCTTCAGTTTTGTTACAAATCTTCTGGTCTGTGACTTTGCGTCCAGTATTTGTTTCCTGTCCGCCCCCCTGGCAACCAGGATCGGCGATCCCCCACGGCCGCACGATAGTGTTACGGCCCGGTGTCCCGAACCGGCCGAAGTGTGGGGAGGCACCGTCCAGGCCAGGCTCGGAGTAGTAGAGTCCGGTTTTTTTGTTCTTATGGGAGGAGAGAAGTGGTTTCGACCTCGACGCTAACGGGGTCGGAACCACTTCTGGAAAAGCCAAGAGAGGGAAGAGATGGCCAAGAGAGGCCGACAGTTCAAAGGTTTGAAGTGATTCTGTAGGCTCAGTCCACCGCAAGGAGCTGCGGTGGGCTGCAAAGATGTAAGAAAGTAGGTTGACTCCTGGCCTAATAACGGCGGGGTCACAAGGAGCTAGTGGCTGAAGAGTTGGCCAATAGAGACCGATAGATCAAAGGTGGTTGATTCTATTAGAGAGACTCGCTAGCGCAAGGAGTTGTGGCAAGTCACAATCTTAGCAAAGCGACGACTTCTTGGTCCCATCTATGGTAACATAGACCATAACTGGGCAGTTTACGGATATCGCCACACTGGGCCTCTACACCGCGACAAGGTGTGTTCTGTTCGTGGGGTTCTAGGTTTTCCCGTCTGTTGTTCATCCATCATCCTTTCCTGTGCCTATATTAGAGTTAAAGTCGCCCATCGTAACATTTACGTACATTGGTTACGTACAATAGTGTACGTTCGTTTGTTTCTATAGCTCTAGAGACATCTTCGCGTAACAATTCCACTTCATCATCGGGGTGTGCGGATTTGGGGGCGTATACCTATGCTGTAGTACTTCTTTATTATTTGTAGCATCAGATATACTATTCTTGAGGATGTCCTGCCGATCTCTAAGATGTTTGGTCATTGATTTATTAACCAGAAAAGTTACACCTCCATGAGAAGTCTCGTGGTCCTGGTTGTCGCACTTGAACGCGATAGTAGATAGATAGATCCGATCTCGCATAACGCCAAAACTTGCCAATTGATGTTCTTGAGTTCCTCTTCTATTTCCACTACCTTCTCATACGATTTATATGTTCTACAGTTGTAAGTCGCGAGGTGGAGTTGTGGTTTCCCATTTCTTTATATAATTTTTGAACCTCCCCAGAATCCTTAGGGCAGGTTGATAAAGTGTTTTTTCTTGTTTTTGTCCGTAGGATTTTGTGCTTGCTTTTCTACACACCTGGAGGGTAGTTTTTTGTTCAAAAGAGATTTTTTTCATTTGAAAGTAGTTAGAAGTAGGCTTTAAAATACCACGCTTTCCAGCGGCTTGGCGAGTGACGACAACCCCGCTAATTAGTGCTGTAGAAGCCGTTATTGAACTAAGACCTTCTTGTCGAAAGGTACTTATGTCCATCTGGTGGATCATTTCTAGACAGCCTAATGATATTCGCGTTTGGTGGTGCTTATTTGATGCCCGCACTACTCGCCATGCCACGATACTTTCTTTGGACTTTTCAGTGTAATTTTTTATGTTGAACTTCCCTTATATGTAACCACCACATCCTCCGGTATCGCCGCTGCTTGGTCGGGGACTGCTTCAATATGTTCGCAGCTACCCTCCCTTTGTGCCACCTGTAATACCACTCGTAGCCTGCAACTCAGCCCTAGCCTAGCGAATATATTCACTAAAACATCTATAATAATTGTTTGACATTTTACCCAAGTACATTGTTATAAGTGAGAGATAATGCTGGGCCACATACTGCAATAATGTCACGAGAATTTCAACGAATAAATGAACAACGAATAACGTTTTTCCTTAGCCCGATGTTTCCTCCATAGAATACTTTAGACTAACTTTGTTCAGATTGCGTGGGATAGAACACATCACCTAATATTAAGTATACCTCGACTTGTGGCGAGTGTATAAGAGTACGAGGCGATGTTGAAATACTAATATGATAATGAAAAACAATTGAAGTACATTGAAAAACACTACCACAAAACTAATAAAGAGATTTTTTATGGTAGTTCATGTTTTTCAATTGTTTTTCATTATTTATTTATTATATTAGCAATAAATGCTGAAAATCTCAAAGCCGTGCTCTTATCTTTTTATTTTTTTGACGCGGGCAGTGTAATTTATACTAAAATATATAGTTTTTTATCCATTGTCCCTCGTTATAATAGTGCATTCTAAACTAACAATTTTATTTTAGTGCTTCTGGTTTACCGTGGAGTATGGACTATGTAGGGAAAATGGAGAACTAAAAGCTTTTGGCGCTGGATTATTATCATCTTATGGTGAACTACAATACGCCTTAGAAAACAAAGCAGAAGTGCGTTGTTTCGATCCTCCAAAAACGGCTCTTCAAAAATATCCCATAACTGAGTACCAACCCGTCTATTACGCGGCTGAAAGTTTTGAGGATGCCAAAGACAAAATGATGTAAGCAATATTTTTTCAGTTGTTTTTTTTACAGTTTTAATTGCATAATTCTATCTTTTAGAAAATACGCGGCTATCATTCCGCGAGGCTTCGGTGTGCGCTACAACGCTTATACCCAAAGCATTGAAGTGCTGGACTCAAAACCACAATTGGAGGTTTTGGTCACGAACATAAATCAAGAAGTGCAAATATTGATGGATGCACTTCGGAAACTCTAATTGTACCTATCAATTTACTTATATGTATTACTACTGCGTTACAAAACATATAACAAGAATTTGAATTGTATGCTATTAACACATGCTAGATGTAAGAAATAAGAATAATAATCACATTACTTTTTTTGTTAATACCCTCACTAACAATAATATAATTAAAGTAGTACTACCATCGTGCAACAGCACGATTGACTATTTGGAAACCAAATCCGTTAATACTTTCGAGTGTTGTTACTTTTCAAATAGCAATGCCTTATAAAACCCAATAGATCTAAGTGCTGTAACTGTGAGTCATATTATACATACGGCGACCATATTTTTTTGGTAAAATAAGGGACATATCGAAGAAAATTAAAAATAAATATAAAATTCATAAGTTTATAACATTTATTACAAAAATTGTAGCTCAACAATGAATTGCGCCGGTTCACTCTTTAAAAAGTCATAAAATTCTATACAGTTTATTTGAGAGTTGTATTAGACGGAAACACATGCTTCTAGTGCTTACTTTGAACTGGAAATAAAGGACTGTCCTCTGAAATAATGGACGTATGGTCAACGTACTTATAGAGTGCACGAGTGCTGTAGTTATCTTTGGTTGTGATCGCTTTATAGATGTTCGAGAGACTATTAACTTCATTTAATAACAACGCAATTACTAAAGAGTTTATAAATAGTCTGGAATCATACGGAGCTCATACAACGGCAAGTAATGTACACGAACAACATCAAATTGCAAAACATATATAGATAATATTATAACTATCGTGAACACAAACATAACAAATCTAAAGTAAAATAAAAATCTTGAATGTCTTATCACAACTACTGGAAAACACGCATGATTTTACAATCAATCAATCGAAACATACAAAAATACTATATTCAGAATCGTCCATAAATAAGTTTATTAGTGAAATTACTTATGTGCCTTTTGCGGACGTATAAATTCATCGGATACTAAATATTATTATTTTATAAACACATTTTTAAATGACATTAAACATTTATCACAGCGTTTCTGCTGTAACAACATTACAGTCACAAAATTAACGTCTGAATTTGTGGTAATTTTCAAACAAATGCATGCGTATCTATGCGGAAAAAAATAAAATGAAACTAGCCAGGAAAAAATACTATGTCTAGAAAAGAATCAAAAGCGACCTAGAAATCAATTTCTAATATTTATCACAAGATAAAAGTTGGAAAGCAAAAATAATAGTCATTTCCTACTTATGAAGATTGTGTCGTATTAGCACAATAATTAAATCTATATTTCAATAAAACAGCCCATAGTATTATTTCACAATTACCATGAGAATAATCATACAGTTTCAACGTATGTTTTGTGGTTTCAACATACCTTTCAAAGTAATTACAATTTTCCTTGGGCCATTTAAACCCTATGAAATGGTGATTATCGTTGACACGATGCCAACTACCATCAGTGTAGATTATGATGATGTTCCTCCATGCTTACTAAAAGAATGTCCGAATTGTGAGTGAAACAGCGCCTTTTGATTTTTCATACCGAGAGTTTTGAAATGTTTGGAGAATCGTGATCTTGTCTGTGTTGTCTAAGATCTGTCAAAAGTTTTTCATGGCATAAATTATGAATAATTGTTGCTTTGTTTCAGACTCCATTAGCATCAGGTCTTCAATGCGTTCTACAGCAATTCTAGAGTTATTCACGCTGGAGTCAAGATCTCTCAGCACTGCCTGACTATCAGTCACAATATTGATTTACTTATTTCTATAGTTTCTTTCCAATAAAGTTTTAAGGCAACATTGAATTGCAATGATTTCTGCTTGGAACAAGGAGGTATGGTCGCCCAGCTGGAGGCATGTGCCTCCGGCCAAGCTGTTGTCATACACTCCTATTCCTGTTCCTTTGTTGGTTTTGGATCCATTGGTAAACCAGAATGATTTTTTAAATATTTGCATGTATGTCAGGTATTATTACCTTGTGCTTACTTTGAACTGGAAATAAAGGACTGTCCTCTGAAATAATGGACGTATGGTCACCGTACTTATAGAGTGCACGAGTGCTGTAGTTATCTTTGGTTGTGATCGCTTTATAGATGTTCGAGAGACTATTAACTTCATTTAATAACAACGCAATTACTAAAGAGTTTATAAATAGTCTGGAATCATACGGAGCTCATACAACGGCAAGTAATGTACACGAACAACATCAAATTGCAAAACATATATAGATAATATTATAACTATCGTGAACACAAACATAACAAATCTAAAGTAAAATAAAAATCTTGAATGTCTTATCACAACTACTGGAAAACACGCATGATTTTACAATCAATCAATCGAAACATACAAAAATACTATATTCAGAATCGTCCATAAATAAGTTTATTAGTGAAATTACTTATGTGCCTTTTGCGGACGTATACATTCATCGGATACTAAATATTATTATTTTATAAACACATTTTTAAATGACATTAAATATTTATCACAGCGTTTCTGCTGTAACAACATTACAGTCACAAAATTAACGTCTGAATGTGTGGTAATTTTCAAACAAATGCATGCGTATCTATGCGGAAAAAAATAAAATGAAACTATCCAGGAAAAAATACTATGTCTAGAAACGAATCAAAAGCGACCTAGAAATCAATTTCTAATATTTATCACAAGATAAAAGTTGGAAAGCAAAAAAAATAGTCATTTCCTACTTATGAAGATTGTGTCGTATTAGCACAATAATTAAATCTATATTTCAATAAAACAGCCCATAGTATTATTTCACAATTACCATGAGAATAATCATACAGTTTCAACGTATGTTTTGTGGTTTCAACATACCTTTCAAAGTAATTACAATTTTCCTTGGGCCATTTAAACCCTATGAAATTGTGATTATCGTTGACACGATGCCAAATACCATCAGTGTAGATTATGATGATGTTCCTCCATGCTTACTAAAAGAATGTCCGAATTGTGAGTGAAACAGCGCCTTTTGATTTTTAATACCGAGAGTTTTGAAATGTTTGGAGAATCGTGATCTTGTTTGTGTTGTCTAAGATCTGTCAAAAGTTTTTCATGGCATAAATTTGTTTCAGACTCCATTAGCATCAGGTCTTCAATGCGTTCTACAGCAATTCTAGAGTTATTCACGCTGGAGTCAAGAGCTCTCAGCACTGCCTGACTATCAGTCACAATATTGATTTCCTTTTTTCTATAGTTTCTTTCCAATAAAGTTTTAAGGCAACTTTGAATTGCGATGATTTCTGCTTGGAACAAGGAGGTATGGTCAGGCATGGCCCACTATGCGGCGGCTTCTTTGATCTCGAGAAAAATATCGGTTCAACGCGCAGTCGTCCCGGGCAACCACCTCTCCCTGACTTTTCAGTAGATTCACGCGCGCGAATTTAAAATAGTAGTTTAAAATAATTTAACAGACCGATAATATTTATTCGCGCGTACAAGCGCTGGAAATATTCGTAGTGAGAGCGGCGAACGAGAGCCGGGATATGCTTGGCCTGGCGCGCGGCGTGCTGTAGGGTAGAGTCGCAGGGCCACTGCGCGCTTGCACAGGTTTGGACGTGAATTCGTCTAGATGAACCATGCCTGGTATGGTCGCCCAGCTGGAGGCATGTGCCTCCGGCCAAGCTATTGTCATACACTCCTATTCCTGTTCCTTTGTTGGTTTTGGATCCATTGGTAAACCAGAATGATCTTTTAAATATTTGCATGTATGTCAGGTATTATTACCTTGTAAGGTTCCGTAATTTGGAGTGTATTTATTGTCCTGTCAGGACGTATTCTTAGAATGTATTCTTCTTTTCCCTAACGCTAGTTGGGTGTGGTTGTGGGTGATTCGTATTACTTCCCCATTGCGTTAGTTCTGTAGTTTGTTATCTTGGCCTCTGACTCCACTTTAATGGGAGGTGAAGGCAGGTCCAATGTAACCACCATTGCGGCGGTTGGGGTTATTGCTATGGCCCCTGTTATTCCTAGACATGCCATTTCCGCTTTGCCTAGTATTCTCCTAGTTGCTCCGCCTGAGGTTTTGTACCACCAGATTGTTGGTGTGTAAGTCATAATAGGGCCTATAACTCGAGTGCAGAGCGAATATATCATTATTGGTGTTAGTCTCCAGGTATTTTTCGTACATTCTTCGGCATGCTCAGAACGCTTGACAAACACTTACTCTTTCAATTGTCGTATCACGTGTCATGGAATCAACACGGATGAGAATATATATTTCAATTATCACGTATATTGGGCTTGTAGTAGTATACATGGGCCATGCCATGGTTTAAGAATCTTCCGAAATACTACTAACCATGAAATCACCAACATATATTCTCATCTACATTACAGTTTGATAAACTTCCCTGTTATATACAAGAATCACAAACTTTTATAACTATGAGTTAAACATTATTTATATTTGTGTTATTTAGAAAATTATGGGATTAGGTCTGTGGGGGGAAGAATTCCCATCCCTAAAAATGTTCGTACGATGTGACACGTCTTCAGTATCACGGCATTCTGTAGTACATATTTGTCCTACATGCCAAGATCTTCTAAGTGTAGTATGAAGTTGTTTGATACTACACCAGTTGCGGATATAATTGTCGGTATACCTTTTACATGCTTCATTCCCCACACGTGCTTAAGTTCAATGGCCAAATTTTCATATTTGGTAATTTTTTCCGATTCAGTTCTGGCTATGTTTTGGGATAGTGGGGAGTCTATTATAAGGGCTTTCATTGATACCCCATCAGTAAAATATCTGGCCTACGGTATGGTCTGTCGATGGGGGGTATATATAGAACGTAGCATATTTATAATAAAGGGCAGGGTTTTCGATGCGGTTGTGGTTTTGTGCAAGTCGGCTGTAGATTACTTTTGCTACTTGGTTGTGTCCCAATAGTTAACGGCGGTGGAAACTGTTTAGCGATTAACTGTCGTTAAAAAATGAACTGGGTTCCAACGGGCATTAATATTTTTATACAAATTTTGCAAACAAGTTTCCAACAGTATTTATACAGATTTTATAACGATGTTTGTGGGGTGATATATGTAGGTCTGAACTAGGCTTAAGTCATAAGAAGTCGAAGCTGTATTATAGTTTACCTTAGTACCATTCAAACCTATCATCTTTGTTTGTGGACGACAAACGAACCAGACATTCAGAAATATTCAATGTAGAATACAGCAATTCGCACCATGATACATGAAATTTTGTGGCCGTAATTCTATAGAAGGTGTTTTGACGAATTAGGTCTCGAGCGTCGCAGGGGCGGCATTCGGAGAGTATCAAGGGACTTTCAACTCTCTACAACATAAGATATTCAGCATCGCTTTCAGGTAACGCACCAGAACGACAGTATGGATCCCATTTGGGTTACAAACGAAAAAGGGAATATAGAAACCTAAAGCCTTCGAAAAACGCGATGCTGCATTCCACTTGAAATTGATATTTTGTTTACATTAATTATTAAATTATTAGTATTATAATTTTAGGTTGTTTGTACAAACAACCTAAAATAACTATTTTAAGTACTAGAACAGTGGTAGACCTTTACAAAATTGGGGTCGGGCATTTTCATTTTAAATAGTGTGGTAATTTTCTTATTTTACAGGGAGTCGAATGTTGCGAGGGTGAGGGAATGGAGTCCACAGTCAGTTACCAAGATGATGGAGCTTCCGATTATTATTTGGTCCTGGCAACGCGTGTTTCAGGTCGTGGCTGTTGTGAGATTGTGAAGACGCATCATTTCACAAAGTCTTTTATGCGACTGCTTTGGCAAATTTCTCCACAACCATTCTAAATTGTAAAATAGTGGTGACACTATTTTTTCAATTTAGGCAACAATTGAGGGAACGGCATTATTTTTCTGCGCAGGAAATGGGAGAGGCGAGGTGCACTATATCCTTTTATCGGATGTTATGGTGTGTCAGATTCGTCATTGTCAGTAGAATCAAATAGTGTAAAGAGGACCAAATATATAATATAAATATATCCTAAACTAGTTTTTATTCTCGTAGAGTATAAACCTTCTTACAACAAGAAGACATATAAACATATATAATTATTTGTATATAAATGAATCATGTATCATCAGGTCTGGTAAACATTAAATTCCCTTGGTGTGTAGTTACTGGTATAGTTATTGACACCGGCACCGCCGGAACTATAACTGAGGCCGCTGCTCCATTTGGAAGGCCTGATAAAGTTGTGGTGCTACTTACAGTTCCCGAATTGAAATGACCAGCTGATACCTGAAATATCAAGTTTAGTATCTCTTTTTTATTATTGACAAATCTTTTTACAGGCTTTGTCTGCCTAATGCATGGTTCAATAAAGATATGTTACATTTTTCAAAACACTCCTAACACGCATAGTATTGAAGAAATTACATTTTATTTATATATATATATATATATATATATATATATATATATATATATATAGAGTGGACGACGGGTATAAGTCCAAACGGGGAATACTGGAAACCAAGGGCCAGGTGAACAAAATTAAAGCCAAGATCTTGTGTGGTTCCGGTTTATTATGTTACGTGCCAACGTTTCGCTAGCCAGTGCCAGCATCATCAGGGCATGTACATAAAGTTAATAAAAATACTGTACGACGTTACACATCCAACTACACATCACGTTACACATTCTTGATTAAAAAACAGACTAGTTAAAATTCAGCTGATTAAAATGATTAAAAACAATTGTTTTATATATATATATATATATATATATATATATATATATATATATATATATATAGTATATGTCATTCACGTTTTTTAAATGACGACCGTTCTTATTCAGAATTTTTGGTAGGCGAATGTTAAATTGTTCGTATACCTTTCAAGCATACCGTGTGGGATTGCTAAAATTTTTCATAACATAACTTTCGAAAAAGCTTGCAGGTAACCTACAAGGAATAATCACATGCTGAAAGTACCGGTGATCGAAGAAGTAATTCCAACTATTGAGAGCAATCCGATGTCGTCTCAATTAAAATATCAAAACATCTAAAATGTAAGATAATGGTATGGAGTACCCAGATCAGTGACCGAGTAGTTAGAGGCGTCGTCCGTCTCGTACTGGGCATTGGGAGCCTGAGTTCGAACTTCATCGGGGCGAATTTGATGACCAAAGGAAAAGCCTCACGGCTTTTTTTTTGTATGAAGCGACTATCACAGTGTATACGTTTTCTCGAAAGTGTAGGGTCAATTACAATTACGTAACACTGTTATTCTCTCTATATTGGATGGAATTCCCATGTATGATTCTGCGCCCTGAATAGGAAATTTGTTCGTTTACGACAGCGGATAGATGAAATAGACACGTCACTCGGTATCAGAATGCAGAATGTTTTGAACGTGAATAACATTATTTTTGTTTGTGCGAAATCAGAACAAGTATAGAGATAGCAAAAACAACCTTCTTGAAAATGAAGTCGCTACACAGAAAAGCCTTCAAACACGTAATAAAATTGTCTATTACATCTATTCCATAGTAATGTATGCTCTTTAGACATGGACGATAAAGGCAAACGTCGAAAAAAGACTACAATATGGGTATTTAGAAAAATGCTGCGAATATCCGAACAGAACATGTCACAAATGGGGAAGTACAGAGCAGTAGTTGCTAACCATAAGGAAAAGCTAAACAGCCTACCTCGGACATATTTACCGCAATAAAAAGTATGAAATACTACATATGTTCATGCAATTACATTAACTAACAAAATTGTGTAAAATTAAAATATAACGAATAGCGGTTCTCTTTGGCCTCATGTGTGCCCCTGCTATATACATACTATATAAAGAGTAGCAACGGAGCGGTGCTCAGAATATGCCAACTATTAGTAAAATCGTGAAAAAGCAAGCTGGCATGACGCAATAATTAGGGTATTATCTAAAAATAATGTATGACTACACTGCCAGGCTAAGTGAAAAAACTATATTTTATTCTGATTCTGAGTGGCAATCTCTGTCTGAGAGGAGCAACGGAACGTTTTTATAATAGGAAACCAATAACAAACGAATTTGTTGTAACTCATTTTCATTTCATATTGGTCGCAACATATTAGTTTCAACAGTTTCACAAAAGATAAGTTAACTCCAGTATATAACCCCCGACAAACTCAATGAAAATAATATTATCTATATCTCACGATTACTTACGTTTCCATTGTGCGTATGTTGAGTCTGAAGAATACCTAATCTAGCCATTAATAACTGCTCCGACACTCTTCTTAACTCAGCCTGTTGTTGGCCAATAATTGCCTGCAGCTCTGCGTGCTTTCGTTGTAGATCAGCTTGCACCTGAATACAAAATTTAAATGAGGTACTTTTATTTATTGTTAACAAAATAAAAGAGAGGCTGAAATGGTAATAATACATCAAACATATTTGTTAGCTCTTTAACTATCTCTAGCAACTATCAACGTTATAATGCATAATTGTGCTTAGCAGTTTTTCCTTAAAGCAACATTTTAACAACATGAACAAAAGTAAGGCAGTTATTTATAGGAAAACAGGACAGCCTGACCTGAAAATTATAAAAAAAGCCGACAGATATATCAGTTACCACTAGACATAGTCATCATAATCGAAACACTTTTTTTTTTGGATCTTCTCCGTCTCCTCCCACCTGATGGTCACCTTCGACAGGAGGGGACTTTTAGTATGTATATCTACTAACTACTCATAACGAAGCCCTGAAGTCAAAAACTCTCGCATATTTCATACACTCTGCACCCCTTTTTTCAGCACTCATTGCTGGACAGGAGAATCAGAAAAATCGTGTGATATCGCAATATATGTATCGATTAAAAGAGCTTAGGAGTCAATTAGAAGCAACCAAATTTTCTTTTTAGTTCCTGGGTGACATACTTAATACGAAGTATTTATTAATATTTCTAGTATAAAGCCGGCCATACACGTTCGGTATACCGGAGAGGTTTACCTGCGCAAAGACCTGTACAGGTAAACCGGAGCGTGTGTGTGGACAAGTTAGGTAAACCTGGACAGGCTTAGTGATCTGTACAGGCAACCGGAGAAGAATCAGCCGGCCATACACGTTCCGGTAAACCGGAGAGGTAAACCTGTCGGTTTTCTCTCCGGTATATCTGCTCATTGCATTGCACACACACAGTAGGGTAAACAGTACTGAGCTATTCATTTGTCGTTTTGTAACAAAAATATAGTATACAGTAGTTTCGGGAATAATGTCGATATTATTTCAAGATAAACCGGAAAAAGTACAGGAATTGAAACAAAACATTGAAACTTGAAAAAATTTATTTCATGATAGAAAGTCGTTTTTGGCCTCATTTTGTAGGTGTTTTAATTCCAAAGAAAATTCCGAAAAAATATTGTAATAAGAAGTGTACTGTTTTGGCGGTAAATCCGAAGAAGCACTCGCCTTCGGGTAGAAAGAATCGAATTTTGATTCTTCTCCGGTCGCCTGTACAGGTCACTACGCCTGTGCTGGTTTACCGAAACTTATCCACACACACACGCTCCGGTTTACCTGTGCAGGCGTACCTCTCCGGTATAGCGCAATGTGTATAGCCAGCTCCAGGATCTGTGCAGGCAAACCGGAGATGAAAACCAACAGGTTTACCTCTCCGGTATACCGGAACGTGTATGGCCGGCTTAACTAATAGCTTCAGCTACAAACAGTAAATACTACTTGAAAAAATCATTAGTATTTTCTCAATTTAAGGTAAACAATAAAAAATAATACTGTTGGATTTCCATGAATGATATTTTTAACTTACTAAACTTAAGCCTCCCCTATTTGAGTATTATAACAAATGAAGATGTTACTTTTCATTAATGAAAGCAAATTACACTGTGTCGGGTTTTAATTTTGTCAGGATTATAATTATCGGAATATTAAAACTGTCGGGATTTCAACGATATTCTCGAAATTTTGAGTGTTGGTAATGAAATGTCGGGATTATGAATGTCAGGATTTTACTTTAATCCAATTTACAAAAAATAGTTAGCCACATTAGCATCTACATCTCATCATTTCGGATGAGAAGAATCTTTATGTAATTATCGCTTCTCCTCTTCATAAATATAAACCGCAATTTTAATATAATATGTGCACGATGTAATATTTGCCTGTTTCAATCTAAAATAAGCTACAACATATAGCGGGATCATATGTGAAAAATATATATTTATTTATTCTCCCATTAAAAAAATAGGCACTAGCTTCAATAAAAGTAAAGAATTTGTTTCGATTTGTAGCAATTGCTTCGTGTTGTAGTAAATACTCCAATATATTTAGAACATACTAGTTTGTAGCATTGTCCTGGAAACCAGGATAATATATAAAGAAATTATTTCATAATCGAAGAATTTACTTCCAAATTTTATATTATCTAATACTTCTTTTTATTCATACCACCCATATAGTTCGCCTTTGACAATACCTCGTTTAAATCACCAACAAGAACGAAATAAGTACAAGGCATAGAGCCAACCATAGTTGACTGGGGTGGCTGAATATTAATAAAGACATTGTTTTAGCTTGTCTAAAGTAAACTAATTATAGCAACTAGAACATAGAGTCACAGGGACAGCAGGTAAACTTGATGGTATATTGATGGAATTTCTGCAGGATGTGCTTAAATTACATAGAGCGATATATAGTATAAGTGTTTTTCGTATGAGAAATAATTGTTTATGAGAAATAAATGTTCTTTAATTTTCTATTTTTGTATCAAATGAAGATGTAAATTCTGCAGCTTAATTTTCAATAACATGACCATTATCATACATGATTCACTTGAACTACCAACTCCTTGTGCTTTAGAGGATCCTAATTTTACACAGGCAACAGTTTACGGCATAACTCTACCGTATAAGTTATATTTAGAAACCTAAAATTTGTTAAATTAACAACGTTCCGGAATGCCGTTCTTGCACATAACTTCCCACTCGGAACAAGTAGTACTACTCGGCAATTTGGAGAATTACTCGCTTTCTTCTTCTGTTTTAATAGTTTCCTCTTTTACCCTATGAGGTGTCGAGGTTGATTTGTTACGGTTGTTGTTTATAGAATTTGAGCCACTCTTTCCCATCCGTTGAAAACGTTCATGCTTCTTGCCTTGTTTTCCCTTTATTTTTGAGCATTTTTGTATCGTTGCTCTTGCTTCCCACGCCTGCTTTACTTGCTTGTATTTTATTGTATTTTATCCTATTAATATATCCGAACCATCGCAATTGATCCTCTTCTATTTTCTTCTGTACCGATGCCGTTCTCAACGTTTCTCTAGTCTCTTCACTGCGTATTCTAGCTTTCATTGTAACTCCTTCAACCCTTCTTTAAAACTTTATTTCTGCTGCTTGCATTCTTGATTTCTGTCTTACATTTATTTGATTCGTTAAGATTCGCTCCCATAAGTTAGTATCAGCGTGTAAATCGAACTAAAGATTGTCATTTTTGCTTTCTTTAATATATCTTTCTTGTTTATAAAGTTTTTCTTAAGGCACTTTATAATCTTGCAGCTGATTTTATTTTATTGTAAATGTCTCTGTCGTACCTTTCG
The DNA here is from genome assembly GCA_963942505.1 of Lordithon lunulatus. Taxonomy (NCBI): domain Eukaryota; kingdom Metazoa; phylum Arthropoda; class Insecta; order Coleoptera; family Staphylinidae; genus Lordithon; species Lordithon lunulatus. The sequence continues at coordinate 23,096,415 of OZ012666.1, forward strand.
ATTCTCATATTGCGCCTAAATAACTGTCTACTTTCTGTAAGTTATCCCCATTTACTTGAATTCTTTATGTGTTTCTCTTACTTCGCATCAATTTTTTTTTACTTTTGTCTTTTCTTTGTTAATTTTTAATTTTCGTTTTCTCAAATTCTCATTTAGCGATTTTTCCGACCTCGCGCATACTAATATGTCATCTGCAACTGCACATTCAGTTATTTCGATTTTTCCATGTTTTTGTAATCTACAGCGGTCCTTTTCGCTTATGATTTGGTTTCTCTTATTATATCGTCTATTATTAGTATAAACAATAGGGGACTCAAATTTCCTTCTTGTCTCACTCCTTGTTTAGTTCTGAATCTCTGTTGTGAGTTCTTATGTAAATTCTTGTTTTATTGTATGCTTTAATTGTTTCTATTACTCCTTCCTTCTGCCTTTGCCTCTAGGCTCTTCCATGTTTCCTCTCTGGGAATGCTATCAAATGCCTTTTGGAGATCTATAAGGCCGAAATATCCTACCTTGGTATAGTCTAACACTATCTCTGTTATTTGCCTTATCGTAAATATTTGGTCTTGTGCACTATGTTTCGCGCCTTGTCTAGTCACGTTTATAAGGAAACTCTCATTCCTTTTATATGGAAACTCTTAATTTCCTCGCGAGTTCTTTCGTACAATTTCCCCAGTACGCAAAGCAGTGATAGCCCTGTAGTTTTTGCATTGTCACTATCTACGTTTTTGAATATTGGCATAATTACAGTGTCTAGTTTTTAGGGATTCGCTATTGTTTCCATGCCATTCTGCATATCTCCAGAAGTAATATATGTCCTTGATTGATGCTTTCTTGAATTTTTCTTCCTAAATTATATCTTTGTTGTAGTGTGCCTCTTTTTCTTCCATTTGCTTACTACCAATTTCTTCTCTGCCCTCTAGGTTTATACTTTCTTATCATAGTAGCTCAATGTAGTACTCCTTTCATTTCTTCATTATGTGTTTGTCGATTGTTAGTATTTCGTCATATATATGCTTGATTTGTCTTAATAGACAACCTTTGCGTTTTCATGTTTTTCAGCAACTTCAAGAAAAGTTGTTGGTTACTTCGACTATCTTCTTCATTTTTTCCCCGGCTTCTTCCCATGTTTGTTCTTAGCTGCCTTTAGATCTTGTTTCACTCTATTCTTCTGTATCTTATATTCTTCATAAGCCAGTTCTGTTCTTCTTTGTAGTTATCGTTTCTATAGACTTGTTCTTTTACTTCTTCGTCCTACCATTAAGTTTATTCTTGTGGCCGTTACTCACTCATGGACCATATACATTTTTGCTGTGTTTCTTAGTATTTTTTTGTTGAAGATATCTCGTAATTTCTCTGTTTCTACTTTCTTGGTTATTTTTTCTTCTGTAGTCTATTTCTGCCAGTCGTTGGTAGTATTTCCTTTCTTTCTCTTCACACACCTACAAACTAGATGGAGAGAGAAAATAAAGTCTCTTCCACAAGTTTGTTTGGTTTTCTTTTGTATCGGGTCTACCATTTGTGTCTCTGATATTTCTACGTTCAGCATATAGTGGTCACTTCTAATCTATGGATCTCTTAAGACGGTGGTAAACGTAACCTTTTCTCTGTTGCCCGTTTCGACTACTTTATTTAAATCAATTTATCTACCCCTTTGAGATGTCGAGGTATAACTAATATATAGTCGATTATTGACTCTTCCTTCATGCTATGATCTTCTTTCTTCTCTAGCATTTATTATAAGCATATATAATGAGCAAAATTCTAGCATTCTTTTCCGTTACTATTTGGTGTTTCCTCTTTTTTTTTCTCGTATCTGTCTGTTTAGTTTCCCACACTGCTGTTAAAATCTACCAAAATTTTTCCCAGAAAGCATCCTTGTTTGTTTTCCTTAAACTCTTCATTTGGCCCATACACCATCACTAAAGTCACTTTATTTTCTGGTTCCACGGTCATTAATCTTTCACTATAGTATATTCATTCATTTAATTCCTTCGCCCTCTCTACTGATAATATTAACCCTACTCTAGGTCTGGCATGTTCCGCATTATTTACCCCACTATAGTAGAAAGTGTGTCCATCTTCAATCACGAATTACATTCCTCTCCCTTTTTCTCTCTGTAATTGCCAATATATTTAGATTTATCTTCTCAATTTCCTTAACCAGTCCTAATTCCTTTACACTTATTCCTCTTACATTCCAAGTTACTACTTTGTATCTGTTATGTCACTTTATTCTTTTTTGGTTACGTTGAGTATTTGCTTCCGTTTTTATTGCTTGCGTCATCGTATTATTTCTATCTTTTTTATCGTTCCATCCTCTATTGCGAGTTTGCAAGCCCTTGTTCCTGCTTGAATTCTTTGTTATTTATGATTAACGTTTGGTACTCGATCCTCACTCTTTTCCCCTTTGCTTGTTTCTTCTCTTGCGATGTTCCTGATTTCTATTTTAATTTCTCGTTCTTTCATTATCAGATCGTTGTCGATGAGTATGTTGGAGCCTTTCAACTTGTATCTATTTGGCTTGCATTATTTCTGTTTTTTCTATCTCCAAAGTCTCTATCTCCATTAAGATCATTTCTGTGTTGTTCTCTTTGTTAATATGATTGCACTATCAATCGCTGGCTTCGCCTGTCGCTCTCTCGAAATGAATTCATTCATCCTTTTCTTGATATCGCCTTCACTCAATAATAGCTTTCTCACTACTATATTTTTCCTATTCTTTTCTTTCTCTGTTATTAGTCATTTTATTTTCCAGTGTATCAATTTTTTTGCTCTTCAGTGCATCCAGCACTTCTTTTATCTCAGCTTTTAGCTCCTCCTTCATATCTTGCATTATCTATTTCATTAGTTATTTCAGTTCCTCAATATTTTCCGGATTTTCGGTTGCGCTTTTCCCATTCGAGAACCTAGACGTTCAACATACTATGCTACGCGGATTCTGCTATGCTATGGAAGCCAACGAAAGAGACCTGCAACGACAAAGACTACAGTAATTCTTGCAAACAGCAAAGAGATATAACGTCGACATTTCCCATCAAAAAAACAAATGTGTGGTAGCCCGCCGATCATCAATCAGATGGAAACAAGAATAGAGTCATAAGCTTTACCTACATTTGAGTAGAGATATCAAACGACAGAAACCTTAAAATGGATACAGCCACCAAAAGACTCGACGATTATCTGGAACACTAAACAATACAATCTAATCTGGTGAAACTAGCACATATCTACAGACGGTAAATTCCGAGTATACGGGTAGAATAAGAGCCAAACAAGCATTAAGAACAACAGAAATACGCACTCTAAAAGCAGCGTTAAAGAGAGTCACGTTAAGTGATCAATTCAGGAGCTCGACGATCAGAGCGACAAATACACGATGTCAGATGTGCGTTAAACAAGAGCCCGTCGAAGAAACTGGTAGGACCATGTGAAACGCATGGCGCCATACCGGATCATCAACTTGGCCATGGCACACAAAAACCCAACACACCGAGACTTGGTAGATCACCAAAAAGACTCCATCTATATCACAGGATTGAGAAGAAACTTAAAGAAACAGGCATATAGTGCCTATAAAGAAGTTTAAGAAGAACATAAGTAATATTAAAAAAGTTAATAAATACTATATTATCTAATAGTTGTGATGTATATTTCCTACATATAATCTTAATTTTAAATATCTTTGATTTTAAAAATGTTACTGATTTTTTTTTTATTGTGGAAGTTATAATAAGAATATATTAATAATTCAAATTCAAGAAAATGAAATAATTTTTCTTCAATTTGAATTATTAATTATAATACATAGAACTTATAATACATAGAAATGTACTATGATCAAATCAAATTTACTTTGAAATCAGGAAAAGTATATCCGCATATAATACCATTACTGAACCAATTACTTGAATAAAGGTCGTTTTGATATTGATTTACATGTGAGCAACTGACATCAAGACGTAATTTAAAACTTGACATTATTTGCAAAATCAAATCAACACAATCTTTACTGATATTCACTATAAATCCAGGTCTCGTTTCGTTCATTCAATATTATTAAAAATGTATTAAATATAGTTATTATCATTATAATAATTAATTAGAATAGGATAGTAACACATAGGAAGTAATATGTAGCCTATGTACATGAATAAAAAAACTAAATATTACCGGTACGGCCGATAAAACTGCAGGTGCCGGAAAACTAGCGATTATGGGCTGAACAGGAATCGCTGCTACATATTGTGGCGGTTCCATAAAAATAGGAGCGGCGCTTATGTTTGATTGAGTAGGTATGTTGTTCGCAGATTTCCCAACACTTGCATTTGCGCGTGGTTTCTGAAATGGCATAGAAAAAACCTTGATATACAATTTAAACAATCACCGTCATTAAATAGTGTTTGCACATAACAGTGCATTTATAACTGTAAATATTCTTGTGTATCTCCAGTGTGCAGTTTTCAAGGATTTAAAAATTGCATGCACAGTTACACACGTTTTATTAATACGATAACGGGACTATTACTATAATGCCAACCCGTATATCATTCTTTGATATTAATTTATTCTGATATTATTTATTATTAGTTGTTGTTGTCTTACCATTGGAAAATGAGTCATATTGGAAGTGGGCGAATCTGCTGACATTGATGTGCAATCTGATAAAGCACGTTGATCATGACGGCTTTTTGTGGCTTTGTTATTCCATGGTAATGGTGAAACGTTTTTAATTGGGGAAGATAATAATTCTATACTATCCGCGTTTTTTCTACTTTGTTTCATTACATCTACATAACTTGTAATCATATATTAATTTAATATTAAGTCGTAAATAAAAGTTGTACACTTACCTAACTACTCTGTGTGTACATACTATAAATTCTGGTTTACTATTCCATTGATGGTATGTTATATAAAATCTTGTTTGCAACCATATCCACTGTTGACCTTTAGTCAAAAATCTATAGTAACAAGATGTTCCTTCCCCCTTTTTCATCAGTGCTTCATGACACCCGACTACTCTTTCTAAATCATCTATATGATAATAATCATACCCAGATGTTCCTAGTAACTCAAATGGTAGGTATCCAATTATAGGTGGGGCACGATGATCCAAAAAGAGAAACTTCCACTCCAAACTATGTCTCGATGTGAATTCACTTTTGCTATCGACAACGGGCATCTCCCGAATTAACTGAGGCGCCTGTAATCGACCAGTGCCGACAAATACCAATCTGAAATAATAGTACGTATAAGTATTTGTATATTACTTGTGATTGGTTGTTACCGAGTATCTCCATCGCCTGAATAACCACTACATCTTGAACTATCTGGTGGTATCATGTCACAATCGTTTCCTGTAAAATATAATAGCGTTTGTTAGAAAAATAAATAAAATATTTCTAGTGATAACCAACATGAGTTAATTCAAGACGAAATATTTCGGTACTCCTATCCTTCGATTGAATTTCCGGATTTTGAATAAGGCTAGTAGAAGAAACGCAGCTATAAGAATTCGTACTTGAATCACTAGAAGCATGATCAAAGCAAAGTTGAAAACGTAATATGCGAAACGGACATTATATTACACATTAAATATATTATGAATTCAAGACGCGAAATAAATAAAACCAAATGTCTTTGCCATCGCAATAAATTGTAGTAGTGCTACTTTCTTATTCCCTAGAAACTGAATAGAAACCTACTATGCAGTATTTATTTTAGGAATACTATTTCTGATTAGTTATTAGATTAGTTAGATCTCTGGATGTTGCAACAGAAATCAAATGTAGAATAAAGCTAGGGAAAAAAAACGTTCTGAGGACAAGGAGGAGGCTCGGTTTTGGACTACGTGGTGGTCAAAGGGATCGTAAGGGAAGAGTTGGAGTGCTTTAAGGTGGAAAACGTAGGGGGGTCGGATCATGTACCGGTGAAGGTGGTCGTGAGGGTGAGGAACGTTGTGAAGGGAGAACAGAGGAAGGGGCATCAGAGGTTTGGATGGAGCGAGCCGGATTTGGATGCATATGAGAAAAAGCGAAAACGCGTCAAGTGGGAGGATGTGCATTCGATGCTCCAGTTGGAGTGATGGTGGCTGCATTGGAGAAGAAGAAGAGTGGGGGGCAGAGGGAGAGTTGGTTTGACGAGGAATGTAGGGTGAAGAAGTCGAGCTGGCGAAGAGCAATGGCGAAGTGGAGGAATGGGAGAGGTGAAGTGGAAAGGGCCAATCAGGCGAAGAGGGAGTTCGAGAGAACCTGCGAGAGGAAGAAGATAGAGGAGTTGCAGAAGGTAGAAACGAGGTTGAGAGAGTGCGTGACAGAGAAAGGGTTGTGGGAAATTCTGATGGGAAGTGTAATAAAGGGCAAAGTTAACATAGAGCTGGCAGAATGGGAGAAGAGCTGTAGAGAGATGGCGGGGTCATAGGTGGATTTATGGTGAGTCCGAGACCGGTGGTAGGAAGGGAGGCGTTTTCGCAAGAAGAGGTCGACGTGGCCGTAGGGCAGCTGAAAGGAGGAGCTGCAGGAAAAGTGGCGTGTGGGGGTGGGTGATCCCGGTACATGAAGGAGGAGCGGCATCGGTCGTAAACAATTATAGGGGTATTACCGTTATGAGTGCGGGGTACAAAGCTATGATGACAATTGTGAAAAATAGACTAGAGAAGGAAGTGGATAGTAAAGAGCTGCTGCCGGAATGCCAGGGGGGTTTCAGAAAGAGAAGAGGGACGAGGGAGCAGATTTTCACGTTTGCGAGAATGGTGGAGGAAGCGTTGGAGTGCAAAGGGAGAGTGTATGCGGTGTTTGTGGATTTGAAAGCGGCGTATGACTCAGTTCCTAGAGGAAAGCTCGTGGAGTATATGGATAGATTGGGCATGGAAGATGAAAGTGTGGAGTGGATGAGAAGTATATATAAAGAGGCGTGGGCAAAAGCGAGAGTGAATGGAGAATCTGACAAGTTTAAGGTGAATGTGGGTGTAAGACAAGGGTGCCCGCTAAGCCCCCTCCTGTTCAATCTATACACAAGCGAGTTGGAGGCGGTGCTGAAGAGAGGACAGGCTGGAGGGGTCGTGGTGGGAGTACCAAGGTGTGGATGTTGGCATATGCGGATGGCATAGTATTAGTAGCCAATATAGTGGAAGAGATGCAAGAGATGTTGGAAAGAATGGGAAGGTACCTGGATAGGAGAGGTCTAGTGGTGAATTGGGAGAAGACTAAATGGATGATGTTTAGGAATAGCGGTAGAAGGGGTAGAGTAGAAGAGCTGAAATCGAAGGGAAGGATGATTGAGAGAGTGAATGTCTTCAAATATTTGGGCTTTTGGTTTGACAGCAGAGGAGGATTTAGGGTGCATGTGAAATGTATGCAAGCGAAAGCGAGAATGGCTTGGGGGATAGCGAGAAGGAAATGGGAGAGGTTATGTGGCGGTAACCTCGTAATGGCGTGCAAGATCTGGGATGCGTGTGTAAAACCTATTCTGTTTTATGTAGTGGAAGTGTAGGGATTGCGTGAGTGGGATGTTATAGAGAAAGAGCAAGGTTTGCTCCTAGACTCTTCAGGAGGGTAGGTCTCGAAAAGTCGACACCGAGAGTAGTGCTGTTGCAGGAGACGAATCGTAGGAGTATGCGGTGGGAGTCGTGTGTAAGGATTGTGAAGTTTGAAGAAAGATTGCAGGAATTGGGCGAGGAAAGACTGGTTCGGGAGGTATGGATGAGGTGTAAGAGTTAGACGGAGAGTGGTTGAAGAAAGGATAGAGGAAGGATGTATGAAAGAGTGGGTAAGTCTGAGGTGTGGGTAGAGGAGAGAAATGGGAAGCCTAGCAACTGAGGTAAGAGAGAGATTGAGAGATATTGAGTGGCAAGAACTGCAGACTAAAATGAATGAGAGCTCTTATAACCCTGGCTACGTAGAGTGGCAAGTGCGTGGGAAACTCCCGAGTTACTTAGCCAGTGAGTGGAGCAGGGAGGACAAGGTATGCATGGCAAGAGCGAGGTATGGGTAAGACGAGAGAGGGAGGAAAGTGTGGATGGGTCTGGGGTACACCGCGTGCGCGCCATGTAGTAAGGGAAGCGACACGTGGTGGCACCTTAGCGAAGAATGTGAGGGTGTGAAAGCAGAGTGGGTGGGAGACTGCAGAAAGCTAAATGAATGGTTAAGCGAGGATGGGGAAGGCGTGAAAATCTGCAGGAGACAGACGTGGGAGAGGAAAGTGGCGAGGGCACAGGGAGCAGTGATAGATGACGGTAATTTGTAATTTTTTGCGGAGTATTACTTTCATTTATATTTGTATTTTTATTTTTATTTTTGTATATTTTTGTTGTGGTTTGTGATGTGGAAGGGCAGTGTGGGAAATTCCAATAAAGGTCTTTTTTTTACTAAGCCTCCAGGGTGCTACATATCCAAAAACAGGCTATATTGGAAAAAATAAGGTTGAGGTAAACATGGATGACTACTAGATTTTCCGTTAGTAAAACAAAATGAAATATAGCAATCAGAAATCTATAAGACCTACTCCTGAAGAACCAATACCCCCATACCTTCACCGGTACATTTTCCGATGGCACAGTTATCCTCGCTACATGCAACATTCCAAAATATGCTTCCGAGAAACTACAGGAGATGCTCTGAGCATCATCATGAGCTAGGTAAGAAAATGGAGGAATAAGGCCAACGTATCTAAGTTATGTCATGTCACATTCACCCTAAGAAGAGAGACGTGTCCGAATGGCACTCTAAATGGGATACCACTTCCCCAAAGCAACAGTGTAAAATACCTTGAAATTTACATAAAGAGATGAACATATAAAAACAATTATACTTTAAGTACTTTAAACTCCAATGGTTAATCGGATGCAAATCAAAACGTTTACTAAATAATAAGGTACTAATCTTAAAGCCAATATGGACCTACGGGATGCAACAGTTTCAATCCAAAACTCTACGGACTATCACTGGTTCATCCTGGTTCGTCAATAATGAATGCGTTCGTCATGAACTAAACATCTCATAGATTCTCCAAGAAACTAAGTGTGCGAGAGAAAAGTATCTTGAACAACACCCAACCCCCCTAGTAATAAATCTTTTAGACAGCGACAGTACCCAAAGACTCAAAGGACTATATCCATTAGACTGAATTCATAGGATAATAAGTAATCTGTAGTTAGTTAGGTCTTTAATGTAAGACTCAAGCTAATGCTACCAACGATAACATCAACTTAAAAATGTAAACATCTTGATGCCTCAGTGCAGCTTGTAGGTATCAAAGGAGAAAGTTAGGAGGGGACGCAGTTTGCACATAAACTAGTACTGATATCCACAAAGGGAAAGCCACAGACAGAACCTGCGTCATATAGACTACTATGTCCATTCGACGGACTGGCCAAAGTACTGGAGAGGCTGGCGGCAAATCGACTGGAGGAGGCAATCGAGGATACGGTGGGCTACCACCAACACAATAAGGTTTCCGAAAGAAGCATCGGACACCATGCGTTAGGAAGTGCGTCGAGGCCGCAAACACGGACCAACGGTGGAGGCGGAAGCATTTTCCGGTGGTTACATTAGACGTCAGCAAGGCCTTCAACTCACTCTCTGGGGACAACATCATGACAGCGCTGGACATACCGACGGCAAGGCTACACCTGATGACAAGCTACCTATGCGACAGAACAGTAACCCACAGTTCCCCGGATGGCACGTCTCCCTCCCGGAATTGGAATGTTGGCATTTGCCGACGACAGAGCGGCGCAGACTTCGAGCGTGCAGAAAGTAGCCCACAGTTCCCCGTATGGCAGAGAAACTAAGTACGAAGTGACCAGAGGAGTCCCACAAGGTACATTCTTGGGACCTATAATCTGAAACATCGTTTATGGTGGCGTCTCCCAGCCGGAATCAGTATGGTGGCGTTCGCCAACGACCGAGAGGCGCAGACCTCGAACGTGCAGAAAGCTGTCATGCAAATCTAGGCATGGATGCCGAACAGGGCCTGAAGATTGCTGCCCATAAGACGGAGGAGAGGAAGGCTGAAACGAACAAAATTAGAACAATAGTCCTGCTGGGAGAGACCATCTCTATTGGCTGAAAAATAGCTACTTGGGTACAGTGATGAAGGTCAATGTCCAACCACACCGCCGACATCCTACACAGAAAGTGGCCAGAACCGAGAACGCGTAACCAGAAGACACCTACTGGCCACAGTAGCCCTGGCCCAACATTTGTATGCTTCCACCTCCTGGGCCGACAACGAGGTAGGCTCGCACAGAAATACCCAAAGACTTCGCGCAGTGCTCTGCACCGGAACCCTAACAACCAGCTGCGAAATCAGAACAGAACGGTGTCAACCGATGCCGTGGAAGTGGTCGCTACCATACCAACTAACCTCCAGGCGACGGCTTGGACGATGGGTTACGATCAGAAGCAAACAGGAACACCAGCGAAGGACGCAAAGAAGCATGCTAGAGAATCGGCCAAGGAACCGTGACAGAGGAGATGGCAAGACGCCACGAAAGGACGATGGGCATGGATGCTCATCCTGTACATCCGGAAACGGACAGACCGGAAGCATGGAGAAACAAACCATAGAACGAATCTAGAAGGCGGCCAGCGGGGTGTGTCATCACAGCAAAAGCGGAAAGGAAAGAGAAGATCTCTTCTGAAACCGCGATTTTAATGCTGTAACCCAAATTCTAATAGTGAGATACTACGTGCCTCCCATATTAATATATGAAATGAAACATGGTCATTAAAAACAGCTCACAAATAAACACGCGTCCTTCAGAATGTGGGTATGTAGGAGAATTATAAATATATGGAGAGAATTTAAAATGTAGAGCTTTTAAAACGGAGTTGCAGATTATTATTAGAGCAATTAATCTAAATAATCTTAAATTTAGATATCTGGGACATAACAGTATGTGAGAGGACAAATATAGAATACAGCAGATCTTAATACAAGAAAATATCGCATACTATTGTATGCGAGTCAGATTTCCTGGCTAAAAGATATCTTGTTCCGCTGAGGGTAAACAAATCTGAATAGAGCGGTAATATCTAAAATAAAATATACGTAGCTACGTTAAAGGCTAACCTCGGACTATCAAACGGTATATGAAGAAACTATAATTTGTTAAAATTTATAGAACTAACTAAATAAAGGGACCGCCATACAAAATAACGGTTTATACCATCGCTTATTTAATTTAGATCGGGCAGCTAGGTCAAAATCATTGATTTACATCAATTCCTATTATATAATGAAATACATTTTGTATCTTATGAAATACCCGGATTGATTTTATTATTTCTAAATCTTACATGTCTTTTCTATACCAACATTTTATATTTCGAAATTAGTATACACGGCGCGTATAATCTGCACGAGAAAGAGTTTATAGTTGTTTTCTTTTAACACGAGAAAAAATAGTTTTCATTACAGCTATAGAATCCAATTCTCAACTTATGAGAAAACTGTGTATGACTTATATAAGTGTTACAACGACCGCCTCATATTGCTCTCGATCCCCCGCTTCAAAGAGCTACAATAATTTTGTTGGTGGCTTCACTATAATTAATTTTTAATATTTCAAAAATCATTCGCCCATTCATTCTTAATTTTTTTTAATTTTTTAATTGAAATTATAGGAGTGAACAGATCTATTATTGTTAATTTACTATTTACATATGATTCATTATACGTTTACAGTTTACCGTTTAGTCTTGAAGGATAAAGAAAGCTTGACATTGATGAAATAATCCGGTAGGTAATGATCTTGTAACGGGTTAGTTGTATTGCATATATAATTATTGTAATGCAATCATAATGTCATTAAGAATATATCAATAGCATTGTGGACATTTTCACTTGCAAATAAGGCATTTATTTCAGTTTCATGTACATGATGATGATGTGAATCTCTTATGAGCCTATTCCATGCCCCAATTAATGATAATAATCACCCCAGACAAGTTCGAAATAAAAAATCAACAATTGACTAGAAAACAATTACAATAGAACATACAAAAATTCCATACATAATTATTTTTTATTCTTTCCAATGGTATTTAGATTATTTTTTATTTTTATGCTTTCAGGGTGATCTAAATTAGGAACAAAATTCGATTTTTTATTTAATTGACTTTTTCGTGAGGAGCCGAATCTATACAAAAATTACATAATATATACATTACAATATAAAAAGCTCATAAACAAATTCTACTATTTTTCAAAATACGATTAAATATACACTCAATATGGACCTAATATTATTTTCTATGATGATGAAATAAAACTATTTTATTAAAGGCCCTTAGGGCATTCCTAGTAAAACTACTATGCCTAGAAAAAGACAAAGATTGAGCACTTGTGATCGGAACGCCAGTACCGGCAAGGAAAGAATACCTTAAAATGACTACAGGGCCTCCGGGTCATCACCCTGCGAAACCCATGTGTCACAAATACCACCTAATATTCTCAAACTATTCAACAATAAACTAAAACTGAATCGTGTCGCTATGTGGAACGTCAAACCCCTTTAGCAAGCAGCTAAATTAAAGAATGTACAACTATTAATGAAGCGCGTTAGTATGCAAATCCTAGGATCATCGAAGCCCGATAGGTAGGATCTGGGCATTTAGAAATTTATTTACTACTAACGCAATCCTAACATCCTCTACACAAATGGTGTAGCTATTATGCTACAGAAAAAGATCGAAATGTAATCACCAACGCACTGTTCAAACAAGCAAAGAGGCGCTTATATACATAGACATCGCCGAGAGATAATCAAGGACATGTAATTCATAATTAAATTAATAACATGCTGGTCAACAGCAGGTTTAAAATAGCACCAAAACATACCCGAGTGCTGATGCAGCCACAGACAACAACTTACTGGCTGAATCGGTCCACTAGAAAAATAAATGATATGCAAAAGCTCAAAGACGCCAACTCCAGGAATCATTTTGAACAAGATCTAAACAAAAATATATTTGAAAACGCCGGGCACTCTTACAACGTACGAACAGTGGAGGATGGACTGATATAAAAAATGGTATCAACGAAGCGGCTAAACTAACGCACGCACGCACAATTCCTAAAAAACAACCATGGATGTCTACTGAGATCAGGCCCTCCGCACACTAGACAACTATTTTATAACTAGAGTTGCAAACCGGTTGCGCGTGAAACTGGTTTGAGACCTTTCCCATGTAGGGGAGTGGAATAGGACAGATTTCAAATCCGTTTACAACTGGTTGCGTGCGATTAGATTTCCCAGTCACATGATTGTAATAATCAAAGAATTAACAACATTATTTTGGTTGGAGAGGTATAAAACATGAAGTTCTGTATAACTATAAACTTCCACAATACTAAAATGTTTGTGTTTATCTTCGTTATGGAAGGAGAAATCATTCTCAATAATATCAGATAAGAATCATTGGACATTTTATAGAATGCAATAAACTTGTTATCTGTTTGATTTAATTCTTCTGCTGCTATAAATAATCTAAACTTAATATATCTCTGTATATACGAATCATACTAGAATTCTTTTTTACTAGTCTTCGTACTCTACGTACTACTACTACTTGTGGGAGACATTTGTCTAAAAATTGCGTTGGGAAATTTGTGGAAATCTCTGATACCACTAATCCAGAATCAGTCGCGCTCATGTGCTCATGTTGATTGCAAACTGGTTGTGTGAGTGGCTAGTTTGAAACTAGTTTGCAATTCGGGTTACAAAACAGTTGCCTCGTGTGCGGAGGGCCTAAGTGTATTGACAGTAGACTCATTAGTTTAATGGTTTATGCTCTTAAATTATTATTATAAAATAAGATTAACATCAAATGTAAGGAAGCTTTTGGCCAGGAGCAATTCTGAAGATGCTTTGGAACTAGAAGAGCTATATTCTGGATATATATGCTCCAATGCTCCAACGATGTTGGAAAGTTAAACAGCCTGTACTCGTTTGGTGTATCGATTTCGAGAAATCCCTTGACTATGTCCAGCACTCCAAGGGAATTACAACCTTACAAAACATCCAGCTGGATAATAAGGACATCCATCTGATAGAAAATTTATACTGGATCCAAACCGCTTTTATCAGTATAGATAACAATACTTCTAACCCAATCGAAATCAAACGAGGCGTATTCCGCTGAAGATGTTCAAATATTGGTTGACAGAGCGAAAAGTGGGGGCTGACCATTGATATTAAAAGGACAACTAAATACATGGTCACCAATAAGACAGACGTATGCCCAACAACACTAAGGTAAAATGAAATGCCTATAGAAAAAATGGAAAGTATCTCGGATGCTGGAACACGCAGCCGATAAATCCGTCAGTAGAAATAAGCTAGAGCGGCATTTCAAAAACTGAAACCTAATGAAAAAATCGCTCAGCTTGGAAATTAGAAAAATATTCGCAAGATGTTCTGCGTCTATTCTCTTATACAGTTTCGGAACATGGACTATAAACATAAGAAATATCAACAAAATAGAAGCGTTTGAAATGTGGGTGGACCATAAATTTGCTTAAAATATCTTGGACAAGCAAAACTCGCAATGAAGATTTTAATATTGCGAACAATTAAACGCCGGAAACTGGAATATCTTGAACATATGCAGGGAACCTAAACATAAACTTCTACCCCTAATTCTAAATGGAGAAATAGAGGGGAATAGATGGATAGGTCGCAATAAACTGTTGTGGTTACAAAATCAACAATTATAGACTGGAATCATTGCAGACGAACTCTTACATCCACCGCAGGATCGAACAAGAAGAAGAAGAAGAAAGAACTTTCATATTAAGGAATACAGTGTCTATTACTTTACTTTTTCGACATAAGACCATTCGCATATATTTCGGACGCACTTTCCTCGGTTTCCCAAAACGCCACGCCACACAGTTGGTGAGGAGAAATGAACATAGGTATGTTTTATCTTGCTAATTTCGTAATAGACGATAATATTTGACTTTATTTTGGTAGCACCAGCATTATCCCATTACAAATCCCCAGAAATCCGTCTTACAAAGTAGCCATTATAGCATTGTATTTTTTTGAAAACATTGTCACGAAATACCCATTATACACCAATTTTATATACTAAAATAAAGTTTAAGCGAAACTAATATATACTATAAAAATTCTATTAATAGTATATAATACACCAATGTTCTGACTACAATTATAGTCTTCATTTTAGACAAAGCGCTTTAGTTGTATAGATAAGTAAGGATGACATATAGCGTGGGTGTGAATTTTATGTTTCTATTCGTTTGTGTTTTAGATGATTTCAGTAAACTATATAGAATTCTTATTTGTAACTTCGTTCGTGAGTGTGTGTTTTTTGTACGTAACTAATAGTAATAATCTTTGGTAGTTTTGTTTACGGTTTATATTTTGCGATAATTTGGTAGATCGCAAATCACCGCCGTATACGCGGTCTTCATTCTGTTACTTATCAATACTAGGGGTTCGAAAACCGAGTTGCAAGGATTATAATGATGGCAAAGATCTTTTCATGCGTGGTTTATTTCAGTACTACCGCATTATATAGCAATTATTTTGTTAATAATAAAATTAATGATATCTTGTACACTAGTTCATTTATATTTGAATTAATCTACTATAGGTCGCTAGATTAGGCGATAGTAAAATACAATTTCAGGCTAGTACTGAAAAAATATTACATCTATATGATAATCATAATATATAAAGACATGCTTACGAAAATATCCTACGAAATTCACAAGTTCATATACAGGTGGTTCTTTGCAATCCGGCCCTCCTCTGCGTAAATGGCAGGAGAATGATAGTTGGCCTTCATCGTCCCCAGGAGATAAAAGGATATTGTATAACTCTGTCTGCTCTTCTTGGCTAGCTAGATCGTAAATTGTCATTGCCAAAATTTCATCCTGAAACATGAAAACGTATATATGATAAGTTCAATTTATAATAATATATAGTAGGTAGAAGTGTGTAAAATAAAGCATTACATACAAAATACGTAGTATATTGTACTTTTGTACTACCCTCGCTCCACGAATAGAAATAGTAGATATTAGTACTTGTGTATTTTTATTCTCAATAATAAAGAGAATGAGAGAACAATTTTTTTCTGTGAACATAAGGTGATTAAACTTCTCTGAGCTTCTACCTTTACTGGTGTTTATTTTCTTCTAATTAATTGCTTAGTATTCGAATGCAAGCTCTTTATCCCTTTTTTATTTATCTAAAGATGATTGTGTCCTATACACATAAAGTGACAAATGTTCGAATAATTGTTCGAAAAATATATATTATTATTTGCTGTTTTAGTAGCAGTTCGGTGTTCAATATAACAAAATACACATAGACCACTAATAGTAAAATTGTATATTACCGGTAAGTGTCCCAGTAGAGAAGTTATACTTTCAGATGCATAGTATATTTGACCAGATGTGGAAAACACCATTATAAATCCATCAAGCGCCTCAAGTATCAGGTGAGTAAATTCTTCGTTCGTTAGAAATGTAGGTTTCCAATCTTCTTGTATTTCATGCACACGCGATCGCACGGCTAGTTCTAAAATAAATAACATTTAAAGTTATAAAGCCATCAAGTGGACATTTCCTACCGTTTTGATTTTTTAGAAATGAGATCGTTGCTTTTAACACTGTTGATTTGTCCATTTTTCTGCCACCACTAGACACCATTGTACTTAATTCGTTTACTAGCAGATTGAATTGGTCCCGTCGTTTCTTCTCGCTTAAATTTCTAGATTTCCTAGAAAGAGACTGTGGTTACTTCATATAATAGCCTGTAGAATTTGCCCACCGTTTTGTGTCCTTGTCGTCAGAATCATCGTCCATGCCGTCACTAAAAAAAAAATTTCTATTTTAAGATGTCTTGTATAATGGATTGTGTACATAGTGTTTAATAATAATAAAGCTCCGTTTACAACCAATCTTAAAATGACTGCTATACCATGGCCGGCTCATATCACATGTACGCCCATAATATTAATTGTACAACTATTCTTTATGATAATTATTCTCCGGTAGCGGAGGATACTAAGGTAGGTTTGGATTAAAAAGAGCTATCTTCAAAATAATTTGTATAATTAATCAAAAAAATACTTTAGAAATACTTATTAGAAGTAAAATATTCCATTATTCAATCATATTTTTTATTAACGATAGAGGGAGCTTTTAAATTTGATTAAGGTAACTATAAATATAAGTAATAGTGAGTGTTACATCTTTATTAGCGCATATATTAACCATATACAAATAGAGCGAGCAGAATTCGAATTTTATTAAAATTCCAATTTTACATATTCGATGAAATGTAAAATAAGTATCATCATTCTTATGTATTAATGCCGCAAACAGTTAGAACAAAGCACATTTTGTATTGCCGTGTGAACGAAAGGCGGACGTCTTGGGGATGTAGCGTACCCAAGGTTACGGCTTGTTCGTTTACGCAATCAGTCTTCAACCGACCTTTATAGCCCTCTCATACTTTACCCGAAACCTAAAGTTCAATATGTATATTTGTAATTGCCCGTTACGAGAGATGTTATTATATGAATGTGACCTTCCATGGCTAGTTTCAGCCTGGTTTCAGTGTCTTAGTATTTAATATAACGGTACGATTGACTAATCGACCGCAATATAAATGCAAAAGTGTTGTGCTTTAAGCCTAGCCCCGACCTAGAAATATTTAACCGCAAAGATTTAAACGTTTGTATAAAAACTATATAAATGCTGTTTAAAAGTTGTTTAAAATTTGTTGTTTAAAATCATTTAAACAGGTGCATTTGTTTAAATACTTTCTTCTTTCCATCGAGGATGAAAAACACGTTCGGAGTAAATATTTAATTTGTGATAGCGCACAAATGTATAACATTAGTGCCTTTCGTTTATCACTCTGGGCTGGTACGGGCTTATTGTTTCTTGTTCTATTTGCCGCTTCCGATGCGCATAATTCTACCTCGGCCCTTACAACCGGCGGCGCACGACTGCAAGAGCTAAGCGATACTGCACGCCACAGGGGCGACTAGCAATGATAAACCATGCTAAACGAAAGCGCCTATTATTCATTGCATGCGAGGTGTTTTTGCCTTTGATCTACCATATTTGTCAAAATAAAATCTTACTCGCACAACACATGCATTGCATAGTTTTCAGACAAATGTTTACAAACATTTGTTTGCGGACAAGAGTATGTAAGTCTAGACGAGGCATAATATTAACAGTTCTCAAAATCACACGTAATCTTTAATCCGACGTCTTTATGTTAGTAAACACAGCCACGTAGAGCCCAACCACAAGAGAGTTTCAACAGATGGCTACTCATTCATTCAAGCGAATGGGGATGCAAAAGGATGGGGGATAAAGACGAGGAGTAGTAGTATATTCATGGTCTAAATAAGCCCCTATATATTTTTTCTTATTTAAGGGTTATTCTATTTATATCTCAAGATTCCACACGAGTTAATCATCAGTTTGGTATACCATTTTGTATAATTCACAATATATACCAATAAATATAGACCAATGAATCTAAGACCAATCACTATTATAAAACTTACTATGCTCTTCAATTATGTTAATCTAAACATTATTTTGTTTCTTTTAATTTTTACTCATTTGTTTATTTGGATTTGAATGACTTAAGAATTATAATAAATAACACGTACATTATTTACATTCGATTTTAATCTTCAATATTTTAAAAGATACCAGATAGCAAAATCGTGTAAATAAGGAAAAATAATTTGTTGGTTAAAAGCATAGATTAAGCATCTTTAAACAGTAAACGGGCTATATTATTTGTTAGTTTTAATAAGTTTTAAAATAATATATAGCTATATTTAGTTAATGACTTTTCAACCAAAAAGGAAAACTAAACCGGTTTTTACACGGCAGTTATCCAAGAATATATAGAACAAAAAACAAAGCTTTGTTAGTTTTCAGGAAGAATATCAAATTTGTTATTAACTGGTAGAAAAAGATCATAGTGGAGGACCCACTCACATGAATTTAACATATTGTTATAACTGTTATATAGCTCTACATATTTTAGTGTGTAGACTAGAGACTATCTATCAGATTGTTTTCTCATAATAAAGCAGATTGGGTTATGTAATTTGATGTATTACTCGAAAGAACCTCTTCTCCCTCACAAAGTAAAACGAGAGGATATTGTCATCGTAATTGTTGCTAATTTAATTTTCTTGGAAATGTCTAAAGTATCTTTATTAAAATTATGAGTACACTTTAAAGAGATGTACATATGGTATACATATATTGTTTTAGAACATTAATTTTATATGCAGTGAACTATTAAATTTTCAACATCCTAGATCTCATTGCTCATGGAGTTTGTTGTAATTTTACAAAAGATCTTTTTAAAAATCTCTTATTTTTTAGGGCATTTAGAATTATTCCGCAAGGTTGTATAACAGAATTCCAAGAGTAGTTCAATTAGTATTAACCCATTATAAAGAATTTTAAGAAATCCTGAATTAATATTGTAATATTGAACTGCGATTTTAGTAAATTTGACTTTAGTGAATTGCATAAATGTGTGAGTTAAAGTCCCAGTTTCCTAGGAGCGGCTGCTTTTGAAGTTATTTTTACGCCCCAAAAATAGAGTATATAAATTTATATGGTTTCCCATAGAGTGTAATACCTCAACGTATGCAAAAAAGTAATGAATTACGATGAAAAATGGAAAGTTATTCAATTACATATAATAAAAACTTGTGAGGTGTAAATGACGTCACAAATGGCCGCTATTACCATACCGCTTCCTCGCTTGTTAGGTAATCCAGGCTTAAGTATGCTAAATGTAACCTATTTGGTACGGTACGATATGTGTATTTCCATGACCCTATATTGATTGCATAAATTATGTTTAATTAAATTATAATAGAGGAAAGCTCGTCATTTTATGGAGGGTACCGAGGAAATAAAATATTCAGTGAGGACCAAAACTACCACTAGAGGAGGCGCCAGTACCATGCAATGGCAATGATTCTGGACCGGCAAATAATCTGGACTACCACAGGCAACAGTAGAACTGTGGCAACGCTGGCTGTAGTACTCTCATGCAGAAATCAAGTGGGGACCTACTGCACAATTATTTATTTCAGAAAAACACCATGATGACCACAAATCAAATCAAGGCCCCGAGTCCCCGGTGATCTTTAAGGGTTACGGTCAGGGGTGCTAGAAAAGAATCAATGGAAGAAAAAAAAAGAACACTAGCAAACATACCAATAATATTGCGATATGGAATGTATGCACCAACCAACTCTACATTTGGAAGTCACCGGCAGACCACCAGAGAAACATAGTTAGAAACCAGACTTCAGACTGATTAACAGCCGGTTTAAGAACTCTATCAAAAGTGTAAAAACGTCCCCAGGAGTTGACACAGCTTCGGACCACAACTAACTAAGCACCAATCTCAATAACAAACTAACGAAAATCAAATTCCAACGCCCAAAAACAATTTGTGATTGCCAACTATTAAAAAAACTTACACACGAAGAAAAGTGTGAATACGTCAATAAATAACGTGTAGACAATGTTAGAGAACTTACCACCAAGTACAGATTCAGAGCCAATAAGACAGCAATGACAGAAACAGGAAAAAGTCTACAAAAATGCCTAGAAGGTAAAAATCACACCTGTATGACAAAGGAAATAACAGACATGATGGAAAGACGCAG
The DNA here is from genome assembly GCA_963942505.1 of Lordithon lunulatus. NCBI lineage: Eukaryota > Metazoa > Arthropoda > Insecta > Coleoptera > Staphylinidae > Lordithon > Lordithon lunulatus. The sequence continues at coordinate 23,117,135 of OZ012666.1, forward strand.
AATATTGAAGAACAGGGACGAAATAGATTATGTATTCTTTCACAAGCACATACTATGGAATATAAAGCAAACAAAGGAGGAATGCATGAAAAGAATAGAGGAACTAATTTAACGTGAATAAAACGGTTAAAGAATGCACATATACTCACCTGAAACGATTATCTTATTCTCTGAAAACTCGCATGGGAAGCAATGCTCGAAACAGAAGAGATAAATCATGAGTGGGAAAGGTATATAGGTGAACTATTCGAGAGCAAACCCCAGGAGACTTACCAACGAAGACCAACCCATAATGAAATCCGAAGTAGAAAAGGCTATAAGCCAATCTAAAAAAAGAAAGGCACTAGGCACCGACCGGATACTGGCCGAATATCTTACACTTTTCGACGTTGAAGACATCACAACCATTACATAGATATTCAATGAAAGGTACTAGAGAGGCACTATTCTGTACGCAGATTTTCCTACATCGTTACTAGGACGTGAGAAAATATATATACATATATACATATGTGTGACATCTTGAAATAGCTTAAAAACAATCCGGTTCGAAGGACCAAAAAATGTCACGTAGAGTAAATTAAAATCACATTAAAATTTGCAATGTGTATATTTACTAGTGTTCATTTCTACAATAATCGCCCGAAGAAGGTGATCTTCGCCGTGCAATGGCTCAACGAACGATCAGCGCAATGGCGCTGCACCAACTCTTAACAATGGCAGAGCCTAAAGGTGCTCCACGAACTGACTTCACTCTTGATATCTGCACCCTTGCATATCTTCTGCAGCCGACTGGTCCCCTGGTTTCATACGCACAACAATAAGTAATGAAAACCATTCTAATGCACAAAATTCTTGCTAAGCCTTTTATGGCCGGGGTTGGGATGCGACCATTTAAAGGAGTAAGTATTTCTGAATAATGATGCAGAAAACGATTTGGGTGCCCACACACAGTATGGGGCCGTAACAATATGCTTAATAGACTATGAAAAAGCTTTCGACTGAGTACAGGAAGATGCCTGAACTATGAAAAATATCAGTCTAGATGATAAACCTGTTTTATTTTCTCCACGAATGGAACACACCTTGTCGCAGTGTGGGGGCCCGGTGCGGCGACATCCGCAAGCCGCCCTGCTATGAGGGAATACATAGCAGGGACCAGGGTGGCGTCGTATTGCTAAGATGTTTGGGGCTCATCACAACTCCTTGCGTGACTGAGTCTCTCTTCTAGAATCACTTCTTTGATCTGTCGGCCTCCCTTGGCCAACAAACTCTATGCCGGTCGGGACAGGCGTCGGAGTGGGCGCCTCCTGATCGTCAACTAGCGACCATCACAGCGACAGCGAGGTAGTGACTAGGAGGACGCCCTGCTGAGGACCTGGAATGAATATTCGAATATTCGGGGCGAGCTTCCACGTACCCCGACCCCGCCACGATCGCACCAGTTTGGACGAAGAGACGCCGACCAATTACAGTCGAAGTATATCGAAGAGGATAGTTAGACAGACCAAGGAGGACGAGAAGACCAATCAGAAAAGAAAGGCCTCTACGCCGCCCGAAGCGCCGGAGACAAGCAGCGGCACGGGCGAAAAGAGGAAAGGAATTTGCAGCAGAATTAGCAGAGCTCAGGGGTATGGTGCGCTGAGGCTTACTGACACGGCCCACGCCACACGCAACATCCCGCAGGAAGCTATGGCGGACACCGAGGCTCGGAGATCCTTCTATTTTCGACTCCTAGTAAGCGCGGAAACGCCATTAACAATCCCAAAGTAGTGAGGCCGAAGCACTACGAAAGGAGGTCGAAAGACTCAAGAAGGAGAAAGCCAATACTGAGAGAGAAATGCTAGACATGCGCAAGGATCTACTAAGCATAAAGAGACGGATCCACAAGATGAAAGAGAACCCATTAACCAAGCCCGAAAACAAGAAGGTGCAAGCAGCAAGAATAAAAAGCCGAATCAGACTAGAGGCAGGCTACGAGGAGACCCTGGAATTACTCAGGGAGGAATGGCCGAAAGCCGTTTTCACGAAGGTGGCCATGATCAAAGGCGAGGAGGTCAACCCTGCCCCACGACGCAGGTCATCCGGTTAGTGGACATGGACTGCATAGTATTCACAAATGGTGGAAAGCAGGGCAAAATAGTATACGAGCTGGCAGATCAGGAGCTAGAGAAAGGCGATGTAGCGACGATAAATCGCAAGATTGAGGTCATAAACCACAGGGGACCAAACATGGACCAAGCAAAGGGCGGAAAACCCGCAGAACCACCGAAGAAGCAACCAGCGACTAAAACCGCAAGCAGGGAGGAAACTATCATTGTGAGGCCACCAGAGGGCCAATCCTACGCGGATCTCTAATAATCATCTAAACAAGAGTATAAGGGAAAGGTTCCTCGAATGGTATACAATGTCGGTTCTTCTATATCGCTGCGAGGCCTGGACACTGAAGCAGATAACGATTAAACGCATCGAGACATTCGAAATCTGGCTATATAGAAGGATGCTCAAAATACCATAAAGAGTGAGACATGAGAAAGTACTTATGAGAAAGAGCTCTTATGCCTACAATCAAAAGGCGAAAACTAGAATACATGGAGCATATAATACGAGGCGCAAAATACAATCTGATCTTATTCTCAATGAAAAGATAGAAGGAAAAAGAGGAATCGGCCGCCAAACGCTATCATGGTTAAGAAAATTCAGACAATGGACGGCTCTATAGCAGTAGAAATGCTACACTGCATCTAGGATCGAGACAGATTCAAAGAAATTGTGAACGCAGGTGTTGCCGAAACTTAGGCAATTAGGCAGGGCACTTAAAGAAGAAATTATAATAATTTAAAAGATATAAATGAAACCTACGACGGGTATCATAATATATATGTTAATTAAAGTCACTTTAAAGCTAAAAATGTCGAAGATGAATACAATGTTTTGAAACCCACCAACCTGTAGTTTATGACTTGTGGTCTGTCAGTCAACATTTAAATTTTCAGAACAATTCAGACACCGTATTCGTATTCCGTACATTAAGATACAGCTATGTATTAGCACCTTATCTTTAAGATTTTTAATGAAACTATTTCTTCCTAACTGACGTTATTCGGAACAAAGATTGTAGTACGAAGTACAGAATAGATGTAGTCAAGTATATTTTAATCTTGAATTTATCTTTTCAAAACTATTAAAAATTATGAATTATTATGTTTCGTAGCATTTGTATAACATTTTTAGAATGATTTCAATAATAGTCATATTAAATACATAATTAAATATAACTATATTATTACAGTGTTACGGTGAGTCTACTATCACTTTTAATACACACATTTAAAATACATTGTATTTGATTATAACATACCGGTTCAAAGGCTTCTAGCGGTAACTATTTACCTAATTATATCTATGTTTTTTAATTTTTAAATGTCATAAACGTGATATTTATTATTTAATTTGCATTATGCATTTAAGTAATAAACATTTACCAACAATTAAACAGGTACAGTTACGATATTACTTAATTAATAATTGTACCGTAATCCGCAAGGCTTTCTTTGCGGTATTAAAACATTGCCGACGGATTATACTTATTCGAATTGTATTACGTAACGAAGAATATAATCAATTACTCGTAACAAGACAACTCCACGCCCACTTCAAACTGTTGTCTTTGTTTGATAATTAGGTTCAGGCGCGTGGCGCAGGGGTGCGTAAAGTGCAGACAGGGCTTGTATAGTATGTGCAGTTACGTACGTAATGGTCAATGAAATAAAGGGCGGGAAAATATATTATAACGATTGTTACTTATACTGCCAGTTAAATTAACACAATACATTTTCCTAAAAGGTCAAGGCAAATTAGTATGGTATACTACCTAGACGTTGGTATAACAAAATGTAACTTACTAAATTAATAACGAACGTTATTATACAGTTAAATATATACGCTATATGTTCTGAAAGTCTAGAGCCATATTCTTTTTAATATACTTTTTTTCACTTTTAAATATTTACACATTTGGTTTTAGTTTCTCATTATAATTCCACACAAAGAAAGTGTCAAACAATGTATAGACTGTCAACTAGTTGCAAGAAGGACCCATCGAGGTGATGTACATATCAAATAGATAGAGGTAATGAACTTAATGCATTAATGGAGATCATTGTTAATGACTTAGTCAGATATCGCAGTCTGGAAGATACAAATCGCATCATTTCACCAAAATATATGATACAACACGGTTCTGACAGTTTTGATAAACCAATAACCCAAAACTTGCTATTCTAAATATGATAATTTAGAATGATTATGTAGAGAATGACGTAACTTTTCAAAGAACTTTTTAATTAATATCCACATTACGACAAAATTATTGTTCATAAAAACACCCGCTATCATTATAACCTATCAAAACCTACTCAAATTAAGCAAAGATATATATGCCGCTGTTAAAAATAAGAAACTTTGAATATTTTTAGAACAACCAAAATACGAGGATACACGTTATATACATACAGAGAGATCATAAATTAAATGTGTTCGAGCAGACATTGACCTTCTATCTATTGCTTCTGTTACAATTTTAAATAGTTATTATCAAAAACTATAATATCATTAACGTGGAGTATACAAAATATGAATCATGCTGGCAATACGAATTTTCCTAATTTGTGAATTAATGTAAATTTCAGAAATACAAATGTGGTACTTGTGTAAGTGACATTCACCTAACAAAGAATAAAACTAGCACCCCAAATAAAAGCCTTATCATAAACAACTCATTGGAATATAACAAGCTACCAAAATATATTAAAGACATCAAGGACACCAAAAAATTTAAAAGTGAGTGCAAAGAACGCAACAATTGACCATCTAACCAACCATTCAAGACAACGGACAATGGGGGCAGTTTTCTAAACCAAGCAGACGCACAAGCCTTTCACCAAGGAAGCTATGGTCCATCTGCTTGCAGGAAACATGATTTTTTTAACAATCTGTATCTGTATCTGTGTAACTAGAAAAAGAAAGTGGAATTTTATAATCAATGATGGTAGTTAGTCAGTGTTCTATTCAATTTGACTATTTTTCATGCCTTCTATATCTATTTCATTAGTCAAAGTAATAACGACGATATATTAAAACTAACTTTTTCGCTTAAGAATGCCTTTTCTATATGGCCTTTGTGCACGCTAGTTGTAATATAGATCTAAGGTCAAATGGTTATAGGTCTTCATAGCTTGTCGATATAGTGGGAAAATGTATATTGAAAAAGTTAGTTCTTTGGTAATCTCCAAAGAGATATCTTTTCAAAGATCATAGTAAAATTTTGTGACTATTTGGTAGAAGCTGATGTGATGTGTATTTTACTTTTATCATAAATATCCATAAATTCACTCATGAATAAATGTAATGTTTTATTATTAATTTGAAATTGTAATAACCCCCGACTTTCATTTCCATATGTATATTATTACTTATAAGTTAAGTAGAATAATGGAAATAGACTCATCTCCTTTTGGCAAATAGCTACAGAATTATTTTAGTTAATAACAATTAGCAGTTTGTTTTTACAACTATATACAGAAAATATAAGCATTATTTTATTTCATGTAATTTGGTGTAAGAGAGAGATGCTTGCAACAAGGTACATGCGTATGGATAAAAACAACAGGTACATGCCTTATCGATTAGCAAGTATCCTTTGAACACGCGTGGCTGGCATATTTGAATAGATGTTATTTGAATCAAACTTACTCCGAACGCCGTGAAGAGTTTCTTCTTATAACCGACATTATCCTGTTATATTCCTATCAGAAATATGTTTCTGGGACACTAAACTATTAAAAACACATGTGGGTGCCATTATTTAATTTCAGAAACTCATAATGTAGGCATTACGCGATTGTTGTCACTTACGCACTTTTAGGTTGTACTCAATTTACTTTATTTAAACACGGGTCATTTTTTTAATTTTCACTTTTAATATTAATCCGAAGTATTGTAATAATATTGCTTGCAATATAGAATTACCTAGCGGCGCGCGCGCGTAATGATGTTCACAGGTAAAAGCGTTCTATATTTGCGCACCGTTCATGCGCTCTGCAGCTTCTATTATCATTCATAATCAATCATGCCCTAACAATTGTGTGAATAGGGAGGGGAGGCAGTAACAGGTTAGTTATTGAACCATTTGGAAATTGTATTCATTTCCTTGTGCAAATCTTTGAAACATTTTAAATACGTTGTGAAAAGTTCATTGATTACAATATAATTTTTAATCTATATATGAAGAATAATTTTGAATTTCTGTCTCGCCCATTAGCAAACAACGTCTTTTTATTTTTGGAAATGGATTGTCATAAATGTAATTAAATGAAAAGATAGTTGTGTATATAGACCTAACTATTAAAGTTATAATGTAAAATTACGGTGTTTCTAATTTAAGAACAAAGTCGGTATTTCATACAAATACATTTTTTCAAATTTGTTAACATTTCAAAAATCCCTCCATGGATTTTTCATACCTATCACTTTCACTATTAAGAAGAGAAGGATTAGTATTGTTTTTAACTTAATTTAACAAGCATATAATTATAATCTAGCTATTTTGCTTAATAATCCAGTAGTTTCAATTATAGAATGAACGATACAGTTTTATCTTTCATGCATATTAAAAGCCTGCGACATTAACATTACAGAATCAAAAACTTGAATGTTCGTATTCATAAAAGATAGTTACAAAATAAGCTCCCTTAAATGCAAAATGGACAGTTATATTGTCACAACTAATTTTAAAGTTATGTTCCAAAATGAGCCATTTAATTTCCTTACCATCTTCGTTTAGACGTTAATTGTACCAATCGCCGGTTATATCGTTGCACATTATTTTAATTATTGCTTAAGCACTAATCCTCGATTAAAAAAGGTGTCTATCTTTTTCGGCCGGCAAAGGATTTAGTCGGTGCAACATAACCATAAAATCAGTCATTATATAACGGTCCATTTTGATTTAAGGGAGCGTTATTTTTTAACAGTTATTGATGAATACGGGCAAAAATGCAAGTCTAGCCAGTAATGAATGTTACAACTTTTTCACGTTAATCGCTCCTAATTTACACTGCTCCGCTTGCATCCGGGTATTATCGTTTTATTTTTTTTGGTTGATCGTCGAGTGCAATTTTCGATTTTCCCCTGTTTTGCATGCGATACCACTATAATCGTGATAAAATGATAAAAATTATGAAAAATTTAAAAGTATTCGCTTTTATATTAATAGTAGGTGAAGCTCTCGTCTTTCAAAGGCTATGGTTGTCATCCGTCCGAATTTCTCCTATTTTACAGGCATCTGGACATCCAGGCATCCCAGTCCGGATTTTTTTTTTAATTGTACGGGTTTTTAAATATTAGGCGCAATCTTATAAATATTTATATTTTATATATTATTTGCAACCCGTACGCCAGATTTTTTCTTTGTGATTTATGATTATGCTAGTTAAAAATATCTGTTTTGGATGGATTTGTCTAAATTAAATTAAAATAGTCCATAGACTATCGTTCCAAACAGCCTTGTATCGTTACAAGGAAGAAACATCGAAACTAACGAAACGAAAGTTTCGTGTTGAAAATTATCTCTCTCAACATCAACAAAATGGAAAAATTTGAATCAACACTGTACAAATAGCCCAACATTTTCTCAGCATACCAGCTCATAATGCAAACGAAAAGAGTATTTTCTTTAGTAACTTAACAGTGGATCAAAGAAAGACAACTTGTTCGCGCCGTTTTGCGCTTGTTTATTGGGGCTTAGCAATATCATAAATTAAGACCGGCATATTTCGGTTTTCTCAGGTTTTAGGAACTCGAGTGGGCGCCAGATGTGAAACAGATCACTCCGTTCGACGTATTTTTTCTTTTGTTTATTGTTTTTTTATATTTGGGTACCATCGACATTTATGTCAAGGGGATTTCCTAGCCATAAATTGACCCGTTGCGTTTTCAGCCCCTTTTTGCGACGACAGATGGTATCCAGATTTAGAGGAACGCGTCGAGGGATGTAATCCTATCACATCGTGGCAACACCGCGTATTTAGCCACCTCCTTAAAGACTTAAGTGCCATGTTTCCGTGCCACCCCTATGCCGTGATTTGCTAAGCCCTCTCTATTACTAATTTTAAGATAGTATTTAAGGCGGCGGTGCCCGAGCGTAATATCTCACACTTGCGATACTAGAGAACCAGTCCTGAAACGGTCAAATAATGTTCTGCCAAGTGCTGGCCCCTATGGTCGACTAGGGGATACATTATAATCGTATTTTTGAGGCAAAAATACAGTTTGAGTTGCCAGCACGATTAAAATTTATTAATTGAATAGTTTGTACAGTCCAAGGACGTGGTCAACTTGTTGCTCGTGCCCAAACATTGTTTTGTTATGATAATTATCGCGGAGTATCTACCATACTCCGCGAACGTATTTTTATAATTATCAGGAATAAGTTTACAGAATTGAAATAAATTTATTATAATACTCCCGACTTTCTAGTGAATGGTTTATTACCTTTGATGTTTTTTTTCGAGAATACCCGAATACCGTCTTGTTTTATGGACGTCTAATGATAAATAATCCATATTGGGCTATTTATGGCCTAACTGGAAAATATCCAGTACATCTTCTCCAAAAGAATGCCTATTTTATATCAGCTAATTCACAAATGTAAAATTTGTATGGTTTAGACGAAAGGCTCATTTACGATATAAAAATTAACACCGCAGGCTCCAAGACAACTAATGAGTTAAGCCCATTTTTAATTAAAAAAACACGAATACATAAACTTAACAAATCAAGCATTTAAATTAAATAAATCAGCATATGAAGGAAGACAACAGTCAGTCAGATGCAATTTTAATATCATATTAAAAGAACATCTGTGAGCAGTTCGCCTAAACCATACGAATTCCACAATTGTGAAATATCTGATAAAAATAGGCATTCTTTTGGAGAAGATGTACTAGAGATAATCCAATTAGGCCATAAAACGCCCGAACAATAAAAAGCGGATTACAACTTTTAGCCATAAAACGTCCAACTATAGATTTCGGGAATTTACCAACTCGTGATTGGTCCGCGCTTGTAGAATTCGGAACTCCCGGAGTCTTCCTCGTCCCACAAAACGAAAACCATGTCTTAGTTTTTCACGCGCCGTTACATCGAATTGTTGCTCTGTTTTCGATTAATTTTACAATATTAGACATGGGACGAGTTAAATTAACGAATGTGCCTAAAAACAATAAGGCCGCAAAAGCGCAAAAAAAAGTACACGCGAATAGAATCGTAACATCCATTTTAGGTAGTATCATTGATAATATGGATGTAGAAAGTGAAATTACATCTACTACTGTAGAATGTAATAATTCATCTGCAAATATGGGACAAGCAAGAACATCTGGAAATGGTGCATATATAGCACATGATAATAGTTGCAGTGGAAGTGATGATGAATATGAAAGGTATGTAAAATAAGCTCTACTTAATATTATAAGTATTTCTGAGAGTATCTTATACAATTTTATATATTTTGTAGCATCGAGAACCATCAATTATGTATAGAGAAGGAGGGAGAACTGCCTAGTGCTAGTGGTTTTAGAATAGTTGATATAGGATATTTATCAAGTAAGAGTGTATGTTTACAAAGTGAACATAACAGAAAATGCACTGGAGGAAAACTATTTTATGCACGCGAAAAACGTAATGGTTTGTGTAGTACCTTTTATTACAAATGTAATATTTGTGAGGAAGAAGTCTTCTTTAGTAATACGAAGAACGACGAAATAAATACTTCTGCCGTTTGGGGAACACTTTCAGCTGGAAGTACGTTTGCTCATTTTGAAGAATTTTTGAGTGACATTCCCGCAATGCCAAGAAAAATGTTTTTCAAAATTCAACGACATTTGGGAACGGTCAGTTAGATGGTTTTATTTATTTGATATGATAGAAAGTAATAATGATGTATGCAGGTATGGAAGAACTCGTTGTGGGAAACAATGGAGTCTGCAGGAAAGGAAGAAGCAAATTTAGCCCTCACAAGAGGAGATATTGATGCTGATGGCATTCCATTTATCACTGTATATTTAGATGGCTGCTGGTCGAAGCGTAGTTACGGGCATAACTACAATGCATCATCTGGCTTGGTAAGTAAACTGCCCTTTAGCTGTACATACATTATAATTTTTCACAATATTTGTTATTATATTTATAGGCTGTAATTATTGGCAAGGTTACCCGCAAACTTTTATTTATTGGGGTTAGGAATAAATACTGTTCTATCTGTGCAAGGGCGGAGACTACAAATAGTGAAGTCAGTAAGCACGTGTGCTTTAAAAATTGGGACAAAGCATCATCGGCTATGGAAGCGGATATTGTTGTGGAAGGGTTCTGTAGAAGCATAGAAATGCATAATCTTCGTTATAAAAAATTCATTGCTGACGGAGATTCTACAGTATTTTCCAAAATTAGAGAAGTTGTACCCTACGGTATGGAGGTAACATATATTGTCAATGCTTTAATGAACATATATTATAATCGTATCATATTTTTAAGGTTGAGAAAGTTGAGTGCACTAACCATCTCATGAAAAATTATAGTAAGCAATTGTATAAACTTAAAAGTAATACCAAAGGAGTGTCTTTGGAAATCAGGAAATTATTTTCAAAGGCAAGAATAGATCACCTGATACGGGCCGCAAAAAAAGGCTATATCTATTAATGCACATGGTGATGTAGTGACATTAAAGTCAGATGTCCGAAATTCAATCAATCACGTCTTTGGTAATCATTTGCAATGCAGGCCTTCTTTATGCAAGAGTGTAGGAACATCAGACACTACACTTTTTCCATTATTGCAAAGTACAGCCGCGCACCACTATCTGTATTCAGCAGTAAATCAAATTATTACAAAAGCTGCACTTGTAATTGATAACGAAACCAACAACATAGCCGAACTTTTTATGAGCCTAGTTGCACGTTTTAATATGGGAAAACGATTAAACCTGATTCAACGTGATAGTTTTCAAACAAGAGCGTATTTATCTGGATTGAGTTTCAATGAAGGAATTAACTGGCACCAAGTTGCTTGGAAACGGAAATTTCATAGTACCGTTGGTAAATACATGTCCTCTTTTATAAATAGAAGAACAAAATTAGCAAATGATAGGCGGAATATATTACGCACTAGGAAGCGTTCTAAACAGATTATAGATGGTACTCAAAATACTCTAGGTTATGCTCCAAATATCTCCGAAATAATTTTGGATGAAACATCTTTAAAGGAGGAAGTGGACACTCTTATCGCTAGATTACAGGTTCGTAATTTAATTTAAAATAAAGGTGCCTGGTTTCATAACCATTGTTTATAGGTAACCAAGGAACAACAGAAAGAAATTCAAACACAAACAGTTGGGCAGTTTAATAACCTCAATTATTTAAGAGAACGCCAATGTAGGCTGACTGCTTCCAATTTTGGAAACGTTGTTAAGCGAAGACAAGCACTGCCATGTGACTCACTAGTTAAAAAAGTTTTGAATCATAAGGTATTCGAAACAGCTGCCACTAGATACGGGAAACTGTATGAGAACGTGGCTATTGAAAAATTTGTTTCAATATATGGTAAACCCGTTCATCAAAGTGGTTTGTTTGTTGATGTACACAATGGATTTTTGGGTGCTTCTCCAGATGGTAAAAGTGAATAAAGTGCTTATTTTTCCATCATTACATCTTATCTTTATTCCAGGAATAATAAGTGAAGAGGAGATAATTGAAGTGAAATGTCTTCATAAAGTGGCTACCCTGGGATTAAACCTAAGAACAGCAGTTGATAGGAAACTAGTCCCTTGTTTAGAATTGAAAAGGGACGGGACTATAGCATTAAAACAAAATCATAATTACTACTATCAAGTGAGTAGCATCTATCTAACATTACAAACAATTGATATACAGGAAGATTCTGAAATTATGTCCCTTCCGTTAACCGACTTTTTCTTTTGTTTATTTTTTCTCGTTTTTATGTTATGTCATTGATTAGTTCAGAATCACCCTGTATTACTTATAACAGCATAATATGGAATTGATATTTATTTTAGATACAAGGCCAATTAGCCATATCGGGAAGAAATATATGTTATTTCATTGTATACAGTGGGGATAAAAATGATCTATTTGTGGAGACGATTTTAAAAAATTTACAATTTTATGATGAAATGAAACCAAAATTAATTCAATTTTATAAGGATTGTGTTGGGCCGGAAGTCATATTGCTAAAGATCCAAAGGTCTAAAATGCAAAGACACAAAGTAACGAATCATGGCTAAAAGTTTATGATTATTAATTATTTTATTTATTTATTTATTATTGTTTATTTTATTTATTTATTAATTATTATTTATTTTATTTATTTATTAATTATTATTTATTTTATTTATTTATTAATTATTATTTATTTTATTTATTTATTAATTAATATTAATACATCCTGGTATAAGGAAAAGAAATAATGGAATGCTGGAAGGAACAGCAACAACAACTGCAGAACATTGATAACCATAACGAAATAATACAAGTCCAGCCGAATGGGACAATAAACAATAGGCAAGATGATGTTAATCATATAAAGATAGAAGAGGTTACCGAGGCAATAAAATGTCTGGAAAGAGATGAAGCGGCCGGACATGATAAGATTGCTCCAGACATACTGCAACCCCTTGGCATACAGGGTATCGAGATGTTCACAAATATTTTTAACAAAGCATGGGGCAATTAGTGTCTGAGGACAGGAGGACAGGAATATAATACCAATATTAAAACGGAGGCACAAGACTTTGTGAAAATTACCGAGGTATCACACTAGTAAGCACTGTTTCCTAAGCATACGAGAAAATATTGGAGAAAAGGCTAAGGACCAAAGTGGAAGAACAGCTTATATATATATATATATATATATATATATATATATATATATATATATATATATATATATATATATATATATATATATATATATATATATATATATACTTATATACTTATATGTATACTATATATATATATATATATATATATATATTTAATAATAATTAACTAAATACCATACATGTATGTATATATTAAATGTAAATAAATATATTTCTTTTGTCAATTAAAAAGTTTTTAATTTCTCATCATTTTCAATTTAAAAGTTTCAGCTTTCCCAAGTATTTCATGAGTCGTGTCGCGACTTGACTATTGTATTGACATTTATTTAATGCTGTTTTGAAAAATTAAAATCACTTGAACTACCACTTTTTATTCATTATTTTATTATGGTATCTGAATTTTTATCAATCATTAACTTGTTTACTTTGTATACATAAAGTATTGTTTTCGTCCCAAAAACCTATTCAGTTGGATCATATTTATAAATGAAGCGGAGAAGGTAATTTCTCTTGCATTTTGCTCTAAAATGACAATTTGGGTTTCCCTCTTTGCAACCGGATCCGGGAACACACGGTATGTTGCATGGGCAAAGTCACCACCTGGTTTTAAATAATAATAATGATATTTCATATTCTAATTTCCAATTTTAATATTTCCGAGCATATATTTCTGGTAATTTGCAATAAGACAGAGAGGATATTATAAGAAGCATATTTATTTTCCGAACAACGCTTCTGCACTGGGTGTTCTAACTGCGTACACAAATCACTATGGAAACTGCATATATTATCAATAAAAAATTTAATAAACATGGATGAAAACTATTCGAATATGGATTAATAATTATATAAATATTAAATAAATGTAAAACATACAGTAATTTCTCACAAAACGCGGTCCTAGAATTGTATACCTGGCTACAGGTATAATTTTACGTCGCGTAATGCAAACTAAAGTTTGGACAGTGCTATAAATAGCTCAACCAGCTTCTACACGACCGCGGTAATGAGAGAATATTGCTATGGCGCCATCTTTTTAAAAATATCCGAAGATATTAGGGGTCATTATCTGATATAACATTATAGAAACCTGCATTTATATGCGAACAGCTCCTTTCTGACTTTTTGCGAACATGAACCTTATTGACATTTGTAAAAAAATCCATTGTATTTTGCTTTTTTTTATTAAATAAGTACATTCGTCACATAAGGATTATAAAATATAAAAGTAGACATACAGCGCTAGGGCATGCTAACAATTATATCATAGAAAATACTTTATTGTTATATTAAATTATATACGGCAATAACCAATTATAATTTGCTATAGAGTCGTACTTTGTGGAGTCGATTTCTCCTAATTATTTAATTAAATTGCTACAAAAGTTTATGAATATCCTAGAACAAAGTGTTTTTATTAACTTGCCACATTTGCAACTCATTCTTAGTCATACTTTTCGAGAAAAGTAAAAAATAATGGCACAATAAACTCCATAAGAAAAGCATATGCGAAATCGCCCCCTTAAGTGAATTTTATTGTAAAATAGACAAGTTCTTTTTAAACCCTCGAATAAAGTGGTTAGCAATTGTGCTACATGAAACTTCCGTGTCTTATATCATGTGAAACTATAAGTGTGTTGCAATTTACGCCTATTTAAGTGTGTTACAATTTACAACTGTGGCACACTGTTGTATCTGGTGGTAATAGTCGTTTCCGAATTACCACCTTCGATCAACAATCCGACGGAAAAGCCCGCCGGAACACAACTATTGGGACCAACAACTATATCAGCACTGATTAACATTAAAAATAACAACAAAATACGTGTATTAACTTTAACAAATTTCGCAGATGTCCAAATTTAGTTTACAATTTTATATTTTAGAGTTTATGATAATTTTGATTTTCAAAGAAAAAAGATTATTTATGCTCATCTCAACCTTATCGATTAACTTTCCAAAGACAAATGTGACTGAGTTTAGTTTTCATAAATCATTAATTAATGTTTGATTTTATAGTAGGTTATTGTTGTTATATTGTATACTATAATTTATGTTTTTGTGCGTTTATTGCGTTTGTACCATACAGTATAGTGGCGAATATGATTAAACTTAAGTCCGGGTTTTAAGCTGAAAAGTCCAGGGTGTTGAAGCGATTTATCCTTGGTTGGTGGTTTTACAGATGGCAACCCCGCCTGAGCTGAGCCTGTGTGACTATTTGTATACTTTTCCTCTCAAAACATTATCAAACGTAATATTGTATGGCCTGCTTCTTCTTCTTCTGTTTGCAACTAACCTACTATCGTATTGTTTTTGTCCCCATTTGACAAACAAAATTGAAATAAAGATATTTGTCATAACATAAACTGACAGCATAAATGACTGGTCGGTTGGCTTCAAAACATTGTCTTCGTTTTTATGTTACCAATTCACATCATATCTATTCAGTTAACTGCATGAAAACAACACATCCCTATGTGTTGTTTTCATGCAGGCTACTACACGAAAAAATTAACGTAATTAAAATTAAAATCAATGGTTAATTTTTTATTTCAACCATGTATAATGAACAAAATATCTAGTACGTTGTTTCAACACTAGTCTTTGTAAAACATATGCATTGTTAATTGATGTGGTGCTCCTAGGGGGTTAGTTGTATAATACTAGTTTTTCTTTTTCGACCCAAAGCCGTCAATAAATAAAAGAACTGTATAACCATTTTCACAACAAATAAGTTTGATTTATATTTGTTTCGTCTTGGGTTTGTTTCGTATTATTTTTAGACGTAAAGTGTGAAATAGTGAATAATGAATAATAATAATTGTCAGAATCGCAATTTGAGTGTTGAAGAGGCTGTTCGAATAGAAACTCTTGCAGAAGAAGGTAGGCGCCAAGTCCAGGACAAGGAGGAAAGAGCCCCAAATGCGGGCAAACATCGTATTGTGTTGATGGAAACATCTCCAAGACTACAAAATATGGTTGAGGAGATGCATGATGTCCGTGTAAGTTGCGGTACCATAAGAAATCGTTTACGAAATTTCAATTTAACTCCTCGGACACCTGCAACAGGCCTATAATTAACCGCAGAGCATCGTAGAGTCAGGTTAACTTTTGCTCGAGAAGATGTTAACTGGTTGGAAGGTGATTAGGATAACATCATGTTTAGTGATGAGTCTAGATTTTCTTATCACGGCAGTGATGGACGAATGCGAGTATATAGACCGCCAGGAGAACATTATGCACAATGTATAATTGCTCCGACGGTATTGTGGGGTATCTGTAATGGTGTGGTGAGGTATCACTTTAGAGGCTCGAAGTTGTTGGTGATACCAAGAGAGAGTATCACGGCAGTTTCTTATATCCAAAACATTTTGGAACCTCACGTAATGCCTTTTGCGCCTTTGTGGGGATCATACTGCCCGAATTAAAGAACAGTATCTTTCCTCGTCGGGCAAACAGCCAACAAGAGCTTGGACAAAGATTAAAGAAATTTGGGAAGATATCTGCCAAGGTGAAATTAGAACTTCAATTAGCAGTGTGCGTCATCGTTATTCAATCAAGAGGCAGAAATAATCACATTAAAAGTTTAGTTGAAAATTTGTCTCCTAATTTTTCCGGGATTCTGCCCCACTGTGCGACGTGTCCGACAGGAGTCAGCCTGGTGCCTCGGCACGCCTTGGGAATATCCTTTATTTTTCGTATTCACCATAATTAAATCTATGGGGTGCATTTTATACCTACTACAAGGTACTTTTTACAGGGTTTTCTCCCCGGGCCCAGGTGCCTCTGGATCACCAGTTACCTCACCATACACCAATTTTTGTAGACCCTGAGGGTTATTTATGTTATTATTATTAGTAGTAATAGTAGTAGTAACATAAAATTTTATTTTTATTTTTTTTATAAAATTTGAGGGTTCACTTTTGCCTTCAATGCCTCAATTTTTCTTATGTACTTATGTCAGTTTATTTCGAGGTCTATGCGTTTCTTTACCTTATTTATTCACAACAATTGGTTTGACTAGTACTTCCTTCTTCTTCTTAAAGTGCTGTCCCCTATCGGAAGTTGGCAATCATCATTGCAATTCTGATCTTCGAGGTCGCAGTTCGGAAGAGTTCCGTTAAAAATGTCTATACCATTCAGGAAGACTCTTTAACTACGATATTCTGCGTCGCCTATCAAATTCTCTTTCCAAGTATCTAGCCTTGCATAATAATTTAGCGAGTAGACTTCTTTATGTTGCAATTTTTCGGTGCCCATACAATAAGACGTAGCAACGCATTATTCGGATTCGTTTAGGTTGAGAATTTTGCACCCGATTTTTGAAGATCTTATCATGGTATCGTCTGCATATCGAATATTATTGATCGTTTGTCCAATTACCACCACTCTTCATGATTCCTTCTTTGAATATGCATGCTGAATACTTATTGAATAGAGGTGGAGACAATATCGCACTGTGAGATGGCAAGTGTCGTTACTTCCAAAATGGCAATTTTCAGAATTTTGATTTTGTTTTGATGATTCTAATGTATATTTTAACGTTCCTTTAATCTTAATAAGTAAATTCATTTACTTCAAAATAGTCCAGTCAATAAATATATTGTAGATTACGTGAAATATGCAAGAATTTTTGACTTCAGGACTTGGTTAGGAGTAGTTAGTAGGTAAACATACTAAAAGTCTCCGTCCCTGGAACATACGGTGGGAGGGGAGGAGAAGATGCCATTTTTGGGTTCTTCGATTATATCTCGGAAATGGTGGACTCAATAAATATGAAAGCTAATTTAATTTCCTATAAACTGTGGAACTTTCAACATTTTTCGAGATATACGTAATATACGAAATTATATACAACAATCGATACTTTTCGAAAAAAATAATTTCTCTTCACGTTTTGTGAAACATTTGCTTCTATTGCCTCCCACGACCGTTTCTGAGAAAGTTTGGTACGAGATTCACGTATTATTCACATATGTGTTGGGTACGTCTCTCCCGTGTTTAACGTGTTCGAGATTTTCGAGATTTATATTGATATTCTACTTTATTTCTTCTCTCTTCTTCTCGAAACAGGCATTTGTTTAATTTACGTTGATTCGTTTTGGCATTTATAGTTTGATTCTCAAGTCGGCTATGATTTGTCGGTTCCCACATCTGTAATCTAAAAGTATAGAATTCCCAACCCTTTTGTTGATCAAGATGTTTTAGTCTGTTTTGGTTTGGAACAGTTTTGTCTCATGAATGGCTCGGGGTTTTCTAGATGTACAGACTTGGGGCTTAGGAATGCCTGTTAGGCGGTCAAGCCCCCGCGGTGACAGAACCTGGGGTTTGGTTTAGTCGGTAGGCGCCCCAATCATCGCGTGGGGCGAATCCGACACTACCCATGCCTATCACCGCAGGGTGATAGTGGAGGCATGGGTGTCTTTCGAAGATTCCACCCCAGACGAGAAAAAAAAAGATGTACAGACTTATCTGGTAGATTAAACCATTTGTTTGCAATTACTACACTACTGGTTTGAGCAAATTCAATCAGTCTTTCTTCTCCCTCATTTCTTTCCCCAAGTGCATATGTACCTACACCCTTCTCTACCTCTCCGTTTCCCACGTTAACGTTAAAATCTCCTAGAATGATGGTAATATCCGCATTCCTAACTACTTTCATAAATTCCTCTAATCATCCTCACTTGTATCTGCTGTTCATACACTTAGATAAGGTTTATTTTTCCTTTATGGGATATGAGTTGTATTATTATAACCCTATTCGATAGATTCTCTACATTTACGGTACGTTTGATATTTTTTGATATTATTATCAATCCATGTCTGTATTGTGCATTCGTAGCTCCTGTGTAGTACATATGGTAATCTTTAATGGGGTATTTTCCTCTAATGCCAGGATCTCTGTTCAACTGCCATATTTCCGCTATTACATTATGTAGTTTTTCTGCTTGGAATAAACTTCTGACGTTTCATGTTCCTATTCTATTAGGACAGTCATTGATCTCAAATTTGTTTTGTCCCATTAAAGAACTCGTTGTGTAGGCGTCATGCAAGTCTTTCCCCCTCACGTGGAACCGATTGGGGAATTGACACTCCGGATATTTATTTAGAATATTGTATGAAATAATGATTTTTCTTCCTCCTGAGGATATGCATGAGGATCTTGAATGCTGTAATATCCTGTATGTTCCTGGTGTTTTCTAATTATTGATTAGTCCGACTTTTGGGCCGATTCCTCACCTAGGACACTAGGATGACCTTGCTATTACTGCGTCTTCCACCCAGACGAGTTGGCAAGCAAGAGGGGTCTGCTTATCCCGGTAGATACTCAGTGGATGCAGTTTAATGTCGTGCCCAGGACACCTTTGGTTTCTTCATCTGTAGTGCTAAATCGGTGTCCAAACATCGCCTATTCTCTTGGGATGATATAAGTCCACTTTTGGCGTGAGGTGGCTGTAGATTATTTTAGAGAATAATTTAATGATTTGTTGTAGCAATCTAATTGGCCTCTATTGGCCAGGTTCGCGGTGTCTCCTTTCTTGTGGAGATCGCTCTTTATCTTTACTCCATATAATTCTGTGTAGATGTTTTTGACCATCTTTAAAATTGTATGTCTATCTTCAATTCGTTCCTTCTTCTCTTTAATTTCGTCGATTCCTTTCATGTGTCTTGTTTCTCTTCTGTATACTTAGAGTCCATTATGTTTTATTTACACTTCCTTTATGATTTGTACTTTCTGATGTCATCTATTGAATTTTTCTACGTATCTAGTTATATGACTGTCTCTCTATTCTACGCCCTTTTATTCAACGATATAAGTAGTTTTCTTTGTTATAACATTTTATTGTTTCTGGGTCACGTTTGTCTTTTAAGTACGTTTGTTAGTTTGCCACATTCTCTGAGTCGTTTTTTTTGTCGTGGGTCTTGTTGGAGTCTACCTGGATGTTATTTTCCTGTTTATATCTTCCTAATTTTTGGTTGATGCATATGGAAGATCTTACCGTTCAGTGTTGTTCAATGTTGGTGTTAAATCTTTTCAGTACTACAATGTTTGGTATATTATATAAGTTCTCCGTCCTGAACTTGACCAGGTCCATCAGTTCTTCTTTTAAGAACGTTTTGTTTTGTTTAGAGCGTTATACAGCTGTTGTTCTTCAAGGAAGTATGGGCTTATTTAACTTACTACTTTTCATTCCTGTGTATTCATTTGGAAATTATTTCATAGAAATTAATGACCTCTTTCAGCTTCTGGTCCTTTATAGTATAGTTTGTGTTTTGAATATAATTCCATCTAGGCGTCTCCTCTTTTCTTCGCCTCACTTATGCCTATCACTAATTCCCATTTGACTTTTTAATTCAATTTATAGTTCTTTTATTCTCTTTTATGAAGCCATTGACCTCATATTATACGTGGCAATAATCATCTTCGATTTCTTGCTCTCCTCCTTCCATATTCCTTGGAATATACTGGCATTTTAGTGTCATTGCGGAATTTCAAATTTCTTGTTCTACCAACAATCAACAAAAGTTGTTGGCCATTACACTGCCGCACTGCCTGCTGCCCGCTGGTAGAAGGTAAGGGATACATTGGAATGACTATGGCTATGATTGGAAGTAGGGACAAAGGCCTGATTAGTCCAGTAATTGGGTTTGGAAATATGCAGTAGCTAACGCAGGGCATGTTTGCCAATACCTGAAGCAGCGTGTTCTCCACCAGGACTGTGAAGAAATTAGGCACGGGATAGCACCGCAATTTCGCCAATTAGTGCCATATTATTAATAATAATTAATATAAGAGGATTTATCTCCCATTAATTGGCTGTTGCCATGGACCTTGGACTTTGAATGGCATCATTCAAAATCATTTCCCTCTTTAAACATATGATGGAATAAGTTATATATAAATAATGCAATAAATAAATAAATTTAAATAAATAAAATCACACACCTGACGCACGAAGGTGCGAAATAGATGACTTTTATCTTATTATAATATTTCTAGTTAAGAGAAAAAACATCACGCAGGCTGATTTTGAACTGGTATATCTGCTGCAAAGTTACTATTGAGAGTGACAAATTAGGGCAAACAACTTGCCAGATGTCCGGTTTTTCCTATATTGTCCCTACGTTTAAATTATCCTGGCTTCACAAAGCTATTAGCAATAAACCCTAGGAACCCGCATGATGATCTAGCAACGGAGGATGATCTCACCAGAAGGCGAGTCCTTTAAGCATTTTCTTCCCTCATTTCTTTTACGCATGTTTTTCTTATATAGGATATATCTTCCATGTGAATGTACGGGATCATTGCAGGTTAAATATATGTTTCTTCTTTATAAAGTGTGTTTTATAAGAAAGAATGCATAATTTATATATCATATGTGGTAAGAATAACATGTATCTCTTTTATTTAATCTTAATTTAAACTACATGTATTTTTCATAGATCTATTTTATTTTAATATTTGTATGTTGTATATAAAGATGATGGACCTGGGCACTAGTATTTGTACTGTTACAAAAATGGCTTGATTAATAAATAAATAAAACGACTAATGTTTTATATAAATTTTATTAAAAAAATATATAAACAAATATGAAATTGAATTGCAACATAATTCAGCAACATTAATTTCTTGTAACCATTTAAAAACAATTCGCAATGATAATTACTTTTTTGACTTTATTCCATGTGTATTATTTTTATTATTCCCTGTAGCGGAACTTTTACTCAAAATATTTTTGACCATATTTACTGCCGGTGTTTTTGATTTATTTAATTGCTTTATTTCAACTTTATCTGTAGTTTTATTTTTAGAATTATTTAAGCTTGGCGTTGAGAGATTTATGTTACTTTTCATATTTACATTATGTTTCGCTATTATTTTCATTATATCATCTGGTACAAGAAAAGGATTGGTTTTGTTTGTTTGTTCCTTCTTATTAATGGGTGTTTGCTGAGTCGGAAGAGTGCAATGAGATCGCGAAGTGGCTTTTGCCTTTGAATCTTGTTTAGGAATGATTTCTTTCAAATTGTTTGTGCTTTTGACACTTAGTAACGATTGGTTTGCAGACACATTTTTATTTAAATCCATCAAAGATTTAAACTGTCTTGCATGTTCATTGATAACTTTTATTTTTGTATCAATAGTAACGGGAGTTTTGAACTTTTTTTGCATCTTTTGATTGTTATCCTTTTTATATTGTATTTTGATAGGTACAATACCGACTGGCATAATTTTTTTAATCAATATATTTCTCCAGCCTTCCTCATTCGCTTTCAACATAGTTTCTGTACATGGTTTATTCTTAGTTCGTTTTCCAAATATTAATTTCCATACTGATTCTCTGTTGCACAACTAAAAAATAAATTATTTCTCTTTGCACGATTTAAAAAAAATATTAATATTAACGTAGAGATAATAAACAGTGTCCCGCAAAGGTATGTCATAAATTTGAAATACCCGGAGAACAGAGGTACGCAATGGCAACGAACCGCCCATTGAGAGTAAGTGGGTCCCACACTATGTAGTTTGTGATCCCACCACACTGGGCAAGACCAGACGAACCCTGTACTATGGATTAAGGCGAACATCGAGACAGAAGGACCCAGGGCGTTATTAATGGATGCCCCGATGATCCCATTAGTCGATTGGAGGAAGATCCTGCAACTCCAGCCTCACGGAACCTAGGGCACAGCAGCCATCATTGTGCAATACGAGCAAACAATTAACCCGCCCCAACAGCCCACCAACAGGGCAATGGGAAGGGAAACCCAGGCAAGCAAGGAGGAGCGAAGAGGATATACTAATCAGACCGACTAAGGGGCAAACAAATGCCATATATCTAACAGGCACCAAGATAAGCATAGGAGTGTTACTGCGCAAAGCGTTGCGGAGGGAAGATCTACCCAGTAGTTGTTCCCTCTGATGGATGGACGGATACAGGGCAGGAACATAAACGGGAGCTGGCACCTATATCTCAAATGTAGAGATGAAGACCATCAAGCAAGACAATGGAAACGGGAATCTCCCCAATGCGTATTCTGCAACGACGAGGGCCATGCCACAGGAGGCCAACGGAGACGGTGACGTGATCCTGGTCAGCGACCCAAATAACTCAAAGCTCGACTGTTCGTGGGGGACAAATGTGCCCATAGTGTACGTATCCATCAAGATCCTAAACGACCGTCATAGGTACATAGTGTCCCACGCTTCACCCGCAAGGGGGATCGTGTGGACTAAGTTTCTGGACATTAGAATTATCGGCTGCTACTTATGGCCAAATTGTAGCAGGACATATGCGGGGGAATGGCTTGCAGCACTGGAAAGAACAGTACGAGCGGCCAGCAGGATGATCGTCATGGCGGGCGAACTGAACGAAAGTCGGCAGCGTGGGGAACACCAGTGTCCCTTTCCAGAACTCCGGCATTGCCACGTTGGAGACTGGCAGCTGCACCCAACATGTCAGTCCACAACATGACAAGGATGACTTTTGTGAGGGGAGAGTTGGCGTCCTTCATAGACATCACATGCATATGCGGCTGATGGGGAGAGTACAAAAGTGGAGGGTGTTCGACGAAGAATCCTTAAGAGACCACCAACACATAATGTATGACATAAAATCCAGCAGAGTGGACATCAAGCCACCACACCAAGAGAGACAACCTAGAAGATGGGCCACCAATAATATAGACACAGAACTGTTAAGGGTAATGCTGGAGCGATCGTCCAAACTCACAAGCAACGACCCAAATACACTTGCCAATAAGATAAGCAGGCAGCTGCAACAGGCGTGCGAAGCCGCGATTCCGACCAAGAAGGTAAGAACTTGCAAAAGAGCCACGTTCGGCTGGAACCACGCGGTAGCAGATGCAAAACAACAGGCCGGACAAGAAGAAAGGAACAAAGGGCAAGAGCCGCCGGAGCCAAAACTGAATCACATAGGGACCAATACCGACTGCAGCGAATGGACTTCAGACGGGCTAGGTGGTAGCCCTCTTTTAACCGGGCCGGAAGTTAATCCCAAATATGATCACAGAGCTGGAAGACCAACGGGATACAGAGCCACCCCAAATGAATTAGAGTGAGGAGGACATGCTGGCAACTATAATGGAGATGCCTTGCAGGAAGGCAGTTGGTCCTGCGGGCCTACAAAACGAGATGCTTAAGGCATAAGGGTCAGAACTCACGGGCAGCCTAGCTAAGGTTGCAAACTCCTGCCTTGAAACGGGCCATTATCTATCGAAATGGAGAAGGCCAGCTGATCCTGCTACCTAAACCTGGGAAACCAGCAACGAACCCAACTCCCATATCGACTACACAGGAGGCAGTTCGGCTTCGCCAAGGGAAAATCCACCACGGGCGCGATGTCTGGAAGAAGGCGGACGAGACTATCCGCGGGACATGGCAAACAAAGAGGCAATGAATGATAGTCACCATAGAATGTCCGATTCCTTTCAACACACTGCCATGACCGCATGTAGGCACTGAATAAAAAAGGGATTTCGAAACCGCTAACTAGGTTTATCGAAGGATATCACAGTAATCGAGAAGTGACATATACGACAAATGGCGTAAAAACTCGCTATGAGATGAGCTGATCCTGTAGAACGTCGCGTACGACGACGCACTCAGAATCGGCTGTTACATGGTCCGGCAAGACGATG
This sequence comes from Lordithon lunulatus, assembly GCA_963942505.1. Lineage (NCBI taxonomy): Eukaryota > Metazoa > Arthropoda > Insecta > Coleoptera > Staphylinidae > Lordithon > Lordithon lunulatus. The sequence goes on from OZ012666.1 coordinate 23,141,760, forward strand.
TAACAGCCGACCTGGGAGAAGAAGGATGTCACGACGACTTCACGGCAGACGCTGACAAGAACTGGGACGGCATCAGGAAATTTGCAAATGCCGTCATGAGATAGAAGTTCGATGACCTTCAGAACTGAAAAGAGACGACCCCCAGCAAGACAAAGAGTCGCGACTAATTGACCAAATGTAGACAGTGCAAGGAGTTTAGAGTATCTCTGAGGCGGTCAAGTTCCTGGTGACAGAACCTGAGAGTGGTTTTAGTCAGTAGGCGCCCCAGGGAGAATCCGAGGTGTATCTGATACTACCCATACCTCTAACACCAGAAGGTGATAGATATGCGTGCGTGCCCTTTGCAAATTTCCTCCTCATAGCACAAAGAAATGAAACCATAGAGAAGCACTGGGAAAATGTAGCATCCTAGCATGCGGATGCGGAACTGAAGGCTAAGGTCCCGGCTGGTAAAGATAGGTTTCATAGAGATAAATGTAGTTCGGGCGTGTTCAATGCGTTGAATTTCTTCTTGGGGGTCGCTCCGTTCAAAAGGATCCTGAAATCTTTTACGGATGACACTATTCTACGGGTTAATTGTTTATACGAAGTACGGCATGCCTCGGTGCTTGGAGAATATAATCAGTTTAGTTTTGGTAACCTTCTTGTTTAAACCGTATTGCGCGCTATGCTCTACGATGAGATTCATCAATTCTGAAGATGTGGAAGACTGTTGGCTAGTACGACCGTATCATCATCGAAGCTTATGTTACCTTGATGCCTTCTCTCATATTCCCGAGTACCTCCTTAATACTCCCTCGAAATACATGTTGAAAAGGAGCGGGGACAAGGCACAACCCTGCCCGATGTCTCTTCGTGTTTCTGTCTTGATATGTCGCGCCCTTGTTCTGATTTCAGTATAGCTGTGTTACCAGTGTTACTTCTTCACCATATCCCACTGAGGTCTTCTTCTCCATAATTTTCTTTATTGGGGGTCGACGAGTCTTTTAACATCGATTCGTCTCGGCTTTTCCGTGCATTGGGCTCGAACAAAACGGTGAAACTGCAATTCTATTACTACGGGGTTGTGGCCGCTATTCGCGTCAGAGTATGTTATCGCTTTTGTTACCAATTTAATTTTCTGACTTTCCGTTACTCATAACTCGTGACACGTATATAGACGTCGGGGATGCTGCGTGAAGAAGGTATTTGCGGCAACGAGGTGGTGCTATGTACATAATTGTACTAGTAGGCCGTCTCCCCAGACGTTACGAACGCGATCTCAATGGGAACAAATCGATGACTGACTTCTAATTCAGAAGAGATTAGCACAGCTACACCTATTGAAATGCAGGATCGTTGCCTCCAAAGTAATGGAGTACACCTATTTGAGTTTTGCATATCCTAGCTCCTGGTCATCTCACTTCACTTAAGCCCAAGATCTTAATTTGTATTTCTCACATTACAGCGTCAGTAAGTTTCCCAGCCATGTAGAGGCTACTTGCGTTTCATGTCGTCTTTCGTCTTTTTATTATATATTTTTTTTTGTAAACCCTCCCGTTTACAAAGAAAAATATACTCCCCCCATTATTTGCACCATCTCCCCACCTAAGGGGTGCTCCGAACCGAGAGCCGTTTTCGATCTGTATTAGCCATTTTATTCAACATCGCTTGTTAGAAGTCATAGTGTAGTGGTATCATCACTACCACAAACCGAATATTAGTTATCTACTAATTTAAAGAAACGTACTAGTTGCATCCTTTCCGTTATATTTAATAGCAGGGTGTACCCAGTAACACAAAATATTCATTTATTTTTTTGTTTTTAATATAACATCTTGATAACATCAATTCTTTTCAAAATACTGTGCATTAGATGGTAAAACGCTTGTCCCGAAGGGGTTTCTGCCAAACCTTTTTCTGAACTGGTGCTGTTAAGTGCCTCCAGTTTTCTTAACCTCCTGTGCGTCCCTTCAAAGCTGTGTACTCAGGCGCGTTATCATGATATCACTGGCCCACGCAATAGCGTACTTCCAGATAGTAATGGTGCTTCTGGACGCTGAGGTGCGACCAGAACAGATATCATCTTCTAGCCACATTTGTCCACTTCTCAACATGGCAAGCCCTCGTAAATTCATGTCTGGCTTAAAGCTTCCTTCCCATAAGCTTCCACGAAGCATTATATCTTTTTCTGTCTCTGTTTTATTTAACAGAAAACAGAATTTGATGTAGATGCGTTGTTCCTTAAAATTTGTCATCGAAACATCGCCGAGAGCGCTGGAAATGGTTTCTCATGAACTCTAGTTGGCCATCTGGGCAGGGAGAGTTCTAGTACATCTACGTAGCGAGTGAGAACAGATCTACTAACCGACTTAAATGCAAAAAATAATTCCCGTTATTTTTGGATACCCCCTGGTGCACTTGTGCTGTTTTGTAAGAAAACTATTAACAAGTGCCCTTAAATACATAAATTATGTTTAAGATCCTGTTCAAGATGAGCGTAACTACAAACTGACATATTATGTAAATCTGACTGACTTCTTGGATATAATCATTGTGAAATACATACCTCGAAAAATATCTTTGATGTTTGTCCAAGTCTAAGTATATCGTTTGTCGCTAAATAACGTAGTATACATAAAAATATTTTAGTCGGAATACATTGAAGTCTGCGATCATTATTGCTGAGATGAATACAAAACTCTAGGACATGGTTTCCAAACAGTTGAAGTACTTCACGTTTTAAAGAAGTGTGTATAGAAAATTCGTCCAGATCGCAACGGTGGCGTTTAGGGTAAACATGCGGGCCATACGTTATGTTCCAAACGTTAAGGATGATCTATAATTATAAATCAAATCAATTATTACTGCATTACAACTTTTCACATAACACAAGTTTGATTGTATTTAGCTTTTTTCGGAATTACATACGTGATGTATAGTGAAAACTGTTGTTGGCTATAACATTTATTATATATATTTTTTTTATTTATCACTTTCTACGTTCTATGATCAGTCTTACAAAATTAATGCCATAGCCAACAATGAAATATTCTAGTAACTTGCATAAATTAGATACAAATTCCGGTACATAGTTTTCTCTAAAGGCTAAATACAATTTCAGAATTCGCGGCAAAACAAATGTAGTTAATCATAAATTTTAAATTCATAAAGTATTTTGTAGCAAATCGTAGCCTAAACAGCAACACCACACATGTAACATTTTATTTGAAATTGACAAGGGAGACAAAAACTGATTAAATTAAATTGCTCCATGTTTAAATAAGTAAAATAGAAGCAATAAAATAAAAATTAATAACTTGTTGTCAGAATAAAATAACTCGAATAAACATTTTGTTATCAGTTTTTCTCTCTCCTGTCAACCTCGAATAAAAATAGATGTGTGGTGTTGTTGCTGCTTATGCGAGAAATATTTCATGAATTATACCACACTACTGAAACCACAGTAGAACTGTAAGGGATTTAAAGCAATACAACCTCTCTGCTTTTAAAATTAATTAATTAAAAAAACTATCTTTAAACTATAAGCCCGAGAGATTTTCCGCTGGTAGTTGCCTTAACTACATAACAGAAATGTTGTAAAGCCCGTATACAGTGTTGTTAATGTTAAGTTAAATTTATTATTAGACCGCCGCTATATCATTTTCTACATGTGTGTATGACACTATGTAGTTTGTGTCTGCATCGAAAACGATATAAGAAACTAGATAATGTCATACGGGCTTAATAGGTGATTCGCGAAATTTTGCCGGAGTTTGAACTCTGGCTCTGCTCAGTATGAAACGGACAGCCCCTCTAACCATTAAGCCACTGAGCTGGATTTTCTACATTTATTCTAATAGAAAATTATTACTAAAGCATCAATATTAATACTTTCCTCTTTATTAGAGATTGTCAAACCATAATAGTCACGGCAAGGTGCAGGTGCTCTGGCATATAATTGCAAATAAAGTCCATTTCTGTCCATAATTAGGGAATAGTTAATAAAATACGTAATAATATTTGTATAAAGATAATCAACTGTCAAATAGTTTCAATTTTCAACTTGACATGACAAAACAGACGTAAATACAGGTTGCCAATATAATGCAATATTTTTACTATTTAAAATTAATGAAAATAAATCGGATGGCGTCAACTCACTGGATACATTCCCTTAGGAAAGTAATGAAATAGCTCAATTTAATCAGCATCGCAAAAACAAGAAAACTGCTGTGCTCTAAACCGGAAGGTAAAGATAATTCAGTTTTATTAATGATAAGAGGATTAAACGGACTGTTGGCGGGGTGCACACGAAGGACTGATACTAATGGAACTAAAAGCAATAAGAAAATAGCACGAGGACGCCAGACAAAGATCGGATGTCGAAGTAAAAATAAAAGAAACAAATAAAAATATGCGGAAATAGAATGTACAGTGGGAGAAATTAACATTACTTGCCTTTATGCCTTCCTCCTACTGGAAACACCTTTTGTGGACAGCGTTGCATCATAGTTTGCACTTTGCACAATTCTAGGAACGAATATAACTACCTAATGAGATCTAAAATTTAGAACATGGGTGGAAATCTTGAGAAGTAAAGGAAGAAGGATAACGGCCCATAAGCGGATTTATATCGACCAGCTAAATGATCCAGTTACCCTGGCCCGCTTTCAGGCGGAGGTCGAGGTACATCTCTCAGTACAAAAAGGCAAACAACTCAGCGATTAGTCTCATTTAACACTTAGGAAAACGGCAACTCGACGCGTGCCTAAACGTTCTGGGTACCGCCAGTGCAAAGAAACAAGAGGATTGTTTTCAGGAATACACAACCCGCATCCGAGAACGACTAAACCGAAAATACTAGGCCCACCAAGCCTCTCGTCCAGAACCCGAACGATCCGCGAATGGATTAGGTTTTTCACGACCCCAAGAATAAATTTCAACGGGATCTCAGAAGAATGAAAGACTCCTGGTGGAAGGACAAGGGTAGACAAATGCAGTCATTCGCGGACACCCATGACTACCAGAATTTCTCAATCAGCAGGTCCAGGTAATATTCCGGCCGAAACGCAAAAATCAATGCCAAGTGCAGGGCAAATTGGAAATCTCTTGAACAAGAAGATTCTGAAAAAAAAGCTCAGAAGTTAACCCAGAAGTGCTTGTCCTAGCTTCACAATACGGCGAGCACAAGATACCCATTTCTCTAAAGGAAGTTTGGAATGCAATCTCTTAAATGAAAAACAAGACAGCGGGGGAGGACGGATCCTCCTGTCAGATACTTAAGGCGCTCTCTCTAGAGAAGCCCTAACTCAACTCAACAATTGATTCAATCGCATATGGAGGCAAGATACTGTACCACAAGAACTCCACTATTGTTTACATATACAAAAACAAGGAAAGCACTGCTTACTGTAGAAATGACCGCGGATATCGGTACTAGCAGCTCCCGGGAAAATATTGGCCAGAATCATGGCAAACCGCCCCCTCCCTGTAGCTGAAGGGTCCTGGATACCCAAAGTGGATTCCGGCTATCCCGTGGACCGACTAACCTCATTTTCTCTATTCGGCAACCATAAGAAAAGGTCTGCGAGAAACAAACAAATATATACGCGGCCTTTATAGTAAACAGAAGAAGAATAAGAATATAAAACCGCGCAGTCCATCATACAGAATTCAAAGTCTCGTTAACTACCTAGGCAGTATGATGAATGACAAGGCAAGATCCTTCTGGAGTCTGAAAAAGCGCGTATTCTAAATCCACAACCTGTCCTTCATAACTAAGGTGGATGTGTACCGGGCGGTGGTAAGCCCAACGCTCCTCTTCTGTGAGTAGGAATATTCTAAATATGCTCATGCAATGATCGATGAGCATGGGCAGCGTCGGATTCACCCCGCATTCTGAATGGGCCGCCTACCAACTAAACCCACAACCCACATCCCAAACGGGAGGCTTGACCGCCTTCAAGGCCCTCTAAGCTCTCCACACGATGCCTTATCCTAAGTCTGGGATCGCGGGTCTTCAAAGTTGTTTGTTTTATCCTAGTTCTTTGGTATTCCTATTTATCTGGTCTGAAATCTACGTTGCGTCTCAGCCATCGCCTCTAGCCATAATAGTTGTCTCTTCCCTAGCCTTTCTCTTTATTGGGCTTCGGAGACATTGCTTAGTGCGCAGTAGGCAGTCTGCCTCCTGCACTGTCTGGCCTGGCTGCCTTCCTCATGGTCTCAGACATGGATTTCTAGTGTTCTGCCCACTACACTAGTGAGCCCGGTGGCCATCCAACCAAAACCGGCTGCAGCTTTGTAGCATATCTTCCCTCTTGGTGGCTCTACATTGAATAATACCTACTTTCAAGGTCGTCCGTATTCAGTTATCTTCCTTATGTCCTGTATGGGCAGCCTTGGCGGCTCAACTGCAATCGCCTCTGTGTCTCATTTATCTCTACGATTATCCTTGTGCGTTGAATACCATGTGCTCTCCTTCATCTTCTGCTCGCAATAGGTGTCACACGATATAAAGTGTGAACCGCCTATTTTCCTCATTGTACCTGCGGGGACGAGCATCTTCGTGGTGTGATATTGTAGCCACTTCACCCACCTTTAGATTCAGGTTCGAGAGTTGCGCAATCAGCCGTCCGGTTTTCCTCTTCCGGTTGCTTATGACCGTTCTGTATTCCTGGTCTAGGGGAAGGTTGTGGGCAGGGAAGTAACTAAACTTCCCTGCCCACAACCTTCATCTTCTCGAAGGTACACTGAGGCCAGTGTTCCAATGGCTTTCTTGTAGGTCCTTGTCTTATAGAAAGTGCTCCACATTCTGGTTATGGCTTCCTTCGTTTGGTGGCGTTTGGTGCCATTTGGCATGATTAGCTGGTCATCCGGTGAAGCCGTGACTGCATGTCCCTCATCTGTGTTCTTACTGTATCCATTTCCCTGCCCCATTGTGGTTTCCCGCCTTCAGGGCATCCAGCTGGCGCTTGAGGCCTTTCATTTTGGCGCTTTGGGGGACTTCTAGCGGAGTTCCGGTGTTCCCAAAGAGCCAATCGTAATTCTCGCCAAGAATCGTCGAATAATCCTTGTTGTTACGGCCGTGTCCGACAGTCTTAACACTATGTCTGTTGTGCCAACTGTATGTACGCGTCCGGACCTTCGTTCACGTCCTCATTGTCGGATTGGTTGTTCTTTGGTAGCTTTTTCTTTGCTCCGGCTTCTCGTCTCCCCTGCCAGGAAGCGAGGTGACTTTCCTCTTGGCTTCCTAGGTTTGGTGGCTTTCATCCTCGGAGTCCATGTCGACTAGCGATTTCTTATTGTTCCTTCGGGGGTTTTGCTCGGTTCTATTTCCATTTGTCTTTTTATCGTTGGAGTCATTGTTGTTATAACGCCTCCTCCAAACGGGTTGGTGTTTTCCACAGGCCCTGATACCGTGTTCGCTTCATCTGCTATTGGGTGGTATTCGGATGACGGTCGGGGGCAACCACCGCGATGCCCTTGCCGACTGGTGCTAAGATCTTTTCTGCACGGTATTCGATTTGTGGTTTTCGACGTTGTCTATGTGTTAGGATAAATGTAGTGCCCTTCTATTGTCGTGTGCAGTATTCGTTATCGTGGTTTTTCACTCAGTGGTTGGGCTGTTGCTCACTTGGCTCAGTTCTCGAGTTTCCGTAGTGCTCTAGTCCTTGCCTGGTGATGTCGAGGAGGCATACCCTATCCGTGGTTAGGCATGTGTCGTCTTCATCGGAACATTCCAGGACATCATATAGATTTAAATGTTTGGGTACCCCCTTGTCCCCAAGATCGACAAGCCCCCGCTGCCACGAGTGTCATTGTAGCAGGTGGAGTAGTCAGACCGTGCGGGGAGGCACCGTCCCGGCCAGGCACGCCAAAGACAAGGGTTCCATTTCCCCCCTAGCTCATCCCGACATAAGTTTGTGTGGGTTTTTTTGATTTATTTTGTATTGAGAGAGAGGTGGTATGACCCCTAGTCCTCGATACCTAATAGCGTCGGGGTTGGAAAGAGCCAAGAGAAGCTGAAGAGTTGGCCAAGGGAGGCCGATAGATACTGGTGTGAAATTGATAGATAAACTAACTTATAAAGAATTATTTAAATTATAATAAACTAAAGGTAGAAAAATCGGTTTTGTTGTACCTTATATTATTACAAAATAAATTTTATTCTATAAGAAATAAGTTTACCTTACCTGGAGTTTAATTTTTCAATCAGAAAAAATGGGTTCTAATAAATCCTCCCCTATAGTAACGTGATTTATAAGAGAAATGATTTAATCAATATTATATTTATTTGCTTACATATATATATTTATAAATACTTGAAGGAATGATAGTTTTTCGAGCATGACAAAAACTGTACAATAAATAATAGCCTTAATTCTAACAAGGAGAACAATAAATTACCTAACATTAATAAAAATAATTTACTTATATCCAAGCATGAGAAAATTCCTACTTTATATAAAAAATAAATATAGTATATCATATATTATTTATAAACTCTTTGGACTACATTACAATTGGTCGAATTTAAGTAAAAATGTTTCACTAATATCACCATCCGATTATATTAACTCTATAAACTACTCTAGACATTGTGCTTATATAAATTGATTCGAAAGTAGAATATTACTATTATTCATTATATATACATATATAATTCGTATAAAGTTCCTAAAAATCTACGCTGATTGTATATCCGATAGTCAAAGATTTTTTCCTCTAAACACAATAGGAATAAGAATTACCATGTTTTGTTGGAATTAGATTTCATATATCATTCTGCAGATAACTTTTTATATAATACTAATATTTGTAAATATGTTGCCAATACTGAAGCCTACTATAGAGTTTGGTTAAATCAATATATTTACACCAAATATTTTGGAAAAGTAATGTGCAGAATAGTAACGGTCATATATGAAATTGCACAACACCCATTTTGAGAATGAATTATTACAAGAGTACATCAAATAAATTCCTATACCATCGTATTATAGTCATAAGTATAATTTCTTATTAAGGCAATAATATTTCTTTGATGAAATGTGTATGGAAAGTAGTCTGCAATTATAAGAATAAGAGTTCACAATAGTCTTGACAGCCAACAGGAATCAGAATTTTCTACAGTATCTGCACACTTAAGGGTACTACGTTTGAGAGCTCGCATCTTGATGTTCATATGTTCAAACATCTTATCAATCGCCCTGAGTCGTCTTTCCAAATCGATTGTAAAAATAAAACTCATCTAAAAAGTATAAAATCAGTAAGGGATAAGAGGTAAGTTTGTAAATCCAAGATACCTGAAGTTTTGGTGTTAATGGTAATATTGGCATTAACCACCAAGCCCATGCAGGTCCATCTGGTAAATTATACCATCCTTCTTCCAATTTCGGCATTTGTCCTATACAGTTCTCAACTTCTGCTAACACTCTAGGAGTTAAAGATGATACCCATTTTGCAGCACGATTGTATACTTTATGATGAAGAGCTTGTAGTTCAGGAAGACGTTCTGGAGATACTGTGTTGTCTTTTATATATTGAACAGTGGCTGTATCGTAACCATCCTGGGAAATAAAATATAGTATGAGGTGATAATGAAACTTATTTTTTAAGAATTATATATTCTGTACCAAGCAAATACAGAAGTGTCGGCCGACAGTTGGCTAAGTGATTGCATGAATAGTTCCGGGCGTCGAATATACATATGTCGATTAGCGATACCACATGGCGTAGCCAACACGTCATGTGGTATCGGTAATCGACATATATTCGACGCCCGCTTCTTAGATATGTTATATTCCTTCGTTTACAAACTGTTTGAGATACTCTAAATACATTCTGATTTCTCAAGCACTTTGTTGGAATAGTATTCTAGTGGAGAGCAATACTAAGTAATCTTGATGGTATGAGTATGTTGAAGGATTTAATCATATGTAAGTATGTGCATTGCTAATTCTGCGTTTCTAAGTCGGATCGCGTTTTTGTTTTCTACAGACATTAAGGCATATTACCATTAGTAATTACGTGATTAAATTTTCAATTCATATATGTCGTGTTATTTCAAAAATATTAAGATCGCAATCTTTAGTGAAATATTATACAACGATTCACGTTACGATATCGCACCGCCTATATTTACAGCTGTCGACAAATTGAACCAATCATATCGGCGAAGGATAGAATATTATCGTAAAATGTATCGTGCCGATTATTGGACATCCGGATACATTCATATCGGCTTGTATGCAATCATACCGATATGTTAATTATCGGCGGATGAATGTTGGACGGTATATCGGCCAACAGTTTTGTTGTATAATAACTGAAGAATATTTTTTATAATTTAAATTTGAAAATATATTATTTGATTTTTATTAATTTATAAACATACCTGTTCTCCCTTGTTGATAACTCTAAACCTGCGGACGCCCACGGTTGTAAGTATTGATGTTCCATCGTGTAACTGAACGGCGTCTCTTACTTCAAGTATGGTGCCAAAAGGAGCAAATTTCTGTGAAGTATCTACTCGCGCAGCCATTGCGAATCGTCGTGATCGCGATTGTAGACATCGCCTCGCCAAAAGTCGATATCTCGGTTCATAAACATAGAGCGGGCAAGCAACTCCGGGGAAGGCATTAGTACATACAAAAACTGGAATCTGAAATTAAGGATGGATTTTTCTATTGTAAGTTAAAGTAATTAACAATAGAAATATATGGGGAATCGATTTAAATACGCATTCTCGTAACATGTGTGTCGATAGTAGTGGGTAGATTACGAATTAAATGCAGGCAACAGGATGTCATATTGATGCTACGCCTTTTATCAAACTGTTTTTTTTCGATAGTAGATTTTGTAATGAATAAACTTACATTTAAAAGACAGAGATGGTTTAATAATTTTCATCGCATTTACCGAAAATATGGTTGATATCACTAAATAATATCTAGGCACAGGACATGGCAGGCGCAGGACATCAAGTTCGTAAATTAACACGTTGCGCCACAGACAATTAAGTGCTATCTTATGATGCCTAAAGTATTGATGGTACATACCTTACAGTCCTTCTCCAAGTTTTTGATCTCTTCCTTGCTAGCCACCAGTCGATGTTTATAATCGTACGGCATCAAAAACTTAACCGCATCTTCAATAGCAACAGTTGTGCCTCTAGATTCTTCAAATGGCGATAAGGGTGCCATACATAAAGGGCACGCTAAACCATGATCAATGACACGTGCTAGACAACCTCTGCAGAATGTATGCCCACATCTTGTAGTAACAGGATTAAGCAGGCAACGGCTACATAAAATACATTCCAGATCCGCAACAGCAATATGCTGCCAGGATTCCCGCAAAAAAGTGTCTAAAACAAAAAATAATAAATATACAGTTGTAAAAATAAAATCATATAACATGCCTCTGATAGATTCAACATTCTTCACAACTTTGCTAATCTCTCGTCTCGATATCTCCCGATAACCGTAATTTTCTTTTAATAAATTTGCTGGTAAGATATTTCTTGTTCTCATACGATGCCATGAATCGTATTTGCTTTTGGCCTTTCGTTTTGGTATAATAAGTCTACGAACGATCTAAAATTATTATAGAAACATGTAACGGAACCCACACGTACAATTTAATTATAAAACATACCTTATTGATATTATCCTCGCCTCCCAAACGAGATTGCAAGCCGGCGTTTCTAGACCGCAGGCAATATCTAGGTTCTATTCCTAAAATATCCGCCGTCTCAGGTATTGTTGCATCTGAAACAAGTTGAAAGTATGTTTTTACCTCTTACCAATAAATATTACTTAACGGACGTGCCCAGCATTAAAAGCAGTGACATAAATTTTCAATTTGGAACAACATACATAATATTCCGTTGTTTTTGGTGTTTAGTCTACTATACATTCGTGTGTGACAATTGTTAGTTACCTAAGTATTTCGCAACTGATTACGTACTTATCTTATCTACGTGAGTGTATTGCTTACAGTCATCGGCTTTTAAAATATTGACCTACGGTAACAAACGCATCATTGTATTGATTCGGTTACGCTGCGAAATGTCAAATGAGTGGCCTCGTTATATAAATGTTACGTTACGCGTTTATGACATATGATTTGTCTTATTGGATGCTATGGCGGTTATTGAGAAATTATTATATAAAATGTGTTGCGTTTGCGCTAGCACTATTTAATAAGGTCAGTTGTTTATATAAAGTACTATTTCAACCATCACGGCGGTGGTAATATTTTTTTAGTTTATGCGAAATGTCTAGTTTATAATGAAAACACAATTTATAACAATACATTTAATATAAAGCAATATTTATTGCTATAAAATATAGATCGTACATCTATTATGTATTCTCGTAATTGCGATTATTTGGATATTACGTCTGTTAGAAAGACATAATGTTATTTGAAATGGTCAATAGAGACGCAGTAAAGCTACAGGTGTCGGTTAAGTTGTAAGAAAGCTAGGTTGATAAAATTTAGGGCGCATTATTGCTACACTTAATAATATTTATTACAGTATTATCTTTAAACCAAATGTAGATAACACAAAACGACTTCTCGCGGTAGGCTGTGAAGAAAATGGCAATGCCTTGGCTGAAATCATAGGTCATGTATTGGAATTTGAGGCCATTCATAGTTAAATTGAATAAGACCTAGGGTTGCCATCTGTCCGGATTTGTCCTAGTTTTAGAGGCGTCCGGGGACGATTTTATTAAGTTGTCCTGGCTTTTAAACATTAGGTCAAATTTTATAAAAGTTTGTAAATATTTATGCTCTCCTCCGTTTGGAGGCCCTGGGCCAGCTGTTTTCTTTGTAATTTATTATTAACGAGTTCAAAATATTTGATTGGATGGATTTGTTTAAATTAAATGAAAATACTCCATAGATATTGTTCAAAATAGCCTATTTTTTACAAGAATGAAATATCGAAATACATGAAACTGATACATGAATGGATTTTTGGTGAATGGAGATTAGCAATATTGTATAGTACTAAATAGAAAAGATGTTCTGAAGGCAATAGGAAATATTAATAAGATTGGTAATACTGAAACAAGTTGATCTCAGAATGTTGTTTACAATTTTACATTTTCATTTTATGATTATTTTAAGATTATTAATTTCGATTTTTAAAGAAGAAAGATTTTCAGCTTTTATCAAATTAATTTCTATGCCAAAAAAGCAGTAAACAAATTATGAGATATAAGTTTTCTATAGTTTCAAACTTTTTGGAGAATAGAGAGAAGCTAAATAAATAATATAATAAAATTAATGCCGTATGAGAATAAGTAAATATAAGAAGAACATAAAATCTCGGTAATAGAAAAGTGCATGAGTCTGAAAGTCAAATATAAAGAGCAAAATGCGCCTTTCTACTTTACCTTACCACAACTAAAGTGAGAAGTTGTGGGAAACGAAATAATAAAAGAGCATTGATTGGCGAATTTTCGGAAATATTCTTCTGAAGTTCAGGTAAATACTGACTGATAAAACTCCTCTCAGCGTCTTCCCTTAACGGCGTAAAAGCATTACAGCGGATAGCCCTGTGGAGATAGAAGTTTTTTTGTTGAATAAAAGTAGATTTCGGTGTTCTTTCCAAAGGCTATCCATCCCCTTTCAATTAATCTAGGATATATTGCTCTATACCTCCGAGTGAAGCAAAAATAGGTCAATACGAATGTGTAATATAAAAATTGATAAAAAATTATAGATATAGTATTCTATACCTCCGAAGTCAAAACTAGTACAGGGATAACAATACGTCCCGGAAGCAGTATTGCGATATTAGGAAATTAAAACTTAAAGATGGGATGTTTTCATAATTTACATTTAAATGAGAGTTGTAATTAGTTAATTGGAAAGGTTTACTTGTGAATATTGTGATATGTATATATAATTATAGATTTATTTTATTTTATGCTTATGTTGCTTTTATTACTCATATAAATTCATTTTGACATTATGAAATAGTATTATACGTGAAACAGTCAAGTGCAGATTTTATTAATGCATATTATTCTTATTTTATGACTAAACTAATAATAGGTTTTCCCATCACGATGAATAAAAATATTAATATGACATGATATAATAGCTGACATTGAATTAAGTTTTATAAAATTTATAAATGTATAGATAGTACAGTCTATAGGCGCTTTCGTTTAGCATGGTTTAGCATTGCTAGTCGCCCCCGTGGCGTGCAGTATCGCTAAGGTCTAGCGGTTGTAAGGGCCGAGGTAGAATTATACGCATGGGAAGCGGCAAATAGAACAAAAGACAATAAGCCCGTACCAGCCCAGAGTGATAAACGAAAACGGCTTATGTGCGTATATTACAAGATCCGCTTAACACAGTAGGCTAAGTAAATAACACATCGAGTCCGCCCTCACAAAGGCTCCAAACTATCATTCGGCTCCTTTATTTTAGATATAACTAAAACTTCTTAAATTGTATTTCAACTATAAGACCTAGATACTATCCATTTTGTTTTTAGCTAATACAAATTTTGCAAATGGTTTTCTATTCTATATTTGAATTTAGTACTGTTTATTGCTATTTTTAAATTCCTATAGGACACTATACTGAAAGCGCCGGCTACCCTAGAACCTGCACTGTTTGCGAAGCTCTCCTTTAAACTTAAGAACATAAATTCAATATTATTATATGTACTTATAAACGGCAACTATAATCTCTCTACAATTTAATGCAAATTAAGCTGTTATACCGACAAACACATCAAGATTTTCCTTTATAAATTAGTCATACGGTTTATTATAAAATTTATGATTGTATGCACTCGTGCGACTAAACACGTTTCCTTCTTGACGAAGCGCCAAGATGAATTTGAACGGTCAGTGTTCGTGTAGATTTACAGAAATGACTGGCACCAAACAAAATTATTGTATTTGTTAGCAAAACTTAACAATACAGGATAGCGTTAATGTTTCTTATAGTAAAAATATATCTACACGTATCAATCTAGCGTTTGTAAAAAAGACAGCTGATTGTATATGATCGTTTTAATAATCAACTTAAAGTGACTTTTAAAAGGTCTCCTTTAACTTTTAATGTACGGTCAGGATTTGCCAACTTTACCGTTACTATGTTTATCGTTATTCGCGTTACTTCGTTGCATATTAATTACAATAATTTTATAGGATAGTTAACTAATTAAAGATAGCTGTCAGGAAAGTCGTTTGTTATCTTAAGCCACCACAAGGCTTTTTCACTGGTAAAGGAAGAAGCTCAGAGAAGTGTAATCATCAGGTATTTACCTTAACTTAAATCTGAAAATCTGTGATAGGTGATTCGTGAAAATTTAACCCATCATGGTTTGAACTCACGCTCCGCAATGAGTACGAGTCGGGCAGCGTCTCTAACTCCCAGTTTGCCAGAACGAATCTTAACTAGTTAAAGACCGTCTCAATAATAAGACAGTCTTAAAGCGTTGCACCAAACAAAAATCGGATCTTAAAACGATAAGACGGTCTTACATAGTAAGACTAAGTAAGATCTACATATGTTTGGTACAACAGAATAAAAATTTAAGACGTGGTTATATATAAGACGAGTTTTAAGATTCGTTGGAGAAACCGGGCGTAAATACTACGCCACTAACGTTATTCGTGGTTAAAATAGGCATCTAGTCTATTTATATTTTTATTCAGGTGGAGAGAGGGAATCATAATCCCCTATTTTAAGAAAAGTGAAGAGGGAATGTAAATAATTTAGGATGTGTAATTTTAATAAATACAATATAGAAGATATAGTCGGAACTCATTCACAATTTATTGGAAGTAACTCTGGAATAGAATGATATTATTCCCGAAAGATAAGCAGGTTATTAGAAGAAGGGTTCTACGTGGAGCACTTGCGTAACCGGCGACATATAGTAGATGAGTCGCTAAAGAAGAAAGGTAAGGGACCAGTAACAAGTTATTCGTGATGTTCCAAAACATAAAAGCAACATACGACATGATAGATAGAAAGAATATATTGAGTCGAGCTATTCTGACAGACATACGTGTTCTGTCACAATAGCTCGACTCAATATATTCTATCTACCATGTCGTAGGATGCTTTTATGTATTGTAACACCGCGAATAATCTACTTCTATCGATTCCAGCTGTCAAGCCTAGCTACCGAAGAATTTTAAGATACCAAAACCCCGCAATAGGATTAAGTTTATTTATCTAACTGTTTGTAGACACATTTTCTGCCATGTAAGGCCCAATTCACACATAAGGGGCGTCGGGCGCAGGCGCGGCGCAGGCGCGGCGTAGACGAGGCGCAGGCGCGACGTCGCACAGGCGATTGTGATGTCCGTATGCAGTGACTTATGTTTACATAGAGGCGGCGTGCAAGAGTTATGCCTTTCGCCTCTTCGCCTACCGTATCTTAGGCGAAGAGGCGAATAGGCGAAGAGGCGAAGACGCGGTGCCGGCGCTGCGAGAGGCACGATGCTTTAAGCCCCCTCTATATAAACATGTGGAGCAATACCTACTTAGGTGACGAGGCGCGGGCATTTGCCTCGTGCCTCTAGCCGCGCCGGCACCGCGTCTTCGACCCTTCGCCTAAGACACGATAGGCGAAGAGGCGAAACTCTTCCACGCCGCCTCTATGTAAACATAAGGTGCAATGTCCACCCCTTCACTGCATATGGACATCACAATCGTCTGTGCAACGTCGCGCCTGCGCCTCGTCTACGCCGCGCCTGCGTCCGACGCCGCTTATGTGTGAATTGGGCCTAAGACGACATACCCCTCCATACTTCCAAGCTGTAAATGAAAAGTCAAATTTTTTGAGAAATGTCATCCCTATCTCGAGTGTATACCTATGCAAAGCGACCAGCAATGCTGCCACGCTAAACCCCCAAGGCATAGAGTCTGCGGACTCTGGTTCTGCCCCTTCGGAAAATCCCCAAACCACCACTCAGGACCTCACTGACCATATCCCCGACACGTGCAAGCTCATGCTCACCGACACCACAGTTTCTAAAACAAAGGCAACGGTAGAACATAAACGCAAATCTTTAGATGTAGGGCCAAACGTTGCCTGCGTCAGATGTATATATATCCCATCAAACCTAAATTCTAGATAAGTCGTATATCGTCTTCTTTTTTCGAGGCACTGTTCCCCCCTTACAGAGCCTTGAAAAACAAAACGAAAAGCTCAATTTTTTAGGATGTAAGTTTGATGGGGGAGGAGGAATAAAAGAGAACGTATATGGAATATATACGTAGAACGATTGGAGAATGCCTATAGTGTGAAGAGAATGCTGTGGGAAGTGTGTGTCATAACTTACAAATATTACACATTTACTGGAACTACTCAGAATATTAATAAAGCAAACAAATTGATACATTGGTAGGAGGAACATGTGTAAATAGATAGACTGCAGTTACGATAATCAACAATAGAAAGTAGTAGGTATGACTGGTCGAGTAAATAAAGGTCAAAATAATGAGCTATATCCTAGAGTTTCGTATCGATGAATAAAAAACGATTTTCAAAAGTTGCCAACCTTGGTAAGATTAACAGCATTAATGATAACTTTAATTTCGATCAAAATCTATGAGAAAACCTAGTTTATTGAAAATTGGAAAGTTTATTCTATATTCTATACTCTCCATTTGCGAATCTGTAAAATTAGTGCAGATATGCAAAATCACAATGCTGTAACCACAAACCATTAATTTTAATAAAGTAATAGGTTGAGCTGACAGCTCTTTTATAACCGGATTGTGTCCAAGTATTTTGCTTAAAAGCTGCAATATAAGGCAACTTATGCTCATTGTAGAAATATTGGTTTGCTTTAATTCACACCTTGATTTTTAACATCATATCTATGAACTAATGCAAATTTGCCCCTAGAGAGAAAGTTTAACGCCATCTGGCGAAAATGTATCAATTAACAATGCACATCCATAATTGCCTGAATTCATCCTCTCTAGCTAAGCTACACTGATCTAACAAGATCGAAATCTAGATATGTAGTTTTCTAAGAGGTTATTTAACACGCAGGATGGAAACAAAGTCAATCCAGTTCGTGAACATCTATAAAGGCACCCTACACGGTCAATAATACTGTCAATACTAGTACTGTCAATATTTGCTTCAATCCTCCTTTTATATTTATCAAGTAATCAATTATCCCGATAAAGATCAGTATTCTCTTCATTACATCATTACTATACCTTACACGATGAGTAGTACTAGAAACATTTTAGAATAATGCAGATTTTAAACATATTATCGTACAGTACTACTGTCATTATTCTAAAATATTGACAGTAATATTGATCGTGTAGGGTGCCTTATAAACATAGTAGACAGAAAATCCTATATTTCGGCTACATTGGAAATGAAAGCCAAATACAAATTCAAAGTTAAATATCCTACATTCGATACTTATCCATTGGTCAGTACTTAATAAGCAACCTTATAATCAAAAATTTTGATAATTGAAACTTCATCATTTTGTTTTTAGAAAATAATATTCGTCAGCTTATATGATTTTAAAAACATGTTTCTAATTTCATACGACACGTTAGAAACTTGGTAAGTCGGCATTGGTTTATGTATATACCATGCCATGCCATGCCCTAATGGCGGATTTACACGTGTGTAGTAGCTAAAGCAGATTACTAAGGCAAGCGGCTTGACTAAATCATTTTTTGTTTAGTATATGTCTACACTCAATTTAGTAAAATGCATTTAGTAATAAGTTCTAATTGGTTCGTCGTGAAAACATGCATTAGAAAAATATATTTTATATTTTTGTGAAAAAGTATCAGATACACTAATAAGTGTTCTATTCCCATTATTTCCTTTACTTCCTCATGCGCTGCTTCTCTATTATGTTAATTTTTATAAATAGATACCACAAACATGCTCTTTCTCAATAAGCTCAACCTGACATTTTTATTTCAGGTTAGAAAAGCGTCACATAAATAACTTACTAAACTAAACATTCTATTAAACACTAAATTGGAGAGTTTAGACCTGCAAATTTTATTACAAATTCATGAAACTTGAAATGGAAGTAAGCCACTTGCGCAAGTAAATAGAAATGTTTTCTACTTTACTAAACAGATTCCTAAATTCTTTACTTGTACAAGTAGCTAAATTTAGTTACTTGTACAAGTAAATAGTTATTGAGTAACTAAATTTAGTTACTTCATTTAGTAACTTGCTATAATCACAATAACTAAACTAAACTAAAATAGTAAAACCAAAAATGAATATTAGTTTTGTCAGACAAAGGAAGGTATTATTTCCACAAAATATCAGTCACCTCATATTTATTTATCAATGCATCATCCACCGCAATGGCTAAATTAAATTACACATTAGCAGTCATTATACATACAGAACTCTCTTTGTGACTCAACAGCATAACAGTTCCAGGATTAATATAGGCGTCTGCACAATTAAATCCGCACTATGCCACGAACCATTTGTCCCATGAGCAATCTCCTATTTATAAGCCTTCCTCGAAATTAAACTGTTTAGCCAGACAAATTTGCAGTTGCAACAAATATAAACAATGGCTGCCCTCGATATGCTCGCCAGCGATTATAAAAATCTAGTCTGGCACGTTCCAAAATTAAATTGTTCTCTGTCTGCCGTGCTTCTTAATTTATAAGACGCCAAACGGTCCACACGCCGGAGTATATTGAAGCCCCTTTGTTATGCTTCGCTTTTGTTTTTATATTAGATGTTTGAGAAACTTTTTTGGAGCTACTCCAAATCAATTTCCTTGTTATCAAAACAAAGGTGTATTTACATAATACTATGTACGCATATAGAAGGTTGTATAATAGTACGGTATATAATTGTTTTGTTGTCAATTACAGGCACACGAAGCACATTTCAATAAAGACATATACTATACTAAAAGGTCAAGGGTAGCTAAGTTTTTCCTGTATAAATTTCACAGTAAATTAATTTTCACTAATGACTACTGGGAACGTCGAAATAGCCTATATAACTGTACGCATTTTAGGATGTTTGCCATTATTTCTAAAGTACGTCAAGAAATATAATAATAAGTAACGGTTTAGGTTATAGGTATGAATTAATCCCTAGTATTAGATAGGTTTATATAAACTACAAAATTAATTATAATAAATATTCAAATAACCACACGTTTTGATAAAAACAATATCTGTGATTATTGTAAAATATATTTCTTATATTTACTACGTGCATTTTATTAAGCAAAACGTAATTGGCAACTACCCAACTTTCGGTTTCGGCCAAAGTTTCGGCGTCGACCAAAAGTTGCTGAACCTCGCCTTCGTCGTCTTCGTACAAAGAAGAAGATATCCATTATTTAATGTTAATGATTTAAACAAATAACTGTTTCTTCAGAATTACGGAATATTTTAACTAAATTTCAATAATGCAATTCATTATGACTTTTACAAAGCAGTTTTTTTTCGCGATAACAATACCTTCCTTATACAGCAGTGCTGTTTCTTAATACAGCACTGCTGTATAAGGAAGGTATTGTTATCGCGAAAAAAAACTGCTTTGTAAAAGTCATAATGAATTGCATTATTGAAATTTAGTTAAAATATTCCGTAATTCTGAAGAAACAGTTATTTGTTTAAATAAGGAAGATACCTATTGTTATCGCGGAAAAAATCGAATTGCTTTTTTTATGTTTCATGACTAATATTCTCGAAACAGACTATTCTTAAAAAAATTCTGTATGTATGTGTATGTGTAAAATTTCGGGAAAACGGCTATATGAATTTTCCTCTATTTTATTGCATAATGATATTAAGGTTAGAATCACGTCTATACTTTTCTTATAGTGCGTATTATGAAATCGTATTTAGGTTTTAGCAAAACTAATGGCATCCAATTTACTAAAAATACAATATTCTTGGTAGTTAAGTTTCACTGTAAGATTTTATTACTTTCTACACTCTATAACTACAGATTATGGTCATAAATTCTTACAAAATAATTTCAGAGCCAACAACAAAGTATTTTAATTAATCTAATATTAGCTCAATACAAAAACACAATTCGCACTATAAGAAAAGTATATACGTGATCCCACCCCCCGTATATAAGTAAATATTAACTCCGTGGTTTTCTTCAGCGCAATATCGCGTGTTCTAAACATTCGTTCATTATTCAATTTAGGTGCACGCAAATTGAAAACCACTATCATTGTTAGCACTTGCATTTCATCACAGAAGGCACTCCTATATCTTCCCCGATATTATACTAAACTCCTTAAGAAACTGTGCAAGAATTATGAATTGCTTTCGCGAGGCCGCCGAATAGATGACGATCTTTACACTTTTACAAAAGTCTGTGATTGTAAGAGCAACGTGTTACAATACCCTGTGGCTAGTACCTTTTTATTTTTGGATTTTTGGAATGAATATTTTAAATTGAAAGTAGAGTTTTTGTCGTTTTTTTATATTAAAATTACATTTATTAACCACAATACGGACAACGAGATTATAATAAGGTTTCGGTTTAATTCCCCGTTGTATAGTATTAGTGTTTTATATTTGTTCTCGTTAATAAAATAAATTAGCTGTGATAAATTTATTTCTATATTTGAGGAAAATAAATTTAACAACGTGCATAACATATATTACATTTTATACAAGACCGAGCAAACATAGGACGCTTTTTCCTGGTGTTTCCGGTCATAATTTTTATTTTAAATGGGATAAACATTATTCTCATGTACAAAGGAGAGAATTTAAATGCTAGCAAATCGTGATTTTAGAAGTATATCGCTAACTGTTACCATTTTCTCAGTAAACCTGTTAAAAGTATAGACACCTTTTTTATTATCTTTTCCTCGGTACTTCCACCATAACTTTTTAATTTGTGATAAAATGTAAGTTTGTCATTATCATTTTCATCAATATATAATGAATTTTGTGTAACGATCGTAATAATTTAAAAAAATTATAAATTAAGTCAGTACATGTATTTTTTACAGAACTAGTTTTATTATACCTTACGTTGCCAGACCTACTACTGAAAATAAAATAGTTTCATATAATTCGATCGTATTGTATTGTATTGTTATGTCCTTTAAATTTAATGAGAAAACTTTATGATTTTCGTGTATGCATTATAAAATGTGTGTTAATGTGTTCTTAGCAGTATTTTTAATAACTATATATATATATATATATATATATATATATATATATATATATATATATGTGCAGTTTTATATTCACTCAAATTTACATACCAGTCCGCCTCTGATGTAGAGAACTAAGCTATTTACGCTTTCTATGAAATTTCATTGAAAAATAAGAATGGCATCCACGCGACGTGAATATCTGCCAAGGCTACTCGTACGAGACGTGACAGTAAACACATCCTATATTAATAAGCACTGGTTGTCATATTCTATTCTATTAGATGTGTCTATATAATAATTGTAAATTTTTAATAGCGCGTGCTATTTAGTCTCAGTGGTTTTGTGGTTGCAGCGTACCGATTGTTTGCCGCCGCCAGCCGTTAGCCATTCAATGCCATGAGGTCATTCCCACGGAAGACGGGACATTCCCAGACGTTATCCCCATCCCATTCATTCCTAATTATCAATTGATAGTAATTGTTGCATATTTTCATACCTAGTCTAGACATGAAATCAAATTGTTCATTTAGTTTAGTACAACTTGATTACACTTTTATACATATTCGTAGTTAAGATGAACAGATGTTTTATGTGTGTGTACTGTATACGATTTTCATTCTGTGCTATAACATTTTTACATAGATTACCCAAATACGAAATATTATTACTGTACCTACAGCTATAGGAATTCTAACAGGGTTAGTTAAAATGTTTAGTACTTTTCGAGATTGTAGTCGTTACAAAAAAATGTCCACTTTGGTATATTATGAACTTTACTGTTCGAGTTTGTGTCGATATTTTGAATGTTGGGGATTCCATTGTCTGGATTTCTAACTATACAAGATGTTATCCTAAAACATGTGACTCTCTTAAGGGCATTCCTTGTTCCAAATAATGATGATCAACCTCCATACTTTACCCCTCTTAAGGACATTCCTTGTTCCAAATAATGATGATGAACCTCCAGACTTTTCCCCATTTAATGTAATCAAAATTAACAAGAAAGCTAAATAAAAGGAATCTCTAAATTACTCACAGGTGGATTGCTAATGATAAGTAGTCGATAGCATTATAGCAAACATTGCAAAGGCGTTTCTATTCTATTTTATTCTAAATTAAAAATTCGTAGTTATTTATTAATTTCTTATTTATTTTATCATGAGTTGTTGATTCCTCAACAAAAAAATCAGAACGTAATAAAAATAAACTAATCAACCAGAGATAGGGTAGCTCATCACTTCCAGTAAGAGTGGCGGCTCTGCAAGGGAGATATTATTTCTATAATAATTCTGTGGCTATTTGGCAGAAGCTGAAATGTGAATTTAACTAACTAGGATATCAGAAGTGTAAGAAATATAAGTCGGTACGTGTCTAAGAAGTATACAATATATAGTTCATTTAATCAAAGTATCCCTATAATATAAAAATGAAGACAATGTTTTGAAGCCGATCGACCTGTCATTTAAGTTTTTTGTGCTGTCAGTTTCAAAAGCGGGGCTTACAGGTTTCAATTCTCACCGACAAGTCATTTTAAATATTGTTTGGTCATTATTTAATTGTAAGTATTAGGTGTTTTGAAGTAATAGCAATATTTTGAGTACAATTGTACTATTTGACAATTAAAAATGTATATACATTTAATAGATATAATGAATAAATATTAATTATATGAAAAATAAGGGTTTGTCAATTTTTGCATTGCCAACTGCATCAATGACAGCTTCGCAGTTGGCAATGATTTTTGTAATTAAAAATTTCCACGTCGAACGGTGGGCATTTCACCTTGTAATATAATAATTGGCAACCCTTATTAATTTCGCAGATAAATTCGTACGCCACTGCTTATGACGCACATATCAAAAACAGTTATAGCACAATTGACATAAAATCGTTATAGGCATTTAATCGAGAAATACCTCACACCCAAAGTGCGTCATTGTCTGGATGTTATATTAAAGACGCATTTCATTCACAAAATCGGTGTAGTGAAATGTATATGACAGGTTACATATTCAATTTCATTATTTATTAGACTCACGTTTCACAACTGAAATACACAACGTATCCATGCGTATAAAATTCGACGTAATGGAATAAATTGCGCTCTACTCATATGAATGGAAATATGCATAATATATAAATATCATGTAGCAGGTGACTATGTTTTTTAATGCATTGGACCATATGCGGTCCATCAAGACGTTTAATTTATATTTATGGTTAGTTGTTCATCTTAATGTCCACGAATATGTAATATGTATCTGGTTATATTAATTTATTATACGAAATATGGATCTATCAATTTATTTATCTACTAACGCCAATGTAGACGTATTTGGAAAGAGAAATGATGAAGAGCAAAATAGAGGATATGGAAAAGAATTACAATAGACAAAAGATAAAGGATATCTACATAATAATTGAAGAAAAAAAGAAATAGTACCAACCAAATGCAATTTTGGTTGGTATTATTTCTTTTCTTCTTCAATATGCAACGATGCTAGTAGCAAAATAATAACTGAAGACAATAAAGTTGTGAACAGAATTACTAAATGTAACACACGAAAGAGAACTGCTATTAGATGTAGATGTAGAAGCAGAAAAGGTAACAGAAGATACACCCTACACAGATAATCCAGATGAAGTACCCCCAACACTTTATGAGGTCAAAAGGGCTATGGAATAGCGAAATAACGTAAAGCACCAGGGAAACATCGCAGCCGAAAAGACAACAGAAGATATACCCCATAGAGATCTTCCGGATGAAGAAACCGTAACAATTGATGAGGTCAAAAGAGCGTTATTTGACTTTTTTACGTCAAATAATGTCAAGCAGCAGGGAAAGGTGACACACAGCCGAAATGGTAAAAGCGGCAGGAAGGTACGCCCACAATATAATATATTAATGGATATGGGCAATATGGGACAAAGAGCAGATGCCGAAGAGCTGGAAAATCTGTATTATATGTCCGAACCACAAAAATCTTTACAGGATTCATGGGTTTATTATAAGGAATTCAAAACAATTCGGTCTCCACCTTACTTAATATATTTGATTTTTGATCTTACTTGCTAAGTAAACTGACATTGTTCAAATAAATAATTCCAAATGAAACAATTGGAATATATAGAGATAGAATTTGTATGCGTGAAAATTATAAGAATAAAGGAAATATGTAAATCTAAATATTATATTTCTAAAAATATATATATTATTACGATACGTACGATGAAATAATGTACCCTGGTCATATTTTTGTTAGTTTATCGTTAATTTTACCTACCCATAATGGTAGATATCAATAACCAGGTCGTTTTTAGCCGATTTACATTTAGATATTATTAACAACAGGATAAATAACTATGATTTTCCAAACATTCTTCAAAATATAGTACTCAGTTCCATCGATAAAACCGTTATTGGCATATAACAATGAAGACTACTGGCAAACACAATGATTTCTTTTGCGACACCGTTTATTAAGGCTTTTATTTAAACTTAAGTCAACATTTATTTCGTATTAAAATTATAAATGCACTGATAATCGCGAAATTAAATATATAAAAGTATATCAATTAATTGTGGTGGCGGCTTTGCGATCCGTGAAGCACGTTGACCTTAAATATGCTACAATATACAGACGTGTAAAGAACGATTGTTATAAATTTTACATGGTCTGTGTCGGCGGTTACTGTGAATTGGAAACACGTAGGCGGCGATGACAAATAAGTGTGTTGTAATGCAAGTAAATAACTAACACTAAAATACACGATTATGACTCAAACGAAAAGTGAATATATATATATATATATATATATATATATATATATATATATATATATATATATATATATATATATATTCACGAAATTGTAATTGTTAAAGCTTTTCATTCAAATATTCATCATACTTTGGAGAATTAAAGAATATACAGATTAGAATTATATAAAGAAACTTCCATCTTTATAGGGCTATCAGTCGTGAGATTTTTCCGCAAGGCGAGGGAAAATTTCAGAGGAGTTTTAATCACCCTGTATTTACATTAACTTCACAGAAAACTTTTGATAACTGTGAACGGTGCTTCGCGAAAATTCGATGGGTTTCGAACTCAGGCTCCCCAATGCTCAGTACGAGAGCTGGGTAGAATATAGTATTATACTAAGACTGGAATTAAATGAAATAAAATATAATATATATATATATATATATATATATATATATATATATATATATATATATATATATATATATATATTTAATTTAATTACAGTCTCTATTATTCTCTTCCAAATATTTTAATTGTATAGTAATGTGCGTTCATACACTTGATTTTCATTTAAATTTAGTATGCAACTAAAATAATGTATACACACTAATGATTATTTGTATTAAATTACTAGGTGAAATCCCCGTCGTTGGACGGGGGATGATCTTTTATTACAAATAAATTTTATTAATCAAGTAAATTGAATGAATAATTGAAAATTCCCTAAAACAATGTACTTTAAGTTACTTGAAATGATGAATGGGCTTAATTAGGTTTGTCGTTCTCCACACTTCTGTTCACATATTTTTGTTATATGAATAGAGAAGCATTTTATTGTTTAGATAACTGCAGTTGTTTAATAGTCGGTTAACTAGCTTAAACCGAGTTTAACGCTAAACTCAATCTAAAGTGTCACGAGTCAATGTGCTTTAAACACTTACCATGTTCACATGTAGGATTGAAATCGAATAAATAAAATCCTGTTTAGATCCAAGATTTTGTTTCTCATTGATATGAATGGAACTAAATTTGATTTCAACTTACTTTGAATACGGCATGAGCACTTCCATCACAACAAATATAAATTGACAGCGTTTTATGTATCAAATTGTATACTAGGGTTATTTAGCATTGTTCAAACAAATCCATAAAAAAAAGTTGCAAAATATTGTCAAAAGGGAAATAAACTGTATTTACCCAACCTAACTATTCCATTCACGATTTCAAGTAAATTTAACTCTATATTATTTGTATTATATTTTATATTTAGGTTTAATTGATTAATTAACTCTTGATATGTAGAAAATTGCGAAAAAAAAATTGTAAACGTATTATTTCGAAATTTGTAGCTAATATTAGAAACATTTCGTAAACAAAAATATAAATATGATCGCTTAGATTTGTAATTTGTATTACAACTTGAGTGATACCAATTAAATTGACTTTCAAAATATAAAAAGGCACCACCCTCGACGAGAATTCAAACCCACGATTTCCACTGTCGCAATGACAGCACAAAAACTAAATCGTCGGTAGGCATCAAAACATACATAGATGAAATACCCGCCTTTGATGTATTGTAATTGATAGAAAATTATCTATTAATTGCAATATATACTATAAAAAAAATTAAATATCGTGTTAATTGGTTAATCTATCTGTAACCAAATGTTGTGTGTTACGGGAGAAAATATTTAATACATTTACAATTCTAATTTAAATAAAATATGAAGCAATTAAAAATGTGTTTAATACTTGATTTACTGCAGCATTTGGTTTTAACAATGATATGATAATGGTATGGAGAGTGCACTTTAGATTTTTAGAAGCAACAATTACAGAAATGTTTGCTTTTCAAATGATAGTGAACACATTTTCTCTTGGGTATTAATTTTTAATTTAACTTGCATTTGACTTTCGTTTTTGTTATTGACGCTTAAATGAAGTATAGTTCAACCACACCGAAACTGATTTCACAATTACCATTAACTGATAGGGGAGTTATCTAGACTATATGTTTTATTGCGGGTAATATGTAATTTTATTTTATTTTTAATTAGTTCACGTATATATTTTATATGAAGTCGATTTGTGAAATTGTGTTGATTTTAGTTTTTGCAAGTTTTAAAATAATACACTTTGTTGTAGGCTCTGAAACTAACTTTTACTTTATCATTCGGAATTTTATTCAAATATTTGTACAAATCCTCTTTATTGTATAAATGTATTATATATAATTCCCCTGATTAGTTTAAGACCATCTCTGGAAAATGTTCACCCGTCAGTTAAATTTTTCCTCTAAGTTTTCTGAAATACTACTGGATATTTTCAGACCAAATTGCACGTGACATTCGTAATTCCGTCTTGATTAAGTTTTGATGTAAATCGGCGAGGGGTGCGATATTTGACCGATCGCTGTTACCATGCGCAATTTTGCTTTTGCACATTTCATAGTGCTGAAATAGAATTAACACAAAAATAATGTCAAAACATAACTACTGGCAAGCTTCCAGTTCTGATAACAGACATCATTATCAATAATAACGAATGTCTCTCGATTGCTATATTCATAGCGATCGCTCAAAAATCCACGCGCAGAGGAAAGTCCATGTTTACCTACTGCAATTTTCTAATATTGAAAAATAAATATCACTACGTTTACAATACGTTGTTCGAAATTCGTACTTATTATTTCCAGTATTTTATTACAAATGAAAAAAATAATAATAATCTCTAACAAAAATGACACTTTGTATCAATTATTGAAAAATATACATTCGGTTCTGGTATAGTGTTTTTTTGTTGAAAATATCGAGAATAGTTATAACAATAACTAATTTAGAATTAAAAATTAGGAATATATACAGATTTCCATAACAATCGCGGGAAAAAATATAAAAATAATGGAAAATATAAATTAATTCGATTCAATAATTAATATTTATTATCTGGTAATGATTTTTCACAAGGAAATACGTACAGAGGTACAATCTTGATCACTTTAAAATTATTAAACTTATCATACACAGATAGGAACGAACTTTTCAAAAATTCGCGTTCTCACAATGAGCGAAATCTGAAAACCCCTCGGACTCTCAGTGCAGTTTAACTGTTAAATCTGTGACTAACTTGGACATTGTAAGTAATATATTATTTTAATGGCTAATTATGTAATTGTATTGAGGCGTTAATAAATACTAGGCAATGAAATGGCTAACTAATATAAGCAAGTTAATGAAAACTACTTTGTGAAACTTAATGATTTAATGATTATAATACGTATCTTCTACACTGTCTATTCTACACAATATTTTGTTTTCTGTAATAAAATAAATAAGTTTAAGAAACAACGGCAAAGTGTTTGCATTACATTACTAACATTTTATAGTTGAAAGGGGCCCTGTCCGATTGGCTACTACTAGTGACTAGTAGTCACACATGTTGAAGTCACGCTCATACTAATAGTACAGCGTACAGCGTGTGTCACTACTAGTCACTAGTAGTAACCAAACGGACAGGGCCAACATATAATAACCATATCATTACCTATAATTGAGGTTATATATATGTGTGTAAATAATTGAATGTGAGGATTATCAAATGGATTTGTATCCTCATTCATAATTACTCAAGAAGAATTGGAGAATTTCATATACAAATGTTATAAACAGTTACAAATGTACACAAAAGGACACTACGCACACTTGGCGCACATGTGCGTCCTCAAAAAGACGAAAGTGTTTTGACCGCAATAAAATATAAATTAAAACATCTTAAAATAGAAACAGCGTCGGGAACAACATATCCTAAATATGAAATAAATAATGACAAGCCAAATTGGCAAAAACAAGCGTTTTTGTTTTCATTTTAATCATAAATCACACAACTTTTTTATGTTAACAATAAAACCCACGAGGATAGAATTATAGCCGTTTGTGGGCCGTTTACATTTGGATGAATAATGTCCGATGTCTTGCGAAAGGTTCTAATGTTCTTTGGATAATTTGCGAAGTTGTAGGTGAAGAAAAGTAGAAGTTGGAGCAATAGCGCTTTCTCTCCTTGAAAATTGTGTTGTGGCTTTGGTCCAGCAGTATGGTGGTGTCGTTGTGCGGTGGGAGGACCGGGCTTTCCTTGAAGTCCAGCGGTGGTAGATGTTCTGGGGTGGGTAAGGTGGATAAGGGATAGTTGTAGGTGGCTGTTATTTGCATGTTATTTGTGTATTTGTGTTATCGGCTCTTTTCTTTTAAGTTTTATGTTTGCTCGGTGGAAATTTTGTTTTTTTTTTGTCCAAAGAAAAGTAATAATAATTTTTTTTAATCAAAAGTAGAGATGAAAGTAAATTTTTAAATTATTTTATTTTATTTTTTTCACTTCCTACGAAGCGGAGCCGTTAATTATTGGATGATGTGTTCAAACAAATTGGCATGTCTATCTATGTGTAATTAGTGAATGATGAGTAGGAGATAAAGTTACATCTGTGCTGTAGTATAAATCATCAGTTTATGGATGTGCATAGCCAAGGGACACTAAGTATGCAGAATGCCTGGGGTTTATAGTTGGGCAGGGAGTGTCTACATCTAGGCACACCCGGAGGTCAGGTGACAGTGTTTCCGAACAGTTTGATAACAGTTCGTAGGGGGTATTTTATTTTGGTTTTAGGTTTGCGTGTTGGTATTATGGTTTTAATCAATGACGCTCGGTCGGTCCTAATAAGTTTTTTTGTTGTGCGGTCCAGAAAAGTATCTATTTTGGTTCTAAAGTCAGAGATACCGATGGTATCATGTAGGTCGGAAGAAGGGAAATCATGAGGGAGATTTCCTAAGCTGCGTAAGATGCACCTTTCAAATGTTTGTGGTCGAGTCAGATGGTTGGGTCTTGCCATGGCCAGAAGGATTTTTAAATATTCTAGAATAGGTTTAATCAGTGTCCTAAAAAGGTGGAGTTTGGTTTTTGTCGAGGACCCTCCAGTGCGTTTAAGAATTGCAAACGGCATCATCAAACGGGACCGGGCTTTGGTAATTGCGGGCGAAATGGTCGAAGCCCTCCACGTTTGGGTGAGGTGGAGTTCCAGGTATGATAAGGTCGATGTTTGTTTAATATTCTCGCTCCATAGCTTAAGCTTAGGACTTAATTTTGTTTGCCTTAGAGTTGGGGTATGAACAAATTATGTATTGGCTTTTTGAAGGGTTTGGAGCTAGACGCCATCTCCGGAGCCAAACTTCGACGTTGTAGAGGTATGTTTGTAGGTCGTCACAGAGGGGTTTTTGTGTGCTGCCCAAATGGCAGTGTCGTGTGCATACTGCGTGAGCAGTAAGTGCGGGGACGGAGGTTAGGTATAGTTGACTAGTGTAGGAGAAAGTACCGAGCCTTATGGCACGCCCGCGTGGGGGATGAAAGGTGGTGAGAGATATATTGCGACCTTTACTCGGTGGTCTCTGTTAGATAAGGATGATGATATTATTCTTATGAGGTAAAAGGGAAAGTTGTTCATCTTCAGTTTGGAAATGAGGTCGCTGTGCCAGACAATGTCGAAACAATGTTTGACATCCAAACAGAGGGAAGCAACATGCTTTCCTGCGTTTATGGAGCCAGACGTGAGAGACAAAGCGGATAGAATGGTATCGTACATAGAGAGATCAGACCTGAAGCCGCATTGGGTGGGCGGAATCAAATTGTTTAAGGTAAGGAACTCGTTTAGATCTTCTTTTGTGGATCTTTCTAGGGTCTTCCTTGCGCAGTTGAGGAGGGCTTTGGGCCTATATGAACTCATGCTTGCTGAGGGTTTTCGGGGTTTCTTATCATTATGATGTGGGCTTCTTTCCACCGAGGCGGAAAGTTTGTAGCACGAGTTAAAAAGGTAAGCGACTAGATCTAGGTGGCTGTTTGGCAGATGTTTGAGGAATATGGGGTGTAAATCATCCGGGCCAGGGGCATTGTTTTTGGCAATTGCCAAGTGGGCTCGTACCATCTCAGCGGAAAAGCTATTGTACATAGCCCAGAAAAGCGTATCGAGCTAAGTTGTGAAATAAAGATATTTTTTCTCAATTTTTGTGTTTTCTTTATTAGGTTGGGTACTTCTGGGTCTCTCCTCGTACGTGCATTTCATGCTAGTCCATTACGTATTTTATACTAAAAGCTCAATACAACTTGAGAATTCGCGCGATAAGAAAAATATAAGCATAAAGCAATCTTTTCTGCCGCCAAAAAAACATTCTTAATGTTTTTAGTTTTGAAGGGAGAAACATGTCTACTGTGTACTGTAAAAACATCCAATAAAGCTATTTTGATCATTTCCCACTATGGGAAACCATGTTCGACAAACAGCTGCTTTTATAGTAAGTACCGTATTCCTAGAAAACCAGGGCTTTACTGACTGTTTTATACAGGTGGTCGGTCTTAAGCCTAGTCCAGATCTACATACAATTGCCCGCCAACAAATGTTTGTACACATTTGCCTGCAAATAAAACATTATATATATATATATATATATATATATATATATATATATATATATATATTTGTTGTATAATGTATAATTTGTATATATCTTCAACTAGGTTGCAGTTGCGTCCACAATGTATGCAATGTCGCTGTCACTTCGAGACAAAAATTTGCTTCCAGACTTACTTGTTTGCGAGTAAACCCATGTTTTCCATTCTCGGTGGAAAACAAAACATAGATGCATTTGTTGTTTGTAAATGTGTTTAAATAAATATTTGCAATTAAGCAGCATTTATACAGTTTTTATATAGATGTTTAAGGTTTTCGGGCAAATGTATGTAGGTCTAGACTGGGCTTTAGACGTGGTTACCCTGTTTTGGTATCCTTGTAAGTGTGATCGATTGACGTATTGACTTAATTTACACATCCCAAAAATCGTGTTAAGTATATTTAATGGATTAACTCACCATGTTTACAGTAATTCATATCTTTTTTGCATTATTATGTATTACTCCTTATGGGAATCCAGATTTATTTATATGCACTATTTTTGTGACGTAAAAATGACGTTAAAAGCGGTCGCTGTGAAGCGAGGAAATCAGGACTTTGGTACCCAAACCGGACAATACTGATAGCACTACAAAATAGTTATTCGTGTTTATAAAATAAGTATCGCTACGCAAATAGTTATTCCATCACATGCCATACCATATTTATATCATATTTTATAAAGCGATCAATAGTGACAATAAATATTCAACAAACCGTAATTTTATCGGAACAAAATATCAAGTTTATTATATAGAACATTCTCCCATTTAATTTATTTAATTACAGTACACAACGCAGGTGTGTTTTTAGGATTTTGTAAGTACATGTAATCCGTTTGCAATATGCCTTATGCGTATGTCGTAACGTATTAGCAGTGGTAGTACACAGAACCACTGTTATGTTACCGAATCCGTAGGCAGCTTGTGTCGGTCACGCCAGCACCGCGATATGTTATATAACGGAGGCCCGGCGCGTTCGCGTTGTTGCTTCTTTGTCTGTCTCCAGCGCACAATAGTCTGTTATGCCATCCGATTACATAGCAGACACTTATTAAATTGGCTTTGAGATTTTGTAACCGCAATCATAGTGTTTGGTCTCTCGTTAACGATAACTTAGACCTAATAGCACCAAACGGTATATGTCGAAGTTGTGAGCACACGCATTGTTCTCCAATTGTTTGCGAAATATTTGCTCTCATTACAAAATTTAATGTACCGCAATGTGTATTAAACATGACCTTGCACAAATTACGTATTTACAGTTGAATATTTCAATGCTTTCGATCTTCTGAGGGATTTATTTGGAAAACAGGATTCGTAATTAAAATTAATAAGCAATAAACAAGCACGGCCGGCGCTCTTACATAACCGGCCGCATTTGTTGTTTACCTCCTCATCTACATATAAAAGCTATCTGGCATTGTTTATAACAATATGAATAATGGTGTTTAATTAACAGGCTATGCATGTATTAAAAATAATAATGACCGATAATGTAACCTACAACAAATGCACAGTTTCAAATTATACATAAATAATCTATTATGCAATATGAATATGTTTTACCGTATCTATCTCTACCACAAGTTGCGAATATATGGCTGGCTTATGTAATAGGCCTTGTAATGTAAAAATATTATGTATGTATTCGGCATGCGCTTTCATTATTTATTTTATATCACATATTCATTTGCCATCGTTTTTTATTTGTAATCATTTAATGCCAACGGTCAATTTTACGACACATTAGGTGTATATAATGCAATTAAACATTAATGGATTATAATGACAGTATATTTGCTCCTTATTGGGTATAAGTCGGCTCATTATTGACTATGCTGCAGGGAACATTAAATTAGCTTTTTAATTTGTATAAAACTATAAAATATAATTCTTAAAAAGTACTAAGGTAGTGTTTTCTCAGTTAAGCTTGCAGTCCAGTTCAAAGGCGCTACTTAACTTTTACATAAACAAAATAATTAAAAGGAACACACAAACATTAGCAGGAATTTCAAAAATCACAAATTTTATACCGGTGAAAATAAGTTTACCACGTACTGTTTACATCTAGAACGTTAATAATGTTTGGGTAACACAAGCAAAAAAAACATTACAACTTCAACAAAACAAAATACTAACAAATTTTATATAAACTGGACAATATAACTAAAACCACCGTATTATATAATACGAAATGAACTATTCATGACGAAAATGATAAAATCTAACAACCTACTAATGATATACAACATAATAAAAACAATCATTAAACTAAAATTAAACAAACAAATACACGGATTCCAAATCCGAAAAAAAATAAGAACTGAGAAGTTTAACTTTCCGTCTCATATTTCTGCAGTATGGCGTAGCAAAAGCTGCGCGGCGACGTATCGTTTCACTTGGTATAATGGACACTAGTTATAGAACATATAAAATGAGAACTGAGAAGTTTAAAATAACTAAATAGGCAGTAGAACTAACAACAAATATAATATATACCCAGTCCAAATATTTTATTTCGGTAGGTTTCAACTAGCGATAGTCTGTAGTTAACTATCGATACTGATAATAAAAAGAAATATCGGTGAACAGATTATCTATTGAAACAATCAGAACAAATTCTTCAGAGTAACATAGTTGAAAACTATACAACCAAAATCTTGAAACAGGAATAGTTATAAATATCCGACTATGCTGCAATCTTAACTGTCATTTTTTTATTAACAGCAATGATGCAATTAGCAATCTGCCTACAGGCAAGTAACTAATGTTTAATATATTAATAAATATAGACGTTTGGTAAGATTGTAGCTTGCGAGAATATCTTAAATTTCTACAAGCAGTGTAATGCCAGATTAACTTGCAAAAACACTAGTTTACGGAAAATATATCTAACCCACGGATAATGCGTATGACTATACTGGCTATAATCGTTGATTGTAGTATAAATACTTAAATCAACGCTATAATGAAAACTTAACTTTAAAAAACACTATTGAGAGCCGCAGCAAGAATTGATCGATAGTTTTTAGTCGTCGACAGTTATCAATAATTTGATAACTATAAATAACTACTATCGATAGTATTATGCATTCCATAGTGCCATTGTTACTTTTAATTGTCGTTTATTACGAGGGTTGCTATTTATGTATTAAGAATGAATAACAAAAACAATGATTGGGGCGTAGAAACTTCGTTATTTGTTTTCAAAATTCTCTCCTTTAAGATCTACACATATTTGCATTCGATTATACCAATTGGCGTAGTTTTACCATTTAGAAGGGTATTTTTTGATCGAATTTTAAATTGTGCGGAATCTAACGCGAACAAATCTTTTTGACTGCTAAATGTTTTTTGCAATATCTTATGTATGTATAGGCCACATGACGATCTTCCATTATCAGTTCGTACACAGCATTAATGTTTTCTGGCACGACCGATTTTGGACGACTTTCTTTAAATTCGTCCTCCAGCTAGCCCCAACGAAGTACGGCCATGTTTGAATTCACTAAACCATCGATATATTGTGGCCTTGGATAGTGCTTCATCACCAAAAGTCGTAGTAAATTGATCGGCACGTTGCTATTGTTATAATCTACGACGAAAATTGTTAAAAAAAGTGCGCAGTAAGGTAGTAGTAAGGCCTGTTTAATGATTTCTGGCTATAGCACGTCGACAAAATCGATTTTTTAAAGGTTTATGCAGAAATGGAAATAAAATTTATGGCCACCGTAAATTTCACTGCTTATACTATAATAAATGGTTACTTGTTTCAATTATAATGTTAACTTTTTTATTTAACCTAGATTACCTATGTCATGTCCACAAATTCCAATATTACGTTTAAAACAGTTTTCTCAAATAATATACATAAAACTGGGTACGTTATCGGTCTATTACTGTGGGACGGATTATCATTAATCCTATAGGATATTGACATATTTATATCAGTCATAATTCATTATATTATACATTAATTAAATAAACTACGATACATTTTTCAATTACTAGTCAATTTCTGATATATAGGAACCTGTGACAATAAAAGTGGTTAAGTCAGATTTCAATTGTTTTGAATAGGAGAATAGGAGGCGACTTTGCGTTTGGTATTATATATATATATATATATATATATATATATATATATATATTGGCAAAGTATATAGTGGGTGCATCAGTTGTCAAAATGTAACGGTCGATTCTGCGTTATGAATATGGGCGTTAGCCATTCTCGTTGACATTACTAATCATTTATATACATTAAATACACGACTTTTCAGTGCAAGATAAATTTATTTCAAACCTAACTAAAGACAAAAAATGACGTCCATTTTCCAAATTACAATAGTTTTTCTTTTGTGAAAAAGAGCCTTTTCACGATTTTGGGGTCGTAACTTTATTCTTTTTAATGTGCAAAAGATGATTCAAATTGCAAACTTATAAAGAATTGGTTTTTGGATGTTTTCCGCTTTTAAGAAAAATGCAAAAAAAATGAGAAAATGTAATGTTTGTGCCTTCAAAATTATAGAGAATTTCAAGTATAACAAACGCCCCTGTGAATGTTTTCATCTCTTACCGTTTTCCTGCAAAATGCAGAAAATTGCTGAAAAATTTAATTTTTGTGCCTTTTCAAGATGTTTCGGTCATACACTTATATATGTTTTACAAAATTTATTTATAAATTTGATCGATTTCTACTTGACACCATAGTAGACGAAATAAATATAATTAAGATATTTTCATAGAATCTTCAAAGGTGATAATTTGATCTGAACTTTCCTATGTAAAGGCTCAGAACCCCCTGACAGTGGCGTACATAGCGTAGGTGTATTCGTATAAACATTTGCTTATGCAGTAATAGAGATGAAGAAGAAAAGTAAAATAAAAC
This sequence comes from Lordithon lunulatus, assembly GCA_963942505.1. NCBI lineage: Eukaryota > Metazoa > Arthropoda > Insecta > Coleoptera > Staphylinidae > Lordithon > Lordithon lunulatus. Next base: position 23,179,052 of record OZ012666.1, read on the forward strand.
AGGATGAAACAAATTGATTTGGTCAAGGTTTCAGAGTAAATATCAAACCATTGGATAAAACAATATAAGAAAGTTGACGGTGTAAAGGTAAAGAAGCGAAACGTTTTATTACAATTCAAAATTTATAATCAAAATGTGAAAAATGTTTACTACTTTATATATTTTTAATAGACGGAAAAGTTTCACAAAAGATAGACGCATATTGTTAAATAAATTTATAATTTAATTAAAATAAATTAGGGAGAACTTTCGCGGATCTTATAAAGAGGATTCCGATAAAAATAAATGAAAAATGCTCACAATTATAGTACTTTACTATACTTCGTATAATAAACTAATAAACATATAATTTTTTAGTTTGGCTGTGTTTAGATATGTCAAAACCACTGTTTTATTACATGCGAGTTTTAAATTAAATTAACACTTCATATATTACACGTACAAATTAATCCCGCACGTTTCAACACTGGCATTATGTTTCAAATAACCTAATAATCTGAATCATCCTATAGTTGTGTACATTACATAACGCGATAGAATGTATTAAATTAATTACTGCAATCGGCAATTATGGTAATGGAGTATTATTCAATACAGGGGGGATTACTAAAAGTGACACTGTCACAGTTACACAACCAGCGCAGCGTATTATTGATATTGCGCATAAAACAATGGATGTATTATGAATGTACTTGAATATTTTGTCCTATATAATAATAATTTTCCAATTTCAATATTATTCTAAAGATTTCACAATTGATTGCAACAATTTTAAATTATATACATAAATACAAGCAATTTCACATTCGAAGAGTATTTATTAGTGTGGAAATGAAAACTGACAGAACTAACTTTCTATGACTATTAATAAGGTCAAGATTACTCTTCTATTTTATTCGTTGGGATAGAATTCAAAATACTTTAGTATGATTTAACGATTTTGAGTGTTACGACTTACATATACATACAATAAGACATTACACAAGGACCCTGAGGTTAATAGCCAATTACCAACTTAAAATACTGTCCAACCGAAACTGAGCTGAAATTCGGCCTTTATCTTAGTTACGAAACCGAAACTTTATAAAAGTAAGTTTGCGACAGATTTACTCGATAATTTGTTTAGTTTTGGACTATAATAATATAGGCAATATCTACAAAGATAATCCAAATCCTGTTTAAAAAAAACGTAAAACAAATGGTAATTAAAAATATTAAAATTAATTGCACATATTGAAAATCAGTGATAGTATTCATTATCTATAATGGAAACAGTTAATACTTAATTCTGTATTATCCTAAAAATGTAATCATATACCTTCTTCACCTACATTATAGAGCAGGGGTGGCCAACAAGTCGATCGCGTTCGACCGGTATCGCGTAGCCAATTTTTGGTTGATCGCTCAAAATATTTTAACTAGAAACCGATTAGACTACATACTTGATAAATAGAGCACTAATGACAATAAGTCGATCGCTACGCATTTTTAAGATAAAAAGGGATCTTATGTACACAAAAGTTGGCCACTGATATACAGTAGATTCGTTTAGTCTAAATCTATAGAATTTTAATGTAGTTTCGGCAGAAGCATTTTTTAGTCAAAACCGAACCTTCAGTCAGATACTAATCACAAATACACTAACTACTATAGATAATTTCTTTTTTGTATCCTAAGACGTTATTTCACGCATTAATTTGGGTGCGGGAAATACTACTTCCCGCACTAGTGCGGGAAGTAGCCAGTGTTGCCAACTTAAAATTCGGTACCAATGTAAATATGTATTTATAAATATGAGAATACACGCAAGCACAGTGTACACCTCTTATTCTTCAAATAGCATTAAAAATTAACGATATGGTACTGAATAAATACAATTTTGAAGGAAATATAGACTTTAATTTATATGTTATTGGTAGTGTGACCTATTTGTCACAACAACTTTAAATAACTTTAAATAAATATTTGGTATTTATTCGTACAAAAAATAAGATACATTATTCGTGCGATAAGGCCGTTTCCCGAATTCGCTCCTAATACAGCACTCGCCTTCGGCTCGTGCCTCAAACTCATTCGCTCATTCGGGAAACTTGCCTTCCTGCACTAATAATGTAAATTACTATTATCGTCCTAGCTACTCTGAACGGATTACACTGAAGATACTCTTCGTGGAAGAATATAAGAACGCACAGACGGTCGTCACAAATGTGAATTTTCTTGGATAATGGTATCACCTAAAATTTCCTTAATATATTATTATGTACAAATTGAAATGATGCGTCTTAACCTAATGTTATAACTAATAACTTCATTTTCATAAAATTGTAAAATTGCGTTTTAAATAGGTGCAACCGCGGTGAGGAACGGGGTAAAATTCTGCGTTCTAGGAGCGGCTCGCACAGAAAAACAAGAGACAAACATCCCGGAATAGATCCCGAACGATAAACGAAAGCGGCTTTTATGAGGCGTTGATTATGAACATGGTCTATTGCCCGTATTCACCAACATCCCATAAACTATATATGTCCCATAAGCTATTGAATGTATAAATTGAAAATGTCATTATGACAGAAATGGCTGAAATAAATGTCAACACCTTGAATATCGCTTGTGATTGGAGCTTTGATGACACATTTTCTTTAATTTTTCAGTGTTTCCGATAGAGCGATTCTAAAAGTAACTACATCCACTAGATAATTTATTTATTGTTGCTATAACAACGAATACTTATGGGTTCAATAGCTATTGATAGATTTATAGACCGTTGGTGAATACGAGGGTATATCTTATATTTTCTGTATATTTAAATGTTTGACATTGTACAAATTAAATAATATTTGTAAACTATATGTATAATAAATATTTCTAAAAATATTTACCCTAGTACAATATACGATTGTAAAATTATGTGTCTAGCTTATAAGGAAATGTGATTTTGATAAACTTGAAGATCAAAATCCACCATTCCTTACATACAATCTAGATATAGAAACCACATAGGTTTATTAGGAATTGCACAATTGATTAATTTGGGCTGTAGCATCATTGGAAAGAATGGAGGAATTTTACTTAAATATCTAACTCTAGATAACTAAAATGTAATGTGTTCATTAAATTGAGTTATTTCATTTCATTTTTATTTAAAACGGTAAGGCTTTTTTTATAATCCAATTAATAACTGTATGCAGCAAATAGGCAGTCGTAGTTTTATATTCTACGGGATGTAATAAAAGCGAAGCTCTCTGTAAAATAGAAGATTATATCTCACTATGACCGACTTCAATTAGATAACCACGACGGGGTTGATTAAAGATTAATGATAGCTAACTACTATTGTTAACGTGATTGTATCTAAACCACGTTTACGTATTACATAAACTATTGCTAACTTAGGACATCACGTAACTGCCTGTGCATGTCGCATTATCTATCAATATAGGATTACAGATTACATATCGATACGGGTTGATGAAAATAATCTGCCTAAGAAGGTTCACGTACTAACCTAACAATCCTGCAATTTACTTAAGCTTGCCTATATGTTTCGTTACCCTCAATAACATTTTGGAAACTCTTTCAGTGTGATTGAGTTTATATTTTGCTGTAACTATGAGTTTAATTACGTTAGCATGAATAGAGTATAGAATATATATATAGTAATTTTGGACGTATGTAAACTATTTTAGTGTCTCAAATAGTTTACATACGTCCAAAATTACAATAGTTAAATACATATTAAAACATAAGCTAACAATAAAAACTATTAGCAAAAATATTCCATAGATTGTCTCAAAATGATAAGGGAGACTAACCCTCAAATAAAAAATGTAAAAAAAATCTATTTTTACGTTGGTACTAATGAAGACAATTATAATAATAACAATAAACTAGATTTTGAAAATTTAAGGGTTAGTCCACTTTTGCTCTCAATACCTCAATTATATCTACTGCACCTAGAAGCATTCGAAAAACCGTTGTAAAACTAAATCGATGTGCCATATGTGCAATTTGTTTATCATTGCGCATGTAAAAAATGATACAGCAACAGTTTTCAGAAAGGGATTTAAAAACATTAAAAACCTCTCAAAACGTGTATTTTCGCCTAAATATGTTTTTTTATTGTGAATAGAATTGTATCTAGTTGTCTGATAAAACAATAATCAATAATCAGATAATCTTTATTCTGTTATTCACAATTGCGGCGTACTGCGTCATAAAATAATACAATACATTATTCTAATCTATTAAAAGTACATAGCAAGAAAGTTATAGGCAGTTGGAGTTCGTACACAATAACGTGGCGGCGGCGGCGGCGTTTGAAAAACTATACTTTCATTGTCATATCCGTGTTCCAATTTAGAAACGCGACGGGTTACGGCAACCGTCTGGATAGTCGGCGCCCTATTTACAATCTATTGTTATAAGCTATTATATAATACAAAATGAGAAAGAACGAAGATTCTGATGTTATGCGTTTCATATTTCAGCATTATGCGATTATGTTAATTGTAGTCATTACTGTGTTTGATGTACAACGTTTATATGTAATGCTCGACAAAACCAAATTAAATGTATAGAGAGTGACACAAAACGTGAAAAATTGAGTGACAATTATATGAATATGTGTCATTTCAGTATAGCTACAATTCAATGGAATTATTTTGTAGAATAAAAAATCTATCTTTATAGCTATCAGGTCTAGGGCTTTTCCGCTAGGAAAGGGAGAAGTTCAGAGGATTATAATCACCCGGTATTTAACTTAACTTCATAGAAACCTGTGAAATATAATAAGCGAATTGTCGGCATCAGCGGGGTTTGAACATTCGCCCCCAATGCTTAGTACGAAATGGACGGCACCTCTAACCACTAGGCCACTGAGCTGGGTTATTGTAGAATATTTATTTAATTTTAATAATTACTGGGCGAATCCAGGATACTCTACAAGTTGCAGTAGTTTGAAAAAGGCCCTTCGCATATTTGCACCATTAATATTATACATAGCTTCTCGTGGGGTTTTTAGGATGGAAGCTAATAATAATATTTAACGCATATACAAGAACAGTATTAATTTATCTACGTAGCTATGAAAACAAGGAGTTAGAGACAACAACAAAAATTAACTTAAGAATTAACAATAATGCACTTATTCCAACGTTTACCTAAAAATATGTTTTGGTAATTCTGCAAAATATGACTCCACAGCGTTTTCTATGTCGTCGTTCAATAAAAAGCAACGCCCTCTCAAGTGATTCTTGTGTTTTGGAAAGAGATAATAGTCACAGGGATCGATTTAGGGACTGTAATGTAGATATTGTAAATATTTAGACGATTTCATTTCTAGAACAATTCGTGTTATATGCACCCTACATTAGTCACGTAGAAGCAGGTTTTTTTGAGAATAATTGTGGGGTCTTTTTTCTTGTATATCCACTTCTCGGTTATCAGTTGTGTCTTTGCATTCCCCGTTATTGTAGTCCCTCTATTGGCATCTATTATATTAAGAGAATCCCCTCAGCATCACAGACAACGGCCATAGCACCTTACTCCTGGTTCACAGACAGCTCAAAAACAGCGAAGGAATAGGAGCTGTTATCATTCAGCGTCAAAACAAGAAACACATATTTCAATAAATCTGAGCAACGCAGTGTTTCAGGGAGAAATAGTGGCTATACAACCATTTGCAAGAGCAGCGCTGAGACGCCAAATAAGTAATAGTCAAATTTCCATATACAGCCAAGCGGCAATAAACGCGATCGCTATCACAGAAGTTAAGTCCCGGCTGGTATGGGACTGCCAGCACAGCTTTTGCGAGTTAGGTAGACAAAACAAACGTACCCTAGCGTGGGTGCCAGGGCATAGTGGCATCCGAGGCAATAACAGGACAGACGAACTCGCCCGAGAAGGCGCATCATAAGCCTTAATCGTCCCGGAGCCCTATTGCAGTATTTTAAAAGCAATCACAAAGACAAAGCCCTGGAAAAAATGGATGGCAATAAAATCTCAGGACTGGTGGACTAACCAGCCAGAGCAGAGAGATGCCAAAGAATTCATAATATGCCAAAGCCCCAAATTCACAAAGGACTTACTAACCCAAGACATAATGATAGTAGGCCTCACAGAGAAATCCCTCTGGTAGAGGAAGAGACCGCAGAGCATATACACTGCGAGGCGCTATGCACAGTGCGGTCTAACGAAATCGGGAACGGCAAACCACAGCCATCCCTTAATATGAAGGAACTGACATCGAGGCTTTGCAGTCTGCTAGCTAGGACAGAGCTCATCGAAATTCTTTAAGATCATAAAAGGTCTATAGAGGGCGCAGTGATGTAGGTACTGGAAGGTCACCCGTTCTTAATCGAACTTTATCTAATCGATACCAGTTTGAAAATCCATCACTTTGCTCATTCCCAAATCTTCATGTAGAATTTTTAAAATACTCTTTTCTGTTATTCTTATTTCTCTAGCAATATCCACACCTTGCGCCATCTTGAATGGATTGCCTGCCCCATTTGAACTGCTTGCACCAATATTAGACTTATATATAAATAAAAATGTTAAAGCTTGGAGATGACACTATAAGCTATCATAGAAATTGTCGTGATAGAAATTTGTTTTCATAACATGCAATAACGTCTACAACTCGTCTCGTATTAGGAGAAATGTCTTTTTTTAATTTTTTTTTAATGTGTTTTTTTAATTATAATTTTTTTTTAATTAGAATTTTTTATAGAATTAGAAATAATCACTCGTTTTTTACCAGATAACATGCTGTCAGATGACAAGATAAAACGATACTACCTACCAGATAAGATAACAATATAATGAGGATGACATGACAAGATAAAACGATAACACCTACCACATAAGATAACAATATAATGAAGATGAGTGGAGGAAGCGTTGGAGTGCAAAGGGAGAGTGTATGCGGTGTTTGTGGATTTGAAAGCGGCGTATGATTCAGATCCTAGAGGAAAGGTCGTGAAGTGTGTGGATAGATTGGGCATGGAAGATGAAAGTGTGGAGTGGGTGAGAAGTATATATAAAGAGGCGTGGGCAAGAGATGCAAGAGATGTTGGAAAGAATGGGAAGGTACCTGGATAGGAGAGGGCTAGTGGTGAAGGTGGAGAAGACTAAATGGATGATGTTTAGGAATAGGGGTAGAAGGGGTAGAGTGAAAGAGCTGAAATGGAAGGGAAGGATGATTGAGAGAGTGAATGTTTTTAAATATTTGGGCTTTTGGTTTGACAGTGGAGGAGGATTTACGGTGCATGTGGAATGTATGCAAGCGAAAACGAGAATGGCTTGGGGAATAGCGAGAAGGAAATGGGCGAGGTTGTGGGGCGGTAACCTCGTAATGGCGTGCAAGATCTGGGATGCGTGTGTAAACCCGATTATGTTTTATGGAGTGGGGATTGCGTGAGTGGGATGTGATAGAGAGAGAGCAAGGTTTGCTCCTGAAGAGTCTGCTAGGTCTCGAAAGGTCGACACCGAGAGCAGTGCTGTTGCAGGAGACGAATCGTATGAGTATGTGGTGAGAGTCGTGTGTAAGGGTTGTGAAGTTTGAAGAAAGATTGCAGGAATTGGGGGAGGTATGGATGAGGTGTAAGAGTAGGACGGAGAGTGGTTGGAGAAAGGATAGACGAAGGATGTATGAAACAGTGGGTATGTCTGAGGTGTGGGTAGAGGAGAAGCTGAGAGAAATGGGAAGCCTAGGAACTGAGGTAAAGAGAGATTGAGAGATATTGAGTGGTAAGAACGGCAGACTAGAATGAATGAGAGCTCTTACAACCCTGGCTACGTAGAGTGGCAAGTGCGTGGGAAACTCCCGAGTTACTTAGTCAGGGGTGAGTGGAGCAGGGAGGACAAGGTATGCATGGCAAGAGCGAGGTGTGGGTCAGACGAGAGAGGGAGGAAAGTGTGGATGGGCCTGGGGTATACCGCGTGTGCGCTGTGTAGTAAGGGAAGAGACACGTGGTGGCACCTTAGCGAAGAATATGAGGGTGTGAAAGCAGAGTGGGTGGGAGACTGCAGAAAGCTGAGTGAATGGTTAAGCGAGTATGAGGAAGGCGTGAAAATCTGCAGGAGGCTGACGTGGGAGAGGAAAGTGGCGAGGGCAGAGGGAGCGGTGATAGATGAGGGTAATTTGTAATTTTTAGGAGTATTACTTTTATTTATATTTGTATTTTTATTTTTATTTTTGTATATTTTTGTTGTGGTTTGTGATGTAGAAGGGCAGTGAGGGAAATGCCAATAAAGGTCTTTTTTTAATGAAGATGACATGACAAGATAAAACAATAACACCTACCAGATAAGATAACATTATAATGAAGATGACATGACAAATAACGAAAATGACTGATAAGAATTTTCTCACGATCATGATTGAGCTCAAATGCCAAAGTACCCCTTACCTACTACCTCCTTTCTTCTTTCTTTTAGATATTCCTGCAATAGTAATATTGAATATCTAATAAATAAACAAATTTTATAGAAAAATAAATAATATAATAAATTTTATAGAATTACAAATACTAACTCTTTTTTATAATTACTGTATGTGAAAGAGTTTGCACAGAAAATAGTCAAAATTTACTTAACAAAGCATAATAATGATCCTTGATTTATTCGACTACGTAGAAGAACTAGCCTTCTTTTGGAAATTCGAAATGAAACTTTTAAAAGTAATCTATAAGGACATAAGATTGCGATTTATAAGGTCATACGAATGCGATTTATTCGGAGGATGAATTTATGAATTCCAATATGTAGATTTGTTGATTTTTTTGTATTATATATGTTATACATACATACATAATAATAATATACTATACAGATTTTCTCTGTGATAACTCTGGGTGGGTCATTCGGGACGCCTGGTTTTGGAAAAACTTGAAGTTTTATTTAGTAAAGATATTTACTCCATCTTAATTTGAATGGGTGTTATAAAAGTATTTAAGTTAATTTGTATGAACTAATGATTGATCATATGAATTGAATAACTGTAATTTCTCAAAATAGTTTTCATTGTTTTCAATGATTATTGATTATTTATCTATTTTTTAAAGTACCTCATTTAATTTTAATTAGATTTAGAAAAATAAACAGGCACATTTTTGCGAAAATCCTCATTATTACGTCATCTGAGCCAGATATAAACACCAAAAAAAAAACACTCCATCAGCTTATTACAGAAACACATGACGAAACAACGTACAAGACAGCATAGCATAAAACTGAACAAACCAAAAAGATTTCCCGGGCAGAAAGACCTCGGGTCTATAGCCCTTTTCAATAACAAACATTAGTAGTAAGAAATCAAATATACTATTATCATTCACCTGTATATAATGTAAACTGTTGATAATGTGTCATCTGATAATTTAAGACCATCTCTGGAAAATTTTAGTCTGTGACAATATTCTTTTCCGCGAATTCAGGAAAAAAAACTACTACATATTTTCAAATCAAATTTTGCATGTAGCTATCGGCGATTGCCCGATTTTGAAAACCTAAAAATTATCACGATGTTTACGATATTTTGTAGAAAATTCTTATTTATTATTAAGAATAATTAGACGCCTTTCTGCAGAATGGAACCAATCCACCTAATATTAAAGTTGAGAAAACAGATTTATATAAAGATTTATATGAATTAAAAATTATCTATTCATCTCAGGTTAATTTTGGACGTCTAGAGCTTTAGAGCTATATATTTTTTTTATTTTGTTAAGTTAAATTGTTTACCATATATAAAGGTAAGAGTAAGAGAAACAAACATATTTTGTGGGTCGGTTCATTTCTGCAGAAAGGCGTCCAATTTTACAAAATGTACATTTTTTCCCTTAGATGGTCTATCGCCTTTCGGCCCAGTGCATATATTATAATTATGTCCATTACATTATTATAATTTTATATGTTTAATAGATATTAGTCGGTGCATTTGTTGAAAAAAAAACTATTAAATAAGATTAGTTTATTACTTAAAATACGTCTCAATAATAAACGTATTGTATTTCTTACATTATGCACACTATTCCTCTATATAAATTTTCATACAAACTAAATCTTAAGCGTGAATTATGTTGTACTAGATTCGCCAAGAAACTTGAACAAGGTTCTAGTTTCTATTATACATGTGCTTTGTTCTGCTCATACTATGACCAATCACTCATTTCCTTGTTCTGCTCATACTATGACCAATCACTCATGTCCTATTCAAAACATGCGCAGTATGTGATTAGTCATAGTACGAGCTGAGCAAATCACATGAATAATTGTAACTAGAAACTTATTCAAGTTTCTTTACCTATCTAGTACAATGTAATTCACGCTTAGTAGATACATGTCCTTAAATGACATTATTTTCCGTTAAATGTTAATCAACCGTTATTGTTTATAACATGTGCTCGACTCATCTGATAATAATCACCACCAAAATGCTATTTATCACGTACGTCAAAAGTAGATTTTGTTAATTTATCAATAATAATCGTTCCCATATATCTCATAAAGGCAGATAAGAACATATATTATCTTACTAATGAATTAAATATCCGTCTTATCTTTTAATTGTCCATTACAATTTAAATTATTATCAATTGCCGACCTGCACACTGCAATATGGTGATTAAAAGCAACAATTAAATAAAATTACTCACAAATATTAAATAAAATGACAATTTAGTAACGAATAATTACACACAACTGAAACAATTGCTTGACAGAACAACGCAATAATAATAATTTTATACTATTGACTCTAATCTACATATATCATATGTAATAAAAATAATTAAAATGAAAACACAGCTTCTGTCTGTTTTATGTTCTGTATCAACAATAAAATTGTTCTTCGAACGTTTTCATCAACCACTGCTAAGCTATGCTTTGTTAAGCTTTTAGATTAACTCTTTATTTTAAAAGGAATAAAATATATGATTAATATTACTCGCAATTGTTCTTAAATTTAAAATGTATCTAATTGTACTCTTATTACCTTCATTTCGGCCAATTTACAATCAATTTATCAAAGTTAATACTTTGAGCAATATTATACTCAATTACTAATATTGAAAGATTGGATAGTTTCACTTGGGCTAGGGTTGATCTTAGGTGAATTTTAATTAACTTTAATTTGTTGAAACTTCTCTCACAAGAAACAGTCGATGTGGGAAGAAGTGGTCTGTAATATATCTAGGGGAGTTAGGCTGAAAGACAGTCGCTGGCCTCTTGTACATGTATAACTTGTATGTATGTATGTTACAATAAATTTATCTTCTTCTAGTGGAATTGATGTCGGGTTTCATTCAGCCCTTGAACTTGAAATTTAAAACTTTCAATTTAACAACTGAGTTCGTCACAATTCAAATCTTTCTCATATTGTCTAGACAGATCCGCTGCCGCCTTTTGCAAATGCTCATTGTATCTAAAGATGAGCCATACAAAATACAAAAACTGTCATATATAATTATCATTTGTTCATAACGTCAGTTTGTTTCAGTTCAGAACGTTGTACATTTGTATTATCACAAGGTACATGACATTTATTGAGCTTTTTCGGCGTCATCTATTCCACATGGACCACGTTTATTATATATAAATCTATTATCATCTATTATCGGATATTAATTGGGTAAACCTCACGTATTTTATATATATATATATATATATATATATATATATATATATATATTATACTAAGGAACGCAGCTCAGTGGCCGAGTGGTTAGAGGCGTCGTCCGTCTCGTACTGAGCATTGGGGAGCCTGAGTTCGAACCCCAGCGAGGCGAATTTTCGCTAATCAACTTTCACAGTTTTTCGGAGGTTTTCTGTGAAGTTAAGGTAAATACCGGGTGATTAAACTCCTCTGAGCTTCTCCCTTGACCGGCGGAAAAGCCTCACGGCTGATAGCCCAATAAAGATAGAAGTTTTTTTTTATATACTAAGGAAATCTATATCTGATGAAACGATATTAGAATAGTAACAGTAGTAATACAATACTGGTTAGACAATACTTATATCGTACAATACTTATTCTAAAAGATTTGAAATCTTTTAATTTTTATGATGGTTAGCTGTTAGAACAGTAGTAGTAGGGAGGACTATTTTCAGATAGGTTCCCAGAATGTTGTTGAAAGCCGTACAGTTTTTTTAATATATTGGGAATATTTCATCTTTCGGTGGCCTTTCTTTTCTTCAAATATCTTGACGAATCTACAAACAATGTAATTCATGATTTATATTTATCAAGCTAAATACCACGCTATAGACTGGAAATAACACCAGTTATGATTGGTTTATTAATAGAAATTTAAATGTTTATTATTCAAGAAGTTATTAGTCAAAGTACGATGTGAACATAGCACTAATAATACAAGGTAATTCATGCTTATGGCTATCAGCCCGAAGATTTTTCCGCTGGTAGAAGGAGAAGCTCACAGTAGTTTAATCAAACCTTATTATTCTTTAATATTTTTTGTATCTCTTATAATAATTTACAACTTGCATTTTATATACATCGATTTATTGGTATTCTTGTTGAGTGAAGAATTACTGATTCTTCACTTAACGGTATTACTTAATAACTAAACGCATAATTTGCCTATATGATGCATGTATTTCCATGCTCCAGGGAGAATACATATTATATTACTACTTAAATGTAAACCATTGCTATAAAATCTTAATATGAATTTATATTATTATTATTTAATTAACTGCATAATTTTTTCAAAAATAATTGAACGTTTCAAAAGCTATATTAGAATATAAATTGAGACAGGCGTTAATATTTGCGAAATTATTTCGGCCTCGATAAACATAAGCCGTATTTCAGGCTCCAATTGAAACAACTTTATTGTGAAGTTATAGTCATGATTGGGTAAGTTTCAAGGTTTGCACATTGCAACAGATTTTATAAAGTGAACGATGTATTGCACATTTTAATAATCTTTATCACCATAAAAGTAAATCATTATTACGCATAGTTAATAGTCACCGTATGATTATTGGAGAACAATTAAATTCGTTATTACTGTTTTGAGAAAATATAAATTGATTCTAATGACCTAACTGTTTGCGGTTGCTCATGTGCATATGTTCGTATAAAAATATATATTCCATTTCATTTGTCCTGGTGACGTTGAACTTGAATTCTGGTTATTTTTAAACACGTTTATAGTGCGTCCTAATTTACAACGGACGTTCGACAGACTAAATTTATAGAGCGTTCTACTAACATGACAATAACAGAATGCAAATACTGATTTTTATTAATGCAGGCTTTTGTTGTTGAATGTTTAATCGCCTTTCAAAACACCGATGTATTCGCTACCTTTTACTTACTAATATCTATAGCCAAAAGTGAGCAAAATTTACTCAGGCGTCAGTAAATTCCGCCCATTTCCAAACAATCATTCTCACCAGCAAAAGCGTACTATAATTAAATTTAAAAAAAAGGACAATTGTTTATACAATCACGGTAGTTAAGACGCTTTCGTTTATATATTTGGAAGCTGTTCTGGGCTACTCTTAGCTGCCTTAGATCAGCCCGGAACAGCTCCCGAACCGTAAACGGAAAGCGGTTTTAGTATACAATGCTATATTTTAGTATAGCCGCTTTCGTGTTTATCGTTCGGGAACTCTTCTGGGCTGGTCGTAGCTGGCTTAGAACAGCCCGGAGCAGCTCCCGAACAGTAAACGAAAGCGGCTTATTATTTACGTGATTTTGTTTCATTTTAGCCAATATTAAACATTTGTATGTATTCATAGACAACAATCTTATTTGTATATTACGACTATTATTAGTATTAATTAATAGTGTTAAAAAATAAATAAGTTTCCCTAGTCTATGTTAAATGTTAAAAGGAACACATCGTAAGGGTGGCTACAATACTCTTAATTATTAATTAATAAAACGTATGTGGTAGGATCTATAATTTGTATATATACGTTACATATGTTATATGTATACAAATTAATCAAGCAATAAAAGTTGTTATATATGTCCTATTGAAGTAATAAATAACAACCAAATCTATCTTATGTAAACAAGTTAGTTATAGCCGTTACAGCATGCTCGCCTATGTACGGCGTTCTTAAATCACACAATTTCAATGTCACTATGACAAATATATTAGCAAGATTAAACACAATTTTTAATAACAAACAAAATTATTCTACTTTCAAAACTGTTCTTGATAAGTGTTGACCACGTTTGCATTACAAATACTTGACGTAAATATATCCATACCTATTCATAACAGAATACTTATTATGTAAACGTATCTATTAACTAACCTTAAATATATTATGTAATAAGCATATTTTCAAATCGCGCCCACGAGAATTTGAGATGAGACACAACAATAATTTCTACAGATCATTTAAGGCAATTACGCAAGAGGCGCGCGTACATTTTCGTGATTCTAGTGTAGATGTACGTAAAGATATAATAGAGCGCGGTGCCCCTTCGTAAGCAGATTATTGCAAATGCGAGATTACGTCTTGTTATGAGACAATAATGATGTAACATTAACATATTGCAGTAAAATTAATAGACCGCGAGCATTACTGCTGCGGATATTTCTACAATTACTCGAGTGCGCGCACCACCGTATTTGACCTAGATCAACGAAATGGTGCGATTACAATACACACGCATACAACATCGATTACAAGTTTTGTTTCTTTTTTTTTTCTTCTTCTTCTTCGTTATTGTTATTTGTTGTAATTGTTTCATCCGTGAAATTGCGCGAGTTACATAATTACTGTGGCAATTTGTGACACAGTTTTGTAACCCTGACATTTCGAAAACGAAAATTTCACACAGCGAATAAATTCGTATAATATACAGTGTTATAAGATTTATTTCATATCAATGTTACGCTATTCAATTTTCATAATACTATCGATCACTTAAATGATGAAAGTATTATGAATTAGGAAGAATAATGACATTGCTAATTTCGGTTAATGTTGTTGCCTATTTGCTCGTGGACCTTTCCGCCGGAAAATTGGGAGCGCATACTACACGAAAATGTTTACCGCGAATCCAATCATCCCCAGTGGAGTTTTAACTATTAATACTAATAATGACATAATAACGCCTAAGTTCGGCTTACGGTGAAATATGTATGCGTTAATAGACGAAATAAGGAATAATGCTTAAAGTCTAATATATGAGGGTGCTTTGAAAAGTTCCAGAAATGAAGCAGATATAGAAGCATAATTTCGAATAAAACATATGCAATATGTTGTGTTATGCTTAAGTGACGCCCGATTATCTGGGCATATAAGCCAATTAGTCGTTAAGTCACAACGAACCCCTAATGACCCATCAATCCATTATCGGCCGGTCATTACAAACCCATTAGAAAGAGTGATTAGGACAACACAGAAGAGGACGAAGAGTACCCTCAGACAAAACAAAAGAAGCATATACACATTCACCCAAACAACATCCACAACACCTAACAGCAATAATTGTTAGTCCTCAGTTATTGAAGTGGTGGCAACCACGCTTCGAGTTCCTTCCGACGACGTTCTACGAGTTAAACAGTTGGTATCCAGTGGTGGTTCCCCTCAACATTGGCGGCATGGACTCGGCAACTGGGCCTCAGCATTGGCGTCATCGGCAGGATCTTTCCATCGTTACACATCAAATAGATGACAACAACTGTCTTGTACACAAATGTTAAATTTTACATTGTTCTGTCCAGTAGTATCAATTTGGTGCTCCTTTGAGTAAAGCTAGTTTTGCCAGTTTTGCAAAATGGATATAACTGAAACGCGTTGTTATCAAATATTCTGTGAAAAAAATGTTGGAAGGCAACAGAAATTTATAAAGATATGCAGGTTACGCTAGGAGTCTCTGCTCCATCATTGACGACTGTGCATAACTGGATAACGGAATTTTAACCTAGAAGATGATCTGCGCGGTGGACGACCAAATACTGACAGAACACCTGAAATCGCCGAAAAAGTCCAAGATGTGCTAAAGCAGGATCTTCGATTAAAAGACTCCGAAATTACTAAGAATATAGGCATCAGGTGACAGAACATTCGATATCCTAACTGTGGAATTGCGGATGAAAAAGCTTTCGGCAAGATGGGTGCTGCGCATATTGACAATCGATCAAAACCTGGAGAGAATGAAAATTTTTCAAGAGAGTCCGTTTTAACTCAAAAAAACCGTCTGGCTTTATTATTATACCCTTGAGACCCAGTAACAATCTAAATAATGGAGACATAGGGGTCCTCCACCACCAAAGAAGGCAAAATCTGTCCGTTGGAAAGTTATGGCGTCAGTCTTTTGGGATGTTAAGGGAATATTACCAATTGACTATCTTCCCAAAGGCCAAAAAATAAACGGTGAATATTACGGTAGGCTTCTAGACCAAGTAGATGAAAAAAGACCTGGCTTGCGTAAGAAGATTATTTTCCATCATGACAATACACGTCCCCATATAAGTGTGGTAGCAGTGGGAAAATTGAATGAACTGAAGTACGACATGTTCCAACATCACCTTATTCGCCTGATTTGACTCCTTTTGACTTCCATCTATTTCCACGACTAAACATTTAGTCGTGAAATGTTTAGTCGTGGAAATAGATGCAAGTCAAAAAGAGTCAAATCAGGCAAATACGGTGGTTGTTGGAACATATCGTACTTTGGAGGACTTCAAGAATCGCATTTTCGTGAGAGCATAATGGCTTTTGAACATTGTTGATAAGTGCATTCAACTGAAGGGAGACTATGATGAAAAATAAAACAAAATATTTCCCTTTCATTTCACAAACTTTTCAAAGTACCCTCGTGTTTAGGCGTTATTCGGACGTTTATACTGTCATATATAAAGTTATATAAACAAAAATCTAGCCCTTGATTACGAGCTGAACATAGCACATGAATAATTGAAAGAAGAAACATGTTCAAATTTCTTGACGAATCTATTACAATCTAATTCATGCTTATATTTATCAAGCCCAATGCCACACTATAGACACTATAGAAAATAATTATACTATGTATGATTGGTTTACTAATAGAAATGTTAAATGTTTATTATAAATAAAATTAAAATAGTATATAGTAACAACAAAGGTTGTTGAAATAATCAAAGGGGTAATAAATATCGGCGATGTTAAGTTGCTTTGTTTTTTTTTTTGATAACTAGCACATAATTATGCTAAAATTATGTTTTTATACATTCATCATCTCAAGTGCCTCAACTGCTCATATAAGCAAAACTAACGTGCACAAAGTGCTCGTTTATTGTTTTGCAACGATGCATCCTAGAACGAGCTGATTCGTGCAATTAGACCAATTATCGTAAGGAGTTTAGAATTAATGGTTTGAAATGTAAATCGCTATTTCAACTGGGGTACCAAATTTACTTAGTTTGACGTTATAATAGCTATTAATTATATAAGGGGTAATTGTTCAAAGTTGGAATTTTATTATGTGGGAGGGAAGTGACATCAGTTTAGTGTCTCATAGCGTAAACAAGTTAATTATGTACACACAGTAATTAAAATTCAATAACAATGTACTACTCTAATCAAAAAACACTACCGTTTATCAATAACAAACTTAGTAATGTCACTCTAAAATGACGTTAATATATACAGAATTTTCCACGTATAAGTATATACACATGGAAAGTTTTGTGTAATAGAGAGAGATAAAATTAATGTTTATTCAGTCCAACAGCCTTTCTGTCGTCAATTTAGCCGCTTTCGTTTATCGTTCAGGAGCTGTTTCAGCTCGAAACTAGTCCCGAACAACTCCCGAACGATAAACAAAAGCGGCTTTTCTGTAATGTTTATTGGATTGAGAGAAAATAACATAAATACAAAATATTTCAAAGCGGCTAAATGGAAGCAATAAAAAGAATCACTACGATAAGAGTATTATTATCTCTACCGATCAATTTAAAATTAATGCAAATTAAAATAATGTTTAGATTATTATACGCTGTAAAACAACGGCGTATAATAATACGAAATACTAAATACTAAGAAATCTCTGATCTTGTTGTCTGTTTACTAACTTGGCAAAAACAAATATGCGGGAAAGGTGACTGGCGTGTCAGATACACATATAAATTATCATAACAGATGCATAAATACTTTACACGTAGGTATAATATTTGATTTATTTTTTATATCTTGGGCAGAATTATTTACATTTGATATGCATTTACTTATAATAACGAAAATTCAATAATATTTACTCAATATAAACATATTTTAAATATATGGTGAGACATATCATTAATTCATTTTGGCAGGGATCATAACAATTGCGGTTATTTTCACAGTAAACACTAAATTATTAAGTGTTTTTAGGAATATTCCATTTGTTTTCGTCTCCTACTAATAATTTGAATAAACAATTATTATTATTCCATATTCTTGGTATTCCTAAATTTATACAATATACATTTTATAAATGTCTGCACTCACCAATCAGTGATGACTTAGTGTCCATGTCATTACAAGGTTTCATTCACATAATTAAATATTCAGTGAACTCCAAAAAAAACGGATCTTAAATGTCTGAATACCTTTACCCTTATACTTATTTTTAAGTACTTAGTATCATGGACCTTATGTAACCCTTAGGTAAAACTTGTTTTATTGCGATAATATTGGTACTTGTTTGATGTTAAGGTCGTTTTAGACAAGACAATTTCTTGACTCAAGTTAGTCAAGATGCGAGACAATCTAAATTGTCTCGTATCATACAGCAAATTATTTGAAATATTGAATTGGATGGTAGATCGAATGCAAAAATATAACGCGTTCTATTTGTCATGGGCAAATTGTATGGGAGGAGGATATATGAATTCATTTCTTGAACAACTTTTGAGCTAAGAAATTGTCTTGTCTAAAACGACCTTTAGTAGTATATTATGTTAAATCGGAGAAAATAAAATGTGTTGAGATTTTGATTTATATTATCTTGTTGATACGATGTGATGCTGATGGTGGTTGAAAAGAGAGCGAAAAGTACACTTAGGGGCACTGCTATCGTTAATAAATCTACAAATATGATATAATAATAAATTAAATACATAAACCAAATTAAATAGAAATATATACAAGTTTTTGCATAATAAAATATTCAAATATATACAAATTATATATTGGGAAAGATATGCTGCAATAGTTGTAATGGCTGGCGATTTTCACATGGATCTTAAAATCGATCTAATCAAACCGAGGTGTTAAAATGTATTCTACATTGTTATGATGTAAAGATCTGCATACATAACATTACTTGTATTGCTAATACAATACTGTCTTATATAGATATTTTATGTGTAACTGCTTTTAAAAAGTTAAAGCAGTAAAAACAGAAGTTATAAACAGGCATATTTCAGATCACACAGCTCAAGTTATTACTATTTCAAACGTTGTAATAAATTAAATCTATAAACCAGAATATAAACGTATATACAATATTAGTAACCTTCATACTTTGTTAGTAAGATTAAATGAACAGCATTGAGAATCTCTACATGATAAAGATCAGTTTTTCTCAAACTATTTGGTCCGCGACCCCCTTATGCACATACACATTTCAAAGGACCCCCTGAAGAACGGGTGTGTGTAGAAAAACATCCCGAATTATCTGTAATCATTTTTTTACGGGCCCTCAAATATTTTTCACGACCCCTAATTGAGAATTACTGATATCAATTATTCTCAAGTAAATAAACAATGAGATCGTTTTACATTTATTTTCAAAAATATGTTTGAAAAAGCTTCCCTTCGAAATTAGTAAAATCCCAAAAAAGACAAAGGCCTGTATATTACAGCAGAAGAAAATGGATAACATCCATATTAACACGTTTGGATATTACTTTGACCCTATCACAAAATCATCCAGCGTACAAACAAACGGTATTCAAATACAGGCAAAATTGGTCTGCAATTCGAGTTTTATAAACACCTTCAAATAATTGCTTTTATATGTTTGATATAACTGAAGAAGAAATTGTAAAAACAGTAAAATGTCTCGAAAACAAACATATCAACGACCATGCCTATATGTCAACTTTTATAATTTGAAAAAAAGTATAAATTACAAAACCTCTACCTCTACATAATAAATAATTCATTAATAAACGAATATTTTTAAACAGATTCTAAGAAGCAATAGTTATTCCCCTTTTTAAAACAGCTGACTATGAAAACAAATATCGTGTTTTAGAAATGTAACGGGGTTGTTAAGAGAAAATCTGTTAAAACCGCGATCTCGAGCTTATGTTATGTTTGGAAACCAAGGAAATCCCATGTGGTGACTTCCTTGACCTATCCAACGCGCTCGACTGTATGAATCATAACATATGTATTAGGAAATTACACCGATATGGCATTAGAGGGATAGTACTAATATATTTCACTAGTTATCTGAACTGTATATGCATACAACATATGCAAGTTGCTAAAAACAATTAGTGGTTGGCTCTGAAACTAATAAATGGCCATAATTCATAATGAAAGAACATAGAAGATATGGCTCTTCTGTACTGTCTTTAAAGGTCTATATATAACTACGAATTATGATATCAATTATAACTTGCAAAACAAGTTTTAGAGCCAACAACAAAGTATTTTTATTATCTTATATAAGTTGTATGCCATTGTGCAATTTTTATTAAAAGTTTAATACAACGTCATAAGAGGAAGTATAGGTATGATTGCACCATCGTAACCCTACGTGAATGTGTGTGTAAAGCTCCCTACAAACGATGGTAGCTAACGAAAGCGAATGAGCGGCATTGATTGATTTGCCACACCGTGTGTATACAGGCAATTCTCACATAACAAATGTCTAAAAATGTTCGCGTTCCTTATCGTTCGCTTGGTAGGCAGTAAGTATTGTACATATTAAAGGGGCATACAATACCTAGACTAGGCGTGTATTTGCGTGGCACAGCTAGTTTTCCTAGTAGTAGCGATATACTATTTATTGTAGATAATTGTAATATAGTTATAAAAATTGTAAACCAAATTTCAAACGATCAGTGAAGATTATTTAATATTATCTTATATATATATATATATATATATATATATATATATATATTATAATTATAATTAATGTAACCTACAGGATGTGACAAAGTGGATTCGAATCACAAGGAAAATGCAGAAGATATTGTGACTTGATACTCTCAACCTCCACCGTTTTGCTCACCATGAACAGTTGCGGTAAAAATCTCCACCGATTCGAGATAAATACTGAAAGTCCACAGAATCTCTAAGAAGGTGAAAATATGATTGATGCGTGATGCGAGGATGAGTGCGGGCACCAGGAGAAACTACACGGAAGGTATCGTGGTTGTGGTCGTAGGTGGCCTTGAACTTAAGGTAGATGAGATAGCACGTGGCGTATAAAGACCAGCTTCATAACTGTGTTGTCGAGTGGCACGTTCGTCGAGACGAGATCTAAATACCTCGTGGTGTAAGCCACAGCGAACAGAATTTGTGATTTGCAGGATATACCCGCACAAGAGCGCGTCTTCCATATCTTCCGCAGTCAGGCGATGATGGCCAGCAGACAGACGACCGACTGGCCAAGATAGCAAACGACGAGAGACCGATAGGAAGAAAAGGTAAAGAGAGACCGACCGGAGAGAGTGCTGGACCTCGACATTGGAGGAGACGAGTTTGTGATTAAATCTACAGGCTAAAGCTTATTTGTAGAAAGAAAAAAAGAAGAAGATAATTGAATTGGTAGTTTGAAGAAGGGAACGAATCCAAAAACAAAATGTGTGGGAAATTGAAAAAAAAACTTGCTAGAATCTCCACATGAAGCGATTTTAAAGATTAATAACATTATTATTATTGGTTTGATACGCAGTAACCAGATTCCGTTGCTGTATTGGCTAAATATATTACAATTTGTAGAAAATTAATTAATTAATAATGTGGATTGAATTGTGTCAAAGCGAAAAACAACAAAGTTTTACAAACTGAACAATAAATAAAACAATAAAATACAATTTATAACTCTTTTGAGCCATTACACAGTATTTTGTTGTTGTTAAAATCATTAAAATAGCTGTACTGAATATAATGAATCTATAAATATTTTATTAATCTTTCTCACTGTCACACTATATTCAGCCCAATCATTGGTCTTGCACACAGAACTTTATAAAATATTTTGTGATCATCCGGAATGTAACACAGTAACTTCACTAGGTCATTAATTTTCTTATTGTTTATAGGGATTTTCGTGAAGTACGCTTGTTGTGTAGGTAGATTCAGTTGAGTCTTATTGGTTTCATATGCTTAATGTCTCCATCAATGAAATCTGATGAGGTGATATAGCCAAGCGGTGCAGAATACACAAGATGTCTATACTTTAAGATCGAAGTTTGTCGTAAGACAATGAGGTCGTTTCATAGAATTTTGGTCACCCATTTTTAAAATCAAGCATGCCCTCTGTCTTGACATTGGTCACTTTGTATGTGTTACGTTTTGTACATAACTAAACATGACGAAAAAGGCAACTAAAACCGGACTCGTTTCCTTCTTCCTCCTTATGGTTTTTGTGAGCTCAGTTCTACTCATGGTCTTTGCTTAAATCTTTTACCTCAGGTTGTAAGCCCGCCTCCAAAAAACTGTTTACCGCGAAAATTCATATTTTGAGTTTTTGGTGCTTTCTTTTCCTCAAACTACCAATTGAATTAGACTATATTTGCTTATAATTAATATACATTTGTCTACAAGAGTGCGTAAAATTGAAACAAGAAGTAAATAGAAACTTGCAGCTATAATTTCTTGGGGCATTCATTTTGTTCAAGTAAATAAAAATTAGAATTAGATAAACAAATAGTACATGTTAGATTGGAGTTAAGGTTCGTCTGTAATAGATCCAACGTGTGTAAGCAACATTTGCCTTACATTTACATCCATCAAATGTTGACCCAAATCTATACGTATCACGAATACCAATGTTCGCACACATTCGTTACATTATCTGTAGGGAGCAAACATACTATAGTTATGCGGCGTATATAAATTGAAAATAACTATCAGCTGTAAGGCTTTTCCGGCAGTAAAAGGAGAAGCTCAGAGGAGTTTAATCACCCGGTATATACCTTAACTTCACAAAAAAAAACGTCTGAAAAACTGTGAAAGGTGATTCGCAATAATTCGCCTTATTGAGGTTTAAACTCACGATTCCCAAAACTCAGTACAAGACGGATGGCGCTTCAAACCAGAATGCCACTGAGCTGGGTTCATATAAATTGATTTAATCACATATTAATATCAGCAAAACAATTCGGTGAAACAATGACAATTTTATTATATATACAATGATGAACAACTTTTTAAGTTTTAAGTACAGTATTATTCGATTGACATCACTCTACGTGACTAAGTTCACATATATGGCATGACAGATTAGCGTATAATAATAATGGGCATGAAATAGTATTAAATTAAATCACAGGTATAATATTCGTCACGAATTTGCGTGTGATTGGCGATTGCGCACGAATTTAATATAGGAATGAACTAAAGAAACTGTATATAGGCTATGGGTAGCCAAATAGTACATCAAAGAACAAGTTTTATAAGGTAGTTTTATTGCGTCTCCTTATGTTGATTATGGATAAAACATTGAATTGCATTCGTGTTTTAGATGCAGTTTGTACTCTTCGTTCTCGTGTTTCAACATTCTTTCGTGGATTAAACGGTACCTGAAACACTGATACAATAAAAAAAACGAATGTTTTATGACGTATACATATATGGACTTTGTAATTTAATATTTTCTAGGCGATTGTCGTAAATAATAATTATTTATTGTACAAGTGTTTTAGGTAGCATATACACGCAAAAAAGTTTAAACGCGAGATCAAGTTCCAACCTTTAGGCTCGATTGTATAAAGGCGAGGTAACTATAACCCGTGATTATATAGTTAGATGTTGAATAAATTGTTTTTAACTTTCATAGTCTCATGTAACTTTGTTTATATATGGCAACATCGCAGGATGTGCCAAAGTTCAAAAAATGAAGTTAGAATCACGGGTTTGAAATTAACTCGAGAGTTATCTGCTTTATACAACCAATCCTTAATTTATAATATATAAAAAGGACTCAATACATGAATGCATAAACAACGTTTTATCCGGAATAAACATAATTATCAAACCAAAATTATTCAAATTAAAATAATAATTCTACGTTAGATGTCACAGCTAATGTCACCTAAAACTTGAAATGTAGAATAGAAAATTAGAATACTATGCCGCACTGGTTGTTCGTAAAGTTTCTTCAACTTGGCTGGCAATGAACTCTGTGTTGCTTCTTAAGGTTCCTCAAAAATATTGAACTGTATTTTTTGGCAGTTTCATACAGTTTTCTCAACTCGATTAAACAGCCTTATAAAGTCCTGGTTTACTAGAAAGTAGTATCAATCATTATAAAAAGGACTCAATACATGAATGCATAAACAACGTTTTATCCGAAATAAACATAATTATCGAACCAAAATTATTCAAATTAAAATAATAATTCTACGTTAGATGTCACAGCTAATGTCGCCTAAAACTTGAAATGTAGAATAGAAAATTAGAATACTATGCCGCACTGGTTGCTCGTAAAGTTTCTTCAACTTAGCTGGCAATGAACTCTGTGTTGCATCTTAAGGTTCCTCAAAAATGTTGAACTGTATTTTTTGGCAGTTTCATACAGTTTTCTCAACTCGATTAAACAGCCTTATAAAGTCCTGGTTTACTAGAAAGTAGTATCAATCAATAAAAGCGGCCATTTTTGACGTCAATTACACATTACAAGAAACAAAATTGAATCCTCCCCATAATCCACTGCAATTCATGACTTCTTCCCAGTACATAGGTATGTCGCCCTCTGGTTTACCACATTTATAACATAGGACACACATCTTCCTTCCGTCTAGTTTATAGGGTAGCACACAAAGCAGAACCTATTACTATGTATTATACAGATCTTCGTCCCGGGAGGGAGCTATAAATTTTAAACGAGTGAAAATTGAAAATTTGGGGATCACTATTCATAAAAACTACATTCTTAGATGATTTAGAACTTCTAACTAACGTGAAGTTTTTTTATAGGATGACCACCCCAACATTTTTAAATAGCAACCCCGGTCTAGTTTCACCTTATTTTAAAAATAATTAAAAACATGTGCATGGGGTTATACCAAAACCCGATATCTTAATTCTTTCAAGATTTATAACGGGTTGACTACCAAATAGGAAAATAAAATGAGTTTTTTTGCAAGATTGTGTTCAAATTATCGAACTTCGGTCTCACAATGAACGCTTGTAAATGGAATTTTGAATCATCAGGAGGATATCGCTAATAATATTGGTAGTTTCTTTAAGTATGTGATTTACCAAATGATTAAAATTAAAATAAATCATTAAAAAATTCAAGACAGTAAGAAGTTTTTAATGATTTATTTTTTATCAGATTTTGTGCCATTGTTAGCGTTAATAAAAGCAAATTTTAGAGAAAAAGTTAGTTTTAACTAACTAATAAAAGAAGATAAGTAGGCGCAAATTTAACACAACACTACAACAACAAATGAAATCATCTAATAAATAACAGGCTACGGTGTCACTGTCACAAAAAAACAATATTTTATTAGCCCTAAAAATGGAGCAAAAACTTACCCGAAAAGAATCACTCTTTTAATGATTCGTATATTTGGGTATAGAACAAGATCTTACGATAAAGTGTGGCACGTCTTCAATGATTTCATCAACGACCACCGATTTCCAAATCGACCGTCGAAAGAACTGTTCGAAGATTTCAAGAAGATAGAACTGTGAAAGATCTTCCGGGAACTGGCACACCGAAATCTGCAACAGCTCCAGCAAACATCGAAGAATGTTACTGTCTTTTATTGAAGAACCTTCAAATTTTGAAAAGAAATTACTATTTCCCTGTAAGTTTCACCTAGTTGCGGAATTATACGAAGGTGAGGAAGCGGCAAATAGAACAAGAAACAATAAGCCCGTACCAGCTCAGAGCGATAAACGAAAGGCACTTTAGTCGTATGATACGAGACAGTGACTCACATCTTGACTAACTTTTCATTCAAGAAATTGTCTTGTATAAAGCGACCCTAAGGCTTGTAAATCATAATTTTTCTATCATTTTACGCACTCACATTGTCAATTGTACGTATTTTCAGGAGCGACTTTAACACGATTTGAGTTCGATCAATGGAACGAACTCAAATCGTGAATTGTCCGTATTTTGCTGAATGGTTCAACTGCCAAATTAGTTTTGCAAAATAGGGACAATTTACGATTTGAGTTCGTTCAATTATAATATTTCGGTTAATTAATCTTTTACAGCTAGTAAACCGAAATTCTATAATTTTACGAAAACAGATCGTGAATTTTGACTTTAACAGTTAAATGAATATCATCTGAACGGTATCAGGAAGATGCATGTTGACGGTTTTTACCATATGGGTGTGCATTGTTAATTTATGTGGTGTCGCCAGATGGCGTTAAACTTGCTCTCTAGAGGTAAAGTTGTATTATCTTATAGAATAATATTTTGTTCTACCTTGTTAGCTTTGATTTACATATCGTCGTAGACGAAATGTAACGATGGTGTTGTAATGTTTTGACATTTTTAAACGCACTCATTTCGCCAATGTCATAATAGATTCATTATGGAACCAATAAAATAAAAAATGGTTTATTAAAATGTGAAAATTGCAAACAAAATACACAAATATTTGTTAAATCATACTTTTATATCATATTTAATATCACGACATGTATCCCCCTACACATCGTTAGAATTAATGTCTCAACGATTGTCACGCATACATATGCAGTTATGCACACACAATGTTTATATAGTTAAATATATTTTTAACCTCTCTGAATCATTTGTACACACCCAGGTACATACATTATTTTGTGATTACCAAATAATGACCTAAAAGATGACTAATGTGTGTACTCGTTATTAGTAAGCAATGGCAGTATTTTTTCCGTTCAAATGTATATGTAATGTATTACTTTTTTTTATATTAACATAAAATCAATTTTTACAACTCATAGAATTGAAGATAAATTGCCTTCAATTCTATTAGTTGTAAAAATTGAATTTTTGTTAATATAATAAAAGTAAAACCTTATTCTTCTTGTCAATTGGTGCCCATATTGAAATCAAAACATTAAAATGATTTAATATATATTTATTTATAATACCCCATATATATATATATATATATATATATATATATATATATATATATATATATATATATAAATTCTACTCCAAGAATCATACTCACTCACTACACACACTACACACAAATTAAAAACTAACATCACAAGCGTACGAGAATCATTTAAGACAACAGTCAAATTATTAACTTGTAGCAGGACTACTGCACGCCCAAAACATTAGTCGTCTGAAACCGATAGACCCATTGGACCTCTCCCATAGATATGAATGAACTAAGACGAGGACCAAAAAATTAAATACAAAAAGTAGACAACAATTTCACTGTACAACCATCTCCAACTTGACACATTGACAGTAGCAAACATAAAGATGTGCTGAATGTCAACATTTATAGGGGTCAGATTGCAAAGTAAATTGGCTCAGAAAAATATATACAGCATTGAATTCTAAGCTGAAAATATTAATAGCAACTTTTTTGCACGAGCTTCGTTGCCAGCTATTATTTTATTCAGAAACCTAATGGCATGCAGTAACAATAACGTAGTTACTTAATTAAAGTTAGTTACTAATTTAGCACTCATAAGTATGTTAGTTTTTGTATGTGTAAAATGCAATATGCCAATAAAACCAAACCAAAGTATGAAGATATTATTTGTAGTTCATTAACATTTCCAACCAATCCCTATAATATAAACATGAAGATAACGTTTTGACGCCGACTGTCTTTTATGACTTTTGTGCTGTCAGCGCATGTCGACAACTATTTTTATTACTAACCCCCGTATTCATCAACGTTCTATAAATCTATCAATAGCTATTGAACCCATACGTATTCGTTGTTATAGCAACAATAAATAAATTATCTAGGGAATGTAGTTACTTTAGATTCGCTCTATTGCAACACTGAAAAATTAAAGAAAATGTGTCATCAAAGTTCCAATCACAAGCGCTATTCAAGGTGTTGACATTTATTTTGACCATTTCTGTCATAATGACATTTTCAATTTATACATTCAATAGCTTATGGAACCTATAAAATGTATGGGATGTTGGTGAATACGGGCATAACAGTTTTGTTTGTCAAATCCCTATAATATAAAAAAGAAGACAAATGTTTTGAAGCCGATGGACATGTCACTTATGACTTTTGAGATGTCAGTGCAAGTGGAAAACTTTATTACTGGCAGTTTTGCTCGTCAAATCATTGATGCAGTTGGCAATGGTCAAATGGGGTCAAAAACAACACTATATAATGATAGTTGCGTCTATTGTTATCTTAGTTGTAAGTTACAACTGCATAGTTAGAAGAATATATTTGATATTTTTTTGAGAGGAAACGTATACAATAGTTAAACGGCCTCTGACGAGTTGGCGAGATAAATGATTCATCATACGCCGTCAGACAACGGGAATTTCACCTAGTATTTTATAAGCGATAACATTGACACAAATAGACGCAGCTGTCGAATAAATGATACACGTAATATCGGGTATGTAACTAGAATTAGACGCGATCATATAGGGACGTTTATTATAAGTCGTCGTAACTGGGGCGTTATGGCAATAAGTAATTGACACATTTAGAATTCCAAGAGGCTACGGACATCTGAATCCTGAAACCTCATTAATGGGGAAAACAGACGTAGGACGTACACGCAGTAAAAAAGAGATAATTGAAAGCCGATGCAATTACGTCACAAAATTCGGAGATGACTCATACTAGAAAAACAGATTAGTAACTGTTGGTAGGGTAATATTTAAATGAACAGATAATAAAATACTGGCTTCCCAGACTATGACTTTTCATTGCCCGTAGTAAACAAAATCAACTTAATACAGTGGGTTTATTATATTTAACATTTTTAATTCCGTCATTTCATTCAATCGGACTTGATTATGTAAGAAAGTAAGTTAAGGTCGAGATGACGTCTATATTTGTTTTATGGCATGAATTATGTAATTGTTTCGAGCTGTTACTAATGTTATGGTTATTTTATCTAATAGTCACTAAATTTGAATAAGATAAATGTCAGATATATAGGGTGTTCTATAACGTGCGTACAATTATAAAAAGCCTCATAGATAAAACAATTATAAGCAAAACAATATGAGCATGAAACATTGCGTTATCGAGACAACGAGCTTTACGTCGTTTATAGGCCATGAACAAATGAGATATCCTTGAATATCATCACGGATTTTTTCTATTTCACAATTGTTCATGCCCTATAAACGACGTAAAGCTCGTTGTCTCGATAACGAAATGTTTTAGGCCTTGAAAACAAAATATTTCAAAGATTTTTTTCGGAAAGAGGAAAACTTTAATTCATATCTTTCATCTAGGCATGCAATTGGTTGAAATTATATTCGGTTGCGGACCGAAACATACCCCATAGGGTCTAACTACTTTGCAAATTCATAATTTTACTATATCACAGAAAACATGGATAAAGTAATTCTATTTTCTCTCATAGAGACAGTTTAACGCCATCTGGCAGATCCACCAAAATTAACAATGCACACCCATATGGTAATATACGTCAATATACTCATGCCATCAGGATCATCGAGTGGTGCCCTCTATTGGAATAATATTCCAAGAGATTGTTGAGATATAAGCACAAAGATAATCATGAAAATTATACGTGAGAATTGTTAATTCATTATCACTAACTGAGCAACACATGAGATCTAACAATATCCAAATCTAGATATGTAGATTGTTAAGAGGTGAATTCACACACATATGAATAAAGTATTGTATTGGTGCCCATAATCATTATAAAACCATCTTTGGAAAATGTCTTGAATTGGATCAGTGACCCAGTAGTTGAGTGGTCCGTCTATACTGTGCATTGTGGAGCGTGAGTTCGAAACCCATCAGGGTGAATTTTCGCGAATCACGTTTCAAAGTTGTCAAAGGTTTTCTGTGAAGTTACGGCAAATTCCGGGTGATTAAACTCCTCTTAGCTTCACCCCTTACTGGCGGAAAAGCCTCACGACTGATAGCCGTATAAACATAAAAGATTTCTTGCCTGTTCGTTGACTGTCTACGATATATTTTCCTCCACGTTTTCGAAAAACTAGTGCATATTTTCAATCCAAATTTTGTACCTTTGTGGCTCACGTAACTTAGTTTTTACTGTAAATCGGCCTAGGGATAGTCCATGTTTCCAAATGATATTTGCCCATTAGGAAATGTTGTACAAGATTCTTATTTATTATATCGATTATTTTTACTTGTGTATTTTTGTTAAAAAATATCGAGAATAGTTATAAAATAAATAATTTACAGTGGATAAATTACTATCATGAAAAATATTATTGATTCCAAAAATATAAATACACATATAGGGCAATTTTGCAGTGAGACAAATGTGTGTACTGGATGGAAAATATCTATGCCAAAATTAGCTAATAAACTAATATACTAAAATATTGGCTATGAAGTCATCTTGTGTCTTCATAATAATATGAAGTAACATGGTACCAACAACAAGGACGGAGTATTAAAAACTCAATGGAAGAAACTTTCTAAAAGTCTTACAAACTACTATATTTCCACAAACAAATTACATTGTACTAGATTCATTAAGAAACTTGAACAAGTCAGCGCATGTGTTTAATTCAGACATGATTGGTCAGAGTACGAACTGAATATAGAACATGAATAATTTTAACTAGAAACTTGTTCTAGTTACTTGACGAATCTAGTACAGTATGATTAATACTTTGGACTAAAATATTCACTAAGACACTAAGATTGTGAGGGGTGAATCTATAAAACTTCCAAAGAAACTTATCTGAGGAAGGAAATAAATTACTAAAATCTAAAGACGGATTTAGTATTTTGCAATTAGCAACGCTAACGTATATGCCATCTAACAGAGCAAATTTGCGAATCAAGGATAGTAGCATTAGAAGTTACACGTGTTTAAAATAGGAAATTAATTTATTTATACATTGCCTGTTGGTTTGATTCGTTCGTAGATAGAGAACGCATGATATAATGTGAGGGTTGCTGTTTAGACAAGTATTTCTCATACTTTTTGGCCCATGACAACAGTTTGCACTCTCAACAATTTCAAAGGATCCCTTAAGGAATGGGTATATGTAGAAAAACAACCCGAATGATCGATTAATCAATTTTTTCTCCGACCCCGCAAATATATTTCGCGACCGCCTATTTTGACAATCACTGGTTTAGACGACCGAGTGTCTATGTGTATGTTAACCACTTGTAACTCCTAGAAAATGTCTACTCTTGATTAGCGAATAGTATTTCCTTGTATTTCAACTACTAGTCAGTGTATCCCTGAAAGCTAAATTTATAAACCGTTTTATCCAACGTATCTAACGATGAATGGGAATAGGAAATTTTTAACTAATACATACGTAATTTAGTGGAATTGCAATGAATGTTTATATAACAGTTTTATATATGACTCATTAAAGTCGCAGTTGATAAATCGAGATAAAGCGAAACACAGTATTTCTCAGTAATTTAATTATCAATAAAAAGTTTTCTCTTTATTTCATCAATAATGAGCAGCAATTAATAAACCTTTGTCTTCGCAGTACATATCTATGTTAAACAAATGACACCGATTACATAAACTATTCGTCATAATAGATAAAAACAATAACATTAAGTAACCACATTTAGATGTGTTAAGTGTGTAAATATTGACTAATTTTAACAAGACAAATTAAAACGATACTAATTCTTATCCTAATATACATATTATATAATAACCCAGACGCTAGATTTTTGTAATGTTAATTAAATTTGAAATGTTAATAAGTTTACTTTTATCACAATATTTTATATAATGATAAAATTATCTTTCATTGGTATTGTTATGCATTAATGCGAAATCCTATATTAAGTCAGACCTATATAACCTTTATATCTGGGAAATGATACAGTTATTAATTATAGCAAACTAACGAACATGATAAAAAGTCTATTGTGTAACCATCCTATGGTATATTTTTTAAAACTCTAAAGGTAGGTTTATACTGAAATAAAATAAGAATGCGCAATTTTTGAGAGATGTTTTCTATTATGTTATTTGATGTAACAAAATAAGTATTAAGAACTAAGTGGTAAGTGCGTATTCTTATTTTGTTCTCATAAATGGTCCAATATAAACCATATTTTTACTTCGTTATATTTATATCAACATAAACCTACATTGACTTATTTTAAAAAATCTTTTAATCTATAAACATTAGAATGTTCATGTGTAGCTAGTTTTCTATCATCGGTAATATAATAGTGTACAATTAGTGTGTGCTTAGGGTAGACTCTTTCTGAAAGTATACCTTAAGCACACATTAATTGTACATCGCTCAACGTGTAAACAACAACAAAATCTACTAGAATGCCACAATAACGAATGTACAATATCCCTGGTACAATTACAGTGCAGTGCACTCGTGTTGTAGGATGTCGCGGTATTGCTGCAGCATAGCGCATTGCTGTATACATAAATACATTTATGATATTGTATACAATACTCGTAATGTTGTATACTAGAAATTTGTGAAATTTAGATAAATTGACTCGCTCTAACATTAACTCAATAGTTGAAAATAATTTAAATTACAAATATAAACACCAATAGAATGATAAATCAAACTATATCCGGTATGTATTTTAGTTATGTATAGTTGATAAGCATGTAATAATAACTTACCTAATTCCTCATTTGTATGTATTTCCCTCCATTTGGAAACAATATCCTGAACAAGGACATTAGTTGCTCGCATAGTCCCTACATCAGCAGCACAAACGACGCACTTCAAATTCACCTTATCCAAACAGTCTACACAAAACGTATGTCCACAATCCGCAGTGACCGGAGCGGTCAGGATTTTCCTGCAGATGGGACAGGTGAAGAGCTCTCCGCCGACGTTTGCAGCATCGTAAAGGGCGAGCCCGATATTCTTCAAGTTGCATGTTGCGTCTTCGCGCCTCCTGAACTTGTCACGTCGCTCCTTGGCCATCCTGCTCGTGGGGTCGTTATATAACTTTGTCGACCTCAGCTGGTCCTGTTGCATAATTTTCGCGGGCCCATACGGGATGTCATCGATTGAATTCTCCAAAATAACTAACTAGGCTACGTTTGCCGGCTTTACACTCATATGACGAATATCACAGAAATTATGTAATTCCGCAGGTTGCGTATAGTCCATCAGCGTGTTCTTGTAGTTGCACAGACACTGTGGGGTCGACGGGTGTTTTATTGTATTATTTTTTTGTAGTCGCGTTACATAACAGGTGGTGATGCGCGCTCCGCGGTTACGTAAACAACGCTCGCCGCACGCACGTGTAGTATCGACTGAATACAAGCACGCTCGACGGTTATCTCCACGGCGCGGCGACGCGAAGCGCGGACTGCTTTCATTCGGGCTGCGCAGGTTTACGTTCGTAGTAAAATTCGGAGCACCGTTGCAATATCTAGATCAACCCAATAGATAATTTGTTATTATCATCTCCCCCATTAATGTAAGTGTAGCAATCCCCTTTATAGTTTCATAACATAACTTGTAACATTGCAAACAACATTAAACTATTATTAGGGACCATGAGTCACCATTGTTACAGGAATTCGAACAGTTTTTCTTTTATTTCTCACCAAAAACAAATGTGAACAAAATAAAACTACTATTTTTGCCTGTAACACTGATCAATAATTTACTGGGATGATCATCAATAACCCCGCATCAATGATGTGATGTACACATTAAATAATCAACGACATTTTGAATCCCCATTAGTGCGACATCTCACAAGATGATTAAAATATTTCACTAATACCGTTGATTGAAGTAATACTTCAATCAACGCTAATACCTAATATTGCCGATGCAACATCATTATGGATCTGTTATTTGCCTGTAACCAGGTGCGTGCTGGTCCACCGGGATACCCTTCTTGGTGTTCAGTATGAGTCCCCTCTCTTTACTGATTTTTTACAACGTCCATTAGTCTTTGCAGCTCTGCCAAAGAAAGATTCTGTAATAAGTACAATATCATCTGCATATCCAATGTTGATATTTTTCCCATTAACTTCCATGCTAGTTGGCGTTCCCGTAGGCCCCTCACTCCTTATAGTAGTTTAATAGGCCATCAGTTTTCATAATGCCCTTTTTATTATCTATTGAAGATGATTATTATCTTTTGGCGTTGTTTGAAATATTTCAATCGCTTTTGGTGACTACCAAATTTATTTTTATTTCCATTACCATTGGCACTCCGTGTTAGCATTTCTACTACTGTGCTGTTAATGTGCGTTGAATTCAAATATTTTGACTGTGTTGTGTGTACATTTTTATCAAAATGTGATTATTATTACTCCGGGAAGCTGTCCTTGAAGCATAGGGCACCTTTTGATGTTTCTTGGGTCCTACCTCTATAGTTTATTGATAAGCCTTATATTTATTCTTATTATTAATTATTTCTTACTCTATTTTCTTCTATTTCATTTTGTCTTCTGCTTCTCTTTTTTAGCCATGGCATGACTTTGCATTTTTGTGTATTTGTTTTCGCCATGTATTTATTGGTCTTCCTCTTTGTCTTTTTCTCTTACATTATGTCCCAGCAGCTACCCTGGCTATATCTGAATTTTTTTCCTTAACGTGTATCCTATTCACTTCCCCTTTATGTTCTTGAATGTGTTGTATACTAGTTCTATATTAAATAGTTTCCATAGTTGGTAGGCTGGTATAACCAGGGGTATAACTTCAGGGTAATATATTTTTAATATTCTACCATTGACTAATAACCTACCTGACTTTTTAGTCAATGATTCTACGTACGCATTTCATCAAGATCTATATCATTTTTCAATTTGCTGTATAATGTTTGTCGGTATGCCGTTACTAATACTAGTTACTAATACTTGCCACATCTTCTCTCTGTGTTGAAAGCTTTTCAAAGTTGATAAAATTTACTATAAATGTAAATGTTTTTTGCCATTCTATAGTATTTTCGAAGATTATACGTAATATACATATGCTGTCTGCTCAAACATTTAATTAGTTGCTCGCGTAGTCCCTACGTCAGCAGTACAAATGCATTTGTTTATCAAGATCTGTATCATTATTTTTCAATATTTGCTGTGTAATTTTTATCGGTATACCGTATTTCAACAGGATTCTGGTCACTAGTTTTTGTTACCATGATAATTCCTTTGTTCCATTCTGTTGGTAGTTTTTCCCCTCTCCATATTTTAGTTCATAATTTATACATCATCGCGATTGTTCTGTGTCCTCCTGATTTTAATGCTTCTGCTGGTATGCTGCCTAAACCTGGTGCTTTCTGATTTTTTAGTTTGGTAGTAGTAGTAAGTCTTCTTCCGTATTTTGGGTATTTTTGTTTTATATATTTCTTCAATGAATACTGGCCATCTTATTATTTTATCTTTGTCAACATTTTGTTCCCACATTTGTCCCTGATATGCTCCATTGCGCTTTTCCGGAAAAAGGTTTTTGTTACTTCGTATGGGGTTTTGGTGTCCCTGTTGATTATGAACTTTTGTATCTTCTTTATTCTTTTCTTTGTATTCTGTTTATAATTTTTTTTTCCACACTTTTGCAGCCTAATATTCTTTGTTTAATTTTCTTTCTATGCTCTATTTTTTTTTTCGTGTGTCTTGTGTCCACTCTTTGTGTTTTCGGTTTCGGACCTCCTACCTCTATAGTTGTTTCTTTGATTGAGTTCTTATATTTTTTTCATAATTGATTATATTTCGTTCATTTATTTTGGAGTTTTTGCTCACATTTGCTTCTTTTCTTCGTTGTAGCGCCACTGTACATTGTATGTCACTCTGTTTGATTTTCTTATGGGTTGCTAGCTTGATGCTCGTTTTAGCTCTTACTAGTTAAATGTGGTCTGTATTTCCATCTGCTCCCATTATTGACCTTATATCGATTAGTAAACTTCTCAATTTTTGTCAATTGTAATGTGGGTGATTTGGTTCCTAGTTTTTTGTCTGTTGATATCCATGTGCCCTTATGTATTGGTTTATGTCTGATTATATTTTCCCAAATGATGACGGTATTACTTGCACAGTATTCAATAAACAGATGCTTTCTCTACCCCTTCTTTTCAAGAGAAAATGTGATTTCTTTGCCCATGTTATTGTTACTTATTTTTGCATTCATACCCCCGGGGATATCTCTCTTATGTCTAAATCGGCCTTGTGTTGTTTGAAATTGTTCACAAAAAAAACCTGTTTGTCGGTGCATATACATTGAAAGAAACATAGATTGAAAAATGTTGCTTTAAATCTGACAAGTGTGGTTTACTAATCATACACGTTACTCCAGGTTCATGTATATTTCATGCGTCTGGTTTACCCATATAAATAATTTTTGTTTAAATTTTCTAATTCCATCTCTCCGGTTCTTCTGTTATGCGTTCTCAGTAATGAGTTATAAGCCGTAGGATGTTGTATTTTTACGCAATATATGCCCAAGATACGCCGATTTTCTTTTCTTGATTATTCTTAGTAGCTTCCGTTGCTTATTAATTTTAAGTAGCACTGTCTCATTTCGTATTTTCTTCGTTCAAGATATCTTAAGTATTCGTCGGTATGTTCAGATTTCGAAGGCTTCTATTTTATTCATAATATTTGTCTCTGCCCCCGTATAGCAGTACCAACCAGATGTAGCATTTAACAGTTTAGCATTGTGTCTCTAAGTTCATTTTTTGTCACAAAGAAGATTTTTCCATTTCGTAAAAACGCCTCTGGCTTATTCAATTCTGGGTTTTATTGTTTGTTCGGGGTCCCACTTTTCATTTAAGATTGTTTCTAGGTATTTAAATGGTTTGACTTGCTCAAATTTGATGTTGTTAAATTGTATGTCCTTGGTTCCGGGATGTTGTGCATTTCTACTAACTTTCATTACTTTAGTTTTTAATATACAAGAAGAAAACGTGATATAGCAACAGGAAAAAGCCGGACATCGGCTGTACAGAATGGAATAAATATTGGAATCAAACACTTCAATAATTTATGCAAAGACATAAAAAACAATACCACCTTTAAAACATTTAAACAAAAATTAAAAGACCTCTTAACCCAGAATCAAGAAAAACAATAAAACTAAACAAAAATATGTTTCTGAGTATGCATTAAATAGCATGGAGAAAAGATACAAACTTGACGGACCCCACGTTTTATTTTTCGTTCTTTTGGATCCTCTCCTTCAAACTTCAGAATTGCCTTCTGATTTCATTTCAGAAGATTCTGTACGATACGAATGTCCTTCTCATCCGGGCCCAAGTGTTCATGTCTCACCTTGTCGAATGCTTTAGATATATGATCTACGCATTTTTGTACGAGGATCTGGAGTGGGAAGATAGTATTCCCACTCCACGCGTTCCCTAGCCATTCTATATATTCTGTTTTTGATGATATTCAAGAACACTTTCAAGATATGACACTGCTATTACACTGATGAGTCGGAAGTCATCGCATCTAGCATTGGCTTTTCGGAATTGGAATGAAGGCAGACTTTAGCCATTCAGTTGGGGTTTTCCCTAAGTTGTAGATTCTATTAAACAGATTTACAAGGATGTCGATATTTCCTTCGTCGATTAGTTTTCGCATTCCCGCATAAATTTCGTCGGGTCCACTGGCTTTGCCTGATTTTGCGGTTCGAATTGCATGTTCTATTTCTGTTCGTAATCTTGCGGGCCCCTCATTTCAAGTGTGTTGTTTCTGGTTTGTTCCGGATGTCTTCAAAAAGTTTAGTTATGAAATTTTCTCATGTTTTCAATCTTTCTTCTTTCTTTAGTATTATTTTCTTGCTATCATCTTCAAGATTGGCATAAGTCTCATATACAAATATGTCGCTGGCCTCTCTTTTTTTGTGGATGTTGAAATTATCATTCATTTTGCTAGTTCTTCGATTTCGCTGCATTTTTCTAATAACCACATTTCTTTCGCTACCCTTATGCTCTTTCGGATCATTTTGTGGGCATTCCAGTATTCTTCTTCGTCAACATTTTAGTATGCTCGTCTCTTATTCATCATCACAGTTGTCATCCATTTATTTTTTGTTAGTCTTCCTTCTGACTTTAGGTCTTTTGTTGTTACTTCTTGTAATACATCCTTTATTAGGCCCCATTGTTTGCATGTCATCATCTCCTGATATGTATTTAGTTTAGTGTTCTGTTAACGTATCTCTGTACTTTTTCTGTGACTTCCGTATCTCGAAGTTTGCAAATGTTAACGACAGGTTTTGCTTGAGCCTTTTGTATATGTTTTAGTTTCCACCTGAATTTGACAATGATGGCGTTGTGATCTGAGGCTTACGATGTCCATTTCTGGGTAGGTCTGCGTACTTTGAATACTTGATCTGCATCTCTTTTTTTATTCAAACGTAATCTATTTGGTTACTCACTATGTGTGTGGTTGTGTCCTTAGGCGATTTCCAGGAGTGTAGTCGCCTTTCCAGCAGTTTAAACTATGTATTAGAGATTGGGCTCTTAATCTCTTCATTGCAGAATTGCAATAGATGGTCTTCTCTTTCATATCGTAATCTTAGGCCGTACTCACCCATTGTATCGTTTACTTTACCCATCCCTATGCCGTTTAGATCGCCTATGAAGATATTTATTTGGTGTTTTTCGTGAACGACGTTAGTTCATTTATTTTTGCATAAAATGCTTCTATTTCTTCTTCACGTTTGTCCTCGGTTGATGCATAGAGTGTAATTATGTTTATATCTGTTTTATCCCCTTTCATTGCCGTTTGTTCTGATACCGGCACGAAGTTAAGACGTTCTTTGTCAGGTTTTTGCGAATAGCTATAGCTGCCCCATATCGTAGTCGTATTTAAGTATTTCATTTTCCGGGCCATTTTACTTCGGTTAATCCAATAATATCAATGTATATTCGGTTCATTTCGTGTGCTAGGTTTATAGTTTTTCCGGGAGCTAATAAGTTTTTTACATTCCAAGTTCTAATTGTTAAAGGTTTCATTGTGACAAGAACGTAGTGATCCAGTGCTCGACTCTCCCGGTGCCGATCCCCGATCAAGAATCCGGAGGAACCGTATTTTGGCTTCTCATAACTGGGATGGCAGAGCCGTAAAACCCCTATTTTTTTCTCAGTGTAATATGGCGAAACAATTATTATATATGTATGGAAAGTAAAGCAAGAATCTATAAGGCCTGTGTGAGAACTATCATGACATATGCGATTGAAATCAGAGCAGACAACGCTATAAAAAAATACTCTTATTAAAAATGGAGATGAGATCCGTGGTAGGATGCAGCCTAATGGACAACATAAGAGAGAAGTATATATCAGAACACAGTGCGACATCCAAGACGTGGTCAGATGATCCCGAAGCAGGAGACGAAAGTGCAGAGATCATGTTTACATGCACACTGTCAGACTGTCAAAAGTCCCCTAACTGATTACTGAAAATAATAAGTATTTATCATTACCATAATATTATTATATATGTATGGAAAGTAAAGCAAGAATATATAAGGCCTGTGTGAGAACTATCATGACATATGCGATTGAAATCAGAGCAGACAACGCTATAAAAAAATACTCTTATTAAAAATGGAGATGAGATCCGTGGTAGGATGCAGCCTAATGGACAACATAAGAGAGAAGTATATATCAGAACACAGTGCGACATCCAAGACGTGGTCAGATGATCCTGAAGCAGGAGACGAAAGTGCAGAGATCATGTTTACATGCACACTGCCAGACTGTCAAAAGTCCCCTAACTGATTACTGAAAATAATAAGTATTTATCATTACCATAATGCCATTACTACCCATCTCAAATTGTATCCTGTATACTACTCCCTCGTCAGAGAGGGGTTTTGGAGACCACACTGTGCCCGTGCGTTCTCAAAAACCCAAAAAGGGTAAAAGGGTAAAAGGGGTAAAAGATTATATATTTAAAACACAGGAATTTTTTGCAATTATAGTAATAGATACTACCATTACCTACTGGTCAATATCAAATCATACACTATAAACTAGATATGTTACCCAATACGACAAAAAAAAACAGTAAAAATTTACGATTTTCGTTAAAATATTGTACGTAGCTGGAATCTGTCAAACTCTAGTTTGATCTTTGAAGGTTAAATGTTGGATTATTATTACTTAAAAATTATAATATTTAGTAATAATAAAAAATTATTACTAAAAAATATAATATTATTTCTGTAATATTTGAGTATTTAATGTACGATACATCGCGCGCGAATTCGTTAAGGCAGAACAGAGAAAATCTAGAACAATATTTTATCGATATTTCATATAATTTTGTGCAAATAATAATATGTTCCGAATAAAAATTACTTCTACTTTTATTAAAATTATTTGTATGAAAAAGTAAAAATAATTAAGTAAGGTATGTAATGAAATATTAAGTAGGACTTTGTAATATTAATATTGTTAGAGGATATTTGGAAGTGAGGTTACCCCAGTAATTATTATTATTATTACATTATTTAGAATAGGCTTAGTCAGTCCAGTACGCAATGACGTATAACGTACTCGGTACTCAGTACTTGTACTTGGTACTCGAGTACTTTTTGAAAGTACTCTGAATAGCTCTGTCCCACGATCAAAAAGACCGGGACCACCACCAATACTCTAGTATGACAGTAGGAGTGCGGCTGTAAATGTAAAACGATTAATAAAATTACACATGTTAAAAATACAATTAAATTAAATACAATATAAAAAGATAATTAGACAAAATAATTAATAAATTTATTTCCGGATTTAAATAAACAATTACACTCTAAAATACTCGACCAGTCAATAGTGAGTGTAAATATTTTTTATCAGATATATTAATGCTTTTAAAAATAAAGAATGTATTCTTAGGACCGATTATCATGCTTTCTTATGCCATTATTTTTTTATTAGCATAGTAAAAGATTTTGTCATCGGTATAAGAGGATCCACTCGATAATAGTCTTACTACAATCTATACACATTTATTTTTCGCTTTGAATATTAAAAGTATCGGACGTAACATCATTAGACATGGCAACTCGGCAGCACATTCAACTTATCCCGCAATGTACGTAATATTCGTACTTACATAAGGTCACGTGTTTACTGTTATTCAAGATCTCGAAGCTATTCTATGAATTTAACGTATTCATTCCATACAATATAATGTGTTTATTTGAAAGGAAGTGTACAATAATACGTCAATCGGGTTGATTATGTTACGTATTCCATCGTGCACTGTTCAGATAAATTTATTAACATTGTACAGATTCCCTAATTGCATAGAGAAATAGCTAGTGCACATTTATAATTAATTATTATATATAATACTTGTTTGGCAATGTTGCAGATATCACAGGTCTAATAATGATACAGGTGTCCATGGTAACTGGTTTGCATATACATATTATAGAAATTAATTGAAATTATAGAAATATTATACATTTGTCTTTAATCTGATTGTTTGAAATTCAATAGTTATTCAAATTGAAACAAGAGCGATTTTAAACTAATCTTTCAATATAAAAATTCTCTTTCCCACCTTGGCATTGAAATCGTTCATTATTATGTTTATTTCATGTGTGTAAATGTATCAGCTACCATTTTCAGGTCGCTGTAGAATAACTCGATAACATCGTCTAGTGCATCTCCTGTGGGCCCATATACTTGGATTATGTTGCATACTATTGGCGCTATTGGTCTAGTATCTATTTATACTATAATTACGCGATCAGATATATTTATGATGTTCTTTACAGCCTAATGAATAGATTGGCTGAGGATTAGCCTACCCCATTCCAGTGTTAGGAGTCGTAATTCCCAGAATAGTAAATAGTACATATATCCATCGACTTACACACGCTAGAGTCACTCTATCGCATTTCGCTTACTCCGAGGATGTCTATTTAAGTCTGTCTATTTCCCTTAATAAGTTTTAGGGTTTTCCACCCTCGAATAAGCTGCACACATTGCAGGTGTCGATGTTTTTAATTGTTGACATTTTCTTGATTTCTGGAGGTTTTTGCTTCGTATGTATTGCATTCGATATATAAGGATTACGTCGGTTGACTACCTAAGAGGCCTTTTATTCTTCTATTTTTTGTATTGTTTCCTCTCTTGCAGGATCTTGGTGTCCGAAGTCCATAAGAGTAGGGTTTTTCGTTACTATTGTACTTGTGTCATTGATTATTGACTAGGAATATCCCGAGGGATCTTTAATGTGGTGGTTTTCCGTTGCCTATCCTACTGCCGTTGATCCGTTTTAGATCCTTCCAGCTTTAGGAACCATTTCTTGGTCCAAGAGTACGGGGGTCCCCTTTCTCCTGCCAGCTCCTCCACCCGTAGCTATTTACTGGCAATAGAGGATCTGCTTATTCCGGCAGAAACTCGGT
The DNA here is from genome assembly GCA_963942505.1 of Lordithon lunulatus. NCBI lineage: Eukaryota > Metazoa > Arthropoda > Insecta > Coleoptera > Staphylinidae > Lordithon > Lordithon lunulatus. The sequence continues at coordinate 23,221,692 of OZ012666.1, forward strand.
CGACTGAGCCTCGTTGTTTTCTAGTAGAGTGTACCGCAAGCAGGTGAGGTCGTTTGTCATTTTGGTGGACTTTTGTCACTACTCCTTACACTCTATATACTATATACTATAACCGGAACACTCTATTTACTATAACCGGAACATATAGAAAATGAAAAACATACACCTGATATCCCAAAATCTGAAATCATTAGAGCACTCAAAAGAACTAGGAACGGCAAAGCTGCCGGGCCAGACGACATGTCTGATGAATTCATTAAAATAATAGACGAGGAAAATATAGCGACTCCAACGCGTCACTCTAATAAAGTGTATTAAACAGAAGACCTCCCAAAGGATTAGCCAAATACTACGTTTATTCGAATTCCATTGAAATCGAATGATAGTACATTTCAGTTTCGTCTCATTATACTTATGAGCTATATTCTAAAGCTTTTCTTGACAGTCCTACAACATAGAATGTACAGAAAATATGAAATGGACATAAGTAACACACATTTTGGCTTCTACCAAGGAATGGGAACCCGGGAACCATTATACAGCCATAACGTTTCTACTACAAGATCAACGAAAAGATGTATACTTATGCTATATAGATTACGAGAAGGCATTCGACAACGTCAAATACACAGAACTAATAAGAATTTGAAAAAATAAGGAATTCGATTAAAAGGATATAAAACTAAAAATAGAAAGGGAGGAGACCGACACGGCAGCAATAAAGAGAGGGGTTAGTCAAGGCGGTGTATGGGTTACCACCATTTTTTCAACTCACACTACGAAGAAATCTTCCAAAAAGTACTGCATTCATCAAAAAAAGGAGAAAACAGCACCAAACTGCCATTTGGCGATGATTTGGTCATACTCTTAGGTAGGCCCGAAGATTTTCAACTCCAAATAAATGCAATAGCTAGGGAAAGAGAGGCACTTGTGTTGACAATAAACACCAAAAAGACTAAAACCGCGGTAGTCAGTAGAAACACAAGTTCAAGCGTACATTAGCATGTATGGCGAGCGCATCCAAAGAGGCACAAAATTTAAATACCTAGCGTGATGGCTGGCGAGACCTATATCCATATTTAGAAATCAGAACAAGGATAGAGATGCCAAGAACAAGCTTCTTGAAAATGAAGCCGCTCTACACCTTCAAACAAAACAAACTAGAACTCTGCTGGATCAAAGGACAGAGAGGGATCCTCACATCCTCTAACAACCCAAGAGGATGAAATACTTTCTGCAGGTAGGTAAAATAATAGAGCATAGGACACATGCTCTTCACAAGGTAAGAAGGCGAGAAACGCCGGACAGCAAGCAATCAAAGGTGGCAATTAGGCAACCCTGTAAAATTGCCGCCACGGCCCGCCTTAACTTATCTAGAACTAATCTGAAATTATTGACATCCTAACTGGCCACTGCCGGCTAAACAAACAGCTACACACGATGGGTCTGGTAGACAGCCCGTTATGTAGAGGGTGCAATGAAGAACTAGAAACAGCAAAGCATGTAATGTGCCTCTTTCCAGCTCTAGTAAACACTAGGCATCTAATACTAGGGTAGTGCTGGCCTAGTATGACCAGCATTAGCAACTCCTCACCCGCCAGAGTTTTGCAGCTCGCACGGAAAATTGATTGGTGGGACGAGAGACGCCTTAAATGGAGGTTTCACAATGGACCCATTTTGAGACCTAAGTGTCTGTAGCTATGCTACCCTCCATTCAACTATCTAAAACGATCCAGAACACCTTCAAACACGCGTTAGATTCGTTCAGTGTTACATATATTCTATATTGCTGTACTATCTCGAGACATGAACACTAAAAGCATAAATCGAAAAAAGATTACAAGCTTTCGAAGTATGGGTATTCAGAAGTATACTGCGCATATCTTGGACAGAACACATAACAAATAGAGAGGTACTGAGACAGCTGCTGCTACGAAGCGTACGGAAAATAAAAACAACATATCTCCGACATACTTACCGCAATAAAATATATGAAATACTACAAATTGTCATGGAAGAAGAAAGATAGACGGCAAGAGAGGGGAAGATGCTCGTGGTTGAAAACATTCAAGACTGGACTACACTCATACACTCATACAAGAGCAAAAAGCTGAGAAAAGTTTACCAGAATTATTGCCGACCTTCAATAATGAAGAGGGCACACCAAGAAGAAGAAGTACCAGAAATGTGCGCGACAGTTGTATTCTTTTCTCCGAATTATTTCATTTATCATTCGTGTTTATGTTCACACAATATACCGACTTATTGGTATTTATCGACGAATACGGGTATTTAAATATCGGCAAAATTGGTCAAGTACCTAAGTTTTGCAATCCCTACCCATGAGTAGTAAAAGACTGGTAATATATCAATATATGAGCCTGTGAGAATGAAAGTGGTGTAAATTATATTTGAATTGTTTTGAAAAGGAGAATATTCTGCGTTTGCTATTTATGTAAATCTACGCACGGAGTTTATTTATGAATAAATTGAAATGTTTGTAACTGCGCACGTTGATGAACATAAATACCAAACGCAATATCTTAACCTTTTCAAAACAATTCAAATGTGACTTAAGCTACTTTCATTCTCACAGGCTTATATCATTGTCGTAGGTATTCCTAAATGGAGCTTGACTAGTTCATAATGGACTTAAATAAATAAATATTAAATCTATAGACAATCATATTTACATTTCACTTAGTCTGTGTCATATACCAAATAGCATACATTGGGTTTTAAATTGTTAAGGCAGTGAGTTTAGAAGAAATATGCAATTTGATTAGATCTTACATATAGCCACAGATATATGTACTTAAACAAACCGGATTAAATGAATAGGAACAAATTTTAAGAATGTTTGGAGCTGAAAAGTATTTAGCGAAAAAAGGATTGAACCTTGTATGACACAAGCATTGACTAATTCGTTTATTATTTAGTTAAATATTTTTATACATATGTTATTATGTATAGTATATAGATGATGGAAAGGTAAACTGTTGTACCGCACCAAACCTATACAGTATTTATAAACCTACAAACAAATTATATTGTAAACAGCTATAAAAAACGATTTAGATAAAATTGAGGGTTACAACCATTTAGGTTTCCCCCGTCGATATTATTTGTAGTAATTATTTTATTTGGGTAATTTTAATATAACGAATTCCATTAATACTTGAGAAATTAATATGACAAAAAGCTTTCCCTCAAAGAACAATCTTATTAGAATCCACATATGCATTTACCCACCGAGAATGGAGAGGGGTCGTCGTCATATATATATTGTGTTGAGGGTCGTAGACATTTTGTACAATTAAATTATAGTATATTAAAATATAACAGAAGATGTGATTATCAATTCACACGATTTTAATTTACTGTATTCTTACATTAGTCATACATATAACACGTTCCTTTCGCAGGCAACTCACCTTTACCGTTTTCTACTTGATTAAGCAAGAATTAAAGTAAGTGCAATAACCAGTGTGGTAAGCATTGTTATATAATGATTATAGTTCATGGTCTCAGTGCTGGTTTTGATTTTTACGAGCAAGATATCGCAGAATCTAATACACTACAGACAATACAATAATTAATTACTTATGTAATCATTATTTGTCAAATATTACAAATACAAGTTTTAAGATAATCATCTCCATAAATCGATAGTTACTTCTTTTCGAATTATATCTTTTTTACAAAATTATAATTAAATATATAATATAAGAGAGTAACAATCTTTACTCGCATTAATATTTACATAAAATGCAATAGTAAATTCTTGAAATAAATTGAGGCCATATTTTTTGTTATATTTTTATGCCAGTCTCGCTTGTCATGTGTATTATATTTATAAAGATTAGTTCTAATACATTGATTATCGTTTGAATCGTTCAGATTATGATACATTGTTAATAATATACTATTAGATTGATAATGGTCAGGGGTGCGATTCCTTACTATTTAGTCCTCGTTCGGAAAGAGTTCGAATACACGGGCAGATTTTGATTATTATATATGCAATTAATATGTATTGTCATTATAAAAAACTACTAAATCGAAATTTCATCATTGGGGAGCGACTTCAACAGGACTTTTGAGCATTCCTGGTACCACTCGAACGTATACTCGTTTGGATCGTGTGCTGTCAGAATCGCACCCGATTATTCAGGCGATTCTTTATTATTGTACATTAAATTCATGCTTTCGTAATTAAAAAATACAAGGAAACAGAAATTATCTATTATTGATCCCAGATACTTGTATTCAGTGACTTGTTCTAAGTTTTCGTCATCTTAGGACTTTATTCTTCTCTCTTATTTCGATAACTTTGGACTTTTCTCTATTAATTTTTAGTTTCTGTTTTCCAGCTCCTTATTCCATATTTGAAGATTTTCGTTTAAATCTTTTTCTGAGCTTCCAAACATTACCGTCGAAATCCGCGAATGCTCACTCGGCTATTTCCATCGTTCTCATATTCTTATATCCAATCATAATTCTTTTCGTTTTTTCTTTTGTTTCTTTAATAACATTGTCTATCAATATTATAAATAGTAATGGGCTCAGTATTCCTCTTTCTTTTAGAACAAAACAAGGAGCAAGATTTTTCTAATTTTTTAAAATTAATTTTAGGTACAGTCCTTTTACTGCTTTTAGCAGGTCTCCTTCTACCCTCTTTTTATTAAGGATTAAGGATAAGTATGCTGTCAAATGCCCTTTCTAGGTCTATGTAGCACATATATCATTCTTTGTTGTATTCTTTCGTATTTGTCGCTATTTGTCTGATTGTGAAGATTTGGTCCTACGCATTATCCCCTGGTTTCAAACCACTTTATCAATCCTCTAGCTTAGATTAAATTATCTCCATCACCTTAATTTTTATTTTTCTCGCGTATACTTTTCCAGTGACACTGAGCAATGATATTCCATATAGTTTTCGCATTGCCTGCTCTCCCTTCTTGCATTTTAGGATAATCACACCTTCTTCCCTCGAACCAATGTGATTAACGCTTTGCTATAAAACAAATAAAGTGTGATTATTTGATTTACTTTATCTTAATTGTAAGACCATTTTCTGTAGTATTTTTATACCTATGTTAAACATTTAATATACGAACAACCTTTATTACATCATTTAAACGAAGTATTTAAGGTGTATAGACTTAATTTTGTTTAATTATATAAATTGCATAATTGGCACCATGTTCACAATTATATGTATCCATTCGAATTGCAAATATTGGACATTAAATAATTGTGCCGAGATTAAAATTGATATTTTGTAATTGTATAATATTTTATATTCGCTGTCTTGATCGCAATACTTATTGGGTAACCTCGGCGAAGGCGGTGAGGTAATATTATGTAAATTTCACTGTATCATATTTCGTTTTAATTATACTACGGCATTGTTGGTACATTTGACGGATTTCATTTCCAGAGTTTTAACAGTATCAAACGTTGCAGTTACTAGTTAGAATAAATTATATTTACATATAAATATAGGATGAAACATTAACCAGAATATGCTAATATAGTAGTTATTCAATAACATAAATGTAGTATTCCACACAACTAAGGTGTTTTACAAATTTATAATGCTTATAATCCATTAGGTTTGTTGTAATGTATAACGTATAATTAGTGTGTCGATTATACAATCTATATATTCCATATGGCACAATTTTAAGCACGTAATTTGAATAATTGCTGTTATAAAATGTGTCTATTACGATCTTACAGTCGAGCACTTGCAAAACGGTGACGAAACGGTAATCATATAATAAAATAAACTCATTACATATGGACCATATTTTATTCTAGAATAGTTTATATACCAAATAAGGTATACATTCCGAGAAATCTAGCATTACAATTATGAAAATGACGTAGTAATTAAAAAATTAGACGTTATCAATTAACAAAACTTAACTATTTTAGTGATCTATGGATAAACTTGGGCATTTGAAATTAAAACGTACTCGTTATGAGCTTAATGTTAAACATACAATACAACAAAGGCGATGAGGCAACATAATCCAAAAACATAATTAAGGTAGCCATAATTCTATTTTCTATTTTAGAAATACCCGAGGGTTTCGAATGGGTGTGTAGGAGAATTCTAATTATACAATGGGCCGAGTTACAAATGTATGAGGCGAAAATTGGTAAAGAAATTAAAGTGTTTGTAAAATTAATTTAACTCACGGTGAAGTACCTACACTGACCGGCACACAAAGTGGCCTCCCCTTGAATATTTAAAATAAATACAATGTGTCCTTTTATAATACGTTTATTTTATCAAATCGGCCTTAATACACTTACATTTGATAGTCGGGTTATTAATTGTTAGGAAGAATCTGTTATTATCATTAGCCGTCGTTGATGGTAATTATTTAAAACCAAGTTTTTCCCTTCTAGAGGGTTCCTCAAATGTAATGTTGTTTTACGACAAATTTTGTATTTTAACATTACTCAAATTATGCCATTATCGTCCACCGATATCGCTCGGATTATCGCTTTACTACAAGATGGTAAAAGTCAAGTTTATGTATCGGAAAATGTTGATATACCGAGAACAACAGTTCGAAGAGTTTCTAATCGCTTTTTGTAGACTATCTATCACGGCGTTCTGGTTACGGTCGCAAAGGGTCACGTAAAGAAACGATTGTTTTCATATGATTGAAATCAACATACAATTGCTATTGCTGCCTGAAATCGCTTGCAGTTTGTAAGAATGTCAGCGAATGCAAGGTTAGAAGACGCCTCAATAAAAATGGATTATGTGCAAGAAGGCCGGCAATAGTTCCAGAATTACAAAATGGGCACCGTAGGAATCGATTGCATTACACTTTTCACCGATGAATCTCGGCTCTTTTTGAGATCTGGTGATGGATGAGCAAGAGTCTGGATGCGAAGAAATGAACGATATGTACAAGCTTGTATCTCAGAAGAGGAGCTATGGAGGTAGTGGAATTACGGTTTGGGCTGAAGGTTGAAGAGCGATCTGACCTTATCATCATCAGTAGCTCTCTAAATCTGGTCGATATTTTGGCACAAGCCATTGGCTTCATTTATATAAGATGGATTCTTATCAATGCAGAATCATGTAAGTCCACACACTGCAAGAACTGTTACCGAGTACTTGGAGAAAATGGGCTTCAATACTTCAAAATGGCCAGCGTGTGCCCCAATCTGAACATTAGTGAATACCTTTGGAATTAACTTCAGCGTAAGGGGACAATTTCACTTGTAACCTCAAACTCCTGTTGACCTTCAATACGTACTTCGTGAAGAATATGAAAATATTCCTCGGGAATTTATTCAAATTTAATTTCGGTCATTGCCACTGCGTTTGCAATCAGTTATCGATGTATTGGGATAAAACACCTGGTATTAATGTCTTTTTCTAAAGTTTATCCTTATCTAATATTTTAGGTATTTCACTATTGCATTTAATACTCATCTAATTCAATCAATTTATTAATATAAGTGAAAATTGTAAGAATAATTGCAATAGCTGGTAGTTATTTATTTATGGAATGAAAGCCTGAGTTATTTTTTTTGTATTGCAACATTATGGGGTGATCATTTTTTGTGCCGGTCAGTGTATCAATTGTTGTATAGAGCACCGCCTGGGTTTCCGTTGTGGAGTTGGGTTTCACCTGGCTTGTGTCACAGCCTCCCCTTTCCTATATTTACGGTGCATAACGGAGCTCAGATCGACACATATCATCTCAAGAACATCGCCTATAGGTCTGTTATGGATACGGGTTGAACCTGACTGGTGTCAAAACTACCCCCTTGCTGTATGTACGGTGCATCGCGGTGCTCAGATCGACACATATCGACTCGCCTGTAGGTCAGTTATGGCTATGGATTGCATCTGGCTGGTGTCACAGCTACACACTTACTGGTGCATCACGGAGCTCAAATCGACACATATCGACTCAAGCAGATAGCATGTAGGTCCGGTATGGACATGGGTTGCACCTGGCTGGTGCCAAAGCTACCCCCTTGTTGTATGTATGGTGCATGGCGGAATTCACATCGATACATATCGACTGCAGAACATCGCCTATAGGTCCGCTATGGACTTGGGTTGCATCTGGCTGGTGTCAGAGCTATTTCATATCAATCTGTTTGTCTTGTGTCAACAACCATCACCATCTATCTCTAGCACAATAATTGTACAGTTTATAACCATTAGCATATTTAGTGCCACATCTACCCCAATTAGAATACAAGTAGCATAAGAATATTTATTATTAATATTTTTTATTTAGTAGTATACAGCGATTAGCGTAACTATCCCCAGATGACAAAAACACAAGGACGGGATTGGCCAGAAGAAAATCCAGGGATGTCCAAAATATCAACCATCCTCCCCAGCTCCCATGATAGAAACTTAATAAAAGATTGGCGCATCGATGAAGAAGGAGAGTTACAAGATCCGTGAGAAGTAAGGAGTTGAAAGAAAGTTCTATAAGACCCGAGACCGTTACGAGGTGAGAAGATTTAAGATAGACAGTTACAAGATCCGTGAATAGTGAAGATTAGAAGAACAGTGGGTTCCGTAACATATAGTTAGTGAAGATTCGAGAAACGTTCACGAGACTCGAGTTAGAGAGTGAAGAGTGACAACACAACAGTTAGTACAACAGAAGTGTTCAATTAAATTAAGTTCAAGATTTTATGTTTAAATAAAAAATAGAGTAGTTGCCAAACCGTAGCAGTTTTCATTTTAACCCAAAAAATCTTAACACGGCTGAAACAACTTAAAGAGCATACATCCAAGGACGTAATTTTTAAATTTCTAAAAAAAATATCTGAAAAAGTGACAATGTTCATAGTTCTGTCACAAAACTATGATGGCCAGGTTAGACGTTTTAAGTAGATACGTTTTCTTATGAAACATTGTTCTGCTAGAGTGTTAACACTGCAACAGATAATTTATATAATTCAGTGCTACGGGACAGGAGAGACGAGCATCAACTATGTGGTCCACTGTTTAAATGAAAAATATCCAAACGCCCCAAACATTTCACTCCAAAAAGTTACAAAACTAATAAAAAAGTTTCTATCTTCCAGTTCTGTGAAGGATGTGAAAACGACAAAGCGGTTTCTTGATGAAGATGATGCAGCAACAGTCCTCGTCCTGCAGTGTGTGCAAGATAGGCCAAGATTATCGCTAAAAAATCCGATCCGACGAGACTGGAATCATGAAATCCCAAAAACTCATCAATATCATCCATACAAACCAGTAAGAATTCACACGTCAGAAGAAGCTGATGACGCAAAACGTCTTTACTTATGTCTGTGGGTTGGATTCCATATTTTTGAAAATATTCAGAATCCGTTTCATCGGTACATCATATTTTCTAATGAAGCGACATTTAATTCCAACGGGACACTGGCAACTTAGCAAAAACGACACTGAAATTTGACAAATCCAGGTTTCAGAGAAACCACAAATCGCCAGTACTACGTTAAAGTTTACGCTTGATGCGCTACCATGGCATAATAGGGCCATTCTTTTTTGAGGAAACTGTGAATCAAGCTTCATATCTGCAAATGCGTAATAACTTCTTCTACGAGGAAATGGATAATTTGCCTTTAAATTATCGAGCTGCAGTATATTTTCAACAGGATAATTTTCCTGCCCATTCAGACATAGTGGTCATTTAACCAATTCTCGTTCAACCGAACGAGAAATTTGGAGAGAAATAGATCGGACGAAATGGACCAGTCCCATGGCCTCCAAGAAGCCCTGATGTAACGATTTGTGATTTTTATCTGTGCGGCCGGTTAAAACAAATTGTTTACAATACTCCCGTTCCAAATAATGTAAACATAGAAAAATCGAATCCGAGATGCCATTTGATCGATCACGATAGAAGAAATTCAAAACTCTTATAACCAGCTTCACACGCGGCTAGAATTATGTGTTTCACGTGGTGGAGATGCAATTGAATAATTCATGTTCAAATCAAATTAATTGCCAAAGTGTTGCGTTTTAGTGCAGAGATAAAAGATTTATTCCAATGCTAATCATAGTTTTGTGACAGAGCATGAACTTTTTCAGATATTTCTTTTTAATTAAAAAAAAAAATCAGTACTGCGAAGCTACATGTCAAAACAAACAGTTGGAATTATATTTATAAATGAAGCAGATAATGTATTTCCTCTTGCATTTTTCTCTAAAATAACACCTCTTTGCAACCGAATACGGGGACACACGGTATATGATGTAAAAAAATTGTGGGCACATCTTAAACGAGCTTTAGACAAAACTTCGTGAATCAAAAATTAGTCAAGATATGAGTCCATCTAAATTGTCTGGTATCATACAGCAAATTGTTTGAAATATTGAATTGGTTTGTAGAATGAATGGAAAATAAAATACGTTGTATTCTTCTATAATAAATTTTATGCGGAGCTGCATAATCGCGGAGCCACTCTTAGTCCATACATTATTTTCGTTTCATAAGGATTCATCAAGTAGACAAGACAATTTCTTGGTCAATATATTAATTCATTTCTAGAACAATTTTTTATTCCAGAAATTGTCTTGTCTAAAACGACCATTAAATTAATAAAGATTTAATATAAATTTATAAAGATACTTTTATTATACCAAATCAAATTTAGTATATATTAAAATAACTAAATTATAGACCAACGCAACATATTAACAAATTCATGAACAAACAACAATAATCAATCGGAAATTATCAGCATATTATAGGCAACTAAGCTGACGCTAGTGAATAAAACTTGTATCACAATTTGAATCAAATTTATTTTAATAAGAATTTTTCATTATATTCATGAAATGGCCATATTAGTATAGTTTTCAATACACGAAATAAATATCTAAAATAAATCCAAGAAAATAGCATATAATATAGTAAACATACAAGAAGAAAAAGTGATATAGCAACAGGAAAAAGCCGGACATCAGCTCTACAGAATGGAATAAATATTGGAATCAAACACTTCAATAATTTACCTAAAGACATAAAAAACAATACCACCTTAAAAACATTTAAACAAAAATTAAAAGACCTCTTAATTCAGAATCAAGAAAAACAAGGAAACTAAACAAAATACAACACTGCCATCAACATCAACAACAACACCAATAACAACAACAACAAAAACAAGAACAATAAGAACTCCTTCACACCAGGCTGTCCAGGTCAGTGGATTGGTGACAGCCTGAGAGGGAGCACAATTTTCCGAAATAAATATATTATTTATATGAAAAAAAAAACATGTTAAATATGTTACGCACAATTTGATACTATACAACGTGTCCACGTATGTATGCAACAAATGGGAAAGTTTATTATTCGTGATTTCTCAGAACATTTTATTCTATTCATAAAAGTTGGTGCACAACTAATGAAAAACACAAAACAAATGACATACGACTCAAACTTCAAATTAAAAATTCTAAGGAGTAAGTAAATAATAATAATAAACAATGTAATTACTTAAATAAAACACTCGATATGATGCCCTTCCCTTTCAATACAATAATTTGTCCGTCTATCAAAATCTCTAATAACGTTTTCAATGATATTCGGATTATGGTTTAACTATCCTACACCATCTCTAATTTTGTTTTCCAAATTCGCTAAATTTCCAAATGGCCTCTCAGAATAAACTTTTATTAACCAACCCCATAAAGAGTAGTCCAGTGGATTTAGGTGAGTAGGTGAGAAGGGTGAGCGAGTAGGTCATGGAAGTAAGGAATATCTTCCAATCCATTTTTCATTAAATTCTTGATATAAAAACTACCTCTCCACGAACACTATGTGCAGGTGCTCCATCCTACATAAACCAGGGGGAATTTTTTGTTGACAATGGTAAATTATCAAATTTATTTTCTAGCTCCGTAGTTAAGAATTCTAAAAATGTGTCTGAATTTAAACTTTGTCGAAATACGAAGGCCCTATAATTTTTCGGTTTAAAATTCTACGCCAACATTTATTTTTTGTGAATATTATTTTTTGCAGTGTACTCGGAAATGTGTATATTCTGCAGCCCACCAACGACAGTATTACGAGTTAATTACACCATTTGTAGTTAATGTTACTTCATCCGTAAAAAGAATATTTTTGGAAAACGTTCGGTTGGTTTCCATTGCACATTGCACCTTGCCATAAAACAAAATTCAGAACGGCTGTCACAATCTTGCTCTTGCAATGTATGAATATATCTTAGTGTATATGCTTTATAATTATTCATAGCTAGTATTTTATGCACTGTTGATTTTCCAAAACCTAAATTTCCTCCACATTTTCGTACTGATATGTAAGGATTTTTAATCATACTTTGCATTACATTCAATGAAATGTCCAAATTACTTACAGCTTTTCTGAGTTCGTTATTAACTTTTAATTCCAATTTACCAGTTCTTTTAATTTTTTTCAAAATTAGGGAAAACTGATTGCTTGTTCGGGATGCCTTTCGTTGAATATTTCAGCACGCCCTTCTTCAGGTGTTATGATTATCTCCGCATATGAGCATCAACACCGCTCGATCTTGTAATGTTAATCTACGTACCATATTTAGCGAAATGTATAACTAATCAACATCAAAATCTTGATGACAGTTGCAGGAATACTTGATTAAATTCACTTTAGTATAGTAATTATACATATAATGTAATATATCTGTAAATTATAGTTCTATATCAATTGTTTTGTTTTTAATTGGGTTTGGAAGAAGCACCAACTTTTATGAACAATAAAATTTTGTGAGAAACTTTCCCATATGTTGCATACTTACTTGGACACGTTTAAAAACATAAGGTTTCCAGTTTTAGAATATATTATTAGTGAATAATTTACGCCATGCTCATTTTGTTTCCATAAAAATGAAACCACAGGTAAACATTGTATACTGTTTATTGATATAACAGTATCGAACCAAATAACTATAAAATACAGTGATTATTTAATAGACTTTTAAATTTTGCAATATAACGGTCAGATCAGTAATAAGTGGTATGTATACTATGCTTTACGACATTCTTACTATCACTTGCTTATGCAATAATAAATGAGCTAACTGTTAGAAATATATTTTTTAAATTAATAGAAGAACAACCTTCAATTTACCATAATCTTGACTATAAGTAACGGCACAGCATATAAATGATAAATAGTTAACGGCTTTACATGCAGACAATTATATAATGTTGATCAGCTATACGAAAAATACATAAACAATATCTAAGCTACCGGTATTCCCCCGCTACGCATACGTTTATGTGATATTTTAATTATTATAAATTATTCAAACCAGTTTATTAAACAGATTGAATTATTTGAAAAATGCAATAAATGTTACAGTAATGTTGTTTCTTAAAATTTTGTTTAAAAAATATATAAAATATTTGCAGAGTAATAAACTTGATCATTGAAAGCATTATTATCTCCATTTTTTAGGATTTATTGTCGGTTTCGAACGATTCGCGAATCATCTATGTGTATATGTATAATAATTAAAACATTACGGTCAAATTTTATATATATATATATATATATATATATATATATATATATATATATAACATTCGTCAATATATGTAAATCTTAATAATTTATTATAATTTTTACTTTTACCGAATACAGCACTGCTGTATAAGGAAGATTGTTTTCGCGAAAAAAAATTGCTAATTCTTTATAGTTTTAACAGAAAATGCAATTTCACTGAACAAATATTATTTTAAAATTATTAATAATTATTCATTATGAGTATTATGTAATCTGAAAGGTGAGACACTAATTGAATCATCAACCAAAGAGTAACATCAAGGTACCTTCCCATTCTTCAGCATATCTTGCATATCTGAAGGATGTTATGACAAAGGTGGGAAAGTAGACTAAAGGTCATTACGCGTTTATCTAAAAAAAATGAGATATATGATATGCTATTTTATAGTGTTTGTAGATAATCAATCGTACTATAGTTCTTATGAAACCCGGTCTGATCCACAGGTTGATAAAAATCAAGCTTTGTTGCAAAGCCATTGGTAATTATTTTCGAAACTAATTTGTATATATGTGAAAACACACTTATAGGCTGATAGTCTTCTATATTAGAGTTATCTCCCTTTTTAAATAATAATATAACCTTCGCATTTTGCCATGTAGTTGGTATTTTTCTCTCAAAGAAGCATTTGTTCAAGTCAACAGCTTCCAATAAGGTTCCACCACCGAGTAGCATATCGGTTGTGATTTGGTCTTCGCCTGGTGCCCGTCTATTTTTCATTTGACGAAAGCTATTTCCATTGTTGCTTGGTAGATATGAGGGATTTCCTCTGATCCAACGTTGGTAACATATCCTCCAGGGTCACCTCGATGCAGCATATCTGAAGTGAATAGTTTGTTTAGACAAATTTTCTATGATTTCCGATTTATCGGTAGTAATAGTGCCATGATTATTTTTTATTTTGGTCCCCTCTGGCTTGTCATTTTCCAACTTGCATCTTAGGACTCGCATGTTTGTATAATCTTCTTTTTATCAAGTCAGGAACAATAAATAAAAATCCAAGACAAACAAATGGAAACTGTCTATTCTATTAAATTCTACGACTGTATTGGCCAGAAACAATTTGCAATGTACATTTAATCAACCAATCAGATACCAATGATACATAAATACGAAAGAAAAATGAAATTGGATTGGGCACTCTTAGAAGAGATGAGCATCATATAGCAAGACAGGTTTCGGATTGGAATCCGCAAGGGTGTGGAAAGAGGGGCCGCTCAATAATCTCCTGAAGCAAACGGTCCTACGGCGAAGCCAGCAACATCTGAAAGTCCTGGAACCAGCTAATTCGAGACTCCCAAAACCATGTCTGGTGGCAACTTATTGTAGAGGCCACACAGGGGGGCTAAATAACCTAAAAGAGAGACATTGCATTAAATTTTTTAGAAATTTCAAATGTTATTCGCTTACGTTTAAGTTTCGACTTCTTTCCATGAAATCTTGTATTCATATCATATGTTTCATCGTTATATATTTCCATCAAAGTCTCGTAAATTTGTAGTCTGAATTGAATTGATTACTTGTCATGATGAATAAAACGTATTATAAAACATATATCATCAGTGTGATTCACATCTGAAGCTGTAAATAATGGAATAGTGTTTCGCAGCTTTCACCATTTCTAATATATGTCAAATTGCATCGGAGAGTACTTTAATGATCACATTTTGAACTTGATCTTCTCAATAATGAGTCATCTTTTTGTAAACAGACTCTGAACTCAGCGTAGTTATACTGCATCAAATAGTGCAAATATTTCCATTAGCGTTACAACATTTTGATGTATGATATTTGATTCCAATCCTTCCTTTCCGTCCGAGGTGGAATCTTCAAAAGACACCCGTGCCTTTCTATCATCGCTACGTGTTAGAGGCACGGGCAGTGCCAGATTCTCCGTTCTGACCGGGGCTAAACCAAAAACTTAAGTTCTGTCATGTGGGGCTTGTCCGCCTTGGAGGCACTTTGAGCCGCTCGCGTCCGCCAGTAGGTCTTGTCTCTTGTGCTCTATCATCATCTGTTAGTCACATCTCTTGGTCCTGCAAGGTAATCCGCCATCTCAGGTCTGGAGATCATCGGTGAATTTGAGCTTCATTGCGGTGTTTACGAATCTTCTGACTGCTTCCCAATTTTGGTCGGCGTCTGTAATCCGTTTTCCGCTTCGTCGTGACGTCGGTCCTGCTTCTCCCAAGTCTATCCATATTTTAGTCATCTTCTTATGCCACCTGTTACATCTGTATAATGTGTGGATCGCGTCATTTGGCTGGTCGTAGTATCGGCAGTACGGTGTTCCGGCCTTTCCTATTTTGTGTAGATAGGTTTGGAACACGTCATGCCCCGACAATAGCTGCGTCAGCCAGTGGTCGATCTGTCCGTCATGTCTGTCGACTAGTGGAGCTATCTGGGGGAAGATCTGTCTGGTACATATAGCTTTCACTGTCGTCTTACACTTGATTAGGTTGTGGGCTCTGGCCTCTTCTTTGACGGTTTTGGGCTCCACGCTCTCCCTGCTCTTATGGAACATTTCTGATTTCGTCGCATATAGCCCTCGATACGGTTGCCAGTAGTCCTTCTTTTTACTCGGTCCGTCTATATTTGGGAGGAGTCTTGCCAGTTGCGCCTCTGTGCGTGTCGCTTTCTGGGCAGCCTTAAGTACTTGAGCTGTGTTGTACTTAACTTGGCTCTTTATTTGAAAATTTTCGCCCATCATTTCGACACGTTGGCGTACCTGCTCTCTTCGAAGAGTGGGTTGGGGCAACCTAAGTAGAATGTCCTGCTCTCCCCATAGTTTTTCATAGACGTACCTGATGATTTTCGCATTAGGAATTGCCATCCTCATAAGCATGTCGCTGAAGACGCCTTAAAGTGTCTTGGAGTTTGGGGTTCGCGGGGATTTTCCACTGGCCCCAAATATGTTGCTCAGGTTTGTCTCGTCGTCCGTGTGTCTTGTCGTTTTCCGGGTTATATTCTTCGCTTTGGAGATCGCAAGGTGACGGTCAGGGGGCATCCACCGCGATGCCCTTTCCCACCGGTACTGGGGGATCCACCCTCTGCACTGTAAACTTTGTTTCCTTGTGTTCATTATCCATGTCATTGTGTCCGGTTTGTTTTTTGGGTAAACTCCAATCCCATCCTTGGACATGCGCTTGTCAACGTAAGGAATAATCGGGACGAAACATGACTCACATACATCTATTTTTTTGTTTCCCCCTAGCCCATCCCAGTATGAGCCAAATGATTTCTCCCTTCGTTCGCCCCCTGACCACCAGGATCTTGTTTTTATTTTCTTTTTCTCCATAAGAAGAGAAGTTGCTTCGACCCCTAGCCCTCGATACCTAATAGCGTCGGGGTCGAATGGAGTCAAGAGTTGACCAAGTGAGGCCGACAGTATAAAGATGGGTGATTCTAGAAGAGAGACTCGGTCACGCAATGAGTTGTTATGATCCCCGAACATCTTAGCAGTGCGACGCTATCTTGGTCCTTGCTATGTATTCCCAAATAGCAAGCAGGGCGGTTTGCGGATGTAGCCGCACTGGCTCCCTACAAAGTGTATTCTATTCGTGGGGGTAAATCCTGGAACATAGGGCCGCAACGTTTGACCATCATTAGTTGCCTCCTTGATGGTTGCTCTCTTCCCTGTAACTTTCGGCCTGCCTCTCGTTCTTTTCCCCTGTAGATTCCAGTATAGCGCCTCAAGGGCTGGGTATTCTGGTCGGCGTAGAATATGCCTTATCCAGGTCCACGTGTGTCTAGTATAGTAACCATAATCGTGTTGCTTGCTCTCCATTTAGGAATATGCGTAGATAACAATTAGTTGAAAAATTTCGTTGCCCATGTCGGTTCTTGGACCTCAGAAAACATACATCTAACATCTAATAGAAAACTGAATGCGCAAAAAGACTCGTTGACATCAACTACAAATATATTGTAATCCCTTATAGTTCAGTAACAATTAACAAGTTGTAATAATATTAAAACAAATGAGTCAAACGACGGCTCCGACGCACAATTTGCACACCTAGTTGGGGCGGGCCTGTGTGCCGCCTTTTCATACATGGTTAGATTATGATTAGGCAGTCTGCTATTAGTTTACCTTTTGTTGTAATATTGTGTTTCTGTCGGTTTCAATTTTTTTGAATCCTTTACAATGAATACTAGGCAATCATAAATATACAGTCCATATACAGTGAGAAGATTTAAGGAAGATTATTTCCAGTAGTAGTTATTCTATTTGTTACATCTCCTTCTGCTATGTGTTAGTTTGCTACTTACTAATCGCACCCCAATTTTCCAAAGTGTCGTTAATTTTATCCCAACGACAAATGGTAGCGACTTCCGGGGTTTGAAGCCGGGCCGCCTGTTCGCTAATCACTGCACTACATCAGCGTGTGCTTATTTCCATATTTGCGCATTTTAATATTCTTTATTCTTAGTGTATGCACTACTTTGTTTAGTTTTGCAATAGCTGCGTTTGAACGTAGTTTAAAGGATCGATTATGATTATTAGGACTGGTAGTTTTCCGACTGTTATTTTATTTCAAGATCATAAAATGTCTATCATATCTGTAAAAAGTATGCTTAATAATATCTATAACTTGTTATATTTTAAATTTCACTGCAATAATGTCCACAGTTCACTTCATTTTCTAACAAACTAATATGCCAATATTTAGAGTTCAATGTCGGACATTCTATGATTAAAACGGCACAATGAATTTTATTTATTTTGTTGCATTAATTAGAATTTGGCAATAAAAGAACTTTATATTTCGTTAAATTTAGATGTGTCCTTACTATTTTTATTTCACATTAGGATATAATTTGATTAATCTCTTGCAGTAACATTAACATATGAATGTAAATACAAAATATCATAATTTATTTCTCAGAAGTTTAGTTTTAAAAAAGCATACAAAACTTTTTCAAAATTTAACATATTTTATCTTCATATACAGAAATGTATTGATTAATCTCTTGCAGTAACATTAACATATGAATGTAAATACAAAATATCATAATTTATTTCTCAGAAGTTTAGTTTTAAAAAAGCATACAAAACTTTTTCAAAATTTAACATATTTTATCTTCATATACAGAAATGTATTAATCATCTAGATTTGAGGTTCTCAAACTATTACCCCTACTACTTCCTATGCATAATTTGGGTTTTGTGAGTTTATTTATTTATTATTACCTTGCTAGGACTCCCAATTTTATATTTAGGCAGTAGATGAAACATGAACTATGTGCTCTCCATTTTTTATATATTCTCTTTGTTTATATTCTTTATTGTCGTTTAAAACGTTATGTTCAAAAAGTGCATTAAATTGAAATCCAGTATAAGATAAACCTATTTATTTATGATTTATAAAGTTGTTTCTCAGTGTTTTTATTTGTATAAATGATATACATTTAAATTCTAATGAATACTTCCTGTAAAATCGTTTTTGCATCAACAACCACCAATTTCTTCTCAACAGTTGAAAGAACTGTTCAAAGATTTCAAGATGGAACTGTGAAAAATTATCCAAGACAGGACTTTTTGGATGTCCTGTATAGATATGGTCAATCCAATTCAATACCTGATCTAATAATATATCTGAAGGTTCATCAGTTTAACATTAAGTTATTATTATAGTATATAGTATTTAGTAATAGCATTTGATCTATGCATTTGTTTTCAATATAATGCTCTTTGTTTTAGTTATATTTAGTAGCAATTGTCAATATATTCACTTATATTCATAAATAAATGATCTATGGTTTCATTTGTTATGAACATGTTTGTATTGTTTGCATAGGAAATCATTTTGTGTGTAATATTGCTGACTGATATATTTGTAAATATCATAATAATTTATTTATAAAATTGTATTTCAATTTTCAAAAATAATAAAATATCAATTTAAGCCAACAAATAGAAGAATTATTAGCCACTGTGAAACTGCATTCACAATTTAGGTTTCAATTTCCATTCATTAAGATAAAAGTCATATTTTTTATTTGTTTATACACAATTGTATACCCATTACCACTTACCATGTATATGCACCTGAATTAAATTACACATAATTGCACTAAATTATCTTTACAAATATCTTTTTATAAAATTATTTATTTACTTATATAATTCATTTAACCTTGGTAAAAATAACAATCAGTAATTCCTCAATTTTGTTGTAGATGGTTCCACTTCATATTCAACTTCAACTCTTGACCTTCTTGCTTTACCACCCTTACTTCCCTTAGGTGTTGCTTTGGGTAATTTCTTAGACTTGGATGTTGATGGGGCTTGCACTTCCTCTATATCTGAATCATCTGAAGATTCAAAATCACTATCTACCTCAGCTGCTTCTGGTACACCACTGTCACTATCAACTTCTTCTTCAAAATCAATATTTGAATCATCATCACTGTCAGCTTCAACAAATTCAGGACCATCACCTTCCATTTCCTTTTCAGTTTCCATTTCTTCCTCATCTTCTTCATCCTCAACTTCATCTTCTCGGAGTGCTTCTTCAAATGTTGTCTGGGGTATATTGTACAGGTCTTGGTAAACACCCTTCTTTAATCGCTCAAGTAGAGTTTTTTCAACACCTTTCTCAATTCGTGCAGCTATTAATGCCTTATCCTCTCTCCTCTTCTCACGCCTGTCTATAGTTCGTTGTATAGGCACTAATAGTTTCTGTCGACGTAACTTAAGTTTCCGCATACGAATCAAGTACTGTGTTATTTTTACGAATCTCTGTTTGCATTTTGATTTTATAAAGCCGGGCCAGTAGAGTAAATTCTCGTTTATCTGATATATCGCCTTTTCGAAGTTTCGGGACAACTTGACTTTTTCCCACGATCTTCCGGGGAATGCACATCGTTCGGCCGTTTTCATAAATAAATATATGATTCCCTTCTCTTCTCGAACAGTGGCATATTGGCTGTTTGCAAGAGGACATGATGCACGACTGCAAAGACCAGTTAAATTATACTCGTTTCGGCAAAAACGTTGTGTTTTCGTGTTCACTTTGTACGAACAAAACGATTTGTTTATTATACTCCATACTACGTCGTCGTGTTGCATTTTTGTATGGATTTGTTCACCACGGTATTCAATGTAAACTATCTAACCTTCAAATCGCACGTGTTTATTGCTGTATGTCAAATAATTTTATGAAGTTGGCTGTATTAGAATATTCCTGCCAACTTATACTATAACGGGTGGTTAGAAATTAATGTTCTACTTTTGATAAGTAAAGTACATAGACAAGTAAAGTATGGAAGACGGTGACCTGCGATTTACCGAAATATCAGATGATTTAAAGAGATCATGAATAAAGATCTTTGAATTTACGCTCAAACCACCTGCACAAATGTTATATTTTATATATTATGTATATATTATGTATTTAATTATTTACTAAAAACGAATCAAAACATAAACAAAGCGCAATGTATAAGATTCTAGTTCATACTATGGTTCATACGCGATGCATGTCATCATTATCTATACTTACAATATGTGAATATGTCAATGTTTGTCCTAATAATTTAACAAAAATATTTGCAAATGTGGACTCGGCTTGGTGTTAAGTCTTGAATGTATTTAATACATACACACATAAATAATAAGTACTTTTATTTCTTATCTACAAAAACCTACACCGCCTAATTAATATTACGACTGGCATGACATAGCGCATTTCACTGTATATTGCTTCTTTATTAACCTTATCTCATTCACGCCTGTTCTATCCTCATCAAAAAACCATATCCATCTTTGGACACTTAAACATATCCTTTCTTAAGCATATATCGTCCATGTTTATCAAACCAATGCCCCCATTTATCTGCGTCATTACCTTATATAACAAATTATCCAATCTTAAATCATTATTTTTTCACTCCTGCGGCAAAAAATATGATATGAGACTTGCAGTAGCTTGCCTGCTCTAGATATTTTAGCAATTGCTGGTGAACCTAAATCTGTTTGTATCTCAAGTACCAACATTTTCAATATTAAATTATCGTTTTAAAGTTCTACTTCTAGCAAATGGTCCTTGATTAAAATATCCAGCAAATTACCACTGGGCATCAGTAACTATACTTCTTATATCAATTCATACTCTTTAATATATTAGTTCTCTTTGCAGCTCCCATTTACCCATTACTTTATTCATTCCCATTCTGTTTTTCACTTCATTTTCTCAAATACTTCGTTACCATATGGTTAGAGATTTCAGTGCGAAAATTAGAAAAGCTCTACATTAAGAATATACAGTCTCAGCAACGACAATGGTATTACACTCGTCTAAACAGCGACAAGCAACAACATGGTAATCAAATCTACAATGTTTGAAAACAAAGTAATCCATAAACAGACCCGGTAATCAAAAGGCGGATCACAAGGACCCAGATAGGCCATATAATAGTGGACCCGAGACACGCTAGTGATGCTGGATGTCCGCAGTCTAAGAGGGGTGGATACAGATATAGACCACAGAAAAACAAGAAGGCGGAAAGTATCACTATATGAAATATCGGTAAACCAACGGAGCAACAAAATGTAAGTTGCGTAAACAAGTGGTGGAAAACCCACCAGATACTATTGAGGAGGATATTAGTATTGTTGAAAGATGAAAAATATAGACGTATTCATATCTGCGAACTATTAAGACTAGCTAAAAAGAAGAAAAGGGCAATTTGGTTCGATGGTGAATGCCGACATAAAATTATTGAGACAGCAAAAGCTAGACAAATAGCTCACAAATCTCACCGAAGTAAATAACATCGTCTCTCCGAAATTAAAGCTTCCACCAGGGGAAAAGAACCAGTGTGCACAATTATATAAGACTGTGGATCTTCGGGTAGAGGAACCCAGTCAGGCGGAAGTAAAGAAAATCATAATCCAAATAAAAAACGACAAAGCACCCGACATAGGCATACCTGCGGAATGTCATAACATGGAGGAGAAGTCCTCCACAGTCACATATACCAACACAAAATACTGTCGAGGCTAATCCTTCAAAGAAAGCCGCCGTTAGTAGAAAACCTTCTAGGGGATTACCAGTGCGGTTTTCGAAAACACAGATCAATAGTGAAGCAACTATTCACCATACAACATTCTCGAAAAATTTTAGGAATTTAACTAAAAGCTACACCCTTTGTTTATAGATTCTAGACGCGGTTGGTTGCTGGATTGAAAATTCCAACGTGTGAAAAATGAAGAGTGATGAAAAACTGTATTAGTAAGTAAGTGTGTTGTCGGCGTAGCCACAGAGCAATCGTCGAAGGGAAGCAAAACCAAGTGAAACGAGCATTGCAAAAAATAAACTTTTTTGTTTTTATACGAGCTATATTGATATCTATCGATATAGCAGAGTGGGTAGGGGATGCAGAAATGTGGGAAATTAAGTTGGTGAAGGCAGATGTGGATTAGTGGGAGGAGAAGTGTATTTAACCCTCAGTTGGTATGGTAGGTCAAATCTGACCCGAATCACTTTGTTTCCATTACTATTCTGCTAACTTCTAAGATAGTTTTAGATGCAACATACGTGATAGGAGAGTTGCGTATTGTTTCCGGGTTATACGTTGTTGCGGGTCATATTTGACCCACCATACCAGAAGCGTCAGCATATTTTGTTTAGAAACAATTCCAACAATTTTAAATACAGGACGTAACATTACGAAAAAACATTGGTTTTCTTCGATGACAATTATGATTGAACTGAATAAAGTCAATATAACATACACGAACTCTACGAAAGACCAAATGCGATATACTACCTGAATAAGGATCGTCCTGCCCTATCGTCAATAGACGTAACCATTTTATCGTCCGTGTCAAAAACGCGTAAAGCAGTGATAATGTTATCATTACTACATCATACAAATATGATTGAGGATGGACCAAAAAGGTCCACAGCTTATCTATGATACAAAAATGACACAAAACACTTCAGACTTTTTTAGAAAGAAATATAGTTTATCTTTTTCATTCTGATATTATGATGACTTGGGGTGTTAGCAATTAGAATTAAGCCAGAGTGCAATATTTTTTAGAAACAAATGTTTATTTTTATATTTATCACATAATCAGTGCCAAATATTAGTGTATTGAGTTGTCTGATTTCTTCCTTTTTTTGCGATTTTTACTTTAATATGCATAACTTCACTAGTAATGCTTAATTAATATCCTAAAGATGTAGCAATTATCACCCAAAAATTTTTACCGGCAAAACCTTGGACACAAAAAAATCATAAGAATGTGGGTCAATACTGACCCACCATACCATAAGCAGCTGAGGTAGTCACCATACCATCTGAGAGTTAATATATAGGTATATTGTTTTTTTGGGGCGAAAGTTCAACATCTATGGCGGTGCTCCCGATGAAAACTAATCGGATTAGCATGTGGTGGGAGTCGTGAAGTTCGTGGAAAGATTGCAGGAGTTGTGGGAAGCGCGACTGGTGCGGGAGGTGTGGATGAGATATAAGAGTAGGACAGAGCAGATGAAAAAAAAACAAAGGAAGGGTGTATGAAAGAGTGGATATGTCTGAGGTGTGGATGGAGGCAAAGCTAAGAAGAATGTGAAGTCTAGAATCTGAAGTCACTGAGAGAATGAGGCATGTGGATTGGCGGATGAAACGCAGGTGAGATTGACTGAGAGCTCGTACAACCCTGGTTATGGGAAGTGTCAAGTGCGGAGGAAACCCCCGAGCATTGCATATGCATAGCACATTCCAACATGCCAACATAATATTTTACGGCACATGTGAGGGTGTGAAAGCAAAGTCGGTAGGAGATTGCAGATGTAACTGAATAGTAAAGAGAGGAAGGAAAGGGCGTGGGAGAGGAAATGGGTGAGGGAAGAAAGGGGATAGTACAAGGGATGAGGGTTATATTTTAGTTATTATTTTATTTGTTGATTTTTATGTAAGGATAATGCCAAATAAAGGTTGTTTTATCAAAAGAATGTCTAAAAAAGTCCAAAAGTAAATAGCAAGCAGAATCTTTGAAACATTTGCAATTAACACCAGTCTGAAGCAGGGAGATGCACTGTCATCAATCATTTGAATTTCTGGAAAAAGTCAAAAGAACAGCAAACTCAAACATTTAATTGTACACAAACACTGCACAAAAGTATTGGTTGCCTTGGCAAATGTAATAGACGTGACGAGTAGATCAGTTATCAACATCAAAGAGTTCACCAAAGTAGAGAGGGAGACAGTAAAAATGGGACTTATGAAGATGAAACAAAATACGCAAAGCAAACCCACAGAGATTGAATAGGTAAGAATGTTACAATAGGAAAATTCAATTCAAACCCACATAGGGCTGTAGACCTCATTCATCACATGCACTTTTCTCTAATACTAGGTAACATACTCTATGCAGACATTACAATCATTATTGAATTCACCTCTTGAGTTTGTACAATGAATGGAGCTACTCCGCAGACTGTGCTGCTACATATCAGATGTCATTTATACTGCCATGACTTGAGAACATAGAACCTAGATATTAATCCACAACTTTCACTATTCCTTCCCACCACCTAAATTCTGCCTAGAGTCGGTTTCGTTTAGGAGTTGTTCTGGGCTGTTTTAAGCCCAGCCTAGAACAGCTCCCAAACGATAAACGAACGCGGTTTAGGTTGCTGAACTACATTTGTTTAATGAAATTACTCTAATAATATGACTAGGAAAGAGAATATTAAAATATATATGACCTCTGTGAACCTGTCTCTGGTTATAATTACTGACGAACTAACGTTGAATGAAGTAGCATCGCGTGCTCAATTCAAATTGATGGCATTGGAATTTTGAAGCTTGAAACCCACATTTTCTGATGCACTCATAAATACCTTATTTAGAACAGTGTTTTGAAGACCTAGACCTCAAATGGCTGCAAACTAAAACGGGGTAAGACAAAGCTACATACAGAACCTCTCTTGCCAACTTTAAACGTACTGTTATCACCAAAAAGAACAACGGCTGGGAAATGCAAGAAGCTAGACACCTATATCGGAGGTAAAAGGTCCCAGGAAGCATGTGCAAGTGTACAACACCTCCTAGAAGGCGATAAAGTTGAAATAAGTGGAGAAACTGTTGGAAATGCCATTAAGAAACTGAAGAATAGAAGTTCACCTGGCCCCGGGGGTATTCCAGCTGAATTGCTCAACCAAAACACTATTCCAACTGATATCACAAATGTTTACCAAGTGCGTAAACGGGGATAAACTGCCGAATGAGTGGAAGACAGCATGGATATCTCCTATACATAAAAAGGGAAGCAAGGACTGTTGCGATAATTATCGGGGATTATGGCTGTATGGCAAAAGAGTTAATATGCAAAGAATACCACCCACACGAAATGGAGGAACAAAGTGGCATTCGAGCAGACCCATCAACAGTCGACAACATATTCTGCCTAACCCAACTAAAAGAAAAGCGGATCGCCAGAAACAGAGAGGTACACCTTATGTTTGTAGAAGTAAAGCATATGACAGCGTGCCCGTGAGCAAGATGTGGTAGGTACTGGACGGAAGCAACATTAACGTCAATGTGATTGGTGCTTTGAAAGAACTATACAAGGAACAAACATCACAAATAAAGCTTGGAACCCACCTAACGAGCAGTTACAAAGGGTCTCCGACAGGACTGTTGTGTATCGCCAACACTGTTTAACATGGAATGGAAATGCTACACTGCACTATGCCGATGATCAGGTCGTTTGGCTCAAGACTACGATGATATGCAGTACATGTCCCGAACACTTCATGAAAAATACGGAAAATGGGGATTAGAAATGATCTTTAACTAGAGTCAGTACATGTGCATTGGTGGTAAAGCTACGGATCTGATTATGAAAAATGGCGACAAAATAAAAACCTGCAGAAAGTATACTTACCTTGGCACTGAAATTGATGATAATGGTAAAGTGAAAAATGATATAAAGAACCGTATCAAAGTATATATAATGTTACCTATTATACGATATACTAATAATAATAATAAGAGAAAATTAACTTTTCAAAATTTATTTTAGAAATTTTTGTTGGATAATTGCCTTTCCATTATTTAACTTTCCGAATACAGCAACAAAGACTGTATTGTCACCAAGGGTAAGAAAGTAATAGGGGCACAAAACTCTACACTGTGGCAAGCTAACATAAGACGCCGAACGAAAATGCTCATCTATAATTAGATCCTTAAGAGTACGTTAACCTACGGATGCGAATGATGGCCAATTTCTAAATCGTTGGAGAAGAACCTTCTTGTCGTAGAGATGGACTTCCTGAGAAGATCAGCTGGAATATCCAGGCTCGACAAAATACGAAATACGGTGATTACAACAAAATGAAAGCGAAAGACACAATCATACATGAAATACAAACAAACAACTGATCTGGTTTGGGCATGTGAACCGGATGCCAGCTGAACGACTACCGAAGCAGCTTTATGAATGGGTCCCTCCGGAAAGAAGACGAAGAGGTCGCCCAGCGCTTGCATGGAAGGTTGGGATCATGAAATCGATGTCTGACTCAAGGAAGGAGATTGGCTCGATCGCCGACCCTGGAGGCAGGGTACCGGAAGGCGAAACCACTCGCTATGAACCCGGATTTATATTATATAAAGAATAACAACGAAAGCCAGAATATGTGGGGCATATTTTTCTAGGAGATACACAACTCTCAAACTAATTATGCACAAAATAATGGGAAGAAGATCTGTAGGGCGACGCAGAAATTAAAAAATAATAAATAAATAAATTACTTTATTAAAATAATTAGCCAAATCTCATCAAATAACTGTTTCCACCCAAAACCAAATTATTTTGATGAATCTTTTGTTTTAATATACGTTTCAACAAAACCACCAACATTGGTTATAATACTCATCACCCATTTCAATAATTGTTCACCCTCAGATTGTTTATTAAAGATTTCTGAACAGTAATTAATATTTTCTGGTGCTTCCAGTCTCCGTTTTAATTCCTCATCTTTTAAACTTAAACTGAAAATAAAATCAATGTAAATAATAAAATTAGTACAATAGATATAAAGTAATAACTTACACTGATATCAATAAATATGCAATAATATTCCAAGCCGCAGGTTTAAACACAATATTTTTTGCATCCAAATTAAAGGTTTTTATTAATGATTGAACCTCTGTCATCACATAGTTGTCGAGTTGTAGTTCAGTAATATGATTCTGCATGCTAAAATTAGAATATATTGATAAACTCCATTCATTATTTATGTGATTCATATAATCTAGTTTTATTTCATGATAATTAACTAAAGTAGTTTGAGCTATCTATGTACTTGTCAATGCAATGTGTAAATATACAGGAACAGAAACTTCTTTGTTTCTATACCACTAATATATGTATAATAACAAAGAAGTTTATGTTTATAATAGATAACCACATTGTAAGGGTACGGACAATACTTTTTATTAACTAGGTGAAATTCCCGTCATCCGATGGCTTATGATGAATCAATTATCTCGCCAACTCCTCTAAGCCCGTGTGACTATTTGTATACTTTTCCTCTCAAAATATTAACAAACGTGATATTGTGCCTTGTTTCTATTTCTTCTAACTACACTGTTTCAACTAAGTTATCTTATGGGGACAAAAACAATGGGTCTATTATTATAATAGACCCATTGTTTGTGTCCCCATTTGTCAAACTAAACTGTCAGTAATATTTGCTACGTCATTCACTGACAGCGCAAACATCATAAAAGTCAGGTCGGACGGCTTTTAAATATGTCTTCGTTTTTATATTATAGGAATACAACATGTTTTAGTTTAGTGGAATACCGGCGCCACTGTTCACGCTCGCCCCTCAATAAAATATGCCAAATAATACTTACAATGAAGTAATTGAATTGATATAAACCTTCCTTCTAATAGCTTTTTGTGACGATACATCCCCAAATGGTAGTACAGCAGGATTTGCTTCAAGTGATGTTTGTGGAAAGTTTTTATCCTCCTGTTCATATTGCGATCCAGAATAATAAGCCTTTACTTTCAAATCCATTTCTTTCCCTTGCAGTTTTAATTGGGAGTAATCAGGCAGTGGCTTGGAATCCTTGCCCAGAATAGAGCAATCAAATTTGCTTTCTGCTAACTCTTTCAGCTGTAATCGTTTACATATTTCCATGTATCGAATTTGTTGTGACGTTTGTAACTCTGCTACTTTTAAGTCATTAAAGTAATTTTCTAACTTGTTTTCAGTTAGTATAAATTTTACTTTGTCTTCCCCTAGTACAAACATGTATAGTTCTAAAGTAAGCCAACTTTCAAAGGCATTTTTAACAATTGCATACACTTGTGAATTATTTTTATCAACACTTTTGTTAGTACTGGCTATATTTTTAATAGGCGTAGTTATAACCCGCATTTCAGGATTTTCTTCAGTTTGAACAAATATCGCTGCTTTTACCCCTCGGTCCTTATTTTTAATTTTTTCTAAAACTTCTTTCATTTTATCATTTTTATTAGATTTCAAATTCATACTTTTAACTTTTTCAATGACTTCAATTACGTTCTTATCTTCATTTCTCACTTTCGTTTTATCCAATATACGATCTACATACTTTGGTATCTCTTTACGACTATTGTCTGAAAGAATTACCTCTTTATGTGTGCTTTTTTCTGGATTAACTAAAGTATCTATCATAATTGGTTTTCTCTCGCGCTGTGTATTATTAACTTTTTTTATAACACGATTCATTTTAGCTTCATCAATTACTACAGGTGTATCTTCAATGACATTGCTATTATTAGAAGAGGTACCTGCTTCTGTATTTAATTTTATATTCATTGAACGACATAACTGTTGAATAGTATCATGTAAATCGTCATTAGTAACAGAGCTGCTAGGTTCAGAATACTCTACTATAGAATTTTCAGACTTAAATTGTACTTTCTTCTTAACAGCTTTGCCATTATTTTTATTTTGAGTATCTAAATGTGTATCAGTATTTTGAGATGAGTTTGTTTCGTCATCTAATGAATTTGCAGTATCATTGTGAATCAAATCATAGTTTGTTTCATTCATCCGATCTTTTTTTAATATTCCATGTGGAGAATTATTTTCATCCGTCCCTTTCGTTTTAGAATATTTGTCTGCAACGGTAGCCGTTTTTAAATTATCTTGCACTTTTATTTCAATAAGTGCTGTATCATCAGGGACAGAAACGGCTTCCATTTCTTCTGCTTCAATAAGACAGGCTTCCGTAAAACAATTGATTGACGTGAATGCTGTCTCCTTTGGTGCTTCTGCAATGCCATGATTCACTTCTATTCCTGGTGTTACACTGTGAAAAGTATATATAATGTTACCTCTGCGATATACATTAAAAATTAACTTTTTTAAATTTATTTTGGAATTTTTTGTTGTATAATTGCCTTTCCATTACTTAACTTTCCGAATACAGCAATAAAAAAATTAACTACGGCTGTCGTGAGCATGCATTTTGTGAATATATATCCGTAGTTAAAGGGATGATTTTTGAGGAATATATTAAAATTTATGATAAGCTGATAGAGATAGTAAGTGTTAAAAAGTTAAAAGTGCAAAGTAAATCTATGTACACAATAGGGCCAAACCCATATGTAGTCACAATTACCGATTGGAAAACCGAGTGCCTGATTTTGTCTAAATTTATTTATTAAACACCAACATGGACATTTTTGAATGATACAAAATATGGCCAATGACATACAAGTACTTATAAATATTTCCAAAACGAGGAGAAAGTATCAATTTAATGGGAAAAAGGGATTGTACAATGAATACTGAAAAGGGAAGATAGGAAAGAAATGGGATACCATCATGAGAAGACAAAGCATATGTATATATACACAAGATATAACAGAGATAAAAACAAAACGGAAGAGTGATAAGTGCAGAAACATGGAACGTAAGAAGTCTGAATGGGAAAAGGAACAACAATTTGAACAAAATTTTAAAACATGATACTTGCTACAACAGAAAGAAAGAAAAATATCTGGTGTCGGCACCACATGATTTTCCGAATTATAAGACCTAATTATTTTTTAACATTTTCTACTTTTAAAAAAAAATTGACGTTTTTTTTTTATAAAAACGACATTTTGGCATTTTCCTCATATCTTCTTTCATTTGCCATCATTTCCACACATTTTGCTACGCCTTCCCAAATATTCTAATATTTTCCTACATTTTTTACATTTTCCCACAATTTCTCACAATTTCTCACATTTTCTCATTTTCGCATTATCATTTAACCATTTTCGCTAATTCCCCACTCGATTTAAGTATAGTCCATTAAACACCGATGACGTCACTTGTTGCTGCGCGATCGTTCTTTTTTTTGCTGCTACTGCGCCTAATTGTGCGCAGTAAATCAGTTGTATTGAGTTTTTTTCTGGGTTAATGGACCGAATATGCTCAAATATTCACCGCACCGTCCCAAACAGTGTTCTCAGGTAATTGCCAAATTTGGTCGCAATCCGTTCTGCGTTTTCCCGGAATTTTGTTCACCGATAGGCACACATACATACACATAGACATCGTAAACATCGGGTTTATTTCGTCTATTTTAGACATAAAACCTAACGAAAATTGAATTGTTTTCCTAATGATTCACAACAATACCTTTCTTATAGTGTAGCTTTTTTTCCGGAAAGTTATCGCATATTTCGAAAACCTTAGTTAGAAAACGTGAAGACGTTTTCGGTACAACAATACCTTCCTTTACATCAGTGATGTATTCGGAAAGTAATAGGAAAAGGTATGAGGTAGATGAATGGACATATATTAATATTCAGCGGAGAAGGCTAAAGAAGGGGTGACTATATTAATACATAAGGACTAGAAAAGGAAATATTAAATTGGGGATTTGTAGATTTAAGATACAGGTACCGGTAGGCACTTGTTTTCGAGCATGGAAAAGGCATACTTCAGAGATGCAACCCTGCCCACGCGAGCCATAGATCTCGCATCTCCTTGTACCGGGGGGAAACACGTAACGATGTTCAACCCTTCTAATATATACCTATCTCTCCTAGATACATACCCTACCTATCTTCAAACCTGCCTAGCCAGCGTGAAAGATTATAACTTTATCTCCAAAATTGGCTTTAAGATTAACTCCGAGACATACCTGGAAAAATTCGAACCAGAGAGATTTCTACTCTCTGGTCCGAATTTTCCCAACCTGCGATGAAACATTACTGCATTTTCTTCTCCAAAACAATCTCGACCTGAACAGTTCTTTTTCAAAAATACCAAATAGAAGATGGACATGGAAAAGCCCAGATGGAAAAACTTATATTGACTATATAATCTGTAATAACAAACAGGTGATCAAAAACGAAACAGTACTCATCAACTACAGAATAGGAAGTGACCACGGAATAGTAAGACGCACTATTCAAATATTCCAAAGAAACGAGAGGCATAAACGTATAAAGAGAAAGACCAATAGAACATGGTCAATCCCAGTGGACATCGCCGAGATATTAGGAAACAACAATCATTTAGACAGAAGCATGGACGGTGTAAACGAGG
The DNA here is from genome assembly GCA_963942505.1 of Lordithon lunulatus. Classification (NCBI taxonomy): domain Eukaryota; kingdom Metazoa; phylum Arthropoda; class Insecta; order Coleoptera; family Staphylinidae; genus Lordithon; species Lordithon lunulatus. The sequence continues at coordinate 23,253,824 of OZ012666.1, forward strand.
CCTTACAAAGAGCCTAGATATGCACTGCCCTAAATCTAGAACAAAAGAAAGAATTAGCCAAGTGGCGAAAAACTTAATGGCTAAACGTAACGAATTGAGAAACAATAGAAATACAAGCTGCGAGGAACTAAGATAAATAAACAAAGAAATATCTAAAACCACCAATCGATATCAAAAGCTATCGTAGCACGAAAATATAGCTAACAATAGAGCATAACAAGAACATGAAGGTATTACGTAGAAACCTTTGAAGGAAGGATAGAAATAACTAAAATTAAGAGCATGCAGGGGAATATGACAATAAATAGAGAACAAATACTACGCACCGTTAATGAATTCTGGCATAAACTGTACAAAAGTTGCTATGAGGAAGATCTGGAACCAAGTATACACGAACAGCAACATAAGCTATTGTCAACCTAGGAACAACCCGACGGAAGAAAATGAATTGGCGCTGGCAAAAATTAATAACAACAAATCTCCCGATGAAGACAACATTGTCAAAGAAGCCATACAAGCAGCAGGCACGTTCTTGATGGATAAAATATAAACACTATTTAACCTCTGTCTCCAAAATAGCACAGTTCCAGAAAATGGCACAAAGCAATTACCATCCTGCTTTATAAAAATGGAGATAAGACTGACTTGTAAAATTATCGACCCTTAACTCTACGATCTATTCAGAAGAGTAATAACATCTAGGCTAGAGAGAAAACTGGATTTGGATAAAATAAAAACACTATTTAACCTCTGTCTCCAAAATAGCACAATTTCAGACAAATGGCACAAAGCAATTATCATCCTGCTTTACAAAAATGGAGATAAGGCTAACTTGTAAAACTATCGACCTATAACTCCACAAACTATTCAAACGAGTAATAATATCCAGATTAGAGAGAGAAAACTGGAACCGACCAAACGAAGAATTTAGGACGAACGACCATCTAAAAATCCAAATGTAATGTACTCCATTGACTTTTCGCAGTGGAGTACAACAGAACACTGGCCCTTACATACGTAGCTTTTCATAAAGCTTTGTTCACACCATCATGGAAGCTATGAGATATTGATCAGTCACTGAATACTAATTTATAATATGTATTACAACACTACAATTTCAGTAAAACTACACGATAAAACACCATTAAATCCGGCCGAGGAGTAAGACAGGGGAACACCATGTCTCCAAAACTATTTATAACCGTCGTAGAATATGAAACTTAATTATAACACAAACCGCAAATCGAAGATGATTGAGTTTTTGACCATCTATGGTAATGCCTCCATAGATGGTCAAAAACTCAATCATCTTCGATTTGCGGCGGATGACATAATCGCTATAAGGATTATGTCATCGCCGCAAATCGAAGACAACCTAGGAGAATTAAGGCTATCATCTCCAACTCCAGGACATATGTTTGAAATGGAAGTAGAGATCAACTACTTCAAAAAAAGATAATGACAAATTTAGTAGGGAGCGAACAGAAAACACAAACGTAGATTTAGTCTACAAATACATACACCTCGGTCATGAAATTAGAATATCCAGAGATAGCTATACATGTGACCTACTTCCAGAAGAATCAACCTCGCATGAGCAGCATGTGGAAAGCTAAATTATATCCTTAAAAGCAAAATCCCGATGTCTCTAAAAAGGAAAGTGTAAACTTTAACCACTGCTTTCGCGCCGAAACTGAATATAGCCCAACGCAAAATGGAAAGATCATTGCAACAAACCATATTAATAATGAAGACCTTCGGAGGAAAAATCACAGACGTAGTCGACCGAATATGAGCTGGAATGGAAGTGGTTGGTCACGTAGGTCGAATGAGCGATGGAATATGGACCAAGAAATTATTGGACCACGAGCCGACAGGCGCAGAAGAGGAAGGTCGCCAACATGCTGTACCGACGACCTAAAGAGAATTGTGAACAATAGGATTCCGGAAAGTAAACACCATGGAGGAACATTGGACGGAACGGGCTGAATAATGATGAAATTCAAGAATATTGAAGCTGCAAATTGAAATAGACCAAAGGGAAACGGAATGCATTGCAACATATGGACTGAATGAAGAATGAAGAATGAAGATGACATAGATACATACATACAATAAACTGGAGCAGACACTAAATAACTGAAATAATAATTTTGGGCAATATGAATACAAGAGTAGACAACCAGGTGGGAAGTATACACGAAAGATAGGGAGACATGGGGAAGAGACAATAAATATAAAAGGAAGAAAGCTACTAGAATATCTATGGAAACACGTAATTTAACATTCATATATTTAGAGAACAAAAAGAAGGAATGAAAAATGTATACTACATTATATAATTGTGACACAATCAACAGAGGACTCTAGAGAATTAAATGACTATACAAGAGAGGAAGAAACCACTGTCGTGCAAAAATAGTGATACCAACAGCAAACCGAAATATAAGAGGAAAAGTAAAGGAAATACAAGAATACAATATAAAAGAATGCACATTAAAAGAGACAGATACAAAAAAAAGCAGGTAGAGTAAAATCTTCTGAATAATATGAAGAATCACAACGTAAAAACCCTTTCAGCTATATTTAAAACAAACATACTAGAGCGTGTCAAGGAAACTTGTGGAACAGTGAAAGGGAGAAGAAACAACAAACAAACAGAAGAGGAGATTAAATCAGCAGTAAAAGAGAAAAACCAAAAAGTGAGAAAATACTTAAACATATAATATATATATAAGGTCAGAGAATGAGAGTAAAAAAGATGGTTGCTCAAGACAAAACAGGTGCCTGGGAGAAATTCGGTAAAAAAAATTGAGACAGAATTTAAGGGATACCAAAAACGCTTCTACAATCCCGAAAAACAGCAAGGGTGATACAAATGAACTAAACAAACTGACAAAAGTGAAGAAAATTGAACAAGAATTTGGTAAGAATTGTAAAAAGCGATATATAAATTAAAATTCGGGAAAGCAGCAAGACACGACAATATCACAGTAACAATTGGAACATGAAATATAAGAAGCTTATTAGTTCCCGGAAAATCTACGAACCTGGGACACGAAATAAAACCGCTTACACATAGACATTCTTGGATTAACCGAAATAAAATGGCCCGGAACAGGAAAAACTTAAATAGGCGACTATATTCTATACTACTCAGGAGGCGGTGATCAAAGGTTTCAACGATATGAGGTGGCTATAGCTATTCGCAAAAATCTGACAAAGAGTGTCTTAAACTTCTTGCCTCTATCAGAACAAACGACAATGAGGATAAAAGAGTATACACGGACTTAAACATAATTATAGTTTATGCACCAACCTCCGATAAAAGTGAAGAATAAAAGCATTTCATGTACAAGTAAATGAACTAAAATCGCTAACGAAAAAACACCATCTAAATATCATCATGGGCGATCTAAACGCCAAAGTAGGGAAGGGATAGTAAACGATGTAGTACGTAAGTACGGCCTAGGATTACGAAATGAAAGAGGGGACCGTCTATTGCAATTCTGCAATGAAGAAGGATACATAATCTCTAATACATGGTTTAAACTGCCGGAAAGGAGACTATACATCTGGAAATCGCCTAAGCATACAACTACACATATAGTCTGGAATCAAATAGACTACGTTTTAATAAACCGGAGATTCAGATCAAGGATTCACAGTGGAAGACCTACCCAGGAACGGACATAGATTTAGATCATAACCCCGTGATTGTCAAATTCAGGTGGAAACTAAAACATATACAGAAGACTCAAGCAAGACCTGTCATTGACATCTGCAAACTTCGAGATCGCAGAAAAAGTACAGACAAACATTAACAGAACACTAAAAGAAATATATCTATCAGAAGATGCTGACATTGACAATGGGGCCTAATAAAGGATGCATTACAAGTAGTAACAACAAAAGACCTAAAGTCACCAGACAAACAAAAAGAAATGGATGACAACTGAGATCCTTGAGTTGATGAGTAAGAGGCGAGGATACAGAAACGTGGACGAAGCAGAATGCTGGAAAGCGCACAACGAAATCCGAAGGAGCATAAGGACAGCGAAAGAAAGGTGGCTATCGGAAAGATGCAGCAAAACCGAAGAACTAGAACTGAAAAATGACAATTACAACATCCACAAAAAAAGTCCAGCGGCATATACAAAAAGAGACCCATGCCAATATTGATGGATGATAGCAAGAAAATAATACTAGATAAAGAAGAAAGATTTAAAAAATGGGAACATTTCATAACTAACCTTTTTGAAGACAACCGGAACAAAACGGAAACAACACCTGAAATGAGGGGCCCTGCAATACTACGAATAGAAGTTGAACATACAATTAGAACCGCAAATTCAGGCAAAGCCAGTGGACGCGACGAAATTCACGCGGAAGCTAATTGACGAAGGAAATATCGATATCCTTGCAAACCTGTGTAAATCTACAACTGAATGGTCTGCCTTCATTCCAATTCCGTAAGAAGCCAATGCTATACCATGCGATGATTTCTGACTCAGCTAATCATCAGCCTAATGAGTCATATCTTGAAAGTGTTCCTGAATATCACCGAAAACAGAATATATTGAAGAGAAATGGAAATCAGCGACATACAATTCAGATTCTTGAGGCACTTTTCCCATTCCAAATCCTCGTACAAAAATGCTTAGATCACGAAAAAGAGGTTTATATAATATATAATAATATATACTGTCTCATTTCCTATTTTCTTCGTCCAAGATTTTACGTATTCGTCGGTATGTCCACATTTCATAGGTTTCTATTATATTCATAATATTTGTTTTCAACGTCTAAGTCTCTGCTCCGTATAGCAGTACGGACCATATGTACCATTGACGAGTTCGGCTACTTAAAATGAATAAAGAATGGGAGCTACTGAGAACAATCATGAAAATAAAAACGGCCTATCGAAGGCAAATATAATATCCTACGGCTTATAATATAAGGACGTATCGAAGGCAAACGTTCAATGGGCAGAAGAACCTTATCTTGGTTACGCAATATTCAAAACTGGACGGATATGGGCATGGGGCAGTTGTTCCACACGGCCGAAGATAGCGGAAGCGGTATGGTGAGGTGGTCGCCAACATTCAGAAATGAGGATGAAGAACAAGAAGAGAGGAGACACGAAAATAGACAAAGCAATTGAAGAGTAAAACGAATTTAGTCCAGAGATACAAATGATGCATTATTCATCTTGGTGCAACTTATGGAAAGAACCATTGCAAATGAAATGAAAATGTATCTCTGTTTTATAGATATATCTAAGGCATTTGATGCAGTAAAGAGAAATGACTTATGGGAGATTTTAAACCAAAGGAATATAGGCAGAAGTCTCTTAAGACAAATATATTTTTATGTAGGCACACCAGAAATGATGTAATGTAGCAATAAGGCTATGAAGTATGTTGAGTCCATACCTATTCATAATTATCATGAATATGACAATAGAAGAATGTAATGCTAGAGTGAAGAACACAGCATGGGGATATTTTCAGTTGGCAAAAGTAGTAATCAACCACATAACATTTACTTCTCAGTGTTGAGACTGAAGAAAAAGAGAAAATTTACATCATAACCTTCAGGTGTGGAATGATGAACTAAATGAATATACCCTGGGAATTAACAAAGATAAAATAAAAACAATGGTAATATCAAGTAGGGCACATGTCAAATGTTTGAGAACAGCCATAGCAGAAGATGGAAAGGTAGAAATAGCACTCGATGAGAGAATTAAAGCACACATCAATCTCTATTTTGTATTAAATAAGCAAACAATAAATAAAAAAGAATGATCAAGAAAAAACAAAGTAAGAGTACGATCCGCTGGATCTAAGGACATAGTGGCATCAAGGAGAACGAAATAGCAGATGAGCTTGCTGGGATCCTTGCATCCTCTAACAACCCAAGAGGATGAACTACTTTCTGCAGGTACACATGCTCTTCACAGGGTAAGATGGCGAGAAACGCCGGGCTGCAAGCAACCAAAGGTAGCAATTAGCAACCTTGTAAAATTGCAGTCACAGCCCCCCTTAACTTATCTAGAACTAATCTGAAATTATTGACCAACATCCTAACTGGCCACTGCCGGCTTAACTAACATCTACACACGATGGGTCTGGTGGACAGCCCGTTATGTAGAGGGTGCAATGAAGAACTAGAAACAGCAAAGTATGTAATATGCCTCTGTCCAGCTCTAGTAAACACTAGGCATCTAATAATAGGGGAGTGCTGACCTAGTATGGCCAGCAGTGGGAACTCCTCACTCACCAGAGTTTTGCAGCTCGCACGCAGAATTGACCATTTTGAGGCCTAAGTGTCTGTAGCTATGCTACCCTCCAGCCAACTATGCAGAACTATCCAGAAGAGTACATATTGCACTATATGTTCCAACACTAATATATGGATCCAAAATATGACCTTTGAATGCTCATAAATGAAGACAAATTCAGGCTAAAGGAATGACAAACCTAAGAAAAATAAGGTGTAAGACTACTAAAGATAGAAAGCTAAAATAAGAGAATGATTAGGTGAAAATGCACTAAGATAGTTTGGGCAAGATAAGATGGTTCAAGTTTAATGAAGAAAGTATAGAAAATGGATAATAATAACAAAAAAGCCAAACATGAGTTCAAGAGAATTTTTAACAAACACAACTTAACTGATATAGTAGAGAACCAACAATAGGGAAAATTAGAAAAGAAAATAAAATAAATTGAATCGAAATAAACAGACATATTTAAATACTGAGTGTGCAGTAGAACAGTATGGGGTGTTAAAACACATAGATTTATATTTCTAGTATGTTTTATGGTTGCACCATAACAATATGAAATATAATTCTTACTAGACATGCAGCTACTAACTGTAACCATAATCCAAATTTAAGATTTTCCTTAATCATAAATATTAGTTATGGAAAGGCAATTTCCTTTTAAAAAAATAAAAGCATATTTAAGGTAAAAGTACTTACACTTCTGATGTATCCAATAATTTAATTTGTGGACGTTCTTTAGAAACTCTCATCCATAATGGGCCACTATCTAATTGTGCCTTTATAAAATCGCTGGCTTTATAACAATAATTACTGCAAAAATTCTATAAAACATTATTAATATACAAACCTAGTGATTCAAATATTTCACCTTTCTCTCTGTAATATCAAACACTTTATTTAGTTTTGTTGAAATATGGAATTGTTTATTTGGCATATCAGATAACCTCTTTCCACACAATGGATACCCACATAGTTTAGTAACAGATCGCTCCTCAACAACATCTTGATAGTGTTCAGGGGTTATAAAATTCAGCTAGAAATATATCAAATATAATACAAGACAATTATACACATTCATTTCTTCATACACTTTTTAAAAATATTTGTGATCTTAATTTACCATCAATCATAAATTCAACAATTTTTTGTGCATAGTTTTCACATTGTTTCTGCCTGGTTATACTCGCTAACGTCTCCTTACTAAAACAAATATGTTAAATAAAAATTAATGAAACAGTTTTGCTAATAGTTAACCTTATATCTGCAATGGTCTGAGTTTGATCTGTTTTTCTGCTGCCAGCTATGCGTACGTAATCCTCTAATGAGTCTTGCATTGTGTATTAATACTTAACTATTAATAAGAATAAGAAATCAGATTAATAACATCAAGAAATCTTTGTCTGATAAAAACAATAATAAACTTAGAACAATGAGGTTAAATTCATACAAATGACACTTTTATGGATACCAACAGAATACAAAATAATCCATGTTATTATTATTATTACTCGGCGCCTTTCCGTTTCCGTTGCAGCATCAGCTAATCAGAGACGGGGTTTGAAATGTGACGGCAAAACCACAGAACCAGGTTATTCTATAGGCAGAACCTTCGAGTCACAAAACATATACAGAATCAGAGTATTAAATAATTTATTTATTAGAACATATGATACAAACCTGGCTTCTGATTGGATGACGGATAATCGGAGAGCAGGGATAGGATAATTTCAAATATTTGTATTTGGTTGGTAATTTTCTAATTTCACGTTTATTGTCAAATATTATAAAATCATAACCAGTATTATTTATTTATGATAACGTGTTAGTAAGTTTCACCACAAACAACATTTTGGAAATATAATGGATCCGTTTCCTACAAACAACCGAAAAGATTCGGTCTTTAAAAACTCTACAACGAATCAATTTAAACAAAATAATAAAAGACCTCATGCAAGTGAAGCAGACAATATAATAAAGCGAAGGAAAATAGGAATTCCAAAATGTATAGTGGATGAACCATGTACCACATCTAACACTTCCCTTAAAGCTTGTGCTGGTAATGATAGATTAAGTCAGTTTCATTTGGGAGAAGGAACATGTACCACATCTAATAGTTCCCTTAAAGGTTGTGCTGCTAATGATAGATTAAGTCGTTTCAGACAAAACCTTGAGAAATCAAAGAAAAACAGTTTTGAGACTGTAAAAATTAAATCATCTAACACAAATACTAAAGTACATAATGTGATTCATGCAATATCAAGTAAAAATAATTCTAGCCATAATATTCCAAATAAATCCAATGTGAAAACTTCAATGCAGGATAGGTTACTAAATGCACGAATAAATACCAGAAAATTGCAACCTACAATGTGTCAAACTGGTACTCCTATCAAATGTACTGAAAAGACAAACAGGACAGTATTTGAAAAATCATATAGACCTTTACGTGACAATAATAATTGTGCAACAATATCAAATGCACAGACAAATACAAGTAATGTGAAACCCTCAATATTTCAAAATAGCACCTCAATCAAATATTCTGAAGAAAAGGTGAATGGTACTGTATTTGATAAATCGAATAAACCTTCAATTGCCAATAAAAGTTATGATTCAATAATAACTGCTCCATATAATAATGGATTGAAGCCTCCAATATTTCAGTCTAGTACACCAAACAAATTTAGTACAATACCTGTAAAATCAAATAGTCCATTACTTACCAATAATAATTATAAGCCAATAACAACTACAGACATAAGTAAAATGAAACCTGAAACATTACAACTGAGTACCCCATTAAAATATACTGAACATAAGCCAAATGGTACCATATTTCCAAAATCAAATATTTTATATCTAGCCAATAATAACCATGAGACAATAACAACAGCACAGATTAAAAACACCAACTTGAATCCTGCAATATTTCAGTATAATAACTCAACTGAACCCTCTAAAAACTTGAATAGTACAGTACTTGACAAATATAATAGTCCCTTACTATCTAACAATAAATGTGACCAAATTGCAAATAATCTTGATAAATATGCAAGCTCTTCCATGTATAACACAGTACAGAAAACTGAACTAGAAAAAAAGAAAAGGTATGATAAATTTCAAAGTGATGCTAACAATGAATCAGTTGATAGTAATGATAGTTCAGAAGATATGGCTATGGATTGGACTACAATTGATCCTGAAGAAGTAATATCAGATGTATGTTATTGTTGCATATGAATGTTATTTTATTTTTAATTCATAATTTATTTTTTAGATACGAGCTGTAAGGGAAGAACTGAATATTCAACCAGCAGCAAATAAAATTGTATTTACAGAGAGAATAATTCAGGAATGCAAATCTGGAAATAACTCCAAGAATAATCACAACATTTATGTTGTAGTTGATACAAATGTTTTTATTAATTGCTTACAAACTATTTCTAATATTCTACATTTGACATATGAAGGTGAGTTGAAAGTAGATAGATGTTTACTGTGTATGTAACAAACATTTAGTGTTACCCTACTGTATGTCAAACTATTAGGGGTATATTTTTTTAGCCTAAATAATGATAGTCCATACTTTTTCCCCCAAAGTGCAGTATAGTAGGTAGAGGTCCTCAAAGTCAGAAATTAAAAAAATATATAAACAAATTTTCAAGGAAATTGATTTAAATATTTGAATAGAATCATATTGACATTTTAAAGTAATAGTAGATAGCCATGGAAACTTGGAGAAAAACATTTAACAGGATTAACAAAATTACAAAATACAACACACTAGAATTATCTTATAAACCATATGTAATTGGCACCATTCTTTCACTCTTCTAATCATGATTTGTTTGTTGTTCTTCTTATCTGTTCCACAGATATTTGACCACATGCAAGTCTACTTTTATTTTTTAGTTCCTGTAGATTTTTAGGGAGATCTGTGTAAACCACGGTCTTTAGGTGGCCCCACAAAATATAATCTAATGGTGTTAGATCTGGTGATCTTGGAGGCCAATATACAGGTCCATTAGTTCCTATCAAATGTTTGTTAGTTTGTTAGTTGAACAAGAAATGCATGAACAATTTAAATTTTGTCTCAAAGCCAGTGGTAGATTTTTTTAGTGTCAAAAATCATCATTTAAAAATTGTATATATCTTTCAGAATTCAGGTTATCATCTTAAAAATAAGGTCCTAATAGCTAGTCTCCTATTAGTCCACACCAGACATTAGTGCCTCAAACGGTTTGATGATTTGCATGTCTTATCCAATGTTGGTTTTTATCCGACCAAAAGCGATTATTTTGTTTATTCATTAGTCCATTATTGGTAAATTTGGATTCGTCCGTCAATAAAACTCCGTCTTTTCTTCTCGCTGTAGTCCACAAACACCGCATACTTTCTTCCTTTGCCTTCCCGTACTTCCGCCTCCATTCTCGCTAACGTGAAAATCTGTTCACTTGTCCGTCCTCTCGTTCTAAACCCACCTGTATTTCGACCGACCGCCCTTTTCTGTCCACTTTCTCTTCGAACCTATTCTTCACCATGGACATAGCAATTTTGTATCCCGCACTTATTACACTAATTCCCCTATAATTTGACTGCTCCGAGGCTCGAGACGATCTGATCCACCCTCGTTTTCAACTCTGAAGTGACCTAACTCATCGCTTCCGAACCCCTTGACCATAACATTGTCTATCACCGACTCTCCTTCGTGATCCCAGAATGTCTTCTTCCCTGTCCAGTCCCCCTCAGTACAACCTTTCAGAACATCTTATGCCTCCATTCTCACCCACTGCATCCACTCTTCCTTCTTAGTTCGTGACCTTGTCCTGAGAACGTCTTACACTACACTTTCCGCCCTCTCATATTTCTTCTTCTAATTCACCCACCTTCACATTCCAATCCCTTCCAAAGACCCACTGTTTTTCATCCGTTTCCATCTCCTCCCACGACTCTCTCAGCTCGTTCATGTTCTTGTTGCTGTACACCGCCCTCACTTCTTCTACCCATTGCTACATTGCCCATTATCAGCCCCGTAGTTTCACTTATCGATTTCTTTATCCAGTCTTCCAATATTCCTCCCTCCCAGTAGAATTCTCTCTCACGCCCTTCCCATCCTGGCCTCCTTTCTCACCCCCCTGCTTCACCTAAAACCAAGCCTCTTGCTGCGTCTTTCGTCAGACCGTCAGTCGTGCCTCGGCTTGTTCGTTGTTTGTCGTGTGTCATGTCGTTAATTTTGGAGTTCACCAAACTTCCGTCTCATTACTGCCGGGCATATGTTACAACAGCCTTCCATTTGGTGTCGCTAGCCAACATTAGTGTCCCCAGTCTTCCTACGGTGACAACCTTCTCCCCAAGCTCGTGGTCCGTCCGTGATACTACCGATAACATGTAAAGCTCGTATGGGCTGGGTCGTCCGTCCTGTCACAGTATTTTCATCTTAGTGTAGCCGCTTTACCAATTTTGTGGAGGTAAGATTGGAAGACTCCATGCCCCGACAGGATTTGGGTCAGCCAGTGGTCGGTTTCTCTAAATGAAGCGATGAGCGGTCTAATTTGTGAGTAAATTTGCCTCGTCCCACTGGCGTGTTGGGATTCTTCTCATCGCCTTTGCCATTTGTCCATGGTTATGCTTCTGGCCTCCTTCAGCGCGGTTGCCGGGGCTGAGACTTTGGTCCGGATGATGCGAGGAGCGCTGGTGTGTCATGCCCTCCTCAACCTGTCCACATTCCGCTGGGTCTTGACATGGTGGAACCCAGACCCGAGCTGCGTACAGAAGTTGGGCAACTTGGGTCTTGGCCACCGCAATACTCAGTCCCATTTCGGTCATCAACTCGTTCATAATGTTGAGGACACGTTTGGTTTTTACTCTGGTGTCATACATTTCTCTTCCCGTGGACAATGATAACGAGATCATCCGCGAATGCCACTGAGGTCACGTCCGTTGGCAGCTCTAGTCGCAGGGCGCCGTCAAAAGTGACATTGCAAAGAAGGGGGCCAAGGATGGATCCCTGTGGGACCTACCCCCGTTACTTCGAACTCGTTCCTTGCTGCAGTCGCTTCAAAAGTGACCACCTGGTCGTTGAGGGGTAGCTTCCGATGACGTTCGTGATCGCCGGCAGCACCTTTCTTCCTTAGTGCTGCCAGATCGTCGCCCATGGTAACGTGCTGAAGGGCGTTAGACACGTCTAGGGCGACCATCATGCAGTGTCTCATCGTGGGCCATGTTCCCGCACTTGCCTCTTTCACCATAATGCGGACCGCCATTGTGACGTCGTTGTTCGACTTGCCCTTTCTAAATCCGTACTGTCTTTCATATGTCTTCTGCGAGTGTTGTGGTAGTGAGTGCAGTGGGCGGGAATTGTGCAGTTATTACTGCCCTCACTTCTCCGGGTACCGTAGAATCCGGACCAGGTGGGCGAGCTCCAAGCTTCTTTATGATTATTCTATCTGGGACACTACTGTCCCGACACAGTCTCTGCCATCCATCAGTGTTTTTGGCTTTGGCAGCCGCCGGGTCCTGTTAGTCTTGGTGCGTGCCTCTGCCACCTCCTGACACCACCAGTATTTCTTCTTTCTCCGTCCTTCTCCAGTGACCTTGATAAATGTGGCTATCACTATTGGCCTTCTGGATGGCCTCATTAAGGCCACTTGGTCTACCGTGGTTCCCTCAGTTTCTGATATGCTGTAGATTGTTTGCTGTAGTAATTCGCCGCCTCTTCCGAAGAGTTGTTGGTGTGCTCTGTGGCTGTGCCCAAGCGACCACGCTGCCTGGTTCTATGTGGTAGGAGATGTACCGGTGGTCGCTCAGTGTCTCCTCGTCCAGTACTTGCCATCCCTGCATTCTCCCCAGCCTGCTGGACGTCATCGTTTCCTTTCCCTACAATCCTCCCTTTTTTTTCTTTTTCTGCGCCTCCACGATACACTCTTAATCTGATGTTACGCGCACATGCAGCCGAGCCGAGCTTACTTGTTATAATAAATTTCTCAACAAAATATTTTTTTCTCCAAAAAGTCATTAATAATCAAGCTTCACATTTTGAATTTCTTCTAATGTATATTCATACATAATTGTGAAATGAGTGACGTATTGTAATCCAGGGAAAATTGTGTTATTAGTATTTGCAGAAATCCTTTATAAGGTCCCGTGTGTGTTCTACAATAAAAAATGTCTGTAGTCGGTTTGTGATAATTCCTCATTGTTTTTTGGAGAAAAACTACTGCATAAGTTTAAAACCAAATGTTGCATATTACTATTAATTCACGTAATTTTATCTATTAGTTTTTATGTGGAAATCGCGTACCAAATACGATTTGCAAAAAAAAATATCACGTTTACGAAAATTTGTACAAAATTCTTATTTATTATTTAGAAGCGTATTTTATTAAGGAAAAAATTTATCTCTGAAATGACAGTTTAAAATTGGACGTTCGATTCAGATTTTGTTGTTGAAAATATTAGGAATAAAAAATTTAGAAACAAAATTAGAAATGTATATAGTATTACATAATAATCCCGGAAAACATTACAGAAATAATGAAAACTTTTATATATAAAATTTTGTATTTCATTAAAAAGATTCTATTTCTTAAAAAATAATCATAACCCACACAGTGGTTATATGCATTGATAGTCTCCTATTGAGCATTGGGGGGCCAAATTTCGAACCCCATAGAGACGAATTTCAGCGAATCAGTTTTCAATGTTTTCTGAGGTTTTATATGAAGTTGAGGTTGACCAGGTGATTAAAGTCCTCTGAGCTTCTCCCCTAACTGGCAGAAAAGCCTCAATGGCTGATAACCCTATATAAATAGATGTTTTTTTTATTCTATCATATATTATAATTTAATGATTATGATATGTGTGATAGAATATTTTTAAGAAATAGAATCCTTTTTAAATAACGCAATTATTTTAATTTTAGATGATACCAACCCTGTGATATTAGTGCCTTGGATGGTGATCCAAGAACTAGATTATTTTAAGGAAGGTTACAGTGTATCTGAAAAATATGCAAAATCGAAAATCCTTCAAAAACAGGCTATATCAGCAATTCGTTTTATAAATGACTGTCTACTTTCAAAACGTCCAAACTTTGAAGGTATTTGCTTAACAACGAATTAATATATTTAATGGTTTAAATACTATTTTACATACAGGTCAATCAGTTCGGGATGCAGCTAACAACAACCTAATTGGATCAAATCCTGATGATTCAATTCTTTCTTGTTGTTTTCAAGTGGCTGCAAGGCAAAGAGTTGTAAGTTAATATTATGAAAAAATATGTAGTTCTACTATGCTACCACTGCCCTTTAAGAGTGTAACACCATTATATATCTTTTTGTTTATATCTGAGTTTAATCCTATTTTAAGTAGTCTACTTATATCCAAATATAAATTCTAAACTAACTGTGAAACCAATGTCATGAATAAATAATGTCTTATTAAGGCCCTGTACACTAATGTTGTGTTTACTCCTTCAATTTCGCGTTAAGGTACGACCCGTATTAACTACGCGGAAGACTAACCTTATATTCTGCTTTCCCGCCCAAGCTGGCAATGCTCTTCGGCGTACCACGCTAACCTCCTGTTGTCTCTTTTCTCGCGCTTCTTTATTTGTTGAATACTAATATGATCTTCACAAGAAACAAGACTTTGTATAAAGAATGACTTTTCTACAACAACAAAAGTTGTGTACCTTCAGGCAGTAAACCCAAGTTCAAGTCTGTATCCTTCATATGATTGAAAGATATATAAGGGTATTACATTCTTTAAGTAACACAATATATATAATAATTGTATGGTGTTATAGATACTATTAACAAGTGATACAAATCTACGCAATAAAGCATTAATAAACAGCATTGAAAGTTGCACGCCAGCAGACATTCTTACTGTTTTAAAGAGAAATAATACAGCTAAGAAGAAGAACACTTTTATGCCGGATGTTTGCGAATGCCTCTCGTTATTATTTTCCTTCTTGATTTCTACCGAATTAAAAACATGTTTTGGAGAGTATATATACAAACGTAAAAATTTCAAGTCATTACCTTGGAGCTTTATAGATTGTATAAAATACATGAAGGAATACTACAGGGATATATTTCAGCCTCACTTACAGAAACAGAGTATAAAAGTAGTTAATGATTTGCATAATATTTTAATATCCAAAGACTGTAAGTATTTTGGCTTGAATACTTAGTTATTTTTTTTATATTGATTGTTCTTATTTTTAGGTGTGCCAAACAACATGTTTTTAGATCTTGTTTGGTCTTTATTGATTTATATTAAATCCGGGCTACCACAGTATGCACGGAATATTGAAAGCGCAATTGCTGAGATAAAACAATTAGAACGTAAGAACTAACAGCATTTTAAAAAAAATAATATGTTTTTGTTTAAAATATAGTTTATGAAGATGTTTGCAATTGAAAGAAATAAACATGTTCGTTTTATTTTTGGAAATATATTTTTATTTTTGGAAATAAATCTTGTTTGTAATGTGTATTATTTCATATTGTGCAAAGCGTCGCCCAAAAACCTATTCCACTAAAATTATGGGTAGTTACAGCTACTACACTCTTTTATTTTCAAAGATACTAAAATATTTGCTATTTGTTGACATTTCTAATAATAAATAGATATCAGATAATGCTGTAGCAGATCTGGAGTGGCCAAAGCTAAAAAATACAGATGAATATAAATTTGTATGGATAAAAGAAGGAAGAATATATGTAAGAAAATCAGAAGAAGGAACTTATTAGTTTCTGAGAAGAAACCACTATTTTCACTTATTAAAATAAGTTTATTTTAAATTTAAACTTATTTTTAGACTTAAATTACAACTTTGCTTATGATCACTTACTCCATACGATGTACGTAGACCGCCACCTTTATTTTAAAAAACAGGTCGCCCAAAGTAATCAAAAGTTTGTCCACCGCTGGCATTGATAACACTGCACATCTTTGGCAGTAGGCGCACTGTAGCAATTTTTAGTTTAGTGCCCTACGTGAAATATTTGTCGGAGATATATCGACGTCAATTACATATTTATTGTCCATACGGACTTAGTAAAAACTTAGATAGAATATGGGATGGTCCTGAACCAAAGGGTGTATGGAATACAGAGTTTAGCTAGTCGTCAGACCATCTTATAGTGGCGACATACAATGACAACTTTTATTTTGTATAACCCTTACATAAAAATTTACTTAGACTATTAACCCTCTTCCCTTGTACTATTCCCTCACCTATTTCCTTTCCCGCGCCAGGCTTTTGCAGATTTCCACGCCTTTTAATCCTCTTAACCATTTCCTCACCTTTCTGCAATCCCCCACCCACTCTGCTTTCACACTCTCACATTCGTTGCTTAAATGCCACCACGTGTCAGTCCCCTTACTACACAGTACATACGTGTTGTTTATTTGCCCCATCGACACTTTCCTTTCTCTCCTGATCTGCATCTTTGTCCTCCCTGCTCCACCCTCCGCTTATTTTATATAGCTCTGGGGTTACTCCCGTACATGCCACTACACATAACCAGGGTTGTACGAGCTGTCATTCTCACCTGCCTTCCTTGTCACTCCATACTTCAGTTGCTAGACTTCCTATTCCTCTCAGCTGTTCTTCCACCCACACCTCAGACATACCCTCTCTCTCATGCTTTCTTGTCTTTATCAACCGCTGTCCTAATCTTACTTCTCATCTACATCTCCCGTACCAGTCGCTTTTCCACCACCTCCCGCAATCTTTCCTTGAACTTTACTACCCTCTACTAGTTGATTTGTAGCGGTGAATGAAGACACGTGTGTCTCAGCGATTCGTAGTGAAATAAAGTAGCACCTAGTGCGACTAATTTAGTGATTTTCACGCTACTATTTTTATTTTTATACGAACTATATCGGTCTCGACATATGTGTGCTTTTATACGCGCACTGGTTTTCCTGGGTAGACATGGAGATCGGTGGCGAGACAGAGGAACTCGTTGAGGTCACGGGCGGGAAAGTGCGTGCGGACGCCTGCGCAATGATGACTCCGGAGCAGGTGAGGGAGGACAATGTGGAAGCCCTAAAACGAATGTGGTGGGAGGTAGTAGAGGAGATGAAAGACGAGGCGCAAAAATCTAGAGAGGTGAGTCAGAAATGGATGGAAACATATAAAGAGCGAGGAGCTGAAGAAGGACAGAAAAGAGTGGCAGCTAATGATGGTTGGATGAAGGGAATGTGCCAGGGACAATAATTCAGAAGCTGGTGGTGAACATCCAGGTGCATAGGGTGGTGGAACTGGGGAAGAAAGGGAACGATTAAACTAAGCTAAGGGGCTCCAATATTTACATTGACGATGATCTCATAAGGACAGGGATATTCAGAGGAAGATTGGGGAGAGGACAAAAGCTGAGATAGAGAAAGGTCTGGAGGTGAGTGTGGGATATCGCAAATTAAGTATCGCGGAGGACTGGTGGTTTTGGCGGGGATCGGGTTAAAAATGAGTAAAAGGCGCAGACAATGCAGCAGGGTGAGGGAGGAAGATAGGTTTTGATTCTGGAACATAACCGATTAAAGAAGAATATGTTGGGTCGACTCTGGGGCAAGGAATTATGTTGTACTGGTGGCCAAGACGGTGGACGAGGTGCAGAAGATGTTGAAGGGAATGGGAAAGTACCTTGATAAGAGGATTGTGAATGTGGAAAAAACCAAATGGATGCTGTCCAAGAATAGGGAAGGATTGGAAGAGCTGAAATGAGCAGCGCCAAGAGTTGGTGTAAGCATGCGAACTGAGGCCACGGAGAGAATGAGGGATGTTGAGTTGAGAGCGACAATAATAATTTAACACATTTTAATTGATATTATGTTGCCCGTTTTGTAAGTAAATTTACTGCGATATGTCCTGTCACTCGTGCTTACTGTTGGATTATTAGAATAAAGTAACACATGCTCTCTTTGGTGTAATCAGCATGAGACGACAGGCTATATCGGAAAATCTGTATCATTTTAACTTGAAGTGTTAAGCGTTAATTACATATGTACTAGATTCCTCAAAAAACTTTTTCTAGTTTTAAGTATTCATGTGCGATGTAGAGCTCGTCTTTTGTTGAGTTGAGAGCGACAGGGGGGTCTCGGGTTATGTGGAGTGGCGGGTACGGGGGAATCCCCCGAGCTACCTAACCAGGGTATGGTTGAGCAGAGATGAAAAGCTATGCATGGCACGAGCGAGATATGAGTCGGAAGAGAGCAAGGGTATACCACGTGTGTATTGTCTAGTACGGTGAATGACACGTGGTGACACCTTAGCTACGAGTGCGATGGTGTAAAAGAGGAGTGGGTGGGGCATTGCAGAAACGTGAATGAATGGCTGAGAGCGGATGGAATGGAAGTGGGTGAGGGATGGTAGGGTGGGTTGTTTGTTATATACTTGGGTTTTTGTTTACCTCTGCCAAATAACAGCTTGTTTACTACCGTCCTACCATCTCACCACTTTTCCCATTTTCTATTTGCCACCCCCAACCATTCTCGCCTTTGCTTGCACCTACTCCAAATGCCGCCTAAACCCAACTCTGCAGTACAACCGAAAGTCTAAAGAAACTCTCCCAATCATTATATCCTTCCATTTTAACTCTACCGCTCTACCCACCCTACCCCCATTTCTGAACATCATCCATTGGTAATCCAATTCGTCCCTTGAATAAAAAATATGTGTCTTCCATCCTGATATCTAGTCAGTTAACCGACTTCTGGGCTCCAGTTGGCTGCAGAATATATTTGTTGGCAATATGGCAAAAGTGGCGGCCACTTTTTATTTAAATGCACCAATAACCATCAAGATTAGGCCGGTACTTAGCCCAAAAGGTTTTCCCTTTGATTTTAATCTAATCTAAGTCACATTCTGTTGGTTTTCAAGCTGCCACATATGTTGGTTCTTCGAACCGGATCATTGTCAAGTTGTTTCCAGCTATTTCTAACTGTCACATCCATTTAGTTTTTTTTCCACATTCAACCTCCTCTTATCAAGGAACAGTGGCATTTATTCCAACATATCTTCCACTTGGTTCTTTCTACGACAACCTTTCCCGCTTGCCATCTCCTAAACACCCCTCCAACTCACTTGTGTATAGATTAAACAGGAGAAGGCTTAGACGGTATCCTGATATACATTCTAAATTACCCCGAAACTTTTCCATCCACTTTTCAGCTTCTACTTTCAGCTTTTCCCATGAATCTATATATATATATATATATATATATATATATATATATATATATATATAACACTTCATTATGCGTATCCACTACTATCGACTATTTTGACATATAATAGAAAATATTTCTCAATGTGCAAGCAAAAAAACATTTACATCAGCCAAACATATATTGGTTCTTTCCCTATAATTCAATAATAATTTAACACATTTTAATTGATATTATGTTGCTTTCTTTAATGGGCCCGACTTGTAAGTAAATTTACTGCGATATGGCCCGTTACTCGTGCTTACTGTTGGATTATTAGAATAAAGTAACACATGCTCTCTTTGGTGTAATCAGCATGAGACGACAGTCTATCTCGGAAAATCTGTATCATTTTAACTTGAAGTGTTAAGTGTTAATTACATATGTACTAGATTCTTCAAAAAACTTGTTAAATTTTCTAGTTTTAAGTATTCATGTGCGATGTAGAGCTCGTCTTTTGACCAATCATGTCTTGAGTAAAAAACATGCGCAGTGCGTGTTTGGTCATAGTAGTAGCAGGGGTAGTAGTCACAGCACATGAATAATTTAAACTAGAAATTTATTCAAGTTTCTTGACGAATCTAGTACAATGTAATTCACGCTTAATACCGTAATCTTGAATTACGATCACTTGCTAATAGGAAGGGAAACAATTTGTAAGAAATAAAGTAAAAACAAATAACATCTTTCTCGTCTAACTAAACATTTATCAATATTTTACATACTAAACAATATTATTTATATTCAAAAATATTTAGAACTTCACGTCCATAAGTTTCTCCTCGTACATTTTTCTCTGGGCATTCAGTACGTCATCGATTTGATTCTTGAGGCAACTGAAACCTCTCCTTGCTGTTTGAGTTTCCACATTATTCTTATGTCCCCATTTTCTAATTTTCCGTAAACAATTACAATCCAGTGGATTTCCATCGATATTCAATTCGTCCACATGTAGGGTAGATAAAGTTTCATCGCTTACACAAACTATTTTGTTGTCATCTAAATACAAACTATGAATTTTTTCAATGTTATCAAACGTAGATTCTTTTATCTCGACGATATTATTATCACTGAGCCATAGAGTTTCAATTTTCTCAATATTTTTAAATGCGAGTGGATGAATTTTGGTAATTTTATTACTATTTAACCATATATCGTAGTTACGATCCTTTTGATTAGATAAATTCTTGAAAGCATCCTTCGGCAGTTCCTTTATATCATTGTAACATAAATCGATACGGTATAATTTCGGTGTGGATTTAAACCAGTTCGGATTAATTTCATCAATATAATTACCTGCCAATTCCACTACTTGCAATTGAAACATATTATCAAACGCCTCTTCGTCAATCTTGGCAATTGAATTTGATGACAGGTTCAATCGTCGCAGATTAATATTATTAAAAACTTCATCAGGTATTTTTCTAATTTTGTTGTGGCTCAAATCAAGTATTCTTAAGTTAGGTACCTCTGATAGCGCTCCTTTCGCGATTTTTTTAATACCAGATCTTTTAATTACCAATGTGTCCAGATCTTTCAGTTTCGGCAGGCCGCAGAGTTCGGGAATATCTTGATCGTAAATTTCAATTCGGTATGCGGTGGCTGCATCTTGTAAACCATTTTCAAGCACGATGTCCTGGGGATCCAACTCGGATCCCGTATACACAGTCGCTTTTAAGTTTTTGAATGCATCGCAGCATTCCAAACTTCGAAAGTTTGCAACGATACAGAAAAGTGTTATTACTTTTAAGCTCAACATTATGAGAATGAAAACTGGATGTATTTTGCCGCTTATATATTGTAGCCGGGGCTGCTCGCAAAATCCCACAGGTTATCGATTCGATAACCTGTCAATTCTATAATGTTTATGTAATTATCTTTACTGGTAGGCGGTCTTTTCTTAGAAAATATTTTTTTGATACATGTTTCGCGCGAAATTTATTTGTTTGTATTTATTTGAGATTAGTCGGAATAATTTGTTTTATAATAAACTTTAAATAATTAATTTGTTTAATAAGAATACAGTGAAAATTGTACTTTAACTTAATTAATTTTAAAGATACGTCTACATCATAAATCAAATAATTTGATTTATATATTAGTATATTAGTATAATTTCTATGGATATATACTCGCCGCCATAAATAAACGAACAATCAATAAATTTTCAGAAAATGTGAATTTTATTCCTATTAAATACGATGAAAATTTCAGCAAGATACAATAAAGATTAATCAATTTAACATTGACAATGAAACATAAACTCATTCTTTTCATTTGGCACCTAAGTATGTCAATGTTAAGCATATTTGTAAGCTTAATAAGTAATCACATTAAAGTTGAAATAATGCCTACTGTACGACATCATGCCAATTTCCATCAGTTAACTGAGTTTTGACGTGGCAGAATAATCGGTCTACGTGAAGCAGGATTATCAATTCGTGATGTCGCTCGCGTGAAACGCAGTGTCGCCACAATTTTCCTATGTTGGTAAAGATGGTCAAAAAATAATGAGGATCGACGGATAGATGGAGAGGATTAATTTATCATCAAATCTTATGATCGACGTATCGAAGAATTCAATCGTTTGGACTCAGATCATCCCTGGTCATATAATGTTTCAGAGAAAATCTGAAACAACTCATCACATCGGAGGAGTGGCGAACCTGGTAAACAGCATGAGAAAACATCTCGTTACCAAAAGCAAAGCCATCTCAGACCGCATTATTTAGATTATGTTCCAACTGAACTAGAGATACTGCATGCAGATCATACGGGCATACGCACATCAACAGACGAAGATCTAGCTACAGCTAAAAACCGAGAAAACAAGAAGTTTAAGATTATAATCGTCGAATATGACAGGTCGGAAAACTACGACTGCTGGCCCAACTTTGGACTGCGCCTACGAAATAAGAGTGACTTCTTGAATAAAGAACAGATGAACACATTTTTCAAGAAACTGCAACAAAATAAATGGATGTGGAGATGTTCTGGTGGAATATTAAAGAATGAAATAGGTTTCATACTCACCACAGATAAACAATTGTGCATAGATGTGTTACTTCTTAGTCCTCGTTTGCCAACAACAGAACGAGAAAATGCTACGTTTAACAGTGATTCAGTTTAAAGAAAAATAGAAGAATATAATCAGAACCAACTGAGAAATATTGGACTAAACGACCTAGCGAGAAATATCGTTAATAGCATTCAAATAGCAACCAAGAAAATATGTTACATGGGAGTAAAAGTCAATACTAAACTCAGCCAAACCACAAATGAACTTCTTGCAAAACGCAGAGACTGAGACTCGGTAAGATATCGAGAGCTAGACAAATAATTAAATAATGCGATAAAAAAAAGTCCGGACATCTCATAATACAGAAATGATACAAGAAGCCATCGAGGATAACATGAATATAAAAGATCTTCGATCGAAAAGAACAAAAATAGAACCTCATTCAACAAATCAAGAACGAATAGGACACGTTGTGACATAGAAGGATCAGATTACATCCACTATCCAGAGCATCTATCAGAAACTCTGTAGTCAATCGTTACCCACGCCAAATCGTTTAGATGAGGTAGTATTAGATATGGACTCCGAAGAAAGCCCGGAAATTAAGAATACGCAGTACTTATATAAGTTCAATTTAATATTTATACTATTATTAAGTAATACAAATTAAGAGCCACTAAAGCGGTTTTCAAAAATAACGCCATCAAGTATAGCGACCTAAGGCCCAGTTCACACATAAGTGGCGTCGGGCGCAGGTGCGGTGTAGGCGAGACGCTGGCGCGGTGTAGGCGAGACGCAGGCGCGACGTTGCACAGGCAATTGTGATGACATTGTGATGTCCATATGCAGTGAAGGGGTGGACCAATGCTCTGTGGGGTGGACATTGCACTTTATGTTTACATAGAGGCGGCTTGGAAGAGTTATGGCTCTCGCCACGCCGCCTCTATATAAACATGTAGTGCAATGCCCACTTAGGTAAGGAGGCGCGGGCATTTGCCTCGAGCCTGAGACACGGTAGGCGAAGAGGCGAAACTCTTCCACGCCGCCTCTATGTAAACATAAGGTGCAATGTCCACCCCTTCACTGCATATGGACATCACAATCGCCTGTGCAACGTCGCGCCTGCACCTCGCCTACACCGCGCCTGCGCCTGACGCCGCTTATGTGTGAATTGGGCCTAAGAAGCGCTATATCAGTGGCTTCATCCTAAAGCGCGACGGTTCCACTAGCACCATGATAAGAGCAGTATAAGTAAAATAGCATGATGCAGATGGCCCGAGGCCATGAGAACCGTGGATCAATATCCAAGCCTTCGAGGCACCCACTAGGCATAAAGCAGTCTGTCTCACATGGCACACAGCAAAGAGGAGGTCCTTTTCATAGACAAGTCCTTTTGCCCACTACAAATCAGTCTCAGCCCGGGTCTCAGACGGTATCCACCTAGCAGCACCTTCAACACTCCAGCCAGAGGACTGAGTTAACTTAACTCTGAACACCATCAGTTCAATAGCACAACGAGCCGCGAGACCATCCACTTACCCCATGTTGTTTATATTCATAAAGAGTAACTTTCGTTGTAATCATAGTTTGATATCACGAATTTCCCCTTTGAGAGTTACAGCAACGAACTGGCCAAGTATGGGACGCAGCAGCACCGGCACACAATACTATCACACCCATTTCATCTGCATCAGCCGCGTTGGAATCTTCGCATTTCCTCCACCCACACCACAGACATAACCACACTTTCGATCTTATCCCACCCTCGAAATTCGCACACTTCCACCGCGAACGATACTCTTAGCATCCCAGATCTTACTCACTATTATTAGGTTACCATCCCACTGCCTCTCCCATTAACTCGTCGCCATCCCCAAGTCATTATAGCCTCTGCTTGCACCCACTCCAAATGTTTTCTAACCCCACCTCTGAAATCAAAACTAAAAGCCTAACTACTTAAAGCAATTCACTCTGCCAATTATTCTTCCCTTCCATTTCAGCTCTTCCGCTCTATCCATCCCACCTTTATTTCTAAACGTTATCCATTTGGTTTTTTCTCATTCACTACTAACCTCCTTTTATCAAGCACTCTTTCCAACATCTCTTCCAGCCCTTTACCACAAGCACTACATCATCCGCATATGCTACCATCCATACCTTGTTTCTTCCTACGACAGCCCCTATTGCTTGTCTTCACCTCACCTCCTCCAACTCAGTTGTGTATATATTAAACATGAGAGGGCTTATCTATCGCATTCATTCTAAATTTCTCCGAACCTTCATGACTCTTTGTATATCCTTCTTAACCATTCCACCTTCGTCTTTCATCCCTAAGCTATCCATACATTCCATTAGCTTACCCTGAATTACTGAGTCATATGTTGCTTTCAGATCCACAAATACCGCATACATTTTCCATATGCACTCCAGTACTTCCTACACCATTCTCGGTATCGTAAAAATCTGCTCCCTTGTCCATCTTTCCTTTCTAAATCCACCCTGACTTACCGGTAGCAACCCTCGCGGGATAGAAGATTTTCCATCCACTTCACCTTCCAATCTGTTTTTCAGCATTGTCATTGTTTGCTTATGCCCCGCATTCATTAACGTGATTCTCCTATAGTTTTTCAGCTCCTAGACAACTCTTTCTTTATGGAGGAACAATCACACCCACATGCCACTCTTCCGGCACCTCCACTCAACACCCTATTGATGCACCGTATCAGTTTCTCCCATCCCTCCACTGGCAACCTCGTGTATGCTTCCGCCTAGATTCCATCTTCACCCGCCGCCTTTCCTAATTTCAACTGACCCAGCGCCACTTCCAGTTCATTCCAGGAGGACTCCTAGCGTCTTAGACTCCCGAGTCCCTGTTTAGTCCCCGCCACCAATCTGCAACTGTTTTACCACTCTACCAGATATATGTTTATTTTACCCTTCGTTTCCCTTCCCTTCAACAAAATCTCCCACAACCCCTTTTCCGCAACACATAGGCGCTTTTCCGCCTTCCGAATCTTCTCCAC
Source organism: Lordithon lunulatus (assembly GCA_963942505.1). Lineage (NCBI taxonomy): Eukaryota > Metazoa > Arthropoda > Insecta > Coleoptera > Staphylinidae > Lordithon > Lordithon lunulatus. The sequence goes on from OZ012666.1 coordinate 23,279,379, forward strand.
TTCAAAATCTCTCGCTTGGTTTAAAATGGTTTAAAGTTTAAAAAAACATTTAAAAATCGCAGTAGGTAAACATGGAGTTTTCTTACTAATCATGACTAAGTTACGTTAAATTATAACCACATGCGAAATTAGGTTCAAAAATATATGTATAGACATTGTCCAAACAAATGCGTAATTACATAAAAACTTGCAATAATTTACACGTTTCAGGTGGTGTACATTCATCAATGATAAATTATGAACCTGGTGGCACCGTCACACAATTAAAATTGAACGGATTTTCTCAGAAATTCTGAAACATTATAGACGTAGATATTTCACATTGGACCATAGTGTCTGAAGTTTCACACCACGTTCGCATTTTCCTTTGGGATCGGTCGAATCTTAGACATCGAATGTCTTGTCTATGGTCGAATGTTGTAATGCTTCTTCTGTCTTTCGCTGTGTTTCAAACAAACAACAAAATACAACCAATCATTCTAATTCGTTGGTTTCAAATTAGTAAATTAGTGCGATATTTAGAATAGGCTGAATTTAATATTTTCTTCGAGTTATATGAGTTGCCTATCTAAAATAACCACGGATCCATTTTATAGTGCTCTGTGCCATAGACAAGACTCTCATAGACAAGATAGATGAGAAAGTGACTCTGGCGCATCTCTTGTCTGCGGACGGAACTAATGGTTCGCGTCTGAGCTTTTAGCTCAGATGCGAACCATATGCGTCTCGGCTGTTAGCTCAGGCACAAACCATTAGTTCCGTCCGCAGACAAAAGAGGCGTTACTTGACACTGCAGTTGAAATCTGAGTAGTTTCTCTAAATATCTTAATGTTTTTATTAAACGTTTTTGTAAAGCATTCAATGACATGTATTTAAATTATTTACAAACTTTAAATGCCTATTTTCCATTAAAATGTACCACAAAAAACATATAAAAACATTCAAATATTTAGTTAACTGTTTTTCAAATTCCAATGCAGTTCCTTTTAAATATATATTTATATTTGGGTCAATAATAAAAGAAAACGCAACACATAACAGGAAAAAATATCTATTGCAGAACCTTAAAAAGTCGGTATACATTACTATATGCATAATGAAAACATGTTTATTATATAATATTAAGAATAATAAGCTAATATAGTAGCCAAGTAGAATATTGTTATCTTTCACATAATGCACATTAACTACATTTTAAAATCCTAACAGTGCATCCTTAAAGCAAGTAAGTGGGACAGTCATGAAATTAAACATGATTTATGATGTACAATTGAAGGTAATGAAAACGTTGACTATTCATAATAAAACCAAAAGTTAATTCTTGGAGAAATAATTTAGCTTTATGCTTTCGGAATCATACTCCCTCAAGCTTACCAAACAATGATCTGGCAATATCTCACTTGGTTCCTGTTGCAATGAAATGCCATCAATCTGGAGGTTTGTTCGATGATATTTTCAGTAACATATTGCAAATTACTTAAGTTATTTAATGGTTTATGTAAATCACCCTTTGATACAACTGTATCATATCTTGTGTAATTATGTGGTAGAGTTCACAATCCAATAGTTGATTTGCACATTGTTGAGCTGCTATAGCCAGCGAGTATAATCATCATAACTATCATATACACAACACTACACTTGGTTACAATCATCAATATACATGTGTTAAATACGTTGATTATGTTGTAGAACTTTCGCACTGTCATTTGCAATTATTTACTAACTCAGTAAAAAAACTAATAGTGCCAATCAGAGAACTAACACATTTTAACTAAAACGCCAATACAAGAAAAATAAAATCTGAATGTACTAGCGCCATCTTACGTCTGCGGACACAACCAAAAGATCAACTTGCAACGCCCTGAAGACTCTGTGCACGGATCTTAAAATAACAATCATATATTAAAATAGTTTGAATACATTTATCTTTAGCTATTCAATAACTATCCTAAAGGCTACTTATTATTATTATTACACTTACGGCAAAGTTTATTTTAATTCATTTTAATAAATTTGATTTTTTTAAATTTATATTGGTATAATCCGCTGTCAAATCTGACATTTGGTCGTAGTAATAACACTTATATGTCAAATGAAAATCGATTTTAATAAAATTATTTTATAACATTTATTGATAATTAATTTAATGTTGTACTGGGTATGTCTTACTATAATGTGTTATTATATTAAATACATTCAACATATGTGTTTTTAGTAAAAGCTTACTTAATTAAGCAGTCACAATGGAAAGCTTCTCATCTTATCAGAATGGAAGCTCTAATAAAGAGCAGGACTTTCAGAAACTCTCCCAAACGATCGGGACGAGCATACAGAAAATATCTCAAAATGGTATTGAAGTGATTATTATTTATTCCCTTGGACATATGAACACATAAAATTTGTTGTAGTTTCCTCTATGCAACGAATGGTTAATCAAATTGGCACCAATCAAGATTCTCCTGATATGAGGAAACAAATGCATAATATTCATCATTATACTCAGCAATTGGTTAAAGATACAAATGGATATCTTAAAGATTTAAAGGCAATCCCTCCCAGCTTTAATCAGTCTGAGCAGAGGCAGCGAAAAATGCAACGAGAGAGATTACAAGATGAATTTACATCCACCTTAAATTCCTTTCAGGCTGCCCAGAGAAGTGCTGCTGCTAAAGAAAAAGAGCAAGTCAGTAAGGCGAGAGCATTAGCATTTGGAGACCCATTTTCAGGTAGATATTGTTTTTATGCAATCCATTTACTCAGTGGGTTAAATGTAGTAATGATTTTATTCATATGTTTGGGGCATTAAACAAAATGTATGTCTCTTTAAAAAAGATTTTTGTGAGTGATATATCTGCCTATGCTGCCTTAAATATTTCCCAATGACTATAGTAAATAATCATAGTAATACTAAACACTTTGTTCATGTGAACAAATGTCAAAGATACATTTCTGCTACAATAAAAAATTTAATAGACAATAACTAAACTGCAATAAAAAGCACATTTTACAAGATGCATAGTAATTGTTTTTAAAATGTATCACTAGAACTTTAGTTCTGGGATATTATATAATTTAGGGCTCTAGAAAGTAGTGACTGGAATAAAATAAATTAATTGTGTGTTCTCATGTGAAAAATATTTGGAAGAAGATCTTAAATTAAGACTATTTAAATGATTTCACACTTTTCATATTGATAAATACAAGTTTACTCTGCATTTCTGTCTATTTTCGAATTCCAAAAATGGTTTAAGAGTGGGATTATTCTTATGGCATGAATTATGTAATTGTATTGAGCATCTATCAAACACTATGAACCTGAATGGCATACAATTTATGCAAGTTAATAAAAACACTTTGTTATTAACCCTGAAACTTATTTTGTAAGAATTTATTACCATAATTTGTAGTTATGGATTGAAGAAAGTCATCAATTCTTACAAAATAAGTTTTAGTTTGTAAGAATAAAGTGTTTTTATTTATTTGTTAAAAGCTAAATACAATATAACAATATGCACCATAAGAATGGCATACACATATATGTAATTTATATATTATTGCAAATCGATAATGCATATCTCACATTCGTCTTTAGAAATACATACATACAATTTTTACACATTTTTTATTATTTTTTATTATTATTATCTAAATAGAAATACATAAGAAAGGAACTATATAGGATATTGGGAATTGCAGACCAATACTAACATAGAAGTATACTTGCTTTCTCAAGGTCTAATAGACTAAAGTAAAAACAAAACAAAAATACAAATAATGATTCTCACAGGGACTTCAATGTAATGTTTAATGATTATGATAATGGAGCACACAGTTGCTCCATTATTATGATGTTTATATTTTACAGTTTCATCTACATTCAAATTGTCTATCTAATTTCACTATGCAACTGGTAATATGTTATAGCAGATGTTCTCAAACTTTATCTGCACATGATCTAGCTAATATAATTAACTGACCCCTAGTTCTTCAAAATATTTATTTCTTTAAAATACATATAACACAATGGGATAAGAAACAAATGTCTTTAAGCCCACATATCTTAACTTTATATGTATAATTCATGTTGCAATTTAATTGTTTTATAAATTGGTTTTAAATCACTTGAATTTTCCCCTATGAAATACATTCACAAAATACACTTTATTTTACTTAATTTGCTATTCTGATAACATGTTTTAAGAGTTGCAACCAAATGTAAATAATTACAAAACAATGTAAATATGCAAAGTGTTTAGCCAGCTCAGTGGCCTAGTGGTTATAGATCTGTCCTGTACTGAGCATCTGGAAATTGAGCATTGTGAAATTTCATGAATCACCAGTCAAGTTTAGGAAAATACAAGGTGATTATACTCCTATGAGCTTCTCCCTTTACTACCAGAAAAGCTCTCAGGCTGATAGCTATAAAGATAGGATTTTTTTTACAAACTTCTTTTAAAATATTATTTCACATTTATTTATTTTGGAATGAAATGTACTGCCCCACACTACATGTTTCCTTAAATAATCTTAAATGAATTTAATTCACACGACAGTATATCTAATAATTAGGTGGTAAGAAAGATCATCAACTAATTGAACTACAAGACAATAATGCCAGTAGACAACAACAGCAACAGCAAGCATTACAAGAGGAAGCAGATTTAAGAGCTCTGGAAGAACAGGAACAATCCATCCGTCAATTGGAGGTAATTATACTATAATTATGTATAAAATAGATAGTATGGGAATATCATATTTTGGATAGTTGGCTGGAGGGTAGCATAGCTACAGACACTTAGCCCTCAAAATGGGCCCATTGTGAAACCTGTCATATTTACTAGGTCCTTTCTTTTAATGCAGCTTTATAATTTACAATTACTGTACAGGGACTCGTGGGACTAAGAGAATAAGATGACTTCGATATAGAATTCTGCATACATGCTACATATAACATTAAGCTTAATTTTGTGCAACAACACAAATAGCCATTAACCCAGTTCTAGTTATGTTATTATGAAATTATATTAAGCGCATCATTAACTTGTTACTTTTTCAGAGTGACATTAATGACGTAAACAATATTTTCAAAGAACTGGGAGCGATGGTTCACGAACAAGGAGAAATAGTGGACAGTATTGAAGCAAGTGTGGAGCGTACGGAACAATACGTTTCACAGGGCGCACTACAGCTACGAGAAGCGGGCACTTTTAAAAATAAAATACGGAGGAAGAAAGTCTATTTGGCACTAATTGCTGCTACTATATTACTGATAATAATACTCATTATTGTTTGGAAAGCAAATTAAATTGCAAGGATATTATATTGCTGAAGTCTGAATATGCTGGCAATGTAAATTTATGAAAGTGATTGAGTAGAATTGCATTTTTAGGTCATAATGTTATCTTGTATTTTATATCCTTTGTACAGTTTTACTCAAATCCTTAAATTAAGTGAACTTTTATCGTACAACTTCTTTGTTGTGTGATTAAGGTGACACAATATACTTTGGGTTTCCTAATTTAGATAAAATATTATAGAAGCTGTTTTTCATGTCAAAATAAGAAAGGACAAAAGTTTTGCTCCAGAGGTATTTGTTTGTAAACAATTCCTTGGGTAGCTTTATATATACAATAACTGATCAATAGAAAGTACTAATATTACTAATAAAAATTACAACTTGTATGTTTTTAGCTGGTTTAATATTTAATAATTATTTAGATTGTTTTTATTTTTACCTCTAATGCTATTTGATCAGACATAAATATGGTTAGAGGAACTTGTGTTTCTTATTTGGACATGAATAACATATTTTTAAATGTTTTACGTCAATTAGGAATCCCTTCTATATTTTATTCCAATAATTGTTAGCAAAGTCAAATATTGTTTTTATCTTTTAAGTTCCACTACATTTTATTTAACACCTACTTCTGCTTTACTACATATGTATATTTATAGATTTATTTTTACTATATTTAATCCAACTATATTTTTATATTTATTTAAGTAATGGTCTAGATGAGATTTGTTGGAGATTGTTATGTTATAGATAGTATAAACATAATTTATAACAAAAAATTGTATTAATATAAATATATTGCATAATAATTATTACTCTGAATTTTTTAGCTATTATTGGATTGTCTGCTTGCAAGTAATGGATGATTGTTAAATTTTTATTTATTAGCCTAGTATTTTATTTTGCGTCAGATGGAGTGTGGAATAGTGAATAGAAGCATTTATGTGTTAAGGTTTCACACTGAAGTGAGTGGGGGAATTTTAAGACCCTCCTCCTAACTTCCTCGCGGCTTTGAGCAAGATATCCTTTCTAAAAACTCATTTAGAGGTTTCTCAAAGGTCATTTCCACAACCTTTTTAAGCAAGCCGATTCTAGGACCTCTCGACCCACATCAAAGTGTTCTTGATCAATGTGTCATTGACCATGTCATGAGGAGGTTTTTTTTCCTGAAGGGTCTGGTGTTGCTGTGGCATCCCACTGCACTGCGGTCACGGTTGGCCTATTGTGCTCCCCTATAACTATTCCTCATTCATGAGCTCTGTGTCTTCAATGAAGTCCAGAAGTCTTGTGAATGGGCGAGCTTGGATCTCTTTTTGGCTCATTCGCGTTGAACCAAAGAGCTTTTTCCTGCTTGAGTTGAATACCTCGCACCTGGTTATTACATGTAGTGGGGTTTCTTCTTCCCCACAGCCTCTGCACGTTGGTGATTTGTCTATCCCCATTCTGTGCAGGTGTTTATTCAATGTGCAGTGTCCCGTTAAGAGTCCCACGACATTTCTAAATTGGTTCCTATTTAGTTTTAGGATTTCTTCCGTCGCCTCCTTACTGGGAGCCTTAATAAATCTCTTCGAGTGTTTCATTCCAGTTTGGGCTTCCCAGTATCGGCTGTGGCGGTTTCTTTGATGCTTCCCCAAGCTATTCCTTGCGGTTCTATATGGTATCCCGCAGGTTGGTTCGGGGCCAATGAATTTTAGTTCGCTAGCCTCTTTTGCCAATTTGTCCGCTGTTTCATTGCCTTTGATTCCCTGATTTCCCGGTGCCCACACAAGTGTTACTTTGTTTCGGGCTCCCAGTATCATCAGGTCTTCAATGCATTCTATGACAACTCTGGAGTTATTCACGCTGGAGTCAAGAGCTCTCAGCACTGCTTGACTGTCTGTCACAATATTGATTTCCTTCTTACTATAGTTTCTTTTCAATAGAGTTTTAACGCAGCATTGAATTGCGATAATTTCTGCTTGGAACACGGAGGTATGCTCGCCCAGCTGGAGTCTTGTGCCTCCTGCTGAGTTGTTCTCATACACTCCTATTTCTGTTCCTTTGTTGGATTTAGATCCATCGGTAAACCAGATTGATCCTTTGAGTTTTTGCATATAGCCATTTCCCATTCTGGTATTACTACCTTGTACGGTTTCGCCATGTGAAGTGTATTCCTTGTCCTGTCGGGACGCATTCTTAGAATGTACTCTTCGGTTTTTCCTAACGCTAGATGGGTGTGGTCTATGGATGAGTCGTATGACTTCCCCATGGCGTTAGTTCTGTAGATTGCTATTTTGGCCTTTGTCTCCACTTTGATGTGAAGTGGAGGCAGGTCCAATATAACCTCCATTGCGGCGGTGGGGGTTGTTGTCATTGCCCCCGTTATTCCTAGACAGGCCATTCTTTGCACTTTGCCTAGTATTTTCCTGCTTACCCCGTCTGAGGCTTTATGCCACCAGATTGTTGGTGCGTAAGTCATAATGGGGCATATAACCCGAGTATAGAGCCAATACACCATTTTTGGTGTTAGTCCCCAGTTTTTTCCGAACATTCGCCGGCATGCCCAGAACGGTTTCACGGCTTTGTTCGTAATCTTTGTCATATGTGGCTTGAAGGTCAGTTTAGTAGAGTTACACCCAGATATTTAACTTGCCCCTCCATTTGTATTTCTCTGCCGAACAGCGTCGGTATTTTTATCTTATTTAAGTTCCTTCTACGTGTAAATGGTACTAAAGAGGTTTTTTCGGGATTAACCGTGAGGCCCTCTGTTGCACACCACCGTTCCACGTGTTTGAGTGCACCTTGCAGAAGTTCTGATGTGATGCCGTCAAATTTGCCGACCGCTAGTATTGCTACGTCGTCGGCGTAGCCTTGTACGTAGCATCCTTTTTGGTCCAGTTGATCTAACAGACCGTCTATGACTAGGCACCACAGAAAAGGGGACAGTACGCCGCCTTGTGGGCAGCCCCTGCCGACCGTTACTTCCATGGTTATTCCATTTAGTGAAGTTTTTATTTTTCGTCCACTTAGCATTTGGCCGATCCAGCCAACTACGGTTGGCTGTATGCCTCTTGCTTGTGTGGCTCTTGTAATGGATTCAAACGAGGTATTGTCAAAGGCGCCCTCTATATCCAGAAAGATGGCAAGAGCTGTCTGCTTGTTCTTGATTGCTTTTTCAACTCTTGTGGTTATTTGGTGCACTGCGATTTCGCACGACTTTCCTGATTGATAAGCATATTGGTGTCTGTGCAGTGGTTTTAGTACCATTGCTCCGTCTCTGATGTGTCTATAAATCAGTTTTTCGATTGTTTTCAGTAGGAACGAGGTCAGACTGATGGGCCTGTAGGACTGCCAGTTGGTATGTTTCCCGTCCTAGTTTTGGTATAAATACCACCCTAACTTTTGCCCACTTTTCCGGTATGTGCTATACTCGCCCGCATAATGGTACACAGTACTAATTTTAATTCCTCCATTCCATTTTGGAGTAGTGCTGGGAAGATGTTGTCTTCCCCAGCAGCTTTGAATGGCTCGAATGTGTTGATTGCCCATGCGAGTTTTGTTTGCGAGACTATGTTCTTTGCTAGTATCCAGCTATTTTTCGTTCCCCGTTTGAATGGGTTGTCGATAGCCAGATGAGGAGGTTAGTCTAGGTGGCATTGATATTTATTAGATGATCGACGTATAGAAGGCAACTGAGGTGATTGAACCCATGACTGATTATATACAATTATAACCTTGGTCAAGGTGAAGGTTCAACCTATAGAGATGTTGTCCATGCAACATGTTGGATTTCTGTGGTTTCATCCATCTTACTTGAAATATAAGGTACGGTACGGTACCCCTTGATTGGTGATGTTAGCGGGAGAATAGTGGGAGAAGGAGTATATTGAAGTTAATTTAATTTACGTATATTTTTAGTTATTGTATAAGAGTGTATGATGAATTTTTGTCTGATGATAGCTATGCCTAATAAAGGTGTTTTTGGGTGTCTTACTTTTGTTAATTCTACTCAAAAATGTTCGCTTGATCCTCTATTGCCACTGACAATTTTAAGATTATACTTCTTCATCTTCATAGAGCTTTACAACCCTAGGTGGGTGTTGGCCTCCTCTACAACATTGCTCCATCTCTTACGGTTTACTGCAACTCTTCTCCAGTTGGTAATACCTATCTGTTTGAGATCTTCCACCGTTGCTATCCATTTTCTCCCTTTGGACGTTGCTTCAACATACTATAGGTTTGGTGCTTCTATTTTCGTCCATTGATGATGTGCCCGACCCATCTGAGTCTCTGGGCTTTTTTAAATTTGACTATATGTAATAAGTAAATTATTTTTATAAATCAAATTAAGAACCATTTAATAGATTTTATTTCTTAAAATAGTGATATTCCATTTACATCACTATAGTCATCATCAGTGAGTGTCAATTGAAAATATTTACAGTATTTTAAAATTGTATTGTCATCTCAATCTTTTAGTGTAGTTATTTTAGAAACTACATGAAATGTAGAATGATGTTGGTCTAACATTTTGAATCGCTCACTCAAAGAAATTATTGTGATGTCTAATATTGTATTTGTTGTAAATTATCAGGAAAAACTGATTCAACATCGAGTATAGTTTGCAATCTCAAGTAGAACTGATAACATATTCGAAGAATTCCTCGGATCTATATTGCATTAATTCTGTTAAAATTTTCAAATGTTGAAGTGCTTCGTTTACGTTGAAGTTTGGACTTTGCAAAAAGTGTTTCACATCTTGTATCAACATCAAGCGTTCTATCGTTTGGTATTTCTAACAAGCCTTGTACATTTGTACAGTCTGAGTTTTAAATGGTTTAATTGATTCTCTTCGAATCTCCCATCCTGTAGTAGATAGCGGAATAAAGAATTTCAAATGTCACATTGAGGGAATGGACAAAGCATGGAAGTTAAAAACCTCTAGAATTTGTTTGTTGTATTTTTTTAAGGCCGTTATATTTACTGCGCATATTTTTTGTCGATTTCTGTCCCTTAAAATAGTCTACAATAAGTTTAGTGCTGTTGTATATTATTCTTTTGATAACCCACCAAATGCTAGGCATTGTCGAGCTAAAACTGAGTTGCTGAAATTATCCGTTCAATTACTAAATACTTTTCTTAATTTCATAGTTTCTGTTTTTGATCATCGATCGTTTCGAAAGTGAGCAACATCAGTACTATTTACTATGTGACTAGATAATCTCATTCTTGCTTAAAATATTCTGTGTCTTGTCTATGTTAAAAGCTCAACTGCTTTTTTTACAATACATTGCGGATCGCGCGTGGGTGTGCTCCCGGTACCCCAAATTGCACAAGTTGTTACGTTTTCGCAAAACTGTTCATAATGAATGATAGAGAATGACCGAAGTAGATAAATTCTTCAAGTCATATTATTCTTTATATAGGTTATCTAAAAATAAAGAAAAACTAAAAACCATAAAAACAGCTAGAAGAGAGACGGATCTTGATTGATTTAATTTGTTAATTTCAAATGCATCACTAAAGGACAGGGTACAGACAAATTTAATAAACCTATTAAATTGACTAGTTTATAAATGAATTTAGTAGGCGATCATATGAGCTTGTGAGAATGAGAACGGAGTAAGTCACATTTGAATTGTTTTGAAAAAGAGAAGATTTTGCGATTCGTATTTATGTTAATCTACGTGCGCAGTTACAGACTTGAAATCAATTTATTAATCAATAAAAATGTATCTGCATTTACATAAATACCAAACGCAAAATATTCAAATGTACTTACACCATTTTCATTCGCACATGCTAATTTGTATGCAGGTCAACAAATACCAACCTTACAAAATTTTGTAAATGAAAATTTTTATACAGCAATAAACAAATATTTAAAATGAATATAGTGAAGAATTTTAATATTTTGATCAAACTTATGTCTTGTCATAACTCACAAGTGTTTTAATTAGGTTTGTTTACAATTTTTTTTAAGTGTTTCGCTTCTAGGGTTATCTTTGCATCGACCTGTCAATTTTGACAAGAGAAACGTCAATAATTAAAAAAAGCATGTAAAACATTTTAATTAGTGTTTAGTAGCCGTACGTTGCAAGCCAAGTTGAAAACCCTGTTAATTATGTCGTCCCGCGTTCTTCGGAAATTACAAGGTGACAAAGACTTGAACGAAGAATTATCGGACAACGAAAATGAACTCCCCACAAGTGGCGGTGCAAGAAGAAAACAATTGAACATTAATAGATATGATCTGGTAAATATAAAATAGAGGCATATTTTATTAAATCTTACACATACAAAATCATTCTTTCTTAGTTAAATCAATTATCACACTCTGAAAGTGAGGTAAAAGAGGATGACAATGAAACTGAAGCCAACAAGTCTTGCGAGGGGAGTGATATTCATGAAGCTGTGAAACGTAAGAAGAAGAAGAAAAAGAAAAAGAGTGGAAAATCTGTAAATACTGAAAGAAGTAGTGAAGACAATGCTGATGTATTTAAATAAATGTTTATATATATTAGATTTTAAAATAATCCTTTTTCAGATTGATGAGGTTGAAAGATCCGTACGAGAAGTTAATAAGTTGCTAGGTGAAACACTTATAGTAAGATCAAATAGTGGAGGTCCTAATAAATTAGATAAACATGGACATAGTCGTAAAAATATACTTAATGTTCAACACAAGCATTTAAACCCTAATAATGAATTAAAGCGTATATTTGGATCGAAAATTATTCAAAGTGAACAGTAAGTTGTATCTTATGAATATTAATAAAATTATATACTCATATTTGTTTATAGTAAAAGAAAAAATCGTGGCCAGAGAGGACATATAAAGACAACATGGTTGGTCGCAGGTAAAGAAAACTGGCCTCAAGTAAGCAAGACTGGACTTAATATGAGTATATCAGGAAGTGCAACTAATAAAACGAATGAAGCAGTGCATTTTACTTATGAACATAGCACTAATTATAGGCAAATACAAAACCACTTTCTAGATGCTGTGGAAAGTCTTAATCCTGATAATATTGTTGCCATTCTCAATGATCATCCTTTTCATATTGATGCCCTCATACAGGTATCAGATTTGTGTAAATTAAGTGAAGATCTCGCTATGGCTGCTGAATTAATTGAACGTGCTCTTTATTGTTTGGAATGTGCTTTTCATCCATCTTTTAATGTAGCACAGGGAAATTGTCGATTAGATTATCGAAGACAAGAAAATCGGTATAATTTTTTAAATTACCTGCAACTACAATTTTATAATACTGTATTTTCAGAGCTTTATATATAACCCTATTCAAACATCTTTTAAATGTTGGAAGTAGGGCCTGTTATAGAACAGCATTAGAGTTTTGTAAACTGCTACTTTCACTAGATCCAGAAGAGGATCCTCTTGCTATAAAACTTGCAGTTGACTTCTATGCACTACGTTCTAAAGAATATTCCTGGTTGATTGAATTTTATACAGAATGGGAATGTACAAAAAATCTTTCGCAGCTACCAAATATTGCATTTTCTGTACCTATTGCACATTTTCATGTTTCCAATGGAGATACTGCAGTAGCAGATTCTCAACTACAAGATGCTCTTATAATGTTTCCAGGTGTTTTGTTACCCTTGCTTGAGAAATGTTCTGTTCAAATAGACAATAGAGTTAGTAAACATGCATTCTTTAATGCAAGAAGCAAGTAAGTTAATTATAATTAATTTGTTGGTGTATTTTTGTTATGGATTATTTGTTTTAGGCAAACACCTGCTCTGACACAATTGATTAATCTTTATGTAAATCGCAGCTATCATGTTTGGAAAGAATGTGATCTGTTACCATGGTTAGAGAAGAATGTACATGAAGTTTTGGATAGGGTAGACAAGAATGATCCTACTATAAAAGATGCTGAATATAAGAGATCACTCAGATATCAGGGAAATTTACCTAGGTCTATATGTCGACATATTATACTATCTGATATAAAGGGTGTTACAATAATACCCCACTTGGATGTAAGCTGTTTATTATTTTCTAACATTATTTTTTATTGAATATGTTTCATTTACAGGAAGGTGGTGGTATTGTTAGTTTTGACCCACTACCTCCAATTGATTCTATAAACATCTACAATAGAACCAAAAGGCCTAAATATGCCCAATCCTCCAGTTCATTAGGGATGTTCTTTCGCTCCCTGTTGCCTACATATAACAATGAACTTCCACCAAATTTATTAGAGTAATATAATTTGAAATAAAACCAAAATCTATATAATCATTATTGTATTCTACAGGGAAGAAGATGGGGCTAGGGCTTTACCAGAGGGAGTAGCTAATGATGGACAAGAACCTGGAGATTTACGTATGAGTGTTGCTTCCTTAGTAGGTGCAATGAGAGACCTGCTTAGTAATATTCGACTGCCCGATGTACCAGTTGATGCTGATATAGATGAAAATGATGAAAGTGATGATGATGATGAGCAGAATAACTACCTTACTTAAATAGATTTATAATTTACAGCTCATAATTTATTAATAACATTGGGATTTACGAAGTTTAATGAGAATTGGTTAATTAAAAAAACTGTTAATTTTTTAAATCTTTTATATATAGGGTTTTCATGTAAAGACTTTATTATGTATAACAAAATATGTATGGGTTATTGTTATTTGCACTATCTATCTATGATGTTCAACATTTGACTTAAATGCTTTTAAAATAAATATATGAACACAATTGGAAGATATAAATAATTTTTAAATTTTGTAGGTACACATTTTAGTAGTTTCTGTTATTATATAATAGTAAATTTCATTTACCCTTTTAAACAAATGAAGCTTTAGTCACAAAATAATATGAAATGTTTATTGTAGTACAATGTCCCCTGTATATTAAGTTATTTAATAATTTGTTATTATTGTGGATAGGATTCCAAATAAAAACAACTATGATTCACAACTTTTTCTATTTCTTATTCATGTTGTTTATGAATTAAATTCTGTCCACATATATAACTACTAATTAAATGATATTGTCATTAAGATTTGATGATTACTCTATCTTAGATGTTTTAATGAAATAATGTAATCCATTGAAAAATCTAAAAAATAAATCATACAAAACAATGTTTGTTTCATAAAAAAACACGAAAACAGATAAACTTCAAAACCATGGAGAATTCTTTTTATGGTGGCAATCTTGTTGTAGTGGGAGGTCCGTGCGGTTTTCTGACACTCCCCGATAAGCAAAAGTCAACTGTCACCTAAAGTTTGTTTTGTAGGTGTGGTTTTCCTTTAAATGAATTAAATTCCAAGTTTTTCCAATTTTCCTATTAACATAGTTGTGTGTTATAAACTGCCATTACAATGGCCGCAAGATTACCGGCTTGTGTTATTGACGTCGGAACAGGGTACGTATTATGCATATACATAACCTAGATGCTGAATCTAAATAAATGGAATATTCACAGGTACACAAAACTGGGCTATGCCGCTAACAAGGAGCCACAATTCATTATACCCTCAACCATTGCAATTAAAGAAACTGCCAAAGTTGGGGATCAGGCAAGATTAAGATTATGCAAGGGAGTTGAGGATCTTGATTTTTATATTGGTGATGAAGCATTTGATGCTTCTGGCTATGCAGTAAAAGTAAGAATACATTTAAATTTATTATTAAAAGGTAGTTAAAAGTAGTAATTGATTCAATTATTATTAGGAACAATTATTTCTTATTGTGTTACTTTGTATGAGTCATATCAGCTATGCCTTGATATTTACATTTACTGATCACACCTTAAGGAGGATCTACACCTAACAGTATCTGGATGTAATTGTTTTGTGTCAAATATAAACTCACATTATATGTTTAAATCTGTATAGAAGTTACAATTTATTATTGAACTGGAATCTTAAATTATGAATTTTCCTAGGTATTTCTTCTGCAGTAGTATTTAATTGTTCCTGATACATATACAGTAAAACCTCATTAATCCAGACTAATTAGGGCTCTAAGTCATCTGGATTATTGAATGTCCAGATTAAATTAAATAACCTTTATATGAACCAAGGTACATAAGTAATTAAACACTACTAGTACAACTTAGAACATGAGGATTCAGTCTCATGCCCACTGACTACACAAGACACATTCACTGGTTTGAAGAAACTGCAGATCTTGTGCTGTCTTCCCTTATAATTGATTCCTTGAACGATCAACTGATGGAGAAGTCTTATATGTTCATAATATCCAGATATGTACTCATTGTTACTATCTGCAAAACTTTACATTTTTAATTTTTGAGACTTTTACTTTTGCCCACAATCACAGGTGTTAGCATGTAATTCCCATCGGCACTTGCACACAACAATGCAGAAACTCTATCCTTCCTAATCTTTCTTCCAGGCATGTTTTTCAGCTTTAGAGACTTGAGTTGTGTCAGGTACTCTACAATACAACCCAGTCTCATCATAATTGTAGAGTTGTAACAGCTGTATTTTTTCTGTTTTTTTTAATTTTTTCAATCTCTTCTTGAATGGCTCAACAGTCTCACATGCCCCTGTCAATGGATGTTCAGGGCTGTTCTGTCCAAATTAACAGGGTCTGGATTAATGAGGTACTACTGTACTGTGTGTACCAAAAGTAATGTAAATCTCAGAATCTGGTTCATTGAGCTGAAATAAATCAAAAATGAAGATAGACCAAATTATCTTTGATCTTCTTTAACAAGTAATTGGAAAAAATAATGAATTTTATTTAAAAAATAATAATATGAGATAATTTACAATAAATGTTCTAATATATCTCAACTGGGTAATGCCACAAAAAGAAATCTAGTGGATTTAAGTCAGGTGACCTAGGTGGCCATTGTACTGGTCCTCCTCTTCCAATCCACATACCCATTGGAGCATTTTTGGTTACAATATGACACCACTCCAGACCATTATGGGAATCAGGTTAAATTCCCATAATGGTCTGGAGTGCTGTCATATTGTAACCAAAAATGCTCCATTAAGGCAATTGGTATATCTTTAATAATGGACAGTCATGATATGATTCTCAGTTAAATGGTTTGACAAAATATGGGGATGTAATTAGTAAGCCAACCCAAATATTTATTGACCATCTTTGAAATCCCCTAGTTTGGGTTATATGGGGATTTTCTTGACACCAATTATGAATATTATGGATATTACAAATACCTTCTTGATAAAATGTGGACCCATTGCTTGTAATGTAAATAATTACTAGATAGAATTGATAAAAATGCAGACTTTATAAAAAACTTGAAGCAATGAGTCCATATATAATTAAGAAGATAACATGCTCTATGACAAATGAAAAACTGAAAGGCACCTGACAAAGACCAAATAACCACAGAAATGCTAAAAATAGGGGGGACTAGTTTAGAGAAAGCTATAAGAATAAAATAGTAATAAGATATTATGTTTGTCTGGTTTTGCTGCAGAATTCTATTGCACTGCAGTCATGACTGACCTATTGTGCTCCCCCATTTCTTTTTCCTCATTCATGAGCTCTGTATCTTCAATGGAGTCTCATGGATGGGTGGGCTTGGGGCTCATTTGTTTTGAACCAAAGAGCTTATTCCTGCATGGGTTGAATGATTCACAGATAGTGATTACATGTAGTAGGGTTTATTTAATCTGCAGTGTCCTGTTAGAAGTCCTACAACATTTCTTAATTTGTTCCTATTTAGTTAATGATTTCTCAAGGTATTCCTTGCAGTGCTGTGGTATCCCACACATTGGTTTGGGGCCAATGAATTTTTTCATCTGTTGCCAATTTATCCTATTTTTCCTTGCATTTGAGTCCCGGTGCTCACTCTAGTGTTACTTTGTTTTGGGTTCCCAGTATCATCAATTTGACAAACTCCAGAGTTATTCACACTGGAATCTAGTGCTCTCAGCACTGCTTGACAATCTGTCCCAATATTGATTTACTTCTTTCTATAGTTTCTATCCAATAAAATTTTAATGAAACGTTGAATTGCGGTAGTTTCTGCTTAGAACACGGAGCTATACTCGCCTAGATGGAAACTATCTTGGCCATTGTCTCCACTTTAATGTGAAGTGGAGGCAGACAATATAACCTCCTTTGCGGCAGAGGGGATTGCTGCCATTGTCCCTAATATCCTAGGCTGGCCATTCTTAGTACTTTGTTTTAAATCCAAGAGCAGTCTGCTTGTTCTTGATTGCGTTTTCTTATGTTATAGATATTTCGTGCGCTGCGGTTTCGCACGACTTTCCTGATTGATAAGCATACTGGTGTCTGTGGAGTGGTTTTAAGACCATTGCTCTATCTCTGATGTATTTATCAATAAGTGTCTCAATTGTATTCAGTAGTAAAGTGGTCAGACTAATGGGCTTGTATGATTTCGCGAGGTTTCTCGTTCTGGTTTTGGTTTAAATACGACCGCCTACTTATTTGGTATGTGCCCTAAGGCATATTCACAGGCACAATAGTGCATAGTACTGATTTTAAATCCTCTATTCCATTGTAGTGTAGGGAAGATTTTGTCTTCCTCTGCAGATTTGAATGGTTCAAATGTGTTGATTGCCCATGCGAGATTTGTGTGTTCCTTGCTAGTAGTTAGCTATTTGTTGATCCCCGTTTTAATGGCTTGTTTATAGCCAAATTCTCATGTTCGGTACTAATAACCGCAAAATCCGTGAAATGTGTCTGCGATTCCCCTCCGGTTCCTGTGAACTCAGGGTTTCGTTGCCCAGTCGCCCCTTATTCCACCATGGAACATTCCCGCGGTTCTCTCTTATCGTTTGTGGACAGCTTGGCTCAAATGCTGAAATTATTGTTTTTGTGTCATTAATTCTAGCTCCACTATGTGTCTGACCTTATCTGGACTTATTTTCAGGCCCTGTCGCAGGTCATTCTTTATATAGATCCGATAGACCTTGCGTTCCTAAAAGTCTGGGGGTAGTTTTCGATTATTTTTTTCATATATGATGTATCTGTGATCAGACAGGGATGGTTCGTCTGATACATGCCAATTGCTCATTATGGTTTCTGTTTGCATCGTCTCTATGGTTAAGTCATTTACTTCGCTTCGTGTCGATGTCGAAGGTTGTTTTTTGCCTCGGTTAAGATATATTGCTTGTTTTCTAATGAATAAGCTAAGAGAGACTCACCCCGTTTGTTAACATTCTGCTTCCCCACACAGAGTGATGCGCATTTT
The DNA here is from genome assembly GCA_963942505.1 of Lordithon lunulatus. Classification (NCBI taxonomy): domain Eukaryota; kingdom Metazoa; phylum Arthropoda; class Insecta; order Coleoptera; family Staphylinidae; genus Lordithon; species Lordithon lunulatus. Next base: position 23,297,859 of record OZ012666.1, read on the forward strand.
CGTCGCATACGATAATCATTTCGGATTTGTTCTTCTGACAGTGTGCTGTCAAAGCCCGTATTTCCGGTCTCGTTGGAGGTTCGGGTTGGTCTGCAGAACATAGGTATTTTTGGCGCCCGTCTCTTTTAGCTATAGTCTCACCTTCACCACTATAAGGTCCATAGAGTTTAAGTTCCATATGGGTAGTAGTTTGACCTTATTATTTGCGAGGATACAGGCTGTTGAGGATAGCTGTCGTTATTCCGGCATTATGAACCAGCAGTCCAGCATATAATCGTTGCCGGTCCCATTGCTTCCGCTTAATTACTTGCTCTCCTCCGCGGATTTGGACTTAGTCCCTTTCCAGAGTTGTTCCTTTCTTATCACCCCCCCTCGGCCGGTTTAGTGTTTAGGTTGACGTTGGAGTTATCCGACCCTGGCTGATACTCTACTCGAGCTACCGCCTTTCAGTTTGTCATTTTTGTTCGAAAAGGTAAGGCTTGATATTTTCTATCTGCTCTTCGTTCAGGGTGAGAGTACCTAATCCAGCCCATCGCACTTCGCTGACGCCCATGATATCTACTTATGGTCTCTCAATTTCTTTGATAGGGTTGCGTAGCCTGCCTGGTACCTTTGGACTCCTTACGTTCTAGGTCGCTATTCTGTGGGTTTCTTTCTTTATTTTTATACGGTGTCGGGGGATGCTTCGCACCCTCAGGCTACTTCAAGTTCCCGGGACTGAGGACCGGTGTTTCATTTCTCACCGTCATATAAGGATTGGTGTCCTGGGGATATCCATGGGGATCTCTAATGGAGTGGTTTCCCGTTGCCTACTGAATCCTACTGCCTTTGACCGTTAGGTTCATCCGCCTTTTGGGACGATTTCTCGTCCCAAGGACAAGGGGGTACCCTTACTCTTGCTAGCTCATCCACAATAAGCTGCTGGCCAGCAAGAGGTGTCTGCTTATTCCGGAAGACATTCGGTCGACATTGCCACGTTTGTTTTCCAGCAGGGTGCACCACGTGCAGGTGTGGTTGTCTGTCGGCTGGATAGTATCCATCCCTCACTCTTTAAACCCCTAGTAGTTTTTCAAGTTATTTATATTCCTTTTCCATCCTGCCCTATCATTAGTTAGTTCTCTTGCTATATAGAGCAGGAGTAGTCCGGTTCTTTTTCCTTCAAATTTCTATTTTGATATTTCTTGATAATTATTTTGTAATTATTGTTTGCTTATTTAATGCAAAATATAGTTTGGTGTGTGCTTTAATTCTCTGGTCAAGTTCAATTTACATCTTTCCATCTTCTGTTATAGCTGTTCAAAATATTTTAAATGTTCCACCTACCTACAATATACAATGAAGAAGTTGAACTCTTCATTGTATGTTGTAATTTTTCTGGACCATTCTTAAATAATAAGAGACTTTCAGATTTTGATTTATATAATAAATTATTATTATTATTACAGATTATTAAGTAATGAAGTATTATTTCACAGAGCCCAGTTATATAGAAATATTTTTACCATCAATATTTTGATAATGAAAGTTTTCTTGCTGTCTATTATTTTACAGCATTTGGGTATCAGTGATACATTAAATACCAACCATAAAAGACCAACACTTTTTTTTTAATATTGAATGATCTTTTTGACAATCATTCAATATTTAGTTTAGGCTGAGATTCAAACATAAATTAGTATTAATGCAATTATAATTAAATTTAAAGTTAGCACTACACTCCACATATTTTTTCAAACCAATTATTTTAGAATATAAAATTGTTTATATCATTATTTTATAGTATTTTAAAGTATATATTTATTTTGTATAGTATCCAGTTCGGCATGGGTTGGTGGAGGATTGGGATTTAATGGAACGTTTTCTAGAACAATGCATATTCAGATACTTGCGTGCGGAACCAGAAGACCATTACTTTTTACTGACGGAACCGCCATTAAATACTCCTGAAAATAGAGAGTACACTGCAGAAATTATGTTTGAATCGTTTAATGTTCCTGGCCTATACATAGCAGTACAAGCTGTTTTAGCACTAGCTGCTAGTTGGGCCTCACGCTCAATTGAAGATCGCACATTGACTGGCATTGTCGTGGACAGCGGCGATGGAGTCACACACGTAATTCCCGTTGCGGAGGGATATGTAATCGGAAGCTGCATTAAACATATACCAATCGCTGGTAGGAACATTACTTATTTTATACAATCATTACTACGAGAGCGTGAAATAGGAATTCCTCCAGAGCAGTCGTTAGAAACGGCGAAAGCAATTAAAGAACGCCACTGCTATATTTGCCCTGACATTGCAAAAGAGTTTGCCAAATATGATGCCGATCCTTCAAAATGGATGAAACGATACGAGGGAATGAATTCGATTACGAAACAGCTATTTAGCGTTGATGTTGGCTACGAACGGTTTTTGGGCCCTGAAATATTTTTCCATCCTGAATTTTCAAATCCGGACTTCACCACGCCCCTATCGGAAATTGTTGATGATGTTATTCAAAATTGTCCAATCGATGTTAGGAGACCATTATATAATAACATTGTTTTGTCGGGTGGGTCCACAATGTTTAGAGATTTTGGAAGACGATTACAACGTGATATTAAGCGCACAGTTGATGCTAGGCTGAAATTGAGTGAAAATTTGGGCTGTGGCCGAATTAAGGTTAGTGAATACCAATACTAGTACAGAGATTTTTTTTAAAGCTCATTTTGATTTATTTGATCTAGGATTTTATAAAGAGTGGATTAATTCATACATAATAATTAAATTAGTATTCGCGATTCAAACGCAGTTTATCTAGTGAGTGAACAACTGATCATTATTATTGTTTGATCAGCTAGTTTTATTTCAACAAAACATGATTACTTTAACATAAGCGTTTTTATAACTTCAAACTATACGTGTACCAGCTACAGTGCTACACATAAATATAGTACCATGCTAATATTTGAGTAAATGTACGATATCGCGGTACTCTATAGGCGCTTTCGTTTAGCATGGTTTATCATTGCTAGTCGCTCCCGTGGCGCGCAGTATCGCTCAGGTCATGCGGTCGTGTGCCGCCGGTTGTAAGCGCGCATCGGAAGCGGCAAATGGAACAAGAAACAATAAGCCCGTACCAGTCCAGAATGATACACGAAAGGCACTCAAATGAGTTATGGAGCGAGCGTTGTTATTGTAGCTGACGTCTGCAATAACGGAATTGCCTAGCGAGCGCATTACACGGTGCTTGTAATAATATCTGCTGCTTGATCAGCCGTATACTGATACAGATAGTGCGGAACGGGAAACCCTCATATTGAAAAAAAATTGCTGTTACCCATGTGTTGGTGACAAAAAAATATTTTTTTAATATTTCCAAACAAGATTTTTGATCTATATTACAGATACAAAAAGTAGGCCTACATAGTGCCTATTTTAAACACGTGTAACTAAAAGGGCTTCCCTCGATTCGCGAATGTGAGTCATACAGAGGTCAAGATTCAAATTACGTTACACGGACCGAAGAGTCGGTAAAGTATGTTGATACCGTGAATAATTCACACATCTAGATTTATACTTATCATGAATAGCACGGCGTCAAATGCGGACCAATGGGCTGGGATTAGAATGAGTCCCTGGATTCGATTCAGTCAATCGACTTGGATCCAATTCTAACAATATCATAGAAAATCAATCCTATAATTTATTTCATATATTAAATTTGATTTTATTTTTAATTTCAGCCAAAACCTATTGATGTTCAAGTGATATCCCATCATATGCAACGCTACGCTGTATGGTTCGGTGGAAGCATGCTTGCCTCAACAGTAATATTTCCCTGTCATTATACTGCACTATTTATTATAATCTATTTTTATTTTGTAGCCTGAGTTTTACCAAGTGTGCCATACGAAAGCAGCATATGAGGAATACGGACCCAGTATTTGTAGGCACAATCCGGTATTTGGGACCATGACATAATTATTGCTTCAAAAGTTTTCTATACATTCAATTTTTATATTTCAGTTAGCCAATACTGTCAGAGTAATATCTTTACATATTGCCAATGGACATTTTTAGTCTTGTCATATATATTATACTAAGCTGTTTCAAATCAAGATTAGTATCACTCATTTATAAAATTTTATTTATATTTTTAGATGCATCATGAGTATTTTTATTTAATTTTTTTTATCAATTGTAAATTTAATTATTCTTTTTATCATGTGTACACAAAAATTGTGTGTGTAAATAACAGTTTCTTTTTCGATAATATTAAATCATGTATTAAATGCAATGCAATTCACATTTTATATAAGATTTTTTGTAAAACATAGTTATATTATACAATTGTAACACTGAATAGTGTCCTGTTTCTTAGTTGCAATTAAAAATAATGTATCATAATAAAATTCATAACTTTTTTATAGGATAGAATTCATCTTATTTATTGCTTGATTGTAAATGAGTTATTAAAAATAATTATTTTATTTAACCATTACTTTTCAATATTTAGAGAGCAAATTCAAGACTAAACATTCCAAATTATTCAGCAGCAAAACAATACAGTACTCTAATAAACAACTATGTGTGAGAATGATAAACTATGGGCTGTTGCAGCTTACACATGTAAATGCATACATCAATTCAAAAAGGGCGCAAGATTTATTTTTCAATAAACATCTTTTACTCTAGATTTGCATATAAATTATATTTCGGTTATCCGGTTTAAGGTTTGTAAATAGCATTTATTCTTTACCAAGTACAAATTGTAACTGATTGAGATCGAGAATCTAAGTAGTTGGCAAGTAAATACATTACATATAGCCCACTGGAGGTGGAAGTACAAAAGTATAAACAAAATGTGCATGTGCAATGAGTAATATAATATAAACATAACAACCGGTCTGACGTGTGCTGCCGGGAGGTTCGCGGTCTATGCAATCGATATCTTATTGCTTATCGATTCTGGGTATTCATATGCTACCGAGTTATCTTATTTTTGTTATATTAGTTTAGGAATTAACAAATATAACTTATATTTACTTTCCAAACACAGCACTGCTGTATAAGGAAGGTATTGATACTGCGAAAAAAATGGAATTGCGAATTTTGATTTTACGTTTCATGGCGAAGATAGTCGAAATAGACGGTGTGTATGTCGGTGAACAGTTGAGGGAAATAACTGCATGGATCGGGACTAAATTTGAAAATTGATCCCGAAGAAATCATAATAAAACCGATTTCCTGCGCATAATTGGGCATGGTCGCGCGGAGCATTGGTGGCATCTTAAATGCAGTAATGAAAATGCGAGAGAAAACGTGAGAACGTGTTGGAAAATGTATCAAAACACGTCAAAATGTGGGAAGAGGTGTCAATAAGTCAAAATTAAAAAAAAATATTTCAATAATGTCTAAAAAGTTGAAAATGGTAAAAACGTGAAATAGTCAATGTAATTCGGAAGATCGTTTGTTACCCATATTTTTTTTATTCCTTCGGGTGGTATATCTTTTCTTATATCGTCCTTCCATGTTTTTCTTGGCCATTCTTCCAAAGAATATCGTTTTCATCATGTTGAAGATTTTCCCTGTTTTTCCTCACCTTTATTTCAATGTCGTTCTTTCTATTATATTCAATTATTTACCCTAGGTTTTATGTTATGCCTTTTTCCTAGGTTATCGTGGTTTTTGTTCTGTTCTTATTTTCAAGTTGATTTTATTCAGTTCCTTTTCTAACTAGCTTATGTTTTAGGTCTTCTCTCGTCTCTGCTACTATTGCCATGTTATGTTATCTGCGAATATTATTTCCGTTAATTGTGTCATTTTCATTCTCCATTATCCCATGTTTAGCAGCTTCATATTTGTCTTCAATATAAAGAGAATATGGTAATAATACGTGCTTATTTTACTTGTATTTTTGTTTCGATTTCTCTTGGCTCTTTGTTTGTTTGTTCTTACTCTATGTTTGTTCTCTATGTATATTTCCTATATTATCTTCATTATTCTTTTTCTATTCCTCTTTTTTCCAGTACGGTCCATATGTCTTTTCTTTTCACCTGATCAAGCGCCTTTCTAGATTCTAGATTTCTAGATCTATGAAACAAATTTTCCATATTACTTTTCATTCATTTGTCTTATTATGAAGATTTGCGCGCTTCTTCCTCTTCTGAATCCTTCCTGTGCGTCTTCAATCTTCTTCCTGATTCTTTGTTCAATTATTCTTGATATAATATTTCCAGTTATCCCACAATAATTACTGCACATTGTATCTTCTTTCTTGAATATGGGCAATACTATTCATGTATTTCATAAGTTCTGTTAGTTGTTTTATTCCTTCCTTGTCCATGTACTTTATCATCTGCGGGTATTATGCTATCTATCCCGGGTTCTTTCCCATATTTTTATCCTTTTTATGGCTTCTATTAGTTCTTTATCTTGCATCTCCTCTATTTCTCTTACATCTATCCTTTCTTCCAAATCTTCTATTATATCCTATTCTTTTATCAGTTCATCGAAGTAATGTCTCCATTTTTTCATTATTTTGCCCTCTTCCGTTATTATCTCTGCATCTTTGTTTTTTATATTCATCATGTTATATTCTTTCTTCTCAGTTGATTTATTTTATTTATTTAATCGAATCTTTTTTTCGGGTGTGGCCAGCGCGAGCGCCGGATACCAGTGACCCTCTGACACCAAGTTGTGAGACTTGATCACCTTGCGGTACACTCGTCACGGCCTGTTCACCAAATACCAAACCCTAGATGAATACCAAACCCTGCTTCCATAGGGAGGATGATTACTACCCGAAACGAGTTCGATTTTACCAGAAACAAGCGAAGCGGAAATAGGTTGCCATAATATATTATTGGTTTAAGACTCTAATTTATACATTATATAATATATATTATATACATAATGTTCATGTCAATCTATTTTATTTTGTTCGTTTCATGTCAACCTTTTCTGTGTCGTTTGTCTATGCAGTTACTCTCCTTTTTGTATTTTCTATAGTCATTTCTGTCTCCTCGCCTTTCTTCTATTTCATGTCCGGGGCACGGGTGTTTATTTATCTTGTGTGTATATTTCCGTCAATTTCTTCCTGTCAGTGTGTTAATTCTTTAATCTCTTTCCACTTTTTGTTTTTTTCTTTCTGCTTCTTTTCTTATTCTGTCGCCCCATGTTTTCCTTGATCTCCCAATGTAGTTGCTTCCTGTTGCTCTGCTCTCATATATCATTCATGGTAGGCTTTCTTTTGGCATTCGGCATATGTGCCCTAACCATCTGAACTGTCCTTTTATTATTTTCTCATTTATTGGTTATATTCGGAGGTTTGGCCTATATGTTTCGTTTTTTGTTATTTTGTCCATTCTTGTCTTGTGTTCTATTCTTCTTAGGAATCTCATGTCCTTGGCGTATATTTTTGTTTTGTGTCTTTCCGTCATATTCCATGATACACAGCGGTGCATTATCGTCAGTCTTCTTCTTTTGATTATTTGTTATGTTTTTTTCCTTTTCAGAGCCATTACTCCCAGGTGATGATCACTTCCTATCTCTGCTTGTCTCGATACGCTTATGTTTTTTACTTTCTTGAATTTATTTTTATTTAAGTAGTCTATTATCGTTTTCTCTTTAACGAAAAACATCAAAACGGACACATTTTGTTGTTTTTCGGTCTTTCCTACTAAATAATATCTTTTTGAACATATTAAGTATTTTACCCGTTTTCCCTAATCTCTCGTCTATTTTCATTTCATTTAATCGTTGTCTATTTTTCCATTGCTTTCTATTATAGTTCCTAGGTATTTGAAGCTTTCTACTTGTTCCGTTTAGCGTTATTTTGTTGGGTTTTGTTTTCCTTGGATATTTCCATACTCTATATTTATGTTCATGTTGATTTTTATTAGTTCTTTATTTATTGCTTTTATATTGTGTTGTAGGTCTTCTGACTCCGCGAAAGTCTTCAGATTTTTTCTTGCCATCTTCATTGCTCCATCTAGAACTATAGTGAATAGTAGTCGCCTCAAGACGCATCCTTGTTTAGCCCCTATTCTCGTTGTGAACTCCCCTGATTCTTCATTCTTTGTTCTTATTATATTGTGTAGTCCTTGTACATGGCTTTGATATTTCCATTGTTCCTCTATCTGCTCTTTTCTCTGGTAGTTCCTTCCATATGTCTTCCCTTTTCACTCTGTCGAAAGCTTTTTCTAAGTTTATGAAGTATATATGTATTACTGTGTTTTTATTTAGTTTCCTTATAGAGAATATCAGACTCTGGTCGCTTCTCCTGTATCCGCATTGTGTTTCGTTTATGGTTTCCTCTATTTTGTCCCCTTTTCTACGATTTTTGCCAGTATTTTTCCTGGTATGTTGCTACCGTAATTCCTATGTAGTTGCTGCAGTTTCCCTTATCTCCCTTTTTGTGTATGGGTATTAATATGCCTGTGCTCCATTCCTTTGGTATTTTCCTGGTTTTTATTATGCAATTAAGTGATTGGGCAAGGATAAAGCACACGGGAAAAGAAGGAATAAAGCAGATATTATTCCTTCTTTTCCCGTGTGATTTATCATTTCTGGTGTTATGTCATCTTTGCCTGGTGCTTTTCCTTCATTTAACTTCTTTATAATTTCCTTTATTTCTTTTTCTTGTATCATTTCTATTTCTTTTGTTATTTCTGGTTTCTCTTGTGTTATTGTTTGCATGACTCCGTCTGTGTTGTTTCCATCTCTCCATGTTTTTGTTTTCTCTTCGGATATTATATTTCCCTCTTTGTCTCTTATGTTCATCATATTATGTTATTTTTAATTTTTTCATTGTCACGTAGAATAGCTTTAGGTTCTCCTTGTAGTTTTTTTTCATCTTCTTTCCAAATTGTGTCCATGCTTTCTTCCTGGCTTCCTTGATCTCTTTCTTCACTTCGTTTCTTTTTCTTTATATTTTTTATAGTCCTTTCCTTCTTAGTGTTTTCTATTCTTTAATTTTTTTGGGCCCACACTATCTTATTTGTCTGGTTTGATATTTTTGTTGTTCGTCAGTTTTATTTGGCTGGCTCTAGAATATTATTCTTGAATTCTTCCCATGTATCCTCTACCTCACTCTCCCATTTACTTTTCCTGAATCTTCTCCTTATTATTTCTTGAAACTCTACATTTATTTTCTCTGTTTGTAGCTCCTTATTGTTTCTTTTACTTTATTTCTTCTTTTGATTATTTGTTCATATTTTTTTCCTTTTCAGAGCCATTATTACCAGGTTATGATCACTTCCTATCTTTGCTTGTCTCGATACGCTTATGTTTTTTACTTTCTTGAATTGTTTTTTTATTCAGGAAGTAGTCTATTATAGTTTTCTCTTTTCTCGTAGGTTTTGTGTATTTGTATATTCACTTGTGTTGAAATTTTGTATTTGTCATTTCGAGGTTGTTATAATTGTTCATTTCTATTATTCTTTCCTCACTGATGTTCTTCCCTTCCTTGCCCATGATTTCTTCTAGTCCTGAATTCTGATTGCACACTTTTCCGTTTAGGTCCCCCATGTTGATTATTGTTTCTTGTCCTTCAACTATTTGGTTTTGCCATCAAACTCATCAAAGAATTTATCTTTCCCTTCTTTCTTTGCGTCTTTAGTTGGTCGTCATGCTATTATTATTGTCCAGATGTTCTCCTCCAATAGTTTGAAATCCACCCTCATAATTATCTCTTGTAGGTACCTTTCGTTTATAATGTCTTTTAGTCTGTTTGGTGCTATTATTATTCCCACTCCACCTTTTGCTCTAGGTTATTTTTCTCTTCCTGACCATAGCAATCAGTATCTATCATATACATTTCTTGTACTCCGTTCCCTTTTTTCTTTGTTTCCGTGATTCCTATTATTTCTATGCTTTGTTTTAACATTTCTTCTAATACTTCTTCCTATTTTCCTTTTTGTATAATAATGATAATACGTTTATTGTACCAAAAGGAAAACAATGCATAGAACAAAATATAAACATATACATGATTGTAAATAAAGTCAAGATAAGTCTTTTATACTCCTATTGTTCCATGTGTCTGTTTTGTTCCTTTATTTTTCTTTTTGCTTGTTTCGTAGCTATCGGTCGTTGTATGTTGTCTTTCCTGATTTGTAAAGTTGTTGATTAGATTTTTGTATTTACTTACAAGTCCGGCTACTTTGCCGTTCCATCTATGTTCTCTACCGTTTATCCAGAGTTCTTGATATCAAACTCTGCTTGTGTCCCCTTCGTTTCTTGCTTCATGTTCTATTCGTATTTTTCTTTGGTTTATCGTTAGATCACTTATCTATGTATATTTTCCTGTTTCCCATTTTCTTCTTCTTTGGTCATTATTTCTTATTTCGTTTCCTAGTTTTCCACCTCTGCTACTATCATCTCTGACCCCGCTATTGTTTTAATAGTATTCGCCTTTTTTAGTATCGAGTTTACTTCTAATTCTTTCCTTATGTTTTATTATGTCCTGTCTCTTCTTTTATTTTACTACTCTCTAATTTCAAGCCTTTTATAATTATAATATATATATAATTTATAACTATGTTGTTTTTACGGGCATTTTTTGCTTGTTATCCAAAATTTTCTTCTATTGATTTTACCCTTTTATACAGTTCCTCTTTCTCTTCTTGCCATATTTTGTGTTTTCTTTTCATTTCTTCTCGGAGTTCTATCACTTCCTTCCTTATTTCTCCCTTGATGTCTTGTGACATTTTTATTGTGATTTCTTTGTGTTCTCGCCGCTCCCTTCTTATTTTGCCTGGTCTTGGTATTTACTTCCTTGATCCTTGATTTGTTTAGTGGTGAAGATTTTCTTACTTTCTTGAATACGCCGTCCTCCTAAGTTGTTTTAATGTTCCATAAAAAAGTTTCTGGTTGTCTCTAAATATTGTTGTTATCTTTTTCCCAAATTGTATCCATGATTCATGTTTCCTTTCTTTATTTATATCTTCACTTCGCTTTCTTTCTTTATTCTTCTTTATTTTTGTACTTATGTTTCCATTTCTCTTTTTTATCTTTTATTTTTAATTTTATATCCATATTCGCTAGTTTTGTTGTTCCATGGCTCACTCTTGCTGCTTCTGTTAATAATAAAATAAAATAATAATATAATTTTTAAACGTTTTTCTTTCCTTTTGTTCTTTAAATCTGCTTTCTATTATCTCCTGTTTTTTCTCTCGGTACTTTGTTTCTTTCAGTTTATAGCTTTTTATTTTCATTTTTACTATCTTCCTTCAATTCTCCGTTTGTTCTTTTTTGCGTCTCATGTCCATTTTAACTAGGTAGTGATCACTTCCAATCACTTCTTGTCTGGATAGTTTCACGTGGTCCTCCATTGATTTCTGCTTATTAAGATGTAGTCGATTAATGATTTATCATATCAGGCTGGTAATTTTCTTGTAAATGTGTGTACAATCCTATGTCTGAACTTTGTATTCGCTATTATTAGTTTATTCTCAATGCTTAGTTCAATTATTCTTTCTTCGTTGTTATTTGTCTCTTCGGCCCTATTCTATGTACATCTATTCCTGTATTCTATACAACTTATATTAATTAATAAAAACAATTATTATTGGGTCTGAAACTTATTTTGAAAAGATTTGATGACTTTTTGCATTCCATAAGTACGAATCATGGACATAATAACATAGGTAATAAGAATTTGTTCTTCGATTAGTTTATTGTAAGACTGTAAATGTTACACAGTTTGAGTATATGCTTTAGCTTTTTATTGTTTAATTAAATATTATTTCGGGTTTCGTGTTTTCCTTCACTCTGACATTTGAAATGATTTTTCTCGGAAAACTAAAATTTAAAAAGGTATTATAAATAAGTTTTTAAAGCTCATATTCCTTATTCCAATCAGATACCAGATTTGTATCAGCTGTGTTTCCTTCTTATTTCAAACACGGTCTCTGATTAGCTGAGAACAGGAATATAAGATAAGTTTATAATCTCGCTAAAAATTCAAATAAACAGAAAAAAATGCGTATAAACTAAATATTTTCATAGTGAAGAAAAATAACAGCCAGATCACCCTAACGGGCCATTCAGAATAAGCGCTGTAGTGGTAACGTAGCTGTAAGCAATTTTGTGCATGGTTATAAAAAATACAGACGTTCAAAATTAGGCAGTACTGCATCCCTGGTGCTGCTGTGGAATAGTTAATGTAGAGGTAATTACCCATGTTCTGGCACAATTTTACCGTGTTGATGTAAACGGCTGCATTTTTATGGATGTATAAAACTTCGCTACGTTACCACTACCACGCGTATTGCGAATATCCCTTTAAAGACGCTGTTGATTAGGGTTGAACAAAAGTAGTATTGAATGTTGAGCGGATTATCTCGTACACCCGGGTTTATTACCTCTTGCGCGTCATTTATTATCATACAGAAAATCGGGCCATTATCGGATTAAAACACACAACTTGACAAAAGAGCTAAGCTATTCTAATTATAATATTTTACCAGGTCAGAATACCTGCATTGTGGATACATCGTTATATAAAATATATACACAATATTTAAATAAATTAATTATAGGATATTTTGCGCGATCACAGGGGTCCGTCCTACTTCCACGTGATTGGCCTCGTGATTCAGCTAAGTTACAGCATTATATTTTGTTTGGTTACAGCGCAGCTTCTGAGAATCACATTTGAACATCACGTTTCTCAAAAGCAGGTCACGTTGTGGTCATTTGGGCGGAAATTTAGACATAAGGGAGATTTCCTTCACTTTAAAAGCATAAAAGCGTTGATAAAAGCTAGTTCGTTTAAGTTTAATTGTCCCATAACTACATGCGGAGGCAACAAGGGAGGGACCCTAATGCACGTACATCGTATATCGAGCTATAGGAGAGATATAATGTGAGCAAACAAATATAATAAACCAGAATAAAAAAATAGTCGTTCAATCATAATCTTTGGCTACATAATTTTCATATCTGAGACTGAAGTAATTCGAAACTAACATGTATAAACATCAACCAAAGTATTATTTATTTAAGTTAAGTTTAAGTTAAGTGGAAAAATATAGTAATAATAAATCATACAATAAACAGGATTATTATATGTATATTCTATATCACGCTTCAAGCGAACAACATTTAACTAATAATATTCGTGATAATTTTGATTTACTTGTCTATAACAGAAAGTTACTCGAAGAAAAACGGGAAATTGAAATGTGCGTATAGAGAATAAAAATAAATCGTATATAATTGCTTTTTTTGTTGAACAGGCTCTAACGATTATATATTCATTAATAAAAACAAAATAAATTAAACAGAAATCAATCACGCCAACTGTGGAAAAATAACCTGCAGAATCAGTGACAACCAACATGTTTCTCATGCGAACTGAACGTGATAAGCCCATGTTTCTGCTTCTCGTTGTTCCGTCAGCATTCATGCGTCGGTCAATCGGAAGACAAAATTGAAGTAGGAAATGACAACAGCTTATACAAACCTGGCTAACACAATAACGCTGACAGGCCAATCATAGAAAATATGCCGAAGGCATGAATATGGTCTTTAAATTGGTACTGCTCTAAAGCTTGCTTGCTCTCTCCAGATATCACTTTACAAATGTCCTGTGTGTACTTTCCAAGATATTTACAAATATTAATATACTAATTAATAAATGTATGAGTTGCGTAAGATATAACAGTAAATAATATATATGTATGTCGAATAATATAAAGGTAATATAAATTTAAAGCTGCTTTGGGAAATATGAGATGAACTAAGTCAGAAATTGAGTCCACTACCTAGATAAATCGCCCTAAATAGTCGAAACCAATAAGCGTAGATTACATTTTTAGCGCGGAAAATAAATTAACCATATTTGGTAAGAACTATATTTGCAGGGGCACAAACTGTACACTAAATGCATCAATATATTAGCATTGATTTCAGGAATAAAATAACAACAAAAACTCTCTAACATTACAGAACTAAAATCTGATAATTTGTAATGATTTAAAATAACAATTACACGATTGGGACTAAATGTTTCTAATGTTGGTAGCTCGTCAGTGGTGCTGCGCCATTTTAGTACGTTGTTGTGTGATCTTCGCCAGTGACAGATTATGTGGAAAAATGTTAAAGTTGACACTAATAACAACATATTTATATCTCTGGTGCAAGTTTGATAACTCTCTTTCGTAGAAACAGTTTAATGTGAACAATAGGCGTGCCTCGTAATTTAGGTTACGTTTAACAAATAAGTGCCTGGGAAACGGCCATATTTGTTTGTGAATTTACCAACTAATTTCGGAGGGATGGTTTAACAATGTGTGCCTTCTGTAAGACGCCCCGTCGAGGGATTAACAGCAAATATGAACGGTTGACTGTGAACAGTTCCAGTTGTGCGATTTGGGAGTGCTGAAGATATATCCTTTTAAGAACCTAACCTTGATTACAGCTGCAAAACTGTAAACAAAGTATTCAGTATTCTCGCAAAGAGCCTCGCGATAACACGCGCGCGAACGTATCGACAATGAGTTCTTTGGTTATTAATGGGTTTCCATTAATAAAGGTTGAAGATGAGATTATTGATGTGGATTTGGGTGAGTCAAGAGATTGTTTATATTAATTAACTTAATTATTTGTCTTAACCTGTAATACACTGTCTCTCTAGCAGCAAGAGTTGTAATGGTGTTTCAGTGCCTGTTAAAACATAAATTTAGTCAAATTTTATTATGAGTTTCAATCAACAATATGATAACAATATTGGGGTTTGATTGAATTTTTTATAGCAGTGATGCCAGAAATCAACCCTCTCCTAAATATAGATATGGCATGTGCACATACAATAGAACATTCTCTATTCACTAAACCTTATTAAAACACTAATGTTTTTCATTAAACTAACTAGTGGGTAAATAACTGATCTTTGTTATATGAGTCACTTCAACAATATTATGTGATTTTTGTTAATAAACAACATTTACATAGTGACTCGTTAGCTATACAGTAAAATGTGCTTTATTTCCTACGAAATATTTTATATTTATACATATATTCAAAACAAAAAATCATTAATCTAATAATAATAATAAAGTACAGTACATATTGACAGTGTAGTGCAAGAAGGGCCCATCTGCTTTTTTAACAAAAGGGCAAAACTGATGTAAATTACTTAATTATAATAGTTAACTTTTAACTATTTTGAAATGAAGAATTAAGAGGGAGCTGCAGATTAACCCTTGTAGGTTGGCCCTTTTATTTTTTTCTTCTAATTAAATTGGACATTTTGTTAAACAAGCAGATTGGCCCTTCTTGGGCTACTCCATCGATACCCCTGTAATATTTTTGTTGGAAACTACATGAACTCATACAGCTTTCATCTGTTTCTAAGCTTATCCATGAATAACAACATAAGTATAATATATAATATAATAAATACTTACCATACTATACCATAATTTTAGCAAGCATATAAAACTGAACTGACAACTTCACAAACATTACCCACATTATACCAAACACTAGAAATTATAAACACACTGCTTAATTACAATCAATACTATTAATGTCTAGAGAATTTTGAAACAAAGCCACTATTAATACCATTATAAGAGGAAGTGGTGGAATGGGTGAGAATTATGTACAAATAATTGTGGGCAAAACCAAGATTGGATAGAGAAGTTTTTGAGAAATTTGAGTGAATGTGGAAATAATTAAATGTATTAAGTTTAGAAATAAGGTTAGTATGGATAGAGCAGAAGAGTTGAAATGGATGGAAATAATGATTGAGGGAGTGGATTGTTTTGAGTATTTACAATGTTGGTTTGGCTGCAGAGGTGGGTTTGGGCATTTGGTGCAAGCAAAGGCAAGAATGGTTTGGGGAATTGCAAAGTGAAAATGGGAGATATGGTGGGATGGTAATCCAGTAATAGCATGTACGATCTGGGGATCTATTCTGTAAGTTCAGACTGGTCTGTTACCCATGGCAACCAAATAAATAACTGCTGGTATACCCCATGCTAAGTGAACTCCACTGTAATACTGCCTTATGTCAAATGTCATAAATTTGACAAACATGACATAACAAATAAGTTATTATCCTGTCACTCTTGACAAATTTATGACATTTGGCATAAGGCATTAGTACAGTTCACAGAGCATGGGGCATACTAATGCATACCAACAGTTGTTTATTTGCTTACTCTGGGTAAAATACCAGTCTGAACTTACAGAATAGATCCCCAGATCATACATGCTATTACTGGATTAGCATCCCACCACATCTCCCATTTTCTCTTTGCAATCCCCCAAGCCATTATTGCCTTTGCTTGCACCAAATGCCTAAACCCACATCTGCAGTCGAAACAAAAATCCTAAATATTCAAAACAATTCACTGGATTAGCATCCAGACCAGAAAGAGGGATGTGTGTGTGTGTGTGTGTGTGTGTGTGTGTGTGTGTGTGTGTGTGTGTGTGTGTGTGTGTGTGTGTGTGTGTGTGTGTGTGTGTGTGTGTGTGTGTGTGTGTGTGTGTGTGTGTGTGTGTGTGTGTGTGTGTGTGTGTGTGTGTGTGTGTGTGTGTGTGTGTGTGTGTGTGTGTGTGTGTGTGTGTGTGTGTGTGTGTGTGTGTGTGTGTGTGTGTGTGTGTGTGTGTGTGTGTGTGTGTGTGTGTGTGTGTGTGTGTGTGTGTGTGTGTGTGTGTGTGTGTGTGTGTGTGTGTGTGTGTGTGTGTGTGTGTGTGTGTGTGTGTGTGTGTGTGTGTGTGTGTGTGTGTGTGTGTGTGTGTGTGTGTGTGTGTGTGTGCGTGTGCGTGTGCGCGTGTGTGTGCGTGCGTGTGTGTGTGCGTGTGTGTGTGTGTGTGTGTGTGCGTGTGTGTGCGTGTGTGTGTGTGTGTGTGTGTGTGTGTGTGTGTGAGGCCAATATTATTGTATGGAGTGTGGTGGATTACAAGAGTGGAATATAAGAGAATCTGATAGAATCAAAAGATTAAAAAATGACATTGCTCCTGCAGGAAATGAATTGGATGAACATGTGGTGGGAATCATGTTATTTTATTCTTTATGAAGGCTAGCCTTAGCAAAGTAGCACCTAGTAAACTATTTAGCAACCTCTTTCTAACTTAAGATAGAGAACTATGTTTTTTTCTCCCATAAGATCCAAGAATTACATATTGGTTAGCTATGCATTGATTTAGGGTGTTTTGGGCACTCTCACTGCACTAAGTCAGCCAGTTTTTGTGCTTTAGCCTGCAGACAATGTAGTTGTTGTCTAGATGGCTGCTGTGTTAGAGTGAAGATAGAGTCTCTCCTTGTGTTTTGCTGATAATTTCTTGATTATGTTACTTATATTTGTGAATCCCTGTGTAGATCACTGTTTCTGATGTACCATGAAGTACTAACAATATTTTGAAGAGCTTTGTTTTGAAACTATGGCATAATGCTAATGTTTTATTTCTTGGTGCTTCCTTAGAGCTGGATCCAATAGGTTATACTGGTTTGAGTATCTGGTTGTATATTAAGATTTTATTGTGCATTGGTAGATTGGAGTTAGCCCAATGTAGTCAGTGAATCATGCTATATTTCAATCTAACTTTGGCTTGCTTTTTCTTTATGTGTTCTTTCCACTTGAGCTTTGTGTCTAGTGTCATACCTAAGTATTTGGCAGTTGTAGCCTGTGGTATGGGTCTGTCATTTATTGTTACCATTAATTGGGATATTTTTCTGTCTGTGAAGTTTATATTGCATGCTATACTTTTGTTCTATTTTATTTGCCATGTATTTGCCCATTTTTATAGTATTTTCGAATTTGGTAGTTGTAGCCTCTATCATTTCTTCCACTACCATCATTGCAGTATTCTCCACAAAAGCTGACACAATTGCTTCATGGGCAAGGTGGTCCCTGATATATTGGATGTAGAGTTTTGGCTCCAATATGCTGCCTTGCAGTACCTCTGTGTAGATTAATTTGACATCTAAATAAGTGTCATCATATTTGACTCGAAAATATCTTCCCTGTGGGTAGGATTTCATTAGTTGACTTGATCTAGCTTGTGAATTAGGCCTTCATGCCATATTTTGTCATATGCTTCTGCTACTTCTTTGAATACTGTAGCACAGACCTATTTCTCTTCAAGTGATCTTTGCAATCATATTGTGTGCTTATTATGAAACCCAAATAGGTGTTTGTATTCTTCTATAGTTGGCATTAATATCTTTAGGATGAGTTTTTCGAATAATTTTGATATACTGGTTAACAGGGAATTTAGTCTGTAACTGTGTCATTAAGATGTTTCCCTGGCTTTTGATCATGATTATATCCACATAATTCCAAATTCTGGGGACGTTTTCGACGAACTGCATCGTTTGTTGCATTAGTTGACAAGATTAAGAACAGATGGCCTTCCAGGACATATACCACTGCTCCTGTGTAGAGCTTTTGTGGTCCCCGGCATGCCTTAAAGGATTTCTATGAGCTCTTTTCTGGCTAGCAGACTGCAAAGCCTCGATGTCGGTTCCTTCATATATAGGATGGTCGTGGTTTTCCGTTTCCGAGTTCGTTGGACCTCACTGTGCATAGCGCCTCGCAGTGGCATAGTATATGCTCTGCAGCCTTTTCCTCATCCTGACAGAACCTACACAAGGATTCTTCTGCCAGGCCTATCTGTGCCATGTGCTTGTTAAGCCTGCAGTGGCATCTTAGAAGGTCTACTATCAATCTGACGGTTTTCCTGTCTTGAGTTAGTGAGTCCTTTGTTAATTTGGGGCTTCAGCCTATTATGAATTCTTTTGCAGGTCTCTGCTATTGCCTCGGATGCCACCATGTCCTGGCATCCACGCTAGGGTCAGTTTGTTTTGTCTACCTAGCTCGCCATGGCTTTGCTGGCCATACCAGCCTCTGTAGTATATCAACTATACTTCCTGTTCCTTACACTGTTTTTGAGTCGTCTGTGAACCAGAGAAAGCTGCTTTGACAGGTGTGCCATTTAATCGGGCCTCTCTTATTGGTATAATGACATCGTATTCCTTACTTCAGTTGTATTTAGTTTCCATACTGTCAACGGGGCATGCTCATTATGGGATCTGCCCTCAGCTCGTTATGCAGCTGGTAGTTAACACCGTGCTGTTTGCTTATGGGTGTTTGTCCTTGATTATGATTATGGCTTCTAGTTCTTGCCTCTTTTTCAATGAGGATGTGTAGTGCTCGTCGCAGGACTTCAATTGCGGCGGTGTTTGTTGTTTTCATGGCTCCTATTGTCAGGCAGGCAAGCCTTTTGGTGCTCAGAAGCCTGGCCACTTAAGTCTTGGGCCAACATGCTACTGAACCATATATTGGGTCTTACTACCCTAGTATATAGCAATAGGGTCATTTTGTGGTTCATGTCCCAGTGTTTCCCGCGCATTCAACTGCACCTACCTAGCGTTAATGAAGCATTCTGTGTGGTTTTGCTTATATATGAGTTCCATATCAGTTTTTGGTCAAAGATGACACCTAGGTATCTGCCCTCTGATGCAAATGGAGTTTTAGAACTGTTAGTACTCTTCTTCTTGTATAGTTGATTATTGTGATTTTTCAGAGGGTTTATGGACAAGCCTTCAACCTCACAAGATTTGTCCATTATATTCCGGGCTCTTTTTGTACGCTCTGAGATTATTCCTGAATGTTCCTTTCATGACGATCGCAATTTCGGCCGCGTATCCTAGGCACCTTCCGAGGATAGTTTCTACAGGACATCGTTCTACCCAAAGTAGCTAAGTTTAGTTATTTCTGCTTTAACTTTGGCGATACTGGAGGAATAGGCTTCTGTTCTGGTTAGTTGGCTGGAGGATAGCATAGCTACAGACACTTAGGCCTCAAAATGGGCCCATTGTGAAACCTCTCTGCTGCTCACTCGTCCCACCAGTCAATTTTGCGTGCGAGCTGCAAAACTCTGGCGGGTGAGTTGCCAATGCTGACCATACTAGGCTAGCACTCCCCTAGTATTAGATGCCTAGTGTTTACTAGAGCAGGGCAGAGGCATATTACATGCTCTGCTGTTTCTAGTTCTTCATTGCACCCTCTACATAACGGGCTGTCCACCAGAGCCATCGTGTGTAGGTGTTTGTTTAGCCGGCAGGGGCCAGTTAGGATGTTTGTCAAAAAGAGATAGGCTTAGTTTGATTTCCTATGGTTTGTTGAGGTCAGCCTATTTTCGTAAGGTTGCAAAGTGTTCGTAAGTTGCGCAAACAAGTTTGCCTTTTCCTGTTTGTATTACTGTTTGCCCAGAATGTCACTCTTATTGATTGGTGGAGGTTGTACAATATTTTTGATTTTTTTGTAGCGTTACAAAACTAGATTCCTACAGTCTTCGTTTGTTAGTCCTTTTAAGAAAGAACTGATGTTTTCTTGAACAGATCATGCAAGTCAGACCGAATCTAATCAGATAATTTCTTTAGTAGATGTTTGCCTGGGGATATATATGCTTCTGCCATCTTTTTCCATTCGACAATTCGTTTAGTGAGTTCATAGGGATTTTGTTTCCTTTTGGATTTTTGGGAGGCTTCATGTTGACTTCCATGCGGCTTCTTGTATTGCTCCAATAAGTGTTTTTGCTTCTATTTTTAGTTAATCCGGCGTTTAAATCGAGACTTTTAGCTGGAATTTGTCTTCAAGCTTTATTTGAAATAAGTCCCATTTTGCTAGTTTCTTTGTAGGTTTTGGTTCTTTTTTTGATAATTTTACCATCTAAACAAAATATTATTGTTGTGTGATCAAAGGTAATAGAACAGCCTCTTTAGTTTCGATTTAGTTAGTACAGATGCTTTTTGTGATGAAGAAGTCTGTTAGGCTCGGCCTTTTGAGGGGGTCCGTGGTCCAGTATGTTGGCTTCGCAGTTAGTGGCTTTCTTGGCTTGGAGTAGCCTTCTTCCTTAGGTAATAGAAGAGCTTTCTTTATTTTCAATGTAGTTGGTACAGATGTTTTTTTGTGATGAAGCAGTCTATTAGGTCCGGCCTTTTGTGGGGGTCAGTGGGTCAGTATGTTGGCTTGCCTGATGAGGGAGCTTCACAGTTGGTGGTTTTCATGGCTTGGAGTAGCCTTCTACCTTGGGTGCATGCTAAGGTTGAACTCCATTCTTGGTTTTGGCGTTAAAGTCACCAACCCAAGGATGAGTTTTCATTTGTAGTTATTGAGTGTTTTTTGTGATGAAGAGAACCATTAGGTTCAGCCTTTTGAGGGGGTCAGTGGGCCAGTATGTTAGCTTGCCTGATGAGGAAGCTTCACAGTTGGTGGCTTACATGGCTTGGAGTAGCTTTCTTCTCTGGGTATCTGCTAAGTTTGCACCCCATTCTTGGTTTTTGGCATTAAAGTCACCACCAAGGATGAAATGCCCTTGAAGTTATTGAGTAGGTTCGTGTATTCTTCCATTTTTAGAGAGTATTTGGGAGATATGTATATAATTTTATACTATTATATGGCCTTTGACTTGGTTATTTTTTTTCTGCTGTTACTTAATACTTTTCCGATGTACTCTTTGATCAGAACGGTACGGTTTTGTTGAGTAGGTAGCACTGGTATCCCTTTATTTTAAGATAGTTTTCTTTTGTGTAGTGCGTTTCTGCTATGAGACATATAACTATTTTTGCATGGAACTGCACTATGTTCATCTAGGTGTTTATACAGTCCATTTGCGTTTCTTTCTATAATTTTGAGTTTGTAGGAGGGTAGTAAAGTTTGAGGAAAGACTGCAGCAGTTGGGGGGAAAAGACTGGTGTGAGAGGTGTGGATGAGATGTAGGAGTAGGCTAGAGAGCAGATGGAGAAAGAAAGGGGGATGAATGAAAGAGTGGATATGTCTTGACTTGTGGATGTATAAAAAGTTGAGATGAATGGGAAGTTTAGGCACTGAGATTAGGATTTTGAGTGGGAAGAAACCCAGGAGAGTGGCAAATGCAGGTTATACCCCTGAGCTACATAACCAGGGGAGGGTGGAGCAGGGAGGACTAAGTATGCATGACAAGAGGGAGATTCAGAAGAGAGCAAGGAATGTATGGATGGAGCAAGTATACATTGCATGTGTAGTAAGGGTAGTGAAATGTGCTGGCATACTGGCAACAAATGTGAAGGAGTGAAAGCAGAGTGGGTGGGAGATTGCAGAATGGTGTGTGAATATTAAGAGAGGATGGGAAAGGTGTGGAAGTCTGCTTGTGTAGGAGAGAAAGTGGGTGAGGGTTGAGCAGTATCCCCTCTGCAAGAAGGAGGGTTATATTTGTAGTTGTATTAGATATTATGTTGAGTAGTTTTTTTTCTGTAATTGTAATGCCAAATAACGGTTTGTTTTCTATTCTATACCATTTTAGATTTTGCCTTCTTGATATGAGAAAAACACTGTACATTTAGTAGGTTTATAAATAGGTGCTGTTATAGTACCCTCATAAGCCTGACAGAAAGCCCCATTTTATGCTTGCAAATCACCCACTAGTTCGTATTTAATTGTCTGCTACCAGTTAGGTGATTTAAGCGATTTTTTTTAGTTGCAATAAAAATAAATAATTTATTGTTGCCTTTGAAATCAAATATTTCTGGTGACACCCACTTTTAGAAGCACTATATATAATGCTTTACTATACTTCAACAGTGTATTAACACATTATTGTGGAAGTGACTGAATATACTTTTGATTACATACTGAATGTAATTTTAATGCAATTATCCCATCAAAGAATAACAAAAATCAGTTGCTACTACTAATTTAAAGAAAACCATTAGCTTTTGAATTGTGAATAGTATTATTAGTAGTAGTATTTGCCAGCTTGATTCTACAAAAGGGTCTATGTTGATATAAAATAAAAGATAAGGAAGGGAGGGATTTTTAAAAATTTATATTGTATATTGTAAACAAGTAATAAGAACAATATGGTAAGTTTGTAATATTATTTTGTGAGCAATTTAAAAAAAATCCTTATTTTTCTGTTTTATTTCTTATTTTACATTCATATAAACCTATTTTAAAACTCCAAAATAACAATAATAATGTTATATTAAAGAGATAGCATGTTATCATATTACTAGTTAAAATCTAAAGGGAGTGAAAAACAATACAGTGAATTATTGGATGATGTATGCTCACAAATTAAGAATATGCACTTACCATTTAATTCTTATTATTTATTTTATCACAATAAACAATATTATGGAGAAATAAATTCCATATTTGTTTTATTTATTTATTCCCTGTTTCAAAATAAGTGACCAATTTTATTTTTTTATTTTTTATTATTTTATTTTTATTTGTCCTCTAAAATTGACACCTTATTTATTATTTTATTAATTATTTAATATTATATGTCAGCATAAACCATCTTTATGTATTTAAATTAAGCATGAAAAAGTGACACTAGTAGCAACTGGAAGTTTTACATTTGTTAAAATAATTTTTGAAGTGAACAAGTAAAATAATTGTCAATTTTTTATTTTCTGACAATTTGTTTAATGTTAATTATTGCGGTCGTCATTGCCAAACCTATGTAAAAGGAGAAGGAAAAAAAAACAAATTTGAATAGCTGCCAGTGGCAAGTAGTTCTACAAACTTTCCTTGAAGTCCTCCCACAACGGCTAACTAGAATATGGTGCCATTAAGCACATCCATTTAAGTAGCATCTCAGGAACTTGATCATTAAAGGTGGGGTTATGCTGAAATAGAAAAATGAGTTTAAAAGGCTATATTCCATTAAGGTGTTTATGGTGTCAAAATAATAAATAATATTTAAATAATGTCATGTTGAATAAAATTATTTTTAAACAATTAAAAATAAACACTTCCATTCTACACTCTCCCAAAATACGATATAATAAAGTAAACTAAAAATTTTTTTTTTATAAATTATTAAACTTGCTAATCTGTTAAATGTTACTCATAAGTGTTTATTTTTAAATGATCCAATTTATGTTATTGTTTAGTTCTGACAATACACGTTACATATCCCTTTCCATATTTTTTTATGAAATTAGATACTTATTTTAGAACAAATAAAATTGGATAAGAATGGATGGAGGTATTATATTATGTCAGCATAAATCTACTTTAAAACCTGTTAATTACAATAATTTTTAGTGTAGTGGTATAACAGTTATTGTATATTTCAGATGTTCCACCACAAACAGTGGAAAATTGGGATGAAAAGATACGCAAAATCCTCTTACGAGCAGTTGATGGTAAAATTCTCCTTGAGGATTTGTTAAGAATATACAGCAGGTTAGTACAAATTTATATAATTTGTATTTGTAAGAGTTTTTAATATGATTCTATTTCAGGTCTTTACATGAACAAATAAAAGTATCTCAAAATAGATCTTTGTTAAAAGACAAGATACTTACACATCTTAGTTACTTCAATGCACACTTCACTGAGGCACAGGACTACATAAATACAGCAAGTTATTATGAGCTCATGGAAGATGTGCTTGCATATTATTGCACACTTGAGTTGGACTTGGTTCGACAACATGCACGAAACAAAGGGAAGTTTACACAGGCTTACTTAATGTCTGTAAGCCACAAAGTCTGTTTAGCACTAACAATGTATTTGGCTAATGATGAGAGACACATCATGCATGTGCTGATGAGGATGAAATACAGTAGCAACTCAATTGCATGTAAACTTGTCATGGGCCATGTGTACATGTAAGTATATCTTTTTTATTAATATATAATATAATTAAATTATTTATTTATATATATATATATATATATATATATATATATATATATATATATATATATATATATATATATATATATATATATATATCTGAAATTTTATTCAAGGTTGTCAGGAGAGAGAAAAGCTTATTATAAAATGTTTATTAGAGTAACTAAATTGCTCCTGGTTCACTTGTTGTCAGAGTAAAAATAACTCCAATACTCATTTTAGAATCAGTTTTTCTCTCTCCTGTCAACCTCAAATAAAATTTTAGATGCGTGGTATGTGCAATGTTCATTTCTGTAGGTACTTAAACTTAAACGAAATTAACAATAATTTGGTTACCCTTGGTTAGAGCTAGAGCGGAACGGAAAAGTGTCTTAACATTGTTGTAATTGATATTTCTCCTTGTACAGACAGTTTTCTTCTGCTTTTCTAGTTTTAGGGCCAAGGATGCGATTTCTGACACTTCTTTTTCTGAACGTATTCGTGTAAATGTTTCGCTCCGCAAAATACGGACAAATTCTCCATTTCTTCCTGTGTTTAGCTATTTCTTTCCGGTTATCTACACCTAGTTCTCTCAGGTATGATCTCTTCCTTCCAGCTGTTCCTTGGTGTTCCTCTTCTGTTATTATATGGTTCCCATTTTGTCTCTTAGCCATTCCTCAGGATTAGACCTCCATACCCAACTATCTAATTCTTGCAGCTTTTATACAATTTTCCACATCTTCTCCTAGATATTCGTAAATTTCCTTGTATGTACTTATTGGTTTCTGACACATACATTATGTTTTGTACACTTTAATTTTGTTTCTGATGCTTATGGTTTTGCTTCTAAAATTATACTATTTGCGTTATATGCTCTATTCGCGTGAACGGGATGCACGAGAAATCACAGGCCGCGAATTTTCGTTATCTTATTGTCACTTATGAGTGTTTCTAGGTACTTATAGTTCTCATCATCCTCAATTATGCAGTTACCTATCCTAACTGATCCCTTTATACATATCATTCCTATTCTTAGGCTCGGTGGTATAAAGGTGAAAGAACTATAACCCGTGATATTTTCTGGATTCTGGATAATAAATGTCACAATTCATATAAATCTAATTATACATGAAAACAATTATTTTCAAAGCACTGCTGTATTTAGAAAGTAATGGCAATTACTCTTCTTACCTATGTTAATGATAATTATATATAATATATGTGATCCCAACCTTAGTACACAAACACATTTTCTGGATTCTGGTTAATAAATGTCACAATTAATATAAATTTAATTTTACATGAAAACAATTATTTAGAAGCTTGTGCTGTATTTGGAATGTAAAAATGAATCATTCAATGCAACTATTAAAAACTTATTTTAAGAAAACAATAATATCACACTATTTTAGTTTGTTATGCAATTATGATAACATAATAGTCCTTGAAATAATCTGTTGTTATACCAACCAGCAGATAAAGTATTGCAATAGTGCAAGAAAATCTGATGTGGGTAGATATTTTATCATATAAAATCATTATGTATTCTTCTGTAACCTTTTCATATTCATATATTTGTATACTTATTCACGAGATTTTGATGAAAATATGTAAATATTCTTAAACTTTAATTCTGATTAATTTATTCTAATAACTTTCTCTGTATTATTTAATACAAACTACCACCTGAACCAAATATATTTATGAAAAATCGACTCTGATAAAATGCCCCTCTTTAATTAGAGATACACATTTTTTTCATTTTAATAAAATATTCGAAATAATTAAATCTGTGCAACATTTCTAGAAAATTGCTAGAAGTTGAAAATTCTTAGTGAGCATGTACTTTTTTACGAGACATGTAGTTTTCCGGCATAAATTTGCGCTAAAAATATCCGGTAAATACTATTGACTCCTTTGGCACATAATGCGACGTTGCCTTGTATCAGGGATGGTCAAACTTAGTCTTTTTGGGCGACCTGTTTGTAATTATAGACGGTGGTTTACCAACATCGTATGTATTAAGTGTTAAGTGATCTTAAGAAAAGTAGTAATTTAAAGCCAAAAATAAGTTTAATTTAAAATAAACAGAAATATTACTAATACATACTTAATATTAAGATTTGATCTCACAAACTAATTAGTTTACCGGCCGCCATCCTTAGTTTCACTTTGTTGAATGTTTTCTTGAATTATTCTTATAACTTTGTCGATGTTTACCACTTTTTCTTCCATTTTATTGCGACCACGCTCTTCTCTGTCCTCTAGATTTGTACTTCCTGATCCTAGTAGCTCAGTTTAGTACTCCTTCCATCAGTTCATTATGTCTTTGTCGATTGTAAGTATTTCGTCATATTTGTTCTTGATTTGTTTTATGTTACTTCAGTTATCTTCTTCGATGTTTTCCCCGGCCTCCTCAAATGTGTTCCGTTTAGCTGCCTTTATATCTTATTTAGCTTTGCAGACAAGGTGCAATGCTAAACAAGATTCCTCATATGCCTGTACTGTTCTTCTTCGTAGATATAGTTTCCATAGCTTCTTCTTCTTTGCATCTTGTTCTTTTATTTGTTCGTCTTCTTCTTGCTTTTGGCCTTTTTTTCTTTTATTTCTTCATCTTGTACAATTTTTTAGCAATGATTGTTGTTTGTTTTCAATTCCTCTAGCTCTGTTTTCATCAATTCCTTACTTTGCATTTCTTCATTACTTCTTTCCTTTGTCATATATAGTTTGCCTGGTCTTCTAGCCCACCTTCCGCTTCCTGTTCGTGCGTATATTTGCCTCGTGCCGGCACGTCTAAGCCTCTTCGCCTGAGACACGGTAGCTGCGAGGCGAGAGGCGCAACTCTTCCACGCCGCCTCTATGCAAACATATGGTACAATGTCCATCCCGCCTCCTATGTGTGAATTGGGCATAATATGTTCACCATATTATAATATTTTTCATTTCTTTTAATTACCCATAGAAAGTCTTACAGTTCCCAGTAGTGTAATAAAAAGTGTAAATTTACCACATTTTATTAAATTAGTTATCATATCATATATAAAAAAACGCATATGAAATATAAATTAAAATATTGTAATAATATCTGGAAAATAGTGCCGGCCACATGAAATATGGAATATTTCGAATAAAAAAGTGTCTCAGGTTTCTATATATTATTGTTAATTTAAACAATTTTATTACAGGCATAATCTCTACAAGGGCCCAGTTAATAAGTCAGACGAGGCATTTTGCAGGGCATACATCGTCTTATGTAAATACAAAGAGGTTGAAGGGCCTGAGCAACACAGTCTCATGGATCATCAATTCTTTCATCACTACAGGCGGACAAAAGCGGAGTTAGAAAAGAATGAAATGTTTACATCAATATTTATGATAAAGCCTGATTCGATAGTTGATGCAGTTAGCATGATTATGGACCTCGAAACCAATGTGGTTTCATCATATTACAAATATATGCAGCGATTTAAACTTAAACGTGAACGGGCTATCTTGCGAAATGAAACTGCTTCAATATGTGAAAAGGTTAGTACTATTTTCGTATATTGTTTAGAACTAGTGGAGTTTTAAAATTGCAAGCATAATCTAAGTACATGTATAGAGGCTTATTTATTATAACATCAAACAAAGTGCAAAATGTTCATTTGCAATATGTAAAATGTAGTATAGAACATACTATATCATGCCAATATAAAATGCACACTAATTACAGAAACAATAACTATTAAGTATTTAATAAAAAAAAAAGTTATTGCCTTATTCTGGCGAAACGTTAACAAAATGGGTATACAACGTGCTATTACCTTTTTAAATAACCAAGCATTTATTTTTTATTTTTCAAACAATGTCAGCAAGGATTTTCAATAGGTGGTCCATCTTGACTAATTACTGAAATATGCTGTTGTTAATATTAATTATTTTAATTATTGTTATGTTTTTACTAATGTTTGATATGAATTAAAGCACATTTGTTTATTATTATTAAAATAAGTATGCATTAACATTAACTTTTTTAATGGATTACGATTACTAATCACCGTTTTATTATGCATTTTTAGGTGGATCCAAATGAGGAAGAGCTTGTACATGAAGCCTTTGGTGCAAAAGTGGCTTTTAATCTAACATTACAGCAAAGTACTGACTTAGAAATCCCCAAAGATATTGTTGTTCTTGATGATGATGAGGAAGAAAACACTGATGATGCAGATGAAGTAATATCAATACCAAGTGATAATGAAGATAACGCCGACAGTGATATTGAAATAACATATAGTGTGGTAAGTTACTATATAGCATGAACAATATATTTCAAACTAATATTATTAAAATTTGTTATCTACAGCAGCATTAATGTTTGAACTTTTAACTGTACATAATATATACTCTATAAAATTAGATATAAGAAAAGAAATAATGACTTAGCAGGACAATCGCGGAAAATTTAGAGACTATTTGAGTAAAGGAAGCTCTTGCTGATGTTTGGGGCGTTATCGACTTTGCCGACGTTTGGGATTTATTTAGTTCCTTAAGAAGTATAATGAGCGGAGACATCAAAATTACCTAGTTCTCGCTAAGTTATTACTTGATTCTTGGTATATATTTAACTTGCGCTTGAAATAAGCGAGAACGAGCTGTGGTTATAGCTCACTTGTTCTGCAGATCAATGTTCTCATACTTCCTCTTGTATACTGGGCTTATTTGCGGTCGACATGTGCTGTATTTCATTGAAGATTAAGTACAATTACGCGCGTATTTTATGAACTTTAAGATCAAGCTTATTAAAAATAGCTTTCCTAGAATTTTGATTTCTCCCAACAGACCAATAATTTTTTAATATGTTGCCCTTAGTTCTATAAAATGTTGTCTAATTTTATTTCTCGGGGTTTCCCGGGCTTTTATCTCACTGTGCGGCGCGCAGTTGATACAGCTAGTATGAACTAAAGTGATAACATGCTAACGAACACTTTTTCTGATGTGTTTGTTCACTAATAGCACATATCTAATAGAGAAACATAACTAATAATGTTTTTGATTTGTTACAGTTACCACTAAAGAAAGTTAAAAACATCGAACCCTCAAGTAAAAAGATCGAAATCATAGATTTATGTGATGCCCAACAAAATGTATTGGTTGTGGATTCTGAAAAACATGTTCCAATCTCTGCTCAATCTAGTAATGTCCCTCATATTGACAATACTACGAAAAGATCAGAAGATAAAAGTCCAGTTGCAGATCTCAAAAATAGTAATAATGATATCATAATAGAAGATCTTACGCTTGAGGCGAGCAAAAAATCTAACATTGTTAATTCTGAAATTTCGGCTATTATGGAAAAGACTTTGGTCATTACTAATGTGACTCATTCAACTATTCAAGACAGTACATTAGACCTGAATGCAGGAAACGAAGTTATAATGGAGGAATCTGCTCTTATTACTAAGCAGTTGCAGGAAAATACGAATACAGAACCTGCAAAGTCGGTACAGGAAAGTGCAATGGTAGTTGAAAATACTAGTACGATTAAAACGTATACAATCGATGATAATGACAAATTTGTAACTAATTTGGTAGAGCATGCAGCAATTGATATTGCTAAAACTACAGTTATCATGAAGGATACTCCAATTATTGAAAATGCTGGACATTTCAGTACTTTGAAAAAGTCTATAGAAGTTCCTAACACAGAAAATACAAATATGATGGAAGTGGAGACCAATCCAGCCATTAATAATGTAGAACAGTCAACTGACTTAAAGAAAATTGTAATTACAGAAAGTATTAGTAAGATGAAAGAAACTGCAGAGGTTAATAATGAGCAACATTTAACTACCTTGAAAGATACAATTGTGTCTACTAATACTGAACATAAAATTATAGTGGAGGAGACTGAAATAATTAAAAATGCAGAACTAATTATTTCAGAGAATACTGTAGAGATTGATATGGAAGTGACAGGTGTTAATAATGCAAAACAATTAATTTCAAACAATATTACTACTGTAGACAATTCAAGTATGTTGAAGGACACTCTACTTATGAATAATATTGAACATTCAACTACTTCAGATGAAACTAGTAACATGGAACATTCAACTACTACTTCAGAAGAAGCTGCAATTACGAATAATATTGAACATTCAACTACTTCAGATGAAACTAGTAACATGGAACATTCAACTACTACTTCAGATGAAACTAGTAACATGGAACATTCAACTACTACTTCAGAAGAAGCTGCAATTACAAATAATATGGAAGATTCAACTACTTCAGAGGAAGCTGCAATTGTGAATAATATGGAAGATTCAACTACTTCTGAGGAAGCTGCAATTATGAATGATATGGATGATTCAACTACTTCAGAGGAAACTGCAATTGTTAATAGTATGGAAAATTTAACTACTTCAGAGGAAACTGCAATTATGAATGATATGGACCATTTAACTACTTTAGAGGAAACTGCAATTGTGCATAATATGGAACATTCAACAACTTTGGAGGAGAGTGCACTGATTACAATTGATAATGCAAGTATCTTGAAGGAAAACATTGAAGCTATAGAAAGTAGTTCTATGGGCGTCAACAAGGAGACGACGATTTCTAACATCGATGTAAAACTTGCTAAAGGAGACATACAATCAACTGAGAGTATTTTGGAGGAATTTGCAGAAATACTTGCTTCTACAAGCACAACCACAAAGTCAAGTCATGATAATCCTATGAATACAGTTAGAATCAATGTTGCAGAACCTGTCACTATGGTAAATACAGGTAGCAATAAACTTTGTATTAGTGCATATGATAATGCTGCATATTCAGAAGAAGTAACGGAACAAGATACGGAGGAGGAGGTGAGAAAATAATTATTATTATTATATATATATATATTAATACTGCACTAAATTTGGTTTAAAATTTGTATAATATTTTTATTACATTTTTATTACAAGATGTTGTTGATTGAAGACTATATTTAATATAGAACTACACACTTAGGTTAAATGTATTGAATCATAGAAAATTGCGAAAACAGTCTAATGCAGAGTTCAAGACACTACAAATAGTGCAATATACCAAGACCAACAAAATGGTCTTGATCCATCTGTCATCCATCCCTTTATTTACAAGTTTATTTTTCTATGGACAAAGAAATATTGTTGTTTTAACAACTATAAAATGCGTATATTAACAAAAATATATGAACAAAAGTAGAAAGGATGAGTGGTTTCAAGAGGGTATTGTAGTTCTCATTCGTTTTCCTGTACATGCATACTCTAAACTTCACTTGAAAACTGGTTATTTTCAAAATTTACGATAACTATTTATTAAGATTAACTCAATTTACATACATTTCTCAACTATTTACAACAATAAAAATCTTAATCTTAATGACAGACCGACGGCCCATTAAGATTAAGATATTTGTTGTTGTAAATAGTTGAGAAATGTATGTAAATTAGGTTAATCTTAATTAATCGTTATTTTTTTAATTAATAATTCGTAATCGATGATTTTTAAAATTAGTTGAAATAATTTTTGTATAATAGAAACTAAAAGTTTGTTTGTTTCTGCAGGACTTTTTTGATACTACGGAACGAGATTCTCCTCTTTCACCACCTGATGATGTCTTATTGGATACACCCTTGGATACGTCCCCTACCCGTATTGTGACTTTAGAAATGTCCGAAGGATATGATGCATCTTATAAAAATGTGGATCATCATCCAGTTGTATCAAACCAAAATAATGAAATGCATGTAAATACAGTACATGATAATCTTTTAATGATGTCAACTGATAATACTTCCACATCTAATACATTTGGTCAATCTCCCGATATATCAAAATCGTTGAAACCCCATTCCATCGTATATGAGTATGGGCAATGTACACCTACATCAGATCAAAGTGAAGAAAATTATCCCAGGGCTACTCTCCATTCCCCCACCATAGCAGGACAAATGAATATATTGATAGAGAACAATAATATTAGCTTAACAGACTCAACACAAAAGGATGTAGGCAAGATTGAAAAACCAACAATATCTAACATACAAGATTGTTGCACTAAAAATCCTAATAATGCAGAACTAGAGGATATCCTACTCACACCTGATGAGAATGAAGGTGAGTTGGATGAATCCCCACAAACTCTTGAAAAAGATCAGCATGATGATTGGAATTCTAATCGGAATGATTTTGAAAACATGTCCTCACATAATGATACCTCAGATGAATCTGAAAGCATTGATATAGCTAATGAAATCAATATTATAAATGAATCTTTTCAAATAGGTTCAAGTATAGTTGAAGAAGAATTTGTTGAAGAACAAGCAGAAGAAAATCAGCAAATTGTTGCAACTGAAACACTTAGTACTGGCTATAAAAATTTATTAAATGATATCTTCTCAGATTTGACTGAAAAGGATACTATTGAAGAAAGCTACATAGAATCTGGCGAACCTCCGGTATTAAGTGAAGAAAATACGGACGGAGAATACAATAATATGGAATCAGTAAATATGACTGAAGATAATACTGTAATATTTACGAGTAGCACAGAGAATCTAGAAAATAATCATCTAGAATTAGTAGGCAATAATTTAGAAGCTTACAATGCAAACATTTTAATTTATCATAATGATTCTAATAAGAACAGCACAATAATAACAGCAGATGAAGAAAAAACGTTTGATAACACAAACACGATTACGCATCCGAAAATTGTTTCTGCTTATACAATTAAAAATGGAAGAAATCGTATGATTACTAATGATAATAATTACATTCAACCATGTATAGTGGAAAATAATTTTCAAGTAAAAGTGCCTCCAAATGTTCTATATTCCTCAGGGGAAACTATCGAGCAGAATGCATCTGTTGATGAACATATTACTAGAAACGAATCTGTTGAAGAATTTGAAGAAACGCTATCTGGACCACTCAAGAAAGTTAACGGCATTAATAATCATTATGATAATTACAATTTATTTGACACTGAAAAGAGTATAATAAAAGCTGCTTGGGAGGATGAACCAAAGGTGAAAGGTATTATGCGAGTCGGTGGTATTAAGAATGTGACAAAATCTATTGGTAAGAAATGGGTGGTTTTTATTTTTGCATGTGATAATTATGTTTTATTTTAGTTATGGGAAGTACCTGGGGAAGTGTTAATCCAACTAGTGATCTCACTACGCAATGTACTGTAATAAGTTCAAGTGCGGCCGATGATGCAATGGGAGGCATCAAAAGGAAGAACATTGGTGGACTTGCTGAGGAAAGCACATCACATAAAGGTTCTGGTAAGTAATTTTCCAATTATTTGAATGATTTATTGCTATGGAAACAAGAAAGTATTTTATAAATCACCTTCCATAATTGATTTGGTCAGTGGAAAAACCATATAACTCCAAACTGTTTTGTCAGAAAGCTGTACATGTATCAAGAATATGTACAAGAGAGATGTAGACAACATTGTCCTCACTCTCACTCTCTCGTACTTGTACTATCTAATTATTGTGACATGTATACTTTTCCCACACAACTGATTTTATCTAAACTACGATTTTGAAGATATATGGTTTTTCCACTTACCAATTTAATTGTAATAAACATAACCCTGCCTAAGATAAATTAACTTTAGCTTACCTTACTTAACCCAGGTCAACCTGAAGCCTGAACTATTCTTAATGAAATTTCTATATTGAGAAATATTAGCACAGTCCTGAAATATTATCAAATGCAACAACAAAAAGTGTGATTGGCCCCATCACTCCATATTACTTCATGTAATTAAGATAAATCTATTTTCTAAGTAATTAAAATGTAGTTTTTCAATAAGATTAAAATGTAGTTTTTCAATAAGATTAAAATGCAAAGGGACTTTTATATAAAAAATATATATATATCTTACTAATTTTTAATTATTAACCACTTATTTACACATTATTTTATATTGATGCTGATTATAGGTACCATAAAGGGTTTGATAAATAAATTATTTTGTAAAAATAAAACTTCTCTATATTTCTATAATAAAAAAACAAAAAAATAAGGTTCCTTCTTGAAAAATGTCATGGATGAAGTGTTAGAGTATTAGAGATTAATTTTTAGTTCATTATTATAAAATAATCTAAATAATTTTGGATAAAGGATCCATAATTTCATGAAAATTACAGGTTTTTTTAATTGAAAACTGTCAATTGGTAAAAGGACAGATTTTCACACACACAAACATTTAAATACGAAACGAAATTTTGATCTAAAATGTACAGTTTTTCAGGACATGTGGCACACATTTTTTTAACAGATTTTTAAGAAAACTTATTTTTCTGGAAATTAAGGTGATTAAATGGTGATTTCCACAGAAATTTAAAAAAGCACTACATGAATATGGTAATGAAAACAAATGTTACTGTAAAAGTTATGCAAATTTTTAGAAAAAATCTTTCAAACATTAAACAACACTTAAAATAATGTTCAAGTGGAAAGTCTTCAATAGTTTGAATTTGAGCATCTAATATAATTATTATAAAACTCATTTAAAAAATATAATTTGCCATTGAAATCAAGATGTTCTTAATTAAATATATTAACATTTCTTTTAGGACATATTACCTGGGGACCAACAAGCTACCAGAAAGAAAAGAAAAGTAAGAAGCAGAAAAGAACGGAGTTAAACTTGGACGTGCGACAACCCTATGAACAACTCAAAAGGAAAAACGAAGAGGAAGATAATTACCCACACAAAGTGCATGTTATGAAACTAGGTAGTTCGTATGTGCGGTGTCACGGTGTAACTCCTTCAGACTTAATAGAACTGCGAATTAATTTGACGCGTGTTAGTGATCTGCCTCCGAAACAGTATGTGAAAACAGTTTCAGGCCCACACATTACAAATCGAACGTGTATTCGGGAGCGGTTAAACATTGAAAAAGAGCCCGCAATTGCATCACCGAGTCGAGTTCCCTTTCATCCGGAAAAGTACCTCGAAGAAAATCCTGTATCAGGTATGGTAGATTATAGCAAACTGTTATCTAATGATGCCATGCATTCATCTGATGAGGAAACTGAAAGTATTAGTGACTTCATAGATATACCCCCATACCATGTTAGTAGTACCTTTAATTCGCCAGAAAAAGCCCTTAACCTGTCCCTACCTCCCAAAAAGGATTCTTCACAGATACAACTGGAATTCTCAAATTCGCCAAAATTCTTACAAGATGCTCATCAACTAGAAGACTGCTTGGTTGACAAACCTGCCGAAGAACCAATAACTGATCATTCAATCAATAATTTGCTTAATACAAATACTATCTCATTCTTATCAGATAATTCAAACTATTACAAAGATAAAGTTATGAATTCACAATTACATAATTTCAATATATTATCTTGCAACTCTCTTAAAGCACCTATTGTTAACAATTCTGTCATGCATGTTCCTAATATTTATTCACATAAAGTAGATAATATTCTATCAAATAGTTTTGCAATTACTAACCAAACTGAAGACGAAGATATTTACGTATACGAGAAGAATGAAGAAAGAAGCAATGAGAAGCAAGAAGACATCGTAAGCACTGATGATAATACAGATAAGGAATCAATACATAACCCAGAAGATATTATTATTGTGGATCCTGAAATTGATCCGGATATACTAAAGGAACTAAACAAATATAACTGTGATAATCATATTGAAATAAATAACTTCCTGGCATCACTGAAGAAAGATAAAGATACTAGACTACCATTTAAGAAACGTCGCGTTTCTGTTAGTGTAAAGCCAGACGTGCAAGAAACGCAGAAAACGGAAATTAGCTATCCAGCAACTCCAATGATAAGTATAGCTGAAGTGGAGGCATTGCAAAATAAACGTTCCTTTAAAACGCCTGCAGAACGCAAAGAAATGCCACCATTGCAACTACCAGTACCAGTGCCACCACCACAACCGCCTATCTATCATAACATTATTCCTACAACGATTGAACAATTGAATCTGAATAATTATAATGCTACTGTAGCAGCAAGTTATGTGCCGATGCCATATATTCCTTGCACATCGTATTACCCTATTCCCCCAATTTTCTCTCTACCCTATACTAACATTAACGTTTATGATAACAAACCTATAAGTGTCCCAAAGAACGCACAACAAACACAAATGGTTTATAAATCATCAAAGAGAGATGGAAGATCGAAAAGGGATAGATCTAATGAGAATTTCTGTAAATATTCGTAATTTACTGTATAGAAAATATAATTTCATTTATTATATTTACCCATTTAGGGCTGTGATGGTTAAGCATTTCATATATTTTTTCATTATTTAATATGCTATTTATTATTTATAATATTGTACATACCTAACTACCATAATTTGTTACACCACAAGAGGATTAGAAGAAGATAAAGAAGACATCACATCAACTTGAAGAGGACAACATATTTACACTACAAATTTTCAAATAACCAATTAAACAGTAAATGTAATTAGTCATGCATGTTTTAATTGTTGTAGTGAAAAATATATATATATATAGTATTTTTATAAATTGGTCAATGTAAACAAAAATATGAAGAGAAGTCGGTATTTTCAACAAGTGGAGTATTACTACACGCGAAATTTTGTTTTGGTTTGCGCTATTTAAATATGTGTTTATTTTTTAAGGTCAACAAAGCTATGCGGAACCTGGAATTTCAGGAGTAGCGCGGACAAGGAACAATGGTATGTAAAAGTAATCGTATATTACTTATGCATATTTCATATAATTTCTGAATCAATTTTCAATGTGTGATTTAAACTTTGACAATTTGATAAAGTGATGTTGCCATATATAAGGAGATGTATATGGTGGTATTACATACAATGGTAACAACAATTAATGCAAAATGAAATGTGGAGAAAATTAGCGATTCGTATTTTTTTCGCGAACATTATTCGAAAAGTTAATATCTGGTTAGGCACCACAACGACTTTCCCAATTAATTAATATTAAATCAAAATTAAAGATATTTTGGTTCGATTCACGTTTTCATGTGTTCACATGTTCGCATTTTGACATTTTTATTTCCATTTCATTATCTTCTTTACATTTTAAAATGCGACCATTTTCGCATGATTTATATACAGCCCGTTTATTTTTGTAGGGACCCTGTGCCATATGCGCAATAGGAAATGGTTTTATCATGTTTTTTTTCTCTGCTTGCTTTCTTAGCCGATTTCCAAATTTCAAAAATAGTTATTTCGACTATATTAGTCAAGAAACGTAAAAATTAGCAATTCGAAATGTTTCGTGATAACAATACTTTATACAGCAGTGCTGTATTTGGAAAGTATACATTTAATTCCGTTATAAATATAGTATCACCATTTTTGACATTTCTTTGCACTTTTTGGTAAATTTAAGGATGAAGGTGTTTGTGTGAACAGAAAAACGGCTTGTATGTATTAGGGCCAAATTTTGTTATGAGTTGGATGTCACTGATAAGTATTCATTTAATTTAGTACACCATTTATTTAAATCATGAAATCATAATTAAAGAAATGTTACATGTAAAAACAATACAAAACATGAGTTCTAATTTAAAATTGTGTTTGTAAATAAAGTAGATAGTTTTCAAAATATTCAAAATATAACTCTAAATTCCCAACTTGGCGATTATTTTGCGGCTACAATTAACGCACTTTAATACAACTTAATTTAAAGATGAATAGTCTCTAACTTGTCATTACAGGTAATCAATCCACCAATGGAAGGTTGCATAAATTGTTGTTAGCTTTTCTGTTTGCCTATACATCTGTTTCATGTCAATTGGGTGAATCACTTATTATATATTGCTTTTATACAACACTGCATTAAGTTTCAAATATTAGTCATAAGGCTTATGCCATTTAAAAGCTGTAACTTGCATGGCCTATGCATAAACAAATTTAACCATTAGGCCTTCTAATTGTCATATTAAACAATTATTTCTTGTCTGTTAAATAAAATGACTACATTAATCTGATTTCATTTTCATTTTGACTTTAAGTGGTAATTATTTTGATATTCATTTCGACTAATTTTAAACTGCTACACTCATAAAAATTAATTAAATAGATCTGAAATATAATTAAACTCGCATTTAATCATTTAGAATTTATCAAAAGTTAGTGTATAATTATGCATGATTTATGAACTGTTGTGAATAGGCTCAATGCCTGTACTAAAACAAAAACACAAAATTAAATCCAGTATGTAGAATTTTATACTAATGTAAACTTATCTGTTTTAGGACCACCAAAAGCAAAACGAAAAAGAGGTAAGATTTCAAAAGTATCTATAATTAGAGTATTTGTTGTTAGTAGCTTAGTTTGTTTCTGCTAGACCCATTTGCAATTTTGTAAATAATTAAACTAGGCCCTTTGTATGAAATGGTCACTATTAAAGTGCCGCCATCTTATTCATACTACTGATAGATCCCAATAAACACAAACTGTTGTTATATAAATATATTTTGAAACTTGTGCTGTCTTTTCGCTGATTTCGGTACGTGAATCGTTGATATATTTTATTGTTGACAGGCAAGCTCAACTTTTTATAATTACATGAAAACATATATCTTTGAATATAAGACTTAATACCTATCTTAAATAGTAATATACCTTTGGTTTAGAACAAATTAAAACGCTCTGGCGATTTTACACAGAAGTAATAACAGCCATATGATAAAATCAATCAAAATATACATGTTATAAAGATTCCAACTAGTGCCCACCATTATTATATTGCAACTAAGTGTTTACTATTTTACACAGAATTCAAATTATTACAAGTGATCTATAGACAAAGTAATGTAACCTCATTTCTAGAGAGCAACTTCTGTGTTTGCTGGGATTGTTTAATTAATAAAATAAATAAAATAAAATAAATAAATAATTGTTTGTTTAATCAGTATAAAAATGTGGAGCACAATTGTTATTTCGTATAACGTATATTTAAAACAAAAATAATAATTAAATAACATATAAATCTGTACAAAGCTGCTCTATTTAAAAAAAAATAGATACCAGAAGACAACTTCTTTTTGAACCTCCAAATTGCTAAATTCAACGGGTATTCTGGGCAGGCATGTAGGACCAATTGAGCTACAAAATCCAAATTTTGTGAAATAGATTGTTTATGAGTTGTGAACAATAATATATTTTATGTATTTATATGACCGTTAAATATATACGAAGGTTTTACAGCCTTTGTACACATTAACGATCAAATAGTGGCAACATAGATAGAAATCAATTTATATTAAACTTAAAGTAACATTGGATTACATTCCTTCAATATAATCGATCACCAGAAAACTTTATTACCTATAAAGCAGTCGATTCAGTTAGATGAGGTTGTTGCTGTGTGGCGTTTTGACCGCTCGTAAGCACCGCACGGGTCGGCTGTCCATCCTCAGCATCGGATGTTGATGTCCGCGATTTTGTTTTCTCTATATTTTAATAATTTTACATATTTTGTCTTAATTAGTTTGCGCGTAATTAGACGGAACGGTAATTAATTTTATTGGACTTGTTTCAAACAATATCAAAAATTGCAACTTGTACAGATTGTTCATGAATGGTCGTACAAAAATTTGTTAATACACACTGTCAATTTTCATTTATTGTGGTTTTAAAATTCAATTGGTATATTTTTGTTTGGACACAATTAACAATTAATATTTTGAACCTTTTTCTGAAAATAAATAAATTATAAACTTGTATTCACGAATAGTGGTATGAAAAAAGGTGATGCACAATTTGATTTTATTTTATTCTTTGATTTTAGTTCAATTTGAATATTTTAAATTCAAATAATGGTAATTCAGTTTTGCTTACTTTTTCCTTAGAGAAATGTGACACTGTTGTATACCATTGAGGTACAGATATATAGTATTAATATGTACCTCTACAGATATATAGAATCAATATCTGTACCTTAGGGAAATGTGACACTGTTGTATACCATTTAGGTACAGATATATAGTATCAATATGTACCTCTACAGATATATAGAATCAATATCTGTACCTTAGGGAAATGTGACTGTTGTATACCAATGAGGTACAGATATGTAGTATTAATATGTACCTCTACAGATATATAGAATCAATATTTGTACCTTAGGGAAATGTGACACTGTTGTATACCATTGAGGTACAAATATATAGTATCAATATGTACCTCTACAGATATATAGAATCAATATCTGTAACTATGAGCCGGTTCTACAATAGACATTTAACTGGAGAATAAGGCTATTCGCGGAATAAGTTTGAGATATTGGCTTTAAAATCTCAAACTTATTCCATGAATAGTCTTATCCTCCAGTTAAATGTTAATTGTAGTCACATTTCCCTAACTTACAGGAGATCAGTTTGAACAGATTTACAAATATAACAGTTTCTTTCCTTAACTGTTTGATTTTTTTAACAAAATTTTGTAAGTACATTACTTTTACATTGTATTTTGTATTATTTATAAATATATTTTACAATAAATTTAAATTGATTGTGGATAAATATGTTGATCATTTCACTTGGTTTTCTTTTAAAATCATGTAACTTCTCTTATAATTGGTCTAAGATATTGTGTTCTATACCTCAGGATAAAACAAATAAATTAATTATTAATGTATAATAATATTACATTGGTAAAAAAGTA
This sequence comes from Lordithon lunulatus, assembly GCA_963942505.1. Classification (NCBI taxonomy): domain Eukaryota; kingdom Metazoa; phylum Arthropoda; class Insecta; order Coleoptera; family Staphylinidae; genus Lordithon; species Lordithon lunulatus. The sequence goes on from OZ012666.1 coordinate 23,339,170, forward strand.
ACATGTTCGATATATAAGACTACAGATATAAGTATGGGTAAAGTATTCGTACGGATTTATTTTCTTCCAATTTATAAAAAAAATCACAAGCATTTTAATACCTGGAAAATATCCGTTTGTCCGCAATACATTGTTTCTTCATGTTTTACTACATATTTTCAACCCAATTTTGCATGTGTCACGTGGCTCCGTCTTTTTTTGTGTGGAAATCGCCTGGGAGAAAGTCTGCGATTTACCGTTTTTAAAAACAAAAACATCCAAAAAAATTACAAAATTGCCTACAAAATTCTTATATGATATTTTGAGTATTTTATAGAAACAAAAAAAATTATCTGACAAATGGCCAGGGTCAATTTATAAAATATTTAGTGTGACCACCACGCGTCTTTCCGAATTAATCAATTAATTTTAAATGAAAATTGAAGATATTTTGATTCGATTCACATATTGACATTTACATATTCATTACCTTTCTACATTTAACATGTGACTATTTTCGCAAATTTCCCGCGTGATTTACAATCAGAACATAGGCACACACAGAACATATACATACACACACAGAGAACATATACATACACACACAGAGAACATATACATACACACACACGGAACATATACATACACACACAGAGAACATATACATACACACTCAGAGAATATATACATGCACACACACACAGAACATATGCATGCATACACACACACACACAGAACATATACATACACACACACAGAGAGAGAGAACATAGACATACACACAGAAAACATAGATATACACACAGAACAAAGATACACACAGAACATAGACACACACGCAGAATAAAGATACACACAGAACATAGACACACACACACACACACAAACCATTTATACACACACAGAACATAGACAAACACACACAGAACATAGACAAACACACACACACAGAGAGAGAACATAGACAAACACACACACACACAGAGAGAGAGAACATAGACAAACACACACACACACACACACAGAGAGAGAGAGAACATAGACAAACACACACACACACACACACACACACACACACACAGAGAGAGAGAACATAGACAAACACACACACACACAGAGAGAGAGAACATAGACACACACAAACACAGAGAACATAGACACACACACACAGAGAACATAGACACACACACACAGAGAACATAGACAAACACACACACACACCTTCCTTATACTGCAGTACTGTAGTAATAATATACATATGACGGTAAACTGTTTTTTTTGTCGTGAATAGTAGTATGAAAATAAATAATCTAGAATTAAAAATTAGGGATGTATACAGATTTGCAATGGCGGTACAAAATATAAAAATAATTGAAAGTACATAGTTTATTTAATATTCATGAACCAAAAATTGGCGATGCATATTTTTAATGTATTGATTGGTTTTAAAGTTTGATAATTTTCCTATATTTTGAAATAATTAAAATGAATATAAAATAGTGGCCACTACTTAGAAACTTTAAATGTTCAGAATGAAAACATTGTAATATTGGCAATATTATATCCCAAATTGATCAATTGTATCTTCATTAGTTTCCACGCAATTAAAAGCATCTTACATGGTCAGTAATACTGTCATTATTCTAAGATATTGACAGTATTACTGATCATGTAAGGTGGAATGAAGAGAATACTGATGTTTATCTAGATCATTTGTAATTCAAACATCAATAACTCAGACCACTCCCACACATTTTATATTCATATATAAATAATGCTTCACTAGCTGATGGCTTGAAGTCTGGTGTGATACTGAAGAAAAAACTGACAATATGAAATCATCATGTAAGGGTTGATAAATATTGATTTGAGGATTGAAGCAAATACTGACAGTACATGAAATGACTGTTACTGACTGTGTAAGGTCCCTTTAGACCCGCAAATAAAATTTACAAATTGAATTTAAAATTAAACAATTAATTTTAATTAATTTTTACCAATTTTTCGTCAGACTATTGTTCATGAATATTAAATTACTGCAAGTTTAAAATAAAAATTTACTGAAACAGGTTCAAAGCAATTATATATATATATATATATATATATATATATATATATATATATATATATTAAACTTTTAATTTTAATAAAAGTTGTTACTCAGCTCAGTGGGTTAGTGGTTAGAGGTCCATCTCGTCCTTAGCGTTGGCGAGCGTGAGTTCGAGCGCCATCGATTCGAATTTTCATGAATCATTGTTTTTCAGAGGTTGAAGTTTAGTTAAATATCGGATGATTACACTCCTCTAAACTTCTCCATTTACCGGCGTAAAAGCCTTTCGGCTGGTAGCCCTATAAAGTTAGAAGTTTTTTTAAGTTGTTGAGTGCATTGTTCATAAATATTAAACAAACTGCAACTTTCAATATTTCTTATTGACTGAAATAGGTTTAAAAAATGTTCCTTGCATCTGCATACTAAAGGTAAAAAGCTCGGAGGAGTGAGTGAATGAGTGAGAGTTTCATGAGCATTGTTCGCAGTTTTTCAGAGGTTGAAGTTTAGTTAAATATCGGATGATTACACTCCTCTAAACTTCTCCCTTTACCGGCGTAAAAGCCCTACGGCTGGTAGCCCTATATAAATAGAAGTTTTTTTAAGTTGTTGGGAGAGCATTGTTCATGAATATTAAACAAACTGCAACTTTCAATATTTCTTATTGAATTAATTTAATTTTGTACATATAAAAGAAAGTTTAAAAATAAAATTTAAATTTAAAAAAAGTCAAAAACAAATCATCAATAGCTTTATACACTGTATACTATACATATAAAAGAAAGTTATTACAGCTTTGGATAGAACATGTAGTGATGATTATTATATGTACACTACAAAATTAATTACCAATCATAATCATAATTATCAGTCCAAGGGCTTTTCTGCCGGACAAGGGAGAACCTTAGAGGAGTTTAATCACCCAGCATTTCCCTTAACCTTCTAATGCCCAAATTTTTAATCGTCGTGAAAAAATGTGTCATATAATTGAAGACCGCTGATGTATGTATGAATGAATCTGTATTCAAATATTGGCTATCGGTATACCGTTACTTGGTACATCTGCTAAATGTATACCCGCCTTGAAGCTATAAAATATTTAAATGCGATAAGTGTGGTCCGCCTTGAGGCAGAGTTGGTCATGAAGAGGGTTAACTTCATAGAAACCCTCTGAAAAGAGTGAAATTGGCGTAATAATTACAATTAAATGTTACATTCAATGCAATCAATAAACAAATTACTATCTAGAGATTTCTTTATTATCTTCTCAGGGGTGCACTTTGTGGAAAAAAATATTGTGTAATCATCATTATATGGAAAATATGCCCTTAAGTGATTTCCATGCTCTATGATAATAACCAGTCTATATAGGAATCAATATACAGTTTACTTATGATTATTTAAGCTTAATTTGTGTAACTATTTCTAGTGCATTATAAAATCCTTTATTAGTTGCATTATTTCTAGTCCCTTCTTAATAAAACAACACACAACTTGACAACATATTTGTGCATCAAAATATTCAACCTTCTACCTCCCAATATTAGAACGTTAAGGAATTTAACACCATTTAAAAGCTTACTAAAAAAGTTGTTAATAAGTATAGAGCCATATGATTTGCATGAGTTCTATGATTGTAGTTGGAACTAAATTTACTACATACTATCCAATTCAAACATTGTTTTATTGACGCTTTTTTCTAATCTGTAGTACATCTATATTGTGAAAAATAAATTATATGTTATATTAATAAGCTTAATTGACTACATTTTATAGTGTTGCAAAGTGTTATACATATAAAATCTCATTTTTTCTAAGGGTTTCTGGAATGCTCTAGTTTCACTATGCTTATAGATGTTTCTTGTAGTATACTTCTGTAATTCACTTTTTAAACGTGAACTACTAGATTCATCAAGAAATTTGTGCTATGACCAATGACATACTGTCCATGTCTTTTATACAATATAAGATTGGTCATAGTATGAGCTGAACATTTTAATGAACATGGAATATGTATATACCTGCGAAGACCAATATATCTTCTTGCTCTTCTTGGGTTTATATGATTTATTTTGCTTCAAAGAGGAAATCTCATTATCCTTTATACATAAAATAAATACACACTGGGTTTGGCAAAAGAACATAATCTTTTGCCAGTGTCATCAAATAGCTCCTTTGTATACGCTAGTTTGAGACTGTAGTATGTATTCAGTAATTACATTTGCTTAATTTGTGTAGAGTGTAGTGTATTAAATGAATAGCAGATTTATTCTATGTTGTATATTTGTTTTGTTTTTACTCAATAAGTCTGTATATTGTACATACTATTCGCGATTTCATATGGCTAACTACAGCCGATCTTTGTTATTGTTTGATCATATATAGTCATGTATCTGGAAACAAATGTTATGGACACAGATTATTTGTATTTAATTTCCTGCTATCAGATATAGTTAGAATCCGCCAGTTTGGATTACTCATGGAATTAAAATGTTCAGAAATGATACACACTGATGTAGATGTATAAAGACTAAAGTCCATATTCCTCAAACATATTAAACTAATGCGTGATTATTATCAACTTTTAAGAAAACTTTGTGTATATAGTCATGCATCTGAAAACAAATGTTATGGACACAGATAATTTGTATTTCCTGGTATCAGATATAGATAGAATCCGCCGGTTTGAATCACCCATGGAATTTATATGTTCAGAAATTATACATATTGATGTAGATCTATAAAGACTAAAGCCCATATTCCACAAACATACTAAACTAGGAAAGGCTCATCTAATTTAACTTTAAACATAGTGTGACCATAAATGGTCCATTTTCTTATATGAGGAATATAAATGAATGTGCTAAATACTCAAGTATATCATCAGTTTTTAAATTGTTTATTATATATATATATATATATATATATATATATATATATATATATATATATATATAATATAAGTAATCATTGCTACAATAACAAGGACTGACTGAGTAACAAAAGGTCGTTGTGTGATAAATTTCTGATAGGCTGATTTATGAATTATTCTCTATAATTTATACAGTGATTCTCAATCGGGGGTCGGGACAAAATTCATTACAGATCATTTGAGATTTTTTCTACACATACCCATGTTTCATGGGGTCCCTTGAAAGTTTGCAAAAGGGGGCCGCGGACCAAAAAGTTTGAGAAACACTGATGTAGTATACTTGAATATTCTTGCCTCTAATTTATGCATCATCCAATCATAGGCCCAGTTTTAAGTAAGAAATGACTAAAATTGATCCAAACCTGTCCTCTGATTGGCTGACACAGTAACTGATTAATCTTATCCATTGCTAATTTAATTGTTCTTACAAAACGCTATTACATTAATAACAAAAGTACTATTATACATAGATTGCTCCACTGTATTATACTATTTATTAATTATAAAAAAAATTCATGTTTGTTACAGGTCAACCTAAGAATAACCAAGGTGGTCCAAGTGGCTCCAATCGACAAAAGTTGCCATTATATAGTAACACGCGGCAAACATAGCAAATAAACACCTATTTGAATTAGTTCGCGCACTTTTCAGCGAAATTGTAGTTTTCAGTGCAATTGTAGTTTTATAAAATATTGTTGAAAACAATCGACTGTGATTATATTATAATATTAAACAAACTATTTTTATTTGATAAATTTCTATTGTAATTATATTGCCACTGTTCATTGTACTATAGAAGATGAATGTCCCATAATAAGTTATAAATATATTGTACAAATCGCCTAATTCTGTTGTATATATAGTTAGATTAATGTGGCATGTATTTTATGTTTTATTATTTATTATGAAAACCTTTGTGTATAAATATTAATTTTAATAATAAATATGTTTTTTTTTTAAATAAAACTACAATTTAAATTACCTCAAATTATTATTTTACAATTTGTTTTATTTAAGTAGGGTTTACATTACTAACAGTATCTGCATTTGGACTTTTGTAAGTATAATTATGATGGCTTCCTATATACTTACTTTTAGAGTTGGGCCTGACGGCATGGGAACGTTTCAGGGTATGTTTATATTAGCTAGAGGTTTAATGGGGGACACTGAATAAAAATTAGGGCATAGTAAAATGAGACTATAAGAGCAATAGTGGCCTAACTGACAAGCATACCCAATGGAAACTTTTTTAACAACATTTCACACATATTTTTTTATCCAGGAAATAATTTGTGATTACTAAATGCATTGTGATAACACAACAAATGCTAATAATAATTAGTTTTAAATTTTTAGTATTTTGTGGGTTAGGCCACTCATAGCTCAAATAATAAAAAGAAACCTGGCATTTATATCTGTGGCTATATGCCAAAAGCTGATATGTCTATTTCAATCATTCTACTTAACTTTAAATTACTACATTTTCTGTTACATACAAGCAATCATTTACATATGGAAAAAAAGTTGGGGGAGATTACAATTCCAAAAGAATAACATCCCATGGATGCATTTATGGAAAAGGTTAGTCAAGTTCACATATCAACTTCTGCCAAATAGCCACAGATATGATTTTTGTATACATTTTATATTTAAATTTTATTTATTGATAATTCATCTTTTCCATGTATTTTTGTTGAAAAGTTTGTTCTGCATCATATATTCATCAGTAACAAACGAAACTCTATATTTACATACTTTTTGTATTCAAATAACAATCTTGCCTATTTGGACTATTCCATGTATTAATTTGTTATATTAAATTAAAAATTGTATTTATTGATAATTCAAATTTTCCATTATTTCTGTTGAAAAGCATCATATATTTATCCAGTACCAAATGGAAACTATATTTACATTCTTTTTGTATTCAAATAATAATTTTACTTATTTGAACTATTCCATGTATTTTTGTAGTATTAAATTAACAATTTTATTTATTGGTAATTCAACTTTTCCATATATTTTTGTTGAAAAGTTTGTTTTCCTTTAAATCATGTATTCGGTAACACATCATAAACAAATGGAAACACTATGGTTACATCATTTTTGTATTCAATTTTTAAATTACTTTATATGTATCCAGTAATAAATCATAAATAGCTGGAAACCAAACATTCACATAATTTATTAAATAAATTAACAATTTTTAATTTTTATTTTCACTTTCATGTATTTTTGTTGAAAACATTGCTCTGCACAACATCATATTCATCCAGATAGAATCCATAAATAAATGGAAACCTACTACAAAATTAAATTTAAAAAAAATCATAATTCTAGACTCTTATATGTAGTTTTGTAGATCAGTTCATCCTGTGTTACATTATATTCATCCAGTGCTAAATTGCAAATAAATGGAAGATGCCTGCATTCACATAATTTTTGTTTTAAATTAACAATTTTTATTTATTGAAAATTCTGTACTATACTGTATATATGTTTGTTGAAAAGTGTACAAACAATTATATTCATTCAGTGAAAATTAACTACTGGAGACACAGCTTTCACATAATATTTGTATTAGATTAACAATTTTTAATTATTAATAATTCTGGACTGGATCATACATCTTTCTTGAAATCTTGAACAGTTTATCTGGCTTACATCATATTCATCCAGTGACAATTGGTAAACAACTGGAGAACCAGATTTCACATAATTTTTGTATTAGATTAACCATTTTTAATTATTGATAATTCTGGACTGGACCATACATCTTCCTTTCTTGAAATGTTTGACATTACATCATATTCATCCAGTGACAAATCATAAATAAATGGAAACCCTGTACTTTTCCACGATGCAACTTTCTCATATGATTTCCTGATATCTGCACTATAATCTACATTTTTAGTTAGTGGTGTTATGAAAACATATTCTTCTGGTAATACTGAATTACTACTTCTTATTTCAAAATCAGCATTTTTTATAGTAACATTTTGCAATATTTTAATCTCATTTGTACTTGTCTCCTCCACCTCTATATTAGGTAAAACTGGTAAATCTTCAGGAGGATTATTATTTTCAATCTTATTCTTTTTATTTTGTGCAGAAGATTTTTTTTTAATCGGTTTTTTTATTTCCATTTCATCACACAACTGCTCTAATCTCTTGGATTGAATGCAGCAGTTCATGCAAAAACGTTTACGTTTTTTACTCATTGCTTTGCTCCAACTAATTTTATTGATTGATGAATATTAATGCAACATAAACTTGAACCTTGCTTGGAAATCAAATAGTAATAACAAAAGTAAATCCATTCCTAGTTGAATATCAAGCTGCTGCTTGGTCAGCAAAGCAAAGAAATCGAATAGGAGTAACAATAAAATTGTTGATTCAGTTCCTACTGAATAGTATTTTTACTCCTATTTGATTGCAAATGAGCTATAGTCTCCTGGATTGGAACAGTTCATGCAAGAATGTTATACATTATTGCTTTCCATCAAATACTTGAATTACTTCTGTAACACATTACCTATTATTTTTAATGATTATTGACAAATATTAGCACAATATCATCGAACCTTGCTTGGATAACTACTAAAACAACAGTGATACTTGATAGCTCCTGCTCAGTCAATCTCTTCCTAATTGATTGCACATGTCCTCTAACCCATAGACAAGACTCTAACCTCTTGGCTAGAATGTAACAGTTGATGCAAAACGATATAGTTTATTGCTCATTGCTTTCCATTAATTACTTATATTACTTCTATATAATATTACCTTTTGTTTTCAATGTTTATTGACAAATATTAGCTGAACATCATCAAATCATGTTTGGTTTTAAAATCAAACACCACCAATAAAAGTGATTCAGGCCCTACTTGAATAGCTCCTGCTCAGTTTAACATCTATTCATCCAAACAATAAACTCGAATCTGAAAAATGAAAAAATTTACGAATAGCCTTTATTGTCTGTTTGTTTACCTCTACTTGTGATTCATATTTCGCGGTTTATGATAATAACAGATAATAACCAACATAACCAACTGTGACAAAATAATTTCCCCTATTTCAGCAAAAGCAACATGGCGGTTGAGGATGACTCAATGCCTGTCAAGTAATAGATATTTTATAAATATAAATATGTAATATAAATAAATGTATCCTTTAGACGTTCGAAGCTTATATAATGTAATTATTACAATACAAAATTTTATTTCGTATAACTACAATGTGTATCACTCAATTTGTTGTTTTGTAGATTTTTGTGATGCTTTGAAAATAAACAGTAGGTATGGAGTCTCCTCCGTCCACATCATTATGGTCAGATACATTCATCCTAAGTGATGATAGTGGCTTGCTACTGACAAGTGGTTCAATATCCAGTGGTAGTATGAGTGGAGAAAGTCGGAGTGGTCTTGGACAGCTGCCTTTTGAAGTAATTACTCTAATCTAATATTTTTTTCACTCTTCTGGTAATTATCTGCTATGGCTCTTTTTATAGAGAAATATTTTGGTCTGTACTGATGTTGTTAACTATTTTCAGTATCGAATCAGTGACAAGTCTTTGTCACAGGCTGATTCTTTGGATGGAATGTCTGATATTATATGTTGTGAAAACTTTAATACACTCAAAAAAGGCCCTCATTGGAATGAAGCTAAAGCCTCACCAATTGAACCACCTCCTGAATTCCAAGATAGACCTATTGCTTATGACACCTATGCTGAAAGTTTGGCTGCAGGTTTATTACAAGAAGCAATTACTGTGACTGTTGAAAGGAGTGCTCGGCAGTTTAAATTAAATGCATTGAATTTGCAAGTATTTAGACCTATTCACCAGGTAAATTATTTATTTATATTAATTAGTAATGCCTTACACCAAATATGGTAGATAGGCATTTGATTAAAAAAAAAGTGATGTATAAACATTCATATTTCATACTAAGGATGCCACATTTAGAATATTGAAATGAAGTGTATATAATCTTACAGTAGCAGTCACAGTAAAATATGCATGGATTAATATCAGCAGAAAAGTAAAGAAATAGATTGAAATTTCAAATTTTGAATATTTACAGGGTACAAGTCATGTATTTGATGTGCACAATAGAATGAGGGTTTTTTATATTCAGTTATAGAATAATAATTTGTTAACTGTCATTAGTTTGGACTTTCTACCCAGTAGCCACTGCTTTTTTTGTATACACTAATATCAAGTTATTTTTGTTTATTCTTCATGTGCACTATCCATTTCAGTTTAGCATCCCGTGTTAAGCCTAGATATTTTGCTCAGTTAGAGTATGGTGTCTGCACTCCATTGTTGGTTATTTGAACATAATTGATTTGAAAAATTCAGATGCTTCGATTTAATATCTTTGAGTTTAATTTACAACTCCATTGTTCATATATTGACTTTATTTAATGCTCTTTGCACTTTTTCTGTTGACTCTTCTAGACTTTCTTCTGTTGCTATAAGGCATCTAAAAAGGTTGCTATTTCTGTGTTTTTGGGCAGTGGTACATCATATGTGTATAGTAACTATAGTCTTGAGTGGCTTGGCAGTTTGCATTGGTAGTAAAAAAAAAAAATATTAGGCATAGCCAACACAAACATTCTGCCTTCTACCAAATCCCCCCAATAACAATACAATAAAATATATAGATACAAATAAAATACACATTTCCTTATATAACATTGTTGAAACAGTGTTTTGCAATACCAAAAATAAATTGACTTGTGTTATAATTGGATCTACTCAATGATCACTAAAAGCAATCCTTACTTACCAACTCAATAATATATTATTATATTAAGGAACCGATGAGGTTTATTGTTTACAATGACTACAATCACTCATGGTTAAATATTTAATAACATTTACAATTTTTCTAGATATTTCAGAAAACTTATTGGACACAAGATTTTCTGCCATTCAGTCCTTGCCATGGAGGTAGACCAAGTTCTCGTAGTTCACTAGGATCATCTCGATTATCCAGTTCGCACAATTCTTTATCTGTTCCTACTGCACACCATACAGATGATTCAAGTTTCATCACACAAGCAGTGTCACATGATACACTTTCATCAAATCAAATCAGTGATTTATATAATGTTCCATTTGATAGTGATGTGTATGCGGTGCCGGTGGATACAGTAAGGCCTCCACTGAAACCACGCAGGAACATGCAGCACCGAAAAAGACGCAGAAACACATCATCTGGATTTAGAGACCTTGAAAAACAACAAAATAGCAAGCAATGTATATTAAAGAAGACATCTAAATCGGATCATATTGGTTTGTGTGGTGATTCAAGTAAACGACATAGTGTGGCTGGCACCTCAGCACCATCTGAGGCAGAACCTGTACATATGACATTACAAGAAGTAAGGCAATATTTGCAAACACTATATTCAAGTTCATCAGATTCTTCTGAGCACAAAGAATTGAGTATTAAGAATCGGAACACAATTATTATAAATAACAATAATAACAGGTATACTGAAAATAGTATTGTAAGAAATAATAACCCACCAAGGAAGAAATCTACATTCCTTATTAATATTAAGAATAAAAAAGTGAAGGATTCTTCATGTGATACTATTAATAAGCCTCACATAGATGCATTATCATCTCTAAAACAGGATAAGCGGAAAAAGTGTTCAACAAAAGTGTTCTCCCTAAAGCAAACATTATGTAATATGTTTAGATTTAAAAGAATTCTCTCCCCTGAACACATAAAAGTGAAGCAGCAAGAAACAGAGGATACATGTAACTACACAGAGATGAATCGAAATATAATGCAAAGGGCTTTACCTCCTTTGCCAGGTCAACAAGAGAACTCACCTGATGAAAATCCAAGTCTGGATTTTGCTACAAGTATACGAAAAGTGAAAGATGTAAGAAATTATACAATTTGTGTACTTAATATAGCTGTAAATGTTACATTTTGTTTCAGTATGGGTGGTATTGGGGGCCTCTGTCAAGTGAAGCTGCTGAAAAGATATTATCTAATGAACCTGATGGCTCTTTTATAGTTAGAGATAGTAGTGATGATCACTATATATTTTCACTGACCTTTAAATTAAATAATACTGTAAGACATGTTAGGATAGAACATGACCAGGGTTAGTACTTCATGCATATAACTGTTGTCTTCCTTGAGTAGTAACCATAAAAGTATATCATCTATGCAACACTCAATTGTAATCACATTTTAACTGCTTTTGTTTATCATTTGGAAGCTGTTCTGGGCTGGTCTTTGTTGGCTCAGAACAGTTCCCGAATGATAATCGCAAGCGGCCTTTTATCATTTTAAGACATTGCCTGTGAAAACATTTGGTAGCACGTTTTCGGAAAAACATAAGTCTTGAGATAAAAGCCACATGACAAACTTGGTTTTAAAATGTACAAACCATTTTCTGAAAACAAATTTTCTATAGATCAGGGGTGGTCAACTTTTATGTACACAAGATCTACTTTTTATCTAAAAAATGTCTCGCGATCGACTTATTGTCATAGTCTAAGTGGACAGAAAGGGGTGTGTAACACTATGTTTATACACCGTGTTTCAGTAAAAAGTGCACTTTCGCGGGCTATGGGAGATCAGGAAAATATATGTTCACGTATGTTTGAACATATATTTTACTTAAGTAGTTAGACATCGCGGTGGACCACAATCGACTTGTTAGCCACCCTTGCTATAGATAGTAAAAAATAAAGTAAAAACCATTGTAATTGTGATTTTTACTGTCTATAGCAGGGGTGGCTAACAAGTTGAAACTTTATCCATACTTGGTATGATAAAGTAAAATCAGAAAAATAAAAAAAATATAAAAATTAAATTTAATCTTTATATGTCTGGTAAAGATTGTTTCCTAATTATCTAATTATTATAATATTTTGGTTCTAGGTAATTTTAGTTTTGGGAGCTGTACAAAATTTAAATCCCAAACAATTGTAGAATTTATCGAAAATGCCGTGGAGCATTCTCGTAGTGGTAGATATTTATTCTTTCTGCATAGAAGGCCGATAATTGGACCAGTAAGGGTTCAGTTGTTACACCCAGTGTCTAGATTTAAACAAACCCAAAGTCTCCAGCACATGTGCAGGTATAGAATAATATTAACAATTTTAAATGAATCAAATTAATATATTTGTTCAACAGATTTGTAATACTGAAAAAAGTTCGAAAGGATTTAATACCAAGCCTACCATTACCTCGCAGAATGATAGATTATTTAAGTACTCCTCATTATTACTCTGAACATTTGATGGATTTGGAGGAAAACAATGAAGATCAATTCAGTAGGAACATGGACTCTTCTGAGGAATATAGTAATGAACTTGCATTGATTACTGGACGAATATCCAGGATGAATATGCAACATTTGTGAAATTTGATCTTATTATTTTTATGTTGATCTTGTTGTGTTTTCTTTAAAAATTATTAGTTTATCAATAATTTATTTGAAGCTACTATACCAAAGTTTAAATTGTGATTATGTATGTTCTTTTTGTATATTTTTGCTTTACAAGTCATTATTAGGGCTTAAGCTAATTTATTAAAATATAAATAAACGCACACATTTCTAGATATAAGTGGTTAGAATTTTTAATGGAAAATACCAAAGAACAAATATCAATCTGAGAGTACTTTGAAGTGATGGTATTGACTGATAGTTTTATATCAATAAAATAATTACAATAGATTAGTTCCTTAACAAAATGTATAACATTTTCCATTTATTTCTTGTTTCATCTTTGTTGACTGCAGAATACATTACATAAAGAAGAATCTACATTTCATTTTCCTTCAACTTGTAAAAAGTAGTGATAATATAAAATTAAATAACAATAGTAATTAGTTGCTACACGGATATTCCGAGAGTTCGTCTAACAATTCGTTCAGCTATTTTATTAAATTCTTCTCTATTTTCTCGCCACATTTTCGCGGCATCTACATTTGCTCCGCTTTCGTCGTTTGGTTCGGCCAGCATACTAACAACGGATAGCAGTATTTTTTCCACGCTTTGAACTGGAGACCAACGTTCTGCACTTGATTCATAACCCATTGGATCATCACCAGGAGCATGCAATATAGAAATACATACTCTTCCATCTGAGTAAACTAAAAGTATTTTTGAATAATTATTTTTGGCAATTTAAAAAATAAATCATGCATACTGTTGGGGTGAAACATTTCACAGGTAAATTGCATTTTCGGTGGACTCAATGGATAGTCGGGCGGAAAAATCAGTTTTGCTGGAAACACACCGCCTTCAAAACATGTGCCTTCTGGACCCCTGTAATTATAACATGAATTAAATCAATATTTTTGAATCACTATTGATATAAAAACTACAGTAGAACACTATCTTAATTTTTACTTTCAGTAGTGCTGTACACCCCAGATCCTCTTTAGCCATCACTGCTACTCCTCTCCCACTCTTCCAGATCTACTTATTTTATCCTTTGGTTCCTTCCCTTCAGATCCACCTGCCACAACCCCTTTCCTGACACATTACTTTAATCTCTTTTTCACCTTCTGCATCACCTATTTTTCCTTTTGCACACACTCTCAAACTCCCTCCTCGCCTAGTTGACCCTCTCCACCACACGTCTCCCATATTTTCATTTCGCCATCTCCATCCGGCATCTCGATTTCTTCAACCTACACTACTCATCAAATCAGCACTCCCTGTGGTTGCCGCTCTTCTTCCTTACCAACGCAGTCAACATCACCTCACGAACTGCTGTATAAATGTACCTCCTGCCACTTCACATCTTTTAACTTTTTCTCATACTTTAACATGTTAGCTCCGTTCAAATCCTTGCTGCGCATCCCTCTTCTCATTCTTCTTCCACCTCACTACCACTTATACCAGCCCATAGTCATGGTAGCAAATTGCAAGTTACCTCATCCCTTCCGATCCATTTGACTAGCACGTAATCTTACACCGATCCGCTTCCATGCCCGCAAAATGGCTTCCTCCCTTCCCAGTCTCCCTCTGTACATCTTTTCAGCACATCCCACCCTGCCTCCCTCCCTCACCCATCGCATCCATTATCTTCCTTCTTGATTCACTTTGTCCTGAGAGCGCCTTGCCCTTTCTCGCCAACACGTGTCCTCGGCTCTTTCAGTCCTTTTTTCCAGTAGCCCGCCCATGCTCAATTAGCAACTGCCACATTTATTGTAGTATTTCACTAGTTTTTGTACCATGCTTAACATCATCAACCTCACAGTGGACGAATCACACGATTCATCGGACCAAGTATCGCGTATTCCCGCTTCGATCACTTCGGTTACATGTGTCTCGTTCAACGTCAACACTCACTTTCTTTTTGTATTGGTATTACAACTCCTGCCTAAACTAGAGCAGAGCATGCGAGCCACACGAGAATTGCAAAGGTAGAGATGGTCGCATAGCCTCTCCTAGCCAATTCCGACTCTCGCCTCCACGTATGATGAACCTTGGTAACCTGACTAACGACTCCTGAGATGTGGTGAAAGGGCAAACGAGAAAATGTGGTGAAATAGCTAACGAGAGCGAGATAAATGACCCTATGATAAGGTCGTAGGGCTAACAATCCGCAAACACCGTAAAAAAAACAAGTTACAAAACCTTACATTTGCACTGGACACACGGAGACGACATTTCATGACAAAAAGGTAAACGATTTACATATTGGGACTATTGGGAATATCCGAACTATGCTACATGCGGGGAAGATGATGAAATTGGGAAACGAATTGGTCAAGAATTAAGATGGAAGGGACAGAGAAGAATAGATAAAAAGAACTACTCCATATTCCATAGCGGACAAGATGGGGCTGGGTAATATGGCACCGGCTTCTTCGTGAAGAAAAGAGAATCCATAATCATTTTCACTATAATTAATGAAAGGCTCAGGCTACAAAAAATGCACGGAAAGTTCAACAATATAATTCTAGTCAGCGCATAGACCCCAACAGAAGATGCCGAAGACAAGGCAAAGGATATCTTCTATGCTGAATTGGAGAAGGCATGGGAAGAAACAAACAGCCACGATAACTTAGTAATAATGGGAGACTTTACTTATTTATTTGTTTTATTTTTTTCCTAGATGAGGTCTGGTTTTGCTGTAGCATACCACTGCACTGTGGCCACAACTAACTTATTGTGCTCCCCCATTACATATTCCTCATGAGCTCTGAAGTCGAGAAGACTCATGAATGAGTGGGCTTGGGGCTCTTTTAGGTTCAATCATGTTGAACCAAAGAGTATTTTTCTGCATGTGTTGAATGCTTTGCACCTAATGATTACATGTAGTGGGGTTTTCTTCTTCTTACCTATAGCCTCTGTATGTTGGTGATTTGTCTATCCCCATATTGTGCATGTGTTTGTTTCATGTGTAGGGTGCTGTTATGTCCTACGACATTTCTATATTGGTTCCTATTTAGTTTTAGGATTTCTTCTGCTGCCTCTTTACTGGAAGCCTTGATGGGGGACTTTAAGAAGATAGCTAAAGAAAACTTTGCAGTAGAAGTAGTTGCAATGTACTCCCACAAGACTATCCCCAATGATTTTAAATTGTTTATAATTTTATTATCTTCTACTAGAGCTGCAATCCATATTTTTAGAATTGCTACTAGCATATAGCATTTTGAGCTTGTTGTTTGAGTCAGTTATTATAGATGGTGTTAACTAAAAACGGGACATAGGTGAAGGGATTCGTGTCCTTCAATGGTTTTCAGAAACACACTAATGTGTCAATAAACAATATAATGGAAATTATACCCCTTCAATTATTTCCTTGAATATTATAATTCTATAAATCTTATTATTAATAGTAACAAGACTTTTTTTTAAATTTTATCTAATTTTTCATTCTATGTTTCCCACTTTTAACTCTTATTACTATCTTTTGTTAATATACATTGCCTGGAAGAGGTGCAAGAAATGCTGAAAATGCTCAACTATACCTCGTAAAATAGGATTAAACATCAATATATCCAAAACTCAGCTAATGACCAATCTCATCACAAGCAACAACCTTACAATAGAAGATTCGCCCATTAGTCAAGTAATAACTTAAAATAATATAAATATATAAAAAGAAGACTGGATAATCAGACAAACATGATCCAACAAAGAATTGGTCTGGCATGGGCTGCATTTGGAAAACTTAAACATAAGTTTAAAGCAGATATAACAAATCTGTTTAAAGCACAAAGTTTTTAATCAAATGCATACTCTCAGTTTTCACTTATGAAGCAGAAACTCTCACATTAATGAGGAAAACTATCAACAAGGTACAAGTAGAGTGGAGAGCAATGCTTGGCATAACTTTACAGGATAGAGTCCCTAATATTAAAATTAGGAAAAGAACAAAACTTATAGTAGAATGAATAACAACACTAAAGTGGAACTGGGCATGTTGCCCTAATGAAGATGGACTAAAAAGATGCATGAATGGAGACCTCAAGAACATGCATACAGGCCACCTTCATGATGGGCTGACAATATAAAACATGTGACAACAAATTGGATCCAAGAAGTGCAAGAATGAACAAACTGGAAAAAGTTGAGGCAGGCATATGTTCAACAGTGAATTAAAATTGCTGCATGATGATGAGTACTCTACCATATATTAGATCATGATCACCCACTAAAGTTATTTCTTCTTGTCTATTCATTGTTTATTAAATTCATAACCCAGCTTAGTCACCTAGTGGTTAGAGGCACAGTCTATCTCTTACTGTACATGGTAGTGAGGCAAATTCCCATTGTGGGTGAAATTTCATGAATCACTTTTCACAGTTTAGAGATATTCTGTTAACCAACTACTTGCTAAATGAACCTTTCTGACCTCTACAATGTTAACAATTGCATCATATTTTTCCAAAACAGCAAGTGCAATACAATTAATATTTATGCAACTAATTAGCAACAAATTCTCCAATATCTTTTATTTGATTCTGCTAGAATGACTTACCAGCTTGTAGGTATTACCATACCTACCAGCTGTTTTACTTGTTTAAAGACTATTTCCTTATAATAAAATATGAATAATTTCAACCCATTACCTATTATTGTTAGAATCACCAATCATATTATGACCTGAACAATATATGGATATTCTACCCAATGCACAATATAATGCAAAATCATTCTTACGTTATTAATGCTTCCCATTCAAAGAAATTTTCTTCATTTATAGGTCCAGCAATAATTCCCTCAGGTGGATTTAATGTTAATTCTGCAAATCATGGAGAAAATATATCAGAATGTAGTGAACCTAATCAATTACTTACGTTTGTATTCGGCCATTAACCGCCTCAAAGCCGATCCAGCCATTTCTAACGGTTATTATGGTTTATTTTCTATCTGAAAACTGAAACCTTATGTTAATTCTGCGGATTACATATTGTGATTATTTGTGTTACTTTTCCAATGACAGTCAAATCACAACAGGTGAGACAGGTCACCAACATCATTATTTTCATTTTACAACATAATCATAAAAATTTAAAAACAATCTCTATTTAATACGTACATCAATTGGAAAACAATTATACTATATAATATACACTAATAAATAATAATAATGTCTCCATTAAGCCGTTACGAAACTTGACTATTATTGTTTTTTCATGTTGGTACTGTTGTCTAGTTCGTGTCGCTCGTTTCTTATTTCCGGATCCTCTAACAAACATGAACACGAGGGTGTAGTGGTGCTTCAAATATTATAATATTTTTTATATAATTGTTGTTAAAAACGCAGATTGAAAATGTTGGTGTTGTTCGAAACGGCGGCGGGTTACGCTATATTTAAGGTATGTTCCCACTGTCATTCAAGTTTTTCGAAATACACAACAATAACCTCACTTTTTCCATGCTTTAGCTTTTGGACGAAAAGAAATTAGCCCAATCGGATAATTTATACTTGGACTTCAACAGCCCTGAATCTGCCGGGAAAATGTAAGTTATTATGTTATTGCTTTTATATTACTATGCTAATATTAGATTTTCAACAACAAATTATTATATATGGTATTAACTTTGATTGTTATGGTTTCCTTAAGTATTTTTGTCAATTTTATTTATCTATTATGTTTATAATAAATTTCAGTAAAATATTCTTAACTTGAAACTTGAACACTTTGAAATTCTTAAGTATACATGAGAATATAAGGCTGTACAGGCTTTGATGATAGAATTATTTAGCATTTTGGTACCATGCTTTACTTCTTTTTAAATTGTTTTAGGTGATTAGTATTTGGTAGGTCCTCCTTTTAACCTTTTATCAGATACATTTGATCTCTCAGGCACAGCATGCATTTAGTATGCCATCTAGATTTGATTTGCTTGAAACATTTTTTTTTGTAATTAATGTTCAGCTATGGTCTCTTATGATGTTGTAGAATAATTCAAAAAATAAATATTTGTGAAACAAATATTTGTACAGCCATAATTATCCATGGCCAATAATATTGTGCCCACAGAAGGTTCAATTTATATCTGCCTGCAGTCATCTTGGCATTGACATCACTAAAGCATAGTCCTTTCTATTATCTCCTTGTATTTCTCTTGGTACTTTGTTTCTTTCAGTTTATTGTTTTTTAATTTCACTTAGTATTTTCCTCCTATTCTCTATTTGCTATTTTTTTTGCTTCTCATCTCAATTTTAACTAGGTAGTGATAACTTCTTGCTTGACTGGATGATATCATGTTATCCTACATTCCTACATTCCTCCATCTGCTTATTAAGAATAGTTGATTATTGATTTTTCTTGTCTGGCTGGATCTTCTCTCATAAATGTGTGTATCATCCTATGGCTAAACTTTGTATTTGCTATTATGACATTGTTCTCTATACATGGATCAATTGAATCGTTAGTTTGAAGAAGGATACAATCGCCAAATTTAAATAATAATAATGAATTTCCAACAACCTGTAATATATTTAGCCAATAGAACAATGTGATATGATTACTGCATACCAAACTTAAATAATTATTATGTTAATCTGTAAAATGTAGAAATTCTAGCTAGTTTTCTTCAATTTCCCACAAATTTTTGATTCATTGCCTTCTTCAAACTACTGATTCCATGATTCTTTCTTCATTGTTATATCTGGCTTCCTCCCCTTCTTTTCCCAAATATGCTTTTATTCCTGTATTCTGATTTGCTACTGGTTCATTTAGATCTCACATGATAATTGTGTGAAATGCCATTGTGTATTTTTTAAAAGCCTGATGTGCCTGCCTAATATACAAATCCTAAGCTAGTAATTATTAGAAGTGTCCCTTGGAATTGGAATTTGAGATTTAAACCCATGACTATTTTTAATAGGTAATGGGATTGTTTGAGGCTGTGTGAATCTATATGAAATCAAACAAATCATGGAACTTATTCTATATCATTATTGTCCATCATTAATGACAATATGTAATGGACAATATAATAACATATCATGGCCTGGCATCCAACAGGAGATTGATCTTAAATTAAAAAAAAAACACTAAATACAAAACATTTAATACCCCCTTAAATTATGATTTTAAAATATAAAACATCCAATCACCCTTCTTGGAAATTCAAAGTCATCATTGTTACTTTGGTAATGAAGAATTTTTCATTATAATGCTCTGTGGTGATGTCCATATGCAGTGAAAGGGTGGACATTGCACCTTATGTTTACATAGAGGCGGCGTGGAAGAGTTTCGCTTCTTCGCCTACCGTGTCTTAGGCGAAGACGCGGTGCTGGTGCGGCGAGAGGCACGAGGTAAATGCTCGCGCCTCGTCACCCGAGTGGGCATTGCACCACATGTTGAAGCATCGTGCCTCTCGCAGCGCCGGCACCGCGTCTTCGCCTAAGACACGGTAGGCGAAGAGGTGAAAGACATAACTCTTCCAAGACGCCTCTATGTAAACATAAGTTGCAATATCCACCCTTTCACTGCATATGGACATCACCACAGAGCATTATAATGGACATCACAATCGCCTATGCGACGTCGCGGCCTTCGCCTCGCCTACACCGCGCCTGCGCCCGCGCCGCTTATGTGTGAATTGGGCCTAAAACTAAATCATATCCATATAGATAGATTCAGGTTAGGTTTAGGTCTTAATTTACAGTCCTTGGTATAATATATTTTGAAATTGTAGCTAACAAAAATGTCTACTGATACTAAATGCTTTATTATAATTTCAGATATTTTTGTATTATATTTTTCTAAACAATTTATTTCTTACAGTGTCAAATTGAAACATTTTGAAAAGTTTGTGGATACTACAGAGGCGCTAGCATGTACTACTGCAGCAGTTGAAGGGAAAATTTCAAAGAGTTTAAAGAAAATACTGAAAAAGTATTCCGAGAAGGATTCCACAAGCCAATTGTGTGTGGCTGATTCTAAGCTTGGTGCTGCTATTAAGGAAAAGTTTAGTTTACAATGTGTATCAAATACAGCTGTTCAGGAGTTGATGCGCTGCATCCGCTCCCAACTGGACAGTCTACTAGCTGGTTTGCCCAAAAAAGAGATGACAGCCATGGCTTTAGGTTTAGCCCATTCATTATCAAGGTACAAGCTAAAGTTCTCACCAGACAAAGTTGATACTATGATTGTTCAAGCTGTTTGCCTATTAGATGATTTAGATAAGGAATTAAATAATTACATAATGAGATGCAGAGAATGGTATGGATGGCATTTCCCAGAGGTTGGTAAAATTGTTACTGACAATATTGCGTTTGTTAAAACCATAAAAATTGTTGGTACAAGAGAAAATACAAGTAAATCAGATTTATCTGATATTTTACCTGAAGAGATTGAAGAGCAAGTTAAAGAAGCTGCTGAGATTTCCATGGGTACTGAAATCTCTGATGATGATATCATTAATATTCAGCATTTATGTGATCAAGTGATTGAGATCTCAAATTATAGAACCCAATTGTATGAGTATTTAAAGGCCCGCATGATGGCAATGGCACCAAATCTAACTGTCCTAGTAGGTGATCTTGTTGGGGCTAGGTTAATCTCTCATGCAGGATCATTGATAAACTTAGCTAAACATCCAGCATCTACTGTACAAATTCTTGGTGCAGAGAAAGCTCTTTTCCGCGCGTTAAAAACTAAAAAAGATACACCCAAATATGGTTTAATTTACCATGCACAACTCATTGGACAAACAAGCACCAAAAATAAGGGTAAAATGTCAAGAATGCTTGCTGCTAAAGCTGCATTAGCAACGCGTGTTGATGCTTTGGGAGAGGACGGTTCGTTTGATTTAGGAGCAGAACATAAAGTCAAATTGGAAGCCAGGTTAAGGATTTTAGAAGAAGGAAACGTAAGGCGTATTAGTGGAACCGGCAAAGCTAAACAGAAGTTCGAAAAATATCATGGAAAAAGGTAATACTAGTATTTTAATTCAAAATGTGAAAATTTTATGTAAATGTACTTTACCTACAACCTTGTAGTGTATCCATTGATTAAATTATTAATGATTAATTTATTATTAATTATTGGGATAATTAATCAATGGTGTATCTGTATCAATGATTAATCAATGTCTGTATGTGGTATCGTTGACAAATACAGATGTCAACATTTTTATTGTAGTGCCTTTTATCACCAGTTATTTTAAGCGAAATTTTAATTTTAATGGAAGCGATGAATAGTAACTGGTAAAGATTCATTGCAATGCAGTCCCAAAGAATAATAAATTATTTTAATTACAATACTTTATACATAGTTATTTAACTTAAATATAGATTTAAACTAATATAGCCATTAGATAAGGTGCTTCCCAAAATCAATTGTCATTCAAATGTCTCCGTATAGTTAAAATATCAATATGATAGTGTTTATATTTATACTTTCATTTTCCGCGCTTGTTAAATAATATACTATTTTATTTTAGTGAAATTAAACAGTATGAGGATGCTGCTGATAGTACAATGGCATCTGGAAGTAAGAGAAAGCGTGCAGACTTCTCTGATGTAGCAGTGAAAGATGAAATCAAGCAGGAGGAAGATACAACACAGACACCCAAGCAAAAGAAAAAGAAAGCAAAGAAAGAGAAGGTTGAAGTTAAAGAAGAGGAAGAGGAGGAATCTGTACCAGAAAGTAATTACAATTTTATTAGTCTTGTCATATAACAATTATTTGTATATAATATCATCAGGCTGTTATTTCTTCTTATTTAGAAAAGTTTTATTTCATTTGAAATAAAACTATAGTAGATTCAGCTTTATTGGGGTGAACCATTTGCATATTTGAAGTTAATATTCTATATGATTATGTTACTTATGTTTACAGAAAAACAAAATTCAGAGAGCTATATATGTTCATACCCAACTATTAATTAAGATTTTACTATCTTAAAAGCAACAACATTATCTCTTGAGTTCTGAAACTTTATTTAACATTGCTTTTTTTATGTACAGGCACAACAGATAGTACGAAAAAGAAGAAGAAAAAGAGGCAGGACACTGAGGGTGATGAAGAAGAAGCTGTAGTTGCCACGCCAAAATCAGAGAAAAAGAAGAAGAAGAAGTCTGAAAGTGAGAATTCACAAGAAGAGGAAGCTATGGAAGTGGTTACTCCAAAAAGTGAGAAGAAAAAAAAGAAGAAGTCATCTCAAAGTGAATCACAGGAAACTGAGGAAGTAGTTGAAGCTGAAACGCCGAAAAGCGAAAAGAAGAAGAAGAAGAAAAGTAAAGGTGGTGCAGAAGAATCATAGAAAATTTTATTAATTGACAAACAAATCCAATTAAGTTTTTTTTTTATATATAAGCAAATTATTTTTTGTTTGATTTATTTAGGAAAAGTAAATAACTGGCAGGTTTGGTTATTCCTTTAATTATTTGATGGAATAATCGTTTTCCCTTATCTACTTTTTCTAAATGATTTTTTTTTTATTAAATTACATTACAAAAATGTAGGTATTTAAGGCAATTTTTTCAATTGTAAGATTAAAACTATGTATAACTGCTAACGTTTAGTAGGCTTCAATATACAAATATAAAAAAATATCGTATTATTTGTTTTAACAGCACACATTTGTGGATCCCAAAAATGTTGGTGCTGCTATTACTATTCATATTCCACTAATTCAAATTATTACTAAAAAAAAACTTCATTACAGCTATTAGCCTGATGCCTCACCTTGCCTCTGTTTTGAATTGTTGCTCCCCAATACTCAGTATGTGGCAGACTAACCACTAGGCCACTGAGCTGGATTGTTATTATTTATTTTTTAGGAAATACTAAATTATTTAAGACCATTTTTGAAAAATGTGGTTCTTACCAATGTTACTTCATTATCAGAAAGACTATTAATTTTACAACCAGGTATTGAATGTGATGTAATTTGTTGATTAGTTTTTTTTAAATACTCTATTTTCATAAAAAAAAAACATGTGACATCATATTACTATATTATCATAACAATTAAAATAAAATTCTTTTTTTAAAGCATTCAATATGTTTGTATTTCAATTTTCCATTTGATATTAGTTTCACACAATTGTTATGAAAATCTGTATACTGAAAATATGAGTAAAAACTCATTTCTATCAGATAATTTTTCTTCATAATAAAATACTTGATATAATTAATACCATTTTTATAAATGTGTTTTTTCAAAATTGGTAAATTGCAGTTTTGGGATAGATTTTCCCCCTCAGATTTCTACCAATAATGAAGCCAGACTAAATTACATAACATGTAATTTTTGGTTTTAAAATAAACAGTAGTTTTTCCAAATACATGGCAGGAAAATTTGTCACAGGTAGATGACACATTAAATTAATGGGCGAACACATTAATTTAAGAAATTGAAGTTTATTAGTGATTACACAGATACACATATAATGTTTACATTTTCAAGTTAAAATTAAAAGATTGCAATACACAACTTTATTATTAACTAAAAGGAATAAATACATATATAGGAAACATTGGTAAATTAATGTTACAATTTTATTTTAAAATTAATGTTAAAATTAAATTAAAACAATTGAGTTACACCATATCATGGAAATTATCATTGCCAATTTATCTAGGCTATAAAATTCTTGTGATGTATATTTTTACAACAGACTTGAATGTGCTGCAATTGAGTCGTTTAATTTAATGACAAAATATCTGGTACTATTGTGTCATTTCCTAAAACTTTTAGATGGATATAGTGACAATGAAATGCCTGATTGTAATTAAATATATTCAGATTTTATTTTGTATTTAACAGACATTTATTTAATTCAATGAAGATAGTCATCTCTATGGCCTAGACCCATAATGATGAACTTGATGCCTCTTCAATCCAAAAATTCACTGGCTATCAAATGGCTGATATGCCATTCCAGTAAGTTGTAATATGGGTTTGGCTCAGAGCATCTAATATTAATCTCAAATAATAAGACATATAAATGAGCACTAGAATTAATTGTACCAGCAATATTAGTAAATGTACTTTCAGTGCAACAAAAAAGGTATTGTCAGTTCACTTGTAAGAATAACTGCTATTGATTTGATTGGAAATAAATCAGTCTGCAAGGTTCTGACAAATCTGTATTTGATCTCATTCTTCATGTACAGCTCATGTTACAGTAATTAAAATTGTAAATATTGTTCAATGTTACATTTTTATTAAAAAATATGAAATATTACATCATGTACTTTGTACTAAATATTTATCATAACACAGCAATGTGGATCCAGAGATAATCAAACAAACACCAGCAATAGTTCCTGAAATAAATGGGATTTATATACAGAATGTTTCATAACAAATGCCCAAGGACAATAGAACTATTAAAAATAATTTGGTTATTATGGTAATGTCAAGAATAAGAAGATATAACATCTGCCAAATTAGATTTTAGAATCTTTCACCACTGAATTGACTTCAGGATTAAAGATGTAAAAGGCTAATGAGGGTGGGTTTTGAATTATAACCATGGTTATAATGCAAAACCCACCTTCCTTGCAAGGAGGTTGGAAATAATTTATCAATATATTTGTGAATTGTGTTCGTTATAGTCTTAGGCAGAGTTTTATAAAGGAGAATTAATTTCATAACTCTAAATCAATCTCTACTCTATGATCTAAACTACATGTTTGACATACATCAAGATTCAATGTTTGGACAATATTCATTTTGAAATTATTAAATATGGTTTAGTTTTAATCATAGGCTAAAGTTATCCTGCCTTTATACAACCTAGCTTAAGTGTCTTACTAATTTACTTTTACTTGGTATTGCTTCATTGAGAATCCATCCAACTAATGCAGTGAAAACAAACGTCAGAGAGTTAGCTACTGGCACAGCAAGAGATATATCAACTTTTTGTAGCATCAGAAAATATAATAACGAACCCAGTTGATTTAATACCATTGGCACAATGTACTAAAATTTTTATTATTAAAATT
This sequence comes from Lordithon lunulatus, assembly GCA_963942505.1. Classification (NCBI taxonomy): domain Eukaryota; kingdom Metazoa; phylum Arthropoda; class Insecta; order Coleoptera; family Staphylinidae; genus Lordithon; species Lordithon lunulatus. The sequence goes on from OZ012666.1 coordinate 23,365,550, forward strand.
CATATTTTAGGGAAAATAATTCACTTACATTAATATTCATAAACAGATATTTTAATTCAAGTATAAATTGTTGTAGTGCAGAATTTGCTTTAACTTTTGCTATGTCTGTAGTGCCTTTCTTTATCAGGGGATTAGTGCCACCCCATAAGAGTGCCACTAAAGTGAGAGACACTAAAATAAAAGATTAATTTTATTGGTATTAAAACTATATTAATACATACAGATTTCATAGAACATTTTTTAATAATTAAGAAAAATAACCTATAAATGTATGTAATAGGTGCGTTCATCTACATGTAGAACTTGACAGCTATGTTTCAGATAAAATTCTACAGCTGAGCCAATTATTATTCAAAGCAGTAAAGCTAATTTAATAATGAAAAAGTATAAAACTGGCGTAAATATTCATAAATTATCATTATTTTTTTATTTGTATCTAAAGATATCAATTTAATTTAATCGATAAATACTTTAACCATAGATTGAAATTTGATTTTTTTGTAACCGAATTTTGTAGATATAAAATTAATCAATATATGACCAATATTAGGAGACAAACTCTGGTACTATTGGTACTATCAAGCTAACAAATAACTGCCTGTTTGCACTATATTTTGATAACTTTTAGAGTTAGAGGGTTGCGGTTTGTTGCATTCGCTTCAGCTCGGTGGTTTCTATATGGGGAGCAATAGTAATTGAAGAAACACTTGTTAGATTATGCGTGGTTGAGGGAAAACGACGGTCACCATCTATTACCTCACCCTAATTTGTATGTGTATCCTGTTTTGAAAACTAAAAGAAAGAAAAGGTTGCGGTCTGTTGCATGCGCTGCAGCTCGGCAGAAATAGTAGTTGAAAACTTAGTAGATTTTTTGTGGTTGAAGGAAAATGACGTTCACCACCTATGCCCTCCCCATCATTTATATGTGTATCTCGATAACTCGTTTTGAAAACGCTTACTTATCTCGAAATCTAAGAGATAGAGGGTTGCAGTTTCTCGTATGCCCTTCGGCTCGGTAGTTTCTTTACGGGTTAAAATAGTAGTTGAGAAAATCCCGCTAGATTTAGCGTGGTTATGGAAAATTACGTTAACCACCTTGGCTCTGACCCTAAATATATTGCGGAGTCGTGGATTCGGCGCAGAGGATTGCGGCGGCCGCTGCCCTGTCTAGTGGAATCTGCTCACCGTTGACGAGTTCAAAGTTTGGAGATTTGGGTGGTTTGTCCGACAAAATCTCAATTTTTTAGTTTCCTAGCTGAAAATAGAACAATAGTAATGATTATTCCAGCTGCTCCGATAAGGATGAGTAGTTTCCATCATGGTGTCCTTGTATGGGGACTGGCCTCTGGAATTGGAGATTATTGATCTGTTTGCTGAGCTGATGGATATCTTCTAAATTTAGTTTGTCGAGATGCAGACTTGTTGTATCGTCTCTTCTTATATTTGAAATGTTGAATTTAAGTAGTATATATAGTTCGTGGGAGTTGACTTCGTCTTTATTGTAGATGGTTTCTTCATTAATAGAGATGCTGCATTGCGTTGGTATTGAAATTAGGCTGGGCTCTTTGATGGTTATATAGCGTTTCTAGTTGCAGTCTTCTAGTATTTGTGTTCCTTCTTCTTTGAGTACTTACGGTGTCTTAGCTTGATGTTATTTGTCCAATTATGGTACTTTTGATAATAACTGTTAGTTTACAATGTTTTTGTTATGTAATTCGTAATACAATCTTATTGTTTCAAGATTTTGGGGTTGTTACATATATATATATATTGTAACTCCAGTTTTGATTTGTAGAAACTTTCTTCTTTAGATAGTGCCAAATAGGATTGGTTTGGTATTATAGTAAGGTTGGAATCGGGTATAGTTCGTACAGATTGTAGGCCTGGGGTTTGATGATTGGAATGTGTATGGTTTTTTTTGTTTTTATGGAAAGATGTTTGTAACCGTTTGCATTTACTGGGTCGGTTTCACTGCATTAATTTCGATTCTAGAGAGAGCGTCTGCATTGGTATTAATTTTGCCTTTTTTATACACGAATTATCCCTGTGGATAATCGGCTGACGTCGTTAAAAACAACAAGCCGACTTAAGCTAATGACACACCCCTGAAGAAGCCGGCACATTTGCAACCCCATTTTCGGACGGCCATTATGTTAACAACCCCATTAGAAGAATTTTACCCGAACCCATTATCGTCCTTGAATAGGACACCGTACTCGCAGATGAGGATACAATCATTATCATTCTACCTACAACATTGATTCCACACCGACTCTCCGAAGACATCAGAACCAGTCAACATTGCCGATCTACAGGAGTTAGGTTTCACTTTAAATAATTGTTAACCATAATACAATACCATTTTGAAACTTGTATAACTTTTCCTCAACCTGAGCTGGTAGCAGCGAAACCGATATACATCAATAGAGAAGGCCCACTCGAGAGGTTTGTGGTCTGTTACGATAGTGAATTTAATGCTAATAAGGTATGGTCGGAAATATTTTGTTGCTCAGACTATGGCTAGCATTCCGCAGGATTTAGAATGCGTGAGGCAATAGCCAAATTTGAAGCACCGGTTGTTAGAATAAAGAGTTTATTAAAATCGGCATATTGAAGAATGTGGTCGTTTGTCAGAATCGATTTGCATAGTTCAAAAGTCTTCTTTGCGACTTTCATTAGCCATTTGTAAATGGTTTAGTAATCCCAGCGAAGTTATTGATGAATTTGCGGTGTAACCAAGGAGCCCTAAAAATGATTGAATTTGTTTTGCCGTTTTTGGTATTGGAAATTTTTGAATGGCTTGAATTTTGTTTTGGTTTGGTATAATTCCGTCTGGTGTGATAATATGACCTAAAAATTCATACGTAAAAATTCGCATTTGTCCAGTTGGACTTAAATATTATGCTTACTTAATTTTTTGAATAATAATTTTAAATATTGTATGTGTTCGTCTAATGAAGTAGAGAAAATTATAATGTCGTCCATGTAGACTATACAAATTGTGTTCTGTAGGTATTTTAAAACATCGTCCATTATACGTTGGAATGTGGCTCGTTTTTAAGACCGAAAGGCATTCTCAAATATTCGTATTGTCCGTTCTCTACATTAAACACGGTTTTCTCAATAGAATTTGGATCCATTTCAATCTGGTGAAACCCGGATGTTAAATCTAGTGTTGAAAAGTATTGGCATCTGCTTAGTTTATCTAAGATGTCGTTAATGTTAGGAATAGGGTATCTGTCGCTTGTTGTTTTGTCGTACTACGATTCTCCATTTTTGTTGACCTGAAGCGTCAAGTTTCTTTGGAACGATCCAGATTGGGGAATTCTGTTTATGAACCTCGGTTTGATGAACAAATAGGTATCGATAAGATTTCGTATAAACAGTATGAGTGAATATAGAGAATGATTAGGCAATATTATAACAATATTTGGCTATAATGCAACAATATTACTCAATAATAGAATAATATTTCAACCAATATTGGGGTATTATTACAAACAATATAGTGCTATATTTCAGAGGTCATTTGATTACATTTCTGCAATATTGTACAATGTGTGCTACTTGGGCTGAAATATATTTTTGAATAGACCAGGGTTGTATAAATAATGTATTGTTATTGTGATTTAAAGTTTGATATTTCTCTACGCTTTACACTCAACGAACTTACACCTAATATGGTCGAAATAGACTATTTCTAAATATAATACTACGTATTGTGTCCATCACAGAATATTTCTGTAACTTATTCATGTCTTTGACTTCTGAATAGTTCATTGAATGCCCAGGACAATATAATAATGAGCGCATTAAACAGTTCTACCATTCAATCATAGTTTCTGTCTGCATTCTACGTCTAAACATTATATTACTGCGAATTTCTAATTTTAGATATTCTAAAAATCTAAACATTTCCATTGACGCAAATTTATTTTCGGAGGTTATGTTTACATCACTGTTGAAGAGGAAGAGTAAACCCACAGAGCATTATAAGCAAACGCGATTCAGATTAATTTTATTTCTCTATGAAATTATCTTAGGGCAGTATTAAGACTGCTGTTATAATACGTTAACATATATTGTATTATAATAGAAAAGATACAAAAGTACCGGTAAATATTAATCACCTTAATTAAGTATCAACCTGTTATACAATAAACTTTTCAGATAAACAATTATGAGTATAGAAGTACATCCATTAACAAATAATCCAACTGCTGCATGGAAAGAAATTTCACAGAAACAAAAAATATTCAAGCTGAATGTGAAAATCCCAACAAAGCCAGTTGATTCACACAAATTACGTTTTGTATGCATGAGCGATACCCATTCTTTAATACATAACATTAAATTTGATATTCCTGATGGTGATGTATTTATTCATGCAGGAGATTTCACAAAATGTGGTCAGCGAACTGAGGTGGAGGAATTCAATCGGTGGCTTGGTACTTTACCCCACAAACATAAAATAGTCATTTGTGGTAATCATGAATTAAGTTTTGATCCAAAATTTAGAAATATATTTCAAGGGAGTAACAGTAATTGTAGACACACAGGTTCTGGGATGGATGAGGATGTGCCCAATTATGGAAATAAGGCTGATAATATTGGTGATGCTGTGAGAACAGATAATGTCAAACAGTATTTAACAAACTGTACATATTTGGAAGACACTGGTGTGGATGTTCATGGTATTCAAATATATGGGACACCATGGTAAGTGTCATAATATATTAATTTACAATATTATCTACAATGTGGATAAATAAACTGGATATTTTTATATAGTAATTTATCAATGAAATTACTTGCTTCATGAAAAATTGTGAAAAATAATATAATATAAAATTCAATGCACTTGGTTGGTCTTCATTCATCTTCAGTCATCACTTTCTTCCAGGGCTGGATTTTGGGGCCTTATACATTACCAGATCCCCGGTAGAAATAGACTGCAGAAACAAATAAGTTAACTAAGTAAAGGAATAAATTTTTATTTTATTAACAATTCAGGATTTTACAAGTGGAAGTGAATTTTTGATATGTTTCTCTCTTCTTTTTGTCATCACCCAAGTTTTACTTCCATATATTAATATTGGTGTATATATTGTCCTAAACACTGCTATCTTTGATATTTCCCTCCACTAATACAAGGCATCCTTATTGTGCTATACATCCTTACAGCCACACTTATTCTATTATTAATGTCAAATATTCTTTTACTGTTTATGATTGAACTAAGGTACTTAAATTCCGTCACCTGTTCCAATTTTTCTCAGTTCATTTTAATATGTATCCCTCTTCTTGATTTGTTAGCAGCATCACCTTTATCTTGTCTATATTTACTAATGACATAGCACCCCCGCCATTAACCCGAGTATGTTGTCCGCGAACGCACTTTCCATTATCAGTATTGGTTTCATATTTATTTAACCTGTAGTAACTCATTTTGCTTTTTCCTTCGTCTCTTTAATTATTCATTAGTGCAATAAACAATAATGGACTTAGGATACCTCCTTGTCTAATTCACTGCTTTGTTCTAAATTCTGTAGTCTGTGTTCTTTATCCTGATATAGATTCTTGGGTTTTTGTACAGTGCTTTGATTGGCTCTAATAGTCTTCCATTTACTCTTTTAGTTTTGAGGCTCTTCCATATTTCTTTTATCAAAGTCCTTTTCCAGATCTATGAAACAGAGATGTACTTATATATTGTTATATTAAATAGATTTCTCGGATATTTGTCTTAAAATAAATACTAGTCCTGAGCACAGTAACCAGGCCTGAATCCGCTTTGCGAATCGTCAAATTTCTGTTCTATTATTTTCCTTAATTTGATCTCTAGGATTCGTTCGTAAATTTTCCCTGGGACGCTTAGTAGTGTTATTCCTATATAGTGTCTCCAAATCATTTGGCATATCGTTAGTAGCTGTTTTGACTATTGATTAGAACGGGTGGTCTTCCAGGATCTACACCACTGCGCCCTGTATAGCTTTTGTGGTCCCCGGGGTGACTTTAGCTCTTTGCTGACAAGCAGACTACAAAACCTCGATGTTGGTTCCATATGTATATAGGGATCACAAAATAATAGGGATGGTTGTGATTTGCCCTTCCCAAGTTCGTTAGACCGCACTGTGCGACGCGTGCAGTAAAATAATATATGCTCTCTCTTTTTGATTGATTTTGAAACACTGCAATCTGGCTTCCGGCCGATTTAGGCCCAATTCACACATAAGCGGCGCCCGGCGAAGGCGCGGTTTAGGCGATTGTGATGTCCATATGCAGTGAAGGGGTGGACATTGCACTATATGTTTACATAGAGGCAGCGTGGAAGAGTTGTGTCTCTCGCCCCCACAAGTTTATATAGAAGGGGCGTGAAAGCGTCGTGCCTGTCGCCGCGCCGGCATCGCGCATTGGCCTCTTCGCCTCCTATGTGTGAATTAGGCCTAGGGGCTTAATGCGCTTTCTCGGGCAAGCCCTGTTACTGCGTCGACACCCACGCTAGGGTCAGTTTGTCTACCTAGCTCATCTTTGCTTTGCTTATGGGAATTTGACTTGGTTTGTGGCTTACAGATCTTGTCTCTTTTTCAATGAGGATGTGCAGTAGGTCCATCAGGATT